>CM059573.1:6055487-7375487 GCA_030386875.1 Morinoia aosen
GATTTAAGATACCTTACTGAAGATATTAACTGTTCCTTACTGAAGATATTAACTTGTACCTTACTGAAGATATTAACTTGTACCTTACTGAAGATATTAACTTGTTCCTTACTGAAGATATTAACTTGTACCTTACTGAAGATATTAACTTGTTCCTTACTGAAGATATTAACTTGTACCTTACTGAAGATATTAACTTGTACCTTACTGAAGATATTAACTTGTTCCTTACTGAAGATATTAACTTGTACCTTACTGAAGATATTAACTTGTCCTTACTGAAGATATTAACTTGTACCTTACTGAAGATATTAACTTGTACCTTACTGAAGATATTAACTTGTTCCTTACTGAAGATATTAACTTGTACCTTACTGAAGATATTAACTTGTTCCTTACTGAAGATATTAACTTGTTCCTTACTGAAGATATTAACTTGTACCTTACTGAAGATATTAACTTGTACCTTACTGAAGATATTAACTTGTACCTTACTGAAGATATTAACTTGTTCCTTACTGAAGATATTAACTTGTACCTTACTGAAGATATTAACTTGTACCTTACTGAAGATATTAACTTGTACCTTACTGAAGATATTACTTTGTACCTTACTGAAGATATTAACTTGTACCTTACTGAAGATATTAACTTGTACCTTACTGAAGATATTAACTTGTACCTTACTGAAGATATTAACTTGTACCTTACTGAAGATATTAACTTGTACCTTACTGAATATATTACTTTGTACCTTACTGAAGATATTAACTTGTACCTTACTGAAGATATTACTTTGTACCTTACTGAAGATATTAACTTGTACCTTACTGAAGATATAAAGAACTCTGCACGTAACCCTGCACGTAACCCCAACCCACCTGGGGTTAAACCAACGTAATCTGACACATCCCGAACCCACGTGATATTATACCAACCTAGCCTGACACAACCGAACCCACGTCATATTACACCAACCTAACCTGACACAACCCGAACCCACGTCATATTACACCAACCTAGCCTGACACAACCCGAACCCACGTCACATTACACCAACCTAACCTGACACAACCCGAACCCACGTCATATTAAACCAACCTAACCTGACACAACCCGAACCCACGTCATATTACACCAACCTAACCTGACACAACCCGAACCCACGTCATATTACACCAACCTAACCTGACGCAACCCGAACCCACGTCATATTACATCAACCTAACCTGACACAACCCGAACCCACGTCATATTACACCAACCTAGCCTGACACAACCCGAACCCACGTCACATTACACCAACCTAACCTGACACAACCCGAACCCACGTCATATTACACCAACCTAACCTGACACAACCCGAACCCACGTCATATTACACCAACCTAACCTGACACAACCCGAACCCACGTCATATTACATCAACCTAACATGACACAACCCGAACCCACGTCATATTACACCAAACTAACCTGACACAACCCGAACCCACGTCATATTACATCAACCTAACCTGACACAACCCGAACCGACGACATATTACACCAACCTAACCTGACACATCCCGAACCCACGTGATATTATACCAACGTAACCTGACACAACCCGAACCCACGTGATATTACAGCCGGGTTGCGGTGGGTTGGAGGGGTCAGAGAAGCCAAGCTGCTCAGCAACCTCGTGCTCCTCGGGGTCGTACGCGTAGAAGTCGCTCGCGCGCCGGAAGATCTCGCGTCCGTTGGTGTAGTCTGTGAGGGTAGCGAAACGTGTGTGTGGGTGTGTTGTGTGTGTTTTTGTGTGTTTTTGTGTGGTGTGCGTTTATGTGTGTGTGTGTGTGCGGTGTCTGTGGTGTGCGTTTATGTGAGTGTGGTGTGCATCGTGTGTGTGTAGTGTGCGTTTGTGCGTGTGGTGCAGCTGTTTGTGTGTACGTAGTGCATGCTGTTTGTGTGTACGTAGTGCATGCTGTTTGTGTGTACGTAGTGCATGCTGTTTGTGTGTACGCAGTGCGTGCTGTTCGTGTGTACGTAGTGCATGCTGTTTGTGTGTACGTAGTGCGTGCTGTTTGTGTGTACGTAGTGCATGCTGTTTGTGTGTACGTAGTGCATGCTGTTTGTGTGTACGCAGTGCGTGCTGTTTGTGTGTACGCAGTGCGTGCTGTTTGTGTGTACGTAGTGCGTGCTGTTTGTGTGTACGTAGTGCATGCTGTTTGTGTGTACGTAGTGCATGCTGTTTGTGTGTACGCAGTGCGTGCTGTTTGTGTGTACGCAGTGCGTGCTGTTTGTGTGTACGCAGTGCGTGCTGTTTGTGTGTACGTAGTGCATGCTGTTTGTGTGTACGTAGTGCGTGCTGTTTGTGTGTACGTAGTGCGTGCTCTGTGTGTGCACGTAGTGCATGCTGTTTGTGTGTACGCAGTGCGTGCTGTTTGTGTGTACGTAGTGCGTGCTGTTTGTGTGTACGTAGTGCATGCTTTTTGTGTGTACGCAGTGCGTGCTGTTTGTGTGTACGCAGTGCGTGCTGTTTGTGTGTACGTAGTGCGTGCTGTTTGTGTGTACGCAGTGCGTGCTGTTTTTGTGTACGCAGTGCGTGCTGTTTGTGTGTACGCAGTGCGTGCTGTTTGTGTGTACGTAGTGCATGCTTTATGTGTGTACGTAGTGCGTGCTGTTTGTGTGTACGTAGTGCGTGCTCTGTGTGTGCACGTAGTGCATGCTGTTTGTGTGTACGCAGTGCGTGCTGTTTGTGTGTACGTAGTGCGTGCTGTTTGTGTGTACGTAGTGCATGCTGTTTGTGTGTACGTAGTGCATGCTGTTTGTGTGTACGCAGTGCGTGCTGTTTGTGTGTACGCAGTGCGTGCTGTTTGTACGCATTCCGCACATACCAGCGCACACACAGAGCGCTACTGCAGCAATATATATAACTACACAGCAATTATCGATCAAGCAACAAAGTAATTAAGCTAACAGTTTATCTGTGCATTAAAAGCAATATAAATTGATCTCGGGAGAGGAACATCTCAGTCATAAGTTTTGGCATATTTCTGTAACTTATAATCGCTAAGCACCAAACTTCTTTATTTGATTTACAATTAACTATTCATTTCCTCCATTGTATACGAACAAAGAAGAATGAAATAATGTCTAATAATCTCAAATGATCTCGAATTACCTTTAATTATTAAATCTCTGAAAATCCCTAATGATTTCAAATTATTTTTAATTATTTCTAATAATATTTAATCCACTCTAATGATCTCTTATTTCCAGTAATAATCTCAATCAATCTCTGATAAATAATGATTTCATCCGTGAACCATCACCTGCAAGTACGTAACACTATAACTAACTTCCTTACATGTAGGTAATGTAATAACTAACTTCCTTACATGTAGGTAATGTAATAACTAACTTCCTTACATGTAGGTAATGTTATCACAAGCCAACACGCAAGCTGCGTGTTCACCGTGTTTCGCGTGTTTTGTTCACCCCAGTCAACAAAATACATGTAACTCCAAATAAACTTTTTGGTATTCCTTTAATTAAGTCGTCCAGTGGTCAGCATTATATTAAAGACCATCTCTTCCAAGACTATAACGCAGTAAATTAGCATTGCAATGCATTCAGTCCTAGATTGAATATGATCATCTGTTACAAATGGGACATCTGCAGATACTGTATATTGCTCATTACTTCCGAAAAAAAATATTCAATAGCCCATATAGTACATGAGTGCAAACAAACACGTATGATGCAGCGTCAAGCTTAGAAATAAAAGAAGTGGAGGTTTCAAACGTTTCCTGCATTAGCAACTAAAAAAATGAGGGAAGTGAGGGCTTCAAACGGTTGCTGAACCAGTAACTGTAGAAATGAAAGAGGTGAAGGTCCCAAACGCTAAATCAGCACCAACCTTCTGACAAGCTGCCTTCTTCTGCGTCGCTCAGCTTACTGCTGTACGAGCCTTGGTCGTGGCTCTTGCTCAACCTGCAAAATGCTACCATGCTTACTCAAATAATGAAATACAAACACAATACTTTCACAGTTTGCAAAATACTGACCCAGTGCCAATACCGAGTAAATAATTATTTTGCCTGTAGCCACTGCAACTATGCATCATACATGCGCAACAGGCCATATATCACATACAAATATTTTACAAAAAATACACTCCTTGCACATATGTTCACAAAAGAACATACCACACACCAGCACGCACACACATGCGGAACTATACATCACACGCACCAAATTACACAACACTCTTACCATATATGCACAACAGGGCATACACCACATACACACGCACACCAAACAACACACCACACACCTACACGGAGCTACACACCACACACCTACACGGAGCCACACACACCATATTAATATGCACTTACCCATTGATTTCAGTAGAAGGTTCACCGTTCTTGCCGCTTGTGAAGCGGGAATATCGGGCTCTGGAAAGACAAAAATAACTGATTGGAAATACACGAATAGGGTGAATCAATACCTATCATACCCCAGTCTAACTTTTTCGCTAGAGCATGCATGTTTTACGCCGCCCAAACGATTAAATTACTTGGGCGGCGAAAAACATGCATGCTCTAGCGAAAAAGTTAGACTGGGTAGTGACAAGTCTGTTAACATGGAGGGCAGCACGGAGATATCAGTTTCGAGATCAAAATTTCAACATATACATGCAACGCTCAAGAATTAAATATTAAGATGCATAGTTAAATAGCAGAGCTTATAAATATACGAGAGGGTCAACAGATTCTGTGGAAGAAACATACAAATAGAGGATACAATCATGACGTAGAATCTATAATTAAATTGTAGGGTCATTAAATATACAGATAAGAGTTTATAAATTTAAAGGTTTATTAAATGAAGAAGGCTTTACAATACAAAAATTCAGAGATGTGGTGTAAGATAGAAATACACTGGATGCTAGGTCATACAGGGTGGCCTAAATAGAGCACATGGATTTGACCGTTCTTCTTGCGCCACCCTTCACAACCACTCATGCAGTAAACCAAATTCATCGCTGTCCAAGTTTATTAATACAATTCTTGAGTTAAGGTAAGTAACAGAATAGCTTACTGCGCAGAATTTTGAAAGCATAAGATTAGATAACAGCTTAGTTTAAGCCTCCCTAACTAAGACAGCCAGGGTAGAGCAGAAAGAACGGTCAAAAATGTGCGTTCTCTTTGCGCCAACCTTTACTATTCACACAAAGAGATCTTCCCTCTAGAAGTCATTGAGTTATAAATTGTGAAATAATTTAACGACAAATTTTGTGCTTTATTTCTCAGTATACAATACAAAGTTAAATTTTTCAATGAAATAGTGTCAGCAGTTTTTGCAACCATAAGTTGAAATTAAGCTTGGCCAACGACCTCCGTAGGTACGAGCAAATAATAACAATGCTATTAAAATAATTAAGGTATAAGCACAGTATTTTTTATTATTAGAGGAGCACTGAGAAATTATTTTCTTTCTCGACACGAAAATAGTATCTCCTCGCTCACCTCAACACGAGGAAAGAAAAAAGGGGAAAATAGTTCACCTTCTATAACGCTGATACAAAATCATCATCAGTTTTTAAATTATCTTAATGTAAAGATCCTTGGTAAGCTTGCATAGGCGAAATAACAGCACACGTCAGTGTTTGTACAATAGGTTAAGAGAAAAATCATAGAAATGTAATCCCATGGTGATGTTATTATAGCTAAATGATGTTGATGAATAAATGAAATAGTAAAGACAGTGAAAATTAATGTACAGTGCTTTCTGCTTAATCCATATCTATGGTATTTCACTGAAAATGACCGCTTTTTGAAGAGCAATAACATATTAAAAAATGAGAGAGGCTTTTTCCTTCACTTATTTATTAAAGTTCCTATGCAGGCAAAACATTCCCTCAAATGTGTAATCTTCCAATAGATTTTGCTATCAAATATGCCCCGCATGTAGGTATGAAACTGATACTTTATCTGTAAACTTATCTGATCATCAACGTATATAATTTTATAACGTATAACGTATATAATTTTTATAATTGTTTTATTTTATTTTTTTTACGTATATAATTTTTTACGTATAATATTTTATTTGTATTTATACAGAAATACAAATTACAAGCAAGTTAGCCGGCGTCCTATAAAGGCACTGAAAGTTTGTATGTTTTGCAGACGCGTTCTAACGAGAGCCAAGAAATAATAATTAATGCAATTTCGTTGTGAGGGCAAACAGAAATTTGAGAGTTAGCCTTGGTAAAATTTTAGGAGACAAAATGGAAATCTGCAACGAAAAGGAACATATATGTTTCGAGAATTGTCACGAGAGGCTGAGCTTTGCAAAGAAGCGATCCTGCAACGAAACTTCAGAAATAAATCCACAAGCTTGGTTTCAAATTTACAACATTCAACATAGTAGTAGCATTAACATTTTAAAAACAAGAGGAAATTTAGTTATTTTCACAAACTTACAAAATTTAAATGCTTGACGTTTTCAAATTAGCATAAAACGGCTCCAAGGGATCAATGCTTTAGAGGTGATTGAAATACGGCGAGATGCATCCGTAGATTTCGGACAAGTGAACTTTCTATGAAAGACCTTTCTTTTTGATCAAAGCACTCTGATTTCGGCAATTGTTTCCAATAATTATCTCTTCCCAACCTTACTCGCGGAACATTTCAAGTAGCTAAAGAATAATCATGAAGAATAATTTGCTCAAATCAATGTTCAAGCAAGCTTATAATTTGTGCGTGTAAAGTATAGAACTGCTTCAAAATTCTTGTCAAATATAAGTGAAGATGAATACGATAATCCCTCGCCAAATAAAAGTTAGTACGAGAACGATAATGTCTTCTCAAATATAAGTGAAGATGAATACGATAATCCCTCGCCAAATAAAAGTTAGAACGAGAACGATAATGTCTTCTCAAATATAAGTGAAGATGAATACGATAATCCCTCGCCAAATAAAAGTTAGAACGAGGACGATAATGTCTTCTCAAATATAAGTGAAGATGAATACGATAATCCCTCGCCAAATAAAAGTTAGAACGAGAACGATAATGTCTTCTCAAATATAAGTGAAGATGAATACGATAATCCCTCGCCAAATAAAAGTTAGTACGAGAACGATAATGTCTTCTCAAATATAAGTGAAGATGAATACGATAATCCCTCGCCAAATAAAAGTTAGTACGAGAACGATAATGTCTTCTCAAATATAAGTGAAGATGAATACGATAATCCCTCGCCCAATTAAAGTTAGTACGAGAAAGATAATGTCTTCTCAAATGTAAGTGAAGATGAATACGATAATCCCTCGCCAAATAAAAGTTAGTACGGGAAAGATAATGTCTTCTCAAATGTAAGTGAAGATGAATACGATAATCCCTCGCCAAATAAAAGTAATTACGAGAACGATAATGTCTTCTCAAATTCAAGGTAGCACGAGCTCAATATTACAATGCTCAGCCCTCCCTTTATTTATAACTAAGACTCTGTGCTAATAATCGTACCTTTACTGATAACTAAGACTCTGTGCTAATAATCGTACCTTTACTTATAACTAAGACTCTGTGCTAATAATCGTAGCAGTAAAATTGAGGAGAAAAAGACCATTCAATATTCTCACAGATGTAAGACTTTAAACGAAGCTCTCTTCGACGGCACTGAAAAGAAGCCAATAAAATGCAAACCAAAATAAAGGTATTTCTGAAAGCATCCTGTTCGTTGATACTTACATTTCGTTGATTAGTTCTCTATTCGTTTGATTGTAGAAGTCAACATGTGAACGCAGACAGCGCTGAACAGATGGAGAATTGAAGCTCTCAAAGATATTAATATACTAACTGCAATATTTATACAAATTTAACTATTAAATTTTTTTTCCGTAAAACACTGGGATGATTTTTTGAAATTGCACTGTTTTTATTATTAACTTTTTCTCTGTACTCGTTTCGTAACGCACCAGCTTTCAAAATAAACGATATTCTTGTATAGGAAATATACTGGAGGTAATCTACACCTCGTATAGATACACGCGCTGCAAAACGCGCTTGGACAACGCGGAAAATTCCGAACAGATATATAGTCCGGCACTTGTATGCCTTCTGATTTGCTGCTAAATTTAATGCAACCGTATGTGCTCAATGTACACAAGTAGCTGAGGCTAATGCACTCAATGTACACAAGTAGCTGAGGCTACCTAATGCACTCAATGTACACAAGTAGCTCAGACTACCTAATGCACTCAATGTACACAAGTAGCTCAGACTACCTAATGCACTCAATGTACACAAGTAGCTCAGACTACCTAATGCACTCAATGTACACAAGTAGCTCAGACTACCTAATGCACTCAATGTACACAAGTAGCTCAGACTACCTAATGCACTCATGTACACAAGTAGCTCAGACTACCTAATGCACTCATGTACACAAGTAGCTCAGACTACCTAATGCACTCAATGTACACAAGTAGCTCAGACTACCTAATGCACTCAATGTACGCAAGTAGCTCAGACTACCTAATGCACTCAATGTACACAAGTAGCTCAGACTACCTAATGCACTCAATGTACACAAGTAGCTCAGACTACCTAATGCACTCAATGTACACAAGTAGCTCAGACTACCTAATGCACTCAATGTACACAAGTAGCTCAGACTACCTAATGCACTCAATGTACACAAGTAGCTCAGACTACCTAATTCACTCAATGTACACAAGTAGCTCAGACTACCTAATGCACTCAATGTACACAAGTAGCTCAGACTACCTAATGCACTCAATGTACACAAGAAGCTCAGACTACCTAATGCACTCAATGTGCACAAGTAGCTCAGACTACCTAATGCACTCAATGTACACAAGAAGCTCAGACTACCTAATGCACTCAATGTACACAAGTAGCTCAGACTACCTAATGCACTCATGTACACAAGTAGCTCAGACTACCTAATGCACTCAATGTACACAAGTAGCTCAGACTACCTAATGCACTCAATGTACACAAATAGCTCAGACTACCTAATGCACTCAATGTACACAAGTAGCTCAGACTACCTAATGCACTCAATGTACACAGGTCGAGGGGTAGGGTCAGGTCTAATACTGAAGGCGGTGAGTTTGCGAGAGAGAAGTCCGATGCTGTCACAAATTAAGCTCCGTAAAGTGCATTACGCTGAACATTCGTCAGAAGACTCAACAAAAACACAAGGAAGGTTCTATGGAACTACACATACGCATCTTTGAAAATTAGTTGTTATTTGTGTAATTTAATAATAATAATAATAATAATAATAATAATAATGATAATAATGAAGGCATCTACGGATGCTTTATTTCCAATTCAAGCCTGATACATATCACCTTGTACATTGGATTTTCAAAAGCCTTATAACTAACACCAGGACGCCATCACGCTTTCCCCCGGTCAAGACCGGTACCCATTTCAGACACCTGGGTAGAGTGGGGTATTGTGCTTGGAATTTTTCCCCTATACCCAACAGAGAAAATCGCCACCAGCGCCGGGACTCGAACCCAGGTTTGCCCGCACGGAGGCAGGTTCGAAAGCCACACGGCTATGACGAGCAATGCCGTGTGCAAATTAGCACGTATTACGAGCAAATTAGCTCGTATTATTTTCCCTCAAGACCCATACATGCTAATATAGCCAGTAATATGCATCAGCTACGAATTAGCCTAATCAGCAGCATATTGCTGCTAGTTAGCACACGTGTGCTCTAATTCGCGCGGCGTCTCTTTCATTAAATCGTAAGCGTGAATCTCATTTCCCCACACAGACCTGACCATTCAAGTACTGCTACAGAGAAAAGTGTTGTTCTTGTGAGAAAATATCCAATTTCAAGGAACATTTGTAATTTTCTAATTCAGGATCATTATATATTCATATGCAGAGACGACACGTGTGACAGTGTGGCGGCTGGATGCTCTACAAGAAACTGTAACACATGAATAAAAACAAGTTCAATTAGAGGGAGTTAGATGTGGTCTCTGTCAAATTTTTAACATGAGTTCTTCATTTGCAGTTTAAATCTTCACAAACAAAACGACGTGAAAGATGCCATTTCGTGTACAATGCGGGCGCTGAGAAGCAAAAACAAGACATACAATCCCCATGAGCACAGTTAAAATCACGCAAAAAGAGGGCCTTAAGCAAGAACGTACGCTCAAATTCGTTCTGGTGGCATCAAAGGCAATTAAGTTCGTTTACGAATTGTACGTGACTCGCCGTAGCGCATACATCGCCCGCTTCTGAGGTACCCTCAACGGCGGGCTCTGTGCGTCTCAGGGTATGTAAGGAGACTCCTGCGAGGCGGGGCGACGCTTTCTCGTGATTTGAATTTTACAACAGGTCGCTCCTCCCATTTTCCTTGTTGCTGCCCCAGCCAGGGTGCTGAACCGCCAAGCAACTTAATCAGTTTTCTGTGCCTTTCAAGCCTCGCGTTGTGTCACGTACGACTGTGTAGGGAATAGCTCTTATCTAATGAGTTGAATTATGAGATATTATGAACGTATAGGGAAAAATTGTTCAAAATTGATTAAACAGCTATTTCCGTGCAAAAAAACTCTGAGTATAATCACAATTCTAACCATTTTCTTATTTTGCAGTACTGGGGAAAATTTCTGATAGTTGGAGTTAGAGGAGTTACAGTAGGTTAGATTAGCAGGTGAGATAGCAAGAATTCGGAAAGTTACGTATTGTTAGCAGGGCTGTTTGTGTCCAAGAAATCAAAGTCCAAACGACTGAAATCTTCCCTTGTAATTAACATATCTGGTTTCGGTAGAAACTAAAAGTATTGTAAAGTATTGTAAAGGTATTTGATCTAATTGGGTTTCCAAGGCAGCTCGAGTCGGAGCCACTAGAATTTGACAGCGAACCAAGGCACATTACGTATCGGAAATACTGGCAGAAATTTGTTACCACAGTACAACTGAGAAAATGCTGAAAACAAAAACAATTGAACTTTCGTAACTACACCCCAACACATCAGCTCTGATCTGCCTCAATTGTTTCTTCTAAGTAACGATCTTGACATTTAAACTAATAAGCAGAGCTACTTCTTTAAGATTTCAAGTCTCCAAAGTACGATTTCATGCAACAACACAAGTACACATGCTTCCTACCGGAATGAGTGTAACAATGCTACGTCTCTTCGAAAATTGATGGGGTTCAACATTGTTAACGCGAAAAGAATAGCCAAAAATCAATTAGATGCTTATTTGATTGGGTCATGAAATGAACAGTAAAAGTTGGTAATCCTGGGTAGTGATGAATGACGAATGATATATGCAAGACGGAGTTACGTGTTGTGTCCAAGATAAAGAAATATTATCCATAAATAAAGAGATATTATTTGAGTGCTTACTAGAAAACGTTGAGGAAAGCCTGGTTTACAAATTTGAGTACGATTTATAGATATGAAAAAAATAACGCGTCTTTTTTCTTACAAATTGGAATACGATATGCAGGCATAAAAAATAGCATGGCAAAAACAATTGAACAAAAGGAAATTAAAATAGTGAATACTAAAAAATCCTTAAAAAGTTAGCATTATAGATAGCCGATTACAATTAAAACTTATTTTGAATCATTTAGTCCTAGGAAAATGTCCTGCGAACTAGACCCATAATAAAAAAAAATAAGGAATAACGATAATTTTTTTTGATCATCTTCAAGTTTTTTATATATTAATACATGCATTGAAAACTCGCCGAAATAAAGCATTCAGAATCATGCATTGTTGTATACCTTTCCCTTCTTCTGTTCTTCATTTTCGTCTGCATTAAACGGTTGGTTTGGTTAGGTTGCGAGCAGCAGAATAGGGAAATCCACTTTACTATACTCTAATACATTTTTATCCTTCATAAGATATATGAACAATACAACTCCACGATACATTTCACCTGGTATGAAAACAGTTATTTCTTAAAGAAATCACGACACATAAAAAATATCATACATTTTCAGTGGCACGTGAATGCGCAATTTACCGACTGGTACACATATGGCCCTATACGCGTGTCACCGCTTTGACTGCATAGGCTTAACACTTTGACTGCGACGAGCGCCACCGGTGATACACGGAGGTAATTTTCATAGTGCTGCTGACCGACCAGAAGTCGAAAACTCAATTTTTATAAGTGCTTAATCAAAGCTAAATGAAAGCACGGTACAGTTCATGTTTTCAGATTTCAAAATAATTTACGACAACTGACTTAAAATTTGAATTTGGCACTGAACTCAATATTTAGTAGTCGCAGTCAAAGTTTTAAACTGAGGCTCTATTTTCAACTCAAATTTAAGGTGAGGTGTTGTGAGCAATTTTAGCAATAGCAGACAGCAACAATATCGAGGCTTTATTTAGATTTGGCATCAAGCTCTGATGAAAATCGAGTTAATGACTACTGGTCAGTCAGCAGCATTATGAAAATTCCTTTCGTGAAAAAAATTCCCTTCGGGTCACGTTGCGGTCAAAGTGTTAAAGTTATATTTCGTGTATACTCACCTTTTCAGACGTTCTACACGCATTGGGCTACATAGAAACATCCTAAAAGGTGTGTAAAACATGAAATATAATCTTAATACTTTGACCGCAACGTGACCCGCCGGTGGTCACGGAAGGAATTTTCATAATGCTGCTGACCGACCAGTAGTCATTAACTCGATTTTCATGAGAGCTTGATGCCAAATCTAAATAAAGCCTCGATATTGTTGATGTTTGCTATTGCTAAAATTGCTCTCTTCACCTGACTGTAAATTTGAATTGAACATAGAACTTCAGTTTAAGCCATTGCGGTCAAAGCGTTGACACTTTCTCCACGTGTAGGGTCATATGTGTCCTAGTCGGCAAATTCCCGTACCAGTGTAAATGAATGACATTCCATCATTTTAGCAACTCCTTTAAGAAATAATCACTTAGAAATAATCACTAATAAGTATCGCGGAATTATAATTTTCATACAACATAGGAAAGATATAAACGACTCGAGCATTTAGGTCGATTTCCCCATTCTGCTGCTCATACAACTAATCAAACCAACCGTTGACAACCGAGGAAACGCGGTTAACACACATCAGTCAGAACGCTAAGAACTAACCCAGTCTACCATTTTCGCCGCATGCATGCATGTTTTTTGCCGCCTTAGCGATTTAAGTGATTAAACCACTTAGGCGGCGAAAAAGTTAGACTGGGAAGATGGTGCCCTGGACTCACAAATAAGAAGGTCGGGTGGCAGGCATGACTGCAGGCATCCGCAGGAGACGCAGTACCTGAAGGCAGACCACGATGCGCAACCAGTGCGGCGTTTACGTCGTGGGCATCACGCATAATTTTCACACTTACTGAGTACAATCCAGCCTCTACATCAATGATCGCACGATACTTTTCACTGAGAAATGTGCCCTTGCAACGTCCAGTGCAGTGTACACCCAACTAGCAATCAACGCTTCACCCAAAAATGTTAGGTAAAAGCGTCTTCAGTTCCGTTGTTTTTCTCAAATGTATGCATTAGGAAATAAGAACACAACCACACTATCAAGTACCATGTGTTTTTCCAAATTTTTTGTGAATTTGGAAATTTATACTTTCGTTGGTAATTTTTCACGATTTTCACTTCATGGCCAACACTTCTTCCTCCTTGCTCAAAGTAGAAATGTTATTTTCATCAAAATTATATAGGATACTCTTTTCTTTTCTATTCTTGTTTCAGGGCAGTTTGTCCATGAGGAGTCGTGCCGGTGTGATTTATGCTTGCTTGGTGAAGGGGATTACAAAATTATTTTCAATAAAAATAATCCTAGTTTTTATTTTCTGTATTAAATTGCTGCGCGTATTCCTTTTCTTGAAGTCAAGGCACCAGAATTATTTAATTTTTCTTGTATAGAATTTATTTGTATAAAATTACCACGATGAAGTTTGTCCTTAACATGGTCCAATAAATCTATGAGGATATAATGTCTAATGTAGCACAGACATTAAGTTTCATGGTGAAACACTACTTGGTAGAGATTAACTGCACATCGAAATACGTCTCGAAAAAATCACATCATGCTGCTAGTCGCGAAGTTTTACTCTAATCTGACGAAGAAAAACACCAGAGGATTATTCTACACGTATCATTCACTAACTGACATCCAAGGAACACTTGATAACAACTACCTGAATCAACGCATATCTACAAGTTCATGCGTATCATCCACAAACTGACCTAAGAAATACCTAATAACACATTCCTGAACCAGCACATATCTACAAGTTCATGCGTGTAGCCCACAAACTGACATCCAAGGAATACCTAATAACCTTTCCTGAATCAACTCATATCTATAAGCTCATGCACAACGTCATGTTTGAGATGCTGTAAATTAAACCACAGATACAGACGGAGTAATTCAAGTGTCGTGAGTCGAAACGAGTGGCGCTACTCTTTCAGCAGCCCGCGCTAATTTTCGTTGATAAGGCGTACACTGCAATGAAAGTCAGTTACACACATCGACTACACCCCCAATCCCACCAGAGGGAGCAGTTCCAGCTGCGCTATAATTCAGGGCGGACATAAAGTGCACATAATGAAGCAATCGACAGTGCACTGGTCGGTTACCTCAATCATTTGTTCCGACTAATGACATGGGTATCACGATGCCCTTGTGTGTACAAACTAAGTAACCTTACTTTAAGATATTTTAAAAGCAAATGATGCCTTTTGTATAATTTTTATTGGAAATAAACTGTCTTTCTTTTCTTGCTTTCTTTCGTACCGAGCCCTGTGATTTAAGATGCTGCCAAGTCTCCGCGTCTTGCCATAGAGTCGCAACACTAACATGTCTGTCTTCCCCTTACCTTATGCAGGGGATGCTTTGTGTATGCAAAGCCACCTACACAGATCACAAAATTTGTAACTCGTTGCCTATGATTTTATAGAAGGAAATTCGTGTGATGATCTGTCCGGTATAGCAGCCACGATACTGAAATGGGTTTTCTTGATGATAAAGATCTGTCAACTTCAAGTGCCACCTTCCATTGGCTCTTGGAAAATAACTTCCAGAGACACTCGTTATTATTTGTATCAACATTATCTACTTTCCATGCTGAATTGTCATTTTTTGCATACCCGTTGTATCAATAATATGTGCGTAATATCAATAAATAAAATGCCTAGAATCCAACATCAATTCTTCCTATTGAAGAACCCGTGACCGATGCATAAGACTCAACATCTTAACATACAGCTAGAATAGGAGGACGAATAAGAATCGGGGATGAGTTCACTTGGGTGTCACCGATGCACGCGAGTAGAGTATAATTAGGAAGAAGCTGCAGATGTCCGAAAAATTTATGCTTCACAGTCAGTTCTGTTACTTTTTTTGCGGGAGAAGTGTTCGTTCATTGGAAAATTCCACCCGATTCTTGCAGTTGTTGTCTTCAGAAACGATTGTGGTGTCCCCAAGAGACCGTAAGACTAGAGTTGTCTTATTGAATCGATGACGTCGAATAATGGGAGAGCACGAAGACTGTCTTACTAAATCGAGAACGCCGAATAGCTCAACTGTACAAAGACTGTCTTAATAAATCGAGAACGCCAAATAGCTCAACTGTACAAAGACTGTCTTAATAAATCGAGAACGCCAAATAGCTCAACTGTACAAAGACTGTCTTACTAAATCGAGAACGCCGAATAGCTCAACTGTACAAAGACTGTCTTAATAAATCGAAGACGCCGAATAGCTCAACTGTACAAAGACTGTCTTAATAAATCGAGAACGCCGAATAGCTCAACTGTACAAAGACTGTCTTAATAAATCGAAGACGCCGAATAGCTCAACTGTACAAAGACTGTCTTAATAAATCGAGAACGCCGAATAGCTCACCTGTACAAAGACTGTCTTACTAAATCGAGAACGTCAAATAGCTCAACTGTACAAAGACTGTCTTAATAAATCGAAGACGCCGAATAGCTCAACTGTACAAAGACTGTCTTAATAAATCTAGAACGCCGAATAGCTCAACTGTACAAAGACTGTCTTAATAAATCGAAGACGCCGAATAGCTCAACTGTACAAAGACTGTCTTAATAAATCGAGAACGCCGAATAGCTCAACTGTACAAAGACTGTCTTAATAAATCGAAGACGCCGAATAGCTCAACTGTACAAAGACTGTTTTAATAAATCGAGAACGCCGAATAGCTCAACTGTGCAAAGACTGTCTTACTAAATCGAGAACGCCGAATAGCTCAACTGTACAAAGACTGTCTTAATAAATCGAGAACGCCGAATAGCTCAACTGTACAAAGAATGTCTTAATAAATCGAAGACGCCGAACAATGCGAGTGAATAAGACTGTCTTATTAAATCAAAGACGCTGAATACTGCGAGTGCAAAAAGACTGTCTTATTAATTTGAAGATGCGGAATAATGCGAGTGGACAAAGACTGTCTTAATAAATCGATGACGTCGAATAATGGGAGAGCACGAAGACTGTCTTACTAAATCGAGAACGCCGAACAATGCGAGTGAATAAGACTGTCTTATTAAATCAAAGACGCTGAATACTGCGAGTGGACAAAGACTGTCTTATTAAATCCAAGATGCGGAATAATGCTAGTGTACAAAGACTGTCTTATTAATTTGAAGATGCGGAATAATGCTAGTGTACAAAGCCTGTCTTATAAAATCGAAGATGCGGAATAATGTTAGTGCAAAAAGACTGTCTTATTAATTTAAAGATGCGGAATAATGCTAGTGTACAAAGCCTGTCTTATTAATTTGAAGATGCGGAATAATGCTAGTGTACTAAGCCTGTCTCATTAAATCGAAGATGCGGAATAATGCTAGTGCACAAAGACTGTTATTAAATAGAGGGCGCTGAGTAATGTGACCATAGGAAGATATGATCGTGGAGACAATTGACACCTTCAACGGCCTATCATTTTCGCCTTATTTGTTCTGAACTGCCGCCGCTTTCTTTGGCATGCAAGCTACGCAGAGCTTCTTAACCGACCATCGCCATTGATGATGCATCAAGGGAATGTATTCGATACGACGTCGTATTAAAATCTACGGCCGTCAGTCAAGATTGTGCGCTTTTGGCGATACACTAACTGTCAACGATATAAATAGTGACAGCCTTTGTTACCATACTCCTCCACCTGTGATTAGGCATGAAAATGATATGTGAGCAGGGTGGTAATACGTTGAAAATGATGTGTGAGCAGGGTGTTAATACGTTGAAAATGATGTGTGAGCAGGGTGGTAATTCATTGAAAATGATGTGTGAGCAGGGTGGTAATACGTTGAAAATGATGTGTGAGCAGGGTGTTAATACGTTGAAAATGATGTGTGAGCAGGGTGGTAATTCATTGAAAATGATGTGTGAGCAGGGTGGTAATACATTGAAAATGATGTGTGAGCAGGGTGGTAATACGTTGAAAATGATGTGTGAGCAGGGTGGTAATACGTTGAAAAATTATTATTTTGCGCACAGCAAATTGTGATGTATTATAAGGTGATTTTTGTAGTTAGATTCAAGTACACCCCACATAATTTCAAGAATGCAACACAAAATTGCAAAGATTTCTCAAAAGAATAAATATTCCTCAAGGAGAATGAAATAATTTTACACTTTCGGTAGTTTTAAATTTTGCTTGAGCGTCATTCCTGTTGCCAATTAAAAATTAAATTTCAAACAGTTTTGAAGTGAAGACTTTCTTTCTTCAATTCAACGGGAAATCATTATACCAAATCAACAATTTTTACACTAAGCAGCGCATAAAGAACTCGACTTGGTCAAGGTCAAGTCACCTCAAATGTTGCGGCTGCATGGCATCAGTCAAGACAACAGAATTGATCGTGAATGTCAGTGATATGCACCTTGAATAATTGCGACTAATATTTCTCAATGAACAGCATTCCGAGACAGCAAATGACTAAACGATGCCAAAGGCATTCGTAACAAACCATCCACATCATCCCGGTCGATGCCTAAATAAGCAAATCCCAAACTCCATTTACTCCGCTGAACCTCGACACTGAAAGTACGTTGCTTGAAAGGACCTGCAAGTCCTCCAATAGGGAAAAAATTGCACTTCATCAGTGGTTCTTAACCTGGGTTCGATCGAACCTCAGGGGTTCGGTGAGTTAGTTTCAGGGGTTCGGCGATTTGGTTACAGTACGTTTGTGCTACACTATACACTACAGTATGTAGTTATATACATATGTTTTGAATTTGAAGTAAAAATGCACATTCTATTTTTTCAACTACGAAGGGCTCGATGAATGCATGTATGGAACTTGTGGGGTTCAGTACCTCCAAAAAGGTTAAAAACCAGTGCACTAAATATACCAGCCATGTATAAAATGTATAAAGCTTACCAGCCAAGTAGGTACGCTTACAACACTGCTCTACGCTAGGGGAAGGTTATTACGTTAGTAAACACTATAGGACTCCAATAGACATGGGTAACATCACCACGTTATCAACACCACCCCGTGTCTCCCTAACTCATGCGTGAAGTTTAAGAAATTGAAATCTTACGTACCATCCATGAAGCGTCGATAATTCGCTATATCCATAACAAAATATATTCCTTCAGCGCCCGTGAAGACCCATAAGAAGTCAATCCATGTGATGAATGACTGGCATCGTGGAAAGTTTTCTGCTTGCTAATTTTAGGAACATGGTAAATTCATGCTCACATCTACTGGCAGGTTCCAAAATTGAAAGAAACTCACTTGTTCTACCGAAATATATAAATCAGCACTCTATAACAAATTTAGCAGAGTCGGAAACGATTTTACAAGAGAAAATGACTCCCATCGAAAACATTTACTTTTAAATATCGAATCCCAGTTCAATAAGGAATACACGCTCTACATATGTAGCATGCGCAGGACTGCAGCAAATAATCCGAATCAAAAATCGTGATTTTTCGGAGAGCGGCTTTGATTTTAGCCGAAGCTAGCGGCACGAGTGTTCTTACAGAAGCTATAGGAAACCACAGCACTACCCCTCCTGCCACAGCCGGCACCGACTTCTTTGGGAATTCAAGAAGCGTCTTTGCGAGAGATGCGTCTCTATGATGAGGCTATTGGTCACCACAAGTGGAGCGGGCGAGAGTGTGTGTTGTGCGGTCTGCAGCCATTATTGCGCAGCTACACAATTATGTTTTTTCACGGTACATGGCGGATACCTTTGTGTTTAAGCAAATGCCGTGTTTAATCATGTTTTTCACGGCATATAGCCGATGACTTTACGCAAGGTTAAGTAAATATCACGTTCCTCGTTCATTCATGGTTTTTCACGGCACATGGCGGATACCTTTACGGTCAAGCAAGTAACTCGTTTATTCGTGGCTATTTTACAGAACATAGTGGATGTCTTTGTATTTAAGCAAATGCCCTGTTTAACTTTAATCATGGTTCTCTTAGGGCACATATATAGCGTATGCCTTTTACGGTTAAGCAAATAACTCGTTTATTTATGGTTCTTTTAGGGCACATAGCAGATGCCTTTACAGTTGAGCAAATGCCACGTTTACATTAACCTGATCTTCCTATTCGAGAGGTTGGACTTTCTGAGATGAGTGGGCAAAATAGGATTATTGCCCTCCTGTTGTTGAGATCTTCAGTTGATGTGATGCCATCGAATTTTTGTACGTTCATTACCCTCGTCTGGGCAACACTCGGGCTAAAACCATGGCCTTTATTAGCGTAGGAAATGATGCCACCGACTGCAGTACGACAGACACCATCACGCAAGTATGACATTTGGATCATCTGTGTACACACAGACGTCCGCTGAAACCTAAGTAAACAAGATGTTGAAGTATATCTCCTGCGAAAAAATTGATGAAAACTCACTACATGGTTTCTACTAGTTCCCTTCTGTCAAGTAGTATCTCATCCTACGTCGCCGTGTGATTAATTTTCTACCTAGAGGTTGAAAAGAAATCGGATTATATAGCACCACGTGGCGATGCCCAAACTTCGATTCTGGCGCATCGAACTCCTGCAAGACAGGGGAGACAAAGTAGCTATGTTCTTCACTTACGTTGAAATGAAACTAGAAAACAGCATTACCACGGTGCTGCTGCCTGCTTTGATATACGAGTTTCGATATGCATGCGCAATTGACCGATAATAATTCGCTCGCTGTTACAGTCTCGCACCTTGAATGTGCTTTCGCCGAGAGTGATTAGAGTCAAAAACCTGCTTTGAAATAATCAAGATAAGGAATCTCAACCGCAACCTTAGCTACTCACGACAGAGTCAGCAATACTTGTTACAATGATGATACTATAGCGTAAGGTCTACCGCCATGTATCGCCTACCCAGGTGCAGTTTGAGATATACAAATTAAATGCTTATTGCTCAATTAAATTTATGAAAATAAGTAATATCCATTAGTAATTTAACCTAATTTCACGCTATAGTACTAGCTAGCAATAGATCTCACACCACAGTGTGGTAGACCTCACGCTATAGCAGCACCGTTGCAAAAGTCTCTTGTTGGTTTAGAATTATAGCATGGAAGGCTTAATATTATATTTTTAACTTATGTCTCTCTCGTTGGAGTGACCGGTGTGCAACCGACCTCCTGCACGAGTGCCTTCGTCTTCTTTTCATTATTCTAATTTCCCGCCATTCGTCTCAATGAGACACGACCGCCTTCTTTTGCCTGCGTAGCGAGCTGTGCCAACCGTGACACTTGAATTTTGCATCCTTAAAGTGCCATTGAGTTCAAGCCCAACACCTATCCTTGTATGGATTAAACTGATGTTTAATATTTAATTCACATTTAAATTCAATTGAAGTCAGCAATTTTAAAATAGCAAACGTCAACGTGATCGTGTCTTCGTTTAGCTTTCATTGAATAAAAATCGAGTTAGTGACTGCTGGTTGGCCAGCAGTATTTAGAAAATCCCTCAGTGTCCACCGGTGGGTCCCTTTGCACGAAACGTGTTAACCGAGTTTCTCTGAGACTCACTCTCAACTAAGCGTGATCTACTCTTTTGCGTGTTTAGGACAATTTACTCCACTACACAGGGAGTTTAGGACAGTTACTCCACTACACAACAGTTCCGAACAAGTTACTTCACTACACATGTTTGAGACAAGTTACTCCACTACACAACAGTTTGGAACAAGTTACTACACTACACATGTTTGGGACAAGTTACTCCACTACACAACTGGTTTGGGACAAGTTACTCCACTACACAACACGTTTGGGACAAGTTACTCCACTACACAACACGTTTGGGACAAGTTACTCCACTCTACCATGTGCACCATGAGTGGTCTGAAGTGCACAACGAGGGGTCTACTCACATATTCTGTGAGTAGATCTCACTGCAATTATATTTTAATTGACGCAATTATGCCGTATTTCAAGAGGCAGCCCTGCACGAAAATGCACTGCGGTGCTGCGGTACATGATGGTACACTGTGGTGCATTGCAGTGCACCGTGTTGCGTTACTGTACCTTGGGGTGCATTTTGGTGCGCTGTGGCGCATTGTGGCATATGTAGCGCTGCATGACAATATAGTGCACTGTAGTGCATTATAGTGAACTTTAATATATTACGGAGCACCGTAATACGTTAAAGTGCTCCGTAATGCACTGCAGTGCACCGTAATACGTTAAAGTGCACTATAATGCACTACAGTGCACCATAATGCACTACAGCGCACCATAATGCATTACGGTGCACTTTTGTGCGTTATCCATGGTGCACTTTAATGCATTATGGTGCACTGTAGTGCATTATAGAGCACTTTGATGCATTACGGTACGCTGTAGTGCATTATAGAGCACTTTAATGCATTACGGTGCACTGAAGTGCGTTATTGTGCTCAGTTCTTCAACATAGCACACGTGCCGCTTATTATGCCCTGCGGTACACGCATCATTTCATAATGCGGTACATTGCGACACTTTAGGGACCATACTTGTACATGTAAGTAGCCGTAAATTGTGATAAATTGCTGTATTAGCAGTCCATTGCTGTATGCTGTGGTACATTGTTGTACGTTGTGGAACATTGCTGTACGTTGCGGTCCACTTCTTTACGTCGTGGAAATTGCTGTGTGTAGTGGGTTATTCTTCTATGTTGCGGTATACTGTTTTATGTTATGATACATTACTGCTCATTGTGATACCTGTGAAAATACTGGAGAAATCGTCATCACTTCTATTGTTCATCTCCAGCGTCCATTTAAAAAATTAGGATTGAAGGAATGAAGCACTGCAGTGCCTGAATTCTTATGCAATGGCAAGTCTAACTTAAACCATCAGGTGAGCGGCTCCTCTGGTGATTGTAGAAAACGGAAATGACGGAGGGAAAAGACTGTAGGAGAAACACTTCTACTAAATGAATTTACGCTTTACTTTTTTGCCTTTTAGGCTAACAAGTTAAAATCCCATTGGAATTACAACGCAAATGTTCCAATGAAGCGGTCAATAAAGATCTTTCAGAAGATTTTGCATCGGACTGTCAAGGTCGTACGTGGGTGAGGAGCCCAGGTGGTATCACGAATACGTCTAATATTTTACGGACACACCCCACAGGTGCCGCTAGATGCATAAATATATGAAATGGTCACAGACACATCAAGGCAAGAATGGATATATTATACAGCAAAGGCATGATAAAAAAGTGTGCAAGCATAGCGCCCTTGAAAATGAGTGTTGACAAATGAATCTCTGTCTCTGTTCCGTCGCTATATAAATTGTATTCAGAGGCTCAGTACGCAATCTATTACCTATTCAAAGTCAGTCCACAGAGGCCTTATCACCTTCTATGTGGATCATTTGTAACATGCACGGCTTCGAAGCAAAATTGACGTTTAAATTGAAGGTTTACAGAGTCAATTTTGCTTGGAATTGTCTAGAGGTGAGGAGGCAGAAAACTTAACTTTCTTGGGTTAGGGATTTTCCTTGAGCTGAGCAATTCCCTAGCATGCAGTAAAACCACCAGATTTATAAAAAGAATTGTCTCTACAAAACCCCGGAGAAAATTTAAAAAAATGTTATGCCTGCTTCAGCGAGCAGCTTTCAAGGTCGGTTTCATTATTATACTACTGAAATCACTTCTTCAATCGATCAAATGAGGAATTTTAATTTAATGTAGGAATGATCTAGTACGATAATACTTGATCATTCCTACACGACAACTCGGAACAGAAACCCTGTGGCATTTCAAAACATGCACGCCATGACTGCAACAAAAAGGACATTGAAAAACTTCACCGCCAAACCACAAATACAAAAGCATAGATGTGATGCACGCTTCGCAATTACGACGCTGACTTCCAAGTGAGTAGAACGTTAGGCCCGTTCTTTTATTTAGAGACAAGACAGCAATTGAAACCTAAACGCCCATAAATCTCGCAGCACAAGCTCGCCTATACTGGCGCACGCCGGTTGGGCGCAGCACGCGACACAGAATTGTCAAATAAAGTTGCTTGGAATGCTAAAGACCTCAAGCTTGGACGCTTCACGCGATAGGCAATTATTTATTGGAAAGCGCCTGAGCACGCACTTGGACGAGCACTCATCAACGGCATTAGCTATTTAATGTCCGTAGTTAAACTTGAAGACCACAGATGTGTCTTTCTTCTTAAGCGGGCGAGCTTATAGTGCCGTTGTGTAGCTCAAGACCTGTAGAGTGAGTGTTAGTTCGATCTGGATATGATCGTCCAGTGCCGGTTTATTTCGAAGTAAAATTAAAGCACCATGCATGTGTTCGCAAAAAAGTTGTTCTGATAAGTTGGTGTTCTTGTAACATGATTCAATCTCTGTAGTGTCCATTCTATGAACAGATTAAAATATCGTATTATCACACGATGTTTGAAAGACAACTTATTTCGTTGGAAAGCTCCATCGGAATAAATAGTAAAGATGATGCAGAACAGTAAGTAAATTTATTGCAGGTGAAAATATCTCAAAAAGATCTTTAGGTTCAAAACGGCAGCTAAAATTCTCCCAGAAAAACTTGCGCTCGAATTTATTTCAAATAATCTGAGTAGTAGCAATTAAATGTGGCCGGTCACCATCTCATAGTCTGATATTTCCAACAATTCGAAAACAGTTTGGGGATTTTATCGCCGCGGGTATATTTCTGCAAGGTGCATCAATGAATTTGCTCTTCCCTGCATGCTATATCTGAATGCAGTAAGGAGGATACCGACGTATCTGCCGAGGACAAGGTGGGATTAGCTAGCTTAATGAAACGCAACATTATTTAAACTTCTTCAAAACATCAGACAACTTCCTGGATATTCAAGTTCCCCAAATGGCAAGTCACTCATGTCCCCGAACTGAAAGGGAAAATCAAAGTAAAAACACTATCGAGCTCTGAAAGTAAAACCCACAACAGATTGCCCAAGCTCGCACAGCTGAATCGGGCACATGGTAGCCAGCAAAGTTTTGAGTCTGGGCTCCCGGGTGTATTTTTATTTTTTGTGGACAAAGTCTTCAAAATCAGGACTTTTTCCCACATAATATTTTACCATATAGGTGACTCACCCATCAAATCTCCACAGGAAAGCCGACTGCTTTATAAGGTCAGATTTCATAAGGAAAGGAGCTCGCACTTGACGATTTTGGCCTGAAAAGCCCAACGTGGCAATGCTGTCTTATAATACCAACGGAGTGACAGAAAAGAAGCTCAAACTTGACGATTTTGGCCTGAAAACAACATGGCTAAGTCGTCAACATGGCAAAGCTGTCTCAGATATACCAATAAAGTGGCAGAAGTTCACTAGGAAACACAAGAGAAGAATGCTGTTTTTAGAAGAAGGAGAGGAAATACTACGGACTCTGCAGGGCGTTAAGTTCCAACACACATCAAGAGATTGTCATCGTCAGTGCCTCCCTTCGTGAATGAAGTTAAGTGGACTCTAAAAAACAAATCTCTGGTTTATTTAAAGTTTACAAAACCGATTTTATAAAATATTTCATTAAATAAAAATATAGAACAGTGAATTGGATCGTTTGTCGAGACTGTGGAAGAGAAATGATGGAGACAAAAATCCTGACACATAGTCGAGGTCCTCCCCTTAAAATTTCCAACTTTAAACAGAAGATGCGGTACTCGAGGTCCTCTTAACGTTACATTATGCACCTCAGGCTCAAAAGCAGGACGATACTAGAGGATTTATCAAAGCAAACACGTGCACTTGTAATGAAATCAAAGTCGACAGGAAATGCATATGCGTATGTTGGAATACAGACTAGTAACGGTGCTCAAGTCGTGACTCTGGGGTTTAAGTAGTGTGCAGAAACTAAAGAAATAAACCCCAAATTGTTCGTGAAGTATGAAATCTTGCATGATCGCAGTAGCAGTAATATGTTGACTTGTTGCTTTTATTTAAGGTAGGTTTGTTACATAATTTTTGTAGGGGAGGCAAAGTTTGTTGTATTATTCGGACGATTAGAAGCTTTCAAATTTGGTAAAGAATTGAAACAAATTTAATTCGATTTGCTAAAAAAATCCTTCGACATCAACATCACGAAATGAGAGCTCATATGAAGAATAGTGATCGACCTCAGAAAGTTCAAATTAGACTCGCACACTTCCCCGGTACACATTTAAATTTAAGTTTCGTAGCTTGAAATTCTGAACGATATTTGGTTTAACACGTAAACTGCGATGGGTTAAGCTGAAGTTTAATGTTCAATTCAAATTTAACGTAAAAAATAAATCAAACACTAACTGGATCGTGCCTTCATTTAGCTTTCAATAAGTATTTATAAATGTTGAGTTACTGACTGCAGGTCGGTCTGCAGCATCATGAAAATCCCCGTAGCGACCAACAGTGGTTCCTTTAGCAAAGAATCGTGTTAAATAAAAAGTATCATTAATTCAAATATCAACAGTTCTGCATAATGTTAGAAAAGAGCGAAAGTTAGCTGGATGGGGGGAAATCAACAGGTATCTGAGCGCTGTTAGAGACAGAATGACATATGATTGGATTGGGAAAGAACGTGCCTGGAGTTACAAAGAGGAAGCCAAAAGCCAAAAGTGGTCAATCAGGTACGTACGGGGCATAAAGTGAACGACAGTCGGGGGCAGGTCATCAAAATAGAACAGTGTAGCTCGGGTGACGGGGAGACAGTAAAGAAAATAAATTTAAGATGCCCACATGAGGTTCACAAGCTGTGGTCTTGTCAGCCAACGTCATAGAGGTGTGCGTGTATTAAGTCATGGAGGTTTGTGTATTGGGTCATACATTAGGTCATGGAGGTGTGTGTATTAGGTCGTGCATTAGGTCATGGAGGTGTGTGAATTGGGTCATACATTAGGTCATGGAGGTGTGTGTATTGGGTCGTGCATTAGGTCATGGAGGTGTGTGTGTTGGGTCGTGCATTAGGTCATGGAAGTGCGTGTATTGGGTCGTGCATTAGGTCATGGAAGTGCGTGTATTGGGTCGTGCGTGCATTGGGTCATGGAGGTGTGTGTGTTGGGTCGTGCATTGGGTTATGGAGGTGTGTGTGTTGGGTCGCACATTAGGTCATGGAAGTGGGTGTGTATCAGGCTGTAGTTGAGTCAAAATCATCATCTGGTGATCAATTGAATTTTTGTAGAAACCAGAAAATATCTTTCAGAAATATAAGGAATAGAAGAGAGCCGGTAAATTGGATGGCTTCAGCACCTTATTTATTCTTAAAAAATTGGTGCCGATAAATAACCATTTTGAACAGGATCGAGTGCTTTGTTGTAGAAACAATGATGGTGCACGAGTAAACCGACATCTTTGAGAGATTCACGTCCACAACGGCTTAGTAGCAATTGGGGAATTCATGCTGAAGGAAGCAAACTTTTACTGAACAGTAAAGCTACGTACTATTAGAGTACCCACCAACATGCCGCTATACGTACAGGTATCATAAGTAAGTATCTAAGTATCATATAATCGCTTGTGAGAGCAAAACTTAGTTGGGAAGCACGACCCCATGAATGAAAACTATTTCCCTCAAGTAAAAAATTAGTTAATAAGTTGTATTTCCGTGTGAAAATACCAATCCAGCCGCACTCTGCATGCACCGCGGCTCCTCCTCATGCACGTCATTCGAGGAGTTCTGCGTGCATATTAAAGTTTCTTTTAACAAGTGAAGAACTTGAAATTTTCAGCAGCAGTTCATGAAATTCTGAGGTATTTCCTCGAATTCTAACCGAGTTCATGCCATTCTTAGGCAGGTTCTGCAATATTGAGTTGATTCCTCAAGTTCTTAGTTCTTTATATTTTATAAACGTCCTAAGCCAGGTCATCAGATTCTGAGGATATTCTAAAGCAGTTCATTAAATTATGAGGTATTTCCTCGAATTATAACGGAGCTCGTGACATTCTCAAGCAGTTCCTGCAATATTAAATTGTTTTTCTAATTCTGATGTAGTTCCTCAAATTGTATGACACTCGATCGAAGGCAGTTCCTGAAATTCTGAGGTTATTCTACGGTCGTTCATGAAATTTTGAAGATTTTCTGAAGCAGCTCATGAAATTTTGAGGGCATTCTGTGGCAGCTCATAAAATTCTGTGGATATTCTGATGCAACTCGTAAATTTCCTATACAGCTCAAAGATGAGCTATTCAAGGACCAGATACCATGCAACACCCATTAAAAAATTGCAGCAGGCTCTAACTTTAAATAAGCGAAACACATGAAATAAAACTGATGAAGCGTCTTAAGTAACCACCCTTGGACATAGAGTGCACACCCACAATTGCCTTGAGTGAGGGAGTTTGGTTCGAAAATATGAGAGATAGGATAAGCTATTTTGTAGCATCCATAAGTCATATGTTGTGACCTAGTCGAGCCAGAGGGTGTGTTGACCAGCCATATTCATCTCTAAAAATTGCTAATTCCTGACCAACACACATTATTAAATAACATCCAATACTGATTGATATTTATGATTAAGTAATGTTTGTTGCTCATTACCAATTATCGTCAAGTAACATAAAATATTCGGTAACATTAGTTAGTTAATAATTAAGACTAATTGCTAAATTTGGCTAAATTATTGATCGCTAAGTATATTTTTTTAAATTAAAGTTCATTGCCGAGGTTGCGAGGGATCTGCTCAAAGCAGAAAGCGCGCTAAAAAGCACGACGTGATAGCGGAAATTTAATTATTTCTCAGTGACAATTATTAGCTAAAATCTGCACTGTAATTAGAGCAGCCTTTTTTCATCCGTCACACTGAGAGAACATTATAAGATCAGTGTCCACGGCCCGTCAAAAATGATGGGATTCGATATTTTCCTAGAATAAATCCTTCAGATATGGATAATAAACAAATATATCTATCCTATTAGTAATAAAGATTACAATATTCTTGTTCGTATGCGCTGGTGGAACTCGTATCACAGATACGGTCATTGAGCATCAACACGAGCGTCACTGACACACGCACCAACCAAGCAAGCCAGCAAGCAACAACCGTGTATTATCATGTAGTGGATTATATAGAGGACTAGGATTATATAGAGGTGACATGCGAGTCATCGCTTGTGTATCCGAGCGTCGTTGCGCTACTTTGATATGAGGTACATTTTCTCAGTTCATTTGAATAAGAATAATCATCAAATCATCCATGGTTTGTACGAATTAACTACTTTGCGTAGAAAAAAGGGCTTTATGTCTTACTCAGCCTGAACGTAAAACTCGCTATGAAGAGCTGCTGCGATTAGAGCGCGACTTAATTTTTGGAGCGTTCACGTTAGACTGAAAAGCCACACACGAATCATGCACAAAATTTTGAAAAATAATTGTCCTTGAAATCTACAACATTTTCAATCGAAGTTTCCCCATTCCACGGGATCAAATAAAAGTTAACGCCATTTGTTAGTTGAAATGAAAAACACATCAGGGAAACATTCCAGCCCTACCAGGATTCGAATTTTTGAAACGTTACTGTGGCTTTGAGATAAATACAACAGCACAGCGCAAATAAACATGTATT
The DNA here is from genome assembly GCA_030386875.1 of Morinoia aosen. Classification (NCBI taxonomy): domain Eukaryota; kingdom Metazoa; phylum Arthropoda; class Malacostraca; order Amphipoda; family Talitridae; genus Morinoia; species Morinoia aosen. The sequence goes on from CM059573.1 coordinate 6,084,488, forward strand.
AAAAATTGTACGAATAATATTAACTAAAGAAGCACGTAACCTCGCTGTAACGAACAAAAATGCTTGATTATTTATCTACACACACTTAACATTCGGATATCCTTGTTGGCTTGCTTGCTTGCTTAATTGCTGCTAGGTTAGTAGCATGGTAGAGGAAACAAGGTAGGGTCATTTCTATGGGAGAAAATGCGCTTCTTCTTGTCTGGCTAGCCAATAGAAAGGCTTTATTTCAAACAAACCTTATGACGTCACCAAAACACAATATCGCTCATCCAATAGTGGAGCCAGGTTTGGGGGTAGCAGTGCTACCAGATGCAATATTAGCGCTGCTATTGGCTCGTTGCCGTGACGTCAGTAAAACCACACAGTCAACGAAAAAAAGACTGGTTTGACCCTACCTTGTTTCCTCTACCGTGGTTAGTGGGCAGGTTGTCACTGATCACCATCTCTCTACAACATACGGTAAAATTCAACACAATGCGTTTATAAATACGATAGAGCGACCTTTTAATTTCCATACGCTGTATTATGTATAATATTTCAAACTTTCCATACGTTATGCGTTGGTTAAAATTTCTAACAAATTCCCATTTCACGGAGAATATTTCGCGAAAATTTGCTTTAAAAGCAATCTGGTCCTCCGGATCACGGGTGGTCTAATCTCCCACAAATTGACCATTCTCTAACTCGTAAATCTATACTATAATAAGAGCCGTGTCTGTCGGTCGGTCGGTCGGTCGGTCTGTCCGAAGCCTGCCGAACAGTGCGATGAGCGTATCTGTGATACAAGCTCCAGCCCTATATATTTTGGCGGGCCGTGTTCACGCGGCCTCATCAACTCTCGAGAGATTGTATTTTTTAATTTCTTACGGCCTTTCTCTTATTTCGCCCTCTTTTTTATTTCAAATGAAGGGGGGTGGACTAGTCTATCTATACTATATATAATAAGAGTTGCGTCTGTCTGTCTCTCTGTCCGAAGCCTCCCGAAATAGTGCGATGAGCGTATCTGTGTGCACTCGGCCTCATCAACTCTCGAGAAATTGAATTTTTTTGTTTTCTTTCATTTCGCGTTCTTTCTTATTTCAAATAAAGGAGGGGTGGACTATTTCAGTGATAAAATTCTAAGGATTTGAACCGCCGGCAAGTCGCACGTCGCGTAAATCAATGACTGAGGCAAATGTTTCCAGGACAACGAAGCTGCACCGAGGTTACAACGCCGGGCTCCGTGAAGGCAAGAGACGGAATGTCAGATTTAGTGCGCGGGTGTTTATTATTCGCTTACAACCGCAAAACCTCACTGAAGAAAGACTTAATTACGCCATTCAGTTGCATTTTTATTAGCACTTAACACCATGCGTCTAGGGTTCCAAATACAACCAATGAGATGTACGACAACATTGCACTAGAAACTTTACTCATCATTGCCTAACAAGTTTCACTGGCACTGCCATAATTACATAGAAACTTAAAATGGATTACGTGGATATTAAGCGAATCTTTCATGGATTACATTACAAGGAGTTTCCTTCACTTCACGCAATAACTTCTTCATGTTCATATTAAAATTTAAACACTGCGACAAATTGTTTACCCACGATTTTCAAAGACGCTCTCACAATTCAGCACAAAAAATTCAATCATTTTCTCGACGAAGCATAGCCTGAAAATGTTAATGTCAGCTCGCATATCCCATATGGATACAGGAAATTTATCATAAAATCAAATATTTTATCAAACAAAATATTTTATAAACACAATATTTTATGTAACCGAATTTTTATAAAATAGAATAGCATTCCATGTTACACAAGAAAACAGCTGAGATAATATTTGACGAGCCAGCCACCGTATCTTAGGAGGTATATAGATTCTAAGTGCTTTACAGCTGTTTGTGTTACGGTAACCTATCACGAAACTGTTGAGGTGGAGAACATATCACTCTCCTGCGTCGTTTTGGATTATTCTTTCTCGTAACCGGTAAATTTTGATAATAATCAGAGTAAATAAGTAGAGCAAAACTTCTTACAAATTGATGATGACCAAAGTTTTGAAAAAAAAATGTTTCAAGCATTATTATTAATATTAGTTTTATTATTATTGAAATAGTATTTCAAGTATTATTAATATCGTAGATACTTAAGCCTATGAAAACTGTAAAAAGGCGTATTCAACCGTACAATCAAAGAACTTGACATAAATACAATAGGGTCCTAGAATCAATTGAAAACGGAAGTCCTCTCATGAGCAGGAAGCGAATGAACCGCAGTGGATTGACAATATTTCATTTATTTCATTACTGAAGAAGCGTTTCAAGTTCCCGACATTTTTCACCATGACCAAAGAATAACTTCAGATTTATCTCACAACACTGTTTTTCTAAAGACACCCCAAGAATATCATAACGTTCCACGCAAAGCTTTCATCTAACTGCACTGCACATCAGGCAACCACTCCGTCACTATACCCTCACAAACTCACAACGACACTGGCACCACAGTCCTGGCCACGCCCCCTCTGCAGTGTTCACGTTGTCTTACGTATGGCCCTAGCCATCAAATGCGGGTGACGGTACGAACTGATAAACCCTAAATAAATTTCTGAATGATATGTTTTTTACTTCAGTGTAGATGAGGAGTGATCGTTAGTGCTGCGGTTTATTTCATGAATTAGCAGAAATAAAAATCATTGCCCACTGTTCCGAAAGTTTGTTTGGTAAATTACTCCATTAATTGTTCAATAAAATCAAGCTCATATTACTGTAAAATTTCTTGAGGAAAACTTGTTTTCAACAAGTCCAAATTTATATTAAAGTATCATAAAATTCAATTGGATGTATAACTTTTTAGATTATTTGAATGCATTGAAAAAATCAATGTGAACGACACCATGATGTTTCTGCTTTCAGGAACTACGTATTTCGCTCATTTCAGAGGGGAGAATGTTATAGCCTTGACTCTCGTATGGACGAAATTAGAAGGAAAAGAACCTTAAATTCGTCCTCTTACCAATGGTAAATTGGGGGTTGCGACGACCGTAGTTATGGACACAGAGGCAAGACATGCATGACCTTCTTGGGCAAATTATGATAGCTGGTTGTGGGCACAGAAAAGTCTTATTCACTAAATTCCGTGGACGGACGACTAGCCAGTAAAAAGAGCTATGTCATTGGCAGTCTGAATGAGTATAATCACGGAAAATTTCAGTAGTTAAATACTAATGGAAAAATGAATGTTCAAAATAAATTTTAATGTATGTATGATCAGCAGTTTATTTTCATTTAAATCATTTAATTCTCTTTAGAGCACGCACTTTTTCCTTTTCAGCGCTTTCACATCGTGACTGGCATAAACAGTAAACACAAAATTGCATGCCACTCATATCCTTCGAAGCAACTGAAGATTTTCTCCTCAAGTGGAATGGCCGACCATCAATCATGTCTTATATATTCGTTCGCCGACGTGAAATCATCTTGTGTACGTCAACTGCTTCAATTATGCGTTACTTGAACTCCCTCATCAAAATAATTCCTCATTTTTAAGTATTTAATAAAATATATCTCGCATTCGGATCATGAATTTGGATATCACTAACAGAGAGACATGTTGTTTGTATTTTACAGTAGAAATTTGATATAAAATTAAATAAACATATCCGTCAAGCGTCGGAAAATTAGGAATTCAAATTCGAAGGAATATTTCTTTCTATAACGACGTGGATATCTAGAACTTTGTCTATGCGTACTTATATATGTACTTTAAATTGATGTGAGCACACACAAAGACGATCGCATTTATACTTCAAGCATTTTGCATATGACCACAGCCCTGAAAAGTGAGTTCCCTGCCATTTTTGTCCATTGGTTCCATAATTCTTCTCAATTCATACTACTTCTAGTCTGACAATGCACGGTCCCATTAAGAAGAATGAAACAAAGATCACCGCAAGCCTTCGCCGGATGGTCTGACTAATGTAAGCAGTTGTTGTATTTTGTTGTCCCACATGTCGTATTTTGGTGTCTAACACTCAAAGCAGGCCGATCTTGCTTGCTTGACCAAATTTTATGATATTTCTTCATGAAAGAATAATTACAAAGAATCATGAAATATTCATGGCATTTCTCCAATGCAATATGAATTAAACATATTGTCTGCCTCCATATTTGCTCTGGGTTGGAATTATCAGTGATTGTGTGTGCAATACTGGAGTTGAATCGATATATTGTGCCGCAGAGCTTTGTTATACACATCTTAAACAAGAACTCTGGGTCTTCATAAAATCCCTACAACGCAATTTTATTAGGTATCTTTAAATTTTCTTTCGCTCCAATGCCCGCAAAAATTAAAATGTATTAAAACATTCCTGAAATTAACATTCCTACTTTTTACATGATGCGATTCAAGCATTTCTTGAACTAAGAAACTAATTTTCAGAATGAACTTGGGGTACGAATGTTTCCCAGATGAATGCACGCCCAGCTCACGACAAAATCTTCACGTCGTCTATAGCAAGAAATTTATTGCAACAACCATCAAATTTACGGTTGGTTTAGTGGTGAAAATATTAAGATCTGGTTCATAAACTTGAATGATTGTAAGTCATCTTAAAAGTTTTACGCTAGTTTTTAAATTCACTACATTTAAAAATAAAATTATGTAATTTTGAGTTACACAGAGTTTGAATTGTAATTTAAACTTATGGACAATCATCTAAAAAATTAATTTGAGATAAATCTATTGCCAGTCTCCGAGATAAATACAAAGTTCACTGAATTTTTAGTGTGTAGAAATACTATGATAAGTCTGATAGGTACCTATGTTTCATTTCCTCTTTATCGATTTTCTTGAGTAATAGCTAATGTCAAGCACCTGCAGATCTATATTTTCTTGAATCAATTGAAAACGGTTCACCAGGACCTCTATAGTAATCATTCGTGATCACATTAAGATCTTGGTCGCAGCAAGTGCAGCAGCAGCAGCAGTAACACGTGCCTGTTAAAGTGAGTACTTCCGAATGGCACGAGAGTGCTGTGGCTATCGTACGTCTGGGCTATGCATCACGCCTCGATGCACCGCCACGTCGGGATCCGCAAAAGTGCTGGGCCTTACAAGTGCATTTAGGAAGCATTGGCCTTCATAGTCAAAATTTATGATCTGAATTGCGACTCGAAACTAAGTTTTTGTTTGTCGTTTGACGTTTCTAGAAGGTCACCAACACCTGATCTAAAAAAGTATGACCTACTGAACTATTCAGCGTTTATCTGCATCATCCAACAACAAAACTAGCAAAAAGAGTTAAAAGCATCTCACTAGATTATCTTCTCCAGTTATAACTAAAATTCACTCTACAGATCGTAGCAGTTATAGATATCTGGTTCTTCTTTACAATCAAATCTGATGTGTTCGAATTTCTAGGAGCGATTCACTGGCTCGCAGACTAAGGTTATAACTATATGCTATAATAACTATTGACGCGGTTGAGCTCAGTTCCACGTCAAGGGTACGCTATGACAATGGAGGACCTTAGTATGGCCTTATATCGAGATGATGCACTTGGAGAAGGCACAAGGTTTGCCGAGCTTTCGTAGGTGTCAAGTTGAAATGATGCGACACGAAGTGTGTGATGTATCTGCTCCGCAGTCTCGGCAGTGTGTGATGCAGTCTCGGAAGTGTGTGATGTATCTGCTGCGCAGTCTCGGAACTCATAAATTCATTTCGTACAATTGCCCATCCCTTTTTGGCGATTGAGTCTAAGTGGATGTCTTTAGGGGAGTTGCTTGTAGGACTGCATACTCTCTAACTGCTCCCTTTTAAGGCACGTCTGCATATTGTTTCCTCGACTGAACCCCAAGCGCACGTGACGTAATGCGCAGGAAACTGTAGGAAGTTGACAAAATTCCAAGTTTTTTTACAACATAAATTATGCGTTAAATTGCATAGCTGGATCGCTGCAATAGAAATCCTCAAATAGACTTGGATACATTTGCTTGAAAACGGACGTAAAAGCAATACTATTAATCAAACTTTCACAGCGTACCTTCGCAATGTAAGCTGTAGTTGTTAGAAAGATATCCATGGACATAAAAACTGAGATATCGAGAAAAAAATGAGTCACTTTTCAAGAAAGAACAAGTCAGACAATTCGTTCGATTGACGTCATGCATGGTTCTGTAGTTATTTCCAAACAAGAAACCGATTCGCCCAAGAAAGCTAAAATAAGAAATTGACGGATTGATAACATGAGTCATTTTCTCACGTTATTTCTATAAAATCTTATGCGAACAAATTTTATTAATGGATTTTTAAGATTTCAGCGTCATCAATGACTTCAGATTTTCTACCTCTTGGTTCACGAAAGACTTTAATGTCTTGGAAAAAATACAGTCCTTCGTGTTTATGCAAAAGCCTTGCGTCTTTTTCTGGCTTCTATTTTCATTCAAATTACAATGAAGATATAATTTTCTCCCTTTTTTGAACAAGGTGAATAGCAGATCCTGTTCCCTGGGTTTGGATTTCCCTACGTCAAGTCAAAATAAAATGGAATTACGTTGTAAATAAATTTTAAAATGTTTGAAAATGCTTCGGTGAAACGGTGGAATGTCGGAAAATACAAATACGTCGAATATCTGGCTATCATCTGACTTGAAAGTTGCACACCGGATCAAAAGGAAAAAATTATTTAATGGCTTTGTACTGTACAAGGAATGATTGGGAAGAGTGTTAGCGCAGGCAGGGGGGGGATGTGTGCCACGGGGGCCATGCCCCCCTCCGAAATGTTGAGCTGGGGGCCAGTTTCAGTCGTCGTTTCAAGTAACAGAAAAATAAGATTGCTGGTAATTAATGACCGGCCCCCTCCTAAAATTATTTGGCGGGGATCCAGGCCCCTCCCCCCTCGAAATTTTCGGCTGGCTGCGCCACTAGTTTATACGCATTGCAGAGTCGCCCAAAAACGTACGGAGAAAGCGTTTATAAATACGTCTGCTCTGACAAAAATTATGGCGTGCGTTTGCAAGGTCGCATCATGGATCTCCAATTGATACTTTTAATGCCTCCTCCCTGTGATGGAGATCAAGGTCGTACGAGAGCATGTATTGTGTGACTGCGAGGCCGCCTTTGCTGTGCTAGGGTCGAGTTTTCAAACAATTACTTCGTCGTAGCGGTACAGCTTGTAGCGTAAGTCCCCTCAGGGGGATACAACTATTGTGTCTATGGGAATTAGTGCTCCCAGGGGGACTATGTGAGGTCCTGAGCTAAAGGTTAGGTAGGCTTTCTTTTTGATTAAAATAGAGTAGGTTTTTGTTTTGTTACGGACCATTTTTTCTCGGTTCACTGCTGTCCTGTTTTTCAGCACCTGCTACTTTCTTCTTTAACTTTTTCTTGTTTCATGATCTTCTTTCTTAGCCTTCTGTTTCTATGCCCTTTCTGCACAGATTCCGCGTTTCTTTAACTCCATACAAAATGGTGCTCTTCCTTCCTCTCTTTGGATAGCATTTGTTGCGGATAGGGAGGCTTTTAAACTAACTAATAATCTAATCCAATCTTTGGCGTAAGTCTACTTTGAAGAATTCACTCAGTCAGCTGTGACGATACTGCAGTGTAAATTATCTGAAAATCTGTCTTCTCTGCGTTACTTCGGGTCAAATATCGAAGTCAACCGTGAGTGAAACTGAGTTGTTCGCAAAGGAAACATTAAGATTATTAAAAATTAATAGCTCTTGGCGACGAGGATTTGGCACATGATATAATAATAAAAAATTTAAAAGGTTGCAAGAATAATGTAATACCTAGAGCGTGGCTGCGATTGTAGTATGGTTCCGATCGTAGCATGGTCACATAATATAGTAATAAAAAAATTTTAAATATTGCAGGAATAATCCAATATCTAAAACGAAGTTCCGATCGTAGCATGTGACCTTGAATGAAGCAGGTAAAGCAAGTTGGAGTTACGACCGAGTAACGGTGTCAGGTTGGGAAACGGATTAGCAAATGACAACAAAGCAGGCGAGCTGATACGAACAGTACGATCGTGTTGAGTGAATGCTACCGCTATAGATGAGAAACTTCGCGTGATTGGATCGAGCGTTATTAGATGTTTTTTTTAACGCTCGTGACGAGGAAATTATAGCAATAGTATCTTCTTTTAGTTTAAAAATAAATTATTATATTTAATCTTAATTTTTGAGAGTAAAGTCAATCTTATTATTAATGAAATCCATCTGGTTTTAGTTTTTTAATATATATTATTGTTAAGAACGAGAAATAAATTAATAAAATAGGAATGCCGATCCTACCCAATTATGATCCCGGCTCTTGGTTGCATCTTATCAGAAAATAGTAGCGTAGAAACTTGAGGTGGTCGAAATTTCTTAACGTATTGTTCGCATGTTGACTCGAAGAGTTTTATACCTTAACTACAAATTTCACAATTGATTTTACTACAGAAAAAGTTTAAAATGCAAAACTTTTATGTTGCTACTTAGCGTACAAGGAATTATCAGAGCGTAATTAATCTATACCATAAAGCAAGGTGATTATTTTAAGTATTACGATCTTGAGACTGTGTCGTGGTTGAGATGCTTGTTATTATTACATGTGTAGACTCTGTCACTGATGCAAATTGCATGAGGAAATAACTTCAAGTAAATAACTGTTAATGCAAGTAATGTATAGAAAATAACTGCTGTGTTGCTGTTCCTGCAAGTAATGTAGCATACAAGTAATATAGGGAAACAACTCCAGTAACACTATATGTCACTGTAAGCAATCTATCAGGTCTATAAAAAAATGCTCTTTCTTACTAATCGTAAATGAAATCTGGACTTCCTTACTCACGCACTTGAAGAGGTAGATTTCAGCTTCGATCGAAGTCGTAGGTTTGACATTTACAAGAACACGACTTCGCGACAACACTAGGAAATTTATAAAAACTAGAAACTCGAAAAAAAATCTTTCCATGTCCAATGACACGCAGCTTTAGTCATATGTCGGACAAATTTTTCCAGTAATCCCTCGTTTTCTAAGTTGCACCAAAAAATTATTGAACTGTTTCGAGAAATGAACTTAATATTAGTGTTAACTCGATTGATAATATTGGAAAAGTGATACCTAAAATATCCGATTCTGAAAACCAGAAATTGCACACACTCATTCATGAAAGCATCAAAGCACACACTAAGATTGAAAATCAATATAGCGATAGAGGTGAGTAATACATCACCTCCCTAAATCCGAAGTCATGTTTGTGAAACAGTTTAAATAAATCAGAATTAAAGTTGATTTATAAAGCAACATGTTTTAACATCATTCTCCTACCACTTATAACAGCGAAAATTTTTGTTTGAAAGTAATTAGGCTTCCAATTAGAGACTCCGGATTTGAGAGAGACAACTGTCCTGAGTACTTACTCATCTGTTTCTGCATCCTTCGGAGCTTCGGGATCCTGTTCTGCCATTTGTCGAGGTTGCGCTCGTCTAAACTTCCATGTAGCGCATAAATTTTCTTTAGGTCATGAAAACCAGAAATAAATTTTCTCTCCTTATCGTTCAACTTCCATGCAGCTCATGGATTTTCCTTAGATTTTGAAAACCAGGATTTAATTTTTCTTCTTATCGTTCAACTTCCATGTAGCTTATGAATTTTCTTTAGATTTTGAAAACCAGGATTTAATTTTTCTTCTTATCGTTCAACTTCCATGTAGCTTATGAATTTTCTTTAGATTTTGAAAACCAGGATTTAATTTTTCTTCTTATCGTTCAACTTCCATGTAGCTTATGAATTTTCTTTAGATTTTGAAAACCAGGATTTAATTTTTCTTCTTATCGTTCAACTTCCATGTAGCTTATGAATTTTCTTTAGATTTTGAAAACCAGGATTTAATTTTTCTTCTTATCGTTCAACTTCCATGTAGCTTATGAATTTTCTTTAGATTTTGAAAACCAGGATTTAATTTTTCTTCTTATCGTTCAACTTCCATGTAGCTTATGAATTTTCTTTAGAGCTTGAAAACCAAATTTGAATTTCCTCTCCTTATCGTTTGTGCAAAGTTCATTCTCGAACAAAACATTGAAGCGAATTTTTTTTATATTCTTGGTTGATTTAAAACTAATTACTCTATATAATGCAAGGTGTTGAAACTCAGACGCTCATCTGCAAGTAGACATATCCGTTTCAAGATAAAACACGTGCATTGTTTTTTTTTTGTTGCATAAATAGCGTTCATAAATTTTAATCGTTTTTCGACTGTAGCCTGAAAACTAATCGTAAATCACAAGTCAGCATTGGTGGATTTTCAAGAAACGAAGCGAACAAACGAAAATGGTAAATTCTGTAAATAAATTGTATCATCTACATAGGATGCTAATGTATTTGCTATTCAAAGAAACCAGAAACAATTTCCCTGAGTAAAACTAGTTTTATTGTTTTCAAAGGCTAGTTTTCTTAGGCAGGGAGGGAGACGTTGGAAGGGAGCCTCGTCGATAACAAGTTCGTAATACTAAAATGTTTATGTGTTCTCTTCCAGACAGTGAGAAGTATTGCAAGTGCTCACCGTGACTAGAATCCTTCACTTAGGTCATATCAAGCTTCAGCTTCATTACGATAGGCAACTCAGATATTCAATTGACTATAATCGCTGAGGTGAATGTTGTAATCAAAGAAGCTTCGCTAATTTGCTGCGAACATCACAACAGCGGTATTGCATTGTTCTAAATGCTACGAGAATATTCATGCTGGGCCATAGTAGGGCGCGAGGAATGATGGACGGACTGACTTCAGTGATAAAGATGAGCTCATCTACTGACGCGTTGATGTATAGTTGTATTAATTCATACTGTGCAGTGACTGTAAGTAAATTGAGACTAAGAGTCTACTTGGAAGTGATGAAGTAGAAAAACTCTGTCAATGTCTTATAAACTATGCTCTCTTGTCTTCGTGGAGCAAATAAATTTTCTCCTATAATGCCATTTTTCTTGCGTTATTCTCTAAGAAACTCATGATTTATTACCTCAGCAGCGGTTATGATCTATGCCCCTGCAAACAACGCGTTAATAATGAACAGGACGTACAATTATAAGTGTACAGCAAGATTAACTCCATGAACGCTCAAAGAAGGAAGTGTATAAAGCAAAACTCCCTTTACTTTGGAGTGCAATTTCTTCCAAGATTCACATTACACACCCTATGAACTGACGCGTACGATAGATCAAATAAATATTTCTCCGTATTTCACTGCACCGTTTAAGGCTGCTTTATCAGAACGAGTTCACTCACACGTAAAACGAGTTTTATGAGTATGAATGCACACACTACACGCTCACGCCAACGTTAGAATGAAGTCGGTCTAACAATAAACTAACAAATCACTGCAAAAGCGCTTCTGAGCATCAACTGTGTTCACGTATACTTAGAATCTTACACAAATTTAGGAGACAAAAATAAGTCTCTATCGCACAGAGGAAGGGGAGAATCTGGACCAAGTGTTCCGATCAACTAACACCTGTAGAGCCACGCTCGCCGCTCTGAGCAGTTCACTGATGACTTACCTGTGCACAGGTAGACTTGGTGTGCACGTGTAACGCACATGTTCCTGGCGCACATGACGCCCTGTGCATGTTTGGAAATGTTATCGGGACAGGAAAGGCAGTTCAGTCTTTGTTTTCCTCTCTCCAACTGATTTCAAGCGCGTGTTTACGTGGAAACTTTATCTCCTATAGTTGTGCGTTAAGGTCGCGTACGTCAATTTCCGTAGACTTCGTCGTAGTGAAGAGACATTGACGTTAATTCGTAAGCAATTTCTGCGAGGCCTCCGCAGGTGAAGACTAGCGCTCGGTGAAATCTTAGCATCGCTGTAGTCCATCTTTGGGTAGAGACTGATACACACTTTGAGTTGTGTAGGGTACTTGTGCCTGCGTTTCATTCACAGCACAGCCTTATTTCCTCTCATAATAAAGCTTTGTGGGGTATTTACGCATGCGTTTCATTCACTTGCCTTATTTCATCTCAGAATTTATACTAAACGACCGTACATGCTCAATAACTCACAATGATAGCGATTTAGCTAAGAACGAAGAGGTCATTTCTCGCTTGATTTACTGAACTACGCCCTGTTGTTTGTCTATATCTCATGAGGATAACTGCTCTCTCTCCCGCAGAGTCCAGCCAGAGTAGTGTAGAATGACCCATTTTGCAGTGAAGGTCGTAAGTTTTACCTACGCTTTGATGTCTGTCTCTATCTCATGGGCTTAATTGCTCTCCCCTCTCCCGCAGAGTCCAGCCAGAGTAGTGCATAGTGACCCATTTTGTAGAGAAGGTCGTAAGGTTTACTAAACTACGCCCTGATGTCTGTCTATATCTCATTAGGTTAACTGCTCTCTCCCCCGCAGAGTCAAGCCATGCAGAGTAGTGTACGTATAGTGACCCATTTTGCATTGAAGGCCGTAAGTTGGGTGTTGCAGTGCTATTGAGTCACAATCCATGCGGCCTCGCTCACTGCACGTGCGCTCGTGCAAAATGCATTTCTGTGTCAATTCAGCTGGGAATTTTGTCCGTACACGCGTCCATTATTTTGCATTGCAAAATATTACGTGCTTTGAAAAAATTCTTATACTACATCGCATGTAAATGCAATAGCAGTCTCATAAAAAAGTTTCTTGTATTTTCACGATAAATTAACAGCTTTGAAATTTTGTGGTCTGCTTTCAAAACTATTTCACTGTTGCCCCCATATATCCAGATCATGCATGGAGGACATATTTCCACATATGTACCGATTAAATTGAATCATTGTAAGGAAATTCAGTCCAGCTTTAATTTCCACATAATTGGTTCATTCGCTACATTTTATTAATGTAAATGATACCAATACGCACTTCGTAACATTTCAACTCCAATTTTACGCCCCATTCTTCCATTCACTTCGCTGTCCCCTCATTTACAAGCTGGTTTCCTGCATTTAGCTTCTGCGCAGTTATTTACTGCACAGAAAACTCCATTGTCCTATGCTACACTTTTGCTCCAATTTTGTGATCTGAAATAATACATGCTAATGAATCTTTTTGTTTGCTTCTCGGTGACAGCATTGTAAATATTTTCATATTCACGGTACAGAAGAGCTAGAGCTACACAGTTCATTAAGCACATTGAAATACTTAAAAATATTGTCTTTTCAAGTAACAGTGCAAGAGCAATCATTTGTACGATGGCACCTTGCTTCTCCATAGAAGTTCCAAGCACACACACACATGAGCGTGCTTTGTTAAAGCACATTTAGGTTTTTTAACTGTAGCAATTCTTAAAAATTTAAGATCAAAACCAAATGTTAAAGGAGAGTCCAAAAATATCAAATGTTAATAAGCAATCATTAAAAAATTAATAGATAGCAGCAGAAGCGTTAACGAGTAATTTTCTACAATTAACATTGTGTCAAAATGTTTTTGGTGTCAAATGTGGGTTGGCAACGTTCGAGTGCAGAGTCATCTAATTTTGTTGGAGTAAACACTGGTTATAGTGAACTGTGACAGTGGCCCGCCTTGCTCACCTTGAAAATACCTCCTTTTGTCTTCTTCCGCGTTATAAGGCCTTTGTCACTGCAGAAATAAATCGACTGAACTGCATTGTCGGTTGCGTTGGAGTCATTCTCCATTTGCAGATCGTCTGTATTGGATCTGAAAGATGTGGATATGATACTAATGATCGAGCTTAAACTTTATTTATACTGAAAAAATATGCAAATGATTTTCTAACCAATTTAAAAAATCGGGTCCAATACCGCATATGTGTTTCTTTACTTCCGTTTCCTGCATAAAATTTAAATGTGCAATATTTGAAAAGTATGATCTGGAAACGCAAAGATGAGTTCCCTCTGCAAAGCAATAAGGTAATAAAATTAGGCTGTTATCGGCTTACGTTCCATTAGATCGTGCCATGAACGCGTTTCAATGTGTATGAAAAACGCACATGAAGTAAAGAGCGTACACGGGATGCGTCATATGGACACATGCAGCAGCTGTTGCGATGCAAATAAATAAAGCAACGAAGGCCAAGTACTGGCTGCAATAGAGAGGATGTTGGTAAGGGGTTCTAAAGAATATAGTGTAGAATGAAGTTACCGAAACGTAGGTTATTAAAGTTATTATATGTCATAAAATTCCCTCATGGGGAAAAGGATACGATAAGCAATATACTTTTGTTAGGTTGTTGTATTCTACGTTTTAATAAGAGCTAAAGAGGACTGGTGCCGCCATGGGAGATACTGTTAGGTTACCTCTGCTAAAGATAGGCCTTCTAAACTTCTATTATTGCGCCCACTATGCGTCTTTCAGCTTTCATACTCTTCTCAGTATCTCTTCCTTATCTTTTCTTCCTCATCCTTTTAAACTTCGTGTTTCCACGTCCAGGGAATCCTGTGTGGGAATGCACTTTGTGCATAGAGTCCAATTTTTTCAGTCCATATTGAACGGTCCCTTCTCTTCGCCCTCGTGAGATTACCTTCAATTTGGCTAAGGAGTTTTTGACAAACTTCTATAAGCATAGTAATAATAATAATTAGTGTGTAAATAATGCATAGATTTATTATGACCATAATAACTGAGACATTTCCTCGTGTATGCCTTTAATACAACTTGAATACAATGAGTCGAAATTATATAAATTTTACCAAATAAATCTTCATAAAGTGATCAAGTAGCAGCAGTTGAATACATGCCCGGCAATTTTAAGCATGAAAAGATTACTTTTTTAGAACAACTTTAGCAGCACTAGATGCTCACACAGTAAAAGACTAGTGCTAGAAATTCTATTTCTGGCATGTATTTTCATGAACAAAATTACAGTATATAAAAGAGTATGCTGCCATCAACTCGGCATTAACACTTACACACCCTTAGCTGTCTGCACAGCAGTGTCTGTTGCACCCTTACGCCATTTCTGGATTGAAAGTTATACGGTTTGTCATTTGAGCATCATTGACATTTTGTTGTATCCTTAGCTTTATACTCTGCGTGAAAAGTTGTGATCTCATCCGTCTGCTCAGGAGTGTATGTGGTTTCCTCAGCCTTCTATCCAGTATCAACAGCTGGGCCCTTTCCCACTTATCCAGTATCAACTGGGCCCTTAGCCACTTATTTATCATGAACAATTGCACTCTTAGTCATGTACTCAGCAGTGTCTGCTGTACCCTTAGCCATCTATCCAGTCTTAACTGCTGTACTCAAAGCCATCTACTCCGTTGCGACAGTTATGAGCAGCACAATCTTTTCAAACGTAACAGAAATAACGTAAGACAGTGACGAATCATCGCGTTCAAATGCATCATAACAGTGGCATAACGTATGGCTTTGTGATACCGAGGTGTGGATAGATTCCAAATGTAGGCCACTGAATAGCTTTAGTTAAACTGCCACCAGTCAGCGAGCGAATCTTTTTATCCTCAATGCTTGAAGGAAACAAAAAAATCCCTGATGATGAACAGCAACTATAGAGAAAATATAACTGTGCTTTTAAATAGTTTAACGAATGAAGAAATTCATCCCAACTCTGGAGATTTCAAATAGATGCCGAGATTACGCACGATTGATTTCTTCTCACCTAATCGTACTATAGCTACGCGTATCAAAGTTTTTGACTTACCGAATGCTAATCAACAACGTTAATTGTTATGTCGCACTTTCCAAGAATAGTCGTTGAGACCCGTGTTACTTGCTACCTAAAATAATACTTATTTCATAATAATAATACATAATAAATAATAATTATACGGGGATACATGATAGGGATAACCCTAGCATGTATCCCCCACCCTTTAATGCAACCCTATTCGATGTAGCAGAGCGTCATTAAAAGAACACTCCACAGCGAGCACTTTGCTTTTCTATTTCAATCTTAACGCGGGCTGATCAGACGAGGGCGCTCCATATCAGAGCAGAGCGCAGGTCGCGTTCACGTGCAGAGTCCGGTTGCCCGCTCGTATCACAGGGCACCGCCCCCGGACCCGCCCCTCGCCGCTGCTCTATTGTCACTGCGAAATTGTGAGACTTCTGTTAGCTGCCGTGGTAGATGACTATCGTGGTCACCATGGTAGATGACTAACGTGGTAGTAGTACGAAAACAACGCCTGTTTGAAATCGAATAGATTTAGCGTCGTCATCTGCTCGAAATAAGCCTATTCGGTTTATTAGTACTCCTCGTATAGTACGTTTGTCTAATGACGTCTTATATTAAGAAATTTTTAAAACCGAATATGTTTGTCATGTATCTCATGTACCAAACTTTTTGGAAGTAAAATGTTTTTCTCTATATTTCTTTCTTCTTTTCGGTGTACTCCATTGCAGAAATTTCAACTGCATGTTAACTTGGGAAAACGTTTGCGCTTTTCAGAACGAATATTATGTATGAAAGAGTTCTCAGTACTCTTTTTGATAAAGAGTAAAATAAAATAATAAAAATATAAAATAAAATAAAGATAACAATGATTAAGGAATGGACGTTACCAATCAAGTTAGATATCAAATCATGAACGGGTGCACTGATCAGTACATGTACGGATGGTGCAACATTTATGCCCCAAAACTACTGCAGAAGTTAGCTCGGGTACTCGGCTACATTGTTTTCATGAGACATTTTTGTGTCATTCAATCAGTCACGAGTAATCAAGAGTTATCAATTATCATTCACTACTGTTTCCATTCTTCCAATCTCTTACTTAGTTTACTTTAAATGAAACTTAAGCTCAGTAATGAAATTAATCTCACCCTGTTTCAAATAAAAATTCCGTAACAATAACCAGTATAAAGTTGAAAAGAGTGCCTGACTCCTTTCTCCCATAGTTGAAATCTTGAAAGAGTACTCTCTATAAAAAGTGAGAAGAGTGTCTGCCTCTTTTTCTCCACAGTTAAAATTCTACCACAATACTCTGTATAAAAAGTGAGAAGAGTGTCTGACTCCTTTTCTCTACACTTAAAATTCTGCGACAATTCTCTGTATAAAATTAAGAAGCGTGCCTGATGCACTTCTTCCCAGTCCAAATTTTACGACAATACTCAGCATAAAGTTAAAAAGAGAACCTGGACAACATTTGCACTCAATTCAAAAAACTTTTGGGACTGGAATCCAGCTGTGGCGCTTGTGCCGTGCAACACACGCTCGCTAAAGGCCAGTGCGCCTTGCAAATGAAGGAGACATTTCTAAATTCTAGACTCCCTTCCGATCATTGATGTTCGTGCGGTAGCGCCAGGTGTGTGTTTAGGGGCTGCAGTTTGTGAACTGTAGGGCAGTTAACAGGGCATGGTGGTGTGAGGGTCTGGTGGTGTGGGGTCTGGTGGTGTGGGGTCTGGTGGTGTGGGGGTCTGGTAGTGTAGGGGTCTGGTGGTGTGAGGGTCTGGTGGTGTGGGGTCTGATGGTGTGGGGTCTGGTGGTGTGGAGTCTGGTGGTGTGAGGGTCTGGTGGTGTGAGGGTCTGGTAGTGTAGGGGTCTGGTGGTGTAAGGGTCTGGGGGTGTGGGGTCTGGTGGTGTGGGGGTCTGGTGGTGTAGGGGTCTGGTGGTGTAAAGGTCTGGTGGTGTGGGGGTCTGGTGGTGTGAGGGTCTGGTGGTGTGAGGGTCTGGTAGTGTAGGGGTCTGGTGGTGTAAGGGTCTGGGGGTGTGGGGTCTGGTGGTGTGAGGGTCTGGTGGTGTGGGGGTCTGGTGGTGTGGGGGTCTGGTGGTGTGGGAATCTGGTGGTATGAGGACATGGTGTTGAAAGGACTTGGTAGTGGAAGGGTCTATAGATCGTAAAGTCTGTAAATTAAAAGCGAATGATTTAAAAGTCTCATCGTATACTATAAAAGGGAAACAATTATACTCGGCAGAAGTTTAGGGCTTTAAATAACTTGTGTCCGTGAACAAAACTTGGTTCTATAGTCCTTGAGATTCAGTGCCTGTCAGCGATGCTCTGTACCTGCCACTGAGATTTAGTTCCTCCCATATGTGCCATTTTCAATTATATAGAGCTGAAGCCTAAATGGGGTAATTAACGTGCTCCCACCTCGCTTTGTCCATCACCCTTAATTCTAAATATTTCTCGTGGATGACCGCAGCATGGGACACTGCTGCTAAAGCTTCCCAGATTCCCATATTCTTCAGTCCAGACCAATTGAGCAGCGCAAGCAGTAACTGACTCGAGTGGACTTGGCAATCACACCGGGAATTATTCAGCTCAAGCATAAATAATGAGTTTTTGAGCGTTCAATGAGATGATCGATAGGAGTTACTGAGCTTTCTGTGTATATAAGACTGCGGTTAGACGCCAAGACTTCGTCATGGTTGGACTACCGTTGAGAGTCCTAAATTGGTTTATTTGTAGATCCCAAATCTGACGAAATTTTTAGATCATTTCTGTCTTTAAATGAATTTAATAGGGAATTGTTATTCTTACGCTAATTTCTGATTAAGAAAAAATTAAAGCTATTGGTTTATTTATGAAAATTAAATATCACATTTTTTAATTTTGGGTAATCTACCGCGTCAACTCGGTGGGGCTGGGCAGCGGTAAAGACTCAACTGCCAGGAGCATTACGACAGTACAATTTGTAATTCTAAAAATCTCTATTCAATCTTTAGCTAGTTTGAATTAATATCATAGGTGGTTTTTTTTTGTACGTATGATATTAGTTTGCTGATAGTGTGCGTAGAGGAGAGATGTGTTAAGTGAATTAGCCTAAGATATTGTTTACCACGATCGCTCCTACGATTTTAAAGAATCTAGAATATCAACGCTGAAATATTTACAGAACGTATGTATCAGTAATGCTCTACGTTGTTTGAAACTTCTAAGTTAACGAAATATAACGAAAATAACTCATTCCAGGACAAAAATACTATGTTATCGTGTTACCAGCGCTTCAAGTTTAACGACATATTTTCTCCGGTTGAATTTTGTTTTTCGTATGCTCTACAATTATATAACATCCATGTTTTATGTCTTTGGTTTTGTTAACATTTCTTGCCCTAGAGCAACCACGCGATCAGGGGAAGGGTACCCCATCTGACCTGTGCATTTTTATTTTTTATTTTTTATTTATTGAAATTGAAATCAACCTAACACAACGGTCTTATATAACATTGAGACAGAAAATGAATGGAAACCACTAAATTATCTGCAGAAACTAATTTCCTCCTATTCCATAGTTCCAAAAGTGTGCTGGAAAGTACCTTCATTTTTATGGTATGGAGCCAGATTTCATTTCAAAAATAGAAGAACAACTAGGTCAAGTTTCCAAGAAAAACCGTAATATACTTCAGCATGCACCGTTGAAAGCTGCTCCTTGCATTAGGAAAGAAATAACGAGAAGAAAATATTCATACATAGAAGCTGGAAGCATGGCTCTTGTCTGCATCTTCACTTGTGTTTCAGGTAAATTCCATAGATTAAGGTATACGATAAGTTTTTGCTGTATTATGGTATGAGATTTTGTATAAATTTTAATTCATTTCGAAAAAAATACTGCTAAATGGGTACAGGCTGAAAAATCGAGCAAGATTTGTCTTCACATTATTTGTATTTGTATTACTCAAGGCTTTGTGACCTCATAGGTTTTATGTCTTAGTCATCGTCAGATTTCAATTCTCTCGAAAAATGACAACTGAAGGAACGTCAACGTAGCTGTACGACAGGGCATCTAAACACGTTAACTGCGTTGATTTAGCCTAAAATTGAATATTCAACTAAAAAAATTGATCACATTTTCGATTTTCAACTCTCAAATGAGCAAATGATTGATAGAAACTAACCGTCATTTGAGTTCTATCAGATACCTATAAAACCTCAGTGTTTGACCAACGGTCGGTTACTCGAATGATGACAATCTGCTCAGTCACCTCCAGTAAATATTAATAATATTGCATGGTCACCAATATCCCCCTACGAGACGCTCTATTGATTTTTGTATAATATCTGAATCTGGCGCAATACAGCTGAGCTCAATTTTTGGTGCTTTGCCTAGCGCATGAAAAAATGCGTCACACACTGAAAATAACTCACCAATCGTAGCCAAACCTCACAGTTCGCCATCGCAAGTGTCTGCTCCCGTGTGTTTGTTTGACATGGTATGGTTAAACACTCAACAATTTGGTTCAGGGCTTTAGGTCTGGTACTGTCAGGCAGTCAGGGTGCTATAACGGGTGCAAGTTGCCCTTTAGTGTCTGAAGGAGGCACAAAGTCTTTCAACATCACTTTAATGTACTTTACTTGTGAAGTTGTCACGATACATATAAATTTAAAGGCATTATTCAAAGGACTTGAAGCAATTTTTTATTATTCTTGGATTTAATATTTTGGGATTGCTATTCACTTGAATAGATTAAGGGCACCAGAGTCAATGTAAAGTTCTAACGTCAAATGAGAGCAATGAGTTGAATTACGTAGCCGCTCCTGGAAGTTACGACGCAATTCATCTAGGAAATATTCAACAGAACCTCGATCTAATTGATATTTAAAGAAAATTATTACGTCCGTGCACCATCCGTTAGATGTATTTCGAAAAAAATCACCTTGTTGCTTTAATGGCTGCAACACGTAGTTCTAGTTTAGTTGATTACACAGCCGCTTGATTTAATCACATAGTCGCAAGATTTTATCACTGTAAAATTAATATCTTTAAACTATCGTCATTATTGATTGCAGTACTCGTATTCGAATAGTTATGAGAGGCACTGATCGAATTTTAAATAAACTTTATGAATGCACTCAGTTGCCTTTTTATGTTCAAGAAACATGCAATTTGTAACAGCAGCCGCCGCCGCACTTCGCTTCTGCTTGTCTAGCACAGAGGTCTCCAAACTTTCCAGCTTAGGGCTATACTGGTTACTTCAGTAAGTTCCAGGAGCCAAAACCGTTTCAACTTCTCTGCCATTATTTATAATTTATGAAGTAGTCACCAAGTACGAGCCTCGAGCGTGCATACGCTTAGTAAATTCGCTACTTCAATTGGTATTGTGTATTGTTGAGGGCCGGATTGATCACACAGGGGGGCGGGTTTGGCTCGCGAGCCGTTGTTTGGAGACCACTGGTCTAGCAAATAATCTACCTCTAACTTGATAATTTCTGAGCACTTGTCAAATCACAAATTTTTACCTGCATCACATAGACAGTAAACTCTTATATATAACAATACCAGGGGAAAATGTGGAGTCCTGAGCTGAGCGTTATAGGTAGGCCTTCGTTTTGTTGAAATAAAATAATTTTTCTTATATTAAGGACCATCTTTTTTCAGTTCACCGCTGTGCTGTTTTTCAGCACCTACTACTTTCTTCTTTAGCATTTATTTTGCTTCATGAACATCTTCAACTTACTGTTTCTATGCTCCTTGTGCATAGATTCCGCGTTCCCTCAAGTTCACACTAAATGGTACCTTCTTCCTTCCTCTCTTTTAAACGTCTTTGTTGCGGTTTGGGAGGCTTAAACTAACATCTAATCTAATCTAGATAAAATTATTTCTTTTCCTTCTCAGGAGCTCTTGGAAGTGCCTTGGACCCCAACCTTACGGACCCATCGTCCTACTGGGATCTTTTACTGCAGAGCCCCAAGTCTTTCAGGTGTGTGTGTGTGTGTCTCATCGCGGGGTACTTGTATTGGGTATGGGAGAAAACATGCGCCAGTTCTAGACTTATTTTTCCAACGCATTTCGATGCATTTTTGTCTGGAAACGTTGCACTGGGCATTGTAGGAAATTGATCTGGGCTTTGACGTATTTTTCCAACGTATATTGATGCGTTTTTGTGTAGAAACGCTGCACTACTTAAGGTAGAAAATATGCTCCGGTTTTAGACTTCATTTTACAGCGCATATCGATGTGTCTTGGTCTGGAAACGCGGGACTGTTCTGTGTCCAATTTATTAGATGAGAGAGAATTTATTTTTTATCATTGCACAGTTGATCTACATTTCTAATCTCTGTATTCTGCATCACTCAGCTAATGCAGCCAAAATATGGGCTGCAATCAATCATACATGAGCTGAAATAAATCATACATGGCACTGTACGTGTACGAATTTTTATGTCATAAAGCGTTCAATAACCAAAAACAATAATTTGCATCAAAAATCTGGTTATTTCAATCAATATCAATTCATTTCACTTATAAACTACGAAGCACATTCGATCTGTGTCAGTATGTGTGTGCATGTACACTGTACAATATTTGAATCAAGCATCTAAAGTTTTAGTTGGCTCGCTGATGGAGAAGATGGACACACGTCTGATGTTCTGTCTGCCTGCAATGTCCTCCTCAAATACCGAAGTGAAAAACGTGCATTGATATTCTTAACTGTCAGAGCGACCTCTCCCCCACCCCTTGGTGATCGGAAACCCCATGGGCATGATGAACTTTTATGACCTATAACCCATTCTTATTGCCCACAACCCCCACTTATGATTCATAACCCCAATTATGACCCATACCTCTTACTGGATCGTACTTCTTACTACCTATAACTCATAACCCCCACTAATGGCCCACAACGCCCACTTATGTATGTCCCGCAACCCCTACTTACGACCTACAACACACACGATACATAACCCCGGACGCTTATAACCCTCGTTTATGATCCCTTACCCCGGACGCTTATGACCCATAACCCTCGTCGATGATCACTAACCCCACTTATTACCCAAGACCCATCAGATGTCAAGGACCTATCACAATCCCCTGATAACCCACTATACCTCGTTACCCTTTCGATGACTCGGGACCCCACAAATGCCCCCCCCCCCTCGTCAGGTGGTCACCGTGGCCGAGTAGTTAAGAGCGCACCCTTGAAGAGAAGGTGAAGGCAGTTCGAATCCCGCCTGGTGATTCTACCCGTAGGAAAAGGGAGAACTCAGCCACAATTCCCCATTCTACCCAAGTGTCGGAAATGGGTACTGACCTAAACGGGGGTAACAGTCATTGCGTCTTTGTGTTATTAAAAAGACATTTGAAAGTACAAGATGATATGTATCGGACTTGAATGGAATAAAACATCCTTTAGGTTCCCCCAGTCCATGGAGCTGACGGTGGCAGCAGAGGAATGGATCCCTCACATCTCAGTACGGGGAGGCCCCGAATCGGGGGTTTACATCCAGGGGCCTATGGCTAACCTCCTCAAGGCCCTGGCCCAGTCCCTCAACTTCACGTGAGGCCCTAGAAATAAGTCACATCGGTAACACGTTAAACTCCGCCATAAATTGATGGTTGGGAATATCCTAGAGATCAATTCAATGAAGCGTCAATTACCAATGAAATAAAATTAAAATTAAATTACATCAAAGCAAATACAAATAAGAGACAACATTTACAGTACAAAATTAGAACTAAGCTAAATTAAACAGAAATTAAAAGATGCTGGTATAGCATGAGGTCTTCCACACTATATAGCGTGATATCTACCTCTAGCCAGTGCTATAGCGTGAGGTTAGGTTCGGATTGGTTACTAATGCATATTACCTATTTTCATACAAACAATTTAGCGCTATACGCTTTAATTGTACATCTAAAACTGCACCTGGGTAGGCTATATATGGCGGTATACTTTACGCTACAATAGCACGAATTATAATTTATAAATACGCTGACCTAATTGTATGAAAAAAGCTACAATTATGATGAATATAAGTGTCTTTTTTGGTGGGGACGGACAGGTACAAGGTGGTACGACCCCGTGACGGTGCGTGGGGAATACCACGGAACGACGGCAGCGGAGACTGGAATGGCATGATAGGCATGGTGAAGCGGCATGTGAGTAGTGGCATGATTGGCATGGTGAAGCGACATGTGAGTAGTGGCATGATTGGCATGGTGAAGCGACATGTGAGTAGTGGCATGATTGGCATGGTGAAGCGACAAGTGAGTATTGGTATGAGAGGCATTTTCCTTTCTTTCTCATCCCTTCCAAAAAAAATTTCTCGTGCCATTTCGGAAAAAATGTATTTTCTATTTTCCGAACATTGCAGTTTCGACCAACCACCATCTTTACCAAAACAAACAAAACAAAAACAAACAAAAAAACATCGGCATCTTTGGGATGCTTTATTTCCAATCAAGCCTGATACATTTGATCTTGAGCATTGGTTTTTCAAATGTCTTATAACTAACACTATATATAGGACACCATGATGGTTCCCCCGTAAAGCCGGTACCCATTTCCGACACCTGGGTTGAGTGGGGTATTGTGCTTGAGCTTTCCCTTATACCCAATGGGGAAAATCGCCGCGCCAGCGCTCGGATACGAACCCTCGTCTCCAACATACAAGGCCGATCCCTTAACCACTGTACCACGGCGAGCAGCACTGCAGTATTTTCTACACCATTTATGCCCTTTTTCACACCAACTTTACCAGCACTTCAGTATTTTCTACACCATTTAAGTCATTTTTCACACCATCTTTACCAGTAATGAAGTTCCGACTCGGTATTTCTTACACCGTCTCCGTATTTCAGGAAGCCGACCTTGCTCTGGGCCCGTTTGGGCTCACAGCCTCCCGGAGCCGCGTGGTCTCCTTCAGCAGCCCCATCCTCATAGACTACTACAGGATCCTCGTCAAGAGACAAAAGCCACAGCCAGACGCGTGGGGATGGCGCCGGCCTTTCACGTGTGTCTAAATTGGGACTTTTTATTGTTGATTTTTTACTTTCTTATGAGTTCATTTTATTTTGCACAAAATCATCTTTACTTCCTTATGAATTCATTTTGTTTTTTAACATAATCTTCTTTACGGCATGTCTAGCTTTAGCTGTTTCGTGCCTTATTTTTTAGAGCTGGCGCCTAAAAGATGCTTGGTGAAAAGGAAGTCTTATTTGTTAGCTTTGCTTCATCCCTGCATTATTTTGACACTGTTCGTAAGGTAGTTTTTACGTTAGGAAAAAAGCAAAACTGTAGATGGTGGGCTAGTCTTACACTTATTATTGGCATGTCACGCAAATTGTATGAAAGGCTACAAGTACATTTTTTGTCGTAGATTAAGCAATTTAAACGATTAAATAATTTATGCAATTTTTAACAATTTATTTACTACAAGTGCCACATCAAGTCGATTGTTTCTTAAGGACAAAGGACATTTTTGAAAGCAGCTACGAGTGAGCCCTAATAAGTTCAACGACTTCTATGGCACTAGCAAAATAAGTCCAAGATCGTCTCGATCGTCATCTTGGTTTGCATGCATTACTCGACGTGAATCTTTATCACTCATTAAGAATTAATTGGTAACACTTCTGTGCATTATTGATTATTGACTCAATTGCACATGACTGATAGGATATTTATATCTATTTCAAACAGAGCTGTCGTGTGGCTGGGCTTTGGTCTGTGCTTGATAAGCATGTCTCTGCTGCTGTGGGCAAACACGCGCTACTTCGGCATCGAGTCCATCAAGGATAATCAAGGACCTCGACACGATGTCGACGTTTCCGAGCACTTCTGGCTTGTATTTGGCACGACAATGTCACAACGTAAGCTCGAAAATTTAAAACTACTTGTTCTTTTTCCCCATTTGTTATTCCAGTGCTAATGAGGAAGACTGTCGAACGGGATTTCATAAAAACTTTCGTAATTATAAAACCCTCTGATCTTTTTCTCAACTGCTAATCCAAGTTTTAGAGAGAAAGATGGTCGAACGGAATTTGATAAAAACTTTCCTCACCTACGAGTATACGAACAAAACTTCAGAACTTAGTTCACTTCCAGAATCTAGGTTCTTCCTGGCAGTGATATACATTCATAATGTATGTTTTCAAATGGTTCTTTCAACCAATAGTTCATTCAAATGGTTCTTGAATTCAAGCTATTGCTTAGGTTCTAGGAATTACATATTAAAATCAAATCAATGTGTAAAACGATAGTTGGCTTCGGAGAAAAACTTGGAAGACAATCATTCACAACGTCATAAGTTTAATTCCAGAGGGAGGCCGAACGAGCGCGTGGACAATGGATTTTTTTATACCGTGCACCAACAACGTGCATGAAACCAAAACTCTACATATATACATGGAAAAATTCTGAATGTCAAAATTCCAGAATTTTAAAACTGTGTCATAGAAAAAATATTCAAAGACCAATTCGCGCTTAAAATCAATAACGATCTTTTCCTAAAGTTTATTTCACACGTACCGGAATTTGGGTATTAGTGCACTGCGCCGTTTCAATCTCAAATTTGATTTTTGATAAAGGTTTTTTCCTATCACGAATGAATTATTTAAATATAATCCGTTAGGAACAGGCTTGTACCTATCACACTATAGAGAGTTTTAAATTGAGTCGACGAGAGTAACTTCCGACAAGTGTTTTTTCCCAGCCGCGAAGTGGGTGCCACAGACGTGGGGAGGACGCACTTTACTGGCTGTGTGGTTCGTCGTGACTCTGATCGGCACTCGGTCCTATAGTTCTTCCCTGACGTCGCTCTTGGCCGTCCGTACGGTGGCCACACCCTTCAACTTCCTCAAGGACTTGGTAGAGGATCAGGAGGTCCAGCTGGTCTTCGAAGCAGCAACTGCGTTCGTGGAGCATCTGTCGGTGAGAGCTGTCAATCCTTTGAAACCTGACGATCATCTTGCATGTTCGTTCGTCAGCGTATTCGGGTGTTAAAAAGACTTTGATTTATATGATACCATGTTATTTACCCACATCTCTAACCTAAAATCTTCAACTCGCCTTTACAGACAGTCAAGACAGGTGTGTATGCATCTCTAGCGGCACAATCAGCCCGATCACGATTCGTGACGCCCTCTGAGCTGTTCGAAGCCGCGTATACTGATGTCAAGACCTCCAAAACCGCTCTACTCGTGGAGGACACCACCTGCAACAAAATCCTCTCCGACGACTTCACTAAACTTGGTCAGCTTCGGGGGGAATGCATGTTTATTGAAAACAAATTTCAGCCGATAATACTTTACGGAGTATTCACTAGTGTATGGAGACAATTCCATTTATTTCAGTTATATAGGGTACACCTCGGCATAATTTTTGCAAGCACGCAAAACAAAACTGCATCGCCTTTCAGTATTACCAAAGAGAGGCCAAAAGTGAACCTGTTACTCATTTCTATAAAGAGAAAAAAGAGATTGTATTATTGAAAAGCCTACAAGTTATTTTATACATTAAGTAGTAATTTTTTATTTTATTTTAATTAGTATAATGGTGACTGTGAGTAAAATAACGTACTTAACATTGGGTTTTTTGACACCATTAATACCAACAGGTCGGTGTGACTTCTATATTGGTAAGGAGAGATACTGGCCGCTGATATTCAGTATGATTGGACGTAAGGATCATCCAATCATGGAGGCGATCAACACAAGGTATGGAATTCTTTCTGCACAACAGCAGAAGTCTGAGGCTTCCGCGATGATTGCTGAAATATTTTATTAGTTTTTCCACAATCCTAGTTTGGGGCATATTTTTATTATTATATTTATCTTACATTCTTATATCTTACATGCACGTGACTGATTAAACAACTGCTCTGACAGGATCTCCGGCCAATAATTTCGGTGGGGGGTAGGAGGGATCGAAGAAGGGAACAAGACAATAATTATAAGCAATCTTTTCATTCTTTTACTTAAAACGGCGACGAAAACTGGCCCCCAGATCAACATTTCGGAGGAGGGCCATGGCCCCGTAGCACTGGCCTCTACTGAGTAGAGTGCTCTTATTATTAATTCGAACAGCGTGCGTCTATGCAGCTCTACTTATTTATTGCAGCATTTCTGCTTTCTTTGTGAAGAAGCGTTTAGTGGCGCCCCTCTGTCATAAACGTGACAGAAACATTGGTGCCATTATTTTGTTTTAAGCGATGATGTTTTCGTTATTTGTATTTACAACGTGCAATCAAATAATGACACTGTAACGTTAGTTACATGGACCTTTATTACAAACGTTGCGCCCACAGGTTTAAAATGTGCTGGTAGGATTGTTGGAACAGAACTTAAATTAAGCAAACCATTTATACTAACGTTCCCAAAGATTTGAAATTTGATATTAGGACTATCGGAACAGAACATAAATTAAATTGACCTTTATTGACATAACACTTGACCTTTATTAACATCACAATTGACATTTGTTAACATCATAATTGAAATTTATTAACATCTCAATTGACCTTTATTAGCATCTCAATTGACCTTTATTAGCATCAAAATTGACCTTTATTAGCATCACAATTGACCTTTATTAACATAACACTTGACCCTGATTAATATAACACTTGACCCTGATTAACATAACACTTGACCCTGATTAACATAACACTTGACCCTGATTAACATAACACTTGACCCTGATTAATATAACACTTGACCCTGATTAACATAACACTTGACCCTGTTTAACAGAACACTTGACCCTGATTAACATAACACTTGACCCTGATTAACTTCCGACAAGTTAAACACTGTGACCCATAACGTCACAGATGCCCTAAAATAGAAGCAGATTTAAGCCTAATCAGGTGATCGCAATTTAAAAAAAAAACGTTCATCAGAATACAAGCACAAACACATTTGCGCAAAATATGAACAAACCAATTAAATCTAATCATGAAAGCACACTTGACCCTGATTAACATAACACTTGAACTTTATTAACAACAACGCTGCGCCCACAGATTGGACCGCATGGTGAGCCACGACCTGTACTTCAAGTGGCTGAGCTACGAGCTGCCCAACGCCACGGCCTGCAGCAGCGCCGCCGGCAGCGTCACCGTCAAGGAGCCCTACAACCTGCACGGGCTGTGGGTCAGTGCTGCAGGTCCTGGTGTGGGTCTGGCACTTCCAGTAATCTAGGTTCTTCCTGGCAGTGATGTATATTCATAATGTATGTTTTTATATTCATGTCTAACAATGAGAATTTGCATTAGTAGTATACGTTTGTCTTCGACCACAATCGCACAAGAGCATACAAATGGTGTTTACTATAACGCATAAATTATTATTCATAAAAAGTGTACGATAATTCGAATAGTTCTTGAACTCAACCCAATGATTAGGTTCTAGGAATTACACTTTAAAATCAAATCAATGTGTAAAATGATAGTTCGCTTTGGAGAAAAACTTGAAAAACATGTAGAGCCACTTATACTTATAGCAAACGACCTTTGAGCCATTCTCTAATAATATTTAAAGGCTTTCAGTTATCTCGCCGTGGACAAAATATCGAGTGAATGCATTAACACGGTGCTTGTAATACAAACTATCGATGAGTCGTTTGAAAAAGTTATAACAATGCTTTAGAATTAACGGTATTTGCATTTATAAAATAACTAGCAAATTTTTACTTAAAATTTGAGTTGAATATTGAACTTTAGTTTAACCCATCGCAGTCTACATGTAAAGAAATACGTTCTCTTGCGCTCAGGGAGTGTTCACGCTGCTGGCGGTGGGCCTGCTGCTGTCGCTCGCGTGCCTGTGTGCCGAAGTCTGGCTGCACACACGACAGGCACGAGCGTCGTAAATACAACCTTCCTCGCCAACGGGTTCCCTGAGGCAATAAACTTCGTTCGCAACGATACCTTGTCTAAAATGCATTGTTGGCTTATTATTGGCGTGACGCTAATTACACCTCTATCGTCATTACGTCGGCTGTGTATTACATCTAAATATCGTTATCCATGAGGACAATTCATCTTGGACCTCAGTGTTTGATATCAGCGGTTGTTTCACAAGCAATGGGCAGAACAGAAGATATATTAAAATCAGCGTAAAAAGGGAACTGATTAATTTTAGCTCATGGGAACTAATTATTTAATGCATTCGCGGAAGCATATGATAGCTTTGAGACAGAAAGAGCCGTGAGAGGTTGTGGTCACCGTGGTCCAGTGGTGGGAATCCTCGCTTTTTTCAAAGTCCTGAAGTTATTCGCCAGGTGTCTCTTCGTGTACGGGAAAAGTAGAAAGTTGCTGAAAATCTTCCTTTTCAGTCATGTGTTCAAAATGGGCATCGACAATGCGTTGTGCTTTGGTGTTACTTACAATGGATTTGGGAAATCTATGTACAAGATCCATTTCATTGAATAAAACCATCCTTTAGATTCGACATGAAGCAAAGGACGACAAGTGTATATTCACACTGACCCTATGCCATGAAACTGTTGTCAACTAATTCCCTAGCCAAATACATCAATTGTAATAGCATTCAAGCTTTCAGTGACCTCTAGATAACTTTTTCATTCGTAGGCAAAAATTAATAGCGATGTACGTAAACGAAGGAACTAATAAGGGATGCCTTCATTTGATGGTCAAATGATTTATTCTACGGGTTGCCTAGGCTATAGATAGGCTTTGGGACTTCTATATTGGGGATCCAATTAGCTTCTTCCAGCTTTCATGCTTAATCTTTTCTTCGTCTTCCTAACTTGCTGTTTCGATGCTCAGGGTATCCCGTGAGGGCACATATCTCGTGCGCGGATTCAGTTCTCTAGTCAATACTAAATGGTCCCTATTCTCCGCTGTCTTTAGAGGCTTGAAAGTCTTAAATAACAAGCAATTCCTCAAGTCTGATCTAAGCCACCTAATTTCTGGTGTTTTTTTAGTTGTTCAAAACCAATATACCTTATTCACGTCCATATAGCACTGTTATGTTTTTTTTAGATCATTTTGTTTACTCAAATCACTCCCTGTTCGCTTTTTGATCAAATTTTCATTTCGAGGAGTATTTTTTCATCTAGGATAACGGTTCATCTAGGCCTCAATAATTATAGTTACATCCACCTTCTTAGATAACACTTATTTCCTAAGTCAAAGGATCCAACTCTGTGATTAATTTTCGTATTTTTGTCACTTTTACCTACGTTCTTATAATAATAAACTCAGTTAACGACAACTTCGGTCAGTGACTATTTAGTTGTCGCTTTGGTAAACTACCAAAGAATTTTCTCACCATCACGACTTGCAATCTCTATCAAAGTTCAAATCTCAATGTTTCCGCCCATGACCAGGTTTCTTTCATCCATGTACGGTACTCCCAATACTTTCACTTTCTCCACTCAATACAAACAACCAGGGTTGGCGCACAGCTCAGTTAACTGACGTCCAAATAATTAGAATATTTCCACCAGTAGTACATTCGGGGCCACGAGTTTAGTCTCACTACATAGACGAGTACCGGAACCATGATTCCCTTACAATGGATTTAGTCTTGCAATCACCAACGTATATCATCTTTAGACGCCCCGAAATCGACTCACCAATGGAGACCAGAATTAACAAGAGTCGAAGTCTTAGTATCGCTTGGGATTAACTATGCTTCGAAGTTCCACTAGGACAGTAGAATGAGGTCTAGAACGACTCAAAATTAAAATAAGGGATGCAGTTGAATATGAGGAGCCTGCGCGCGAGAATAAAGGCTCCACGCGGCGGCGATGATTTACCGGCGGAATCTAACAGGACCTAAGTCATGTGTTTAGGGCACAGAGCCACCCTGTCAAACACAACTTAATAATTTCACTTCAAAAAACTAGTTTAGGCACAGAACCAGAGAATTTTACCACCGAAGACGCTACAGAGGCGTTTCATCAGTGCATTTGATGCTCCTCACATGATCTCTTTCTGCAGATTGGCTATCACCTCTGCTATCGCCGTGTGTGAGGCTAGCTTAACTAGGAGGTAACTTCCCATTTGATTCGTTAGGATAAGGAACCGGAGCTTTACGCCTTCGACCTGGCAGTCTATGACATTTGCCGCTGTTAGAGCCAGAGGCTGTAGATAGGAAGTAAACTATCGTATAGTCAAGAGGCGTTTCGTCATTTCTCATTCCGAAAGCCGTGATGCTTTCTCCATCAGCAACATCACGCGTGAACAGAAACATTTATGTGTGTGTGGTGAACAGGAAGGCAAGGATAAAAAAGTAAAATAAAATAATAAACTATTTATTCAATAAACAAACTCGTCCCATAGAACCCAATGCCTCTAAATACAGACCAAGTCTACACACAGAGCAGAGCAAAAGCGAACTGCAGAACTAGCCCCACGCTCGTCAGGTAACAAACGGAGGGCAAGAATGACCTACGTACATCAGATGCTCAAAAGCTCCTTAAAAATGCTTTAGACGAAAATTTCTCAGAATTAATAAAAACAATGAAAAGGCAAAACATCCAATACTAGGAACGCAATCAACAAACGCGAAGCAGCAATACCCTAGTAGAATACCCATAACGTCACAGATGCCCTAAAATAGAAGCAGATTTAAGCCTAATCAGGTGATCGCAATTTAAAAAAAACGTTCATCAGAATACAAGCACAAACACATTTGCGCAAAATAAGAACAAACCAATTAAATCTAAACATGAAAGCACACAAGTAGCTTAGTAGGGAATCCTTTCAATACCATGCCAGAATATTTCAGACAATGTTCATAGGGAGTTATGCTTCGGTTCGTGTGCTCTCAGTAGACACAGCACGCATGTCGTGCAACATGGCCAGCCGAGGGAGGGGACGGAGCAAGGCTTGCGTCTCTCTATAGTGGACTCGGTTCTAGGCTTAAATTCGCTGCAATTTGGGATATATTCCAACTCTACGATTTCGATCAAACCGAAAAGGAAGGCGAAATTTGTCCAGGGGGGGAGGTAGTTTTTTTAGGAAATCCAAAACAAAATTACAAACGTGTCAGTTTTATCTGACTCTAGACGCAATCGGTAGCTAACACAACCCATAGACAACTGAATGCACGCTCTGGAGAG
Organism: Morinoia aosen; assembly: GCA_030386875.1. NCBI lineage: Eukaryota > Metazoa > Arthropoda > Malacostraca > Amphipoda > Talitridae > Morinoia > Morinoia aosen. Next base: position 6,117,157 of record CM059573.1, read on the forward strand.
ATATTTTAAGCGTTCGGCTATGCGCCAAAGTAAAGGGAATCAGTAACAGCAGGTCCTCTTCGTACAAGACCATATCATCGGCCTTGGATGCATCTTGTGATAGTCGAGGTTTGTTCAAAAAAAATAGCCTTAGACTATTTGTGGACAGAAGTTGAGAGTACTTGGCTCTTTTCACGCTATTTGTCGAGGAGAATGAAGAATTATGGGAAAATCACGTGACGATTATTCTCGAACTCATAATACCAGAAACTACTGGAGCAATTCACCGCGTGAACATTTGACGGTAAATTTGTATTTATACAGACACTGAAATTCTTCCACTGTGCTACATGCTTGAAGTCCTTTACTGCCGGCAAGCACACCCTGTTAAACACAGCATAATAATTTCTCTTGAAAAAACAGACTAAAAGAAGCCAGCATCAACAAAGGAACTTATAGCCCACTAAATATTAGCTACGAACTAAAAAAAATCGGAAAAACAAAGTAAAGCTTACTATTAGAGAAATTATATGATCACATTATACAGATATAAATATAATCAAATAGTTATTTGTTCTCAGTACATTGTACAATAAAGAATAACACTAACGAAGAATATACACTAAAGGATACCGCAAACGAAGAAATGCTTCCCTTGCACAAGTTGCGTGGTATATCCTTCTGTAGACTTGCAGGTCTCAAGAAGCTCACGCCAAAGATTCCGTCCTTAGATCAATGAATATTACATCCTAAAATAGCAACTCAACTCCTCACGTTCGGAGACATAAACCACAGCACAAGATTTTGCAGCCATGGAAGAAGATTACTTTCATCTTATTTTAGGTGTTTACAAAAAGCTAATCTAATTCGTACCAGTCCCATCTCCACGCAGCAATTACTGACAGGAAATGATCTGCCACTTACTGCTCACTTCGCCAAGAGGTCTAACTTCACACAGTTACGACCAACACTACGTCCTATCGAGAGTCAGTCAAATCTGTTTTTTTTATAAATCAATGCGAATGAATTCGATTGCAAATTAACCGTACGTTTTCAAAATTTAAAGTAGTAAACTATACAACTATTTATTTTCATTTACCATTATGTATTTTTGATACCGGTGCGTAAAAGATGGAAAACAAACTTGTGAAGGAAAAATTTGACTAATCAAACGATTGTACCCCGACTGGAATGTCACCAAAAAAGCGTTTCCACGGTTCACAATAAGGATCGTCTTTTTCTCCAAAAAGATTTTATTTTTATAACAGTTATCATCCAATACAACACAAGGTTGCAACTGGCTGGGGGTTTACCACAATTTCGTTTTGGGCATCTCTCTCTCGGTGATACAAAACCCACGTGAAAAAAAATTTCAATACAAAATATCTACAAACTCTACTCGTTTAAAGATATTCGGACTCCTCAACCGAAAAAGCCTAATTGTGGCTTGAGTTTCACTGAACGCTAGCAATGAAATATTTTTCTTCCATAATTCTTGTGTTTATCAAAGTATTAAAAAGTTGACACAAAAAAAACAACGGAACGTAAGTTTGCGGAACATCAAATTAAGTTGCGAGTTCTAAAAGCAATTCAAGATACCTCAAAAACAGAGTCGGTTATGAACGCCAGATTCAAACGTATTAAAAAAAAACATTCCCACTTCTCATAATTAGAAATCAACAATAAAATTCCCAAACCAGTACTAGAATTTCACACAACTCAGTCATTACTGCACAACTGAGTAGTAGTAGTAGTAGTAACATAGGTTTGCTAGCGCTTCAGTTATTTAAACTATATCGCACCGAAGGTCACATAATTTAATCGGTATCAAGCTTTTCCGATTTACCACGCAAGGTGAACATCAACATTATATGAACATCACAAATTACATGATCATGATTTAATTACAACTCAAGATTATAATTGTCTCATTGAAATTTTGTACATACTATAGTACATCCAAATCACTGGGCAGCCAAACCCCTTAGGGGGTTTCAGCTGCCCACCCATTATGGCCGGACGCCTTACCCACGCTGAAACCCCCCAAGGTACCAACGTAGCGCGTCCGGCCATATTGCAGTTTCTTCATCTAAAATCTTCCAAAAGACTTCAAACATGAAAAACTTTTCGTAGTTCTCAGCGTACAGAAGCACTACAATTTGTTCAAAAGAGACGAGTCAGAGAGATAACCAATAAGCCGCCAATGATTAAAACGCCCACGAGTCGGTTCTCCCAACATCTTACACAAAACAAAATCAGAGTCAGCGCCCTGTAAACCAGGGTAATAACGGGAACGTACATCGGAAAAGTGAAGGCATTCAACCAATATATGCTGCACCGACAGCGGCACCAAGCAGCGATCGCAAAGAGGGGCCGGGCGACGCTCCATTAAATGGCCATGAGTGAGGCGGGTGTGACCAATCCTCAGTCGACATAGGAGGACTTCCACGCGGCGGTTCCGGCATGCTGAAGAAGGCCAGGCTCGGACACTGTTCTTAATCTTGCGCAGCTTGTTGTCTTGGGTGTTTTCCCACTGTCGCTGCCAGAGTTGGATTAATGCAGCTTTAATTATAGGGTAGTAATCTCGGGTGGGTACTCTGGTATTTGTTGGGTTAGCAGCAGCAATAACTTGCACTCAATGTTGCACAGATGAAGACTAACGAGTCAAAACACTTATACATATTTTAAACCTACTAACTATCGCGCATCTGCCGCAACAGAATAAATAATCCTTTCAACTCGTCCTGAGTTCGAATTACACAACTTATAATAAAGAGTTCAAGAGAGGAAAATTCTTGAACTATGGCCAGCCTCTAGTTTCTATAGCTCGATTACATTGTCGTACATGGTACAGTCCATTAACTCACGTCGTATTGGTGCAGCCAACCGTGAAAATTGTTTTGCTGTTACGCTGCGAGCTGTTTTTCTGGTCAAAAATTAGAATTTTTTAAAATAAAATTTCAGCAGTGAACATTTTGTAACCTTGCATCGTTTTCACAGCGACGACGTAAATTATTTGAAAATCCTGCCCCCAATCAGGGAGTCACACTTGAGAGCCGGTGTGATGTAATCCATCTCTGCCACCAACCGAGAAGGGGCAAGTCATATACATAGTCTAAAAACAGCAGGTTATCATTCATATTCCCCACACACTGCCTTCGGCGAAAGTTCAGCAGTTGACACGTTTAAGGTTTTTGTGTTGATCTAGGAATGGTTCAAATATGATGGGTGAAGGAATTAAGAACCTTTATCTTCTTTAGAATCTGCTCTCTTGCCGAAAGCTACTCTGGCCATCAAGGAAGAAATTATAAGAATATCCAATAGGACACCCATTTATAGCACACCATTCACGTCTCTTCCTTGTAACTTCCTCTGGACTACACTCACACGTACACGGCTCATCCAGCCAGTAAGATCAATCCCTAACATCATGAACAGTAAAAATTCAGATACAAACATATTCTAATCTTTCACTCCATATATATATATACAGAACTACGCATTTCTAATCAACCCAACATATAATGCTACCCCGAGCCATCAAGGAGTGTTGTAAAAATTGTGAACCTACGTATCTTAATACGTTTCTATACAGAACAGATCAATACAAAATTGTGAATTAAAATTAAAAATCCGTTTAATTAAGCGCACGACAAAAATTGAAGGCAAAGCTTCCGTGTCATCCCTAGATGCCATATTTCGGAGTTCTTGACCCCAAAATAACAAATTTCAGCAAATTTACTCACAATGCGCACAGCGAATTCATCCCAAAATTCTCTCAAAAAAAATACAGTTCAAAATTTGCTAAAACTATAACAATAAAAAACAATGAAAATCTTTAGCAAACGAACACAAGAAAATCATGCTCCATCAGGACAAAATCGGAGGAGCAGGAGAGGCAGGTAATCTGCACGAGATATTTTACGACTTCACTTAATGCATTATGAAGAAAATATTACTACAATGATATTCATTCTTGCGTGGTTACGTAGAGACGACAAAAAATGACTCAAACGAGAATTATATAAAAATAATTTAGGTGTTCAGATAGGACTGAAGGAAAATAATTATTATAATTATTATTACCATTGAAGTTAGCATTAACACTCCCAACCCACAACAAAGGCGATCTCAAGAGAGAGAAGAGATGGGACTATAAGGAATACACTACATAAAACAGGGAATTCATGCACGAGGCGTGTCCCTCACACAGAACACCCAGCGCATAGACACACAAGGTTAGGAAGGAAAAGGAAGAGATGAAGACAGAAAAGAGACAGAGGAAAAGGCATGACAACTGAAAATACCAAGTGAGCATGAAAGGCGGAGGTTCCGAAGGCTTACCTACGGCGGAGGTAACCTAACAGTATCTTCCCTGGGAGCGCCAGCCCCAACAGCATGGGATGGGAAACCTAACCAAAACCTATTGCCTATCCTATGCCTCTAAGAGGAGTTGAAGGACATGGTAGGCATGATTGACTAACTAAGAAACTAGGATTCCAAGAATTCAATTCACACTGATTAACATGTATTTAAATAGTCGAAAGTATTTTTTGAAAAGATTCACTCACACTTTATATGAGTAAGAACGCCATTTGCCAATGGCAAATGCAAGTGGGCAGCAGACTGTCGATACAGCATGAGTGAAAATTTTGGCTGTAACTGCCACAGCCGATAGAGAGAGCGAACGAATTTAATTTACATTCAACATAAATTAAAAACGTCCAAAGCAAAAAAATCGTGAAAATGTGAGCAAGGACAACGAGAGTGTATTCGTCGTAGGTTCAAACAATATAATGCGTAAAAGGGGTAAATTATGCACGATTTTGCGCGTCGTGAACACAATCTCTTTAAGTGGCAGATTGCAATGCCACATGTCCCAATATTTCACACCGATATTTTGATATAGTCCGTGACTTTTGTTCGATGGTTCAAATCATTTACTGACGGACGTTTGATCAAGAAAATACAGACAAAATCCAATTGTCAAACAGCAAGTATGATGGCAACAAAGGCCATCAGAGCCTTGAAAATAATTCAGACATGCAACCCCGATGCGGTGATTACCCATGCTCGAGTTTACTCATGGGACATAGAGAAAATTGTACAGCTTACTTAATTTTCAAGCCACCTCACTTTTAGTTCAGATGAACTACACCTGACCCGTCATGGGTAACAAAATGAGGCAGATTAATTTTGAGAGAAAAATTCATGCCTTCGTTGTACTGAAGATGAACCATTTGACATTTGAGACTTTAGTGGTGGGCTACCGTGAATTTTCACTTTCATAATTGTATAACCAACGTTACCACTATCGAGCGATTTGAACAGTGAGAGACGGTATTAAATTTTTTTCCTAGTGCAATTTGAAGTCAATGAATTACATCAACTATTAATCAATATCGCATTTAATAGTTTACTAACTCTAGTGAGGGACGAACCGTAAAACTCATAGCGTTCAATAAACAATTTTCCTCGGATAACGCGATTCGCAGATGCAAGCTACAGCAAAAGAAGACAAAATTCAAATTCATACGGAGTATTGAGTTATACAAAATTGTACAATGCTTGGGAAAACATTGATTTGTATTGTATCTCTTTAATACAGTTGAATTTAATGCAATTCATTAATTTGGTATTTAATGATTTCAAAGTACCAAGAAGTTTCCATATGATAATGGACGTACCTTCATGAAGGAGAGTTCATGCGAACTGTACAAGCTCCACAGACCACTTCACGTACAGCGTCTCAGAAACAGCAGCCTCGTAGAGTGATATAATGACATTGGCATGCAATTAAATTACTTATGAACTAAGTTTATAGGTTCAGCATCTACACTCGGGCTTTTATGTTTACACAAAATTTTACATCCCTCATTCCCTTCTGTTTCACCCTTTAACCCTAGAATGTTAACCCTTGTGGGTGAATTGCATCATCCCCAAATTCACTAGGGAAAGAATCACCACCGGTTCTATGGTTAATAACACTGTATTTTCATGGCCCGCATGGCCCGGACAGGGTCCGGAACGGCATAGCTTACCTAAAACGAGTAATTACATGTTAAATATAATACATTTTACAGACACCCATGCTTCTGAATACCCAAAGAATCAAAGCAATGTCTGCAGTCAACAGAGGATCTCAAGATGCATTACGCGTGTGGTCATGTTCCTGCCAAAGCAAAATCTACGTGAACTTGTGTGAATTAGATACTGTATGACCAGAAAGTTCATGAATTTAAAACAAAATATATGTAAACTTCACGTAAGTGAATGTGATCAAAAAGCCTAATCAAAATATTCAAGATGGGAACATGTTCCGCTTTTCCGAGTAGCTAATTTATAATTAAGGAAATGGTACAGAAAATCTTGAAAGCATCCAATAATAAAGACATTCAAATTCTAAGATTATTTTCAACAAAAGAAAGCGTTTCCTCTCCAGCTTCCAGATTTCGTGGGTGATGATCTTAGGATAGAAACGACCATATTAAAACGTTTTGGAGATTTTTCTGTGCCACAACCTTTACTATAAATTTTCACGTGCATTGGTGAACTTAATAGTTTGTTCGACATAATTCCCTGAGAGTCTCCCGCCACCCTATGGTTCGGCACATCCAGTCTCACAATAAGCAATAGAGCTGCCGAGCTGCAGAGGACCGTGAAATGCGTAGCTGCACCGCACACGTCACAGAAGAGACGAGCAGCACCAGCTGTAGGTCGGCAAACTCACTGAAGATAACCTGCAAGTCGTATAGGTTAAGCACACTCGACGCGAATAATTTAGCATTTAATGATTACAGAGTATCATGTTTCCATATGATAATAGACGTACCTTTTGAAGGAGAGTTCATGGAAATTGTACATACTCTACTCCACGTACAGCGTCTCTAAGACAGCAGCTTCAAAGTGTGATATAATGACATTGGCATGCAATGAAGTACTTATGCACCAAGTTTGTGGGTTCAACATCTACACCTTTCGTGTGAGAGAAACTATCAGTGTGTACCTCCAGATCTGGCGAGTCTGGCCGCTCAGAAAATGTGCTTCTTGCCGCGTATTTTGTTGATGAGATTGCAGATCTTGAGAGCAGGTCCCAGTTTGAGGCCCATATACTTCATCATCATGTCGCTGTTGAGTAGCAGCAGCGCCTTGCCGTCTATTTCCTGCAATAGAAATACCCCATTAACGAGAGTATCAGTTTTCTGAATATGCTTTAGAAAGGGCAAAATGATCACTAAAGTACCATGACGGAAGAGAATAATGCATACCATCACAATACTAGCTGATAAAATGACACATTAGATTATTGGTTAGCTCAAGCCTCCCTATACGCCGTGAAGGCGATCCAAAGAGAAGGAGAAAAGCACCATTTAGTATGGAGTTAAAGGAAACGCGGAATCTAAGCAGAAATGGCATAGAAATAGTAAGTTGAGAAAGAAGATCATGAAAAAAGATCGAAGTCAAAGAAGAAAGTAGTCAGTGCTGAAAAACAGGACAGCAGTGAACCAAAAAAAGATGGTCCTCAACTAAAAAAACGTTTTATTTCAACAATAAGAAGGCCTACCTAACTATCAGCTTGGGCCCACACATTTTCCTTCTAGGATCGCTAATTCCCATAGATACAGTAGTTGTATCTCCCTGAAGGGAAAATGACACAGAGGTACTCAGTTCCATTGGAAGGAGGGCAGGAAGAAGAGTGGAGGGAGTTAGTCTGGCAATGCACACACTAAAAGAAGTCAACTTATCATTCGTTTGTGACGCTTTTCGAGCACATCTTAAAAAGTGACTGACAGGTTTAAAATGTTTCAGTGGAGCGTCCTTCTTCATTCTCTTCAGAGAACTGTGTTACACTCGACCTCTACGCAGGAACTTACAAACTTTGTAGCCCACAAGTCTATAGGAAAAAATAATGCACTATATTAAAATTTTAACCAACGATCCCCAAAAACTAACTTTTTGATTTATTCTCTGTTCAATGCTTTTAGTTTTCCTTTCACTTAAGTGCATTTTGAGCTTCAGCATCATTATTAATGAAGCACAACTAACCTATTTTCCCTAAATACTAAAACCCCAGGACTGAAAACCGCATGTTATCTAGCAGCTTGCAAATCACATTTGCCACATCACAAGCTACCATATCGCACTCTATCAAAATGTACCACTCGTGCAACTAAACCATACCCGAATTTTTTATATTTTCAAGTTTCTGATAAGATTGCAACTGAAGCAAATCACTGACATGTTCAGATATATTATAGACAACCGGTCAACGACGTGAGTAAAACCGTACGTGTCTCCTGAAAAGATCAGCATGGCATGCGAGCTGGGGACTGACGGCGGCGATGTAAGCAATCACATCCTCTACTGTCCAGTCCACCGGGTCACCACACGGCCGCACATCGCTGCCTTCGGTATCCGATGTGCTCTCTGCAAAATATAAACATTTAGTCAGCGCTTTTACAGCTATGAAGTTCAAAGCGCTCAGCTTCAAATGTATTCTTGGGATACGAAAACATTCCGAAAATAAGAAAAATAGGTGGGCGCATGCGCAAGACGAGCAACAGGAAGCTCATACAAGAAAATTTACAAACCGCATTGACACTGCACAATTTACATGTAGTAAAACGAGCAACTGGAAGCTCACACAAGTTAATCTGCAAACTACACTGACACGGGTGTGTAAGCCACCAGGTAGCTTCAACTGATGTGTCCACAAATAAAAATTTACTGCGTCTAGTTTTAGCTTGAAAGGCAAACTGAACTGCCTCAACACATCCAAAAACCGTACTTCACACATATGTGTGCTACGTCTGGAACGACCTTACAGCGGTTGAGCGTTCTCAAAACATTTCCAGTGATGTTACATTGAAAATGTACAGTACTTTAATTTCTTTCCAGGACTTCCGCACGACAAACATTACGTTAGCACTCATCGCTAAGTTCATCTTAAGGAGTATAAATTCACCCTCGAGTACAACCTCAATGAGAACATACATCTCATTGAATAAGTAGCAAACTAAATAAAACTATGGCACACAATCATAATAGTGTAGATTGTGTTCCATCAAGATTTCCTTCCTAGGAACCCAGACTACACCACAACAAGAGAAAATAAATAAGAACAGCCAAGTTCACCTGTCCTCATCTTCTTCGCCTGTTGCCTGTTGTCTTGCTCCACTCTGGTGTTGGCACGCTTGCCTACAGCAGAGCTCTGTGGTTGCTGGGAGGGCTGCTGAACTTGCTGCTGCAGTTGATCTGCAGCGTGCTGCAGCTGCTGGCTGCGTGACTCAGGTTCTGTGGGAAACAATCATGATGTGGAACAGCTGGTAACATTATTTCCCCATTCCTGGTGATACTTTTTCATTTTATCCCAATAGAGTTTTACTCAGTTTGTACTATTTAGTATTAATTATGCTAGCTAAATGTTTCATAATAAAGAGAAAAACTTTCGACTTTGCGATAATACGAGACCTGGAACCAATTTTTCGAAGTCCAAACACATAAATTCATTTCGATAGGCTAAATAAATAAGAAACTGATCAGAGCAGTGACGTTTATGGGAGACAATAATAAGTTCTGTTTTACCTCATTGGCTAACTCTCTTTTCAGAAACATGCCTCTTTCTTCACTAAATTCACATTTTACTCTATTAATTGAAACATCATAAACGTACCGCAGTGAAATGTCATTAGACTACCAGAATAACGTCGTAGACTCCAGAACACATGTCAGCCACTTAGCTGAACTAATGTATTGATCTAAGCAGAATGATAAAATCCTTACAATTTTAGTCCGTTTTCACTTAAAAGGAATGCCAATTCCAACTACAAACGCCAGTTTCTATTCAGGAACGTTAATCCAATCCCAACCACGGAAGTCAATCCCTAACCACAGACATCAATCCCCAAACAAGAAGATTAATCCTATTCAAGAACATTAATTTCAACCAAGAACGTCAGTATCCAAACAGGAACGCCTATCTCAAACCAGAAACATTGCTTTCCATCCTGGGATCCAAAGCGCCAGTCTCCATCCAGCAAATAGATTATTTAATACTATCGTTTAAGGTCGCTCTCCCACCGAAGTTACCAGCTAATAGCGAACGTGGACAACCTTTGCAAACCATTTAAAGGAAATAACGTGGATTTTAAATGGGAGTGCAGCAGAGTTCCCATCATTTGAGGTCACTTTCCATTGGGGTTGCCAGCTAATAGCCAATGTGGACCGCCGTCGCGAAGCATTTGAAAGGAAATAATGTGGATTTAAAAAAGCAGTGCAGCAGAGTTCTCGCAACTGGAGCAGCTGGCTCACCTGTGACGAGGTGCTCTGGAGGCGACCGGGCGCACTTGGTGCATAGCTGCTCATCTCGCTGCTGCTGCTGAGCAAAGAAGCTCTCACAGCACAGCAGCTCTTCGAACAGACCCTCTAGCAGCTGCCACATCGCCGTCTCGCTTTCCACCGCTGGCAGTCGCTGCGTGCTGCTGTTCCCGCCGTCGTTTACTGCACACAGGTCTCATTTTAAAGCCTTAATTTAATATTCTTTTTAGGCTTAGTTACCCACTAGGACGTAAATTTTAGGGCATTAAAGGTCTAACCTAGTAGTAGTAGTAGTAGGGAGCTTGCTAGCGCTTCAGAGGGCCCCTCTATATTGCACCGAAAGTGGTTTTATCCGCAGTTCAGATTATAGGGCAGCCAAAGCTTAAATACATTTTAATTCATCGGTTACAGTAGGTCAAATCTAACGGAGTCAAGTAAATAAATAGGCTCATTTAACGACAGCTCCAATCCCAGTAGCGATAAAAATAACTCCAGTCATCACCCACATCACCACCACAACGCACGCAGAGCTCAGGTGGTATCGTGGTCATTTACCGAGTTACAGTACATCCAAACGCACTGGGCAGCCAAACCCCAAAGGGGGTTTCAGCTGCCCACCCATTTATGGCCGGGCGCCTTACCCACGCTGAAACCTCCCCCGAGGTATCAACGCAGCGCGCCCGGCCATTTTGCAGTTTCCCATCTACAGTCCCCCAGGACGACATCACGTGTCGTTCAGTAGTATACACAAAGTTCATATTAGTCCCCTTCACTGTTCGTGTTCTCATATCTTCCCTGTTAGCCCACAGAGTTGCAGGAAGGTCAGTAGCGTATTCACATCAAAGCGGCGCTTGGGAAACTCCGTCAGCATTTCCCGTAGAGTAGCAGTCTGGTCCATATTTTGAGTACGGGGATAGAGTCGTTGACGCACAGCAGCATACCGAGGGCACTCGGCAAGCACATGTAGGACTGATATCGGCGTATGGCATGCCTCGCACAAAGTCGGCGGTCGGCGTTCCAAAAGATGTTCATGAGTAAGTTTAGTGTGCCCAGTACGGAGTCGACACAACAAAACCTCCGACAGGCGAGAGCTACAAGAGGAAGATGGCCACGGTCTTGTAGTATCTTTAAGTAGTCTCAATTTATTACCATCCATCTCTGTCCACTGGTGTTGCCACCATCGCATTAATGAGATTTTAATCTCTGGGTAGTAATCTCTGCAAGGCACTCCATCATTCAACGGCTGTGCGTCGGAAACAGAGGCATCTTTTGCTTCACGGTCGGCTGCATCATTTCCCACTACATTAATGTGAGCTGGGACCCAACATATTGTTATTGTCTTTGCCACATTCTGAAGATGTAACAACTGGCACAGAATCTCGCACACAAGTGGGTTGTTGCTATTATAGCATCGTCTAACCTAACCTTGGAGAAAAAGTAGTTTGTGAAGGGATAAACATGTACATGAAGACAGAAGCTGCACCCACCCTGAATGATGACCTTGCCGCTGCCTTTGGGCAACATGGCGGCCACGACGGCAGGGTGCTGAGCGCTGTCGACGAGGGCCTGCACAGCCTCCCTGAGCACCCTGTTGAGGCTGCCTGGTCCAAACCTCACCGGCATCTCCCGCACCCGCGCCGCGGACAGGTAGGGGCCCGCGCTGCAGCTGTGGTTCACGTATACCGACACTGCGCACGTAATTATTTAGTTAAGTACCTTGTGTGAATGACGCTATCTTCCATGATATAATTTTGGCTCAGCCACAAAAATTCACGCAATTAATATAATTTCACTTTATCAATATCATGTCACAATTGATATGCCACATAATTAGTAAAATGTCATAATAAATATAAATATCACGTCTACACAGTTAATCCCTTTTATTATTGATATGATTAACGTGATGTGTAAACACATTCAAAATGGATTATACTCATTGAAATTTCAGCAGAAAATTACTATCTGAAAAGAGCATGAACACATTCAGTATCAATTATACTCATTAAAATCTCAGCAGGATATTACCATCTGATTAGAGCATGAACACATTCAGTATCAATTATACTCATTAAAATCTCAGCAGGATATTACCATCTGAAGTGAAAGTTGACACACCTGAGGCGGACTGCTTGGCCACCGTGGAGGTGTCGGGCTCGGTGACCACGATGTTGGGGGACTTGGGGCCCAGGGCGGTGGAGGTGGGCACCGGGCTAGAACTGGTCGGGGCCGCGCCCAGCTTGGAGCTGCTCTGTGGTGACACCTGCAATGGCAGCACGCCGTGATATTAAATTAATTGAGTTACTTCAAGACTGCCCACTACAACATATGCGTTCCATAGGGAGGAAGGCACCATTTAATATGGAGTTCAAGGAATCCCACATGAGACCCTCAGTGCACAAAAATATATTGATGCGGTGTGTCAAATATGCGCACTCCATCTCGGTATTTTTCACCAATAATACAAAAAGTTCATTTTTAAATCATTCATTGTCCCATAAAAAATTAGTTAATCCCTCACATATACTTAACAGTCTCCTCACACAATATAACCGCTCAGTTTTCGCGCAATTCTATTACTTTCAAAACAGTGTATTTTACTTGCTGCATTAATTATCTTTGTTCAAAGTTTATCTAAAATGGTTTCTCCTACAAAACACTTCCAATACACTCACACATGCCTAACTTGTAAATTTTTTGTGCCTAGACTAACCTAGAACTTCACCTTCCACTTGATAAATTTAAATTTATCAAGTCCATAAATCACATGTCTCAAGTAATGGCAAAGAATTTTGAGGAGACAGTACCTGATTAGTCCGACCCTGCACTGATTGCTGCTTCTCCAGAGACCCTTTGGACGGCTTTGGAGACTGTGTAGGCTGGGCAACCTTCAGTTTGGCTTTGACATCAGGGCTGCTCACTGCGTCGGCTTTTGGGCCCTCATCAGCTCTCTTTTGAGGGGATTTATTGCTGGGCTGCGGTCTCTTATTGCTAATGCTGTTGTTATTGTGGGGTTTGTTCTTGAGGATGGGCAGTATGGAGACTGTGTTGCTCTCTTTAGAAGGAGACGTGTGAGGAGAAGACTGACTACTTGCAACAGAGCCATTGCTTGAGTTAACATTACCATTATTACTACTAATACTAGTTGATGTACTATCAGAGTGACTAGAGCTTGAAATTTTTAGTGTACTTGAAATTTTTGTTGGTGAAGATTTGGGCACAGTTACTTTACTTTTGGAAGAAAAATTGGCATTTGTTTTATGTTTGAGGGGCGACGGGTCACCATCTTCCATGTCTGAAGATTCAAACTCATACTGATCTTTAACAGAAATTGATACGTCTTTAGAAGACGAAATAGACAGTTTTGACAGAGGTCTCAAGGAAGAAGAATTAGAACTGGCCTTAGCTTCACTTGACGATGAACTCTTATCAGAATCTTTCTTGACAACTACTTCACTGTCAGGTCGAGAATTCTTTGTTGATCCTCCCCCGTTTTCAGTTGCACTAGACGAACTTTTTTCAGATACAGCAGAACATTTCTTTGAGGTCTTATCACTGCTGGCAGAGGCAGAACTGCCGTTTTCCACAGCTTTGGAAGTAGAATCAGAGCGGATAGCAGAGGCAGTGGTGGCGGTAGTGGTGCTGGAGACGGTGGTGTTCAGTTTGCTGATTATGTTTGATGACGCAGAGCTGCTCTTGCCTCCGCTGCCCGAGGAATTGGCCTCACGTCGTGTGGGCGACGATGTGTTAGACGCTGGAATGTTCAGCACGCGGGCTTTGTAGCGACTGTTGGGCGGCCCCCCTGCACATTGGGGAAGTCAAAGACTACATTGCTGAAGTTCAATATCCAACTCAAATTAAAAGTCAATTGTAGTAGGCAATTTTAAAAATTGCAAACATCAATGGATCATGCTTCCATGAAGCTTTAATTAAGTACTTATGAAAATTGAGTTTGTGACTAGTGGTTGGTCAACAGCATTGTGAAAATCCTTTCATTGGCCACCAGTGGCAAACGATGCAATCAAAGTGTTATGCCCACTTAACCGCAACAAATACGTTCCAGAGGAAGGAAAAAGGAAGGCATAATTTATTATAGACTTTAGGCAATGCGGTATCCATGCACAAGATGTGTTCCACGCAAAAAAGTCACAAAATAAGTTCTGTAATGAAATTATTCCAAATCAAATCTGAGCATCAAACATATGTCAATTCCGAACAATGTGAAATTGGGTGCAGTAAAAACACGATGAACCTGCACATAATTATCTTTTTTATATAACACTTCCACGGTACAAGAGCAATGATGAGTCTACTGCTTTACCACTACTGAATCTGAAGGCATCAAGGCCATGGCCAACTGCATCCTCAAACTTCCACCAGCTTAGTACGGTTCCACGGTAGAGAAAACAAGGATCCATACTTTGGTACGATCCCGTTATTTGCATGACCAATCTTCATTGTGCCTAACTCAGTAATTAAACGTTATGTTACACACACCTGTTGTGAAGATACCATAAACTGAGGTACCAGTTGTGCCCATTACTGATACTCACTTGACTGGGTCGACTTGCCAATACATATCTCCTCATGCATACTGCACACCACGGTAGAGGAAACAAGGTAGGGTCATTTCTATGGGAGAAAATAATCTCTTCTTTTTCAGCTAGCCAATAGGAAGGCTTTAACTTCGTGACGTCACCAAAACGCCATGTCGTTAGGCTAATAGTGGAGCCAGATTTGGGGGTAGCAGTGCTACCTGATGCAATAGGAGGGCTTCTATTGGTTTGTTGCTGTGACGTCAGCAAAACCACACCGTCCATAAAAAAAGACTGGTCCAAACTTACCTGGTTTCCTCTACCGTGCTGCACACCCACTGAAGTTTGACTTTAAGGTTGAATTAAATGAGTATAAATAAACCTTGATCCCTGCTTTTCTCTTCCTTAGAAGATATAGTATCCCCGCTGTTGAAAACATATTTTTTTTCGACTATGAGTGATGATTCATACGTGCAAATTGCTTTTATAGAGTAGTTTAACAACGCATTTTACTTTTCTCTGATTCCTCTACTGCTGTCTTTGGGTAATGTTAGTAAAACTTCCAATTGATATAAATCAACATTTTAACCACAAATGTGCACTCGTACATTATCATTTAGGTATCCAGTTTACAGACTGGCAGTAGAGACAGACGGACAGACAGACAAACGATGCAACTAACTGTGCATTATTGCTCGCTAGTGTACATGGCCCATCAAAAATGACGATTAGATTTTTCCTTACATTAATCCTCCAAATATTAATGCCAAACAGAAATATGCATACTAATAACTCTCGCAATTGAAATATTCTCGTACTTGTGCACTGGTGAAACTCGTATCACAGATACGGTCATTAATTAAGCATCATTCAAATCAAATCAAATAAGCTATTCCTTAAAAGCGGACACCAAACAAATATGTAAATGAATGAACACTCCAAGGTTATTACTCAAGAAAATAAAAATAATAAAATAATAAAAAATTACAAATTCAGGAAAATAGCTTGAATAAACCATGAGAGGATCACTAGGAACTTACACATCTGGCCGGGAGGCTGCAAGGGGTGCCCCGACATGGCGCACCAGCCGGGAGGGAATATGTCGCGCGAATCAAAGCGGCACCAGTAGTCGAAGGCTCCTCTCCAGCCGTCAAATGTGACGTGGATCATGTCGCCATCAACAGCCCCTGTAGGACGGAGTAATGAGGTAGAATAACGTATTGCAGCATGAATATGATTAGACACCATTGATAAGTTTGTATCCCTGATACTGAAAAAACGCTTCATTGCGATTTGAAACTGATGAGTTGTGCTAGCACAGCTGATGCAAGTACTTTCTCTGATCATGACTTCAGAATCAAAGTCATAAGAGAAAGTACTTGCATCAATGAGCATGAAAAAATTAGCAACTAAGAATATTACACTTTATCCGAACTTCACACACTATAAAATAGACATCATTTTCCATGTATTGTTCTTAGCCTTTTTTATGCTACAAAACTGAGATATGGTCAGATTGAAAATTAGAACTTGCAAGTGTTCAAAAAGCAGAGTAAAGAGTGAAAAAGAACATCCCATTGCTACCAAAATCACTATGGATCAGAACTAGTACAATTTATGCATCAAAACTATTATTAGAGGTTCACTAAAACAATTATTATCGCCATATCAAGACGTGTTTACTAAAAAGTAGAACATGTAAAAAGTGAACAATGACGTCACCTTGCTATTAGTATACTATGTATCAACGGTACCAGAATCATTGCATTAAAACTATCATTAGAGAGTCAAACAAATAATCATTCCCACCATGTCTAGACCCAATAAAATGGTTCCACTATCACACAGTAGTTGCCATCACTCGAGCAGCAACCATCATCACAATCACACTACGCGTTTTAAAACTATTACCAAAAAAGGAACATAAAATCAATCATTACCACCATCTCTAGACTCAATAAAACTGTCACACGATAGCTGCCATCACTCGAGCAGCAACCATCATCACAATCACACTACGCGTTTTAAAACCATTACCATAAGAGGAACATAAAAACAATCATTACCACCATCTCTAGACTCAATAAAACTGTCACACGATAGCTGCCATCACTCGAGCAGCAACCATCACAGCCCAGAGCTGCAGTGCGCGCTACGCACCAACTGTAGCAGCGCAGATTAGCTGAGGATTCTTCTTATCAACGGCCTCTAGTTTCATGCCAGCCTCGAAGTAGTTGCGGGAGGGAGTGGGAGGCTCGTCCTTGAAGATATCTGGCGGTGACACCTCTGCGTTGTGTAGAGTCTTCAGCAGGAACATTGGCCACGAGGACGCGTTCATCCGGAATCCTAGCAGCAACACCAAGATTGATGGAATCAAATTGATGATGTAAAATTGAAGGTGAAAATTTGTCTTTGAACTGCTAATGAGTTTTGAGTTTGTTACATTTGTAACAGGTGAGTCTTCAAGTACTCTGATAAAACCTTTAATAACAAATATTTATGAGAGTCAACTGCTAAGTAAAAATGACTTAAGAATTTTCAACATAAAAACCTTGACAACCAAGTGTTTTTTGACAGGCTGAATTCTCTTCAAATTTTTAATTTACCATCAAATTATCACAGACTAACTCTTATTTCAGGTCAACCACTATGTTCTTCTGTACAATTTAAAGTTTGAGATGCTTTAGGAATTGTAAAAAAAGTTCAAAAGCGGCCATAACCTTCAGAAGCAGCAACAGCCCATGGGTGTGTTTCCTTCAAAGAATAGCCCAAAATGGTTAAAGCTTTCAGAACCTAAGTGAGACAAAACAAATTATTCAGCAGAAATTCCCTAGCTATAGCTTCCAGAACCTAGATCAGAAAAAATTATTTCATGGGAATTCGTGAGTCTGACCTAGTGGTGGCTGCAGCATGCCGCCATTTTCTTCGCAGTGCCCGATAGGATGGATCTCATTGTTGCAGTCGACGAGCCTCCAGAAGTCATTCTTGTTGTCCGAACCATCCAGACGCAGCCTCAGACGCGGCCCCAGCGTTCCCACCACCGTAGCTATGCACGTTGACGTCACATTACGAGGGTCCAGTGCCTCTAATTTCATGTTCACTTTGAAGTCGTTCTTTGGGGGCACTCGGTGCTACAAGGCAATAAGGACTTATTTCACATTTAGCACCAAAATATTACCAAATGCATGCTTAGATGAGTTATTTTATGCTCCTTAATTGCAACAGGTAAAATTAGGTAGGTTAGTCTTAGCTTCCCTAATAGTAAAAAGTTGTTCAAAAGAGATGATGTATGAAGGCCCTAAATAGTATGGAGTTGATTGAATATGGACTCTATACACAAGATTAGTACCAATGCAAGATCTCTGGATATGGAAACAGCAAGTCAGGAGAGAAATTTATGGATCAAGATAAAAGTTGAAGAAAGGAATATGTACGTACTGTATAGTAGTAGTGGTAAATAAAAAAAGCGTTTCAACAAAAAGAAGATCCGGCTAAACACTCAGCTTGGAACCGTACGTTTTCTTCCAGGGAGCACTAATTTTCATAAATACATGCTTACCCACAAGAATATGAATATGACACTATGCACTTAATTTGCAATAAATACTTATTTTAGAATGAACTATTTGTGAGCCACTTTTTTCTGCATCTCATAAATGAATTGGTGAAAAATACATGGTGCTTATTTAATCATCCTCCAAAAAAATACTGCCATAAAAAGTTTATACATAACTGTACTTCTCTTTCCCATACATAATCCTCATGCACTTCTTACTAGAAGTAACATATTTTTCACATGATGAACTTAATTGTAAAAACATGCACATAAATTCACCGCACATAGAAACATATAATTCATAAAATATTTTACAACCTCAAAGCAAAAGAACAGCACCTGTTTTCCAGTCATATTGCAACTTACACAAAAAAGTGATATGATTTGAAGGAACAATGGGTTCAAAAATACAAGATGCACAAGCCAGGCAGTCTACCTGCTTGAAGCATTTGGGAGGTGCAGCAACAGCATTCTCTTCCTGTAGGTAGTCTGGCCAGTTGAACTCTGCAGCTGCCTCTATGATGGCCAGAGCAGCAGCTGACAATCCACGGCCTGCTCAAATTTTTATCTTCAATGTATTGAATAGATTACTTCAGCAGCTGCAATCAACATTGAACAGCTAACTGTGATACAACTAATTAAATTAGAGTTCACAATATTGGAAAACTAGCACTGATGAGACCACTTATGAACAATATGAATGGATAGCTTTACCTAAATGGGAGTCTTGATTGGTGAAGTTTAGGTTAGGCAAATCTGCAAAAAAATTGACAAAGATACATCTCCTCTCAAATGCTGATTATATTTCCAAAAAGAAGGACTGCACAAGGGGTTATAAAATGGTGCATATGGCTTTAAAATGAAAGCTTCAACCAATAATCACGCAAACATTAAATCTTAACTCGTGTAATTCAGAACTAAGCCTGACTGCAGGACATTTCACCAGCTGACTCTTAAGACCTAGGGTAACTATCAGCTCAAAAGGAATTATAATTGAAAGTACATTGCTAAAAATATTTCAGAACAAAATATACACAAAATTAGAATTTCAAACCAACACACTGACCTCGTCTGGAGGTGTGCAGTTCAGCCACACTAAGCCCTTGCAAAGTCTGCGCTCCATTGGTGGGAGAAGTCAGCCCTACGCTCGAGTCTGATACTTCTCCAGTACTATGAGCATTTGTGTCTTCTGACTGTTTCTCTTTAGCTACCATTACAGCACTCTTCACAGGACCATCTTTAAATTCTGTTGATTCAGGTTTTGCTACATATTTTTGGCCACGTTCCCAGGCTTTTTGGCACTCTTCACTGCAAGCATTGAGACGCTTGTTGACGTCTGCTAAAAGAGATGTCACTTTGGGTCCAGAGCTGTCCTCTGCACCACTACTAGAAGTCTCCAAATCACTCTCTGACACACACTTGAAAACAGCATCTCGGATGACGCTGTCACAGTAAACACACAGGCCATGCTGTTGATATAGAATGACATCAATGAAAATTCGAAACCATTTCAATATAATAACCACAAAAATAATAGTCTAACTACAAGGAGAAAAATTGTAAAATCTTCAGAAAAAGTTTCAATTTTGATAATAAATGTGAACAGTAAAATATAATACTAGTCAACACAACAGGATAAACAGGACACAAATACTATTTTTAACAAGCAGTTACTACACTTCACATATTGGCTTACCTTTAGCAATGCCTTCCTGAACTCAGACAAGCACATCTCAGAGCAGAACTCTTTTTTGGAGCTTGGTGTAGGAAAGACATATTTGAGCTGCGGCCTGAGCTCAGAACACCACGTGCAGGCTCGGGGCAGCTTAGGTGGACGTCCTGTTACAGGCAAGTGGAAAACATCTATGATGTAATTTTATGGGCATACAGATATAAAATTTACAGGCATAAGTAATTGTGGATCAACAACTACCATTATTTGAACAAGTTTCTTTTTGCATTTTTGATATCACTGAGTAGATATAGCACTAGAGCTTTAAAACTTATTATTCTATTGTTTGCATAAGTGTTCTTTGCAAAAATATTTATTGAGAGCAATACTTAGCATTTTTTCTCTACTTCTGAAAAAGAAACTTTGCGCACTATGAGAGAATATGTAACTCTTCTCTTCCTTAACTTTTGGGTCTGTATCAAAATTGCAATAAATTTTTTCCAAGTTTTCACACCTTCACATTAAACGTATTATGATGGGTATACTCTGTCTTCCATGCTTTAAGGACCAGTTTGTGCACCAAGTCTATGCCATTGGAAACCACTTTTTTCAAAAAATTGAATGTGAAGGGATATATATAAGATATAATTTATTTTTCTATAAACAAAAAAAAAAAATAGCTTAAAATTTGCTTGGGGTGGTACTATTTTAAGCAAAAAAAAAATTTGGTAATAAATTCTAAAACGGTGATAGTATTAGGAAATATTAAATAATGATACGAAGCATATAATATTAATGCATATTTCAAAAAATATACATTATGTATAAGTTGAAATTTTTATGAAGAATCATGAAAACATAATTGTGAACCAAAATTGAAAGTTTTGATTTACAGTTTTCATCACATGGAAACAATTTCAGTAGTTGGAAAAAAGAAACTGCCTTAAATATTGCAAATGGATGAGGTATATGAAGAAATAATTCCTCATAATTTCAAACTCCAGTGCACAAAGGATGTATGATAAAATGCTAAGGCACTCAGAAGAATGATTAATACTTTTAACCAAAAAGTTATGAATGGTGTAACAAGTAGACAATTGTGAATTATTTTCACAAAAAAATATGCCAACACTAATATGGATATCTGGAAAGGAGTTTCACATATGTAGATGCATGGTGAGATAATGAGAAGAAACCAAAATGAAATATATTAAAACTAAATTTCCATCTTACCTCTAGCATTTGCAGGCATCTTGAAAGCAGGAGATTCATAGGACTGATTTTTTATACTGCACTGTAAAGAAATTACAATTAATTTAAAATTCTAGTTTTAATTAATTTTAATACAGTACACAATATAGCTGCTTTCAATTTTAACCCTTTAACGCCCAAATGGGTTGTACGGTCCTCTTTCCAAAATAACAATAATATAATGTATTTATTATTCAATTTGTTCACTAATGTGTCCTTTGAACTTCACTGCTGGGTGGCAAATCCTTCCCCATCTTGATAACAGTGACTACCTAATACCAGTGTCGGTTTAGTGATAGTGGTTGTCATAACGGTAATATGGGTATAAAAATGTGGGAGTTAAAGGGTTAAGTTCATTATATTGTGTCAGTATATTTATCTTTTCAATAACCAAATTTTCAAATATATGGCAGACCAAAAACATTTGATATCAACAGCTGATCTTTCTCACACCATGCTGTTTTTTTCAAATAAATCCTACTCTCAATATCTATTAAACTTCAAGCAAAAACCCATCAATTGCCTATTGCTTGTGTTATCATCATACTGCATCTTTTCCTCATACAGGGCCTACTATGCTTTTCTCATAGAAACTTTGAACTCTAAAACATGCTCTACCAGTTGTAAATAATTGACTATTATCATTTCACAACTCAATTACACTGATGCTGACCTACTCTTTAGAGCAGGAATACAAAATTTGCTGAATTTATCAACTGATCCTTTTTATTCATCTATGATTTAGTTTATAGTTAAATTTCATAAAATAAAATGCAAACAGAACTTTACAATTTCAGCTCTACTTGTTCAGCAAAATGTGATGCACTATTACCATATAGGAGAAGTAAAATATTAAATTTCCTTTGGCAAAAATCTGTCAAAAATGCATTGCAGAAATTTTCAAAATATTTAAGATTTTGCTTCAGGTTTAAATTTTTTTTGTACATCCATTTTTTGGCAGATCCATATACATGGATAATAGAAAAGATATAATAAATAATGGCTACTTTGCAGGCTTGTTATAATACATGGTTTTGAAATTTGAAACATGACTAATATATTATGAGAAATGAGCATAAATAAAAACTATTTGTACCACACTTTAATCATTATTTTATTAGTTCAAAATTACCAACAAAATTAGAGTGTTATCTAGTTAACTTGACTCAAGTGAGTGCACATTATAGCCTACTTGAAAAAATTTCAGACTCAAAAGAAACTTAACCATAATTTAAAACATCTTTTGACCAAAATAAAGTAAAAGCCATGATTAGTAAATCATATTATAATGAAAATATTGGCATAAAATTTATACCCAACTTTCTATAATGATAGTACTCAAATGATTGTACCAAAACTTATATATGATCATAATTTTCTCAATATACTTCAAACTCTACTTGAAAATTTGATGCACATTATTTTCATGCAAGTTTAACTTTGGAAATGTCATTATAAAATGGTGAAGAATAAAAAATAAATATTTAAATAACAGCTATGCTGTTTTCCGACTAGGCCTTATTGCTGATAAAGTACTTTAAATTTGTATGAAAATATTCAAGATTGTGTAAATACCTTCTAACTTGAGGATCAAATGAACATTAGGTAACTCACATATAAACATATGTATAAGTTTAATGACGAAAAATTTCAAGTGATGCAACACTGAGCTTGATTTGAACTCATTTATTCATAAAATTTTGAAACCTAAACGAATGAAGTGAAATTTATCCAATTTTGGCTTACCTTCAACAATATTTTTTTAAATATCTCAACGATGAACTTAACGGCTATAGATATATATTGCAATTTATTATTTCAAAATTTTAATACTACAAAATTATTTAAAGAACTTGATCCGCACACGCTGACTGTTTACTAATGTAAACAAACATTGGTTGCCGCCATATTGCCTGTTTTTGCAAGACTGAAAGAAAACGGGGTTGAAATATTTGTACGACAGGCTCAGGAATTCCAATACGTTTAGCGGAGCTGCCAAACTTAGTGATTTGTATAAACCCTATTTTATACACTTCTAAAACATATAGGTACGTAAACAGACCTTTGATTTATGAAAAATATAAAAATGAATAATTCAAATGAAAATTAATAAGAGAATTAGCGAAATGTTACGGATAACGTAACTTATTCATTACTGAAAAGAGTAACGGGAATTTATGTTTTAAATCGTATTTCACCTGCATAAGCCTAAATTAATTTCTTTTTGAAGCTGAAAAATGCTTGATAATCTATATATATATCGTAAATATATATATATATGGGCCTATTTTGAGAATAAAATATGTTATTGGTGCATGGAGTAATAATTAGGTTGCATCGCATGCTCATCTTACGTTCTGGGAGTTGCTTTCGCTGTGTTGAATAATATCGCTAGTATACTAGTCTAGTATATACATATGTCAGACAACGTAGAAAAGAATACTCTGGGACAAAATTTTAACATTAATTCTCACAATGAACAAATCAAAAAAACTATTTAAAGTAATCATATATTATATTTTAGATTTCTATAAACGCTACAACAGAGGAAAAATCCATAGGATAAACCTAAAAATGAAATGGGCTCAAACACATGAACATCGACTTCATCGTTGTCAAAAAGAGTTCACGCCCTTATATCAAATCTAATACTGCACCCTCAGAGCAGAATGCGCTTGTTGTCGAGTATAGGATGCAACGAAAGATCCTACTACACAATTTTAGTTTACTTATAAATGTTGGAGGTGTGTGAAGGAATAGCTTCATTTATCGAGAAAATATTTGTTATTACCTGCGTAAATGACAATTGAAAACTCAAATATGGGGTGAGTACATATTATTAATGGAGTCAGGGAAAAATATTCCTTAAGGACTGATACAGCTGCTAAAAATCGAATAATAATTCGGTTGAATTCTACTGTACTAGTTACAATTTTGCTCGAATATCTACCGGGTTTCTTATATCTACACAAATGTAATTCTCTTGTGTATTTGAAATACGATATTTTAAATCACATTTGAAATAAAGTTTTTTTAAATTACCTGTGGCTTGGCAAGGTTGGTTAAGTTTTACTTATTGAACTGTAAACATATAATCAAATGTTAAATTCTTAGAGCATTTTTCAAGTAGCAGACTTCAAAAATATGTAAAAATTTTCTCATTATTTTTGCTATTCATTTATTACTGATATTTAATATTAAGAGTAAAAATAAATTTCATTTTCTTTTACAAGCTGAGCTACCATTTATGTGTATAAATGCATTAGTTTTAAGGTAGTTAAAAAAGAGAAGTCAATGTTCTTTCCACTGCGCATATCAGATGCATGGCAATTTCAGTCTATTATCCTCAATGAAATATTAAAACCAATGGATTTATAGAAGATCAAATATATGTCTAACTTACCATGTTAATTCCCATGGTTTTAACTTATGCTCAATATTCAACTTTAAATTAAAGTCAATTGTACCTAGAAGGCAATTTTGAAATTAGCAGAGAAACTATATTATGAATTTGGTTAGCTTTAATTAGGTATTCATGAAAATAGAGTTTGAGACTACTGGTCGGTCAGCAGCATTGTGAAAATTTCCTCAGTGTGGCACCGGTGCCTCACTTGGCAATTAGCGTCTTAAAATTTTCTGTCAAACACAAACGTCATTTTTGGTGTCACGCAGTACAGTATTTATTTTGTTAAATTTAGCTAAATATTTGTTGTTGCTTTTTAAAATAATTCTGTATTTCTTATAGAGAAGAAAACTGCATAACAACCTAAATTTATCAACCATAACTTTTTGCGGTCATAGAGGGCTAAGTCAAAATATGAGATCTGTGATAACTTTATTGATGTGATGAGAAAAATATCTCTGTATATCTGAGAGGATTTTGTCATGAATAAAGTAGCAACATCAAAATAGCTATTTGTATTTAAAAATTTTACTTATATTTTCTATGATCTCAAAATTACCACATGCCTTTTAATTTTTCTGATTTTGAGTTGATCATTTTGCTTACTCTCTAAAAATTATTGTTTTAGGTGTAAGTGCATTGTAACACTGAATATTTTCTCTGTGATGGTGAAAGGATACAATTTCTAAGAATACCAGTAAGAAAACATTGCATTGTCATTGGGTAGTTCTTTTAGCAATTTTTATAATTATTAATTGATAAGTTTAGAAAATATGTTTTGCACATTATTTATAATTCCACCTCCTGGTCTTAATTGTTCAAGTACATCTTAATTACATCCCCTGTTTACATCTTGTCAGTAATGCTGCATGATTTCTACAGTGCTGCTCTTCAGTTCATGGAAGCTGACAAAGAATTACATCATTTGTGTGATTCATTACGGGAAAAATTAAATAAGCATTCAAGGAATATTTGAGGGTTGTTTTACTTTCATATATTTTCCTGTTGATTGCATTTTCTTACGTCTTTGCTCTCCGTTTTTCCATGTATCTGTTTCTAACTTGCTCTACAGTGTGTTATGTTCTGTGAGCTAATTATCCTATGATATCAAAAATGTTTCAACAGCCTTTCACAATTTATGTTACAATAAATTGAACATGTAATCTAAATTTTATTAATTTTCTTTTATTCATGAAGTATGGCAACAAATATTAAATTTTCAATAACTTTGGAGTTGTACCTTGAATTAGGAGACTGGCTATATCAATAAAATCATGCGAGTGATTTGTTGGCTAATGAATCAACTGATATAAGTATTAAAGTTGTTTTCCCATATGTTTTTTATTATATGAATTCCTTCTAATATAAAGAAACTTCTTTGAAAATTTAAGCGGTTTAATTGTTTTCATCATTTTTAAGTTTTGCTATAAAAAAAACAATAAATTTATCTTTCCACAAAATATTTTTTATAATAATTATGAAAAAAAGCATTCACTATAAAGTTGAATGACATAATAGAATGAAAATCCTCAACATGAGTTATATCAGACAGAATCAACAGTAACCAATATTGATCACAATACATTCTCAATTTTATTCTGCATATAAAAAGAACTCACCTTCAGAGATGTTTGGAAGTCTGACGTTTTGTTTTCTTCTTTTGATAAGCAAGTGTTGATGAGCTTCTTAAACACAGCCTTAGGAGTTTGCGTGATTTTTCTTTTCCTACCCATTTTCTGAAGCTTGAGTCCCTTTCTTGTTTTCTGCCAAAATAATTCAACATGTGTTATCTGAATCAGCAACTGCTCAATTGCACACTTGATCATGAAAAATTATACAAAGATACATTCCAGAGTATCAAGAAATAACAAAATAAAGAATTGTTTAATCCACCTGACCATTAACAACAATGTTTCTATGAATATTTGAATGGAATATTAAAGAGATCATTTTACATTCTTTATGCTTTTCTTTATTTACTAAAGTTTGAAAGTGACAATTTTGGATCACATAAATATTTTTTCCATGGTTCTTTCTATTTTTTATGCAGAAAATGTTGAAGCAAAACTTTTTATGAGCATTAATTACTACGATGAGCATTTCTTCACATAACAAATTTTAACACGCAAGAAAATTAACTGTTAATTGTAAATTAGCTAGATAATAATACATTTTATGTGCATCAGACTATGTCCCTTAAAATTAAATAAAGGGTAACTACAGCAAGAAAATTTTTCCTAACAGCAAACTGGGCAAAAATGTGTCGAATATCTCTGACTAGAAATTAAATGAAGTGATGAGTTATATATAGTTATTAACACGTTCACTGCGTTTTCGTGGTTGTAAACGGTCAACTTGGTTAGGTTGTAAGCAGCAGAATAGGGAAATTGACTTTATGGCTCAAATATATTTTACCCTGCCTAAGGAATATTAAAAATACAATGCCAAGCTAAATTTCACTTGGTATGATAACAGTTATTTCTTAAAGAGGTCACGAAGCAGATAAAATGTCTTTCATTTGTATTAGGATGGGAATGAGCAATTTACTTGGTGGTACACATATGGCCCAATACGCAGGGAACGTGTTAAGAATAATTTGGACTGTGTTTAGTTGTAAAAATGAAATGTCATATGGTATGCAGTGTTTTTTCTGATCAAAACTGACAAGTAAGTTTTAAAACACATTTACAGGACTAATTTAATGGTGTAGTCTCTATTGGCTCGTACAAGAGAACAGCATTTATTCCCAGCATGACCTATAGCACCACAAATCTCATACTACTGTCTCATGCTGAATTCAAATCCAATTGTCATTAACCAAATTTTCTTTTATTTACTGTACTTATATTTAGCAATTAGGCTCCTGTGGTGCCGAGGTACTGTTATTTTATTTGCAACAACATAAAATGTATAAGTTAAAAAGTTGTAATTCAATTGCATCCAATTTTTTGCCTTGAATAAACTAATGTAGATTAAAAAAAAATTGTGTGTTACCTGTACTGTTAAAAATTTTAGCACAACAATTAATTTTGTCCAGCAATAAAAACATGTCATGTAAGCAATCAGAGCTGTTGTTTGGTAATCTAAATCGCTGGCTGGTGTGCATTAACATATTGAGCAGTAGTAGTAACATGGGTTTGCTAGCGCTTCAGTATAAACATATTACATGAAGCACAAATTCTAGTTTGACGAAACGATGTTGCGAAGCCATAAATTCGGTCAAGAGTTAGATGCATTTAATCCTGCTCACACCCGTCATATGTCGATCGATGGAGCACACCTGAAGACATACAGAAATGATGAAGAAAATTTCTGTCTCGAAAATTTCTCCCATTAAATTTTACGACTCAATTTTATGGCGAAATTTAAACGTGGTCTGGAAATAATGCGCGTATTTTTACTAAGTGGTAAATTGTGAGGGTAAATTCAATTATTACAATCATGCATTCAGTACATTTATACACTTGGGCGCACATGCACGCTATAGAGAACAAGGATGGACCAAAATCTTTGCAATAAAAGAAAGGCATTTAATGGAACATGCCGGTCAGAAATAAGGCGCTGAAAGTACGCAACACCACAGCCAATATAAATGCAAGAAATATACATTCAGTGCCACGATCTCCTTTGAGCTCTCAAACTCTATAGATAGGCCAGGTTAAGCCTGCTCAATCACGATGATACTCCCATTGCTGTTAAAAAAATTGCGAGAGTGATTCTTACGGTTATAGTGATTCGATATATTTCAAGAAGAGTACCGAGAGTCATGCGTGGCTGCACCTAATACCCTACAATTTTCGATTTCGGTATAAAAGATTGCGTCTCTTTTCTGTACTCAAGTCAATCAACTATGAGTGCAGTGTGTAGGGCTGGAAACGGGCGGGCGTCATCGCCGTGCTGCCATCTGACCACGCTCTTCGTGAGCATTCAAGCAGATTGTGTTTCAGGTTTTTACATAAGTTAAAGTCCAGCCTCTTCAATGCCTGCGAGTAGTGCGAGATCGCCAGGTCAGCCAGAGCCAGTGGTATTCTGGCTACAGCGGTGAGAGGTGCGCGGGGTCGCTCAGCCCGGCATAGATATTCGGCCGCATCTCATCATGCAGTGATGCGCCATAGTGAAATACGGAGGTCTACTCCTTGACTATCTTATGCGAATTCTGTTAACGTTAACGGCGGTGTTATATTATCACAGAACTGCGCACAGCTTGTCCGATTGTGAAACATTTGCGGATTATCGTGTTTTTAGACATTTGTCTTACAGATGCGATGCCAGGATTATAAGACCATACGTTCTTATTGAAGTGAATGTTCTTACTACTTGAGGGTTAGTGACGCCAAGCTCGTAAGGACTTGAAGAACTGTGAAAAAAAGTTATATCGCTGCTATATTAGTGATTGACATTCCAATATAGCCACTGACTCGCATCAAGTGAGCGTTACACTTAATACTTCACTAAACTAGCTGAAATCACTGCATCTTTTTAATGACGGTTTACAATTTGCAAATCACAAGTAGCTCAAATGTAAGTGAAAAAATCGATATTGCAATGAGAGAGAATGAAAACATTTCGAAATTCACTGAAGTGACCAAGATATAATGACAAAAATTAACTGGTAATAAAAGTACGAGAAATTTTATCGAATTCAAAGTCATATGGTAGAAATAAATCAATAACTGGAAGGCTTCGGGCGAAGTTGTCGTTTACCAAGTTTATTTTATTATTAACAAATCAAGTTTGAGGTAGATATTCATGTTCTGTGAAAATACAGAAATTCTAAATACACTACTCATGATACGTCTATCTGCTCGGTGAATTTTACATTTACAACATTTAGCATGTGAATTTCTATCAATTTAAATTATGAACCTTTAATAACGCATACTCCATTTTGAAGAAATTTTCCGTTTCGCTTTACAGCTTGAACAATTTTCGACAGCTTCGTGATTTGAAAAAAAAAAAAAATTAGTGTCCTACCTTAGATTTCCAGAGAGCTGGGCAGTGTATGCGTTCACGTGAACAGATCAGGCTGCACGTTCGAAGTATGATCTTGCGCGTTGGAAGGCAAAGTTTGAAACTCAACGTGATGGTTTTTCTTGGTCATTCATCAGACGTGGCACTGATTTATCAAGCAAAATGCGTGGAAAATATAAAAAAAAACGTTAAAACCTGAAAACATAGAGAGAAATTATTAAACCGTTTCCCGAAAGAATGCATGCTTTGAAATAAAGTACATCATGGAGACATGAACATCAAAGAGAACAAGAAAGCACGAGAGCTGTTCTTTTTTTAGCGAACGAAGTGTTGACTCCCTCATTAGAATGCGAGGGCTTAGTAATTTGCCGCAGCGAGCGGACATTAGGACTACTTGTCGTACTTGTGGACCAACAGTAGTTGCACGTGTCAGGTGCGCTGGGCGGTGACATACGGATCTGTCTAGTTAGTCAGGTGTCGAGGAAAATGTACGAGCATTAACTTGTTCTATAACGAATTGACAATAATTACGTAGAGTCACGCGTTTCGTGACGAAAAAAATATACTTGCTTGCAGAATTTTGTTCAGTTTTGAAATTCTGATCCGTATGTTTGCAGAAAAGACACATCCCTTGCAGATATAACCAGGCTTCTTGAAGAATTTCTGAATGAAGAAAACAGTGTTATTCTGGAATTTACGACTTATAATTTTACGACTGTAGTGTATTAGGCGTACATTTTCCTATTGCAAACGCGGAATAGTATCGAGAGATCCACTATGTTCTTACGCTGGCCAATTTGCGTTTCAGTCGCAACCTAACTTTTACGACTTTTTTATTGATCCAGTTACCAAAAGCTATTTAATAACTACGTGTACTTTAGGTTAAGTCATTACATCGCTAAGTCGGATTGAGGTAATTAAAGCATCAGTTAAAAGTTAAACTGCGATCACCACGCCACGTACAATCAATGCATTCTCAGATCCTCGGCTGTTAGTGGACTAGATTCTTATGAAGTTAATGCAAGGTCAATCATCACAGCTATTAATGGTATTGTGGTGACAAACTCGCATTGAAGAATTCTAACATTTCACTTTGTGAGTAAAATAGACTATTAAAACGATGCAAACATGCAATGAACGCGCACTTTTAAATAAATTTCTATCAGCGAAGTGCGTGCAGTTCGATTGAATACAATGTAATGATAGAATTCATTATCTCGAAACATTTCTCTTTATTCGAGTATATTAAAGATTTTATGCGAGTGTGACACAAACCTTTTCAGAACGTCTCTCCCAAACACATTACGCGAATTTGAATCGATTTCCGAGCAATTTACAGGTGTCGTAGGTGACTCAAAGTCGTAAGTTATGTGTTGTAGCAGGTAACGTAGCCTAGTCTACAAACAAAAAGAACTTACGCTGCTAACTGTACTGTTACGACGACGTAAATTTTAGGTTTGAAAATCCTAACTCTGGGGGTTGATTGCCCTGTAAAAGTTGCCTGTTTCTTACGACCATGTTGTCGAAAACAATTTTTCCTACAACCCTAACGAGTGAGCTACTCCGTGTATCCAGTGGTCACTGCTTGTAATTAATTAACGCCGCAGTAATTCCGGCAGAAGTGAGCGAGCGATGAGCCAGGCGCTGACAGCTCTTCTCTCGGAAGCTACGGGGGGGATAGGCATCTACCTTGATCGAACGGGTTCAGCTAGGACGCAGTTCTAGTGTTTGAAGAAAGATATCAAGCATTACTCGTCGGTCCTAGAATGAAGCGACGTTATTTTGAGCAAACCATAGCTTATAAATTGAAATCTGGCCTAGTTGTGCAGGTATTACGATGTTTGATTCAAATGAAAACGAATTAGTTTTGTCAAAGAAATAAAGCACAACGCGTTGGTCCTCACGTGAAGCGACATTATTTTGAGCAAATCTCAGCTTTTGAATTGAAATCAGGGTGAATGTTGAGGACTTGGCCATAATCGATTTTCCACTTTTGGATGCCTAAATATTGTTGATGAGATCAAAATAAGCAAGTTTTCTTAAATGCACTTTCCGTCTGAAATGAGTATTTTACAAGTTATAGCGGTAAATGAGTTACCGGAACTCCAGTGTTTTAGGCGGGGAAAAAATAAATAAGGGAAGCAAACACTTTATTACAAACGTAAAGAGGTTGGGTCGTGAGGGGTAGCCACAGTTCTTTTAGTGAAAATTATAAATCAATTGAAATTCTACTATGCATAAACATAGTTAATGAGATGAGTTATATTGTCGATGCGAAAGACTTAATTCGAATGTTCCCAGATACGCCGAACCCACGATATACCGGGGTTGAAGTTACGGACCTGCGGTCATCTCAAGGCTGCCAGTTACGTCACAGCAGCGGTGCGCGCAAGCACACACTCGATCATTCGACGTAATGGGTCGATTAAAACCTTTATTTGTTTGTAATACGATGTTAGCTTCCGTTATTATTGCTGCAAAAGGCAACTTCAAAGTTTAATACTTAATTACTTCCCGCTCCAAACACTACAGTTGCCGTAAGTAATTCATTCCTATAACTCGTTAAATAATTATTTCAGACGGAAAGTGCATAGAAGAAAAGTTGTTCATTTACACATAATTAACTAGGTTTAGGCCTCCAAAAGTGGAAAATCGATTACGGTCAAGTCCTCAACATTTACCAAAATCAGTCCCAGTTGTACAACTAATACGATGCTTGACTCATGTTGAGTAGAACGAATTGATTTTGAAAAAAGGAAAATATTACACGTAGCTCCTCGAATGAAGCAAGTTCATTTGAAGAGACCTCGGCTTATGAATTAAAATCAGTCCAAACCTAGTTGTGTAACTAATACGATGTTGGATTCAAATGATGAAAAACGGATTAATTTTGTTTAAAGAAAGAAAAAAAGTAGGCTATTACGCGTCGGTCCTCGAATGAAGCGACTTCATTTTGAGTAAACTTCAGCTTATGAATTTAAGTCAGTCCCAGTTGTGCAACTAGTACGATCTTTGACTCAAGTTATGAGTAACTTGGATTAGTTTTTATCGGTGCAAGTTGAGCTTAGCATGCTGCCGTTTAACTCGAGGACCAAATGAATAAAGTCATGCTTTTATTTCAATAAACCAGAAAAATAATAGACAAAGTTTTGTTTGACGTTTCTGTATACCAGAGAGCATAGTTCGGAGTGAAACCAATGAGAATGTCCGTAGGAGCTGTGGCTTAAACTAATGATTTTTCCTTTAGTATCAGCTATGAAAAAACCCATAAGTGGAAAGCTATGAAGGCCACCTTCGATAAAACGACGATGAGAGTTAGCTTCTTAACTAATTTGTTGCGGTGCCCTCTCAAGTTCCCGCGATCGTGAAGTTGTATGAACTGTGGCCTGAAACTTCACTATTACCAAGCTTATGACGGCGTTTGCGAGCTCAGTTGATTACAATTAACGTGTAGTGAAACATTACCCGATGATGTAGGGCTCATGGGCATAGTTAATCGATAGCTACATTAGAAATGGCTTGGTTAGCAACACGAGTTTATCCCCGATAATTCAAATTTAAAAACAAGCTTTCGATATTCTCACCCGAGTTTTATGGAGATTTCATTCGTTATGCGTATTTCAAAGTTTGTTAGGCACGTTTCCATCGTTCCACGCCGAGTTGTATGCTTTCTTGTTTGAACCTATAGATGTAACACGAGTCTCTAATTTCACATGAGCAGGCTAATAAGCCTAACACTTAGGCGTCAAGGAGCTTTAAACCACCCGCCTTCGGTTGATTTGTGAACACCATTCGATGTTTTCATACATTTTAGTTCGATGACTATGCGACAAGTGACTGGTACACTCAATGACTTGAAACACTGCCCCGTTTATTGGTATAAGGTATTTATGCAGCACACTCCTACAGTAGTAACGCCTGATCTCGCCCACTCATCAGCCGGACGGAGCTGTAGGCAGATTGCCGGCGTAGATAACGCGGATCGCTGGCTGGCTCGACGAGATTGCGGAAAGCACTTGACATCGCGCTGAATAAAGGGGATGTGGAGACACGCTCGGTTTCACAGAGTTTTGAACCAGCTGCTCTGGGTGTTGTGGTAGTTTTTTGCTTCTGCTGAAGAAAATTAGCGTATTTTTTCAAGTTTTTACTGACTTTTAATCAGTAGTTATAGTTATAACCTCAGCAATTGTTGCGAAGAAGATAAGAAGAACGGTGTCAGTGCTGACGTTTTAAAAAGTTGTACATTGTTGCTAAAAATTATTGCAATAATATGCAAAACCCAGAAGAAACAATCGATCTCTTATTCCATTATCGGCAGTGATTTTATTTCGGCAGTTAAAGTTGTGCGTAAAACTTAATCGCAGATTTACAGGCAAAAAATCGTTAACATTAATGTGGCATAAATCATTCATTTATTATTGTGCTGGTGAAAAAAGTGAGATTATAGTTTACAGTCAATATTAAATAAATTATGTTTATTGAATCTGAATAATTTAAATTATAAACAAAATAGTTTTACAGCTGAGTGATCTAGCAAAACAGTACTCCCAAGTGCAAAGGTAATTGTTTCTACGAGAGGCAATTAAATCACGATATAAATTCATTACTCTTTGTTTGCATGCTCCCCTCTCAAGGGGGTACAATTACTGTATCTGTTGGAATTAGCGGCCTGGGTGAAGATATGAGGTTCCGAGCCGCAAGCTAGGTGAACCTTCTTTTGAAATAGAATAAATGCAAGTTTTATTTTATTACGGGCCATCTCTTTTTGGTTCACTGCTGTCCTTCATTCAGCGTCTGTTACTGTTTTCTTCAACTTTTATGTTTTATGAACTTCCTTCCGAACTTGCTGTTCCTACGTGCAGGGGATCATGTGTAGGGACGCCCCTTGTGCGCACAAGTTTTCCGTTCCCTTAATTCGATACTAAATGGTGCCTACCTCCTTTCTCTTTTTGGAACACCTTTGTTGTGGTTAGCAAAGCTCAAACTAGCTTATGTAATCGATCCCATTTCCATGCTTTTTGGGTCCTGTTTTAAGTTACGACCCACTCGTATCTAATGAACGGCTCTCACATGTAAATCGTTCTCCCTCTCCTAGAGATTTTACTCAGCACTGTTTGATAGACATTTTTTCTGCCCTTGCTGCGTTTTGGCATGAAATTTAAAAACCTCGAGCACGTTTCACGTCACGCAATTTTCACAGAAAGCATTGTTTTCCTGCGCTGAATGTTAAAACTTTGTTTTCGCCTTCGCACTTCTACAACTCATTTTGTGATCAGGACCGCAATGAGCCGACGTAAAGCTATTCCTTATTTGAAAGTGTTCGTTTGAGTAGCATGTGCCTCTGATGCAAGATATATCGGTAATTTGGCAAGAGGGTCCTTAACGATACTGTGAGAAATAAAATATATAGTGTACATTCTGTACAAATTCTGTGTATTTTTCGTGAAGGCAAGACAGACTCATGTAATTACAACCCAAAAATGGATTTAAGCTTTACCATAGCCAATGTGGCTGTGTATCAACGTTCGTTGCTGTGATTCACTAACCTGTACGAGCGTATGGTTACGCTAGCTACTGGAAACTTCTTCATATTACTTGGCTTATCGGCTTGCAGTCAAACTAGTAAAATTACACACGCCAGCGCTTGAGTGAACACACTTTGACACTGTGGCAGTATTTTAAAGCAGCGTTTCTCATTCGGTATTAAAATGTGCCGAGTCAGAGCTGCTACTTCTCGCTATCGTCTCTCCATTTCAAATTCAAGCGCTCCAGCAGTTGCGAAAGTCTGCGGATTTGGGTCCACACATTTCACTATCTCGGGCGTCTCCAATTTTCCGGTGCATTGGAGTGCGGTGACTTTCTTTGTTTGACTGACGGCAGCAGTGCCCCAGCATGCACAACTGCGAGGTCTGTGTTTGACTGGCAATTTCCTCTGAGAGCAAACACCAGCCATTTGTGCGTTAGTTTGTCTGTGCTGCCTCTCATGTCTGCTGCTCTGAAGCGAGAGCCCGTAATGGGTGACGACTGAAAGCCTCATCACGTCTGCGAGTCTGGAGCTCGGCGCACTACTTATTTTATTAGCTTAGTTTTCTCGAGAGTTTTTTTATAGCTCCGTACTCTTTTTATATCTCCAATAGGGCGATTCGTCGAGAATCGTATTCGTAGAATAAAAGAAGAACCAGAGTAAAAACGAACATTACATTCATCGCAAACGTTTCGGAATTAATATTTAATCATTAGTGCTGAAACAGGTTCTATTTCATGCTTTTATTGCTCCCTTTTCTGATTTGATTTGATTGACATTGAATCCCGTATCGTCTCTAAGAGGAGATTCATGATCGATTAATAATTATTTGCGTTTGTGATACATATACTGATAGATAGAGCCTGTACAACCTTGAATTGTTGATCTCTACAGATTTTTTTCTACGTGAAATCTTTTATTGTTGCGTTAATTAAAATTCTTGCATCAAAAAATATTTGTATTTAAGGTCTCATAGGAACAATTGTTATTTATATTGTTTTAAATGGGGCATTGAAATTCAGGATATGAAAAGCCACATGTGAATATTAGATTAAGTTACTAAATAATATAAGAGCATAAAGAAGCTGAAAATTGGACTAGTGAATAATATATTAAGTTACTAAACATCATAAGAGCGTGAAGATGCTGAAAAAGAGACAAGTAGCAGGTTAATGATGCGTGTTAGAGCATGAAGGAATAAAATCGATGGATGTTGCTATAGTTATCTTCGCGTCTGCGTTTAAAAAGTATCGCACCAGATATCGTATAAAACTCATTTAAAGTTTTGCGATGTGCGCCATCTGCGAGTGTATTGACCGCGTGCCCAACTTTCTTCGACGAGTTAAATAAGGTCAGGTAATTTATCAAGTCAGTGCCCTTGACGGGTTACCTCAGCCCTACGTGCGTTGAAATACTCCAGGAAATTAATTTAACTCCATTTGTTACGACTTGAGGTTATTCAAGTATGAGAATCATATTTTTTCCAAAGTTAACACGACTCCATATGTTCACCTTTTGCATGACTCATTGTGAGTATGTTTTAAGCAGGGAATCGAGGATCTACGTGCTGATTAGTAGGATTTGCGGTAAAATTTTGTTTTCTCTCGGTATTTCAAGTGTGAGAATTATATTTTTTCCTCACTTTAGTTAAAATACTGTTTATTTATTGAACTATCATTTGCATTGTGACAGCTTGCTGATAAACCTGAATAGGAGATAAAACAAGCGATTTTTTCTTTCATTTCTAGATTTTTTAAAATTTCAGTTCTAAATCGCATAAACAGATGCGAGCGCGGCTTTCATCGGTCGGAATAACAGTTTTCTTTGATGACTGTGTATTGGAAAGTCTTCAAATTCAGCAGCAGCTTCTGGCAGCCAGGGTTTCAATGGACGAAGCTGATGAAACAGTGCTAGGATTATTGAATTTCACGGCCCCTTTGGTGGAGGCCCGAAGGCAAGGAGCTCGATCATGGCTTCTCTTTCCATGACTGAACGAGAATGATCGCGCATGTTCTCTCTCTCTCTCTAGGCTTAGACGCACTAATTAGTAATCTGTGTTCTGTGGCGGTGCATGCAACATGGCATGGCCTTTGGCCTGTGCTCTCTGGCGGTCAGTTGAACTCGCCCGAGCCAAGGAGGTCTTGAAATCATATGTTTTTGTGTTAGCGATCAGTCAGGTATCGAAAAAAATGTAAAAAGCATGCTTTATCGAATTGATAATGCTTGTCTCCGTACTCAACGAATTTTTACTCCAAAATTGTGTGATTTTCCTTGTTTGGCTGTTCGAGAGTTTCTAATCAACACGCAGCGCGCTTCTCTTATAAGAATTGTTTGCTGTGAGGAAAACGACCACGGAAATGAGTGGGACTTGATAAAATCAGTCTGGTGAGTGGCTTCGAATACATCATTATTCGTGCTATGACATTCTCACTCGTCCTCATGCGTTGTTGAACGTTGGAAAACACGGACTGAGGCTAAACGGATGTTGTTGAAATAGTATATGTTGTTTATGTACAGGAGGAAGAGGCTTTTTTTGGCTTCTCCTTTGAAATTAATTCAAAATTGGTTCTGTTTTGGTAGGCATTTCATAGGGATACATGTATTACCTTCCATGGCAGACGCCAAAAAAATTCTGCGTCGATGTCATCTAATGTACGGAAATACAATAAAAATTGCCGTCTTTAAAACTGCCAATTTTTCTTTACGTAAGTTTCGTACTGCGAGCAACTCACCAGTGCGCTCTCTCGAGGATGATTTGTCGTAATTTAAATAGAAAACAAATTTATGAGAAATTAAACACAAATATGATGTATAGGTTATTGCTGCTTCACCGAGCTGTGTTCATCGTAAACATCAGGTTATGATAATACTTCAGGTTTAGTACGGTTGATAGCTGGACAAGAAACCATTCACACCGTGTATGCCTTCTTAGGTCCATTAAATGCCCCAAATATGTACAGTGTGTAACGACAATGAGGCACTCAGACAAACTTGAGTATCGTTCAGACGCTCGTTAAAGCTCGCACTAAACCTCGTTAATCTCTTTTGTGTACCCGCTCGTAAGACTTAAAAAATAGACAGGAGGAACCTAAGTAATCGTGAAAGGGATTACTCGCCATGAGCGTATCACTGAAACGCAGTGTCCGGTGACCTCCGGTGAATTGAGACGAACCAAGAATTAGAAAAGTAGAACTAGCGCAGGATTAGCAAAATAGAACTAGCGTAGTTGAGTGAAGGAGGTTTGTGTCGGGATGGTGCGGTACCTCGACCATGATGACCACGACCACCGGCACTTCGGCGATCGGCGAGTTGTCTTCAGAGCAGGTCCAGCAGCTCTACCTCTGCTCGCTGCTGCTCGGCAGGAAGAGGTGAATATCTGCGCACAATATCATGCAAATGAATAAAGTTGTCGTTTGAGTGTGTTGTCCGGCAGGAAGAGGTGAAATATCTGCGCACAATATCATGCAAATGAATAAAGTTGTCGTTTGAGTGTGTTGTCCGGCAGGAAGAGGTGAATATCTGCGCACAATTCCATGCAAATGAATACACTCTTTGCTTGACTGTGTTGTCCGGCAGGAAGAGGTGAATATCTGCGCACAATTCCATGCAAATGAATACACTCTTTGCTTGACTGTGTTGTCCGGCAGGAAGAGGTGAATATCTGCGCACAATTCCATGCAAATGAATACACTCTTTGCTTGACTGTGTTGTCCGGCAGGAAGAGGTGAATATCTGCGCACAATATCATGCAAATGAATAAAGTTGTCGTTTGAGTGTGTTGTCCGGCAGGAAGAGGTGAATATCTGCGCACAATTCCATGCAAATGAATACACTCTTTGCTTGACTGTGTTGTCCGGCAGGAAGAGGTGAATATCTGCGCACAATTCCATGCAAATGAATACACTCTTTGCTTGACTGTGTTGTCCGGCAGGAAGAGGTGAATATCTGCGCACAATTCCATGCAAATGAATACACTCTTTGCTTGACTGTGTTGTCCGGCAGGAAGAGGTGAATATCTGCGCACAATTCCATGCAAATGAATACACTCTTTGCTTGACTGTGTTGTCCGGCAGGAAGAGGTGAATATCTGCGCACAATTCCATGCAAATGAATACACTCTTTGCTTGACTGTGTTGTCCGGCAGGAAGAGGTGAATATCTGCGCACAATTCCATGCAAATGAATACACTCTTTGCTTGACTGTGTTGTCCGGCAGGAAGAGGTGAATATCTGCGCACAATTCCATGCAAATGAATACACTCTTTGCTTGACTGTGTTGTCCGGCAGGAAGAGGTGAATATCTGCGCACAATTCCATGCAAATGAATACACTCTTTGCTTGACTGTGTTGTCCGGCAGGAAGAGGTGAATATCTGCGCACAATTCCATGCAAATGAATACACTCTTTGCTTGACTGTGTTGTCCGGCAGGAAGAGGTGAATATCTGCGCACAATTCCATGCAAATGAATACACTCTTTGCTTGACTGTGTTGTCCGGCAGGAAGAGGTAAATATCTGCGCACAATTCCATGCAAATGAATACACTCTTTGCTTGACTGTGTTGTCCGGCAGGAAGAGGTAAATATCTGCGCACAATTCCATGCAAATGAATACACTCTTTGCTTGACTGTGTTGTCCGGCAGGAAGAGGTAAATATCTGCGCACAATTCCATGCAAATGAATACACTCTTTGCTTGACTGTGTTGTCCGGCAGGAAGAGGTAAATATCTGCGCACAATTCCATGCAAATGAATACACTCTTTGCTTGACTGTGTTGTCCGGCAGGAAGAGGTAAATATCTGCGCACAATTCCATGCAAATGAATACACTCTTTGCTTGACTGTGTTGTCCGGCAGGAAGAGGTAAATACAATATCATGTCGTTTGACAGTGTTGCTCGGCAGGAAGAGGTAAATACAATATCATGTTGTTTGACAGTGTTGTCCGGCAGGAAGAGGTAAATACAATATCATGTTGTTTGACAGTGTTGCTCGGCAGGAAGAGGTAAATGCAATATCATGTTGTTTGACAGTGTTGCTCGGCAGGAAGAGGTAAATACAATATCATGTTGTTTGACAGTGTTGCTCGGCAGGAAGAGGTAAATACAATATCATGTTGTTTGACTGTGTTGTCCGGCAGGAAGAGGTAAGTACAATATCATGTCGTTTGACAGTGTTGCTCGGCAGGAAGAGGTAAATACAATATCATGTTGTTTGACAGTGTTGTCCGGCAGGAAGAGGTAAATACAATATCATGTCGTTTGACAGTGTTGCTCGGCAGGAAGAGGTAAATACAATATCATGTTGTTTGACTGTGTTGTCCGGCAGGAAGAGGTAAATACAATATCATGTCGTTTGACAGTGTTGCTCGGCAGGAAGAGGTAAATACAATATCATGTTGTTTGACAGTGTTGCTCGGCAGGAAGAGGTAAATACAATATCATGTTGTTTGACAGTGTTGCTCGTCAGGAAGAGGTAAATACAATATCATGTTGTTTGACAGTGTTGCTCGGCAGGAAGAGGTAAATACAATATCATGTTGTTTGACAGTGTTGCTCGGCAGGAAGAGGTAAATACAATATCATGTTGTTTGACAGTGTTGCTCGGCAGGAAGAGGTAAATACAATATCATGTTGTTTGACAGTGTTGCTCGGCAGGAAGAGGTAAATACAATATCATGTTGTTTGACAGTGTTGCTCGGCAGGAAGAGGTAAATACAATATCATGTTGTTTGACAGTGTTGCTCGGCAGGAAGAGGTAAATACAATATCATGTTGTTTGACAGTGTTGCTCGGCAGGAAGAGGTAAATACAATATCATGTTGTTTGACAGTGTTGCTCGGCAGGAAGAGGTAAATACAATATCATGTCGTTTGACAGTGTTGCTCGGCAGGAAGAGGTAAATACAATATCATGTCGTTTGACTGTGTTGTCCGGCAGGAAGAGGTAAATACAATATCATGTCGTTTGACAGTGTTGCTCGGCAGGAAGAGGTAAATACAATATCATGTTGTTTGACAGTGTTGCTCGGCAGGAAGAGGTAAATACAATATCATGTCGTTTGACAGTGTTGCTCGGCAGGAAGAGGTAAATACAATATCATGTTGTTTGACTGTGTTGTCCGGCAGGAAGAGGTAAATACAATATCATGTTGTTTGACAGTGTTGCTCGGCAGGAAGAGGTAAATACAATATCATGTTGTTTGACAGTGTTGCTCGGCAGGAAGAGGTAAATACAATATCATGTTGTTTGACAGTGTTGCTCGGCAGGAAGAGGTAAATACAATATCATGTTGTTTGACAGTGTTGTCCGGCAGGAAGAGGTAAATACAATATCATGTTGTTTGACAGTGTTTACCATCGCCAAAATGACCATTTAACAAACTCACAACATCATGCAAATAAATCCAGTTGTCGTTTGGCAGTGTTCACTCTCGCCAACGACTTCATTTAAGAAAC
Source organism: Morinoia aosen (assembly GCA_030386875.1). Classification (NCBI taxonomy): domain Eukaryota; kingdom Metazoa; phylum Arthropoda; class Malacostraca; order Amphipoda; family Talitridae; genus Morinoia; species Morinoia aosen. The sequence goes on from CM059573.1 coordinate 6,158,818, forward strand.
AGATTGCATCATTCCAACGTTAGCTTCATGGAGCTATATGCATTGTGGAATGCATTAAAAGATGGTGTATGATTTTTTTTATAATCGGCGGCGTTTTTGCATTGGTTTGTGGTAATTTACAAACATGCTTTTATTTTGGCTTCAATGAGACTGTATCGTGCTCGCTCACTGCACGGAATGGATTATTTTTAACCATGTTTAGTCATCTAGGTGAAAGCATATGTTTTGTCTGTTCCTAAAGAAGAGTAAAGATTGGTCGATCCGAGTAAAGATTGGTCGTTATTGCACCACTACTGAGGTAATTTTCTACGCTGGTCGAAGAAAATCATTAGCGGAAATTTTTCATTATATTAATGGGTTAAAAATTGTCGGAAAATGCTGAAATCTCCACGTAAATACACCTGCTTCTTATGCTAACTACGTGACCGTTCTTTCTGAGTTTTTTCATGATTGAAATTTTAAGTCTCAACCCTTTATATTTACGTAACCTCGCACGATCGCTTTCTTTTCATTTTCCCTAGTTTGTGCTAAACTGACCGCCTGACAGTTCTTCTGTCAGTTACAACTCTGCGTGAAACTTCACAGAAGCCGTGTGTCCGTCATCGTTTTCAGCTTCTCACAATTCCTTCCACTTTCTGAATTTATCAAATCATTTTGCTTGCAGAAACCAACAATACATCTTAGCACCGACAAATTCGTTGGTACACATGTTCTAACTTTGCATGAAAATTTTTATTCATCAACTGTACGAAAACTTCCTTCGTAATTTCATTCAGCGACTGCATAAAAACTCATTTATAAGGTCTTTCTTCCTTTTTCTTCTTTTTTTCTTTCTTTTGCATTACATCCCGTAGCCTAGTAGCCACCACATTAGGAAATGAGTTCGAAATTCTGAGTTATTTTTTCTCACTCGAGAAATTCAGCCTTTGTTATGGAATTGCTTAGAAGCTCAGCTAAACTTTGCTCGCCAATTCACTCCCGCCTAATTGACTCGTTCTATTGCAGCGCTGCACGCACGGCAACGCCGGCCTTCTGTGGGCTTTGCTTGCTCAGGACTACACGGCGTGAAATTGTGTCGCTTTAAATAACTGAAATTGATGCATTAGTTCGATGCTTTTTACTATAAGTGCACCAGCTATATCAACGATACCAGAAATCGCTTAGCAATATCACCGATACTGGAACTCGCTTTTCGGTATCACCGATACTGGAACTCGCTTTGCGGTATCACCGATACTGGAACTCGCTTTGCAATATCACCGATACTGGAACTCGCTTTACGGTATCACCGATACAGGAACTCGCTTTGCGATATCACCGATACAGGAACTCGCTTTTCGGTATCCCCGATACTGGAACTCGCTTTGCAATATCACCGATACTGGAACTCGCTTTACAGTATCACCGATACTGGAACTCGCTTTGCCAAATCAACGATACTGGAACTCTCTTTGAACTTTGTTGTTTGCATAATATGTGGTGCGGTCGTAAAACTCATAAGTTGGGGAGCTTTACCGGGACCCATGCAGCTACGACGCAATACCAGTGTCTAAGCAAGACCGTTGTATCAGTACTCGAGCAGCAGCACAGTATGTTCCAAACAGGAACGCAGTGTTAGTACTCAAACTGCACTACAATACCTGTCTCAAACAGCAACGCAATGCTAGTACTCAAACAGCGAGGGAATGTAAGTCCCCAAACAGCGAGGCATTGCCAGTACCCAAACAGCGAGGCATTGCCAGTACCCAAACAGCGAGGCGTTGCCAGTACCCAAACAGCGAGCCATTGTCAGTACCCAAACAGCGAGGCATTGCCAGTACCCAAACAGCGAGGCGTTGCCAGTACCCAAACAGCGAGCCATTGTCAGTACCCAAACAGCGAGGCATTGCCAGTACCCAAACAGCGAGGCGTTGCCAGTACCCAAACAGCGAGCCATTGTCAGTACCCAAACAGCGAGGCATTGCCACTACCCAAACAGCGAGCCATTGTCAGTACCCAAACAGCGAGGCATTGCCACTACCCAAACAGCGAGCCATTGTCAGTACCCAAACAGCGAGGCATTGCCAGTACCCAAACAGCGAGGCGTTGCCAGTACCCAAACAGCGAGGCATTGCCACTACCCAAACAGCGAGCCATTGTCAGTACCCAAACAGCGAGGCATTGCCAGTACCCAAACAGCGAGGCATTGCCACTACCCAAACAGCGAGGCGTTGCCAGTACCCAAACAGCGAGCCATTGTCAGTACCCAAACAGCGAGCCATTGTCAGTACCCAAACAGCGAGGCATTGCCAGTACCCAAACAGCGAGGCATTGCCAGTACCCAAACAGCGAGGCGTTGCCACTACCCAAACAGCGAGCCATTGTCAGTACCCAAACAGCGAGCCATTGTCAGTACCCAAACAGCGAGGCATTGCCACTACCCAAACAGCGAGGCGTTGCCACTACCCAAACAGCGAGCCATTGTCAGTACCCAAACAGCGAGGCATTGTCAGTACCCAAACAGCGAGGCGTTGCCAGTTCCCAAACAGCGAGGCATTGCCACTACCCAAACAGCGAGCCATTGTCAGTACCCAAACAGCGAGCCATTGTCAGTACCCAAACAGCGAGCCATTGTCAGTACCCAAACAGCGAGGCATTGCCACTACCCAAACAGCGAGGCATTGCCACTACCCAAACAGCGAGCCATTGTCAGTACCCAAACAGCGAGGCATTGTCAGTACCCAAACAGCGAGGCGTTGCCAGTACCCAAACAGCGAGGCATTGCCACTACCCAAACAGCGAGGCATTGCCACTACCCAAACAGCGAGCCATTGCCAGTACCCAAACAGCGAGCCATTGTCAGTACCCAAACAGCGAGGCGTTGCCACTACCCAAACAGCGAGCCATTGTCAGTACCCAAACAGCGAGGCATTGCCAGTACCCAAACAGCGAGGCGTTGCCACTACCCAAACAGCGAGCCATTGTCAGTACCCAAACAGCGAGGCATTGTCAGTACCCAAACAGCGAGGCGTTGCCAGTACCCAAACAGCGAGGCATTGCCACTACCCAAACAGCGAGCCATTGTCAGTACCCAAACAGCGAGGCATTGCCAGTACCCAAACAGCGAGGCGTTGCCACTACCCAAACAGCGAGCCATTGTCAGTACCCAAACAGCGAGCCATTGTCAGTACCCAAACAGCGAGGCATTGCCAGTACCCAAACAGCGAGGCATTGCCAGTACCCAAACAGCGAGGCGTTGCCAGTACTCAAACAGCGAGCCATTGTCAGTACCCAAACAGCGAGGCATTGCCAGTACCCAAACAGCGAGGCATTGCCAGTACCCAAACAGCGAGGCATTGCCACTACCCAAACAGCGAGCCATTGTCAGTACCCAAACAGCGAGGCATTGCCAGTACTCAAACTGAGAGGCGTAGCCAGTACTCAAACAGCGAGCCATTGTCAGTACTCAAACAGCGAGGCATTGCCAGTACCCAAACAGCGAGGCATTGCCAGTACCCTAACAGCGAGGCGTTGCCAGTACTCAAACAGCGAGGCATTGTCAGTACCCAAACAGCGAGGCATTGCCAGCACCCAAATAAGCACAGGTTTAGCCGTAGCTCCTGCATCACGATTAAGTTCCAATCATACTTATTATTAGCTCGAGGGTTGCAATCCGTTGTGTAGTGTACGTTGTTGTGTAACCTGTGTCGTGCTTGCAGTTGGTTGCATGTTATACGTTCTGTGACGTGCAGGCATTCCTTATAACCAATTCTATTCAGGTCTCCCCCTGTGTTCAGTTCGATGTAGGTTTCTGCATTATCAGTTTTATCAGGTCTCTATGTAGTGAGATTTCCTGGAAATCAGTTTATTTCATTTATTCTATATGACTAGTTCTGTACACACACCGTCTGATCAGTTCTATACACGTCTCCGTGTGACAAGTTTCATTCAGGTTACTGTCCGATCAGTTCGATAGACGTCTCAGTGTGACTCATTTAATATGGGTCTCCGTAGGACCAGTTTCACGTTGGTTGACGTAAGACCAGTTTCGTGCAGGTCCTTTCTTGATCACTTTCAAACCGTTTCAATCCGTTGTAGTATGACCAGCTTCATACAGGTGTTTTCTTGATCACGTTCAAACCCTGTAGGAACTTTCGTGATCAGTTTCCAATCATTACAGTATGATCAACCTCACACAGGTCTTTTCTTCCATCAGTGTTGAACTTTTGTAGTATGATGTGCTTCATACATGTCCTTTCTAGATCAGTTTCAAATCGTTGTTGTATGACTAGCTTCATTCGACCACGGCGAAGAGCAAGACAGCGCTTGAATAAGAGGTCTGTAGGTTCTATCTTCGTACGAGTGTAAACAGTCGCTCCGGTACTACGTAAACAAAAACTTCGGCGTAAGCAGAAGCTGCAGCCTTCATTGTACACACATGTGTACACACGTCACATGAGTAGCTCCTAATTGGTCCTGTCAGTTTTGTTTACTGTCTTGTGGGAGTCGTGCTCTAACGTGGCGTTTACGTGCGTGTCTGTTTGATGTCAAACATTAGGGTGGAATGTTTTAATTATGAACATTTTCAGCGTGGAACAGTAAACCTCTGAGCATGTAAATCTGGAGTTATGTTCAGTTGCCGCACATTAGGGAGGAAGGTTTTAATTATGAACTTTTCAGTGTGGAACAGTGAACCTCTGAGCATGTAAATCTGGAGTTATGTTCAGTTGCCGCACATTAGGGGGGAAGGTTTTAATTATGAACTTTTCAGTGTGGAACAGTGAACCTCTGAGCATGTAAATCTGGAGTTATGTTCAGTTGCCGCACATTAGGGGGGAAGGTTTTAATTATGAACTTTTCAGTGTGGAACAGTGAACCTCTGAGCATGTAAATCTGGAGTTATGTTCAGTTGCCGCACATTAGGGGGGGAAGGTTTTAATTATGAACTTTTCAGTGTGGAACAGTGAACCTCTGAGCATGTAAATCTGGAGTTATGTTCAGTTGCCGCACATTAGGGGGGAAGGTTTTAATTATGAACATTTTCAGCGTGGAACAGTAAACCTCTGAGCATGTAAATCTGGAGTTATGTTCAGTTGCCGCACATTAGGGGGGAAGGTTTTAATTATGAACTTTTCAGTGTGGAACAGTGAACCTCTGAGCATGTAAATCTGGAGTTATGTTCAGTTGCCGCACATTAGGGGGGAAGGTTTTAATTATGAACATTTTCAGTGTGGAACAGTAAACCTCTGAGCATGTAAATCTGGAGTTATGTTCAGTTGCCGCACATTAGGAGGGAAGGTTTTAATTATGAACTTTTCAGTGTGGAACAGTGAACCTCTGAGCATGTAAATCTGGAGTTATGTTCAGTTGCCGCACATTAGGGGGGAAGGTTTTAATTATGAACTTTTCAGTAGGGAACAGTGAACCTCTGAGCATGTAAATCTGGAGTCATGTCCAGTTACCGCGTGAAAGGCCTGGCAACTCTGCAGGGTTGCCAGATGCTCGATATTTTTAAGGGTGAGCGCGTAGAGTAGCCAAGTTGACCTAGAACTCACGCTGCCAGCTGTACAGCTACGACTAGGTAAATAGTTTGGAAATCTGGCCCCCTAGTCCTGTGTTGCATGTAGGTGTCACTCCTATCACTTCTCCTGGTCATATTCTTAATCCTCTCTTATTTGGTGGAAAAACTTGACGAATCTAGGTATCTGCACGTGCTTTTAGGGGCTGTGAAAATCTCTTGAAATGTCTCCATTTCCGCATATTTTACTAGTAAGATAGTAAGATTCTGTCTCTGAAGGGAGGAGGGGGGTTACAGCCTGAAAAGGAGGTAGCCAAACCTGATTATTGTGTTGTTTAAACTATGTATTCTCAAGTGTGCAGTTTTCTTATGCATTGCTTCCATTTACTACGAGGAAAATAAAAACGGTGCCACTTTTTATCATTATGTTTTTTTACCTGTAGGTGACGTTGAGGAAATGAGACGCAGAATTTTCTATTTTTCCAGAGCACTCAAACTTTGAATGGGTTTCTCATCTAAGAAGCGCAAGAAAAAGCCCCGCGGCAGTTCTTTAGAATATCGCTGCTCGAAAAATTCGGCCTGACCAATTCCGTGCTCCACTGTAACGGAAAACCGTTTTTCGGCTGAGATTATCTCGCGTCCATCACTGGAGACCTGAGCTAGTCAAATCAACTGCACTAAGTCCCCTCAAATGCCTTGCCATTCTCAAAATCCTTGTTTTTTAGCCTCGCTAGAAGATGTAATCCTATTTGCTGACCGGGTCACTTTTTAAAAATATTTTCGGAACTCGAGGCTCCTCGTTTACGAGCAGTGTCTGTCATTGTCTGCCAGCATCCTCTGCTTCACAGAAAACTTCTGGAAAATTTGTCAGTGTAGAAACTACTGAACAAAAAAGTCTTGATGCAGAGCTGTGCTGGAAACGCGGGCGAGGTTTTTTTGCGCTCCAAAGTTTTTAGAAACGAAGTCCATTTGTATTTTTCTTTATTACGCGTTTTTCTATCTATTTCATTTTTCGCTCTTCGCCGTCTAAAAAAGTTGCAGTGGTGGTGCTCTGAATAACTCTATATTTCGTGTGATCTGTATCGTTACGATCATGTTATGCATGGTAGCTTTAAGTTATCTATTTTACCCTTTCATTTGAGTTTCACTCCTTATTCAAATGTGTTTTGTTTTTCTCTCTTTTGCGTGAATTTTAAAATAGTATCACGAGCCAAATGTCATCGTCCATTGTGAGCGTACCGTTGAAGCTAAAAAAGCTACGTTGGAAAGCGAATGACATTTTTTTCTAAATTAGGAACCACGAAAGGCACGTGCTCTGCAATAGTAATGGTTCTGCAGCAACATGCGTCGCGGTGGTCAAAAATGACTAAACTTGTTTCGGTTGTAGGGGACTTTTTGTAACTGCTATCATGTTATTCAACTATGCCTTGATCTGGAACACAAAATCCTGCTGATAGTGTAAAAGAAATGAATTTGCATATTCTCAACTGCAAAATTTGGATATTCTGCAGTTCAAGTAAATGAATTTGCATATTCTCATTCTCTTCTTGTGTGAGGATGCCGATGCCACTCACGAAATTGCCGGCTTTTTACGTTTTTATGGAGGCGCTAAGTCTGAACAAGTTAGATTCGTTGTGCTGTGTCTGATCTTCACCATTAAATTTACGGGCATTTTACACAACGTGGAATGTATTTTTACATTATTTCAAATAATTATTATTGTATGTTGTAATTTCAGTAAACTGAGGCAACTGTACTATCAAAATCGAACAAGGTGCTGCGTGAAGAGGGAACTTAAATCTTTAGTGCGCAAAAGTACTCAAATTCAAAGACCATATCTCTGAATTGGAACCACGCGCTATGTACTTTGTCTGCTACCACTACCATTTGCATTATTGTGCTCCATTGTTTATATACGTTGTGTGCTACCACCACCACCTCTTGTATTGTTGTGTTCCATTGTTTATATACGTTGTGTGATACCACCACCACCACCACCTCTTGTATTGTTGTGCTCCATTGTTTATATACATTGTGTGCTACCACCACCACCACCACCTCTTGTATTGTTGTGCTCCATTGTTTATATATGTTGTGTGCTACCACCACTTGCATTGTGCTCCATTGTTTATGTACGTTGTGTGCTACCACCACCATTGTATTGTTGTGTTCCATTGTAGTGTTTGGAGCCTAGTCACGCAGGAGGGAGATATTCTAGACTTGGGCGATGTGCATCTCAAAATCTGCTGCCGTATTGTGACGCTCCTTCGGGGCAGCGCTACAGACGTGATCGTGTCTTTGTCAACGCCCTTTTGGGACTTGTGCTGAGTGTCCTGAGTTCCACCCCTGGACATGGTTCTGGGTTACTTTCGTGATTTAATCGAGTAACTGGGTTACTTTATGTTTTTTTACCATTTTATCATACCATATAGTGAAATGGGAAGCCGTTTTCTTGTTTTTCGTTTTATTTTTATTTTTTGTTACGATTTTATCATACTGTACGTGAAATGAAAAGCCGTTTTCTTGTTCCATGTTTTATAATACTTTTATTTATTTTTTTTTCGATTTTATTATACATATGGGGAAATGGGAAGCCGTTTTCTTGTTTCTCGTTTTATTTTTAGTTTTTTGTTACGATCTTATCACGCATGTATAAGTCTCCCTGTAGGCATATGATGCGGTTATTCTCGGTAAACTTTTACGTTATAAACTGTGTTGAAATGTTGACTCAATTTGTGTAAAAACATTAGTGCCAACTACAATGGCTTCAATATCGTCTTCTGTGACGCTTCGTGCCTGTGCCTTCATTTTATTAAGACTGTAAATTTGAATTTTTCAATGGGCGCTGCACCTAAAAAATGGCCGAACGTGAATTGAACTTCATGATTCTGCCGTGACTAACTAGAGCTATTTTAGAGCGACGGGTGCTTCTCGAGCAAACGCTTGGTGCGTGTTTGGGTCCTATATACCTCCGCTTCCCTGTGGTTAGAAAGGGGTCTCGTAATTTGTTCTAAACCAGGGCACTGTTAGTTTCATGTATTGCTGAGGCTGATTTTATAACGCCTTGTTCAAAAGGTTTCATTGAGCTTATCGTATTGACCATTTTACTAATTTTTCATTGTTGTTCTTGAAGAAGTTCAAGCTGCGGATTCAGAACATTGTAAAATTACTCTAAATAAGGAAATTTTTTGTTTTTTTACATCGGGGAACGGTTCTGTTGAAATTGCAGTGAATATACCTGCGTGAAGTTACATTTTGTCTTCCATTACTGGGCTAGTGGTGCGCAAAACATAACAAAAATAAAACATAAAAAAATGTGGGAACTTGGTGTTCCCACATTTATCAAACTGGTTGCTCATGTCAGTGGCTTTCCATCTACGTATTGAACTCATTTTGAGAGTCCTTATCAAAATCAATGACAGGTCTTTACATTTACCGTACTTATTTATTGTCAATATCATGAGTTCCGGCGCCTTTCTTGTAATTCGAGTCTTCAATGACGGATGCGTTCAATTCCTTGTCTCGTTTTACACGAGTCTTAAATTCTTCGTTTTGAAACTAAGTGAGAATGGGCTGCATTCGTCGTGTCAGTTCTTCGTACGTGATATTTAATTCGTTCCCCGCGTATTGGGCCGTATGTGTACCATTCGGGAAATTGCTTATTCGCGTGACGAGTGACATTTCATCTGTTTCGCGATTTAAAAAAAAAAATAACTTATCATACGAGGTGAAATGGTATCATGTAATTGCATACTCATATTTCGTACAAAAAATAAAAATGTATACATCAGTAAAGTCAATTTCCCACTTCTGCTATTTAAAACCTAATCAAGCTAACCGTTTACAACCGCAGAAACGCGGTGAACGTGTCAGGTTTGCTGTTGTGTTGAACGAATGGACAAATTACAACCTTGTGTTGAGAATTACTTCTTCGTCTAAATGTTTATGTTGCAGTTCTTTTCTGTAGTGAAGGTTTCCATCAGTTTGATAGGTCAATTTTTATCCTTTGATTTTGCGTGCTCTGGGCTTGTCTTTTTGAAGTGTGAGATTCTTTTAATCGAGCCATGATAAATTACTATCCTGGTCAAAAGTTTTTTTTAACAATCTTTGTTAATCACTGATTTTTGCCGCTTGTTGATTTTATCATTCTTTAGCTAAAGATTAACTATCAAAATTAATATGTGTTCATTTAGACAGTACTCTTCAAATAATGTTCTACAGGATCTATGCCTCCAAATTTTGACTTTCTTCAGATTAGTCTCGTAACTTTTTCTCTTTTATTCTTCCTTGTTTATTCTGAGTCATGTTCACACTATGCAGAGATCTTGAGTCCGTGATCGCAACTTTTTGGTAACCTTTTGTCTAGCTCCAAGTTCCTCCCAGTCTCGATTTCCAATATTCCTCCGGCCAGGTCACAACCTGTCCTTGAATCTCCCGACTTCTCGAGGCCCGTCTCTAAGTGTCTGTGTGTCTTAACTTTTCCCGGTACTCCTTGGACAACGTCAATAAATCTTAACTTCCCCCAGTTCTTGTCACAATCACTTCCAGAATGGGGAACATGGAGATGCAATCCCATCTTCCTCCTATCACAAGCTAGCCTGGATTCCTCAACTCCCCAGCCACACCTCCCCCCGTGGGGGTTGTATGGTCGCCCCTGATAAAGTGTACCCGTCTTAAACTTCTCAGCCCCGTCGGCCGGTCGCCGCATTCCGACCCGCACCCATCGGGCGCGTGTTCGCCCATTCCTGCGTTGATCAGAACTCACGACTTGTGGACGTGTTGTGTGAACCAATCTGGATCTGGTTGTGCTATGTGTTGCCATTTGTGAATATTGATGAATACACTAGACATTTACACCACATGTCTGGAGGTAGAGAAAAATTTACTGCTGTATGTTGCTATTTGTGAATATGGATCATTTGAATAGACATTTACACGATATGGCTGAAAGTAGTGGGCCCATGTGTTCTGCTTTTCGGGGATGTATTTTTATCTTGTGATATGTAATGTATGTTTCTGATGAAGGGAAGACTCCATTCGCATTTATTTAAATTAAATCACAATGTGAAAGTATTTTACTTGATTGCATTGCAGCGAATGTGTTGAAGACCATTGCCTACTTGCTGAACGATCGCGCTTGCACTCTGGCACCTGAAGCAAGCCTGACATATTTGTCCGTCTCAATTGAGTATATCAATTCAATATTGCTCCTTGGTACTGCGATTAACGATTATAATCGCTGAGTAAGTGCATATAAGGCAGCATGCCCGCCGCGGGTGGTGGAAGGGACCTCGTCTGATCAGTAATTTAAAACTTCGTTCCTCACGTGTTTGACACAGTTGGCGTCACGCCAGATGCCGGATATTTTGTGTCCTTTTAGCACATCCTGAGGTTGAGCAGCTAGTTTTATGGGTACCGCGTATTTAATTACTGTAGAAGTTTTATTTTTAATAAATTAGCGTCTTGAAAGCGGTAACGGATTGAATTACGCTGTATACAATTGCGCGTTGTTGATTGGATTTTCTATGGTTATTTTTTCTCGAAAGTTGCATTAAATCAACGGACGTTCATTCGAGAACGGTCATGTGTCAATACTCATCACACTATTGAACTGAATAATGATCTTTACACTCACTACGTGCTTCTAAATTTAGTACGTTTCCGAATCAAAAATCGTAAAAACATGAACGTACACGCGACTCGCCGACAACAATCGACCGTTCGTATCAAACGCTTTGGGGTCTTTAGTGATTGTTGTCAGTTTGCAAGATGCATTGCTAGTGTTTATTTTGGGTCATCGTTGTAAGTTTACGCTTCACGTGTAACGTTAACAGTTTACGTTAGTTCGCTGCTCCACCTTTGGATATATTAGCTATCTGGTATAGTTAGATCACCTGGTACTTGAGTGTGCTAGGTAATTTAGACTTATACCGCTTGGATATATTAGCCATCTGGTGGTCTGATCACCTGGTGCTTGAGTGTGCCAGGTAATTTTGACTTATACCGCTTGGATATATTAGCTATCTGGTATAGTTAGATCACCTGGTACTTGAGTGTGCTAGGTAATTTTGTTGACTTATACCGCTTGGATATATTAGCCATCTGGTGGTCTGATCACCTGATGGTTAAGTGTGCCAGGTAATTTTGACTTATACCGCTTGGATATATTAGCCATCTGGTGGTCTGATCACCTGATGGTTAAGTGTGCTAGGTAATTTAGACTGGTAGCGCGAGGTAATTTGGAGGTGTTTCTGATTTATGAGGTATTGCACGAGATGATTGTGAGACCATGCAGAATGTAATTGTGAGGTATCGCTGGAGGTAATTGTGATGCATTGCATGAGGAAATAGAAAAGTATTGCAGGGGGTGATAAGGAGGTATTGCAGGCATTTCTGAGGTAATTTTTTAGATATGGCAGAAGGTAATTGGGATGTATTTCAGAAAGTAATTGTGATATAAAGCTGAAAGTAATTGAAAGAGATTGTACGAGGAAATTGTAATATATTGCGGAAGGTAGATGTGACATATTGCAGAAAGTAATTGTATACGGTATTGCAGAAGTATGGGATAGTACAAGGTTCTGCAATTTATCTAAATTTGTCTGCGAAGATTCGCTGATAGCGATGGCTCGTTTATCAATGATCAAGCGAAAGATTTTTTAACAATTAACGCGGCCGAAGCAGGGATGGAAAAACCCGGGGTTTTTTAAAAAAACCCAACCCACGTGGGTTTTTTGGGGTTTATTTTTTTTGGGGGGGCTTTATTGGGTTTTTTGTAATACCTGTTTTTATTTAAAAGAGTTATTCACATAGCTCCAGTTGCCTCTTTTCCAGATTTATATACACTTATTGAGTAAATATTGTTATTTGAGTACTTTATTTCCAACATTATATTACATTCTTATATGAATTATTACATTATTTGAACCATATATGAATTAAGTTTGTCCATCACAATTACCACTTACCAATTACCATATGCATAGGTACATAGCTGTGCAGTCTGTAAAGATATAAGATGTGCAAAGAGAATTGCTATGCTTGTCAATTCATAGTAAGTTGTTTTTAGCAGCTGACAGACGCAAGTCATGTGTGAGGGACGCACCATGCAGATCATAAGTAACCACCACAAGCAACTTGAAGCAAGACAGCTGCACATCACTTAACAGTCATGCTGTTAACAACTTAACATGTGTATTGTGTGAGCTGGAGGGCTTAGCAGCGCAAGCCAAGTCAGTCAACCACACTGTTATATGTTACAACATGTAGTGACATGCCAAAAATTTTTTTAAAAATTTGTCAAAAAAATCACTTTTTGTAGTTCAGGATAGCAACAAACACTAAAATGATTAGAAATAAATGCTCTAACAGATTCCATCGTCAAATTTGTTCCAGTGCAGCTTGAATGCTCACCATAGGTCAGTCGTTTATTCACTTTCTTACCCCATGATGGCTGCGGTCGTGTCTTACCCCATCTGACTATAATTGTTAGACTTATTTCCGGCAAAGCTCTCACAGGAGACAGATATTGAAGAGTGGTTGGCTGAGTACAATCCGGAGTTGATCGGTGCGATTTATTTGTATAAATTGATGGACTTCAACATCTTCCCAAAACACATGTTCAACAAGAATATCACTAAGACAATGACTACTCGTTGATGGTGGGATATTCAAGACATGAAACAGCAGAAAATGCGGATTCTTAAAAAAACACTTGCAGAGGGTTTCTGCAAGTTTATAAGCAATCTTCATTCTTGCTTTGCAAGTTCAGGATCCGTTGAGAGCATTTTCTAAACATTTGGAACTGTGCGGAATAAATTGAGAAATAGATTAGGATCGGAATGCGCACAGAAATTGGGCTCATTATATCGCCACCTCGCAAATGATCATGTTGTGGATGACAACGATAAAATGGCAGTGGATGTAGAAAGAGAAATACAGTAGTACTGTAGTAGCGGTCTACATAGTCTAGAAGACAGAGGAAGAATTCAGAAGTCTCTTTACTCTCAAATAGTCAAACTGCATTTGTTTCTTAATTTTTGTTTTTTACTTTGGAAATGGAATTCATCGAAATATACTAGCCCCTCGAGTTTTTTTTTGCGATTAGAGTTTTTCTTATTTTATTTTCATAGTGTTTTTTTTTTAATATTTATTGTCATAGTGTTGTCATGCAAATGCTTTGGACAAATTTTTGACAATATAAATATTTAGCTCATTTTGATTCTATAAGCTTGAAAACAAGTGAAATTCAAATAGCACTAATGGAACCCAAAAAAGCCCCCCAAAAAAACACTATTTAGTGGATTTTTTTACGTGGGTTTTTTTGGGTGGGTTTTTTATGTGCCAACCCTGGGCCGAAGCAGTTCAGTTGGCTGTGGGAGTTCTTACGAACGAACTCACGCTGGTAGCTGTGCCACTACTGCCACGTAAATTTGATTTCACTCCCAAAAAAGCAAGGCACGGCTGGATATTCATCTGAGGTATTAGCAAAAATTTTTATTCGACTAAAATTTTATGAATATTTTTTCGCATTTGCAGTCTAAGTTATGAGTACACCATTCAGTGAGTTAATAGCATCGAATCAAAATTTTCTCCTTTCGTATCCCCCTTCAGTATGAGTATATTTTGTATGGGTCAGTGAGTCCCCTACCTCGTGGAGAAGAAGGTCTTGCTAACATCAGCTCATAGATATTCTATCACATAGATTTAGCTCACATACTTTGTACTAGTCAGTGAGTACTCGACCTCGGAGAAGAATGTTCTATTATCAGCTCATTAACATCAGATAGATTTAGCTCATTTTGATAATGGGTTCATAGTGCGGAACTCAATACATGGGCACGTAGGTGACGCAATAGCGCTGCGGGGGACAAAGGCGCTCTGTAGCGCAGGACTTGAGGTGAAACCATACGCGTCTCGTGAGGTTGCGAGGCAAGTACAAGGAGTGAGGAAATGCATTTGTACGTGCAACCTGAGTGAGAAAAAGCAAGCTTGCGGGGCACGCGTGAGTACCAGCACAAAATAAGGCAGCGAGGTACGTGCACGTGCGAGATGAATGAGACAGCGTACTCGTGTAAGGCACGTGTGAATAGGAGCAAAATGTGGCAGCGAGGTACGTGCAAGTGCAAGATAAATGAGACAGCGTACTCGTATAAGGCACGTTTGAATAGGAGCAAAATGTGGCAGCGAGGTACGTGCAAGTGCAAGATAAATGAGACAGCGTACTCGTATAAGGCACGTTTGAATAGGAGCAAAATGTGGCAGCGAGGTACGTGCAAGTGCAAGATAAATGAGACAGCGTACTCGTATAAGGCACGTTTGAATAGGAGCAAAATGTGGCAGCGAGGTACGTGCAAGTGCAAGATAAATGAGACAGCGTACTCGTGTAAGGCACGTTTGAATAGGAGCAAAATGTGGCAGCGAGGTACGTGCAAGTGCAAGATAAATGAGACAGCGTACTCGTATAAGGCACGTTTGAATAGGAGCAAAATGTGGCAGCGAGGTACGTGCAAGTGCAAGATAAATGAGACAGCGTACTCGTATAAGGCACGTTTGAATAGGAGCAAAATGTGGCAGCGAGGTACGTGCAAGTGCAAGATAAATGAGACAGCGTACTCGTATAAGGCACGTTTGAATAGGAGCAAAATGTGGCAGCGAGGTACGTGCAAGTGCAAGATAAATGAGACAGCGTACTCGTATAAGGCACGTTTGAATAGGAGCAAAATGTGGCAGCGAGGTACGTGCAAGTGCAAGATAAATGAGACAGCGTACTCGTATAAGGCACGTTTGAATAGGAGCAAAATGTGGCAGCGAGGTACGTGCACGTGCGAGAAAAATGAGCTATCGAACGTTTGAGGCGTTCGAGTATACTGTGGCGGCAAGGCTCGTGCACGTAGAAGCAGATTAGCGCTTGCGCTTCTTCGTACTTTTGCTTGAGCGACTGAGGCGTGCTGCAGAGCTACCTTGCTGCTCCCTATCAAGTTTCGCATTCATACGCCACGAGTGTTACGCTGTTGCTTGTTTTCGTGGGCCTTTGCGTGGTGTAGTTTTTTTCAAGTTAATATATGAGGTTTCGCTACATTCACCTGAGCAAGAGTATACGCCGGAGCGAAGTTGGGCATCGCGTATATGAGAATTAACTGAAATCTCATAATTTTTCAGGCTGTCATTTTCTGTTCTGATTTAATGTTGCTGCAGAACGATTTTAACGAACGATGACTGTGTTTTATTAGCAGCACAGGATATTCATTCAGTGTCATTGTGTATTTAACTTTAACTAAGTCATTTTCCTATGGTCATATTTCGTAAGCTCAAGGTTCTCTGAGCCCTTCCCCCTCATCCGCTGCAACGGAAAGGCACCCAAAATGACCCGGACTCCGACCGCACAACCCTGATCCTTAAAGTTGCCTGTGACCCCTCATGTTTAGGCGCCGTTCCTACGTAATTAATTAGGCGAGAAGTGCGAGCGGATTTTTGGCGGATCCGCCTTTTGGTGCGCGCGATGTACGACGCTGTGGCCGTTCCCTGACGTCGCAATTAAACCTGCGGCAGCTTTGTTCCTTGCGGAGGCTTTGTTTTGCTACCTTTGGTGCTGACATTCTTTGCAGCCGAGGGCATTTTCGGCCATCACAGAGCTTGGTTTACACGTGCGAAGTCATCGCCGGTCATATAGACAACCAACACTCAACCTCTACTTTCGCTGCGCAGATTTCCTGCGTGCTTGCTGTGGAAACGCTAGGTTCGTTAGCATCACCAGATAGCAAACACCTCTGCAGCAGCTTCGAGTGTACGAATTTAAGCTTAGTCCGAGGCTGTAATACAACGTGTTCGACCGGAGACAAGCCCTAATTAATGAGCTTGTATCGTTCAGGCTAGGTTAGGAACACCTATTGGATGAATTCTGAATAGCCGAGCAACATTCAGGTGTTGCTTCTTGAACACCTCCACTTCTCCATGGATGCAAGCTCTGTCCTCAGCGGCAGCCTCTAGCCTGTGAAGCTGAAGATAGTCAGAGCCGCGTCCGTACGTCACAATTTAAAAACATAAGACTAGGTCAGTAGCACAGATACACGGTTTGATTATTTTGTGCCCATGCGCGAGTAAACTGCGTTGCGTGGTCGCACGTTGTTCTGTTCATTTGAAAAATTTCTCAAGTAAAATATGACTCAATAATAACGCATTTTCTACGACGCGAATACATTGACAAGATTGATTACATCGTGAAGCTACAGTATACTTAGCTCATGGCAGCACTTCCATATCATAATTTTCTCGTGTGCTATTTGAATAATTGTACTGAAGTTGAAGTGTGGAATTCAGTCTGATCTGCTGAGTTTTATCCACAGATTTTTTAGTCTGAAGACCAACTCATAACGAATCATCTTTTTTTTAAGACATCCACGAGTTAAGATAAATTCGCCGTTTTCAAAACTCTAGAGGTCCGTGGGGCATGTTTTGGTTGCAAAATCTGGCTCACGCGTGGCATAATGAGAGCTTTCTCAACATTCCCTAAACTATAATAGCATGCATCGTGCTGAACACAGCGACCCATTATGTCTTGTTGCCATCCTTAATTTCTTCGTTAGCTACGAAATCTTGCTACGTTCTACGTTAACGTTGGGGACATCCTCTTAATGGACTAATAGTGGAGAAATTTTTTGGAGACGTGCCAGTTTCTATCATAAATTTAGAGAGAGAGAGAGAGAGAGAAAGAACGTAATATATAAAGGACAAGAATTTTCGTCCTGCAAATGTGATCTCATAATAAACACAGAGGTAGCAGTGATACCTCCTGCAACAATGCATGTTTCTCTCAAATTCCACATTCACATAGGCCGGCAAGGGAACTGCGCAACGAGATCGCGAATTGGAACGAGGAGAAATCTAAAATCTCCCACCAAGTTCGAAACTGTTAAGTCGTAAATCTTCCACCAAGTTTGCAACTGTTACTCAGTCGGTCTCTGCTGCTACATGCAGTTATAGCTGCTGAATAGTCAGTAATACTCAATTGCTCGGTTACTACTGATGCTTGCAGTTTGCTGCTGAATAGTCAGAAGCACACAATTGCTCGGTTGCTACTGGTGCATACAGCTAGCTGCTGAATAGTGAGATATTGCTGTGCACATTCTTGCTATTGTTGCATGTTACTTGTAGTCCTCCCGCTGCTGCATGTATAGTCTTAGTCTGCTGCAGTGCTTGAATCAGGGATCGATTGGCCGGCGCTGCAGCTGTGGTGGCTCTGCAGCTCTCAGCTGACAGCTGCACAGCCATGCATACGGCTGCTTTGTGGTAGTTGTAGCTATAAAGATGTTAGTTGTAACTATATGGAAGATAGTTGTAGCTATATAGTTGATAATTGTAACTATATTGAAGATAGTTGTAGCTATATAGTTTATAGTTGTAACTACGGTATATAGTTGGTAGTTGTACCTATACAGTTGATAGTTGTAACTATGTTGAAGATAGTTGTAGCTATATAGTTGGTAGTTGTAATTATATCGAAGATAGTTTTAACTTTATAGTTGATTGTAGTAACTATAGTTCTTAGTGTTGTTATCATGGTGATTATGCATAACGTGTGTGAGCGTACATCTATGCAGATGCTAGCTCCAGATATTTGGCGCGGTAGAGACAGTTTATCTTCCAAGAAAACCCTCAGAAAAGTCCTCGTCTTGCCGACGAAAACAACATTCGCGCTCAGGACCGACACATTTATGCCGTGCCTCTTTCTCAAATCGAAAAGAAGTAATTGCCTCTTAGTGTCTTGTCTTACTTTGCTGTTTGACTCCGCGCGTTGAAGTGAGGAATGTTTCGTAAAAGGTACTGAATATTGAAGAATTTAGTATGATAAGAGGAATGAGTCCAGTGGTCGATTCATGGGTTGCTGCTCCAACGCTATGTTGTGTGGCACCGAAAAGGCACAGTAACCAAAATAAGAAGGAATATATTAATAAGTTAATGAACTTCGAAATTTTAATGCAGCCCTTGTCTGGCGACCACCATCTATCAGTGAAATATATTTTGCAACGTGAACTGAGTATAGATCAATTCATTATAACAACAGGAATGAATTGAGCCGTTCATTCTTGGGTTTCTATCCAATAGCCATGTCGTCAGACACCAAAATAGGAGGGGTAAAATCAATCGAAGAACTGCTAATATCAGTACCACCAGTGTCTGATGACCACCATCAGTCACGCAGGTGGTATCTCCCACCATCACTCCTATCATCATACATGTAGCTATCCTACACATGTAAGCGCCTCAGCTGGGAAAAGTCAGAAAGCGTGGAATTCAAGACACCGATTGATAGTTACATAACCAAGAAACAGGAATGAAATCCCTTTCTAAATTCAAGACACCGATTGTTGGTTACATAATAAATAAACGGGAACGAAATCCCTTTCTAAATTCAAGACACCGATTGATGGTTTCGTAACAAATAAACCGAAATTAAATCCCTTTTTAAATTCAAGACACCGATTGATGGTTACAAACTAATAAACGGGAATGAAATCCCTTTCTAAATTCAAGACACCGATTGATGGTTACATTACAAATAAGCCGAAATTAAATCCGTTTCTTGCCTACGGGGGGAAGAGGTGGCGATTTAGCAGAGGGTGTCCCAGATGTCTCATTAGACGGCGCGTACGGCCGTCCCAAACCATTACGACCAGCCTTCGTCACCGAAGCGCCTTTCATTTGCTTGCTGCATTGCGCAACGTCGTGTGTGATAATGGCCTAATGGAACTTTTACTTACGTTGTTCAGGAAATGCTCTTGTTCTCCAAGTCCGCGATGAGCTGCTTCATTACTGCGAGCGAGTGAACTACTGTATTTCTACAAGCTGATATGCGACTACTTGTGTTATGTCATAGCGGAAAATCAGCTATTTCGCCAGGGGTAAAAGCTCGATCGTTAGATCTGAAGTCTGAACTGCAGAAACAAACGTTCCGTTGTAAAGCTATCCTGTTTATTAAATTTTGAGTCACGTGTGATCACTTCGGCCAATTCAGCTCATGTCATGACAGCGAAACCTAACGCTCGAAACACTCCAGTTCTTAACTTACTTGACTCCGTCGGTGTGTTGGACTCCAAGACGACGGGTTCCATGGACACTAGCTCAAATAATAGGAAATGACCATCTTTAGTTGGCAAGTCGACTGTTATCGGTTACAGTGATAATTATCGATGAGTTATTGTGCCTCTGAGGACAAATCTTGACTTTAGTTATCGTTGCCAATAAATGATTAACTGTTAGAGTTTTTATACGTCTTTCAGCTGGAAAATGTGAACGTCCTCATTCACTGATGTGTTCCACAATTTCCTATCTTAAATTTGCTTTCTCTTCTCGACAAAGATATCTGAAAATATATTAGGCTCTATCCCCACATTTTTGGGCTGAAGTCATCTCCTACCGTCCCGTGATGAGTCGCCGCAGTCTCCGTCATCTAATTACTTATTCTAGCCGCCTAATTCAAGGCCATGCACTTCTAATTTTTATTTCTGTGAGACTAGGTTATGGAATTCGTGACCCGCTAATATTTCAAAGGATTCGCACCGGGTTGCTGCAAATTATATAAGTGATTTTCGAGGTTGGATGCTTTCTAAGCTGTTGGAAAATGAAAATTTATGTTGCCAGGACGCTGTGAAACGCAACGCTTGGTGAAAAAACTGACACTCTAGAGTTTTTTTTTTTGCTTGTTGCTGAGTACCTCATTCATGGTGCACTTGGAGTTCACATTTTATTTTTTAAAAATCTAATTTTGTAAGTAATTATAATGATCCAATATACTATGCGGGTATAATATTCGAATATATGACAAGCTTTATTATTACTGGTTCGAGGTTTAATAAGGTAGAATTGATCAATCAGTTTTAGATGTCTTCATAGTGCTTGAAAAGGAAGGAGCTTAAAAAGCTAAAATCGTGAAGCCTTCGCCATGCTGAAGCTTCCCATGATACATCAATCCGCCATCTTATTGCTTCTAAATTCTTGTAGTGGTAAACCGAGCTCAAACTTATTACAAATAAAGTTCGATCAGGTTAATGATCAGGAAAAGTTCGCCAGGTTTCAACAAGCATAAACGCGTTTAACTCTCGTTGTTTTACTCGGAATGTACAGTTCGAAGCATATTGCTGTACAGAACATAGCAAACGCGTACACTGTTGGTTGCCTTTGAGGGAATATGTGTGCAAAGTTCTTCATGTTTTAATTAAAAACAAATGCGCAAACTTTTCTGACATGTATGTACGTCTCTCTTAAGTGGTCTCGCTGTTAAATTTAAACTTTTTAATTAGTGTTTTTTGTTTGTCAATTTTCTACATCTCCTAAGATTAAATTAGCACGAAATGCGATGTTAGGTGACTATTTACTGCACGCAACACAGCAATGTCGTGGCGCCTGTGTTCGTTACGTCACACAGTGACCGTTCCACACGGCAATGACTAGTCGCCTCGCGATTATTATTTTTATTATTATTATTATTTTTATTATTATTGTTATTATTATTATTATTATTATTATTATTATTATTCTTATTATTATTATTATTATTATTATTATTATTATTATTACTAGTCCGTCCCTTTTCTGAAATACTAAAGAAGGCGAAATGAAATAAATGCCGGAAGAAATAAAATAAAAATTTCTCAAGAGTTGATGAGGCCGTGTGCACACGGCCCGTCAAAAATGTATAGTAATGTTTGGTAAATCACATGACACACGTTGCTAAATCCTAACAGTACACGTTATATTAATTCCTGCTTAGAATCTGATGTATTAATATACCGAAAATTGTGCAGTTGATGAAGCTTGTATCTCAGATACACTCATCACATACTTTCTGCTGATGGGTGTGACGGACGTGCAGACGCGACTCCTATTATAGGATAGCTTTAACTAGTCGCGACGAGATGAAAGAGATGCTTCATGAGATGGGAGCACATCCACTTTGTATCATGGAGGCGCAAATTATTATTTAGGAGTGAATGAAGAAGTTTTATGAGTGGAGAAACACAGAGTGTTCGTAAAAATGTGTAGCGGATATGAAGGATGTATCGGTGCGGTTGACAGCGTTGCTCCAGATCTTAGAGAGGCCATTTGACTTCGACAGTGTGACTCGCTCAAGTCAGGCTGTTCTTTATTGTTTTATTAGGATTAGAACAGATGCAAAAGAAATGAGGTGATTTTTCATGAAATTTTCAAAACTGGCTTTGGACTGTTTTCTGCAAATCATCAAACTCATATAAAATTCGAGAGTTGATCTCTACAAATCGTAAATTTTTCATGAAAAATACCAAAATCCAATCACTCTGCATTCCCCTATATTGTGTTAAACAACAGAAGAGATAAAAATCACAACAATTTAATCAACGGTTCCTGTGCTGCTTAGTTCCGATTTAAAAATTTAGAGATCAAAAATTGAAGGCACCGTATCTCTGCTGTTTAACGTCGCATTAAATGTTAAAAGAGGTCGGATAAGGACGGGTTGAGTGCTACACTGAGGGCGGACATAAAGCAGGGTTGCGGTGCGGTTGTTTAGTATGCGCCGGCACGCGGCCGCCAAGCGCTTCTTATACGAGGAGATGCGCCGCTCTCACCAGCTAAGCGCCCTCAAAATTACCCCTCAAACTGCTGCTTTTCCTCCTGTGTGCGGCTCTAGCTAGCCTCCATTTTACCCTAACATCTCCCTCACTGACCCGACTTTCTTCCTCCTTGGGCGCCTCACATGTCCCCGACTTCCCTCACGGACCCTACTTCCTTCCTCCTTGGGCATTTGGCATCTCCCCGACTTTCTTTCTCCTTGGACTCCTCACATCTCCCCGACTTCCCTCACTGACCCTACTTCCTTCTTCCTTGGACATCTCGCACCTCCCCAACTTTCTTCCTCCTTGGACCCCTCACATCTTCCCGACTTCCCTCACTGACCCCACTTCCTTCCTTCTTGGACATCTCGCATCTCCCCAATTTTCTTCCTCCTTGGACCCCTCACATCTCCCCGACTTTCTTCCTCCTTAGACCCCTCACATCTCCCCGACTTTCTTCCTCCTTAGACCCCTCACATCTTCCCGACTTTCTTCCTCCTTGGACTCCTCACATCTTCCCGGCTTCCCTCACTGACCCTACTTCCTTCCTCCTTGGATGTCTCACATCTTCCCTACTGCCTAAATTGTTCTTATTTTCCCCTTGTTGCCCTTCTTCTCCCTTGATGTCCTCTCACTTTTCGTGTTATTCTTCCTCTTCCCTTGGTATTATCACTTTCGTTACTCTCACATTTCCCTTGATACCCTCTCTTTTTCCAAAATACTTCCCACTCGTTTCCTTCATATTTCCATTGGTACCCTCAAATTTCCCCTGCTGCTCCTCGATTTTTTTTGTTCCGACTTTTCCTCTTCTAGTGTCGCGTTTCCCTTGTTCTTCATCACCAGAACTGAGCTTTTCCGCACTCTCTTTATCAAATCAAACTTTCTTACAATTTTTAATAAGTCTTTTTTGCCGGTACGGCATTGTAGTTCTCCTTCGCAGCTTATTTGAATTGGAAAACATGGTGCTCAAATCAAGCAGGTCTCGCGATTCATTGCAGGCGGTCAATATGCGGCACCTGCCTCATTTACATCGAGGTATTCCTTGTGTCTGAGGTTTCGGACGCTGCTCGTTCTGTTGAGTCTGTGTTGTTGCTGGCATACTCTTTCGTGCTCAGTATTATGAACAACTTGCTGATCTTGTCCAATCGTTGGTAAATCCATCGTACATAGGGTTCTATAAGTACGACTGAATGTTCATACAAACTTTCATCGCTGTCTTGACATGTACAGCTTCCTGTCATGTGTGGACTTGTGGTTGTCGAATTGTTTGATCTCAAGAACGAAGAAGGCTTTAAGATCATAATAAAAACCTTTATTTAAAAAGTGCAGACAGTAACTGCAGAATGATATCTGATCACAGTTTGTCCCTATGCAGCGTACTTCACCCTCTTCTCTGGAGACTTATTCTACAGTGAAGGCTTCATTTACAGGGAACTTTTAATTGTTTTTATAGTATATTTTATGCTGAACTCGTTGACAGTTGAAAATGGCTGTAAATCAGCGCATAAACTTGTCTGCGGCTGTTTTTGATTCATTGTGTTTCAGACGAGTTTACTCGTCGCTCTCTGAAAAATACAAATTCGGTGAGCGGCGTTACCTCGTCCTTGCCAGGGAACGGGTTATTACATACGCGTGTTTGAATGCACGGCTGTTGAAGCAGTGGCGGTGGGAAGCCAGCGTTTGATGATTGTATTTGTACGTAGAAAAGTTTTCATTTTACGTTGCTCTCGCTCGAGAAGCACGGGAGCGGAGATCGCTACAGTTGAGCCGGGGCCGTCGAGCAAACATCTGCATTATGCAAATATGGAACAGGAGCAGTGCAATTATGGGGCGGCATGGCGAGCTTCGCGTTTGTGGTATCGGATTGACGTAGGATCTGTTGCTTCGTTTAATTTAAAGTGAATCGCTTTACGTCAACAGCATAAGTGCCTTGAAAAATACGGCTTCGACTTGAAAGCTTATGTTCTGAAATGTATCAAGGATGTGAAATTCAGGCGGTGTTATCTTGTGGTGAGGATGATTGTTTTTTTCGACGTCACTCGGTTCATATTGATAGTTTTCAATGGATAGCATTGGATGTGTGTGGTTGAATAGTCTATATCTTAGGAAAGTGAAGTATTTGTGTTCTGGTGTAATTAGAACGGTTGAATTTGAAGCTTCGGCCAAACTGTTCTATTTTCTTCAGTATTTGCTTGCCGAACTCTGTATTTTCAACTCAAAAAAGTGAATTACTTGGTAGTACGCGGTTTTAAGTGTGTATAATTTTCATCTATTTTATATAGTGTGATCCACGTGACCTGTTTCTGCAGGAGCACCTACAGATTCTCTTCACCCTGACCTTGTTACTCGGGCATAAAATTGAAATTTGACTAGCGTTAAGAGTTGATATAAAAGCACATAACTTATTTTATCAACATGTCATTGTCTGTCCTGTGTTGAATGAGATTCGTTACTAAGAGAGAGACATGGTACGCGCTTCGAAACTTATGCTTGAAAATGATGGAAATGAAAAAAGAACATTTTTCTGTAATTGAGCTCGGCAGCTTATTTATCGTTTCCTTTGCGAAAGGGAGCACTCTGAAAAAAAAGTTCTCAGTGGCAGCAAATATTTCTCCCTCATTAGGTACAGCTCTTTAGAAGCTCCAGGAGCACAAAAAAACCTTCAACATCCGACAATGTTTTGCAAGTATGGAACAAATATGCAAATATTTAGCGTTGCCTTTGCGAAAGGGAGTACTGAAAAAAAATTAGTTCGTTGTGACAGAAAATATTTTTCACTTTTCAGGTACAACTTTCCAGGAGCTCCAGGAGCACAATAAACCATTAACAATGGTTTTACTCTAATGTTTTTGTTTTTGCTCTAAAATTCGTAAATAAAAACATTTTCCATGAGTATGTACATTTAAATGGTATTCTGTTTAATTTTACTCTATGTTTTGATTCTAAATTTTGTGTAAAAAACATTTTCCATGAGTAAGTACATTTTAAATATAATTCCGTTTGAGTGTTTTTTGAGTTCGTGTGTTTGTGCATGTGCAGGGAGCAGCCCATATTCTCCTGCAAAGCTCACGTGTTCCACATCGACCCCAAGACGAAGCGCTCTTGGATACCGGCCTCCTCCACTGCTGTGTCCGTCTCCTTCTTCTACGACTCCACCAGACAGCTCTACAGGATCATCTCCGTAGAGGGCACCAAGGTATCGACTTGTGCAGTAAACGTGGTTCTGTACTAGGAACATAGGGAATGAATTTTATAAATTAGCCTTCCGTAGAGGGCACCAAGGTATCGACTTGTGTAAATATGGTTCTGTACTAGGAACATAGGGAATGTATTTTGTTAATTAGCCTTCCGCAGAGGGCACTTAGGTATCGCTTGTGTTAGCTTGGAACCTAAGGAATGCGTTTTGTAAATTAGCCTTTCGTGGAGAGCACCAAGATATCGGCTTGTGTAAACGTAGTTCTGTAGTAGGAACCTAGAGAACGCATTTTATAAATTAGCATCTCAGTTATGGGGATCATTGTCATGACTCATGACACTTTATTTGAGACGAATTGAGGCCCTTAGAATCGTACAGTACCAAGCGCCGCTTTTCAAAAACGTCAGAAAACGGTATCAAAGTTTGGCAACTTGGAAACCATCGTTTCTCAGTAACTAAAGGAGGTATTCGACCATTTTGTAGCCCTCTTCCTGTACCTACGACTCACTTCAGACAAAGTAAACTTTGCGGACGACAGCGGTGTCTATAACTCATTTTTGCCTGGTGTATTTGGCGCTTGGTACCGTATGATCCTAGGAGCCTCAATTGGTCTCGGCTCTTGTTTCCAGCGTGCACTTATTTTCCGTAGTTTTCTGTTGCCTGTGCCATTTACTGTTATGGTATTTCGTGTATATTTTCCACGTTGAGGGAAATATTCCTTATTTAATGATGAATTGTGGATTTCATTTCTCAAGCTCACTGCAAAATCTAGGACAGAAATCATTTGAACCGACTGCTACCTGATGAATACTTAAAAAAGTGTTGATGCTGAAATTTCTGTTTAAATATATTTTAAAAGAATGGTTGGCAAAAAGTCCTAGAAAATGTAGAATCAGTGGGCAGCTATTTATTGGCACGGTGTATTTTGAAATAGACATCCGATGGAGAGCATCCTGGCAGCAACTTGGCGCGAAGCCATTTCTGTATTTAAAAATCATGTCGGCATATTTTGCAACTCCGCTCATAATTTTCTTCGCCCAAGAACTTGTGAAAACTTTTATCCTAGAACAATCTGTGAAGTTGGAAGCATTGTAAAGATTTCTTGTGTAAAACTAAATTCACAGGAAATTGACGTGCATTGTTTTGGACTTTATACTCGCCGATGTTTTCAAACGAAATTTTGGGTTTAGAATTGAACGTAGCTTCCCTGCTTAATGAGGTCTCCTCTCGGTCTTCATTAGTGAAATAGAAGAAATTCTAAGCTCAGAATTATAGCTTCAGTGCGTAATGAGATATCCTCTCATTATATATTTGGGAGATATATTGCGGCCAAAATATTATGCAAGTGATATTTTTGATATCATTTTGTGTTTACTAGTTAGAACTAAGTTATCCTTATATGTCGAAGGTTCGCCGTCAAGCAATTGCGTCATTTTTTTCCTATGAAATAAATTTATTGTGAAACAGATTGGCCATAGACCCCTTTAAGAAAGAAAAGCAAGAGCCGTTGTTCTACAAAAGTTGCTCCATCCCAAAATCACTCAATTTTCAGCTCACACAGTTTGATCGTGAGGCTTCTCTAAAACTTATCGCTGATTAGAATCAACTTGAAATTTACTTTCTAGACTTGCAGTAGAAATTATTATGCACAAAATGAAACATTTTCGAGCTCATTCAACCTTGAAAGGTGGCTGGAAAAACGTGTTTCATGATCACATAACCCTAAATCAGTGCTTTCCTTTGCTAAAATCTTTTCTTATTTTGCCTCAGCCGGCCAACATATCACAAGATAAATTCATGACCCGAGCGAGCTAAGCAATCGTTTTTAACTATCGTAGAAAACTTGTTTCCCATGTCGTCCTGATTTTCGAACCCCTGAGCTCTCGTTGCGGTCAAAACTCCCCGGACTTTACTCCCCGCACTAAGCCAAACAAAGCTACGGGTTTGCGTGTGTCGCTACTCGAGTTTGTCTCTTCCCTGCGGTGAGCGCTGCTCTCTGTTTTGCTGGAACCCAAACTCTTCTCGTGGCCACCGAGATATTTTTTCCACAAAGCGGATATGTTCTGGGGGCCCACTTCGTTTTCTTCCGTATGCGAGTGCAAATACAAATTCATCCATTCACTTTTCAAGGTATTTCACTGGTCTATTGAACGGGTTATCCTGGGGTTGACTTTTAGTTGAAGATGGATATGTTTTTAGCAAAATTTTCTTCCCGATGGAAGTTATTATCTCAACCGTTTATGAGGCGATTGCAAAGAAGCTTAATTTTCTTGAACAGTCGCAATTCCGCTTTATTATTTAGAAATGTATATTTCTAGATTTCAATTGGCTGTTCTAGATTAAACATTGTCCGGTGTAATTTTTACCGAATGTACTCTTATTATCCATTTACATGTACTTTAAGATAATAGTCTTGATTAAAAATTGTCTCCTGTCATCATTTGCAAATTTGAAAAATAAGTTACCAGAAGTTTTGCCTATACAACTTGCACAAAGTGGAAATATTCGTAAAAATGTACTTGATTTAAAAAGTGGTCAAAAAAAAGTGGTCTGTAACTTTTGCCGCTGTGATTGATTTAGAATCACTGAAAAAATATCGACGTAAACCTTACTGTAGCAAGATAAAGAATCCCAATATGACGACTTGACGGTATCACATTACCGTAATCTTCGCTTCCTTTTGGATTGTTGGCCCAAGAATATCGAGGCCATAACGGCAACTGACCTTCCCATTGCTCAACCTTCTTTTTGGATTGATAGCTCGAGAATATCGAGGCCATAACGGCAAATGACCTTCCTTTTGGGCAGGCGGTTATCAACAGCACCATCACCCCCAATATGATGTTCACGAAGACGTCACAGAAGTTCGGCCAGTGGTCCGACATGCGCGCCAACACCGTCTACGGCCTTGGCTTCTCCACAGAAGGAGAGCTCAACAAGGTGGGTTGCTCGCTTGTGTTTTGCGCCTCTCCGTCGCTGCTCCTGCTGGCAGGAGACGGGTGTGTGTGCATCCAGAGCAACAAGATGAATGCATCCAGAGTATATAGGGCCAGAGCAACAAGAGGTAAAGGGACGTACAGAGCCAGAGCAAGACGATTTATAGGGACAGAGCAACAAGATGTATAGGACCAGAGCAACAAGATGTATAGCTTTGCGCTCTGTACTCCGTTTACATAATGCTTATGATAAAGGCTGTGAAAACAATCGTCGATTTTTTAACGTTCTCTGTTTTCCGTATACTCGTTCATGTTACTGCAGATAAAGGCTGTGAACAATGATACTGACCTAGTACTTGAGTGGGTAGCGATCAACTTTTTTTTTTAGCAACTGAGCTGTGTGTTTCCCTGTTAAAAAAAAAGAGTTGTGTGCTTGAAATAATGCTCATTTTCCTTTTTCAGTTTATAGAAAAATTCCAAGAGGTGAAAGAGGCGACGAGGGCGGGCAAAAGTAATGGCACCCTTGGGGGCAACGCCTCCCTACCTGGTAAGTGCTGGGCACGGTAAAAAAAAACAAGGTAGGGTCAAACTAGTCTTTTTCTCGTCGACCGTGTGGCAATGCTGACGTCTTGGCAACGAACCAATAGCATCGCTCATATTGCATCAGGCAATACTGCTAGCCTCAAATCTAGCACCACTCTTGGCATAACGACATGTAGCAATGGTGACATCATAAAGTTTGTTTTAAATAAAGCCGTTCTATCGGCTAGCCGAACAAGATCCACTTCATTGACGCACTTTGCATTCCGTTTATGACTCTGAAGATGGTTTTGAAAGCATTCTTTCATTGCACTGTTTCGATGAGTAGTTGATAGCAATGCAGCAGAAAATTATTGTATTTCGGGAAAAACGGGTTTAGCAATTTTGTAAAATTTCTTTCAATGAGTAGTTGATAGCAATACAGAAGAAAATTATTGTATTATGAAAAAAATGAATTTTACAACAAATAGGTTTAACAATTTTGTTAAATTTATTTTGATAAGTAGTTGATAATAATACAAAATTATCATATTATGGGGAAAAAAATTTGTTTTTCAACAAATAGGTTTAGCATTTTCGTAAAATTTCGTATGCAGTTTAAAGGGACATGTGACGGTGTGGTCAGGTGGCGGGGGCGGCGGCGGTGGCGGGATGGCGGCGTCAGCAGCGGCGGCGGCGGTGGGGGGCGCCGGGGGCCCTGCGTCAGCGTCAGCATCTCCGCTGACGGCCAGGTCCAAGTTGCAGCAGCAGCCTGACGCCATGCTCGACGTCGGCATGATCAGCGCAGGTGGGCAGGCCTCTCCCTAGGTCCCGGGGTGTAGGTCTCACTCCCTAGGTCCCGAGGTGTAGGTCATGGTGTGTAGGTCACACTTCATAGGTCATGGTGTGTAGGTTATGATGTGTATGTCACACTCCGTAGGTCATGGTGTGTAGGTTATGATGTGTATGTCACACTCCGTAGGTCATGGTGTGTAGGTCACACTTCATAGGCCATGGTGTGTAGGTTATGATGTGTATGTCACACTCCGTAGGTCATGGTGTGTAGGTCACACTTCATAGGCCATGGTGTGTAGGTTATGATGTGTATGTCACACTCCGTAGGTCATGGTGTGTAGGTCACACTTCATAGGCCATGGTGTGTAGGTTATGATGTGTATATCACACTCCGTAGGTCATGGTGTGTAGGTCACACTTCATAGGCCATGGTGTGTAGGTTATGATGTGTATGTCACACTCCGTAGGTCATGGTGTGTAGGTCACACTTCATAGGCCATGGTGTGTAGGTTATGATGTGTATGTCACACTCCGTAGGTTATGGTGTGTAGGTCACGCTGAGTAGGTCATGGTTTGTAGTGTGTAGGTCACACTTCATAGGTTATGGTGTGTAGTTCACACTCCGTAGGTCACGGCGTTTTTCTGAGCTATTTGTGGTGTTTAAATTCTGAGAAAAGAGAGAAAACCTAGCAGTTAATGTCAAGGAATATTGGACATTAACGAACTCTTTTCATTAGGTCTTAGTGCCTCGGCTGGCAAGTATTTTATTCCAAAAATTTAACACTATTCAAGAATAAATTGATATCTAACGGTTAACAGCTGTATTGTGGGTCACATAGCTAAAAGGCTTCTGTCGCAACTTATCAGGAGAGGAACAGTCTGCAGTAAATGAAAATAGTATCGACACTTTGAGTGTTTGTCTGACCTGTTTTAAAGACGATTGAAAGATGTGACGATGAAGGCGAGAATTGACGATAAGCTGTGAATGCGATCCATAATCGGGTCAAACTCGCGAACGGGGCTCTGTGACATCTTTTCGTCCGTAAAAGATGCCTTCTTGTTTCGACTTATCGATTTTAAATTAAAAAATCATTGAGATTCCTTAAAAATGTTTCCCTTCTTAATTCCTCTAGAAAAAATGTCGTCATCCGACTTCCTAATTTCTCGTAAATATTAGTAATTATCCCTTCTTTGCCTTTGCACGTCGCCCCCTCCCCATGCAACCCTGCTTGCCTCGCTAGTTGTGTGCGCACTGTTTTTTTTATGAATTAGAACTCCCGTTGCTCAGTCTAATTTTTTCCTCCGGAACATTTACGTATGATTTTAGCTGCCCAGTACAGAAACCTTACTTGGGCGGCTAATGTGTAGGTAGATGCACCGGCGAAAAAAGATAGACTGCCTGTAGACACCAGCATGAACTTAGCTTGTAATTTGTCACACTCCCACCCGAGTGTGTTATCTTTGTAGTCTCTCATAGAACCTTTTGTCTTGTGCTTCTATTATGCTTTACACCCTTAGGTTCGCATTTTAGATGGATTGCCTGTCGTTCCCGTCCGTTATTGTGAAACCTGCGAAAATATTTGCATTTATATGCTTCGAAAATATGCGTTCATTCTATTAGGACATCATTCATTGAAACATTGTATAAATCAGACCATGAATGCGTGAGAAGTATGCGGATCAATTAGTTTTTACAAATATTTTCATGGTTATGGGAGGTCACATCATGTAAGGTTGCGAGATGCCGTGAGATCATATAAGGTGGCGAGATCATAGCCGCGTCTTCAGCGTGCATGTAGAGTACAGCCCGTAATTGTTACCTGCAGAATTGGATTCGTTGCTTGAAGGCATGGAAAAGTTTGTTGGATTACATCCTCGCCGACAGCGTCGTCCCACTCACCTCAAACTGAAGATGCCCCACGCAGAACTTACGGAAATTACGCAAAAACAATCCACAGGTGTCAGAGAAAGCAGAGCGCCTTGTGCGTGTGGTTCGAAAGAACTCAACCTGCTCGCGAAAAAGAAAGCTAAGCCTGATGAATCTGGAAACGAACTGCACTACCCCGCTTCGTTTTGTCAGGAAGTTCTGCAAAGAAGTACGTCAAAGAATACCGATAAACCTGTTCTTGATCGAGAACTACATCCCCTTCATAGAGATATTTTACTCTCTGAAAATTCTAGCGAAACAACTGAAGCAAACGTTTGCGCTTGTACCAGGAATGTACCAGCTGTACATATTTTTGAACCACCGAAAAGATCAGCTCGTACAGCACCCTCCATTCGAGAAAAATATGACAGAGAAGTTTTAGTTTCTATTGGCGACGCTCTACTTACAACGCCAAACAAGTTGTTTGAAAAAGACTCTGTGGGCTTGAGTGCACCGATATTTCCAGTCAAATTACATATAGAACGTGTCATGACCGGTGAAGGAGGCGCGAGACCCAAAGATCGCAGCAGGGTGCGCTCCAACCAAGCTCATGCTGCAGGAGACATCGCCCGATCGTCTCAAGGAGAACCTGGACCGAGCGAAACTGCCGCGTCTGTAGCCTTGATACCCAAGAAACTTGGTCACGGGAGTGCAGTTGAACAATATGGGCACTTCCCATCGCCAATTTTTGCGGTGGGCCTGGATGGGGACTTCCACCATCCCGGGAATTTGAGCTCTCACCATCTCGGGAATTGGAGCTTCCATCATCCCGAGAAATGTAATAGCTCCCACCATCCCGGGAAATTGAGCTCTCACCATCGCGGGAATGGAAGCTGCCATCATCCCGAGAATTGGTGCTCCCACCATCCCAACAAGTGGACGAAGCATGAGGATGTTATGAGCCACAGCGTTGAAGGATATCCAAGACGTGATCTGCAAGACGTCGTTGACCAGTACAAACTCAAGACCAAGACTTGGCCTCACGGCTCTAGTGCCGTCTACCATCCAGGCTTGTGACTTTTTATTCTTTTTCAAAGCGTTCCTTAACTCACCAGCGCTTTCAGGTGTGCTTCTCGCACGTTTCTGATTGAGTCATTTTATCTGAGACCGAATTGTTACAATTGTGAGACTCTGCTATGTTTGCTGTTCGTTATGGTTTTGATGGAAAATAATTGATATTTGTGATGCGCAGTATAAGTTATTGGGGCTAGGCTTGAACTGTATTAATAATTTCTTTTCAAATGAATTCTGTATCTGAAGTGATACGCTACGTCTAATTTATAGTTTACACGAGCAACAGATGCTCATAATTCTCTTTGATATTCATAAACTATGT
Organism: Morinoia aosen; assembly: GCA_030386875.1. Classification (NCBI taxonomy): domain Eukaryota; kingdom Metazoa; phylum Arthropoda; class Malacostraca; order Amphipoda; family Talitridae; genus Morinoia; species Morinoia aosen. The sequence continues at coordinate 6,191,610 of CM059573.1, forward strand.
TGTCCTTGCGCTCGTTTATCGACTGTAACTAACCCTGCTTGTGCATGTGTAAATATCTACAACCCCTTGATTTTCCTCAGGACGTCTTTTCATGTCACTTACTTCGTTGCTGATTAACGTATACGTAGTACATGTTAAAGGACCCTTGCCTCTTGACCATTGTAGTATGTGCGAGATTTAATGTACTGTGTTGCTTTCAAATCGTACCCTGTATTTGTCTCACGTAATTCGGTTTCAATCGTACCCAGTACTTGTCATATAGTAACACTACACTATTATTACTATACTGTTTGTCTCATTTAAATTCTGTCTCGGTTCTGAAGGGAGCGCGATATGAAAATATTAAGAATTGTAACTCTAGATTTTTTACATTTGTCTTTGGTGAACTCACCACTTCTGTACATAAGAGTAGTAAAATGGATGTGTCTTGTTAGTCTGTCGAAGCAACGATTGTGTTTCTCGAGTTACGTAGGTAATAGGAAAGCACTCATCTATCGTCAAATTCTCTGTGAGCGATCTCCTCAGTAAAATATGAATGTTATGTTACCTAAGATCATGTTAGAATATCCTCTCCAAAAAAATAAGGTAAACCCTTCCTTCCTGAACCCTCTCATTCCTATTTATGGCATTTGCAGTTCTTCCTCCTATTCTCGTCGATAAATCCCTTGCGTGCTAGAAAGTAATCCTTGTACTAGATCCAACATTTTCAGTCTCGGGTATTGACGATATCGCTTTTTTCACTTGGGGACTTAAAGGAGAAGGAGGAGGCGGAGTAGCCACTCTCAAGAACGAAAATACGGGATTTGCAGACCATGGAAAAGTTATTTTAAATGCGGGCATCGATAATTCTGTTTGCATGCAGATTGCGAGACCTCATCATCAGGTGTCAAATTATCCGACCACGACTGCTTACAAAATGGAGTATCCTTTGACTACGCGCTTGCTGCTCAGCACTGCTGTGGCTGTGACTTAAAAAAACCTTTTTATTTGTAGCATGGAAGAGAAGTATCTGTTCTTAGGGTTATGGAGTTTTAACTCCGTTCAGCGTTCAATAAGGCTCTGAAGCTTCCTGATCTGTTACAATGCTTTATTGCAAAAATGATACGAATCATTATTTTAGTGATTTGCTTATTATTTTAGTAGTATATCAAAAGTATTTTTCCAATTAGAGGCCTTCATTGTAACTTGTGTAATGCTGTCCCTTCCACCCTTGTCATCATCGTTTGTATGTGTGTAGTTTGTTTCCTTCTTAGTCTTTCTAATGACACCGTAGCAGCTTGCGTGTTGAAGTTTGAGTCATATCCCTTATTAACCAGTGTCCTTAATAGTTCGTTGCTTGAATTCTTGGACTTGAAACCTTCGAATCTTCGTGTGGTCAGACAATGACAGATGAAGTTCTAGGTCAAGATAAAAATCCCAGTTTCAGAAACACTAACTGTGCCTCTCCTAATATTGTACATACTCAGTGGTACTAAGCATCTGATACCAGTGTTGACTGTGCTGCAACTTTCTGTATTATACTGAAGTGCATCCTGTGTCAGTGTTGAGTGTACTGTACCTCTGCCTATGTGGATTTCAAATGCTACTTCACATTTAGTACCAGTAAATGTTGTGTGATCTTGCGTATGTGCCCTAAGTTACCAAGGGTAACTCATGCAAGAGGGGCGTGGGAGTAAAAAGGTTAAGAACCATTGATTTAGAGTGAGACTTATATGTTCTTAAATTTAGATATACAAGTATGTTGTGTTTTCAAACATTTCCTGTATCAAAACACCTACATTATCTCTTATTCTGGAGTACTATCGTTTTAACTTTGTTCGTGTATGAACGGTTATGATTTTGAACTAAGCACAATTGGTATTTGGTTTGTGTCCTCAGATTTCACGATGCCTGTGACTGGGGATCAGGCATTGAGAGGCCAGATAGTTGATAGTTATTTATTTGAATGGATCGTTTAATCAGCTCTTTGCGTGAGGAGTTGGAAACTTCTGCCGTTATGGCTACTTTTGGGTGCCTGCCTCAGTGGAGAGCAAAGCCGTCGGACTTCTGTGAATGGCCAAGCTTTACAATTTTCAATTCGGCTTCATCTAGTATTTCACGTCAAGTTCGGTTTCCGCTTGAAAGTTGAAAAACCTTGATGCTCTGGCGTTTTGAAAAATGAAATTTCGCGGACTACGGCGCTTTCTTTGATGGTGCGGCTCGTGTGTGTGTCTATCCAGGTGTAGAACAGCTGTCGCTGCAGCAGCAGCTGCTACAGCAGCAACAGCAACAAGCTGCCAACAACGACAACAACAGGCACCAGCGCCAGCTGTCAGGGTCTTCCTCTGTGGGGTCAGCTTCTGTCAGCCAGCAGCAGCAGCAGCAGATTGTTGGCGGCGGCATCAGCCAAGGTAAAGACGGCTGATGTCCTTCCGCTCTTGCGCATTGAACTTTTCCTGAACTTGAAGTTTTCTTGAACCCGAGGTCACATTCCAGTTGTGACGTGAGATTTCTTTTACTAAACACACATTCAACTGCATTCAACGACCGTTTTTCCTTCTTAAAGTACACTCACTCACCCATGAGCGTCAGTGTCCTTGCGCAGTGAACTTTTCGTGAAGTTGAACCAGAGGTCACATACCAGTTGTGACGTGAGATTCTCTATATTAAACACGTATTCGATTGTATTCAACGACCTGTTTTCCTTCTTCTTAAAGTACACTCACTCATCCATGTGCGTCGGTTACCTCGTTGACACACTTCCTGCACCAGATGAGGCTAGGGTTAAAGAAGAGAGACACCAAGTTGAAAATCTAAGAAAGAAAGGTCCAGATGGAATAAAAGATTGGTATAGGTTTATACAAGGTAATGATAGAGGTAGTGAAGTTCAAGTTGATGAATTAGTAGTCAATGGTTGCAGTGTGCAAGATAGGATGCAAATGGTGAAAGCAGTTGAAGAATACTGGGAGGACATTGGTGGAATGAATGAGCAGGTTACAGATGATGAACCAATAAATTTTCTGATAGATGAACATGAACTGCAAATGGAAGACGAAATCACTTGTGAAGAGATTGTAAGTTTTTTGAAGAAAGTGAAAAATGGAAAGGCATGTGGCCCTGATAAGATACCATATGAGTTCTATAAATGTGGAGGAGAGAGTGTAGTCAGTATGTTGAAATGTTTATTTGATGAGATATGGAAGAGTGAAAGAGTACCGGATGACTGGAACAAGTGTAATGTAGTTCTGTTGCATAAGGGTGGACATAAGAGTATGAAAGAACTTAAAAATTACAGACCAATTGCACTGGGTGACACCGTATGTAAGATCTTTTGTGGTATTTTGAATGAGAGAATGAAAAATTTAGTTGAGGAATTAGGAGTCCTGGGAGAAGAACAGAATGGTTTTAGGCAAGATAGACGGGGGGAGGATAATCTGTTTGTAGTGAGTGAAATAATTGAGCGAATGAAGAAGGATAACAAGAAGGTATATTTAGCATTCCTGGATATTGAAAAGGCGTATGACAGAGTGGATCGGGTTAGGCTGTTTGAAATTTTGAGAAAAGTTGGTTTTAGCAGAAAAATAGTGAACATTGTACAGAGTCTGTATGAGAACACAAGTGCTATCTACAGGTTAGGAAATTTGGAAACAGGGCAAGTGAGGAGTGTTAGAGGAGTGAGACAGGGCTGTACTCTGTCCCCCCTGTTGTTTGGATTGTACACAGAAGAATTAGCAGTTCGACTGAGAGGGAGTGGTTTAGGACTGAAAGTTGGTAATGAGAGACTGAGCTGTTTGTTGTATGCTGATGATGTGGTTGTGGTTAGTGAATGTGGTCATGAACTACAAAGGATGCTTGACATTGTGAATGGATATAGTACAGATTTCAAGATGAACTTTGGTGCCGATAAAAGTAAGGTCATGGTTATAAATAGTGATGAGACTGATAGAGACAGACTGTGGAATATTGGAGAAATCAGAATAGGTAGAACAAAAGAATACAAATATCTAGGTTGTATGATGAGTGAAGATGGATGTACTAGAACTAAAGGTGAGAAAGTGGCTAAAGCAATGCAGTGGAGTGGACGGTTAGGTAGTGTGGCCAGATACAGAGCAAACAAGTACGAATGTGTGAGAGGAATGTGGAAGTATGTTGCTGTACCTAGTGTCATGTATGGTATGAGTGCTCTTGCTTGGAATGGAAGTGATCTTGAAAAGCTGGATGTGATACAAAATAAGGTAGGACGTGTAGCATTGGGTGCTCCGAAATGGACAGCTATAGAAGCCATTAGAGGTGACCTTGGGTGGAGCCTATTTTCAGAAAGAATGATGAAAGCTGTGCTGAATTATAAGGTGAGAATTGAAAGAATGCAGAATAGCAGGTGGGTAAGGCGAATCTTTGAATGGAATCTGAGTGTAAGCTATTGGGAGAAAGTGTGCTGGGGGCATGCAAGGAAACTTAGTATGCAAAAGATTATTCATGTTAGAATTGGGAGACCTGTGGATGACTGGAGTTTAATAAATGTAGGAGGTGTAGGGCCTGAGTGGGACTGCAAGAGGTGGAAGAAAGAGATTGAGAGGCAAACAAAAGAGTATGGATTGAATAAGTGGAAGCTTAGCATGATGCGGAAGCCTACACTTGACTGGTATATGAAAAAGAAAGCACCTAAGTTTGAGCTGTTCTATGATGGTAGTTTTGGAAGTCAACTCTTGTTTGCTGTGAGATGTAAGTCATTGAGTGTGAACAGACGTACATGGAGATGGAATGAGAATAATAACAGATTATGTCAGCAGTGTAATAGTGGAGTAGAGGAAACAATTGAGCATTTTGTGCTGGAATGTAGTAAGTATGAGCAAGAGAGAGAGAGTTTATTGAATGTGGTGTCTGAGCAGTATGGAGAGAATGAGTGGAATGCCAGATGTGCTGAAGATGATTGCGGTATGAGCTGTCTTGCTGGATTGGATCAGGAGTGTAATGCGAGTATCACTGAGGCTATGAAAGTGTTTCTTGTGCGTGCCTGGAGTAAGAGACAGTGACTGGAATGAGCCAGTCTGGTAGAATGGGCTGTAATGACCCAATGTGCCGGGGGATGGTGTTTTGACACACTGGCTGTCCCGGTGATGCCTTCCAATGGAGGCTTGTGACAAGGATCGTAGATCCTGAGTAGTTTAGTGGACAAGTCTGGTACCAGGCGCTGAACTCTTTGTGTGAAAATTGTGGAGGGAATTGTAGGCCGTTACAAAGGCCCCGACACTGTCGGCCCTCAAGTTCAAGTTCAAGACATTAAACCTGGGTTAAAGGGGAAACTGTAAGGTATTCTAACCGCTAAACCACAGGGAACCACGGTCTTTCACGTCAACTACGTGCTATTGTCGACGATGATTTTGTTGACACGTGGTATGAAGGGCGTTTGCTATGTGAAATCGCGGCCGTTGCTGTTCTGGATCCCTGCCGTGAAAATTGTTGCCTACATTAAACTTCCTTACATTATTGCAAGGTTTTATATATGGTGAATCAAGACGTCTGAGAAGTCATAGGTAGGCCTTGTGACTCACTAAAGTGTGCCGGGGAGGTACATTTTAGTGAGTACGTCGGTGTTATAACACTTACTGCAGTGCATGGGCACAGTATCTTGAAAAGACGTCTCGACAAGCTCTGGAGAAAATGCTGCGTTAGTTGCAGGATGCTTGTCGAGCGGTTGTTGGAAGTAGATTTGTTCAGGAAGATTTGGGGCCTTTGTTGCGAAATTAGAGCAGACAATTACTAGGACGGTGTATAGGGTGATTAGCGGCGAAAAATAAATTTAAGATTGTATTGCGTGGGATGGTGCGACTAATACAAATTTTACGATCCACCTTTTATGTTGCGTTTCATCCATCGTGATGCGGAAAACATCGTGTAATGTAGGGCATTTGGTTTGAAATACGTCACTTTTGTTATATTTTATTTATGGATCTTTAGATAGCACGGTACGATGTCACATATGTCGAGATGCATGTCACTTGTACTACTAAGCGTGAGGCAATGCCGCAATGCCGCAATGTATGGGCATAATTCTTAATACTGCGCTGCTGTGTTAATTACGCTGGAAAGATGGAAAGTTCTGTAATAATTTGATACGCGACTACACATAAGAGGCTTCATTTGGCTGTAGTGCGCATTTATGTATTCTGCCTTATATGTTGACTGCACCAGGACCGTAACAATGAAATGCGTGTACTGAACTTCATTGAGCTCTTCACTGAGCTTAGATCATCTTTGTTAGGCGTGAAGTGTTATTATCATGTACATTTATTTGTTGTAGGAGTTGCTTGTTTGCGTTTCTCGTTGATGTCACGTGCAAATGCTCGGCAACGTGTTAGTTAATGGTGATATTTTAATCGCTGTTTCTTGTTGTTCTTGCTTGTTGCTAGAGAAATTAGTGTTCCGTTATTATTGCGTTCTGTTAACATATTTTATTAATTTGTTTTCGCTTCATATTGTTTCTTTTTATTCATTGCTTTCCGTGTTGACACGTCATGAAGCACAGCAATTTCCTTACGTCTTTTTTATAAAAAAAAATATTATATAGCGTATAAAAAATTACACGCTCGTGCTACTGTTAGCTTACATTTTGTCGAAATATCTTCACAAGCTCCCACAACTGATGGACTATTTTACTAGTTCTATTAGTGTATGTCGTAGTTGAATTTTTTCAGGTCTTAAACTGGCGGAGATTGTGATATAGGTGCAGTATCGGAAGGATCTCAAACCTTTATATTGCATTTTGTATTTGTGTCTCCACGTGTAGATCAAAATAAAAAATATTTAAATTGAACAAGTGCTCAGTCTGCTGTAGCTACGGTTGCATGTGCGTAATTTGTCTTCGTTTACATACTTTAAGGTGTTTTGTTTCCAAATTCGAATATTATGCGCCGTATATTTTTGAATGACTTTCATCCGTGCAATATTTTATAAACTGTAAATTTTTGCATAATTATCTGTTTTGCGCACTTAGCAACCGCTTGTGCTGCGTATTGTGGCGCAACAACATCGAAAAATTATCAAAATTTGGCGGACCCAATGGTGCTATACAATAGGAATGATACTGTATTGTAAAACGCTAATCATTAAATACGACCTTCAGCAGTAAGGGTACTATACATGTATGTTGCTAGTGGATGTGTGCAGGCCATTGGCATCATGTGTTCTGCTGGCTGCGTTAATAACATGCGTCTTTCCTATACCTTCATTGTGCCCTCTTTTTAACGTTTCATTTGCAGTATGAGTTGGATATATGTTCAAAATACTGTGCACATATGGATCTTTTACTTGGATGTTTACACGGTTACAATTGTGCTCGTGATTCCCACATGTTACAAACGTGCTCGTGATTCCCACATGTTACAAACGTGCTCGTGATTCCCACGTGTTACAAACGTGCTCGTGATTCCCACGTGTTACAAACGTGCTCGTGATTCCCACATGTTACAAACGTGCTCGTGATTCCCACATGTTACAATCGTGCTCGTGATTCCCACATGTTACAATCGTGCTCGTGATTCCCACATGTTACAATCGTGCTCGTGATTCCCACATGTTACAATCGTGCTCGTGATTCCCACATGTTACAATCGTGCTCGTGATTCCCACATGTTACAATCGTGCTCGTGATTCCCACATGTTACAATCGTGCTCGTGATTCCCACATGTTACAATCGTGCTCGTGATTCCCACATGTTACAATCGTGCTCGTGATTCCCACATGTTACAAACGTGCTCGTGATTCCCACATGTTACAATCGTGCTCGTGATTCCCACATGTTACAATCGTGCTCGTGATTCCCACATGTTACAAACGTGCTCGTGATTCCCACGTGTTACAAACGTGCTCGTGATTCCCACATGTTACAAACGTGCTCGTGATTCCCACATGTTACAATCGTGCTCGTGATTCCCACATGTTACAATCGTGCTCGTGATTCCCACATGTTACAAACGTGCTCGTGATTCCCACATGTTACAAACGTGCTCGTGATTCCCACATGTTACAAACGTGCTCGTGATTCCCACATGTTACAATCGTGCTCGTGATTCCCACATGTTACAATCGTGCTCGTGATTCCCACATGTTACAATCGTGCTCGTGATTCCCACATGTTACAAACGTGCTCGTGATTCCCACATGTTACAAACGTGCTCGTGATTCCCACATGTTACAAACGTGCTCGTGATTCCCACATGTTACAAACGTGCTCGTGATTCCCACATGTTACAATCGTGCTCGTGATTCCCACATGTTACAAACGTGCTCGTGATTCCCACATGTTACAATCGTGCTCGTGATTCCCACGTGTTACAATCGTGCTCGTGATTCCCACTTGTTACAATCGTGCTCGTGATTCCCACCGTGTTACAATCGTGCTCGTGATTCCCACCGTGTTACAATCGTGCTCGTGATTTACGTATGTTACAATCGTGCTCGTGATTTACGTATGTTACAATCGTGCTCGTGATTTACGTATGTTACAATTCTGATCGCCTGTGTCACAATTGTGTCGGTCTGCGTCACAAATGTGCTCGCGGTTGACCCTCATGGAACTGCGTGGCATTGCAGGGCTGCAGGGCAACGAGAGCCCGAAGCACAAGGGGGGCGGCGGCGTGGGGGAGAAGACCTCGTCAGGGGGGGCGGGGGGCGGGGCGCCCGCCGTCGACACACACGTGCAGCTCAAGTATGAGAACGACAGACTCAAGCTCGCTCTAGCGCAGAGGTGAGCTGGTGTGTGTGTGTGTGTGTCTTGTGTGGGACGTGTTTGTGTGTCCTGTGTGGGACGTGTTTGTGTGTCCTGTGTAGGACGTGTTTGTGTGTCCTGTGTGGGACGTGGTTGTGTCTGAGTATCGTGTGTGTGTGCTTCGCGGTGTCAAACATCCCAGAGAAGCAGTGATTTTTTGTGCACATTTTTTCTTGGTATTCTAGATCAATTTTTGTTCAATGGTGGAAATTTGCGAGTGAAAAAACTTGAAAATCTAGATGTATTAGAGTTTTTGTTTCGTCTTAATGTGTTTAAAACAGCTTCAAGGTACGGAGCAAAAATTCCTTTTTTTTTGCCAGTTCTGGTTACCTTTTATGTATAATCTTATTAGTTAGAACCATAGTATTCTCGCTCTTTAATGCATTATTTAATTTTCATGAAGCTAAATTCATGCAACTTTCACTGTCTCTAACTTATCTCCCATTTTAAACTGACTAAACTCATCACACATCCACAAAGCTAAGCTCGAACGATTGTAAGCATATAGTGACGGTGAAGTAGCGTGAAATGGCCATGCCATGAGTACATTGAGACTCAAAACAGTTCATTGAGACATAGAAATAATATATGGCGTGGAAATATGACGTTGAGACACTGTATAACTGCGGGGTGCTGAGCAGCTCAGCGAACGCCAAGAAGTGGGAGATCGAGCTCAACTCCCTGAAGACGACCAACGCGCGCCTCACGTCCGCGCTCCAGGAGTCCACCGCCAACGTCGAGGAGTGGAAGAAGCAGCTCCAGACCTACAAGGAAGAGAACACCCGCATGAAGAATAGGATACTCGAGCTTGAGAGTGGCGGTGGTAGAGGTGAGTGGCGGTAGTGGAAGTGAGTGGCGGTGGTGGAGGTGAGTGACGGTGGTAGAGGTGAGTGACGGTGGATGAGGAGAGTGCCAGTGGTGGAGGTGAGTGGCGGTGGTGGAGGTGAGGGGCGGTGGTGGAGGTGAGTGACGGTGGTGGAGGTGAGTGACGGTGGTGGAGGTGAGTGGCGAGAATACTGGTGATAATGTTGAGTGGCGAGAGTGACGGGGGTACTGATGAGTGGTGGTGCCATGTGTGAGTAGCAAGAGTGGTGGTGGGCTTCATGATGGTGTGGTCGAACAGAATGCGGGAGCGAAGTTGCTGTAGATAATATTGCTCATTTTGGTCCTTATGCTCTGTATGGTCACTGCATAGTTACGACAACGGTTTTCATAGCCTCGTTACAATAACTATGGGTCGTAGCTTAGGTACCCAACAGGTGTTGCAGCCTTATTTCAAAGGTACATTTGTGGTGATCACAGCCTTTTTTCAATTACCGTACATAATCGGTAGTCGTAGCCTAGATACAGTAACGGTGATCACAGCCCAGTAACAATAACAGCCTGTCTCAACTCATAACCTTGTTTCAGTAATTACGGTGCATTAGCGGTAGTCGTAGCCTAGATACAGTAACGGTGATCACAGCCCAGTAACAATAACATCCTGACTCAACTCTAAACTGAGGTTTGTTGCATTACAGTCATCTGCGAGTCGGACGAGGCAGGAGAGATAAAGATGCTGAGGTCCAAAGTTGCGAGTCTGGAGGCAGAGCTGGCGTCTCGGGATAACACCGTGGATGACCTCAGGGCCCAGCTCATCCGCACCAGAGCTTCTGATGACCACAAAGAGCGCCTACAGGTGAGCCGAGCTTATTTTTAGCTCTCTCCGCGCTGAAAATTTTCGATGAAGAAAATGCGAAAAAAAAATGTAAGAAGACTATCTTTGGTAGACAAATTTAAAATATAACAAATCTTGATTTTAAATAAGGTTATCTATTTAAAAATACGTCATGCTAAATGAGATTATTTAACAAAACATTATACCAAATTAGGTTATTTATTTTGTATTGCAAGAATGAAAGAATTGAAACTTCACAGTTTTCTGAAGTTTAATATTGTACTAAGACTTCAGGTTTACCAAAATGTTGCATTTTTGAAATCCAGTTTGTTTTAAGATCACCGTGTCATTTTATACTTTTATTTGTTCATTTTTGAAATCTGGCATCATTTTAACTCACCTCGTCCTTTTAGAAATATATTTTTTAAATTTGGTATATTCTCAGGCTCATCGTGTTATTTTCCTTAATTTTTTTCTAATTTGCACAGTTGTGAATGCTTGTGTACTTTTCAGTTGGTTGTTTTCTTAAAGTTGATTTTTGAACTATTCATGTGGTGGTGACAGCAAGCGCTTAAAGAAGATTAACATTTTTCAAATAGTACATGTTTGAACTGATCAAGTGGGAGTAACAGCAAGCGCATGAGGAGATTAATACTTCCATCCTTGTTGAGCTGACCATGTGGTGATCATTATGTGATGGTGACAGCAAGTGCTGGAGGAGATTAACATTGTTGAGCTGACCATGTGATGATCATTATGTGATGGTGACAGCAAGTGCTGGAGGAGATTAACATTGTTGAGCTGACCATGTGATGATCATTATGTGATGGTGACAGCAAGTGCTGGAGGAGATTAACATTGTTGAGCTGACCATGTGATGATCATTATGTGATGGTGACAGCAAGTGCTGGAGGAGATTAACATTTCCGTCAAACTGTACACTTGAGCTGATCATTTGATCATTATTTGGTGGTGACAGCAAGCGCTGGAGGAGAACGAGCAGCTGAGAGTGGAGGCGGCGCACACGCAGAGCCAGCTGGAGGTGGCGATGGCGACGCAGGACACGCAGCGCAACGTGGTCGAGAGCGTCAACCAGCAGCTCAGCGAGAGACTCAAAGACCTCCTCGCGCTGCACAACGAGCTCAACCACCTGCTCACTACTTGAGGCAGGGACGCCCACCGCTCCCTATATGTGCACGCTGCTGCTGATCACAGGAATTCCGAGAATGGAGGTCAGTGACTCCTGCTGTTGATTACAGGAATTCCGAGAATGGAGGTTAGCGACTCACAGGAATTCTGAGAATGGAGGTCAGTGACTCACAGGAATTCTGAGAATGGAGATCAGTGACTCACAGGAATTCCGAGAATGGAGGTCAGTGACTCACAGGAATTCTGAGAATGGAGGTCAGTGACTCACAGGAATTCTGAGAATGGAGGTCAGTGACTCACAGGAATTCTGAGAATGGAGGTCAGTGACTCACAGGAATTCTGAGAATGGAGATCAGTGACTCACAGGAATTCCGAGAATGGAGGTGAGTGACTGCAAGATGGCCACCAAGTTTTGCTAAATTACGGCGCATTAGCGGTAATGACAACAGAGTTACCGTTACGGTGGTCACAGCCCAGCAACAATAACAGACTGTCTCAACTCTAACTGAGGGATGCATGCTCGACCGTAGCTGAGAACTTCCTTCAAACTCTTTGTTCCCGCGTAGACGTTGTTGATGAAAACGCGTTGCTCCTTTGTTAGTTGCATTACGATGGGCTTAGTCACTTGAAAATTTACATTTAAAGGTAAATTTTCAGATGACTTGGACCTTTGTATACTGTATACTCAGACCTGAAGCTTTGTAGTCAGGATACATATCTCTGTGTGTGATACAACAAATGAAACTGAAATATCTCAATTCAAAGTTATTAAAATCTTAAGTTGGGATTACTTTTTTATGGTCCATATGGAATATTGAAGCTTTATTTTGAGTTTCACTGCTGCCCCTAAATTATTCTTGTCACCCAAGTTTTCTCTAGTTTTACAGTGCGTTCACCTAAATTAGTCTCATTTTGTAGGTGTTGGTGGAGGTAGAGGAGGTGGAAGATTACCTAAATTTTGCTTGCGTTGGCAGATGTTGGTGGAAGTGGAGGAGGAGGATCACCTAAATTTATCTCGTGTTTCAGGTGTTGGTGGAGGTGGAGGAGTGGGAGGGGGTGGGGGCGTGAGCCCGAGCATGGAGCTGGCAGGGGAGCAGATGATGGCGCGTATCATGGCTACAGGGGGCCTCATAGAGCGGGAGGAGCGGCGCCGGAGCAGCGTGTCACTCGGCCGCATCACCCCGCTGGGCAGGATCAACGAGGACGACGAGGAGCGCAGCCCCGCCAGCGTCGACCAAAGTAAGGATGACGATGAGGATGAAGGATGTGACCCTCGGCTCGGCTCCAACCTGACCATCAGTGAAGAAAAAATGGTGGTCATCAAGGAAGGAAAAGTCATCGAGATCGAAAGCGGGCAGGTTTTACTGGAAGGTCAAAAAGTGGCGGACCTGGAAGACGGGAAGATGGTGGAGCTCGCGGACGGTAAGATCGTGGGTTTGGAGGGCGGCAAGCTGCTTGAATTCGAGGGCGAGAACTACATGAGCGACTACGGTCCTGAGAACACCAAATTTCCGGTACCAGAACGATATGTACTTGGTGGGGGCGAGCAGTACCCATATGAAGGGAGCAGTGGACGCGGCAACAGCAAACACGTCGCTTTTGGAGCCGATCAGTACAAGCATTACGACAACAAGTTTCAGGACGAAGAGAGCTACGATAACTTGTGTGGCAAAGGCCAATACATGGGCGGCCCCTATGGCAACTCGAGCCACTTCCACCACCATCCTCAGGAGTACGACCAGCTGCCCTATGTAGCCTCGTACCAGCGACCTCCAGCGAACTGCGTGCCTCCCATGGTGGGGTATGGGCCTCCCCACGGGGACCACCGGAGTGGGCCTCACTCTATGATGTGCCCTTCCATGGTGGGTCACCACTACGCGCCTCTGATGGCCAATGCCCCTCCTCAGGGGGGGCACACGACCCCCGCCCAATACAAGAGCACGTCTATGGCGAACCCGTATCCCAACCCGCTCCCTCCCCCCGCTCAGCAGTACTTGCATATCAGCGCACAGCAGCAACGGCAGCAGCAGCAACAGTGACATAGGAACACTTAGAGGTAGTCGGTCGATCAGTTGAGTGCACTACATCCCTACTCTGTGCGGGCAGTTTTGTGGTCGTGTGTTGTTGTAATTGCAACACAACATTTGTTGCTCCGAGCAGTCCTTGTTGGGTCGTACTTGGCTTCAGAATTAGTCATTTCCAGACCCTGTTACCGTACTCGACGTTATGTTCGGAGCATGCTGGATGGTTACTGTGATGACTATGAGCAAAATCTCATCAGTATTGATAGCAGAAGTGCTTGTCTACCAGGCCTGGCTACGGGACAGATGACACCGGAGCTGTCGGCGTGCTGCAGCTCGAGTCCACGATTGTACATATACTTCTGACAACTGATCGACGCTAGAGTGCTCCTGTTGTGGCAGATTTCCTCTTCAGAGCAGCAGTGTGCGCTTTTATTTTATTCTGTGATGCGTTTTAGAATGACCTGCTGGTTGTTGTAATTGTATTTTGGAAAGAAACTTGAGTGAAGTTAAGATAAGTAAAGATTTGAAATGAATGGGGTTGGCATTTGTAGTGTTGTTGGCTTTGAGCAGACGCTGCTGCGAAGACAAGTTTTTCCCTTGAAGGATTTCAGAATCAAGAGCTGTTCCGGTGCTCTGCTTCAGCTTGTTCACATTTGCGTTTGCTCCTGAGACTTAGCTTCGTACATGGTTGGTGGCAAACACATTCGGTGCGCTTGTTTTGACAGCCTATCGAACTTGTGTTGTGCTTAGTACTTACAGTGGTTACTTAACTTTGACTTTTTAAACACATAGGAATTCTCGTATGCTCTGTTATTCTAAGTTTTTTGTGAGACGCTATACCGTAACTTCAGCTGCCTCTGCTTGCCCTCTTGGTTAATGATACATCACTCCAATACACGCCCTCTAGCACGCGCCCTCTGCGTCAATAATACAACTCTCCAGTACACGGTCTCTGGATCAGTAATACACCTCTCCAGTACACTCCCCCTTGGTTAATGGTTAATGATACATCACTTCAATACATGGCCTCTTGGTCAGTAATACACCTCTCCAGTACACTCCCCCTGAGTCAATAATACACCTCTCCAGTACACTCCCACTGTGTCAATAATACACTTCTTCAGTACACGCCCTTTGAGTCAATAATACACCTTACCAGTACACGGTCTATGGGTCAGTAATACACTAGCTAGTATCATTCTCACGTATGTCGGTAGTATTCTACAGTGACCATATATATGTTAAAGGAGAGACCAGTATTTTACAATAAGTTTTTTTTCTAACAGTATCACTGGAATATTTCTTTTGGCGTTTCAAGTTCTTATTTTTGTTGTGGTATTCATTACCTGCGTCCGAGGGTAGTGGAAAGAAACATTCTATGATAGGCCTGCGTGAGAGTGAACCCGGCGTCTTGCTTTGATGCAACCGAGGCATCTTGTGATGAAATATGTGCCAAAAACTGGGAAGTGAGAGCATTGTTGTTGTTTTTGAGTTGGGATTGGAGGGTATGTCTGCGTCTCGGCATGCGTTATGGGACAAACGATGGTGGTAGTCAGTGCAAAGGGATGTTTGGATTCTTCCTCTTTCAGTGAAATTTTATGTTTTAAAAGTTTTGTTCAAAATGAAACTAATCTCGTATGTTCATTCGAAAAATGTTTCTTTGGTGATTTCATTTTCAATCGTAGGTTATAATAATATCTCTATCGGTGAAATTTTATGTTCAATATTAAACCGTAATCTCTCAAGTTCATTAAGAGTGTTTGTTTTGTGATTTCATTTCCAATGGTAGAATTATATTTCATTTGATTAAAAGATGGTGTAACTCGCATGCAATCATGTCTGTATCTCAGATGGAGCGTCAATCGCCTCAATGTTGAATTATTTACTTTCATCTCGACTCTCGATAGTTTGATGGTTTTTTTTTTGCTTCAAGTTTGAGGCTGATTTTTCCTTTCAATTTTTCGACATAGAAAAAAATGCGCGCTCAGTTTTGCCACAGATTTTCTTGTACATTTCAAATGCATTTACGTTTTCATATCACGTCTTCTATCACTTCAAATGGAGTAAGTTTATTGTTCTAAATTTTTGTGCGTGTTATGTGTGCCAGTAAATTTTAGGCTTAATTTTTATATGTATGTTGGTGATGGCAGCTTCGAGTTCTTCCCTCGATCTTCTATTTGTCGTCAAAAATTGAGATTTTTACCTTGAGATTAGCTTACTCATCCAGAAATTATATTGAATAATCTTTATTGGCGTCCTGCTCTTAACGGGCTTTATTTTCTACTGTTAAGACACGCTCAACGTGATATTGAGCGTTTTCCACTTCTCTTTACATTGTAGCGTGACACAAAAACCACTTGATCATTCCACTGCAACATTTGTACAAGATGTCATGTTTAGTTTATAGTGAGTACAAAGCACATGCCGTTCTCTGCTCTGTTCTATGTCCTGTAGGCTTAGATCCTCTAAACGACATCAGTATTGCTGAAGTTATGCTTCTACACCGCGTCCTACAACTTCCTGCCTTTCTTTTGGGTTCTTACATGTACGACATTGCCTTCTACTCTTACAGCAGTCTACTTTCTGCTCTTCCGAAGATCGAACCCCTATCCCTACATCTATTTCCTCCTTGGCCTATTCCGTATTAATCACTTGTTATACTCTAAAATGAGATATTTCTATTGAATTGTCGATAGAAAGTATATTATGGATGATTTTATTAGTCTTATGTTGAAAAATAATGCGGCAGCCTAGTTCACTAGTTTCCTAATTAGTCCCAATTCGTGTATGCATTTAATTAAAACTGTACTGGGTTCCTGAGGGACTCGTCATCAAATACCAATACCGGATCTTTTCCAGATAAGCCCCGCCACTAATGCAACACATAAGTTCACCCGCTTGTGACTTCTGAAAAAATGCACCTATCGACTTCAAATTACTCTCAAACGAAAGATTAAAACATTCTTTCGTTTGAGAGAGGTGGTAATTTGAAGGTGATAGGTGCATTATTTCGAAAGTTACAAGTGGGGAACTTATGTGTTGCATTTGTGAAGGGGCGCATCGGGAAAATATCCCCAATTTCTGCAGTGGGAGACATACCAAGCGATGTACGCCCGTTGCATCTTGAGTGGAGGTAGCGACTTGTTCTGACGGGTGGCGTGCTGTATTTCTCGCGCTCCCATTCCAATACTGTTACTTTCCAGCGCATTTTCTTGATAAAATCGGATTGAAAACATAATTCACTTGAAATTTTCATAAACTTCATTGAATTAGGATGAAAAACTTTGAGTAATGAAATGTTGCACTCGGTGACCCGTTGGTAGGTTGGAAAGCCTGTGACAGTGTGAGCTGTCATAGCTCCGAGATGACCAGAGTAGTAAGTCGGAGCCAGCGACTTCATCTCAAAAATAATTCACTTATTAAGCATTATGAGAACTCTTATTCTACGGGACTATTTAGGTCACTTTTTTGTGCGTCTCAGCCCTGCTGCGAAACGTGTTGCAATGCTCATATAAAAGTAGCAACTTCTGATTAAGATAGACGTCGCCTCTGGATATCATGTCTGATATGTAGTGTTGCCGCCGGCGCTGTGAGAGTCTCAGTCATTGTAACCTGTGAGTTTGTGTGGGCCCTGTAGCTCCTGGTCAGACCCTCCCTCCACTTGGGTGAAGTTAACACAGACATCAAAACCTGCGAGGTGATATTAAGCATGAAAGGAGGGGGTGCGCTGCTCTATGTCTTCTATCGTCAGTTCCGATTTAATGTTAAGCGGCAGAGCTTTGTGTGTGCCAATGTGCAATAACTTTAGAAAATTTGTATAAAGGTTCATTGCTCTGTGTTTCCATGTGTAGGTCTGTGTGTCGCTACATAGCTTTTTAGAGACTCTACTTTTTTGCTATCAACAAGACTTCGTATGTGTAGAATAACATTTCTTCGGTCTGTTAGTCTATCTCTATTGCTGCCGCTGCTGCTGTGAAGTTTTTTGGTAGCTGAGTTTGTAAATTAAGTAGTGGCACCATCATCAATGGTTGGTGAGCTCCGCGTGAAAAGTGGTACATATTTGAAGGAAGTGACTGCACCTTAGCAGCATCCCTCACCGGTGGTGGAACCACGTCTGAATGGTGTACGTATTGGACGACGAAATGTTGACGTAACCGTAGCGTGTATTTTTCTCTCAATTACAATGTAATATTTTAGCTTGTAATTCCATAACTTTGAAATTCCAAATGTTGATGTAGGGCGCTTGTGCGCCGCAACCTGACAATACTCGTGGTTGACTGCTCTGCAGTCAGCGTTGCTGTGCGGTATCACTCCCAGAGGTACTTCTTCCTTCGCCTAATTTGTACCAGTGATGTCCAGTGTTCCCGGCGATACTTTCCCTCTTACATTCACAGGCTGCTGCACTCCCTCCTCGTTTTGGAATGTAGTCTTGTAATGGTTTTCAGTCTGGCATAATCCTGATGTAGTCTTGTAATTGTTTTCACTCGGACGTGATCCTGTGGCTTGCCAGAAGACATAAATTCTATTTGATGAAACTGGCTCATTGCGTCTCTACTTAGCAGCTAGACTGGGTTGTACCAGGAAGGTACTTGTAACTCATGTGTGCCCTGCTTCCAAGGCTTAAAGGAGGTGAAACTGTATCGAGTTGATCTTATAGTCATATCAAGTGCGTTTGTATCTTGATGAGATCGTACTGTTATAAAATTTAGTGATGCTGAAGCTAGAGGCAGGTTCGAAAATGTTCATTTCACGCCCTCATTTATGTTCTTGCCTATGATACAGAAATAATATATATTCCTTTTTAATAAGGAATCCATCTTCAGTGGCAGACGTCTTCCGCGGGGACAAATCCTCATCTTTTGAAGAGGTCATTCACGGGCTGGTGGAGCGTAGCATAGAAACTAGCACAAATATTGCTGAGAACTTATTTTGTGAACGTTTAGGGTATGTTCCAATGAAGTAATGAAACTTGTTTTCTGGAAAAGTTTTCTGTTCCTATTCTAATTCTGAACATCAACTGCTGTGATTACAGCCTTTATCATTTCCTATATTAGTATCATTTGTGAACCATCACTAGAACTCCTCCAACTTCAACAGATTTGTAAATGTCGAAGATTTGTAAATGTCTTCGTTACGCTCTGGCTTCATTTCAAAATTACCGCTTATCTGACCATTAATTTCAAGAATTAAGGCTTGCTAGTAAGGTCAGAGTTTGTTAAAGGAATTACGTTGTCTATCCATTTGAACCTGCCGGTGAATCGCTCCAAATCCTTGCTCATTCGTATAGCTGTGGTAGCGTGTTACTGATACGTATTTCACATCCACTTCTGAACTGCTTGAACCAGCGCACTTGGCAGGCACGTGTTTAATCCAGCATCTTCTTTAATTTGTCATTCTACCTGCAAAATTTAGAATAGACAACTGAAAATAGAAGTTAGATGTGAAGTTTATATAGCACCGTGCCAGTTTGAACTCCTTTTTATAGCCCAATCTTGGTTAGATCTTCATGTGAGGTATCTAGGAATGCGAGGTCGCACCATGTGGAAATAACCTGCAGTGGCTTCAACTGCCCCTTTTTTTATTTGTGGCTGCATTTGATCTCAGGCGTAATGAATAAATCATGGCAGAAATGCTGACACAAAATTTGTCTGCGAATTGTATCTTTGTCAAGAAGACATGGGCTGTACTTGTAGAATAACTCATATAGCAGACTGCTATATTACTCAGTTTCTCATATTGCAGACCGTTGTATCATAGCGTGATTGCATGGTAGTGTGGTGTTAGCAATATTCACTTGCTGTAGGCTGCTACGTGTTGCAGCCAGCGAGCACTACGTACTGTAGACTGCTGTGTGTTGCAGTCGGCAAGCAGTGCATGCTGTAGCTCATGCAGCTAGTGGTAGTGTGAAGAGTCGATGATGCTATCGAGAGTGCATCTTCATAGAACATAGTGATTTTTAGCGAGGTCTGGTGCGGGTTTTCCAAATAATTTAGGTCGTCGTAGCGGTATGGCTTGCAGTGAAAGGTATTGTATTGACTTATCCTGCGCTGCTTGGTGTAGTTTTTTGTGGAAAAACACAAACTTGTGAATTTTGGACCTAACAGTGCAGCACGCAATCAAGTTGACAAAAGAATTATCGCTGCTGGTTGTACTCTTGCAACGACTTGAAGTGTTAGAAAATCTATCCCAGCTCTGCTGGACACCAATATCGTATTGCAAGCGCCACAATTGATAGGCTGCTCAGACAAGCGTTGTCCTACATTCCGTTTGTATTGCTCCCAGAGTTTTAGGAATAGTCGATTTGTCTGCTGCCCTGCATTTCATAACACGATGTTGACTTGAGCAAAATGTGGTCATTCGATTCTATAACATGAGTTGTTTAAGGAGACCCGTGATATCTTTAGTTAATGACTAGTTGTTTTGTCTACGCACGAAGTATGTGTAGACGTGAAGTACATATGTGGCAAACCCTAGGCTAAGAATTCCTGTTCTAAAGAAATTTTCCAAGTTTTTATTTCATTAGTTGTCTTAGTCAGAAGAAGTTTCTTCTTTTACCTTGAACACACGAGTCCCCTTCGGCAGCGTCGAGGACCACAAGCTCTGCAGTCAAAGAGTCTCAACTTCGTAGTCTGTTGACGACTTGCCCGCCAAAGACAAGAGTGTACATACTTACTGTAGAGTAGCACGTAAGGCCTATATTATTTTAATGTGCGTATGTGCGTGTGTACAAGACGTGTGTGCTGTTATTTCAATGCCTGTAAATATAAAGCGTCTCCTCCGTGCGAACAAGAATAAGTCGCCTGGACTTCAAGGGTGTAGAGGTTCACGGTTGCCCACTCTGCAGCGGCCTCGTGGTTGTTGTGCGTAAGAACGCAGAGTCACGTTGCTTTTGGAGTAGTACCCAGTCATCGAGTGTGTCTGAGTGAAATCACGGGAACACGGCGGTGATTCACGGCCTTCCATTTCCGCAGTTCTAATTGATCGCTTGCTTTTTCTTCGCGCTCCTTGTGGGTCAGTCTAAATAGCATGGAGCCTTAATGGTTTGGACGCCAATGGTGTGAGCTGCGCTCCTCCGTAGACCTAGTCTTGGTTTCAAGTACTCCGTGCCTCTAATGGTTTACTCACTTAAAAATAATTTCAGAACAGTTTGTGTCGTTTTAGTATTGAAAATGTTCTCAACCTTACTGGGACGGTTCCAAAAAGCTACCAATCTTAACTGTTGGAAATATTTTTGGCGATTGTATTACAATCATTTACCAGACGAGAAATAAATTCACGAGTAATTTACTAGTGACTGATAGCAAGAAGCTCATTTTATTGGCAAAACCAGTAAATAAAAACAGATATGAACGTGAGGTATGGAAAGAAACGTGAAAATAACCCTAAAATTTTAAATGATAGGAGGGTACTTACTTGGAATGCGAAATAAAAGGAGCGGGCTGGGAACTTGGGATTGCTGTGAACGAAATGAACATCTACTGTACTTGATCTGTAGATGAGGGGGGAGTATTTGAGCTTGCAGTTCTGATGGGAGAAAACGACTTTTCAAGTCCGGTTTCAACTGTGTTCCTATGATGATCCTACTGAATAAGAACGTGAAAGTTATGTTCAAAACTACACGGAGAAATGTATTTTTTGTTTAGTTGAGGAAGAAGAATGAATTGCTTTGCTTAGGATAATTCTTAATGAATCACACATAAACATCCGCGATGAATTCATACACAACTAAGTTTCCAATGTGCACAACCATGGACTCGTACCTTCATGTTATACACTTGTATACTGCTATTCCACGTTGCAGGCTGAATTGCATTACTACTAATTCTGCCATTTATGCGTATGTCGCGATAGTGCGATTCTTTGTACTGCGTTTGACTGTGTTAACGTTTATACAAGCTGAGGTTTTTAGTGAAGGGACGTTTTACTTTTGATTGTAGTTTGAAAGACATAAATCATACAATTAAGGTTTACCGTGAGTAATCTAAGTCTAACATCCAACACATCGTTTGCGAGAGTGCGTATTCATATAGAATCTTGCCTATGGGCTGAGTTTTATAACAATTCACTTAGCCATGTGGGCAGTTTGTTGCGCGTGCTCTTCTGAATTTACTTGGCTACGCTACTTGCTTATTGTAAGGATGACTAAGCGTGTGGCAAATCGAGAGGGTGAACAGACGACACTCAATGGTTCTTATAAACAAGGACCGAGCGTGGCCAAATTCACTTAGAAAAAACTCGCGTGGCCAATTGTAGCGCTGCTTATGATGAAAATTGGTTGAAAATTTTGTTTTAGGTTACTTTTTTACCTCCAGTTAGCGTTTGCTTGTGCATTGCAAGAGGGCTGTCCTACCTAACACCTGGCTCGTTATTGTTTCATTCTGCCTCGCTTTGCTTCTTTGGTAGCTGATGGTCGATTTCCTGATCATTTCAAGCTCAGAATGATTTCTCATTGCTTCTTTGCTCCACTGTTTTTAGTGGTCTTAGTTTCAACTACCACAAATGCCCGCTGTGTTTGCAGGTTTTAGTTAACTATTATATCTGATTTTACTCCCTGATCATCAAACGTTTTGCATTACTAAGCGAGAATGTACAACTCGATTCTTTCCATCATTTTCTCCCTGATCATCAAGTTTTGCATCACTATACGAGATTGTACAACTCGATACTTTCCATCATTTGCTCCCTGATCATCAAACGTTTTGCATTACTATGCGAGAATGTACAACTCGATACTTACCATCATTTGCTCCCTGATCATCAAGTTTTGCATCACTATACGAGATTGTACAACTCGGTAATTGCCATCATTTGCTCCCTGATCATCAAGTTTTGCATCACTATACGAGATTGTACAACTCGGTAATTGCCATCATTTGCTCCCTGATCATCAAGTTTTGCATCACTATACGAGATTGTACAACTCGGTAATTGCCATCATTTGCTCCCTGATCATCAAATCTATGAGGACGGAAAACGACTTGCATTTCTATGTGGGATTGTATTTACTGAAGTGTGGTTTAACGAAAAGTTAGTGTGTGTGTAATGAAACGCGAGTTTCATTACAGTTGCGACACGATGACAGATGCGATATGATGCCAGATGAGATAGGTGCGTCTTAGCGTTAAGTCTATGATCTTCCTATTCAGCTAAGTATGTTGCCCTTTTGTTCATGAATTATATGTTGCTCGCAATTTATTCGTCTTTGTGTCTATGTCTCACTGGTGCCGTGCGCTGCCTAAGCGGTTCACATGTTATGACTTATTTCTTTGCAAAAGTAAGAGAGGGATTGACAATCACAGTGAAACACGCGGTTTTTTATTTCAATTTACATTGCACACAAAGACCGGTTCATATTTTCTCCCCGTCATGGATTTCCAATCGAAAGATAATGCAAGGACTTCGACAAAGACCACCAGCATCCCATAAAATGCTCGGTGTGGTTTTGGACCAGTTGCGCAGCCACGGGGGCCGGGGGCCAGTTTCAGTCGCCGTTTTAAGTAAAAATAATAAGATTGCTGATAATAAAAGTCTGGCCGCCTCCTGAAATTATTTGGAATTTTCGGCTGGCTGAGCCACTGTTTCGAACCCTCGTGAGTCGACTTCCGTCAGCGACGTTGGTAGCTCGTACCACTCTGTCACCAGAGCTAGTCATAAATTCGAGAATTTTAAACGAGTAAACTGCGTCTGTTGCCGGACACAGCCGTAATGCTTTAATATGAACGCACCTGGTCCCGATTTCCATTACATACTAAAAAGTTTTACAAAATTAACAATTCAAATATCAGTAAGCTAGTCTCCTGGGTTTTAAAGTCAACATCAAATATTTAGCTTTCGTTACGAGGCTCATTATAATTACGCGTCATGCTCATTTGATATACAGTAAGTTACCACTGATGCGTGTGCCAGTGCGACGCAGACTGAGCAACAGACTTCACACGACGTGGCCGGTGCCAATGCTTGTACATTTAAGGTTTTATTGTTTGCTGTCGATGAATGTTTAACAAGTTATGTTGTCATGTTGTTCCTATTGAATGTTTGAAGTGCTCCGAATCTACAGTGTCTACGTGTGATGACTGACATAGTGAAGTACGAGCGGACGACCTGTTGGGGAAATGACTTCCCTTGAGGAGCTGGATTCATCATTCTATATCGTGCATTTCGTCCCGCCTTTCCTAAAGCTACTGTGTAAAACTCAAAAAGTTTGTGTGTTCATTTCTTATTCTGTATTTCTTCTAATCGCTGTCAGTTAAAATATGACGAAAATAATTGACTAACCAGTGTAAATGATTTAGGAGTAACGTTATGAAGATGGTGATGTTGATGTTGCTTTCTTTTTGTGTTCATGACATAGGTTCTTAGTGTCAATATTCGTGGGAGCGACTTCGTTTAACACTTCGACCGCAACGTGCACTATCGTTGTTCATGGAGGGAATTTTCATAATGCTGCTAACCGACCAGTAGTCACAAACTCAACTTTCATAAATACTTATTTGAAGCTAGATGAAGGCAAGATCTAGTTAATATTTGCTATTTTCGAACTTACTCACTACAGTTGACTTTAAATTTGAGTTAAATATTGAACTTGAGTTTAACCAATTGCGGTCAAAGTGTTAAACGCGCCTTGCTCTGGAGGTGGACACACTTGCCGCGGCTGCCTCTGGTGTTCCAGTGATGATCTGTGGTGGAACTTTTGATCTCTGATTATTGTACTCCTACCAAGTAAGTTCTAATCGTGTCTTCATCGTTTTTTTCTTAATTATGAATCACTAATTTTTTCGTTGTGGTTTGTATTTCTGACTAATGAATCACCCACTTTTTTCAGAATCATCTGTGTTTCTGACATAGGAATTGACAATTTTTTTGGTAAAACTTTGGGATCGTGTATTTTCGTTTCACGAATCACCAATTCTGTGAACAAAATAGTACTGGTAATGACCCGTATCGCTCCCATTGCTCCTCACACATTATATCCCAAAGGCAAACTATTCTTTAAGAATACATGGTATTTTCGTTCGTAATCTTCTACTTTTTGCAATTATTTTTCAGTTATACGCCTTTGTAAATGTTTTTCAAGACACACGTATTAGGTCTTAGTTCTTTGTAGACGTTTTTGTTCAGCATCCCGTAGCCCAGACCCATTCTACCTATTTTTGTTCATCTTCCTCTAGAAATGCCTGTTGTTCACACACCTTCCGTTTTATTTAAAAGTTCTGCATTTATATGAAAAGAAAGTTCCAAGTGTACTCTGCATTTCGGGTTTTAATGAAAATTTTTTTTTATTAAATTGTCGTGTATGAATGTGGGCTATTCAAACCATTCAATGCATTCCATTTTCTGTGCATCTTGATGTTCTTTAAGATCTCGTTGATTATTGTTTATCATTGATCTACCCATGTGTACTCATTGCTCTTTATTTGTGTCGATACTTCACTATTCGTGCTAACAGTTCATCATTCATGCCGCTTGTCCATTATTCGTGCCGATAGTTTATTATTCGCGCTGATACTTTGCTGTTCGTGCCGATACTTCACTATTCGCACCTGTACTCCACCATTCGTTCCTCAAGGTTCCGTGTGGGGGCAATGGAATTATCTTTCGCGTTTCCTCTAATTTATGAACAAGTGTGTGAAGGTTATCCCCATCATGTCATTATCGGTACTACTATTACATGGCCGCATAAATGATAACTGTATGAGTACGCTAAAATAGTTACATGAGTCTGTACACTCAGCAGTAATGACACGAATTGCCAAGTTCAGCAAACATAACCTGCATCCCTCTTACTTCTCTTCGCAAATGGTTGTAGTCGGTCCAGTAACACAGCAATCGCTGTGTTATTGGATTAGCTGTGATTTGCACTCTATCTTGATTTAAGCTTTCAAGGGGTAATAATCAGTCATTTGTATCCCTTGACTGTATTTTCTTATCTTTTAAAATGCCTAAGTATTATGGATATTTTCGGTGTTTCATGGAGCGCCATGAATGATAATACCTTCTGACTGTTCCACATTTCGAAAAACCTTCAAGAAGCGCCAATGTTCTGGCTCCAGGAAACTCGAACTCCCCTGGTAATGATTTGTACTTCTATTTCCGTGTGCGTGTTTGTTTTGGTGTGCGTGATCAAATGTTCTCTTTTTGTCGTGCACTTCGTGCTAGCTGGGTGGCGGTGGAATGTGTTTCCTTCATATTTGTAGTACTTCTATGTTTGTAACGGCTGAAGATGAGATTACGTCTGAAATAAGTGATGATGTTATACTTGATTACTTTTCTATGCCATTTAAAAAGTACTTGCTAGGATGAATAATTGAAGTCGAGACTTGACATGCTACTTCTAGCTCTAACAGCGTGTGCGTCTTTTCTAGCCAATGACAGTCACTAGCAAGATTTTCAAATTTTGATTTATATAAATAATTATTTATTTTTCGTCAGGATCTCTCTTTTAAAGTAAAAATTACCCAGTTATTTTAAAACAAAAATTGATGTTTGATGAAACCAGAATCGATTCACCTGTTATGGGGCATTATGCACGTTAGGAATGACTTCCCATGACGTACCATAAGAGCGTCGAGGCTTCGCTGCATATTAGGCGTCGTCACACGGAGACCAAATGGTAACGTTTCGTCGTAATCACCTACAGTCTGCGGTACCACTCGGTCTGTCCAGAGCAACGAAACAGTCAGATTTCATCCTTAGATCGACCAAACTGGTCCCAAACTAAGGCTGAAATCTGGCGGTTTCGTGGCGCTTGACAGACCGAGTGGTTCCGCTGACTGTAAACGATTATGACGAAGCATTACCATTTGGCCTCCGTGATACGGCGGCCTAACAGACGTCTGCTAGCTCTGCTGAGTCAGCCACAGTGGTTGCGCCAGTTTGTGTAGTCTAGTTCTGCAATTAGTGAAGCTTTTTGTAGAATGGCACCCTGTGAAAAATATGGCTGTACAGATTTGGTCATACTATGAGTATGAAGCCTCTCCTGTCCTTCTTGTTTACTCATGAAGGCAGCCTTCATGCGTCAGCGTGAAGCCGAAAGACGTTCTGTATGTCTTTTTTCATTTCTAGTTGACACGCAAAGACACTGTTTGCGACAGAAAGCGATTCCTTCCCCAAAAATTCCATTACACACCACACCTGTGACCACACGCTCCCTGAGTACTGCGTTACTGAGAAGCCGTGATCATGTCACTGGCAAACCGCGTTTTGAAAAAGTGTTTGCTCAATATCTAGACAAGTTTGTTCTTCGTTACCGTAAGAATTTAGGCGTATTGACTCAACGCAACATTCAATAAGAGCGTACGAACAAAATTTTATGCGCGCGTTGTATACTCGGTGCTTGTGTTCGATGCTAGGTCTTTGTCTCGGCATTGCATCGTGCTGTTGAGGCTTGTAATCTACGTGAAATGGCGGATTGAAGAAACAGTAACTGAAAACCACTCTACCAGATTCATGAAGTAGTCGTTCCATGAATGAAGCTGTCATTTCAAGTCGTTCTCTAGGAACGCGAAAGTATTATAATAAATTAGCGTTTATGCCCGTAATTCACGAGTGTGTGTGAATTGAACGTACAACCTAAAGCTCGTCTCACAGGCTTTTTTTATGTTAGTATGCCATTTCTTGATGGTTGCTCCACTGTTCAGCAGCGTTACCATTTTTGGGGAGGTTTGCTTGGAAAAGAAGCTTCTAACTCCCCCATTAAGGCCTCGAGACCCCCTGCAACAAAGCACAAGCGCGGGAAATTGGGCCATTGGAGCTAACTTTCAGGGAGTTCAATTTTCAAGCTGGTTTTGGAGCCCGTACCTTAGGCGTCTTTGTTTTGGGGGGCAGCGCTTAAAAACACGGACTGTGGTGTCATCATTCTAGGTTGTGTTGCCATTACAAGTTCAGTTCAAGAAATATGGCCTTCATCCTCTTCTCCAAGAACGATTTGTGATTGAAAAAGGATGGTATATGATACCATTACGCGAAGGAACTCATCTTTTTCCATCCTTTAGAAACGACTGTGACTGCACGTTTTACGGAGCTGACTATGTAGCTAGATCATAAGTTTGTAAAATCAAAATCTGATATTTGCCCCGTGTTCAGGTTGGTCGAAGTGTGAATGTTCAAAATGCGTGGTCGCGCTTCTGCACGCCCTATAGCAATGACACCACCGAGGCTATCGCGCTGACACTTCTCTGATCCGAGTGTTGGTGTGCTCGTGTGTTGAATATCGCGCAGTGAAGCTGGTCAAAGTACTGTAGGAGACGGTTTTCAGTGTTTCTTCTTTACCCCTCGTAGTGTAATGTGATTATGACTATGGTGCTCATGTCGCTCGTTCAGAAACGAATTTTTGTGCTCTCCTAGTGTCTTCTCCGTGCTCGCTTCGCGTGTGAGGAGCATGTATTCTGGATACGGATCGGGGCATCGATTAGATGGCGTACTTAATTACAAGTTAGTGCAAAATTGTACTTCGAAAATATTTTCTTAGGGAGATCGCAGGCTTGACGTGTTGCTTCGATATTGTGTCCTCCATACATGTTCCTTTTTGTAGGCAGCTCGGTGATTTTAACAGGAAAGTAGGTAAAATTTTCTCCCGGGTCTTGTTTGAATGGATTTTATCATGATTGTGTCGCTCTGTTACTTACTTCACTGTGGTCGGTGACTTGTGAGTAACTTGCTATGTCATCTTTCTCAAAGTCAATAAATGGCCCATATTACGGTGCAGTATTATTTTGTCCCTCTTAGATGTTACTGAACTTCACCGGATGAGCTAGTAAATTGTGTCCTATAGTTCATTTGCCCATCACCACAGTAGTACAAAGTACCCTTGAGTAACTCACCCTTTATGAAAATAAAGAATACTATGATAACAAGATTAAAATGCAGGATAATTTAAAACAGTCCAGGAGTGTATTGAATTTTTTTTTTTTTTTTTTTTTTTACCCCCTCGCGCCATCTCGCCCTTGTCGCGGGGAGGGGGCTTGCGTGCCTCTATGATGCCCAGGGCTGTGCTATCCAGGTGCAACCATGGTAGAGTGGCCTGGGTTGAGGGGTCAGACGAAGAGAGATGGCAGCATTGTGACCACCCTACTGACTTGGACTTCTATACGGATTTGTGCTGACTTTCTCTCTTCGGATGACCTGGCCTTCTCCTGGACCACGCTCTGACCTCTCCTTGGGGGCTGGCAGGAGCCTAGGCCCGTCCTGCCAGTTTTGAAGTCGCATGCGGCGAGGGCTAGTGGGAGGGGTGGCTGGGTAGGCGGGGGGCTGCTTAAACGTCCTTGGCGTGCGGGAACGCGCCTTCGACTAGTCAAGCGCATCAACCTGCTGATCCTGGTCACTCTGACTGCTATGCCTGTACCTAGCGAGCGTTCCCGTTGGGACTACGTGTGCCCGACATCAGGGATCCCCTTGTAGGCGGCCGTCTTAGGTGCTGGCTCGGGGTGACAGGTGAAACCTTACCTTTTCTCAACATGGAAAATTTTCCCGCTATATCTTCGGTGACGACTGGACCCTCACGCACGGACACCTGTACTGAATCTTCCTCAACTTTGCCATTGGCGCAGCAACCACCATCACAGTCTTCTGCGAGTGGTGACGCTGAAGCCGGGCCGTCTGAGAAAATGAATATTATCCTTGAACCTCATGTTCCCCCATCTCAGAGACAAAGGGTGCAACCACACCGACACAAGCGCCGTGTTCGGCGGCAACATTTGTTTGCAGAGCCCCTGGCCAGTATCGATGATAACGAAAATGCAGCTCTCCCAACGGAATTTAAAAAATTTTTCATTATTAAAACCAAGGATGGATCGCCCATGAGCCACGTTGACGTGATTGAAGCCAATCGTCAACTGTGCAGGGGACTTGGTGGCAGACCTGCGAAAGTAACAGAGACCCGGAACGGCGGTCTATTGGTTGAGGTGCGCAACCAGCACCAAAGTGCGGTTATCTTAGGCCTGCGGTCCCTTGCGGGAGTTGGCGTGCAGGTGTCTCCTCATGACAGACTTAATGAGTGCAAGGGTACCATATGGTACGACAACTATCCTCAGTATAGCGACGACCGCCTCCTAGAGGAACTGAAGCAATTCGAAGTGAAAGCATTATACCGGATCAAGAGATTCGAGCGGGGAGTTTTGATGCCCTCGTCAATATACATCCTCACTTTTGACCGCTGCCACCTACCACAGTCTGTAGACATTGGATGGACAAGATGCCTCGTGCGCCAGTACGTGCCGAAGCCCCGCCGCTGTTTCAAGTGCCAGGACTTTGGGCATGGTGCCAGGTCCTGCCGTGTTGAGCCTGGCGTGTGCGTCAACTGCGCGGAAGAACAGCATGAACTGCCCTGCACCAAATCTCCCCGATGTGCCAACTGTGGTGAGCAACATCCTGCTAGCTCTCAGTCTTGTTTCTATTATAAACTTGAAGAGGAAACCCTAGCGGTGCAGACAAACCAGCGCATCAGCTATGGCGAGGCTAAGCGCGTGGTTGGCAGCCGTTTCAATAAAACCCGAGTTACGTATGCAGAGAAGGCTAAAACCCCTCAAGCGATGCCCACCAACCGTGTTCCCGGCCCTGCTGGCCGGTGCCAGCTGAGGAATACTGCAGTGGAACGGGAGCCGGGTGCTGGTGGAGCGGCCATCCCAAGAATATCTGCAACTGAAGAACAACCACCTGCATCCAAAAGTAGAGCGAAAAGAAATCCAACGGAAACTTTGGTGGCGGACCAGCCAAACACACCTGGTGAACCTTTGAGAGCAATACCTTCTATAATAACCTCGAGAAAGCGTACACAGAGCGGCACGTCGCCGACCCACAGCAACAACATGGGTAATGTGGCTAAAGCACCTAGAGTCACCGAAAGAGCTCTTGATGCACTTCCAAGCCAGGCAAAGATTATTCCGGAGCCGGAGCCGGCAGCCCCGCCTGGTGGTATATCGGAACCAGAATGCAAAGGGGATAGAGTGCCCCGACCAGGCGTGCGGATGCCCGGCAGTGGAAGTGGGGCTGTGGGGAGCGCTGGGCGTGACCTTTCGGTTCCTCGTGCGGACGGTCGCAGGTCTGAGCGGGATAGTGAGCGGCATATTGTGACGCAGCGTGTTCGCTCTCTGGAACGCGTCACAATTGTCCCAGAAGATTTCGCGTCGCATATGTTGAAGAAATTTCCTATCCCGCGTGGCTTCCCAACTAAGCCACCTCCCGCAGTGCCAATTCATACATGGGATGATAGACCCATAAGCCCCGTGCCGCCTGATCTGGCAACCGCTCTGAATGAGGGTGCTGAGAAGGACTCCACGCGTGCTAAATCTCGAACTGGTAAACCGTGAACACCTGTATCCAATGGAATATTAGAGGATTTCGACGTAACTACGGAGATTTGAGGGCCCTCCTTGAGGAGTACCAACCTTGGTGCGTTTGCCTCCAGGAGACCCTTCTTGGAAGCCTGAACCCTACACCCCCAAACAACTATTGCATTGAGGTTTTTTCCCCGGTGCCTAATCCAGTGCCCGGAACGGGACTTGCAATACTTGTGCGGAGAGATGTGGGTTATAGTAAAATAACAATCAATACTGGACTACAGGCCCTGGCCCTCCGTTTGTGTATCGGGCAACGTATGGTCTCCGTATGCAATATCTATACATCACCTGGAGATCCCTTAACCTCACAGGACCTCATCCTTCTCAGTAACCAACTAGCAAGACCAGCGTTCATTCTTGGAGACGTAAATGCCAAACATGTTCGTTGGGGCAATTTGATAAATGATCGGCATGGCAGAGCGGTGGAAGAGTTTTTGGATGCTACCGAGTTGTGCCTGTTGAACACCGGAGCCCACACTCACTTTCATGTACAAAGCGGTACCTCCTCTGCAATCGACGTCAGTATGTGCACGCCCGACATTTTTCCTGATACGCAGTGGTCTGTGCTTGAAGATACGTGTGGTAGTGACCACTATCCTATCCTTTTGAGTTTGGTACGGTACCAACCTGAGCCCGTGGATCCACGCCTCAATTTTAAAAAGGCAAACTGGAAAAACTTCGAATCCTGCTCGCGAATGGAAGAACCAGATGAGAGTTGCAGTGTGGATGAGCTGGTCGATCACTTTGTCAGAACAGTGCGTGCGGCTGCCGACGCTGCCATCCCAAAGTCTCAGGGAGGCTGCCAGAAACATCGTGTTCCATGGTGGAACAACGAGTGTGCAATAGCTAATTGTGAACGGAAGCGAGCCTTGCGGCGCTACCAACGCACTAAAGAGCTGGCCCATAAGATCGCCTACAACCGAGCGAGGGCTCGAGCGCAACTAGTAAAGGATGTAGCACGTAAGACATCGTGGCAGAAGTATGTCTCCGGCCTGAATACCGACACCCCTATGGCCAAGGTATGGCAGAGAGTGAACAAAATGAAGGGAAATTATGGACACAGGTCACTGTGTTTGGAAATTGATGGCTCTCTCACGGCAGATCCGGATCGCGTAGCAGAAGCTTTGGCTCGGAGCTTCTGTCGTGTCAGCAGCGGGTATCCCTCCTTGGCTCTCAGACGTCAACAAGAGCGGCAACCACTTGATTTTTTGACTAATTCCACCTACTCTTACAACGATCCCCTCACAATGGTAGAGCTTTATTGTGCCTTAAAAAAGTGCAAAAACACAGCCCCCGGGCCTGATGGTGTTTACTATCAAATGATGAAAAATGTGGATCATACGGCAATATCATTCCTTTCTCTATATATACAACAAAATCTGGAGCACACACACATATCCGCAGCAATGGCGAACAGCAACAATCATGGCTTTTGCTAAGCCCAACAAGCCTGCCTCTAACCCAGATAACTATCGACCTATTGCCCTGACTAGCTGCCTTGGTAAGCTGCTGGAAAAGATGGTAAATGTACGGCTCACGCGATGGCTGGAGGCCGAAGAACTGTTAAATCCCGTACAGTTTGGTTTCCGACAACACCGCGGAACCATAGATGCTCTGCTCCGTCTACAGAACTACCTGGTAACTAACCTCGCAGAACGCCGACAGACTGTATGCGTTTTCTTCGACCTGCACAAGGCCTATGATACTGCGTGGAGATATGGGATCCTCAAATCATTGCATGGATATGGACTCCGTGGTAATATGGCCTTGTATATCCAGGAGTTTCTTGGTGAGAGAACCTTCCGTGTTAGAGTGGGTGGTACTTTCTCCTCACTGCAGCTTCAGCGTGAAGGCCTGCCTCAAGGCAGCGTCATGAGTTGCTCGCTATTTAATGTCGCCTTGAACGGTATTACTTCGGTCCTCCCCCCTGGCATTTTAGCCTCTCTGTATGTGGACGATTTTATGCTGTACTCCTCATCTGCATTATTGCCTGCAGTGACTCGCAGAATGCAGAGAGCCATCAACAAAGTGAACAACTGGGCTCTTGAACATGGCTTCACCTTTTCTACTGAGAAGACTGTAGGCCTTCATTTCCAGGGACGTGGCCGATGTGATCCCCCTCGACTGGTGCTGGGGGAGGGACGGGTGGCTTTTGCGCACAGCGTCAAGTTTTTGGGGATGACTGTGGATGATAAGCTCACCTGGAAACCTCACTTGGCAGCCCTCAAGGTTGAGTGTGCTCGGAGAATGAATCTCCTTAAGTGTTTATCCGGAGTAGCGTGGGGAGCAGACCGAATGACGCTGTTGCGACTATATAGAACTCTTATCAGAAGTAAAATAGACTACGGCTGCATAGTATATCAATATGCAAAAGAATCGACTCTGGCTAAACTGAACCCAGTGCACCATGCAGCTATCAGGCTAAGCACTGGTGCTTTTCGATCCTCACCCTCTTACAGCCTGTGCGTGGAGAGCGGAGAGCCTCCTCTGTGGCTTCGACGTGTGCAACTAACCTTGCAGTACCTAGCCAGGCTGGAACAAGTCCCGTTGTCTCCTGCATGGGTTAGTGTGCACGCGCCCCTTGGACGACACCTGCCTTTTCCTTATTTCATACCTTCGTCTGTGGACTACCCTGTGATTACAGCTGCTATGCAATTGAGACCCATGCAAATACTTCCAGTACTCTTAGAAAATACTGCGACGTGGCGCGTCCCTATAGATAGTTTTTGCCCCGGATGCCGGATGCCCAAGAAGGAATCCGTGCCGGACTACATCCTGAAGGGAATTTTTATGGACCATGTAATGGAAAAGCACGCTAAGTCTGTAAAGTTCTACACTGATGGATCTAAAACGGGAGATGCTGTAGGATGTGCTGCTGTGTCTGGGGAAAGGGTCAGTGCAAGGAAGCTGCTCCCAGAGTCATCAATTTTCACAGCAGAATTGTACGGTGTGATGGAGGCGCTGAAGCTGATTGAGGAGTATCCATGTGGGCCCTTCACTATTTTCGTTGACTCAAAAAGTGTAATTGATGCCATACAGATGTATAATAGTACGCACCCGCTCATTGCTGAAATTGTCGTGATGCTAATTAACTTTGCAAGTAGACGCAAGAGTGTCATGCTGTGCTGGGTGCCCGGACATGTGGGAGTATCGGGCAATGAGCGAGCTGACCATGAGGCTAAACGGGCTGCGGAGACAAACGAGGAGACGCTGAACTCGATGGTCCCTTTCCGAGACTACTACCCACGGATAAAGGCTGCAGTGAGAAGCTTGTGGCAACAGGAGTGGGATAGAACAATTAACAATAAATTAAGAATTATAAAACCCACCGTACGTGAGTGGACATCGTCTAGTTGTCGCCCTCGTCGGATGGAGGTGATACTCTGCCGCCTTCGTATTGGCCATACTCGTTTGACGCACGGGCACTTGATGGAGCGACAGCCGCAGCCTCGATGTGAGCGGTGCCACGTTCCTCTGACTGTCAAACACTTTCTTGTTGAGTGCCCCCGGTATGCTGCTGCCAGGAGTGTGTGCTTCCCGAGACTGCGAGGTCCTGATGAGGATGTAATGACCGGAATGCTCAAGGAAATCGAGCGTTCAGCTTTCAGTGTGACGGCGCTGAAAATGTTTCTAGAGAAGTGCAACCTGATGTCTCAAATTTAGCCAGGAAAGGGACAGCGTAATCAAGGAACTTTTCACGTCTGAGATGTGGATGACTAAACTACAATATGGCCGGGTGCGCTGCGTAGATGCCTCTGGGGATTTCAGCGTGGGTAAGGCGCCCGGTCATAAATGGGTGGGCAGCTGAAATCCCCTACGGGGTTTTTGGCTGTCCTGTGTTTCGCGGATTGTGCGTCGCTCTGTAGATGATCTCTTCAAAGATCAACTAGGACTCTTATAAAATGACAATGATGTGGGTGGCAATTGAAGCGGTCTTTATGATGGCTGCTGTTGTGTTTCCATGATGGTTATTGTGACAAACTTTGAACAACATTTATATAGTGTGCTTTTGTGTAACGATGTGAATCCAGTATTTTAAACTGTGAGATCTACGGCGCGATATAGTACGAATTACTGAAGCGCTAGCAAATCAATGCTAATACTACTACTACTTGAATTTTTTAGTCATGGAGTGATCGCCATTATTGTTTAGGTAATTGTTTTTGTAATTTTGCTTTTCAATACTTTTCCCAAGATGACGAGTTATAGAGATAACTAATTAAAGAATAGTGCGTATTAATATTTGTAAGGTATCAGGTTTATTGATGTGAACATTATACGTCAAATATCCCCAGAGCATTTATGTAAATCTGGAGGTCGAGGTGGCCACGTCACGTCTCCGTTAGATGTAGGAAGGAGGTGTGGAAATATTCTTTTTAGTACAGGTATTGATTCTTGGTGAATAAGATCTGCTTTTCACGCAAGTACTTCAATTAGTTTTAAATTCAATTACTATTTGAAATATCTCGAACTCTATTTGCTTCGCTTTCCCCCCTCGCGCCATCCTGCCCTTGTCGTGGGGAGGGGGCTTGCGTGTCTCGAGGAAGGCGGGGGCTGGGCCTTCGGGGAGAATTGGTCTCCCCGGCAGATTCAATCATGTTGGAGTGGCTCTGCTGGAGAGATCTGACTAACTGGGGTGGCAAAACCCCAAGCTCAAGGTTTAACTGTGCTGATGAGCTGAGTGGTCGCCGGGGTTCAAAGGCGACAATAAGCAGTTTTTAAAGCTCTGTCCGTCTTCAGATTGGCAGAGCCCTCTCCCTGGGGCGGGCAACTGGGAGTTGTATTCTCTCTACAGACCCGCCGTTTTTGAACCAGCCTCTCCATGGGCGATTATGAAAATTCTGAAAACTCTCAGGGGATGGGGCCCCCTTCTCAACCCCAACCTTTTCTCGGCAATGACTCGGCACTTCCCTCGGACTCTGCTGGGATGTCTAAAAGGACAACCAGCCCTACTTCTCCTCTGATGACCTTGAGCCCCCATATGGATTCTCCTCTGACCACTCCAAGGGTGATGACTGCTGCACCCTTCAATAAAGACAGCGATTCTCACTTGACTGCAGAGAAACTTTCTGAAAACCCAGATGGCCCGAAATATGTAACCCTAGAGCCCTACCAACCAGCTTATAGAGGACGAGGGCGACGAGCCCGGAGACCACGAGTCAACAGCTCCGTCTCCTTCTTCCCGCCGCTGGAGGAACAGATGCAAGCACCTGAATACAAACGATTCTTCCATATTTCCTCACCTACGGATGTGAACCTGTCTACCATCAACGTTATTAGGGCAAATGACGAGATAGAACGAACTATCGGAGGCCCGCCCAAGAATATTAATGAAGCAAGATCGGGACAACTGATAGTGGAGGTCTCAAACCAAGCCCAGAGTCGAGCCATTATGAACCTGAAATCTTTGGATTCACACGAGGTGACTGTTGAACCACATAAAACTCTTAACCAAATAAAAGGCACTATTTATTACAGAAATAACCCCAAATTTTCACCTAGTGAAATCCTCGAGGGACTCAAGAGACACAAAGTTCTCGAGGTCTACCAAACAAAAAAGAGAGTCACTGGAGTCCTGATCGACCAACCAATTTATATATTAACCTTCGATACATGTCAGCTGCCCGCTGAGGTCTCAATAGGATGGACAAAGTGCTCTGTCAGGCAATATGTGCCCAAGCCCAGGCGGTGTTTTAAATGCCAAAAGTTTGGACATGGAGCTGGGACGTGCAGAAGTGACCTAAGTACCTGTTACCACTGTGCTGGGGAATTACATGAGCTACCTTGCTCCCGACCTGCTTGCTGTTCTAACTGTGAAGGACCTCACCCGGCCTCCTCCTTGAGCTGCCCAACCTACAAGAGGGAAGAAGAGATTATGGCCCTGCAGGTAAAAGATAGACTATCATATGTCGAAGCTAAGCGGAAAGTAGCCGCCCGCTATGTCAAACAGAACACTTCCTTCGCAGACGTTCTCAGATCTACAAATGTGACTGCGACACACCAAGCAGGCCGCTCGGTAACCTCCATGAGTGCTCCCTCCGGTTGGAGACCCCCGAACCCTGCTTCGGAGACTGTGCCTGCTGGTACCCTAGAGAACATCGCTGCCTGTACAGAAGTGAGCCTCTCAACAGAGAGCCAAGACACTCGAGATACCGAGCAGATCCCTACACCAAATGCTCATTACAAAAATACCCCAACTTCGACCAGAGAAGAATCCCCTCTAATACTACCTGAAATAAATCCAAGGGATGCCAGGAACACTACTGTTGAAGGCCGAAAAACTGAGAAACCTAAGACTATTTCCAACCGAGACAAGCCTCGAATCGCAGCAAAGCCAAATATTACTGCCCCTGATGCAGTTCATCCCACGAGCCAAACCCAAAATCGGAAGCCAGTTGAAATGGAGGTGAGTACAGGAATCCCTCGAAAGCGCCTTCAAAGCGGAACACCACCAAAAGATCTTAGCCACAACAAAATCCCTAAAGGGCAATTGGATTCTAGGCATGAAGAAAAGGCATACCCAATTAGTAGAAGGAACACAACCTCACAGACCCACCTCTCCAGGGATAGTTTTAAAAAGCCCTCGCAGCCTCACTCGCGGAGAATGCATTCTCTAGACAGTCACTGAAGTCCCAGCTGACATCAGTGCAGACCTCCTCAAGAAATATCCTCCTCCTCCTAACCTCCCGTCAATGCCCCCGCCTGCTATCCCTATGCAGGTTTGGGGAGAAACCAGAAGAAAGTCAGACGGAGAACGACCTATTCCTACCATTGTAAGCCAACAGATTCGGAATTTAGAAACAAGAAAAGATCCACCAAGAAATCTCCCTTAATGTCGCTCAATGCACAATATCATACAATGGAATTGCCGTGGTTTTAGACGAAATTATGAAGACTTGCAAGCTATATTACGAGAACACCAACCCGCATGCATATGCCTACAGGAGACCATGCTTGGTAACATCAGGCCTGGCAACCTCCAACAGTACAATGTGGAGACCTCCTCCTCCAATCCTAACCCTGTTCCTGGCTCCGGACTTGCAGTTTTAACCAGGTCTGACGTGCCGCAACTTAAGATAGATATAAACTCACCCTTTCAGACATTGGCAGTTCGAATCAAACTTGGCGCGATCTATCTCACCGTGTGTAACATATATATTCCCCCGAATCTGGCTCTCAATCCTGACGACTTACTCAATCTAACCACGCAGCTACCTCCTCCGTTTCTGCTGGCAGGAGATTTTAATGCTAAGCATGCTGCATGGGGCAACTCCATTAGCGATCAGAGAGGAAAAACCATTGAGCGATTGATCTCCACCACAGACATCTGTCTCCTAAACTCAGATGTCATGACTCACATCCACGTCCAAACTGGCTCCTCGTCGGCTATAGACCTCAGCCTCTGCTCACCTGAAATATCCCCAGATATTGAATGGGCCATACTGGAAGATACCCATGGGAGTGACCACTTCCCCATCATAATGACCTTACTGACTCGCCATCTCGTTCTAACGCAGCCGCGCTACAAACTCCACCGTGCTGACTGAAGTACCTTCGAAGCGCTGACTTCCCTCGAGGAAGAGGAAGTCCAAAGCGTGGATGATGCCGCAGAAAGAATCCGAAGAACTATTAATGACGCCGCATCCGTATCCATCCCGCGCTCAAGAGGCGGTTATGTGCAACATCGAGTGCCCTGGTGGAACGACAACTGTGCGCGAGCCAACTATGAACGGAAAAGAGCTCTACGACGCTTCCAACGCAGTCGCACGGTTGCAGATAAAATTCTTTACCAGAGAGCGAGAGCCAGAGCCCAATTCATTAAGAAGGCAGCCAGGAAGCAATCTTGGCAACAATATGTATCCTCGCTGAACACCGACACACCAACCTCCAAGATATGGCAACGAATTCAGAAAATGAAGGGAAAAGGACGACAAAAACTGCCATCACTTGAAATAAACGGAGAACTGGTATGTGACCTAGATCGCGTAGCCACCCATCTAGCTGAGCACTTTGCGGAAATTAGCAGCGGGAGACATTTTTCGCCTACATTTATCCAACTTAAGCAATGACAAGAGGCAGAGGAACTTGATTTTACTACTGATGAACATTATGCCTACAATGAGCCAATTACATATCTGGAAGTATTTCATGCCCTTCAACAATCCAGAAACACCGCACCAGGACCAGATGGAATATATTATAAAATGCTGAAAAAGATGCACCCTACAGCCATAACATTTCTCCTCTCTCTTTACAACAAAGTCTGGGAAACGCACTCCTACCCCTCTGCTTGGCAATTAAGCATAATAATGGCCTTTGCAAAGCCCAACAAACCCCCAACAGAAGCGACAAGTTACCGCCCAATAGCCTTGACAAGCTGCTTGGGAAAGCTTTTAGAGAAAATTGTCAACATTAGACTGATGCGACATTTGGAATCCCAAGACCTCCTCTCCCCTGTTCAATTTGGGTTTCGACCTCTGAGGGGTACTACTGACGCCCTTGTTAGACTTCAAAACCATATTATCAGGCACCGCATCCAAGGTAAACACACTATGTGTATCTTCTTTGACATGCAGAAAGCTTACGACACGACTTGGCGATATGGAATTCTGAAGAGGGTACATGAGCTCGATATAAGAGGCAACTTGGCTTTTTATCTTCGGGAGTTCCTG
This sequence comes from Morinoia aosen, assembly GCA_030386875.1. Taxonomy (NCBI): domain Eukaryota; kingdom Metazoa; phylum Arthropoda; class Malacostraca; order Amphipoda; family Talitridae; genus Morinoia; species Morinoia aosen. The sequence continues at coordinate 6,231,192 of CM059573.1, forward strand.
AGGCGGCGCTGCTTCAGAGTAAAGATTGGCTCTACTCTTTCCCCACTCATGACCCAAACTGAGGGCGTTCCCCAGGGCAGCGTTATAAGCTGTACCTTGTTCTTGTTAGCCATCGACGCTATATCGAATGCCCTGCCAGCCAATATCTCATGTTCGTTGTACGTAGACGACTTCATGATCTATGCCTCCTCGAGATACCTGCCGGCTCTAACCCGTCGTATGCAGGATGCAGTTAATAGAATAAATGCTTGGACTCGGGACCATGGATTCACCCTCTCCAGTGAAAAAACCGTGATGTTGCACATACAGCCCAGCCGGACTCACGAACCTACTCCCGAGCTACTCCTACAGGGTAGGCCAATAAGATCTTCCCCTACTGTGACGTTTCTGGGCATGATCTTTGATGACAAACTCTCATGGAAACCTCATATAAAGGCTCTAAAAGGAAACTGTACCCGAAAGCTAAACCTTCTGAAATGCCTCTCTAAGCTGACCTGGGGAGCAGATCGAGTGACCCTGCTGAGAATTTACAGAGCTACCATCAGAGCAAAGCTCGACTACGGATGCATTATTTACCAAACTGCAAATGTCTCCTCCTTATCATTATTAGATCCAGTGCACAACAGTGCTTTGAGGCTATGCACAGGTGCCTTCAGGACATCGCCGGTTCTGAGTTTGCTCGCAGAGTGTGGCGAACCAGCCCTGCAGTACCGTCGAGCGCAATTAACGCTGCAGTACCTCGTGCGGCTTAAGCAGATCCCTGCCTCGCCTACTTGGGACAGTGTGGTGGGAGACGCTCAAGCTGATGATGCCTTCCCCTACTTTCTTCCATCAACCACCGACTGCGGGATTTTACTAGGCCTTTCACAACTCCCACCATTTGAGATTTCTCCGGCGCCAAAGGGAGGAGAGCCGACTTGGCGGATCCCAATTGGAACTTTTTGCCCAGCTCTTGACTATCCCAAGAAAAATGATCAAACAAGCGTGTTACTGCGGCACCTGTTCATAAATCACCTACTGCAAAATCATCACGATGCTGTGAAGATATATACGGACGGCTCAAAGACCGACGGTGCCGTCGGTTGTGCCGCGGTCACTGAGGAGCAAACGGTGATGCACAGGTTGCTTCCCGAAACCTCAATCTACTCAGCGGAACTCCTCGCTATCCTCGCCGCCTTACGTATCGTAGAGGAGCGCCAGATCCAGGGACCATACGTAATACTTTCAGACTCTAAGGCAGCCCTCCTAGCCATCCGAAATTATAACTCGAAGAATCCGATTGTTGCTGAAATTGCCTGCAGCCTCGCGCGACTCTCCCGCACTCGGAAGCACGTATGTCTGTGTTGGGTGCCTGGACATGTTGATGTGCGCGGCAACGACAGAGCGGATGAAGCCGCGCGACAAGCCGCGGGCTTTACCATGCCTCCCCGAAATACAGCAGTCCCATGTCGAGATTTCTATCCTCTAATCAAAGCAGCGATTGGTGACATCTGGCAGCAGCAGTGGAACGACATCGGTGAGAACAAGCTGCGAAAATGCAAGAATACCGTTCGAGCCTGGCCCTCCTCGAGCCATCGTAACCGACGGCTTGAAGTCTTGTTGTGTCGCCTGAGGATCGGGCACACCCGCTTGACGCATAAATACCTCATTGAGCGGAATCCTCAACCCCTCTGCGGCGACTGCTTGGTGCCGCTCACGGTGCGCCACCTGCTGGCGGAATGCCCGAGCCTTGCCGACTTCCGTTTGCAATATTACCTTACGTTGCCTAGAGATAACCATGATGCCTTCTTGGAAGGTATGCTGGGAGACCCTCCCCGGGGCGCTTTTAATTTCGATTCATTAATTGCTTTTCTTTCTGATGCCCATCTTATAGACGAGATATAGGATGCTTGATGATATTGTACATCCCTTGTGAATTCGTGGCTCTTTGAGCTGAACTTCTCAACATTAGCTTTCCTGACTCATTGACCTTTTAAACAGTTTTTGTCTCTCCTACGTGAACTCTCTGGAAACCAACCACTTGATTGGACACTGTGAACATTGAGACCTTCGGCGCGTTATAGTCTTTGTTACTGAAGCGCTAGAAACCCGATTTTACTACTACTACTACTACTCTATTTGCTTCGTATTCTTCTTAGTATCAATTTTCAAGTAGATTTAATCATATATGAGACACTCTATGTAGAACACGTTTGGAATGCTAATTAAATTCATACTAGGTGATTCTTGTAAGTCAAAGTGCCATGAATTACCATTCAATTCTATATTCCTCTGAGTAATAATAATATTAATAATAACAAAATGCATGATGAGGTTAATTTCTCGCTCTCATTTGAAAGGGACGAAGATGTTATTTAGGCATCTTACTTGACTTTCGGCTTCTGAAGGGGATGAGTGGAATTTTACATCAGCTTTGCTCTGAAAGGTGTATAAACAAAAGAAGGAGCGTGTATTTCCTAATGGGTGATAGGAAATGTTAATTGATGAATTTTGAAAAATTCCTTTTTATATAGGTCTTTCAGAAGTAGCGCAGCCAGGGGGAAGGCACGCGTTTATCCTTGTGTAAAGTTCAAGGTTTTGTGAACTTCAAGTTTGGTGGCTTTACTCAAGTTTTACTTTAGAGCGGTTTGAATTCTATGCTTATCTAGATTTTTGAAGGTTAAAGTTGAATATTGAGGAATTTAACTATTTCACAAGATGTTCATTGAATAATGGCGAGGTCACCAGTGTTTTTCCAAACACCTTAATAGCTAATTGAATGATTTACGGCATCTGACGTCTGAGAAGTTAAGAGTGAGGGGTTCGGACGCGATCTTTCCGGCGTCTTTAATCAAACACAAAATACTATAATTTTCACCTCGGAACTGGACCATCGAAAGGACAAGAAAGTAGATATGGTTATTTAATTCTGGCCTGGTTTTATTGGAGGCTGTCAGATTGGGTCTTCCAGGTGCGCTGATGTTGACGTCCGATCTTGAGTAGGGACTGCAACAGGCTCACAGCTGCGTCGGTATGCGGAAGTGTAATTGTGGAGAAGGTCGTGTGCAATGGTATCCCGTGGTTAGTGACGGCAATAGCGTCTCTGATAAGTGAGGACGGTAAGTTGCAATTCCTCTAATGGTGTTAGAATATAGACTTGCAGGTTATGCAGCAGTTGGGTTAGCTGTAACCAATGATGTCTCAATTCTGAGTGAGGTGGAGGAATTGGATACTTGCTCTTGCCGTCCAGTAATGGGGGGTTTATTAGAAGTGAAAAGGCAACAATGAAGGAGGCAGTTGTTTTGCCAAGTCTGGCTACCGGGTTATTTTACCCTTTTGATATGATCGGCAAGGTAAGGGTAGGTGACGTGGCAGTGGAATGTAAAGTGTCTCGTAGCTTCCAGCCAACAACACCTAGATATGCACTCTCTGTATCACATGAGACAATGAGCGCTCGATCGCATACGATGTTGCTGTCGCGCGTCCGTGAGAGGTTCCGTTAAGAAGCAAATGTGAATTTTTAGAGATTGAATTTATTTCGTTACACAATTTTAATAAAATTGAGGATAGAGATTAGTGAATTTCGTAATGTGATTTTATGCTAATGGTCGAATTTATTTTACTGAATTTTTTGATGATCGTTCTGAGAATTTCGAAATTTCGACTGGGTTGCGGGATAGAGATTCACTACACTTGTGTTTTTATTATATCATAAGTTATAAATTTATTCAGTTTTTCTCAAGGTATTAAAAAAGGTGTCAATTTATGAATATTTGGCTCTCTGGTACAGGTGTTACGACAGACCAACGTTAGTACGTCGATTCTCAGACAAAATCCGCGACGACCTTGCCGGAAGATGCATATATTTCTCACAAGCTTTCTACATCATCCACGCTCATAGTTCGAGTATTCTAGAACCTTTCCTCAGAGAGCAAAGTTACATCAAACATCGTTTCGGGGCTCTTTCCCGAACATGCAAATCTGTGTTTGACAACGTGTATCTTGCCTCGTTTTCGCGCCACCCCCAGCTAACTTACGAATGCCAATGACTGCTACTCAAGGCATTTTCCAGCCCACTTTCCTCTACTGTAATTGGGTTCGATTAGAATGATTGTGAATTTTTTTTCATTAACGACTAGAAGCGTGAGCAACAAACTTGGTGGTTTCCCTTTTGTCTCGCACACTCGTTGTGGCTCAGAAGGTTCTCAGTGGTTATTTGTACTTATGATAATTCAACTTCAGAACTTTTATCAAACTTCAGACATTACTTGCGTGCATAAAATTATTGCGTTTAACGGTGTTAAAGAAAATCATAGATGCAAATAGAAAATAGTAACCCGCGAACGATATATCCATCAATTATTAAATTGAACAGTGATAATTTTCTATCTAAGCAAACTACATTAGAATGATTCGGTATTTTTAAAACTATGTGTGTATTATTTCAAGTTCTATATTTCTTTTAGAAGTGTGATGAATTTCAACAACACTGTCAGATACTTCTAGGAGTCTTCTAGCGGTTACATCGATTTAAATAAAATTGCGCGGCGGTACATGGTCATTGCAGACGCCATTTCTACAGACGCTCTGTGTGCGGTCATGCGTAGCAGCAAGTATTAGTAATGTAACTAGCTTATAGTTTTCCAAATTATGTTGAGCGTAATTTTTCTAGACGTAAAGTGCTTTTATTTTGAGGATAAGTTAACTCCATGTTGCTTTCGGTTAATTATAGCCTTAAGGGCCGTTTACATTAGGGGACATTTCGGCAGTGAGGCGCGACACGTGTATACGAGGCTCACCACTGAGTCTCATATTTGTGTGCGTTTATACGAAGTTCACTATTCGCCACGGTAGTTACTAGGCTCTTGAGTGTCGCGGATTACGAATTCGATCAGAGCAAATAGGAAAGTTAGTATAAACACACACAAATATGAGCTTCAGTGGTGAGCCTCGTACACACGTTTCGCGCCTCAGTCGAAATGTCCCCTAGTGTAAACGGCTCTTAACTCATGAGCTTGTCTTTGCAACAAAAAGTTGATTGTATTGTTTTCAGTGGTGTCAAATCCTTTGAAGAGATCCAGCAGTAATAAGAGTACCATATTTTTTTATTGATATCACCATATATTTTTTCGGCAAATGTTGAGGACTTGACCATAATCGATTTTCCACTTTTGGATGCCTTAACCTAGTTAATTATGTGTAAATGAACAACTTTTCTTGGTCAATGTTTAGTTTACCTTTGGCAGGGAAATTAAAGATGTCATTGCTGATAATCTCTAAATGAGCACATTTAAAAACCTTGGTCAATATTGAATATAATGTTGTCAACGAATTTCATAATTTTGTAGGTGTAGATGGGTAATATAGTTGATTATAAGACGTTTTACAAGAATGACATTTTGCCCGGCAATGCGTTATTTTCAAATTATTCAACTTTGAAGCACGCGGGGCTAGCGTAATTTAATTAATACTGGAAGCTAACCCCCTATTACAAACGTAAAGAGGTTGGGTCGTGAGGGTTAGGCACAGTTCTTTTAGTGAAAATTATAAATAAAGGTTTCGAGTGACGTTTGTTTACTTCGACGCCAAGGTGGCTGCCGCCATGGCGCCAACCGGCTGAAGATGGCGGCAGCCATCTTTGAATCGATGTAAACAAACGTCACTAGAAAGCTTTATTTATAATTTTCACTAAAAGAACTGTTGCTACCCCTCACGACCCAACCTCTTTACGTTTGTAATAGGGCTTAGCTTCCATTTTCATTGCTAAAACAATGACTGTTTTTGTGTTAAAAGGGCCATTCAGGAGCGCTGTTCGAATAACTTCAAACTTAAATAACTGGAAAATTAAGCATTTTTGGGCACATTGTCATTCGTGTAAAACGTCTTAAAATCGACTATATTACCCATCTATACCTACGAAACTATGAAATTCGTTGACAACATTATATTCAATATTGACCAAAACCTTTTACATGAATGACATTATGCTCGCTGATGCGTTATTTTTGAATTATTTAACTTTGAAGTTGGCTTTCGCGCACCACAGGAAGTGACCGCACCAAGCATAATTTAATTAATGATGGAAGCTAACCCCCTATTACAAACGTAAAGAGGTTGGGTCGTGAGGGTTAGCCACAGTTCTTTTAGTGAAAAGTATAAATAAAGCTTCTAACCCACCCGTTAGGGTGACGATCGCAATCTTGTTTACATCGGCACAAAGATGGCGGCGCCCATCATCTTCCAGTTGATGTAAACAAACATCACTAGAAACCTTTATTTATAATTTTCACTAAAAGAACTGTGGCTAACCCTCACGACCCAACCTCTTTACGTTTGTAATAGGCGGGTTAACTACCCTTATTAACTAAATTACGGCGCCAGCGCGCGCGCGCCGGCGTTTCAAAGTTCAAATATTCAAAAATAACGCATCAGCAAGCATAATGTCATTCATGTAAAAGGTTTTTAAATGTGCTCATTTAGTGATTGTCAGCAACAACATCTTTAATTTCCCTGCCGAAGGTAAACTAAACATTGACCCTTTTCTTCTATGCTCTTTCCGTCTGAAATAATTATTGAATGAGTTATAGAATAAATTATTTACGGCAACTGTCGTGTTTGGAGCGGGAAGTAATTAAGTATTAAACTTTGAAGTTGCCTTTTGCAGCAATAATAACGGAAGCTAACATCGTATTACCCACGTAAAGAGATTGGGTCGTGAGGGGTAGCCACAGTTCTTCTAGTGAAAATTATAAATAAAGGTTGTAACCGACCCATTACGTCGAATGATCGAGTGTGTGCAAGCGCGCACCGCTGCTTCAACGTAAATGGCAGCCTTGAGATGACCGCAGGTCCGTAACTTCAACCCCGGTATATCGTGGGTTCAACGTATCTGGGAACATTCAAATTAAATCTTTCGCATCAACAATATAACTCGTCATCTCATTAACTATGTTTATGCGTAGTAGAATTTCAATTGATTTATAATTTTCACTAAAAGAACTATGGCTACCCCTCACGACCCAACCTCTTTACGTTTGTAATTAAGTGTTTGCTTCCCTTACTCACTTTTCTCTGCCTAAAACACTGAAGTTCCTGTAACTCATTTACCGCTATAACTTGTAAAATATTCATTTCAGAAGAAAAGTGCGTTGAAGAAAACTTGCTTATTTTGATCTCATCAACAATATTTAGGCATCCAAAAGTGGAAAATCGATTATGGTCAAGTCCTCAACATTTACCATTTTTTCTTTACTTTTTGAGGTTTGTCTGCAGTGCTAGTATTCCTTCTTTTGGCATCTGGATTTTGTTGAATTAGTCAAGCGGTTCCTTTAGGTTAGAGCAGTTTTTTTATTATTTTTTTGGTATTTCAATCATGATGGATAGAAGTCTACTGATCCTGCTATCTAATGCCATATGACTGATTAGTTTTATGTGATAGTTTAATCATGAAGTATTTATATTGGTTAGAAATCCCATCAGTTACTGTGGATGTATTGTCAAGCATAACAGTGCTGTATGAAAGGAAATGCATCTCAGTGTAACCAAAGCTTTCAATACCATTTTGTATTCATAAGATGGAACAATTATACACATATGACTGATTAAATTTATGTGATAGTTTAATCATGATGTATTTGTATTGGTTAGAAAACCTATTGGTTACTGTGGATGTATTGTCAAACATTACAGTGCTGTATGAAAGGAAATGCTTTTCAGTGTATCCAAAGCTCTTAATACCATTTTGTATTCATAAGATGGAATAATTATACACTGTTAGGCAACTCAGAATTGCACTCCTGTGCTCCTAATATTTATTTTATATTTGATAGTGCACTAGCATATTTATTTACCAATTTAAATTGTATTTATGAGGAGTAATAAATGTAAAATATATTCCTGCATGCTCACTTACTACCAATTCCATTTTCATTTTACAATGAGTATTAACACAGTTTAGCTTCAAGGGGCAGTATGAATATATGACTAAGGGGCAGTATGAATATATATATCACTAAGGGGCAGTATGAATATATGATTCCACTTAAGACACCTTTGACAAGGAACAATATATGTTTATAAGTTGTTAGGCTAGTAACTAAAGTACACAAAATTTATATGCAAAATTAGGCCTTAGAAATAATCAACTAGCTGGGATATTATATTAAGGGGCAAAAATGATAAAAGAAGACAGATCCTAAATTTACTGATGAACATTTTAATAATTAAAAGCTTAAAGCATTGACTGCAATACAACCAACCGATAGGTTGTGCTTAAATTTCTTTGCTGCTAAACAACCCATGGATGGTCATTTGAAAAAAGTTGTAACAATCTTTAAAAAATTAATGGTATTTATTGGACCCAGTTAATGTTTGGTAGGTATTCATAAAATTACCTTGGTAAATGTTGAGGATTAAACCGGAAATCGATATTTGATTTTTCTTTGCCTTAACATAGTTAATTAAATCAAAATAAACAAGTTTTCTTCTATGCACTTTCCGTCGTCAATAAGTAGTTTACAAGTTATAGCGGTGAATTAGTTACCGCAACTCAAGTGTTTGAAGCGGGAAGTAATTTATCGATGGCAATACTGCAATGGAGTCTTGCTTCCGGCGTTGTCTTAGTCAAAGACAAAACTAAACCTACTGCGCTAAGGTGTAAAATATTCATTTGACAAAAAAAGTGTATAGAAGAAAAGTAGGTCAATGTTTGGCGTGATGCAATCTAAGGAAATTGGAATTTTATTCCAAAGAATCACTAAAGGAACCCATTAAGAACTTTTACATGAATGACATTCTGCTCTCTGATGCGTTATTTTAAAATTATTCGACTTTGAAATTGGCTTCCGCGTGCCAAAGGAAGCAAGCGCGCCATCCAGAATTTCATTATTAACGGAAGGTAGCCCCTATTACAAACGTAAAGAGGTTGGGTCGTGAGGGGTAGCCACAGTTCTTCTAGTGAAAATTATAAATAAAGGTTGAAAGCAACCAATAAAGGTCACAAACAATTGTGTTTACATCTGCTCCATGATGGCGGCGGCCGTACCGAGTGGCGCTGACTGTAAAGGTGACGGTAATACATGGCGCCATCTATGAGCTGACTGTAAAGGTGACGACGTAATAATGACAACTAAAAAAAAACGTCAAAAGCACCAAATACAAGAAATTGTACGTAACTTTTTTGTGTTATTAACTGATAACAATATTTCTTATTATTTTATTAACACTTTCTATCATTCTTTTATTTCTACGAAGTTCTGGCAAAAACTTTAATACCTCGTGATCCGAACTTTGCCCTTTCCTGACCCAACCTGTTTGTACTTTGTGTTCCACATTTTGCGCGGGAAAGCAATTTTACGTATCACTTCAAAGCTCAATAATTCAAAAATAATGCATCAGAGAGCAGAATGTCATTCATGTATAACGTTACTAAATGGGTTCCTTTAGTGATTCTTGGGAATAAAATTTTCATTTCTTTTGATTGCATCACGCTGGACATTGACCGAAAAGTAGTTTATTTTGATGTTATTACCATGATTCAAGCAACAAAAATTCAAAAATCAATGAGTAGTTGTTTATCCAAGCGCATTCGTCTTCAAAGACGAATCTAAACCTACCGCTATAATTCTTTAAATACTCATTTGTGACGGAAAGTGCATAGAAGAAAACTTGTTTATTTTGATGTAATTCACTTTGTTTAGAATTCGAAAAGTGGAAAATTGATTTCCAGTTAATCCTCAACATTTACCATTTCCTTCAACTTTCAACTCAATTAAGTTTTTTTTTATACCACCGTATATTGATTGATTTTCCAATTTCTGTTGCTTGGATAGTGGTAATGAGATTGAAATGAATATCTTTTTCTTCTATGCGTTTACTGTCATAAATCAGGATTTAGCAACATATAGTGGCATTTAATTCTCATTTTTCATGGCTGGAATGGAAGTTCAGTTCAGGAGTTGGTATTAAGGCAAAATTATCGTATGGCAAGCCAATAGCATATCAGCATCTTAGTGATGCTGGGACACCGACCAACAGCAGACTAGCGTCTAAGTGATGTATGCAGTGATGTATACAGAAATAGTGACATATGAGCATGATGCAAGGCTCACACAGTTATATGCACGCATACAGACTGCCAAGTTTGAATTTTGGAGAACTTTTTGCCGTGGGAGAGAAATTGTCGTTGAAGCCATAACAAGGGGAGAAAAGAACTTTATATTCTACTTTTTAATGTGAAAAAATGTAACCTAGGGCCCCACAGTATAAAGTTATTTCAGAAAATCATTATCTTGGAACAAAAATGTAAATAGTTGTTGCTGACTTGGATTCATAGCCTCTTATTGTGAATTGCTGTTGAATGCTTGCCTTAGCCTTGTTGTGAACATGTATAAATCAATCATGTAAAGTCAGTTTTTCTGTCTTTAATGGTCATGATTTTAATATTTTCAGCTTAAGATTGGCCTAACACAAATTTTTAGGGATTCTTTGGATTAAAATTATTCTATATTGCTTATAGATTGTTAATTTTGAAGTGTAATAGTGTTGAATCATGGGTTCGGAGGAAAATCTTGACAATGATGGAGCCCAAGTGCGGCCTGCCAAAAAGCCTCGCTTGGAGGAAGACAGCTCTGATGGCCAACCCGGTAAGTGTTTCTACAGTTCTTTTCAGAGAACAAGCTGCTATGTATGAGTATTATAAAATGTATGTTGTGATGTATGCATTGTAAATTTTTCAAATTTATTGAAGTCACTGGAGTTTATCTCTGACTCAATGTGATGAAACTTTTGAAGGTCTTTCTATGTTTAAGACTGATCCTTAGTTAAAAAGTAAATGTTTATTGCTCTAGAGTTGATATAGAATCTCTAAATCATTTGAATTTTGCACATTTTTAGATGTAGGTAAACCTGTTTTCATGATCTCAACAACATCTCATTAGGGTCGAAAATCGTGAAGAATTCCTCTGGCTTTCTTTTATTATATATATTTTTTGAAGCGGGTAAATATTACTTTTTTTTACTGCAATTTCAATATTTCAAGTTTTTTCTTAAAAATTTGATCAATTAACACATTGACTGCAATATAACCCACTGGTATGTTGTGCTTAAGTTTTTCCTGCTGCAAAATGACCCATCAATGGGTCGCTTGAATATTTTTTAAACCTCTAGTAAAACCTCTCAAATTTCACATCCTTTTGGAGCCAATCAAATTCCTAAAAAATCTATACTATATTAAGAGCCCCGTCCGTCGGTCGGTCTGTCCGAAGCCAGCTTGCAGTGTGTGATGAGCGTATCTGATACAAGGACCCGCCCTATATATATTTTGATGGGCCGTGTTCATGCGGCCTCATCAACTCTTGAGAGATTGTATTTTTTATATTTCTTACGACCTTTCTCTCATTTCGCTCTCTTTTTTATTTCAAATAAAGAGGGGTGGACTAGTTGGAGGGGTGGACATTTCGCAACTGGGCAGAAATGGAGATCAATTATCATTCATTGCTATTCATTACTATTTTGTCATGAGGTAAATTTAGATAGATATTCAGAAAAATTTCATGTCAAATTATTCAGAATGCCAGTCCATTTCAACAAGCATTTCTTATGAATTTCTGAAGTAAACTTTGTAAAATGTTCTCTAGCAACAAACTATTTTTCAGTGAGGAGATACAAGGTTTGAGCTGAAGGTTAGGTGGGTCTTCCTTTGGTTGAAATAAAAAAGGCTCATTTGTTTTGTTACTGAGCAAAATTTTTAGTTCACTACTGTTCTTTTTCCAACATTTTGTGCTTTGTTGCCACTTTTTACTACAGACATTTTTTATCTTTTATCTTGTTTCATTAACTTCTTTCAACCTTAATATTTTTATGCACCGAGTGTTTTTATGCACCTTGTGTATGATTTATAATTTCTCGTTTTCTTAATTTAGACTAAATGGTTCCTTCCTATAATAACAATTTTTTGTGGTTAGATGTGCTTGAACTAACTCCCAGTATAACAAACTGTTCTTTGTTTTGGTTGCATTGAGCTCTTGTTTTATTTGCTACTGAGGGTAGGTATACGGATATGTTATATGCTGTTTTAATTTCATCCTAAATATATTGTATTACTGATATACATGAGCACATTGGCCTCTGATTTAATGTTCAAAGACTTGCAATAATGGTTGTACTATAGTCTCATGAGTGAGGGGGTGATTTCAGTATTGAATGAAGTGTCCCAAAGTTATAGAATTAAAGTAACACTCTTTCAACTCTTCTTTGCGTAAATAAGGACCTCTCCTGTACCTTTCTTCAGTAAGTTGAATAAGAAATGGAACATGTGGAACTGCTCCATGTTTATCCCCTCAAATCTAGGCAGTAATACACAGTAACAAATTAACCTTTTATCTGAACGTATATTTTTATGTAAAATTATTTTCCCTTGCTACTCCATTGTTTTTGTTTTGCTCTCAAAAACTTGGTCATTCATTGCAAGAAAATTTACCAGAGCAGTTGAAAGTCACTCTTTTGTCTATTTATGAGCAGAGGCTAAATCAACTTGAAGTTTTATCACTGCCAATTGAACATCATTATTTTCTGTTTGATCAAGGGATTATTTATTTTGTCTTCTAGCACCTAATTTTGTAGTACAGAAATTTCATAATTACACACATACCTCGATTTTACGGACAAAAAGGGGGAACCCCTGTCTGGTAGTCCCGATTGTCCAAAGCATTTGACTGGTACGGTACGCCATGAGTGGGCTAACATCGACAATACCATGACAAAAGAACACACCGCCTTCACAGACGCGCCATTTCCCAACTTCCTTATCAATTCAAATTTCTGTGCCACGGTTAAATTCACCCTCTTCGTTTTTTCCACTGAAGTTCCAGATGACATGGTCAAGGAATATAGATCACTCGTACAAGAAATCAAGCACAGCACAGAAAAAAAGGGCAAAAATTGGGAGTATTGCAATACTGGTTCTGAAACAGTGTTGTCAACTAGGTGACTGCCTGCCACCTAGCTGTCAGTTTTGAAACTAACGGAGTTTGTAGTGCGTGCGACTTTCAAATAAAATCTGTAGCTCAAAAATTTGTCTGTAGAATCCAAAATCCGCTAAAACAGGGTCCGTAAAACAGAGGTATGGGTGTATATTGCTTCTATGGAATAGCTTGAAGTGCAATTCCAACTTCTTCATCAGGCACTCGTCGTCGTTCATCTCGACCGGGGCAGCAGCGCGTAGTACGTGTAAAAGAAGAGAAACCTGCTGCATCAAAAAAAAAAGAAGATATTGATGAAGATGACATTGATGAAGATGACATTGGTGAAGATGACATTGATGAAGATGACATTGACGAAGATGACGTTGGCAAAGATGGCGTTAACAAAGATGCCACTGGGGAAGATGACAATGAAGATGATGAAGATGCAGATGATCCCGAGTCTGAAGATGATGACTCGGACGATGATGAAGATGATGATGATGATGACGACGACTCTGATGAAAACAAGGTTTGTCTCCACACATTATTTAATTATTTGCCTTATTCTCTCAATAAACAGGACTGTGATACTAATGACATCAGGTTTAAAGGAATGATCATATTATGTTAATCTGAGTAGCTACTTATGTTCTTTGCAATTTTTGGATCAATTTTGTACACTGTCAAAGTCTACACCTTATAAATGTGTGCTAGGTCTCAGGTGTTAGCGTTGGAAGTTCTTAAAAGTTAAAGTGAAGGAGCTAAAGTTGCGTGACTTTGACATGTTTGGCAGTGAAGGATTTAAATTTAAGTTATTGCAGTTAATTCTAGGTTAATTGAATAATTATAACAGACAAACATGCTCAAATTATAATCTATTTTACTTTTTACTTGAGAAGCTGAATTCAGTTGGGCTGGAGATAATTTTTTTAGCTAAAATTTTTGATTACCTTTGGGATTGTAAACAGTGACTTCATTGTGTTGTGTAAGCCACATTTTTAGCTTTGAATATCTCTCAGAAAAGTACCAGCGCTTCAGCTACGTCGGCTCGAGGTCGTGGACGAGGCCGCGGCGCAGGAACAGCGCGAGGAAGAGGCCGCGGTGCAGGAACAGCGCGAGGAAGAGGACGTGGTAGAGGACGAGGTATATATCCTTATTTTACTTAAGTTCATGTTTAATACTGTGGATAACAAATGCTCATAGAATGAACACATTAACTAAAAAAGTTTAGGAAGATTTTTAATCTTCATGAAGAAATAGAGTTTGATTTATGAGTCACATGTAATTTTTTACTTTTCTGGTTTTCTGAAAAGCGCACAAATTTTTCTGAAATTTTTTTCCATTTTGTGTTGTGCACTTGCTAGGCTAACCAGCTGAGCACCATTGATGACAATAATCATAATCACACATGGTCACGTTAAATGCAATTGATTACGATTGTTGTCTTTAAATTTTCAAAGGAAATCTGAATTGCTTCTGGTGACCTGAGACACTCAAGTAATTAACATAGTTGAGTGGGATAATCTGGCTGGTAGATGCATTTTAATGACACAAATTCACTGCCAGCAATGGAGATGGGAAGTTTGGTGTGTAAGTAGAACGCATGTTATTTCTTTTCTCGATTTTGATTTTGTGGTGGATCTTTCAAAAAGCAAATTACTCAGTGATAAAAGTAATAACAAACATTGTGATGCTGATGATTTTACTGATCTTGTGGAATTAGGTATTGATAGCAAATCAGCATTTTAAGCAACTTAGGGTTCTAATGATGGCTGATGGTGAAGGAAAAATTTACACATGATTGCTCTGCCATCTAAGTGGGCAAGCAGCAAGTGTAAACATGGTTTATTTTCTCTGGTATATTTGGTATAGGTAATTTTTAGGATCTGCTTTCAAAGAAAAATTTTGATCCGAGTACTTTAAATCATGTAGGTGTTAGAACAAACTGCTTAACTTCATAACTTCGAACAAATATGCTCAATGCTTAAAACTCCAGGTTCATTGCCAAGAATGGTTTGATGTCACTGTGAATTAGATAAATACCTATGCAGTGATGTTGAATTTATAAGGTGTCGTTTTTGAAGCAAGAAAATATATGTATTGTATGTATTTTTGTTAGTGCAGAAGAATCTCTACAGCATTTTTTAAAGATTTAGGAGTGGAAGGAGATTTGATTCACTGAAAAATTAGTTCATTTGACAGACAGTGTCTATATTGACTCCAAGACTTCAAACAAGATTATTGACCAAAAAAGCCAATCGCAGATATTCACATTTTGTGCTTAAGTACATTTTTGTCAAATTAATAACTATTGATGAGTCATTGCTTGGTTGGAAGGGTAAACTTGATTAAATATCCTGCAGGGTAAACTTGTGAAAGCATTTTCGCTTAAATTTTGGTAAGCTTTATGGTTGTTTTAGACAAGATGTGTTGAATTATTTATATTTGCTAGTGCTGAAACTATATCTGTATAGTCCAATGTGTGATAATTTGCCTCTTGTATGCTTAAGTTTATTTACATCCTTTAATTTGATTTAGACAGAGTATTGTTTCCATGCAGACAAATTTTACTCGGCATTCTTTAACAGATATATTGAATCGAAGAAGCAGTGTGACTATGACTAAATCATTAAGATTTGAATTTGCAAAGGGATTAAAGCCTAAAAAGAGGTAACAGATGCAGATTATCATCACAAATTCTAGATCTTCAAAAGAAAGGCAGAAATTATGGGAATCATTTAAGCAGGATTTTTGATGTTTCTCAGGAAATAACTGTTTCTGAACGTGGGAAGGAAATTTCAAAATTAAAAGCTGTCTCACAATATTTTATATGTAAGAGGTGTAAACTTGTCGCATAATTCATTTTCATTTTACTACAAGAAATAAAAGAAAAAATTATGCAGAAAGCTAGTAAGAGACATCTTAGATACTGCTGTAGAAACTTTTAAAGAAAAAATTTTGCAGAAAGCTATTGAGAGACATCTTAGATATTGCTGTAGAAACTTTTTTTCAACAATGAGAAACTTTTGCGTGCAGAAATTTTTGTTGACAAAAAGTTTCTTGGCAAGAGGGAAAGATTTTAATTCATCATGAAATTATGTGAACCTTATTGGTAAAGATGCAACAGATATACCTGTCTCAACTACAAGGGGAGGAAGACCTTTAGTGGCTACTACAAAGCCAGCTAGGTGCATCCGTCACCATTGCTATGCTAATTATCCACCTTCAGAAAGCCTTTTTTGTGAGCTGTTGATAAAGGTTACAATACTGGAAGACTTCATGACATACCGTATTCTTGCATCAAATGTATTTTCCAATTTTCTGAAGCTTCTTAACCCTTTTAACATATATTATATCTGTTTTAAAATGGCCACCTTGTATGTAGCGAAGTAAAAATGTCAGTATATATTATGCATTGAATAAACATCATGACTATTATTGCTATTTTATTGTGATGATTTCCAATTTTGTAAGGAAGGTCGTGGTGTAGCGCAGATGTATTTTGTATTGGTTAATCGTCTTGAGTTGAAACTTGAAATTGAGGGCCGACAGCATCGGGGCCTTTGTAACGGCCTAGTACTGCTATTTGTTGCGTTTACTTTCAATTTTGTCAGTAAGGTTGTGGCAGAGCCCAGATTTACTATTTATTGATTAAATATCTTAAGTATTACTGTTATTTCCTTGTATTGACTTCCAATTTTGTCATGAAGGTCGTGGTGCAGCGCAGCAAGGCAACGGCAGGGCGGCGTCTGCACGGAAGGGCAGCAAGAACAGCGCTGCTGATGAAGAAGACGACATGGATGAGAATGATCAAGAATACGACTCATCTCAGGTCAAAAACTTCTTATACTTTAAAAGTGTATGAGATTTTTTATATAAACTGAAGGCTGATAAAAATTCAAAGGTATTGGGAAGAGAATAAATATTGTTAAGTATGATAAAATTTGTTGTATGATATCAGAACCAACTCTTGATATATTGATGATATTCTTATTTTAATAGTAGCATTGACATAGAATCAGATGAAAAAATTTGACGTCCTTATTTCATTGATAATGTTGAAAAAAAATTTGTTGTATGACTTGACTGCATATTTGTCAAACATTAGCGTTTCCATTTGAATAAAATATGCACTTCTTATGTATGTGCGTTGAGAAAAATGAGTGAGAACGTGAAAGTTACAAAAATTTGACTAAAACGTCCAAACACGAAGGAAAAATATTACGTCACCAAATGTTGTGTAGTTTAGGTACCAATGATTGATATAGATAGATAGTTATCACGTCACTTCCCCAATAAAGTAGACTATCAAAGCTCAATATTATTGAGATCTGGTGACTGTGAGTGGAAATCGTGTGAAACAAGACGCGTGAGTTGAAACTGTGTGAAGCAAGGCTCGTCACCTCGACTGAATTACTCGTCCATTGCTCCATGGTTTAGCTCTTGGAACACCACGTTTCCTCTCTTACTAGCAATGCTGATGAATGGTTTTGGTTATTTAGATCCTCTTGAAAACCCTGGCTTTTGGAGCTTCCTCCTTATTGTTTTGATGCTGACAGGCCTTCTGAACCTAACACTCGGTTCAGCAGTACCTTAATGATTTGTTGTATGCAGTTTTCAACTCGAGGTCACAGTTTTCAACTTGAGTTACAAAATAATCTTTTGTTTTCTTTTTTTGTTACAATCTTTTTCAATGACCGTTTGTCTCGATCAGCCAACTCACTTCTGTGTACATTGTGAGTCAGTAAACAATGTTTTTTCTGTATGCTGTTTAAATCTTTCATATCGCGTTTCTTAAATTATCTAATGCATCGGCTTCCTTGGCAACAGAACCACCAACCATTCCAGTACCATCAATTTATCTTCTTGACTAAGACATAATGCACTTCCTCTTTTTTCTCTTGGAACATCTCTGTTGTGTTTAGGGAAGCTCAAGCTAACCTTTTATTCAATTCCGAGTTCGGATTTAACTTATTTGTATTTTCTCTTTGGGAAGAGTATTTTCAATCATTTATAATTTCAAATTAATTTCTCAGTTTTCTTTTGTTTGCCATTTTGTTATTTTGATTAACCTGTTAAATGTCTGCAGGACAATATTGTCTCTTTTTAATGATCTACTTTAACTCTGAAGGTTAAATGGAATTTATTCGTCACAAATGCTAGATTAATTTTTCTTAATTACTAATTTATATATTTATTCTCAATAGCTCTGAACATAGAGGAAAGGGGAAGTTTAATTCCAAATAACGCTAGATACTGCAACATGAACAACCGCATCATGAAGATATTTTGAACATAACTTGAATGTTTGTCATCTATCTTTCAGGACGAGGATCAAGTGATTCCGGGGCAGCGCGTTGAAAAGGATCCGCGGTTCAAGGTGTGGCACAGTTCATGGTATTGTTTGGCTTCTCACTTTCGTAATTTCACACATCTGTGCTTTATCTACGATTTTCAATTCATGCTTTGAAGCTTAGTTCGAAGTTAGTTAGCTGTTCGAGGTGAAATTTTAATTTTCTTTAGGGCACTCTACTGTCACTTTTGGCTCTGAGGGGGTTCCAGTATAGGTAATACACTCGCCCAAGTGAAGGTGGGTAGCTGGAACGTTTTGCTTTGGGGGCCTGGCTACCACAAGTGAAACTCTGCACGCGTTTCAAAGGCAACTCATGCTTCCCTAGCCGGTCCATTCTTGCAAATAAAAGAAAGGATTGAAATGCTATTCATTGATACCAGTACATTAACAAGCAATTGACCTATTCGTACACACATGTTCCACCCGATACGCTATCAGAGAGCCAAGTCCATTTTACAAGATTTTTCATAAGAGCTTTTTTATGGAGTTGGAGTTTTATTATTACGTGAATAGCACCTCTTTCCATCAAAACATAACAGCAACTGATAGTTTAGAAAGTGTCTTGCATCTAAGAGAACCCAAATCTGTTGACAAAATAAAATTACAATTTTGAGAGCTTGCGCTTTTTTTGTCTGATCGACAGAAGTATCTGGCTTTGAGGTTCTGACATTAGACAGCCCCATGTGGGTTAATGTTTATTTTTGCCCTGGCTCTGTGATTCATGTAGTTATGTCCTTATCGTCCTCTTCGTCAAACTAAAACAAACTTCTCAGATTATATTTGCATAGGATAACATTAATCACTTTATTCAAGTAGCTTTGAATTAGTTAACGATGCAAAGTTTCATGAAGTTTGTTGCTTTTTTAATGTGGAAGCTATTATCGTGATATTCTGTGGCAGTTTCATTACTTAGAATTTTTTTAGAAGAGCTTCTTGGAATGATCTTTTGGAACTTCTTTGAACGCAATAACATGTTAACCGCATTCATCTCAAATTTAAGTTAGGTGTAGTAAGCAATTTTGAAAATGGCAAACATTGACTGGATCGCGCTATTATTCAGCTTTAATTAATTATTAAAAAAGATTTAGATTTGTGACTATTAGTTTGTGAGCACTACAATTAAAATGTCCTCTAAGCACACCGGCAGCTCAAGTCGCACCCAAAGTGTTGAAGTTATTCTTGGACCTTCGCTGAATCAATAGCGATGTTTGATCTTGAACGGCCCATCGCAGTTGAAGCGTGACAGGTCTATTGCTAATATAGCAGTTACAATCCTGTGTGTATTGACAGAGTGGCGAATTCATCCTGGCCAAGAAAGATAAAGACCTGGACAAACCACCCATTTGGCGCATCGATGGCAAGTCTTTACTGGAAAAATTCACAGCTTTTGAAAAGGATGGCAAAACTCTGTACAAGAGTATCTCGACGGTGAGTCATAGTTGATTTTTTTTTGTGCTTTTCGTACATTTTATGCCTATAGGTCTAGGTGACCTGCGATGTATTTCAGGCTTTATGAAATGTCATTTCTAGTCTTAGTCATGAAGTTTTTTAAAATTATTTTTATGGGGTTGTAAGGTCAATATTTACTGACCTTTGTTGCTGGGTTGTGAACAAGTAGCAACTGCAACTAGAACTCGACTATATAAACTTGACACTTATCTTGTATGCTTAGATAAACTAAACCTAGATGTTGTATATTGCAGTACTCCGGGTGGTCAGCAGAGGGCAAGTCCATCTACTTGCCCGTCAAGACGAAGGTAGTCAACCAGGCTCCGGAGGACTTCATTGTTGAGCTTACGGACGACTATTTAAATGTGAAGGACGACGCGAGCGAGGAAAACAACGCGAATGAGGAGAACAAAGTGAATGGGGAGGACAACGCGAGCAAGGAGAGCAACGCGAGCAAGGAAAACAACGCGAGTGGAGAGAACAACTCGAGCAAGGAAAGCAACTCGAGCGTCGAGCGACCTATCAGGTACTGTGACACGTAATCCGTCGTCCTTTCTCATTTTATACTTTAGAAAGGATCATGTGACTGGAAATACACCCGTCAATGTCTTGTAATATCTGTGCAGATCCCCTCAGGGCGATACATCTCTTGTATCTATGGTAATTAGGTCTCCCAGAGGGAAAATGTGAGGTTTCGAGCTGAAAGTTAGGTAAGGTTGCTTAGGTTACATTGTTGAAATAACATGTTTTTTTGATATTTTAAGGACCATCTTTTTTCGGATCATTGCCGTCCCGTTTTTCGCACCTACTGTACTGAAACTCCTTTACAATGGAATATGTACCTCTATAATAGAAATCCTCAATAGGGGATTACCTTTATAGTGGAATATCAAAAAAAAAACCCACTTGATCTGGGTAACTCTGGTGTAATACGTAGTATATAATGTTTTGCTCTATTTAACTGCAGAATTCTACATTATGGTTTTAGAGAATAATGCATATTCACTATTTGCTACTCTATAATAATTATGGAACCCTATAATTATGAAGAGTGGTGTTAGAAGAAAAAATTTTCATGAATTATTCTGAAAAGAAACAAATTCTTGAAAAACTTAAAAGTGGGGTGCCATTAGTGAATTATTGGAACCGCTTAAAATAAAGAAAAGTGCTAAATATAATATCAAAAATATTCAGGACAGAATACTGCCAAATGCATCTCGGTCAAATTTCAGCATATCAAAAAGGAATGAAATGGAGAAACATGCAGAATTTGATAATGCTTTACATAGATGGTTTTTACCAAAGCAAGCTGAGGGAATTTCGATATCTGGACGAATGCTAATTTTTGAGGCCAAGTCCTTTAGAAAGGATATGAACGTAGGCAAGGAAATAAAATTCAGCGAAGGCTGGCTTAGGAGTTTTAAAAGCAGGCGTGGCATCCGACAGTTTTGCAGTTTCTGGTGAGCAACGATTAGCTGATGTGCATTCAGCATTAAACTATGTTCAAGAATTTGATGGACTTGTAAGAGAGCATGGTTTAACATCAAATAATATCTCCAATATAATAGTAATAATAATAATAATAATAATAATAATAATAATAATCTCCAATGCAGATGAATCAGGCCTAATTGGAAATGCTTTCCTCCAAAAACTTGAGCAGGATCCGCAGAACACAGCATAGAAGGACACAAGTTGAATTGTCGTCAATATCCATCAATATTTAACCCTTTAACGTCCGAATTTTTGTACTCATATTACCGTTAACACAACCACCGTCACTAAACTGGCGCTGGCATCAGGCAGTCACCGATATCAGGATGGGATAAGAACTGCCACTTGGCAGAGAACTTCAAAGAACACACTAGGGAACTAATTGAATAAGAAATAAAATATATTGAAGGGGAATTTTGAAAGAGGACACTGGTGTCCTCTGGGGCGTTAAAGGGTTAAAACAAAAAAATGTGTTGTAAAAGTTAACACTCGCTATAATGGATACTTCTCGGACCCTCATTACTGGCGCGCAGAATGACTGTACAGAAAGTCTTTACTTATTGCGTTTTTACTGAATATATTTGAGAAATTTGTGAACATTTTTCACATGTTTATCAACACTTTAAAAGCAAAGTTTACTAACCTAATTTTTTCATAGTCATGTTCTCTTTTTCAGAACATATAAAAATATTGAAGAGGCAATAGCATATCTACATACGATTCCTGACTCAGAAGATGAAGACACCGTAGGGATAGATTTAGCTTTAGTACCCCCAGATGAAGGTGAAGATAGTGATGTTGATGATCTTAGTGATGACACTGTGCTAGTGAACGAGGATAATATCAACCTTTTAGGAAGCCGCCTGTTAGCAATGCAGGCAAATGTCACTCTAAAAGGTCGAAATGAGGACAAAGAAGTCTCGCTCGCATCCAGCGAAGGTGATGTTCGTAATGACACTTGTTCCGAGCCTAAATCCAAGAAGCCTCGTACTAGTAGTGCTAAGGCGCAACTCTCTAAGTTTGCCAATCAATATCAGTGGAGTAAAGGATCTTTTGTAAATGAAATTTCTGTATCAAACAACGAACACAGTCCTCAAATTCTAAAAGAATGGCAACAAAGTAACTTGAATCCAATAGATGTTTTCAAACATTTCTGGAATGCAGACATCGTTTCCCTGATCGTTGAGGAAACTAATAAATATCATTCACAGAAATTTGATCGCCAACTAAGTGTATCTTCTACTGAAATATATCAAGTTTTGGGAATTTTGCTCTTATCAGGATATGTTACAGTTCCTAACCATCGTCTCCTCTGGTCAACAAATTCCGACACACGAAATGAAGCCGTTACGAGGTGTGAGATGACATGTAAGCGATTTGCAGCCATCATGAGGAGCCTGCATTTTGTGGATAACTCGGACATTGATAGAAATGATCGGACTTTCAAAGTACGGCCATTGTTTGATCATTTTAATAAAATCTTCGCTGAGATGGCTCAACCGCTTCCGGAGATTTGGGCCATCGATGAAACCATAGAACCATATTTCGGCCGGCATAGTCTGAAGCAATTCATTGGTAGCAAACCTGTGCGTTTCGGATACAAACTATGGTGTCTTTGTTCTCGTGATGGATTGCTCATGAATTTCAAACTCGACGAAGGAAAAGATAGTGGGCGAGAAGAAGGTATGAATATTGGGGAATCGGTTGTCACGTCGCTTGCTCTGAATTTCGTCCCTGAAGGAAGCCATGGATTCATTGATAACTTTCTCACTACCCTGCCCCTGCTGAAAAAGTTCGAAAAGGAAAAAGTAAACCTCACTGGTATAATTCGGAAAGATCGTATTCGGAATACACCTCTCTCTGACTTCAAGAGCAAAGAACGCGGTGAATCAGAGGTGTTCGTTGACGAACAGAAAAAAATCAAAGTTTTTCATTGGCAAGATAACAGTGGTGTAGTGGTGGCTTCAAACCATGCGGGAGAAGAATTAATGTCTTTAGGAAAATGCAATCGCTGGTCACAAAAACACAACAAAGTCGTCACAGTTCAGCAACCAAAAATCATTCAAAGTTACCATCATGGTATAAGAGGAGTGGATTTGTTTGATCAGTTTCGTGGTAAATATCGGGTGGCATTCAGGAAAAGAGTTTGGTATTATCCGTTGTTCAGATTCGTTTTGAATGCTACGGTATGCAATGGCTGGATATTGTACCGCAAACTAAAACCTCAGACGCAGCTGGATTTTCTTCGAAGTATTGTGAATGATTTACTCAAGCCAGCAAAGGCGCCGTCCAATTACGTCCCCCGAAATGTGACCAATGGAGCTCGATATGATGGCCTGCATCACGATATTGTCATGGGTCCGACGCAACGTAGATGTGGTGTATGCAAAAAAAATGTGAGACCACTGTGTACCAAATGCGATGTAGCCCTACATGTGCGATGCTGGTTACAATACCACACTCCTCCTAATCATAGCTAAGTGTGCGGTACCATGTTTCAAGTATTCAGTTGATGATTACGTTTTTTAAGAATCATGAAAGGAATAATTTTCGATATAGTTCAAGTTGCTGTATTGTGAAGAAAATTGCATTTAGACTTTTTGAAATGTTTGAATCCATCAATAGTTTCTATGATAGGTGAAAAAAGTTTGGCTTTATAGTGATGATTATAAAGTCAATTAACTTGAAGGTTAATTGCTCTGAAGACGTTTTCTTTATTTCAGATGGAAGAAACTTAATGCTTTTTAAATTGTGACATGCAGATATTGTTTTCAGTACCTGCTTTACCTCCTTATGGGGTGGTTTTGTGTGTCGTATTCTCTTTTTGATCAATGTGTCAGGAGCGAGGTACGTTGCTTTGTTATAAAAGACTTATATGGAGACTTATATAGAGTGAATTGTGAAAAATATATCTGATGCTTTATTTATTATAGATTCAGTAATTTTCTGTCAAATTGTCGTCAATATCCATCCTTATTTAAAATAGAAAAAATTGTCGTAAAAGTTAGTGCCCACTTGAATGGGCACTTCCCAGATCCCATTACCGGCGCGCAGAATGACTGTACAGAAAGTCTGCACGTATTGCGTTTTCACAGGTTATGTTTGTGAAATTTGTGAACATTTTTCACACAACGTTCATTAACCAACGCTTGGAAAAAAACTTTGCTCACTGACTGATACCCATGAAGCTCATCAAAATGAAGATGGCCAGCCATCCCACAGACTTCTTGAAACTGTTCAACTTGCATTTAAGCATCCTATTCTTCAATGTCTCGATTCACACTTCCTTAAACTAGGATTCAATCGAGACGACAAAAATACGGAAACAGCTCAAACTCAAAGTGTAATTGACTAAGGTTCATGAACCGATTCTTCTTCAGATCTTCAAGAACAAGTTAATGAAATCTCATAGCCTGATACAGAGAAGTTAATGGAAACATTGCTTCAATGTTTTTAACAAAGGCCCTATTTTGATGAAAACTTAGTATCAAAAGCATATTCACTGCAACAAGATATCATCAAGAAAGAATTGCAGTGTAGAAAATTGGTTCAATTTCGACATCGCTGGAGGAAAAAAAAAATCAAAAGCCTTACAAATGAAGATAAACGTGAAAATGAACCCGATTGAATAATTTATGAAATCTTTACAATAATTTTGCTTGCATTTTATTTGTAGTTGAAACATATTCAAGTAATTTTGCAGTTTTCATTTTAACATTTTTTTTGTTTGTTGCGTAAATACCACTAATGCAAAAATACTTGCATGTATGTGTGATCAGAGCATATTCAGTTTTTGTAGTTTATCCAGTAAATGGTCAAGAACACAATTTCTTCGTATATCTTTTTAATAAAAAACTTGTTCAAGGCTTGACTTGTCATTTTTTATCCTCTATAATAAATTGACTTTATCAGTTCTGCTTTGTGTTCCACTATAAAGGAGTTTTAGTTTACTTTCTTTAACTCTTATTTTGTTTTATGAACTTCTTTCTCAACTTACTGTATCTTTGCACCATTTGCGTAGATTCTATGTTCCCTTATTTTTATACTACACTAAATGGTGCACTTCATCCTTCCTCATTTTGGAACGTGAAATGTAATATGTAGGGCACATGATATAATTTGGATGATATAATTAGTTACTCGAAGATCAAGAGAAGGCTCTGTTCGTGTTCAAAACCCAAGTTGCGTGGACGATTTTAATATGAACATGGGCATCATAGGTAAGACTGACCAAGTGCTCCATTCTTACACTGTATGCAGAAGAACTATTAAGTAATACAAAAAACTGACAGCACATTAAATACAAGTTCGTGTCTTGGATGCTTTGGGCATTTACAATTTTATTTTCCAAGCGAAAATGACGTATGTATCTTGAATTCACAGTGAACATGATGAAGGAATTAACTTATGCGTTTGACACAAATACTTTGAAAACAACTGTGAAACCTCGGTTAGGAGAGGATGACATTTTCCGATATCAATGCAAAAGTTGCGAAGACCACCCTGAGTTTTGTGTTACCCCCTGCTTTGAAATTTAACACCTCGAACTTAACTTCCATAAGGTTAGATTAAAAATTATTTTAATTAATTACACCATCCAAATTATATTATTGATCCTACATATTTCATGCAAAATCATGGATGTGCATGAAATTGTTCTTTTTATTCCTTTAAAGTATATTATACATTATGTGTAGAATGTGCAGTGTTCATTAGTTCCACTTTACCGTAACGCAGCGCAGCATTGCTATACTTGTCGCGCGCACTCTCAACAACAACGGCATCTACGGATGCTTTATTCTCGTCATGAGGGTGCTCATGGCCATGCGGTTCGAACGCAATACCGTCCCGCCGTGAAAAGCACGCCACTGGCGAGCGTTTTCAATGACAAAGGAGATCAGTCCCCCGAAACGAAGGGTTAACACGTTCCCTGCATTTCCGCGGCTGTTAACGGTTGGTTTGGTTCGTGCATTTATACTGGTACGTTAATGGGTAATTTACCCGTTGGTACACATGTGGCCCAATACGCAGGGAACGTGTTAAGCCTTCCTAACCGTAACAAAGACGTTCCAAAGAGAGGAAGGTAGAAGCGCACCATTTGGAGTAGAGATACGGGAATGCGGACTCCATGCGAAAGGTGCATAGAAACGGTAAATTGAGAAAGAAGTTCATGAAACGAGATGAAAGTTGAAAAGGAAAATAATAGGTGCAGAAAAACAGGGCAGCTGTGAAAAAGATGGTCCTTAACATTACGAAAAACATGTTATTTCAACAAAGAGAAGGCCTATCTAACTCTCAGCTCAAGGCCTCATATTTTCCCCATGAGAGTGCTAACATCTAATCTTTCTTTGCAGATCTTAAAGTTATAAGTATGCTATCTAAATTCACAAGATTTAAATTTCTTCTATCTGTGAGACAGTCTTGCCACTGTAGAACGTTGCAACAAAGGGGACTGACCACTTAGCTCTACATATGTTCCAAGAATAAGCTGTGTCCCGTCTGTGCACCATTTTCTTGATGGTGAAACACTAGCAAGAATTTCTAACTTCAATATTTTGAAAACTACAAATTACAAGATCTAAAATCGGATTTGAAATGTGCTTGAAAAATACTTACAGAACAGAGGTCTTTTTTGTTCGTATAAAACCGCTTATTTTTATCGACCTTATGAAAAGTGCAGCAATCTCCCTATCGCTGTTTTGTCAATCTTATGTCATTATTTTTACTTGTTCTATATTTTTTATTCTGACACTCTTTTTTCCAATTATGAAGATAAACTATCCCCTTTTTTTCAGGTAAAAAGATGCTGCCGCGCCACCAGCCACGTTCATGGATTTTTTTCTAGTAATCAGTATTCGATGTAATATCTCTAATCTATTCATTTCATAGAGCAAAACCTTGCGGTCTAACGCCGAAAACAACCACTCTCACTCTCAAATACGAGATACTGAATTTTTATGTGTTCAAATTAGGAAAATAAATGTATATGTTCACTAAGAAAATACAAGCTTTTGGTTTTGCGAAGAACCTGCACTTATTGATTTCCCAATTGTCCATTGAAACTCCAACATCTGTCGTTGAATAGAAATGCTGCGGATAATATACCTTTCCTAAATGTTCAAAGGTGAAATTAGAAAATATTTGTATTGTTCTTGTATTTTCATTTCCTTTTGAGGACATCGGGTGTGCCAAAATTGCCTGTATTATGACTACCGCCCGTCCTCTTCGACGTCTTGCTCTGATGATGACTAACCCAATGCCAAAATTTTCCTGTTGAATCTGTCAGTGCTTCGGCCAGATGGAGAAATCTAAGCCTTTTTCATGGTTTTGTCGAGGCTAAGACATCGTCTATAGGTTCACGTAAGGAAGGTCTATATTTGTACCAGGTTTTTGTTCATTCACTTCGAAATATATCGATTATAAGCGGATAATATTGAAAAGGCCATGAGAATTGTAAAGGTGCATTGACCGAATTATTTAAAATCATACCCGCAAATGCATTTGTATGGCTTTAGATTGCATAAATGGTTATGCATTATGAAATGAAACATTCATAGGTTAAGGTAATGGAGTAATGCTTCGATCTTTGTTGCTAACGATGCATTTCTTTGCTTCCATAATTATCGGCACGTATACAACTTTCCTTCATTCAGTGTCATGAATTACAACGTGGAAAAGGACAGGCATTTTTTTAATATTTGCTTGAGTGCAGTCGGTAGATCCCTAAATTTTTATTCATTCTTGTATTGTATCGTGCACGGATTGTAATACATTTCTTTTGAATTATGAATTGGTGTTTTTTTGCTTCATATTTGCCGGTATGTTTACTATATTTTATATCAAGATTAATTTTTTTTTATATTTTTCTTCCACACGATTATTCACTTCGAGGCTCAGCGTCTGTGTATCGTAATACAAGCTGACAACGTCTTAAATTTTGGCAATGCTGCGCGAAATTGATGAAAAAAAATTAAATCTGATGTGCTTCATGTATTTAACGAATGTGATAAAGCAGTCCCCGACCTGTATATTCAGAAGCATCTGACAAAGATTCAGCGGGAGATTCTTCGTCCTACACTTCTAAATTCTAAGTGTGATTTTATCCCTCATTTGCCGTTCAATGTTACATCTGAAAATGAAATGGAAGTACTAACTCCACCACCACAAAAAAGACGAAAAAATTAAGTCGTGGAATAATTCAGTATCCGAAAACTAAACCCATTGTTCGACATTCTCGTAAAAGAGGAAGTTCACGTCATTCTTAAAAGAGTGGTGCCAGCCGAAAGTGAGTTGTAAATGGTCAGGCTTTTCCTGGACAGTATTACAGAACGGTAGAAAAATCGACTTAATAAATTACAATTTTTGAACAGCTGCAGTCAAAATTTTTAGAGCTCAAAGCTCTTGATGATAACTTATCTATTGACGGGCCTTTGATTCCTTATTACGACAGATATTATGCCGAGTAGTACATAACGGGGAAGCCAATACGGTTCGGATATAAAAATTGAACTCGAGTTACTGGAGAAGATGTGGTCGTGAAGCTGCGACAGAAACGTAAGTCCCGTCCAATAAAATGTACTTGGATATATACTTCTAATATACTTCGACAATTAATTGCATCTTATGAGCTATTAGATGATCTGTCATGTTTAAGGATTTGTGCAACAGGCACCGTTTGGAAAAATAGGTTACAAAATTGCCCATAAGCAAAGGAGACATTCCAAAAGAAACCTAAGTGGTTATCTTAGTCACTACATCTGGTGTTTTAAAATATGGAGATAATGTAGTCACCATTGCACTAAATTTTGACACTTTAGGTATTGGCTCGAAAGAAGGTATTAAGTAGACAAGAAATCGTGCGTCACTATTCCTACGCCAACTGCTGTACAAAATTAAAACTTTCATATGGGAGGTGTTGACTGCATGGATGAATTCGATGCATCGTAACGATAACATATGAGAAAAGAAATGGTGGTGGCCAATATTTGTGCGTGTACTTCTTTGATGTGGTTGTAGTTATTTCTTGGATCCTTCGGGGGAGAAAAGCAAAAAATGGGACTGTGCCACAGTCTCAAATTATCCATTTCTATTCTGAAACAGCATGGTGTCTCTTCAAAACGAGGCTAACAGCTTTTCCAAGCATCTGTGTGAGGTACGATGGAATCAACCACTGGCTGAAGCAGTCCAGCATGAGGTGTGCAAATCGTCCTGGAAAACTGTATTCTACTGCGTCAGATGTGATGTGATTGCTTCACCCGCGGTGTCATGAACGATAGCACAAGAAAAATTGAATTTTTATATTAAAAGCAGGGAGCAATGTGTATTGCAATACGTAAATTTGGTACCTTGTCTTTTGTAAAAAACTTGTGTAATAACAGCAGATGTAAGTTATAAGCAATATAGGGATAAATAAGAAAGAAAGAGTAAATTTTTGTTTTCAAACTTGATCGAGGTCACATGCAGTTGAGGACATGGCGTCCAAAAAAATTGAACGGTTATTATCTTAAAAACGTATTTTGATAAATAATATGCTATAAAAACTTTACTCATATTGTTATTCTTTTTCCGTGTAAAAGTTGAATTTCAATCAGCGGTTAACCTCATGCATTTGTGGGTAAATGTGAAATTCTAGACGAAATAAATGCGCATGAACAGTCAACCAAATAGCTCTTGTTCACATTTCGAACTCTAGAAAATTTTTTTATCGTACAAGTTGACCATGAGGCGTCAAAGACGAAAATATTTAGGTGAAGTCAATGAAGTGGTAATTTGAGACACGCCAGTTTTTCGGGACTTCGTTACATTTAACGTGTGAAAACTGGTCGTTAAAGCAGTGTAAATGTCTTATTCCAAACAAGTTTATACATGTCTTCTTCTACATTGGTTTTTAGTGTCCACCGCTGATCGACCTGTTATTAATGGGCAGTAACACCAGCTATGTTTCATGTTCAAGTGCTAGCCACGCAATGAAATCTACATAGTTCAAGTGACTCGACCTGATAGAAGTTCGTGTATTATGAAGATAAGCATTATGCATTACAGCAGATGGGTTGATAAATTTTTACGAGGGGAGCACATCATTGGTATAGCTACTGCTGACGTAAAATGATCTTTCATCGCAGATGGATCTGGTCTGAGTGTTAGGTGTATTTTCCATAGATCTCTTCAAGGCAATTTAGTTCATTGATCACGAGGCCTTACTGCCAAAACTCTAGAGGATTTTCACTGGTTGGATGATTCTCCGTTCGTTTGTAAGTTTTTCTGCAGGTTAAAGATGCGGTTTTGGGTTGGAGGCAACTTTGAATAATCAAAGGAAACTGTTGAGTGATGTGCCTCAAAGGAGAGTTTTTAACCTATGCTGTTTTCGGTGTTATGAATGATTTGGCTTCTGGTATTTTTTTCTAGTGCGTTGAATTCACTGATGATTTAAACATATAGCCTACCTGAAATAAGGTTGCTTGTTTGAAAATATTTACGCAAGAATTGCATGTCTACAAATCAGTTTAGACACCAATTTTGAATGGTACCAATTATCAGAATGTGTGACTAAATCCCGAAAACTGCTTTGTAAAAGTTTTCGCTGAGAACATCCTTATTGTCATCTGCTTGATCAGTCTATGTTCTTGGTGGATAGTGGTCGGTTGGAGCTTGTGGAGTCATGTATCGGTGGACTGGAGTTAAGAAATTAATTGTCGCTACTTCAGGGAGATTGGCGAGTAGCTTGTTACAGTCCACCAAGTGTCGAAGCCTAAATGTTATGGTTGCTCTTTTCATGGCCACTTACGTACTTTGCTGTGATATATTTGCCACCCGGTGATTCTCCCCATTGGGAAAAGGGAGAACTCTGCATCAATTCCCCACTCTATCCAGGTGTCGGAAATGTGTACCGGCTTGACGGGGGGCAACTGTCATTGGGCTCTGGTGTTAATTATGAGACATTTCAAGAAAACAATGTACAAGATGATATGTTTCACTCTTGATTGGAACTTTTTACCCTTTCTACCCTCTAGAATACGCTGTGCCTTGTTGTTTAAACCTGCTCGAATACGTTCAGAGATGTTGGACAAGGTGTGTTAAAGGGTTGATGGGATGTAGTATTATAGAGCAAAATAGTTATGACTTGAATTATTTTCCGTTAGATCGAGATTGGTTAGGGCTGATACTAACCGGACATGGGTGCCTATTAGGTTGTACTCATAAGTTAGAAACAGATAAGCTCCGCTAATACGGGTAAGGGTGAAGTAGTTGATTGACAATTTAGTTTAAAAGACCATTGTCATTATGGCTATTTAAACGTTGTTTATCTCAACGCAATCAATTCATAGTAACTTGGACCATAGACTAGGAGATATTGGAAAGGCATTTAGCTCTCAGCATATTGATGTAAAAAGCAGTATCCTAATTCAAAATGAAACGATAAAGTTTGTATTTGCGGTAATAGAGATCGTGATGACAAAAGTTGCTTGAATTGATATTCTACTTAACTGGTTCCAATATTTTACATGAACTTGAACTTGAACTTGAACTTGAGGGCCGACAGTGTCGGGGCCTTTGTAACGGCCTACAATTCCCTCCACAATTTTCACACAAAGAGTTCAGCGCCTGGTACCAGACTTGTCCACTAAACTACTCAGGATCTACGATCCTTGTCACAAGCCTCCATTGGAAGGCATCACCGGGACAGCCAGTGTGTCAAAACACCATCCCCCGGCACATTGGGTCATTACAGCCCATTCTACCAGACTGGCTCATTCCAGTCACTGTCTCTTACTCCAGGCACGCACAAGAAACACTTTCATAGCCTCAGTGATACTCGCATTACACTCCTGATCCAATCCAGCAAGACAGCTCATACCGCAATCATCTTCAGCACATCTGGCATTCCACTCATTCTCTCCATACTGCTCAGACACCACATTCATAAAACTCTCTCTCTCTTGCTCATACTTACTACATTCCAGCACAAAATGCTCAATTGTTTCCTCTACTCCACTATTACACTGCTGACATAATCTGTTATTATTCTCATTCCATCTCCATGTACGTCTGTTCACACTCAATGACTTACATCTCACAGCAAACAAGAGTTGACTTCCAAAACTACCATCATAGAACAGCTCAAACTTAGGTGCTTTCTTTTTCATATACCAGTTAAGTGTAGGCTTCCGCATCATGCTAAGCTTCCACTTATTCAATCCATACTCTTTTGTTTGTCTCTCAATCTCTTTCTTCCACCTCTTGCAGTCCCACTCAGGCCCTACACCTCCTACATTTATTAAACTCCAGTCATCCACAGGTCTCCCAATTCTAACATGAATAATCTTTTGCATACTGAGTTTCCTTGCATGCCCCCAACATACTTTCTCCCAATAGCTTACACTCAGATTCCATTCAAAGATTCGCCTTACCCACCTGCTATTCTGCATTCTTTCAATTCTCACCTTATAATTCAGCACAGCTTTCATCATTCTTTCTGAAAATAGGCTCCACCCTAGGTCACCTCTAATGGCTTCTATAGCTGTCCATTTCGGAGCACCCAATGCTACACGTCCTACCTTATTTTGTATCACATCCAGCTTTTCAAGATCACTTCCATTCCAAGCAAGAGCACTCATACCATACATGACACTAGGTACAGCAACATACTTCCACATTCCTCTCACACATTCGTACTTGTTTGCTCTGTATCTGGCCACACATCATGAGTTCAAGTGTGTCTCAAGGACTGGACGAATAGAAATTGGCGCAAATTATCCGTAGATTAAATTGTCAATCCGGATCAACCATTGAAAAGTGGGAAAGTAAATGATCGTAACATCCACCGTAGACTTAAAATTTAATAAAACTTAGAATTAATTAAAATATGTGAATTAATTTTCTTTTTCCATCGTTAACTAAAAAACAAACTACAACCTTGCGCATGGAAACAATATTATTTTTTTTACTTAAACGCTTACAGTTTTTGACAATAATGTTGAACATCGAGTTTTTCGACAAAAATTTCATTAAAGAATATTAATAATATTTTAAGCTTATTGCAGGAAAAAATAGCAATTGTTTGAATTTCTGGTATAATCACTTGGTGGCAACACTGAAAGAAGATGGCGCCCACAACTATTGCGAGTGTTAGTAAATAATAGATGAAAACATAGATCAGAAAAGGGTTCGATGCAGTTTTTGTATTTTTCATTACATTATTTCGTAGTGTCTAGTCCTCGTGCTTACAGTGGAACTGAATATATTTCCATGCATAATCGAAATATTGGGCTGCACTTCCCAATATTCGGAAGAATTATTTTTTCGGTCTACGGTCGTTTTCGCGCTATAATTATTAGAACTGAATCTACTCAGTGAATAACATAGTAAACGAAAGGGTAAATAAGCGGATTATTGTAACTTCATGTGGTAATCCTTATTACATGATGTAATATGACAGTAGCCTAACTACCCTTGGTGGATGCTACTTGGCATTCGTAACGCCAGTACCAAAGACTGAGTGATATATAGAGGTGTAATTGGAGTCCATGAGGGTGTGAGACGTTCTTCCAGATTAAGTAGAAGAAACGGCTTAATTTGAATGAAATAACTGATGGCTGCTAAAGAAAGGAAAATATTTAGGCTTATATTTAATAAAAGTGATACCCTTAGTAGTTGGTACCCACATGAACATTTACCACAGCTAATTGACCATTGACAATACTTAGTGAGTCATGAAAATGTCAACTGACTATACCTATGATCTTTTTTAGTGGCAGAATAACGTTAGGTCAATATTGAATTTAATGTTGTCAATGATTTAAATTATTCCGTTGCCACATATGGGTAATATGGTACAATTGAAGACGTTTTACACGAATGGCATTGTGCTCGCAAATGCTTAGTTTTTGACATATTTAACTTTGAAGTTACAGGAACGTCATTTATATAATTGAACAAAGGAACACATAAATAAGCAAAAAGTAAGGTTTTAACATAACAATAGTTGAGGTTAGGTTAGTTAAAGTTAGGTTGGGTAAATAAACTTACCTAAACTGACCTAAATACACCTAAAATAACTTAATATTACTCAACCATACTAAGGCCAAGGATTCCCGTCAAAAACTTGGCGTGGTCTGCATCCGCGAAACGCCGGAAGAGCCATATCGACCCTGCCGTTAATGCTATTCTTACCTGAATGTTATTTATGCTATATCTTGAAAACTAAGCATTTGCAAGCACAATGTCATTTGTGTAAAATGTCTTAGTTAGGCTAAAATGTTTTCAATTATCTAAATTTTGTAATGAAATTATAAAAATTGTTGACAACATTAAATTTAATATTGACCTAGCGTTATATTATGGTTGAAGATTTTCTCATATTCCAATGCACCTAATTAATTAGGCTGCCTTAGAGTCTTATTTTAATGCTCAAAAAAGTTATCAAATTACAATACCTGTTGGTTTTTATCTGCTATTCACACACTGATGCTTTTAAAAACTCAATTCATTCAAGCTGTTAGTGCAGCTTCTTGTTAAAAACTACCATTCTAATACGGTATGTATTTAGGATGTTTGAATGATAGAAATTGTTAATAAAATGATAAGAAATATTGTTATCAGTTAATAACACAAAAAAATTAACGTACTATTTCTCGTACTTTGTGCTTTTGACGTTTTTTTTAGTCGTATTATTACATCGTCACCTTTAAAGTCAGCCCATAGATGGCGCCACCCGGTACGGTTGCCTTTACAGTCAGCTCATAGATGGTACCACCCAGTACAGCTGCCGCCATCATAGAGCAGATGTAAACACAATAATTAATATGATCTTAATGGGTTGCTTTCAACCTTTATTTACAATTTTCACTAGAAGAACTGTGTGTGGCTTCCCCTCACGACCCAACCTCTTTACGTTTATAATAGAGGGTTAGCTTCCGTTATCAATTAAATTCACCTTCCTTTGGTGCGCGGAAGCCAACTTCAAAGTCGATTAATTCTAAAATAACGCATCAGAGAGCAGAATGTCATTCATGTAAAATGTTCTTAAATGGGTTCCTTTAGTGATTCTTGGGAATACAATTCCCATTTCCTTTGATTGCATCACGCATCATATTGACCAAATTTTCTTCTATGCACTTTCCGTTAGAAATGAATATTTTATAAGTTATAGCAGTAAATGACTTACCGCAACTCTAGTGTTTAAAGCGGGAAGTAATTCATAGAGCGCATCGTATGGCAACACTGCAATGGACGCTCCCTTCTGACGCACTCAAATGCTTTAGCGGTTTGCGTTCCCGCCATCTAAGACAAAAGTTAACATACCACTATAATTCGTTATTTTTGGGTGATGATTTCCAATGTGTTATTAACTATAAGATCCTAGAAGTGGGAAGAAGAGCTAATAATAAATTAAAAAGGATTCAAACGTACTCTAACAGCTCAATCACGCAAAAAATAAAACATACCGCTCTAACTCGTTGAATACTCACTTGCCTCCAAAAGTGCATAGGTGAAAAGTTGTTTATTTTGATGTAATTACCATCATACAGGCAACAAAATTTAAAAAATAGATTTGTTGCATCTTCTATACTTTAACCAAAGTTTTTGTATGTTTATTTGAAAACAGATTTCTAGAGGCTAAATAATAATTGATATATAAAGTATCACTTTCAAAGCCTGAAATGTGTTCAGAATCATCAAGGCTAATTAGTCAACAATGAATAACATTCAAAGTTTTCAGGAATGTGTTTTAAAATTACTTGACTAAGAGATAAAGTTAATAGATGAAAATTTTTTTTTTAAGTTCTGTTCTAACAGTAGTCGTTGAGTTTAAATTTCTCAACCTATTTAGTTATAGGATACTTGTATAAGTTGTAACATTAGTAATTAATCATGTATGTGGAATATTTTTCAGCCTTAAAATGGTGAAGTTATATTTCCA
Source organism: Morinoia aosen (assembly GCA_030386875.1). Taxonomy (NCBI): domain Eukaryota; kingdom Metazoa; phylum Arthropoda; class Malacostraca; order Amphipoda; family Talitridae; genus Morinoia; species Morinoia aosen. The sequence continues at coordinate 6,267,349 of CM059573.1, forward strand.
TGGTGAATTGATCTAATAAGATATTTAATTACTGTTCATTAGTTCATATAAATTTTGTATGGTTTTTAATTTTTAACATTTAATAGTGGTGCTGTGTAAATGAATCATGGCTACAGACAACAATCATGACAATGATGAAGCTGAAGTGCAGCCTGCAAAAAGGCCACGCTTGGAAGAGACCACAAAAAAAGAAATAAACTCTGATGATTTTGGTGGTAAGTGTTTTTACTTATGCTATTGCTCAATTACTTCATCTCTTCAAATAAAATTTAATTCTCAATTCGCTTAGGAAACCTTCATTAGAGCTTAGCCTCCATTCACAGTAATTACAGTTTACCCTCAGATTTTTTTTTGCTGCCATAAATAATTTTCTATTCCAATCATGGTGCTTAGGATAAGGTTAAGTTTCTCTATCATATGCAATGGGAATTGGCAACCCTAGGATTGAATTTTGTTAGGTAACCTTAGCCATAGTCATACCATCTCAACTCATATATTTTGTGTAAATAAATTTTATTTCTCTGTTTTTATGCCTCCTTTTCTGCCTTTTCTGACTGATTTTTCTTCTTTTTTCTTGACTTGCTTATTCTATGAGCAGAAGATCCTGTGTAGAGACACCGTATGCACAAATCCCCATTTTTTTCTGTCTAAACTGAATTGTTGCTTCTCTGAGATCATCTATGTTGTGGCAGAGTGTTTTATGCTAATTTATAATAAGAGCTGTTCTATTCATCTTATCAAGCCTCATAATAATAGTCATACTTTAGATTCAGTATAAGTGTGAAGATAATTATTGTGCATCATATTCTATGGAGGTTTTGTATATTTCAATTTTTCATTTAATGGGCAGAAAAAAAGCACCCATTCTTCTTTAGTTGTGTGATATAATTGCTCATTGTGTTTGAATTCAAACCTAGGCTATGACTGGTAGATGTTTGTCAGATTTAATTGAATCAGTTTTACAGCTTTCATTTACTTTGTCTTCTCTCTGAAGGTCCTGGTCATTCATTGAAAGTTGAAATACTGTTGCAGTTGAATGCTTTTGTTTTGTCTATTACCTAACATGAACTTATTTATCTTCAAATGTCAACAGTGGTAATGGTTCAATTTGTGATTGATTACATTCTACTCAAATCTGTACCCTCATCATATATAAATTGGTTTTATTGGCATGATCAGGCATCAATTTTTAACCATTGCAAAGCACAAATTCATAAAGTATATTTGCTGTAGCTCATTGAAACATAAGTAAAAAAATTGCTTGGGAAACTTTGTTCTTGAGATGAATGATGTTATTTCAGATGCTCAGTACTAATTTTCCTTTGGCTCATCAGGCAGTCGTCGTCGTTCAACCCGATCAGTCCAGCGCTTCGGACGCCAAGAGGAAGAGACGACTGTTGTCTCAGAAGAAGAAGAAGAAGCTGATGATCCAGACTTTGGTCAACTTTCTGACTCAGATGATGACCCAGACTTTGCACCCAGTGAAAACAAAAAGGTTTGTCTTGATGGAAGACTTGAATTAATGGCTGGCTCTCTACACCAGTTCAAGAGGGCCATAGTTTGTATTTTCAGGGCTCTACAAGCTGTTAACATTGTGTTTAAATGTGCTGCACCTGCTTTTTAAAAGCTTAAGATTAGCACATTAACCCTTTAGATGGTTTTTTTACTGGTGAAGTTTGCAGTTAATAATTGTCTCAAGTCTCAAGCATTTGGCTGAGGAAGGAGTCAAATGCTCAACTAGAATGTATAACTCTACACAAAGTAAACCTCTTGGAAGGGAAACATAACAATTGTAATAGCCAAATTCAAAAATCATAATGAATACAGACAGATACATAGCCTTGTTTAATTGAAAACTTACTTTGTTTTTCATTTGAGCAGCTCAGCTAGTGCATTAATATTGCTAATTCTTGAGAAACAGCTTTTTAGTTTGGAATACAACCAGTGAATTAGGTAAACTAACATGAGCTCATTTTACAGGACAGTGAGGTAGTCTCAATATACGAGTCCCTATTAACTTTATGTAGTTACCGAGCTGATTTTGGGTTTAAAATTTACCAATTGATGTTTTGATTTGATGCAACTTGCATTTTCTAATGCACTGTGCATACTGTCACTCAAATGTTGCTTCTGAGTTGACATAGATTTTGATGATGAACAATAGTGCTGAAAAATATATGAGAATATTCAAACAAATTTCTTTTTGGTTAGTTATTTGCTTTTAATCAGGCGTTTGGGCTCAAATAATTTTTCATAAGAATTTTTTATTTCTAAGCATTATTATTTTTCAGGAGAGTGCCAGCCTCCCTGATTTTTCATTCAGAGGTCGAGGACGTGGCCGTGGTAGGGGAAGAGGACGAGGAAAAGGTGCGTTTTTTAGTTTACGATAGGTTTTGTGGTGGATAAATTGCATTTAATTTCAAGTATTTAGGGTTAGCTTCCAGTAACCTGCGCATGAACACGTGAAAAAAATGTAAAAGATTGTATTTTGTTCTTAGGTATTTATATTGGGCATTTATGGATCTAGAGAAGGCGTATGACAGAGTGGATCGCGAGGCTCTATGGCAAGTGGTAAGTTTGTATGGAGTGGGTGGGAGACTGTTGAATGCAATCAAGAGTTTCTACATTGATAGCAGAGCATGTGTGAGAGTAGGGAATGAGGTGAGTGAATGGTTCCCAGTTGTGACAGGTGTGAGACAGGGATGTGTGATGTCGCCGTGGTTGTTTAATTTGTTTATGAATGGTGTGCTGAGAGAAGTGAATGCCAGAGTGTTGGGAAAAGGTGCGCAGTTGGTGGGACGAAATGGTATGTATTGGGAAGTGTGTCAGCTGTTGTTTGCAGATGATACAGCGTTTGTGGCTGATTCAGAGGAAAAACCGAGGAGACTGGTTACAGAGTTTGGTAGAATGTGCAAAAGGCGGAAATTGAGGGTAAATGTGAATAAAAGTAAGGTGATGAGATGTTCAAGAGGTGGAGTGTTTGGAACTTTGGATGTGAGGTTGAATGGGGAAGTGTTAGAGGAGGTAGAGCATTTTAGGTACCTCGGGTCGGATGTGACTGTTAAGGATAGTATGGAAGTAGAACTGTAGAAGTGAAGCATCGAGTGAGTGAAGGTTGTAAGACATTGGGTGCAATGAGGAAAGTTTTTAAATGCAGGAGTTTGAGTATGAATGCTTAGAGGGGACTGTATGAAAGTTTGATTGTGCCAGTTTTGTTGTATGGAGCAGAGTCATGGGGGTTGAGAGCAGCTGAGAGGAGGAAGTTGGATGTGTTTGAGGAGCGTGCATGGAGTAACTAGAAGAGATAGGATCAGGAATGAGTTGGTTAGGGGGCAGACGGGTGTTATCAAAAAGTTGAGCAGGCGAGTGGATGAAAGAGTGCTTGAATGGTTTGGGCATGCTGAAAGAATGAAAGTTGAGCGGCTGGTGAAAAAAATATATATGTCGGAAGTGAGTGGTCTTCGAGCGCGAGGTAGACCACAGATGAGTTGGATGGATGGGGTGCGACGTGCTTTGTATGAGAGGGGTCTGACTGTGGACGTGGCGAGAGGGATGGCTGCGGACAGAAGTGAGTGGGGGCAGTGTATAAGGAGGTAATTTTATTTTTGACCCGTTACTGGAAGCTGCCCGCGTGTGATGGGGTTGACCTGTCATGTGCGGGGGGAGGGGCTGCACTCAATGAAGCGGTCGGGGTAAACCAGCTGTGGCTGTCGGCCTGACTGTGGAAGGTGGTTGTGCTGGGCTGCTGCTGATCCTGGCAGTTCAGGTGCGGCCAGTGCTGCCTCTCTCGCCTCCTAGTGACTAAGTGTGGTGATTGTGGCCTGCTGTCGGCTACCCTCCCATAGGGAGGAAAAGCCCGGTATGTATATAGGTATTTATAATTACTGCATTGTTTTTTTCTTTATCTAGCAAAGTAACCAATTGTGATTTTGTTCAGACAGAAAAGAAAGAAGTATTCCTCCGCACTGTTCCCTCTCAATAAAGCTGTGTGTGGCATCAGTAGCGAGGAATTCTCCTTGAGTACATGGGATGTAGTTTTTGAAACTTGTTACTAATCTATCACTTGCCATTTTCTGCTGTGAATTATTTTTTTTTTAAAGCTGTGTTAAATATTCTAGCCACTTCTCTTCAAAATCTCTTCATCACTTTAAGTGTCATGGACTGTAATATAAGAAATTGTTTGTTGCTTGGCAAATTTCTTTGAATTGAGAAGTTCTGAAAATTTTTATAGCTTGGGATGCGGTTACTGAAGTTAGAAAGAAAATTGTAAGAAATTGACGTTGTCAAGGCTTTCTTAGGTGTTCATGGACTTCAATAAATTCATGAGATCTGCCATTATGCCGCTTCTATCTTCAAGAATAAATACCATGCAATTACGAATTAGGCCATATTAAAGTGTGCAAATCTTACACCAAAGTTAGGAAGATATGAGTGTTAGGTTATAATTCTCAGAGAAAGAATAGTGCATTTAGGGTTAGTTACAGAAAAGATTTTTCCTTATTAACTTATATGCGCAAATAGCTCATCAAAGAATTTAATTTAGTCTAGTAAAATTATTACTTTATTTTGCGTTGCAGTCACATGCTGTGTATGTATTTGTTTTTGTTATTCTACTTACTGCACAACTTCATGCCATGTTTTCTGAGGCAACTATGTTTCAAGTGATCTGGATCCTTTAGCCCTTCTAATTTTGGGGATTATTTCCTATAGTGGTCGCCTTCCTGAATGAAAGCTAAAATGCCATGATTTATATTTTTACTGTTACAATTAACCCTTTAACGTCAGCATTTTTATACTCGTATTAACGTTATTATAACCACCATAATTAGACTTACATACTCTGGCATCAGGTACTAACCAACATAAGAATGAGGAAGGAGCTGCCACTCAGCATTGAGCTCCAAAGAACACACTAGGGAACGAATTTAACAAGAAATACAGTATATTGAGGCTATTTTAAAAATGGCCCGAAAAAGGCATTTAAAGGTTAAGCATGGCCTGTTTTATTTTCATGTTTTGGTATGATATCTTGTCAGCATCAAGGGCTTTTTTGTGTTTTGTGGATGCATTCCCTCCCCATGTCCTTACCTTGTCGTGGTGGGAGGGCTTGCGTGTTGCAATGAAGGTTGAGGCTATACTGCCGGGGCCCCGGTTCTGGTAGGTTCAACCATGGTAGGCTGGCTCAACTGGAGCAGCCTGACAAAAGGGGGACCATGGGTGAGGTTTCCCATGTAAATATAAACCGGGCCCCGGCAGTTACGGGTTATAAAGTCTCTGTTACCTCGGGCGTACTTGGGGACTGCCACGGGCCGGGGTCGACGGTGGGAGGAGGTTTTTACTTCCTAGTGGTCAGCGTGTGCCCGCCTTAAGTGCAGAGATGCACCAGAATGCTGCTGATCGCCCGAGGGGTTCTTTTCCGGCTTGAGCCGGCCTGGATAGGTAGGGAGAAATCCCTATCGAAAGAGAATCCTAAACCTGTGCTTGCTTCTACTACTGAAAATCCCCCTCGATCTCTTGGAAATGACCCGGCGCTCTTAACGGAAACTTCACATGATCGTCCCCCTTCTCCGCCGTTGCAACCTGTATCATCGCAGCTTGCTGCAGTGAGTGACGCTGGACCCTACGTAAAATCTGACGAGACAAATTTAGTACTTCAGCCATATATACCACCTCGAAATCAAAGGCGACCTAGTTTTCGTATTGAAAACTCATCTGGACATCGCCGCCAACGTACCAACCAAAGATATCGCACAGATGTGCCCCTCTATGAGAATACACATCCAGATTATAAGAAATTTTACACCATCAACGCGGGTGATGGTTCTAACCTAGCAGAGATGGATGTAATTGTGGCAAATAGAGAACTTGAACGAAAAATTGGTGGTAAACCTTTGAAGATAACAGAGACGCGAACGGGCTCGCTCCTTGTGGAGGTTCGAAATGAACATCAGGCAAAAACTATCTCAAGAATCCAAACCCTTGCTGGGGTGAGCATCACTGTTGCTCCTCATGGAAGGTTGAATGAAACAAAGGGGACTATTCGGTATACAAATAAACCAAATTACGGAGATGAAACTCTACTCGAAGAACTTGCCAGAAGTGGAGTAAAATCTATCTACCGGACCAAAAGAAGACAGAACGGAGCTGAAATACCCACCTCGTTGTACATATTGACCTTCGATTCTACGCGCCTACCTGAGTCCGTGAGTATAGGCTGGACGCGGTGCCCGGTGAGGCAATATATACCCAAGCCGCGTAGATGTTTTAAGTGTCAAAGTTTTGGTCACGGTGCAAGTAGCTGCCGTAAACAAGAAGCTGTCTGTTTTCACTGCTCCCGAGCAGCACATGAACTCCCTTGCACTCTACCACCTAAGTGCTCCAACTGTGAGGGGCCCCACCCCGCCAGTGACCAGTCCTGCCCTATCTATAAATTGGAACAGGAAATAGTTTCTACACAAACTACTGAGCGCGTAAGCTATGGTGAGGCAAAGCGGAAGGTTTCCGGTCGCTACGTGCGCCCTACGCATAGTTATTCATCGGCTGTGCGTCAGCCGCAATTACAGACAGCTGAGTCCGGCGGAACACGCATCAGCGAGGAGATACCGATGAGAGTCGGAGGCGAGTTTGTTCATGCCGTAACACAGACTAGTATAGCAACCCAGACTGACGCTCCAAATGAGGAACATAAAAGACCCCGAAGTTCTTACTCTAGATTCGAAAGACCAGAAAAGTCTTCCGATGGTGACTTACCACGCGCTGCCGGTACTGTGTCAGACCCTTCACCGTCCTGTGCGACTTTGGGTGATGTCTGTGTGGATGCCCGGAGCCTTTTTGAAGCTGTGGCTGACCAACCTGGCTGCGATCAATCAATGCAGGTTTCGTCTGTTAGGGAGGAGGGAAAAAAGGAACAGGGCTCTCAGAGCCCGGGGTCAAAAGGAATGGATAAGGGACCTGAATCCCAGAGTAACACCTCCCCTGGAAATCCATCTACCGCAGTTGGTGCCCGAAAGCGCCTGCAAAGCGGCACTCCGTCTCCAATTGGAGGGATGACAGGGCAAGCCCCCAAAAAGCGTCCCACCTTTAAGCATATTGATAATTCAGATGACCCAACGGTTAAACCTCAAGGACTGGAATGTATACCTGTCCAAGTGTCCAGTAAACCTAGAGAGGCTCGAGAGCGAGGACGCGAGGGAAGTAACATCGTGACCCATCGTGTTCGCTCTCTGGAACGTGTTGTTGTGGTACCTGAAAGTATAGCAACTAAAATGAGAAAGAAATTCCCTATGCCAGCAGATATGCCCTCAATGCCCCCGCCTAATGTGCAGCTGCTCCCTTGGAGCTCGAGGCAGGAGAGTGGCAAAAACCCAAAAGATAGTAAACAAACTTCAGAGAAAAAACTGACCCCAACTGAGAGATCTCCAAGCCGATAAACATAATGAGTCTTCTGCAATGGAACTGTCGAAGCTACCGCCGCAATTATGGTGATCTGAGGAGGTTGCTGCAAGAGCTTCAGCCGGGCTGTGTATGCCTCCAAGAGACAATGCTCGGAAGTCTGACACCTACACCACCGGCGAGTTACGTCGTAGAGACCTTCTCCCCTCTACCAAATCTGGTGCCAGGTACGGGCTTAGCTATTTTGGTGAGGCGGGATACGGGCTTCACAAGGCTTGGCCTGAACACTGCACTGCAGGCAATGGCGGTACGTCTTGGTATTGGCCCGCGCTTGCTCACAGTTTGTAATTTGTACCTACCTCCAGCTGATCCCATCACTACAGCAGATCTCCTGACCCTGTACGACCAGCTACCCCGACCAGCGCTCATATTGGGGGATTTTAATGGAAAACACATAGCTTGGGGCAATCCCTCCACCGACCAGCGTGGGAGGATCATTGATGGCCTATTCACAAACTCAGACGCATGCTTATTAAATACAGGATTGCCCACCCATTTCCATGTGCAGACGGGCGTGTCATCGGCTATAGACCTCAGCTTGTGCACCCCTGATGTTGTTGCTGATCTGCACTGGAATGTTTGTGATGATCTGTGCGGTAGTGATCATTTCCCTATAGAGATACGGTTCGAGGAAAATCGTCCGACTCCCACCGAAGCCAGCTTTATTTTGAGGCGAGCCGACTGGGGGAGCTTCGAAGCACTCACTCAAATGTGTGATGTTGACGAGACCAGGCCAGTGGAAGACTTATTGGAAGAGTTTGTGGGCTGCCTGCTGATCGCTGCTGGCGTCAGTATCCCTAAGTCGAGGGGGGGGGGCCCTCCAGCACAGAGTTCCTTGGTGGACAGATGAATGCACCATCACCAATATTGAAAGAAAACATGCCCTGCGACGCTATCAGAGGACGAAAAGTATGGCAGACAAAATATCCTACAATAGAGCCAGAGCAAGAGCTCTACACACAAAGAATGAAGCAAGAAAACGTTCGTGGCAAAAATATGTATCGTCCCTAAATGCTGAAACGCCCATGTCGAAGGTATGGCAGCGAGTGAAGAAGATGTCTGGGAAGCAGAGCTATAGCCCACCCTGCTTGGAGGTCAATGGTGAGAAAACCGCGGACTCACAGCGCGTTGCGGCAGCTCTAGCCCGGCACTTCGCTAACGTCAGTAGCGGTGATCATTATTCACCAGCTTTCTTGGCCTTTAAAAGACAGCAGGAGAGTCGAAGTCTGATTTTCAACACAGACGAAAATCTCCCCTATAACGAACCTATTACCATCTTAGAAATTTATAACGCTCTCAAGGAAACTAAAAACACCTCTCCTGGTCCAGACGGCATTCACTATAAAATGTTGAAGAAAATGCACCCTACAGCCCTGAAAGTGCTTTTAGCAATATATAACCAGATCTGGACCACACACCAGTACCCCGATGCCTGGCGTTTTGCCACTGTCCTAGCTTTTTTAAAACCCGGCAAACCTCCTACAAATCCTGGTAGCTATCGCCCTATCGCCCTCACGAGCTGTATCGGCAAGGTGCTTGAAAAGATAGTTAATGTTAGGCTGGTGAAGTTTTTGGAAGCTCGTGACCTCCTCTCGCCTGTACAGTACGGCTTTCGCAGAATGCGAGGTACTACGGACGCTTTAGTCCGTCTGCAGAACCACCTAGTTAAATGCAAACGTGAGCGCCGGCATACTATATGTGTGTTTTTTGACATGGCGAAAGCCTATGATACTGCCTGGAGGTACGGTATATTGCAAAACCTGCATCGTGATGGGCTGAGGGGAAATATGGCTCTTTACCTACAGCAATTCTTGAGCAGGAGGACTTTTCGAGTGAAAGTCGGCTCTTCGGAGTCTCCGTGTGAGACGCAGTCTGAAGGAGTCCCTCAAGGAAGCGTCATCAGCTGTACGCTTTTTGCTGTGGCTATTAATGGAATCACGACAGCTGTGCCGCCTGAGATCTGCTCGTCGCTATACGTTGACGATTTTATGGTGTACGCGTCTTCATACTTTTTGCCTGCTCTGGTTCGTAGAATTCAAAACGCTATAAATAATGTAAATGGTTGGGCATCGGAGCATGGGTTCACGTTCTCTACTGAGAAAACTATGGCTCTTCTTATTCCGGGAAACCACAAAATGCGTGACCCTCCACAACTTTTCCTGAAGGGCAGACCAATAGTCTACGCAGCAAATGCTAAATTTCTTGGTATGACCATCGATAGCAAACTTACGTGGAAACCTCACCTTCAGTCACTAAAAGCAGCGTCTATAATGAGATTAAATTTGCTAAAAAGCCTCTCAGGTCAAACGTGGGGCGCCGACCGTGTGACTCTCCTGCGGCTCTATAAGGCCCTCATCAGGTCTAAATTAGACTACGGTAGTGTAATATACCAGTATGCCAAAGAAAGTACTCTATGTATGCTGGACCCAGTACACCACGCAGCCATTAGGCTCTGCACTGGAGCTTTTCGAAGCTCCCCCGTCACCAGTCTCTGCGTGGAAAGTGGGGAGCCCCCCCTCAAGCTTAGGCGTATGCAACTGTCATTACAGTACCTAGCCCGGCTACAGCAACTCCCTCTCTCTCCGACCTGGATAAGTTTTCGTACCGACATGGATGAGCGTATACCCACTCCGTATAATTTGCCATCCTCCGTAGATTATGGTGCGCTTATGAATAACGTGCGGTTCCCCCCCATGGAGGTCCTTCCCGCACGGGTTGCAGGTGCACCAACGTGGCGCATCCCAATTACTACTTTTTGTACAGGCTGCAAGATCCCTAAGAAGGACCTGCTGCCGGCCTCGGTTTTGAGGGGTATCTTCTTGGATCATGTACTGGCGGAGCACTCTGATCAACGTAAGATATATACAGATGGTTCTAAAACGAATCAATCTGTTGGCTGTGCTGCTGTGTCTGGCGACTATGTGCGTGCTCGAAGGCTCCTGCAGGAAACTTCTGTTTTCTCGGCTGAACTACTTGCAGTTGTCGAGGCTCTAGACCTCGTGGCGCAAATACCCTACTATGATTTTGTAATTTTCACTGACTCGAAGAGTGTCTATGAAGCATACCACAGCAATCACCCAATAATTAGTGACATTGTTGTCCGACTGTCACGCCTTGCCCGGAGCCCGAAGCATGTGCAAGTCTGCTGGGTGCCGGGCCATGTAGGGGTGGCCGGCAATGAGAGAGCTGATGCCGAGGCCCGGCGTGCTGCTGGATCTGATGACCTGCCGAACAACCCAGGTGTCCCCTGTAGGGATTACTACCCCATTATCAAGTCTACCGTGCGTGATGTGTGGCAACAATGCTGGGACATGGAATTGAATAATAAACTGAGAGTACTTAAGCCTATGGTGGGGGAATGGGCTTCAGCTGAATGTCATAGCCGGCGTTTGGAGGTGATCCTATGTCGGCTGCGTATCGGGCACTGCCGACTTACCCACAGTCATCTAATGGAGCGTCGCCCACAGCCGCGCTGCAACACCTGTCATGTACCACTAACGGTGCTGCATGTACTTGCCGAATGTCCAAACTTTGCTGCTGCTAGAAGAGAATCCTTCCCTCATCTTCGAGATGCGGACACTTCGTCGCTGCACATTGGGATGCTTCGTGAGCCCCTCCGTGCTCGTTTCAACCTCGGAGCGCTAACGACCTTTCTTGCACGAAGCGATTTGATAGGTAAAATATAACGAGCTTTTATGCCCAGAAAACGGAAATCCGTGTGCACTCTGCAAGTGCAAACTCATGCCGAAGTTATAACTTGAGGAGAAGAAATGGCCGAGCGTACCGTGCTGCCACTCTTGTCTTTGTGAGGGGGTTCCAGCGTGGGTAAGACGCTCGGCCATAGTGTGGGCGGGTAGCTGGAGCCTCCGATTCGGGGTCCCAGCTGTTCTCGCACTCTTTACTCTGCTAAAATTTTAAAAATCTTTTTTGTTTTGTATCAACTCGCGGTGTATACCGATACGTTTTGCAGGTGCGACCTGTAGAATGGATCCTACTTATTGAATGAGAAATCGTAATGTGCTTATGCAAACAAATATAACTGTGTGTGTTGAGGCAATGGAAATTGAGTTGACCACCGAAATAATGTTCTTATAATACTACCTCGGAGGTGATGTAGAATTCAGGTATCTTTAAAACCATGAGACCTTCGGCGCGAAATAGTCGGAGCTACTGAAGCGCTAGTAAGCCTATGTTACTACTACTACTTGTGGATGCATCGCAGCAACATTAAGTTGCAGCTGCTCTTCATTCTGTGGTGCGCTGAACGTTCATCTCTTTGTACTGTAGTGTGGTGTTTGTTAGTTATTACTAGAATACCAGGAATTTGACTTTTTTTGCCATGTTTTTGCGTGACGGGCGATATTGTTTCATTTGTATTATGTGTGTGTTCATTGTGAAGTGTTCTGTTGGACAGGTCGCGGTGGGAGCGGAGCTGGGAAGCGACAGGGCGTCGAGAACAGCGCTGCTGTGAGAGGGGGCGCTGTGAAGAAGAATGTTGCCTCTCCTTCCAACACGTCTCAGGTCAAGAGAAGGGGCAGACCTCTTATGTACTTCAATAGCATGACTTCTTCCTCATCTCCCTCCGACCAAACAGCATTCGACAACGTAATCGCTTGCTCTTGCTTCTTCCTGTATTCTTGCCTTTTTTCTTTCTTTACTGCATTTTTTTCTTTTTGCCTGTTTTTTATATCTTGGTTTGCTTTACGTTTGTGTGCATGTTGACCTGCCTTGCGACTTTTAGATTAATTTTATCTTCTCTTAATTGGACAGTTTATTTTATTTGTAGTTATCAACTGATAATTTTTTATTTTGTTAGTTTTAATAATTTACCATTTTTTAACTTTATTTGGTATTGTTTTCCACTTTGATTTGTTTCTTGCAATTAATTTGATTTTAGCGTTACAGGCAATTAAATTTTCTTTTATAATATAAACATATTTCCTACAAAGGGACCCACCGGTGGTCACTTAGGTGATTTTCAAAGTGCTACTGACCCACCTGCGGTCACTGACTCATTTATTATTAATACTTGATGATAGCTAAATGAAGGCCCGATACAGTTAATGTTTGCTGTTTTCAAAGTTGATTTCCACAATTCACTTTAAATTTGAGTTGAATGTTGAACTTTAGTTTAACCCTTCGCAGTTCACGTGTTAAGTGTTTTTAATATCAGTAATTTATTTCAATTTGTTTCCCCTATAAAAGAAATGAAAGGTTGTGCTTTAGTGACCATGTTCAGTTGCAACCACAATAAAGACCTAATAGGCAAAGTAATGACAAGGATGTTATGAATATTATTTGAATATTCATGAGCTATATTTTGAGGATGGAATTTTGAAGCAGAACTAGATAGCTGATTTTCTGTTTGCCTACTGTCGAGTTAAGCTTTATAATTCTATCTACATTGTGGCACCCATTAGTTATTGCCTTTTGCCTGGGTTTTCACTCAGGTAGCGATGTGATACCTTGTTAGCATCAATGCATTTGTTATGCTGTCTGGACCCAGTACAACACAATTCAGTTCAGCTGCTCTTCATTCTGTGGTGCTGTGGACGTTCTTCTCTTCTTAGCGTAGTGTGGTGTTGGTTAGTTCATTACTGGAATATCAAAAAATTGCCTCTTCCATATTCCAGGAATTGGCCTCTCATTAGCCATGCTCTTGCGCGACTGATGATTCAATATCTAATTGTACAGACCAATGGGCATTTTTTATCCTTCGAATCTTTTTGTGAGCTTGTGAGTACATTTGTCCCTAAATGATGAGGCCATCATTGTATTACTATTTTTCATTTGTGCGAGTCTTGAAACGTCGTTTTAGAACAGTACATTCCAATTCTCAGTTTGAAATTTAAAAAGAGACTTGATAACGTAGTCCAGTGGTGTCATGTGTTTCTGCCTGGACTCCTAAATCACCACAGGGATGATACTACCTTGCAATGGAGCTTTGAAGTACCGAACCAAAACTTGATGCATGTTAGAGATCCAAATTGAAGTACCGCACCAAAACTTGATGCATATTAGAGATCCATATTGAAGCACCGCACCAAAACTTGATGCATATTAGAGTTCCAAATTGAAGTACCGCACCAAAACTTGATGCATATTAGAGATCCATATTGAAGTACCGCACTAAAACTTGATGCATATTAGAGTTCCAAATTGAAGTACCGCACCAAAACTTGATGCATATTAGAGTTCCAAATTGAAGTACCGCACCAAAACTTGATGCATATTAGAGATCCATATTGAAGTACCGCACCAAAACTTGATGCATATTAGAGATCCATATTGAAGTACCGCACTAAAACTTTATGCATATTAGAGATCCAAATTGAAGTACCGCACCAAAACTTGTTGCATACTAGAGATCCAAATTGAAGTACTGCTCCAAAACTTGATGCATATTAGAGATCCACATTGAAGCCCCGCACCAAAATTTGGTACATATTAGATATTCAAATTAAAGTACTCCATGCTTCATTACTGCGCAGACCAAGAACACTTCTTCGACCACGACGGATACAAGCGGCGACCAGCCCCAGCAAGACAACAATAACAAAGGTGAAGCGACGGACGGCGGGAGCAGAGGCAGGAGTGCCCTCAGCGGGGCTGCTACATCCTTCATGATGTCCCCTTCTAAGTTGAGCTCTGCTGTCAACTACCCCACCCTCAAACGACAGACTCAGGTCAGTGCTTACTGGCCTGTGCTGCCTGCTCTCTGTATCACATGAGACTTGTGGCGTGTTGTGACGTTTTACTTGTATGAGACTTTATGGCGTATTTCTTGCTGTTCTTTGAGATGAATGAGGGTTTTGCAGGGTGTTACGAGTGCAATTAAAGAATTATTTTTTACTCCTATTGAATTTGCCATGTATTTAGTACATGAAAATTTGTTTTGGAGTTTTTAAATGTGAAAAAACGTTCATCATCCTTAGTTTGCTACAGCATTAATTAATTAGGATGCCCTATCATTTCTCCATTTCATATCGTCATAATACTTATGTCTTCATTTGCGAACCGTGCTGACTTGTCAGTGAATTTTTACCCTGTTTGATGTCATTTGAACTACACCGAGTTTCTCGGTGATAACTGCAATGACTCCTAGAAAACGGGAGATAAACTTTGAAAATATCAAGAATCAACCAGCATTGAACAAGTCTTCTCACTATTTACATTCTAGAATTAACTACAATTGTTAGCACAAATTTGTTTACAAGAAACCTGTCTGGCCTACAAAGACTTCTTCATAGTATTCCAATCCTAGCAACTTACAGCTAGTTGGTTCATCACTGTATCACTTGAGTTGTCGATTCTGTATCTGAGCATTTCCGGTTTTGTGGCTTACACTGTTGCTTCTGTGCAGGCCGTGAGATTGCCAGAAGGGCCGCAGCTAACACCGGAACAACTCAAGGCAATTGAGGCACAGTTTAAGGTATGGTGATGTTCGGTGTTCAATTGCTTCTTACGTTACTCAACCCTAAATAATTACTGTTTTTTTTTTGCAACTGAGAGTCTGAAGTTTTGTATTTAGTGTTCAGTCTTTTTGTTGAAATTTTTCAATTTGCTATTACTTGTTCCTCGTTTAGTAATTTAAATACTTGAACTCTAATTGTATGTCCCTGTTTCTGAAGTAATTCCTGATTTATTTTATAGCGCTATATAACGTTTTTTCCAACTTCAAGCTCTCCTGCGATGTGGATGGTTTTCCCATTTGACGTGGAGTGCACCAACCTCATTGCATTGAATTTTTTTCTTAAACCAGATCCACAAAGCGACCATTTTAACATTTTGAGATACTTGGTGATTCATTTGAGATCTGGTTTCTGAATGCTCACTATTCATGTTTAGTAGATGTTTTAGAAAGAGGATGCTAGCGCGACATGGTTCAATCGTGAGGGATTTGTTCTTAGTAGAGCTGTTTTAATTCTGAATCATATGACAGAGTGGCGATTTCGTCATGGCCAAGAAAGACAAAGAGCTCGACCAGCCACCCATTTGGCGCATCGACGGCAAGTCTTTACTACAGAAATTCCAAGCTTTCGAGAAAGATGGCAAAGTTTTATACAGAAATATTTCGACGGTGAGTTATAGTTACCTCTAAATTTTTGGTGTCTTGTATTCCTGTCATTGATGTGATAGATGCCAGGCTTTGTCAAATACCTCTTTCCTCTCCTCTTTATATGTACAAAATTATTTTTGTACCTATACTTATTTTATCCCCTTTCTTTCACTGAGTACTATGATCATTATCTTGACTAAAATTAATTGTTGTGAGCGAGTAGCAAGTGAAATATGAACATGATAGTCTTTAATACTGCGACATATTCTTTTTACCCGACCATATTAACCTAGATTTTGTTCCAGTATTCCGGGTGGACGTTGCAGGGTAAGACCCTTTACATGCCCGTCAAGACGAAGTTTATCTTCCAGTCGCGGTACGATATCGTCGTTGAACTTGTAGATGATAGCAACGCGAGCGGAGTCCCTGCCGACCCGACAGCCTTACCCTCTGAAGAGGCGGCCAAAATCACTGCTGGGATCTCCAGAGTGACCAATGCCGCACTGGCCAAGCAGCCCATCAGGTACAGCTTTGGATTCCACTTAAAAGCAGTGGTATTCATTGCACGGCTCTTGAAAAATTTATAAATCAATCATTTAATATATAATTTTTGTAATATACGCTAACTAGCAGTAGCTTCGGCTATCTCAATACGTTTAACCAAAGTGGCTCTCATGCAAAAATTAGTGAATAACACCGACTTGATGGATTCCAGTGTGAAGAAGCATAAATACAATACGTACTCGGATCATAAAACCCTACTTGGGTTAGGTGAGGAAGTTTTTGTTCTTCAATAAAATGAGGTTGTTCTCGTTTTGCTGTTATGATGAAACAGGTTTTGTTTTGGGAAAAGTATTTACTTTTTATGGCTATGATGTAGCTAACGGTCAGTTCAGAGGAAATACATATAATATTATTTCCAAAGGAAAGATACATGTGGTATATTATTGGTTGATGAGCTAGCGTGTAGTACAAAAGTTGCAGTAAAAGATGGTGTGTTAAAAGTGATCAAGTATGTATGGACAAGTGGAAAAATTAATAGATCAAGGAGAGTGCGTAGGTATGAAGGTTTGTATGCAGGTTGGACGAGTTGTGACGAATGAGTGCACAGGTATTAACGAGTTCAGTGAAGGACAGGGTGTGTTGTTAGGATTTGGCCAAGCTCGAGCTAGTCTTACGACATTGGTGCATTGAGAGTATACAGCACCAGATTTTTGTGAAAACTGAAGTGATTTACGTGTTCTCATTATTTACCTGTTGGCTCTCGGCGATTTTTATATATTTTTCATTTTTTTAGGCTATGGTACACTGTATGGCCGCTCTTTTGTCAGTTGTTAGGTTAGGTTAGGTTAGACAGACTTAAAAAGCGTTTACAGCATCCATGGAATCATGTCGCCATGTTCTGAAAAGTAGGAATTTACAAAATTAAAGACTTCTTAATTTTTGTGCGGCTATTTTGAGAGAAAAAATCTGAGATCTTAGAATTTGAACGTGCCTCGTAACAAAGGAGGTGCCATTGGTTCTGGAGTTGTTATTCAACGTCTTTGTTTAGCAGTATTTTTTGTTTGTTCTCTGCTTTTGATGTACTGATCTATTAGAGCGCTTTATCTTCTCGTTCGAAACTGAATAGCTTTATGTGTATTTTCCATTTTGTTTTGGTACCTTTTAAGGTTTAAACTTGTCACAAGGGATAACCACTCAAATTTGAAGAAACTCTCGGAGTTTAAGTATGTAAATTGAAACCATTGCTCACGTTCACGAGTGGTGGTGTATGTTAGTGCTATGTTGACAGAATTACAAGTGTTATGTTTATACTTGCGGCTATGTTTACTGGTTCATAATTCAGATGAAGACAATTAGACAAAGTTTGAAACTTAATTTCGTGATACCCTTCTCTGTATTCGCGCTGACTGTGGAGATTGCGCTTTTACATTTATTTAAATTTCACACTAGTCTATATTTTTCTGCATCGTATAGTTTTCTACATTTATCTAAATAGAGAATTTTTCTGGGTTCAACATTTTATAAATTTTACGTTTTTCTTCATTCTATGTTTTTCTACTGTCTGCCTGGCACTCTCTCCAACTTAGTCTCATTTACATCCAGGGAGTTGAGTGGTCGGTCGAGAATGAATTAAATTGTTGGTCCCATATATGGAAAATATTCAGTGCACTTAAGCATTTTCTAATAGTGAGCAAGACTCCTTCCTCTTCTTATGCAGAGTTTTTGTGAGCTTTAGCTTTTGGTGTTTTTCACATTTTGTTTTGTTTTTTTTCTTTCCAGCAGTGCTGCCCCGCAAGAAGACGTAATTTTGTAAGTGTTTTGTTCAACCTGTTATTTTAGTTATTTCTAATTTTTTATATTAATTTTTCACGTTTGATTTGTTTTTGGTATCGTGCTAATGTAGAGTTATTTCTCCGTGTGTATAATTGAGTGGGAAAACATAACAATAATACAGTGTGTCATAAAGCTCATAATGAGTAACTAACTTTCACATTTTTTGGTCAAATCCATCGATGTTGCGCTGCCGGCATCATCAGGATTTCTTACTGGATAAAATGGTCATAATGATCAAAGGCTACCGGGTGATGCTTCTTATATACGCATATTTTCTAGTAGTTGAGCCGCGACCTCTGTCTTGAAATGTTCTAAATGTTGCTTTGTTAATCATAGTATTATGCTAACAAACACTAACACGGGTTGCTTAGGTCTTCTATTAGTTAGCAATTATGACGTGCGGGGGCTTACTTCAGGGAACTTTTGTAAAGTTTTCTCCACTTGTCACGTTGACTACAATTGCGCGGGTTGTAAAGTTGATTTGGTTAGATTCTAGGAAAAAGGTTGAAAAATCGACTTACCTGGTTGAATAAGTTTCCATCGATAGTGAGAAATGTACAAAATATGAGCACTCAATGATATTTTTTATGTTAAATTTAATAGAATTTTACTACTAGAATATTTTCATAATAGAATTTTGTCTTCCCTTATAACAATTTCACTCGGGACTTGCACTCTTTCTCTCTATCCAGTAGTGGCAGGCTTGTGCGAGAATGTAGAAGTGGCGATGCTCCACTTCTTGTGGGTAAATGTTGACAATATGGTCCATCATAGTAATTGCGTCCTGATTCTTATAATAATTTGAAATGCATTCGTGTACATTTCAAGCATTAATCTCTGTCACCTCCTTGGGAAGTCACTGCTAGTTGTGTCTCAAAAAATTCCAAGTTATTTCAGGAAGAAGAAAAAATTTGTAACCTTTCAGAGTTGCTGTTTCCATCTAATCATGTATTTTAAAGCTATCGTTATTTTTGTGCTAAAATATCAAAATTGATAGTGCACATATAGGCGCTATGGACTCATAATTTACTGTTATCTCACGCTTCACTGATTTGACTGAACCTGTTGATTCTATAACCAGTCTTTACCTTAGAAATAATTTTGGCTTACGTAAAAAATGGCATTTCCTTTTCAAGGTTCATTTTCTAGAACTGCTGATGTGTGCCACAAATGCTCTGTTACTTTGTGTTACTATTACGTCTCGTTGAACGGCTCGTGTTCCGAGGCGTTCATGTTGGAGTTAAAATCAATAAAACTACACCAAAAAACACCTGTCAGCAAAAAAATCCCCTATTTAGTGTTCTTTTCCATTTTGTCAAATGTTCCACGGTTTTTTAGGTCTTTTATCGTGTTTTTAATACTATCTCTGGGTTATTCACTGGAATAGTTGCTAACTAGTGTTTCTGCTTGCAGCATACCGGACGAGCTGAACCAACACATGCCCACCTTCGAAATTTTCCTACAGACCCTCATTTCTCAAGCGCTCGACAACAACTTCCTGTCAGAGATCTACGAAGAGAATGGTGAGCAATTAGGCTTTAGAGTATTGGGTAATTACTTGATGTGAGGTGTTCTGATCCTGTGATGTTGATGTTCCTGGAGAGATTGCCTTAGCTAAGGTTTAAAAATTTCACCCATATAGTCAGAAACCTGGATCTTCTAAAGCAGCAGTTGTCATGAAATGTAGACTTGAGCATTGGTTCTAATCAGCTGAGATTCAGTGGAGATTCTCCATTTCACGTATGGTGCTGTAAGCAAAAGAAAGGTTGCTCGCTTATTGTCAAGGTGCTGTGGACGAAGCTGGTAGCCAGAATGTTAAGGAGCTTCACTAACTCGCAGCTTCGTTCCTTAGTCGGCTCGAATGCTGGCTGTACAGTAATTACTAAGTAGACATTGAATATGCATCACCATTATTGTCGTCATTATTAATTTTTCTATTACTATCTTTCAAAATGACGGATATGATTGAGGCATCATTTTAGGGTACTATTCTGTCCACGGGTTTCAATTTTTAACTCGGGTGTCATCAAACACTTTTGCAGGCATTTTTTATCGGACTTTAGAGGGCATAAGCTTATGTTTGCCGAGGGCTTATCCTAGTAATGTTATGAGGATCTCATAAGTGTTTCATTTTTAGCTTTTCCTCATCAACGGCATTTTTATGGGAGCTCAAATTGGATCGTTGATGGGCAATGGGAACTGAAATTTTTAACTAAAAGTTACTTACATTTCTTGTTTTTTTTTGTGCAAGTCAACAGCCATGTACACACTGAAAATTTAATCTATGTAGAATGAGAAACGTGTCGTTTCGATGTATGTAGGCAAGTTTGGTTTTCCCATCTTAAATGGTATCAGGTTTTTGCATAGCTTTGCAAGTGTACGTCAGACTTCGTTTCCTTGTGCAGATGAATACTTCGTCGACCGTGTCAAGGTCATGGAGGAGTTGACTACAGAGAGGAAGCAGAAAATGCGCTCCATTGTTACTTGGGTGGATAACTTCTGGGTGAGTGGCAGTGACTCCCACTATTTTTTGCACACTGATTTTGTGTAAATCAGTGGGAAGAAGTTATGTCCCAGATGTAACTAATGTATATCTGCCACTGTTTCAGTATGTCTCATGAATACTTCAACTTATCTGCTGCCACTAGACGTAATATGACCATAAAATAAATGAAATCAACATCAAGAAGAAACTCGAATTTGTTAATTTGTCTACTGAAAAGTATATGGCGCATTTTTCAAACTACTGGAAAATTGTTTTAGCAAGAATTTCCTTTTTGGTTTTAATGTGCGACTTCCTTCATACCTGATGATGGTTTGTTCGAGCAGTTGCTCAACATTCTCAGGTGCTAACTGAATTTTGAACTACATTAAAAGTAACTTGTAAATTTTTATGTTGAAAATGGCTGTACTCACCAAAATAACGACGGTGAGAGTGCTTGCACGCTAAATGGTGATCTGGTCCTCTCATTTGGAATTCCTCCATAGTTTTTTTTTCGTATTGAAATTCTAACAGCTGCACACTTATATTTTCACGTCATGTTTGTTTCAGGCTGAAAAAAAGATTTTGAATTCATTTTCTTGATGGAACAATTTATTCATTGGATTGTGTGCATTTCGCGGATCTTGGTAAACGTCGATGAATTTTAGGATATAGACGTTATCAAACACCTGATTCAGTAGCATGGAAATACACATTTTAAATTAAGCATAATTCTGTTATACAGAAATCACTAGAAGTTTGGCCGTCGGTGAGCGTGATGTCCAGCACAGGCAAGAACACGTGCGATGCGTGCTTCCAAGAATCGAGCACAAATTTAGCGCTCTTCTACGGCCAGCCTTATGATGAGATCACCCTGAAGGCGAGGGAGGAGGCAGAGAGTGAGGCTCCCATCAAGGTGAGCTTCTGGAACTTCATATGTGTTGTTCTCGTGTCATATTTTCAAACAATTAGCGTCATTTTTGCAGAGCAGCCGATGGTGAATGTTAACTTGGCTAACGTGTGTGCTGTTTTTCTTGGAAATATATTCACTTTATTTATTTTAAACTGGGTCATGTTTGTCCAAAAAAAGTAGCTTGTAAGAACACTAAGTTGACAGACGAACTAGCGCTGACCTCTAAAGTAACCGCCTAGGCTCTTAAGGGGATTGATCAATATGTAATAGCACACATGCGGTTGTGATTTCCTCTGAATATTTCTTACCACATTTTGCCCTTTTTTCAAAAGTTTGATAGTGCGGTTTAGTGGCCGTTGAGGTCAACATTTTCTTCTGCTGTTACTCACTCTGAAAATGTGTTAAGGTCATCATTATAGGAATTTGAATGGTTGGTCTGAAATGCCAATATCTCCTGTTCGTTGTGCGTAGACGACTTCATGATCTATGCCTTCTCGAGATACCTGCCGGCTCTAACCCGTCGTATGCAGGATGCAGTTAATAGAGTAAATGCTTGGGCTCGGGACCATGGTTTTACCCTCTCCAGTGAAAAAATCGTGATGTTACACATACAGCCCAACCGTACCCACGAACCTACTCCCGAGCTACTCCTCCAGGGTAGGCCAATAAGATCTTCCCCTACTGTGACGTTTCTGGGCATGATCTTTGATGACAAACTCTCGTGGAAACCTCATATAAAGGCTCTAAAAGGAAACTGTACCCGAAAGCTAAACCTTCTGAAATGTCTCTCTAAGCTGACCTGGGGAGCAGATCGAGTGACCCTGCTGAGAATTTACAGAGCTACCATCAGAGCAAAGCTCGACTACGGATGCATTATTTACCAAACTGCAAATGTCTCCTCCTTATCATTGTTAGATCCAGTGCACAACAGTGCTTTGAGGCTATGCACAGGTGCCTTCAGGACATCGCCAGTTCTGAGTTTGCTCGCGGAGAGCGGCGAACCAGCACTGCAGTACCGTCGAGCGCAATTAACGCTGCAGTACTTCGTGCGGCTTAAGCAGGTCCCTGCCTCGCCTACCTGGGACAGTGTGGTGGGAGACGCTCAAGCTGATGATGCCTTCCCCTACTTTCTTCCATCATCCACCGACTACGGGATTTTACTAGGCCTTTCACAACTCCCACCATTTGAGATTTCTCCGGCGCCAAAGAGAGGAGAGCCGACTTGGCAAATCCCAATTGGAACTTTTTGCCCAGCTGCTCTTGACTATCCCAAGAAGAATGACCAGACAAGTGTGCTACTGCGGCACCTGTTCATTGATCACCTACTACAAGATCATCACGATGCTGTCAAGATATATACGGACGGCTCAAAGACCGACGGTGCCGTCGGGTATGCGGTATGCCGCGGTCACTGAGGAGCAAACGGTGATGCACAGGTTGCTTCCCAAAACCTCAATTTACTCAGCGGAACTCCTCCCTATCCTCGCCGCCTTACGTATCGTGGAGGAGCGTCAGATCCAGGGACCATATGTAATACTATCAGACTCTAAGGCAGCCCTTCTAGCCATCCGAAATTATAATTCGAAGCATCCGATTGTCGCTGAAATTGCCTGCAGCCTCGCGCGACTCTCCCGCACTCAGAAGCACGTGTGTCTGTGTTGGGTACCTGGGCATGTTGATGTGCGCGGCAATGATAGAGCGGATGAAGCCGCGGGCTCTACCATGCCTCCCCAAAATACTGCTGTCCCATGTCGAGATTTCTATCCTCTAATCAAAGCAGCGATTAGTGACGTCTGGCAGCAGCAGTGGGACGACATCAATGAGAACAAGCTGCGAAAATACAAGAATACCGTCCGAGCCTGGCCCTCATCGAGCCATCGTAACCGACGGCTTGAAGTCTTGCTGTGTCGCCTGAGGATCGGGCACACTCGCTTGACGCATAAATACCTCATTGAGCGGAATCCTCAGCCCCTCTGCGGCGACTGTTTGGGACCGCTCACGGTGCGCCACCTGCTGGCGGAATGCCCGAGCCTTGCCGACTTCCGCTTGCAATATTACCCTGCGTTGCCTAGAGATAACCATGATGCCTTCTTAGAGGGTATGCTGGGAGACCCTCCCTGTTGCGCCTTTAATTTCGATTCATTAATTGCTTTTCTTTCTGACGCTCATCTTATAGACCAGATATAGGATGCTTGACGATATTGTACATCCTTTATGAATTCGTGGCTCTTTGAGCTGAACTTCTCAACATTGGCTGTCCTGACTCATTGACCGTTTAAACAGTTTTTGTCTCTCCTACGTGAACTCTCCGGAAACCAACCACTTGATTGGACACTGTGAACATTGAGATCTTCGGCGCGTTATAGTCTTTGTTACTGAAGCGCTAGAAACCTGGTTTTACTACTACTACTACTACTGGTCTGAAATGCTCCTACGAATCATATCAATCGTCTCTGTAATGAATTGGAACCGTTAAAGAAGTTAATTACCATAGATTGTATACTTTAGCAGTGTGACTCGCTTTGGACAATGGAAGGGTGGAAAGCTTTAGTGGACTACTTACAACGGATTTCCTATGCAAGTAGTCCACTAAACCTTTCCACCCTTCAATGGATTCTTTTTCTAACTTGCTAGCCTAAATCACGTAATGATGTACTGTATATTCGTGTTAACAGTTTGATAATGAACTACCAACTTCATACATTTTATGCTCGCGCATGCCTACTAACCGCACCATTTGTGCTTTTTCAGAATTACAACGTTTGTAACGAGTGTGCAAAGCTATGCGAGCTGTACAGCCTGCTGTGTCATCGCAAGTACGACTACTTCAGCAAGTGCAAGGCCACCGTCACCAACATCAGAGTGTCTCAGCCGTCCAAGAACACGACCACCATACTTAGGGAACTCCTCGGAAATGACGCTTGGATCACTGGCGTGAGTTGCTCTTCCTGGTTATAGTTATATTAGCGGTGAATTTTCTTTGTAAACAGAGCAGTGTTTGACGCTGATGTAAAGGGTTGTGTAAGTGTGTATAGTTTTATTTGTTAGTTGTTTCGGAACATGTGCACGACGCTGGAGCGCGGGGATTTCCTTGTTAAAGTAATATTAGCCATGAATTTTTTTGGTATACAACAGTGGTTGACGCTAATGTAAAGAGCTGTGTTCAGAGAGTTGTGGTAATTTTTTTGTAGACTGAACAGTGATTGACGCTGATGTGAATGGCTGTGTATAGATAGTTCTGATTTTTATGTGGACTGAGCAGTGGTTGACACTAATTTTAAGGGCTGTCTTTAGGTAGTTGTGGTAATTTTTTTTGTAGACTGAGCAGTGATTGACGCTGATCTAAGGGCTGTGTATAGATAGGTGTGATTTTTCTGTATACTGAGCAGTGGTTGACGCTAATTTAAAGGGCTGTGTATAGATAGTTGAGGTGATTTTTCTGCAGACTGAGCAGTAGTTGACGCTCATGTAAAGGACTGTGTATAGTTTGTTTGTTTTGTGCAGCTGTTCCGGAACATGTGCACAACGCTGGTGCGCGTGGACCGCCTGTTTGAGGATCACCAGTCGCGCTCGAGCAGCGTGGCGGGAGTGAAGCCTGAGCAGCGCTCTGCTGTGCCTCTCGTAGGCCAGTCGTGACCGCTCTAACTCGCTGCGCCTCGGCTTTGTTCCTCTCGCTTCTAGCGTGCTTGTGTGAGCACATGCGTAGTTCTTCATTAGTTATAGGAACATCCGAACCGAAACAATTCTCAAGGCATAGTTTCCCTTGTTAGTTTGAGTTCACTTCTGTGCAGTGGAAAGGGATTGCTGCTCACAATTTACACATCTCCTTCGTCTCTCACATGATTTCGAGTTCAAAATACCTGAGGATTAGTCGTTTTTATGAAATTGACCATATTTATACTTTTCCAGTGAGTGAGCAGTCACCCCAGCAAGCAATTAGTGTAACAAACGATGTACAGTTTAGCTGTTTTTCTTCACTCCCATCATCATCTTCTTTCTACTTATTTTACGTGTCCTCTTCTCCTCTGCATGTGCAATGCTGTTGCCTCTTATTAAGATATGAGGGATTTTGCCTAGGCTGATGGCACTTCATCAAGTGCCAACACTTATCAAAGGGTATTGGATTGGCTATAGGTTTAGATTGGTTGAGTTTGTCTATCCTATGCCATAGGGATTGGCGCCCCCAGAGGAGATCTCTTAGGTGACCTCAGCTATAGATAGGCCTTTGCGACTTGCATCTTTCGTGCTGCCCACTTGGCTTTCAGTTCCGTACCTCCTTCGTTGTTTCTTCTTCGTCTTTTTTTCCTCTCTTTTCCCAACATGCAATTTCTGTGCGCGATGTATCATGTTTGATAACACACTAGTGTACAGATTTCACGTTTTCCGTAGCTAATATTGAATGATGGCTTATCAAACCATTTTGAGACGATGGCAGTAGCATATGTACCACCAAACTGTTCATTGTGATGAAAAGGTGCTCCAATAACTTTTTCCTTGTAGCGAAATCATTAGTGTATTACACTGATACAAAAATCGTGAAGATTTGAGAATTTATTTTGGGATTTCACATCTTAGAGTAAAGATGTCTTTACCTTGGTGCGTTCATAAAATGGAAGCAACGATGTGCGTCATGATTCCATGACTACAACAGGAAGACCTCCAAGTGTCTTTGATGCAGATACTCATATTTTCGATTTCACTTCAACACTCACTTCTCCACTCGGGCTGCATAAGTCAGCTGAATTTTTTTTACCATCTTTAGAGTTGTATAGTTACTCTACCACGTTCTTCTATTGTGAGTTGTAAAGTTTTCTATCCTATATGATAGAGAAATTACTTATCAACATTTCTCCCCCTTGCAAAGAACTATATTCAGATGCATGCGGTAACTTCGCCTCATTCAAGAGGTGACAGAATTAACAAAAGTTGAGTTTTAGGGTTCTTTGCTCTTTTGGGGGCGCCACCTCGTGTCGTTGCCATAATTTGATGTTCTGCCTAACGTCCCTCTATTTGTGTAGTTGAGGATTTACAGAACGAAGGGAGAGCGTGCAGCTTTAATGAGCCCAAGGGCCAGCTCTGTAAAGGCTTCATTGTAGGAACGATGCGGGTGCTGGATGCTGATGACCCTATTGGAAACGAGCTGTAAAATAACTAACTGTTGGAACTGTGAACTTTCATGCAAATTTTTTACGAGCTTCACTTTCTTCTTGGTTCGTTTGAACTGACATGTTGAGCGTTTGAGTCTTTTATATAAAGGTTAGAAAAAACCGTAATCTACAATGCACTACATTATAGAACAGTGCAAGTATTGCCGAAAATTGTCTTGATCTACTGGCTTCATTTAAAAGCATGTAAAAATTGTGAAGACATTTTTCTGGAAATGTGTATACCTGAAAAATTATTGACTTGTAACTCTCATTATGAGCCTAATAAAAATCCGTTGTTAACTGCATTGTTTAATATGTTAATTACATATTTTACATCGTACAATATGTTAATAACATATTTTACGTCGTACAATATGTATCTGATTGTATTTAATTTCTGTGCTGTTGTGCGTTCACTCAAAAAAAAAGAGCAAAAGTGCAGAGTGAAACTCATGGCTGGTGAACTTGACTTTGACCTACTTTGGTGCGGTTTTGTTAGGTCGTCAGCGTGCACTCAGGGTTTTCAAATTGGCCTACGTTCTCTGATTTTTTTTTTCTTATTCACCATGAATTCCACTTAGCATCTGCACCCACATGCTGTGAGTGATCTTCAAGACCTCTTATCATTTGGGATAAGAATAAATTCGAAACTTTTCATGAGAAAAAATTTACCGAGATTGCGTATCATCAGCCTCTTCACCATAATGGTAGTGACAACCGCGTTAGATCTATCGTTTGTATTTACTCATTAAATCATTGTCCATTTCTTGTAGCTAACTCATCTTTCATCCGTAGGCTTAAGTCTCAATAGTGTGTAGTGATCGCTTCCGGTGTCCTGTTGTCGGATGTAGATGTGTAAGTTAAATTACGGTGTTGAATTAATGCTATGCGGAAAGTTTAGTTTTTAGTTGAGTTATAATTTAATTTAGTTCAGCTTGTGAAGTTGGTTAGCGCTAACGTTCTCATGTACATTACAGTAAGCCTGGCAGTTCTAATTCAATGGATTTATTGTAATTTTTATTTTTATTTTCGTGTCGGTTATTTTGCACTATTTGTGTTTTTTGTACCAACATATTTCTCATAGCAGTTCTCTCACCTTTAGCTCGCTCGAAATGTAAACCCAGCCGCTCTTATCTTTTCTATTCAATTTTTCCACCAAATTGTTATCCCGAAGAACTTTTCAGAAAAATTTAATATTTTCATGTATCATAGGCTGACAAATAAGATGACATCACGTTTGTGTGGTCTGGTTATATGAGTTAGCTGTGTAAATATGTGTTATCTTCACTTGATACTGCGAGCTGCTCTCTTCGGTGGTCTTGATAATGTCAGTATGACTGTTCTGCCGAGGTGGTCACCTCGTCCCACAGCATTCTGAATTTATAATATGTACACTGATGCCGATTTTGTGCTAACGGTTTTGTGCAGCTTTTCATACGCCAGGCACGCGTAGAGAACACTATATACCGTTTGGAGGTAAAGAAAGTCACCTATATACTGCATCATGGGATCAACAAGCGTGTTAGTGAAGGGTGCCATTCTTGACCGTGCTATTGTACTATTGTACCGTGTGCTTCGCGAAAGCGGAAGGGTCCACATTTGCTATTAGCTGGCGACCCCGGTGGAAAAGCGACCTCAAACAATAATAATAATAATAATAATAATAATAATAATAATAATAATAATATTGTACCGTGAAGACCACTTAGCATCTGCACCCATATACAGAGAGTGATCTTCAAGGCTCATTATCATTTGGAATAAGATTAAATTGGAAAATTTTAACAAGAAAAAAAAGTCTAACGAGACTGCGTCTTCCATCAGCGTATTCATCATCATGAACGTGATGGCGTTGGTGACGATCGTCATCGTATGGTTCTGAATAAAGATTTCGGCGACAATTTTTGTGATGCTCATTTTTGCGTCATGTGCATATGAGTACTGACATTTAGTGGTACTACTTGTATGTATCGGGTGTCGATGGGGTATCACGTTCATTTTGATCATACATTGCTAAGTTATGCGTCTGGAGTGCACACAAAATGGAGGGGTGCATATCTTGGTGCGAGGCAACTCGCTTTGTAGTTCGTCACTAAGGCCTAAAATCAGAAGGTGTACTTGTTGCTTATATTTCCGAGTTCTACTTGCTATTTTATTTATTTTTCGTGTTCTTCTTTCATGTTAAACGAGAGTAGGGTTGGCCACGACTGTTTCTTTAGTTCCTTTCCCTCACAAGACTCACATTTTCACCTTCCTTCTGAGTCGGTCGTGTCACTGCCAATAGCTTCCGTTGAACTTTTCCTTTGTTGGGCCTTCTGCTGTAACCGGACTCGCGATGTAGGATCTAAAGCGGCCCATGGACAATTAATTTTATTGTCAATATAATTGGCAATAATGAATATTGACAATTTAATTGATCGTCTGTGGGCTGGATTGACGACCGCCAATAAATTGACTTTGTGGGCAAACAAATCTCATTTATATATTGAGTCAATGATATTGACAATTAAATTGATCGTTTATGGGCCGCTTTAGACAAGCAAATGACTTATCTATTAACTCGAACCGCTCCTCGGTGCGTAGTAAATGCTCTCGAGTATCTGTGCTACGTACGTAGACTTATAGCTCGTCTCGCATGGGTGTCCAAACATACTACACCTTATTAACTTTAGTTTAAAAAAGCGTTCACTTTGTAGTTTCGAGGAACACGGGCTTGGAAAACCTTAACAAATTGACGTCTGCTTCGTAAGGTTAGTTTATTGCGATGCGTGTTTCTAGTTGAATATGTCTTGAATGTGGACAGTCCTCCCACGCTATCAACCTGTGGTGGTTCTGACAAAATTAAACTTATTTAATTAATTGAAGGCATGAGGGTTTCTTTTCAACTTGAATGAAGTCCGAGGAACTGATCTTGATTTTAAAAATTTCCTGTGTCACCTTGTCGCTTTTCATTATTTCAAACTTCGTACGCCATCATGAGAGAGGAGTTCGAAAAATTAAATGCTATATAGTATAGCCTTACGCTTTCCATCCTAAACATAAACAAGCCATCTTCACCACACATAAGTCTGACCTATTGACGTATGCATTTGTTATCTTTTTTTGGATTTGAGTTCATTCATGTTTTCAATGTTGAATAGTTTTATTTCTCGCCGAATTTCCTCATTTCTATAGTTTTCTACACTACGGTTCTATCAGAGCCTCTTACTTTCTTTTCCAATTTCTCTCTTGTTTCGTGAATTTTTTTCCAACTTGCATGCGCTGAGGGTTTGGTGTCGGAACACACTTTGTGCATAAGTTCACAGAAAATTGGGGCCTTCCTCCTTTGCACTTCGAAATGCCTCTGTTGTGGATAGGGAGGCTTACTAACTCATGCAAATCCATCTGTACGAGGATAAAAGCGCTTCGCATTGCTGTAAAATTCACAAATTAATCAGAAACGAAATTTAGAAAGGATAATGCTGATGTGTTTATTTGTTTATTAAAACGATGGTGTGAGACTAGGAGGGGAGACTGTCTCTGGTTAGGCAAGTTGCTTCAAATTTTCTCAAAACTTGCTTGGGAAATTTTTAAACACGTTTATTTTATCCGAATTCCTCTAGATGTTCATTTTTGTTGCTGGTAAAACGTTCGTTTTCGACTATCGGAACAGCAAAACGTCCTGAAATTTTAATGATGGGAAGAGTGTGTCGTTTTGAAGTCAATTTACCAAGTAGGACTGCTTCTTTATAGACGTCGACTTGCACCTCTCAGCGAAGTCATGGGAGGGTTATTTCTTGATATTTGAAGAGGACCACATTTGTGTAGATATTATGCTAATTTACTGAGTTGCTGTTGACTAGATCGATCAATTCCAAGTTAAAGAGGTTGAATTCTGAGTTATTCTTGCGATAGTGAATTATTCATGGTGCTTGACGCTCAGTGGGAGCAATAAATTTGTTCACGGTTCGCGTGTTTTTTTACACGGAAGTATTTGTCCTCTGTTGGTGTGAGAAAAATTATTGTAAGATATTTTATGCTCGAATTTAAAGATGGATTTTGCTGCAATTAAGACTTGAATACTATTTTTTATGTAGACGGTTACTTCACTTTGTTTTTATTTCATGCACCTCTTGAAATGCTGTAAGTAAAGTGCATACGTTGGTGATTTTCCTTATAATTTTATCCTGCTTTTTTTACAATTAGGACTCCTCGGGGGGATACAACTAATGTATGTTAGGAAATTAACACTCCTAGGGGGAAAATATGCAAGGGCCCGAGCTGAGAGTTAGGTAGGCCTTCTTTTAGTTGCTATAAAATGTTTTTTTTAATGTCAAGGGCCAACTTTTTTAGCTTCACTGCTGTCCTGTTTTTCAGCACCTACTTTCTTCTACTTTTATCTTTATCTTGTTTCGTAAGCTTCTTTCTCAACTTACTGTTTCCATACCCCTTCTGCATATGTTTCGCGTTCCCTTCTCTCTGGAGCGCTTTTTTTTTAGCGGTTAGGGAAGCTTAACTAATATCTAATCTTCACAGTTGAGCATTTTCTGAACCTTGAAAGGGTACACCTGCTTTATCATGTTGATATGCTAGCTTTAGCTTTGTATGGAGAGCTCGTATTGTGAGTATTTCAAGTTGGCATTGTGAGAATCTTCGTAAAACTAATAACTGATGAGGATGATGGCCTTGAATTAATTTTAACCCCCATCAGGGGGATACAACTATTGTATCTATGGGAATTAACGCTCCCAGGGGAAAAATGTGAGGGCCCGAGCTAAAGGTTAGGTAGGCTTTCTTTTTATTGAAATAACATAGGTTTTTGTTTTGTTACGAACCATCTTTTTTCGGTTCACTGCTGTCCTGTTTTTTCAGCACCTACTACTTTCTTCTTCAACTTTGATCTTTTTTCATGAACTTCTTTCTCATCTTACTGTTTCTTTGCCCTTTCTGCATAGATTCCACGTTCCCTTAACTCCATACTAAATGGTGCCTTCTTCCTTCCTCTCTTTGGATCTCATTTGTTGATGATAGGGAGGCTTAAACTAACTAATAACCTAATCTAATTAATTTTAACCTTTCAAAGCTCGGTGTATATTTGCTAACCTATACTGACTTCTCAACAACAATAACCTAAAGAAAACGAGATGTCGAGAATACTGCTGAAGTTTTATTCGAAGCTCACGCACTTAGTGACGACACAGGCAAATTAAATTTGTGAAATGGTGGTGTCGGGTCGCGTTACCTGGCTTTTGCACTCTCGGGTAACGGTCCGGGGTTCTTGTTATGCACCTCTCAAATCTCAGGTTAACAATACACAGGTGGAGCGACAGGTTTACTCAGGACCGTTGACGTTACAATCTGAGCGCGTGTTATCAGGTTACGAGAACACACATGAGCTGTGAGACTCAGCAGATCGGGGTCATGCTCTTGACCATGAACTGCTCTATGACTGACTCCCTCGACAGGTGCGGGAGTTTATATGGAACGCTAGCAGACAAACAGAAAACTTCTACTGATAAGAGATATGTGTACACTCTGACTCCTACAGTGGCTCAAAGATCGGTGGTGTAGTTGTGATGGTAAAGGGAACAGTAGTATAAAACTGTTCACAGTAATATCAGGCTACACCATTCAGGGGATATAGGATCGGCAATAGGTTTAGACAGGTTTGTCAATTTTGTGCCAGTAGACTGGCGCTTCCTGGGAGAAAGAATTAGGTTGCCTCAGCTATCTTCTATCTTCCGTACCCACTGTACGTTTTTCGGTTAAGATAGCATCTTCTTTATCTATTGTTATTTTTTCGTCTTGGCTTGCTGTTAATATGCGCTTCGTCTCCTGTGTGTGGGAACACATCTTGTGCATAGATTTCCGTTTTCTTCAGTCAGAACTCAAGGGGCTGCCCTCCTCTTCACTTTCTTGAGATCGCTTTCTTTGTCCCTAAAAAGTCTTAAACTAATTGATTTAATAAAATGTGTAATATTGGTGTTAAAAACTTATGTTTAAGGACTCATTTCATTGTTACTTGGGATTATTTGGATACTGGCATGCTCACTGGTTCGAGCTACATCCAAGACTTTGTACTCCTCTGAAAGCTTGAATTTAGAGCTACTGAATTGTAATTGAAGGGGAATAAATTGCTAGAGACAGTTTCAAATATACTTCATGCTTTGAATTAATGTATATATATAGTCACGGAATTATCTACGGTGATCCATTAGTGATTTCTTTGTATCAACCCACTATCATGACTATCCCTCTGCGTCACGCATTTATTACTTACATGGACAAAAATCACGCTTTCAATATTTTATAAAGGAAAAATTACTCGTACTGTTGAGAAAATCCGAGTTATGTGTTGAATAGTAAGATCATGAATGTAGTGTCACGTATTTTCCTTCGCTATTTTTACAAATCACTGAGCAATGAACAGTAAAACTTTCAATTATGAGGGATCAGATATTCTACGGCCATTTCATAAGTAAGAAATTGATTGTTAGATTGAAAAACGTTAGGATAAGTTTATTTAGGACAATGTAAGTTTGGATAAGTTAGGTTATTAAAGTTATAAATTACCCGTATTTTATTTGATTAGTTGTTTTTTATACGCATTCACAACTCTATTTTGGGTAGCACTTTGAAGTTTCGTATTTGTGAAAGAATTGTAAATGACTTGGCTCAATGTTTGCCTTCGCTTTAGTCTCATGTAGAAGAAGTTTTACACTATGATGTTATATATATTTCATCATACAATAATTAAAAGTTTTACAACTCATAAGCTGATTGATGTCACCTTCATTGAACAAAGTTTTAAAAAGTTTTTTAAATTTGAGTTGCATATAAATATATGGTTAATAAAGTATGAAAGCTGTTAAAATGTGTAAAGTGGATACCAAAGGGCATCAGTAGTTTTAAATGTTTTAGAGCTCCCTGAAATAAAATGGGTATCAGTTTTCTTTCATTGAAGAAAACCAGGTGCTCCTTTGTGTGTTGTCAAAATTCTTCTCTGGAATCTAGTTCCATGTTTCACAGCAAAAATAATAAAATGATGTGTAGATGGGAGTTTTCTGCTCTAATTTATGTTAAAATATAAATCTAAATTGTTCAGATATTGGAAACAGTAAACATGGTATTGTTTTTGGAAGTATTTTTGATTATATTTTTGACGACCAGGTGTATTATTACGCA
The DNA here is from genome assembly GCA_030386875.1 of Morinoia aosen. NCBI lineage: Eukaryota > Metazoa > Arthropoda > Malacostraca > Amphipoda > Talitridae > Morinoia > Morinoia aosen. The sequence continues at coordinate 6,300,903 of CM059573.1, forward strand.
CTACCACTTGTTATGAGAAGAGCATTTATTTACAATTGTGAGTATTCAGTACGCGTTGTGAGGTGAAGAACTATATGTATCAAGTAGTTGATATTGACATTGTTTTGAAGAGCAGATGAGTAGTGTGACTTTGAAATGGCCGCCAAGTACGGCAAAGACTCATCTAAAGAAGTTTCTTCGTCTATGTTGTCGGCCAAGGGCAAAATACCCGACGACGGAAGTGCCAACAACTTAGAAGACAAGTTCAAGACAACAAATGGCAATGTTACTGGAATAAAAGAAAATAATGTTGAAGAAAACAATAAAACCAAATGCGCAGGCGCAGCAAACTTGTCTTTATCGACCCCCCGCGTCCCTCAAACAAGCAGAGGCGTGGGGGCCATTGAAGCTCTGAGCAGAGACCAATCTGGGAAAAGCCTAGAGCTTCTTACGTCGGAGCGACAGAGAAAAGATGGATCAATTGAAAAAAATTCTCAACCAATAAATAGAAGTGCTTCCAATACTTACTTGGTTTTAGATTCAAAAAGTGTTGTGGCAGCATCAAAATTTCCTACTCCAATTAATCCAAATCAGTTGCCAATAACTTCTGAAATTTCTTGTGTTACTTCTGTGTCTGGTAATAGTGTGACTATTAGTGCTAATAAAGTGACTGATTTGCCTAGTAAAAGTATTAATCCTCCTGTGGTTAAAGTTTCTACTATTTCAAATGGAGATTCTACATCTGCCTTGCAACCTATAAATGGACAAACTTATTACTCTGGTCATGTTAAGTATGAGCCTCCACCTATATACTCAAAGGGAATTTTGTGCAATTCTTCTCATTGTAATGTAAGTACCACTTGCCATAATTTTCCTAATATTAAATTATCATCTGCAAACAATCAGTCCCAAAATGCTGATGTTATAATAAAGCCCCATTCTCTTGCAAACCTGAAGCTACACACTTATGAAAATGTTGCACCTTGCCATAGTCACAATGGAAGTCATTGTAATGATGCTGCAATGATAATTGAAAACAAATATGCCAGCACAAGATCAAGTATAAGTTCCTTTGATTCCAAGTTTTCCAGCCCAAGAAGTAGTCTTGTAAATAGCTTCAACCACTCTGGTTTAGAAAGAAAAGATTCTAACAAACAAATCTGTGATTCTTTAGAGTGTTGCAATCCACACATTGGTCCAGTATATAAATCTCACTCACATTCTTTGAACTCTTCTCCTTTAAATCTTGGACATCAGTTACCTCCAAGAATTGAGCAAGATCTTGAAGGTCGTCAATTTGTGATACCTCGTAATAATGCCTACGTTGAAGAAAATGCTCGTCAGAGTGGACATTGGAGCTATCCTATAGGAGCAGCTGGCTATTATGGTAGCCAATACCATCAGTCTCTGTGTCAAACTCCAACGTGCTGTTTATCTCAGTCCTGCCGAACCCCTGTATCAACGCCCATCGCCACACCCAGCCCAACTTCTTTCAATCCTCCTCCTCCATATCCTGGCAAGCCTTCAAGTATTAGTTCTTTGTCCAGCAGTGTAGATCTCAATGATTCTGTGCTGTCTTTGGGCAGCCTTCGTAGTGCTTCAGGTGTACTTGCATCTGTTAATGCTAATCACAATTATGCTAACATTGATGTCTTAAAAGGAAATTACAATGCAGACCAACAACTAAAACATCAATATCAATGTCACCTATTAGCTAATGAAAAATCAACTCTGCCATCTTTGCCTCCTCCTCCTCCTTATCCTTCTTCTGCTGTTCGTCAAAATAGACCATCCATTGTGATTAAGCAGCCACTTCATCCTCCTCAGTCAACGCTGTGTGGCTCATCATGTCATCTTAGTTGTTCATATGGAAATAGTTCTACAATTTCCACTTCAGTTAGTGGAGTATCGGCATTCAGCTGTGCAACTTCTACCACCCTTCCTGCAAGAAAAGGAGTCCCACCACCTCCTCCTCCATACCCCTCAACTGTTGTAAGGTCACAGTTACTTGGATCAAATGGATTGTCAGGTCCTACCTTACCTCCATATCCTTCTTCTGCGGTAAAAGGTCTTGCAGTTCCTTATAAAGCTGGTGCCCACCTCCAACCTGCAAGCCAAGCAGAACCTCCTTCTATCCCGTACTCCTCTCGAGTGGCTCAGCAACTTATATCACAGAAAACAAACATGAACAATTCAAGCTCTATGAGTGACCAGGTTCCTAAGATCAGTTCTGAAAGCATTACTGAGCAAATGAGCCAGTTGAATTTGACAAGCAGTGGTTCATCCCAGGCTGCTGCAGCTTCTGACCGCTTGAGCAAGTGGCAAAGCAAGCTCAACCCAACTTATAAAGAGGCTGATGGTAGCAGTGCATCTGCTGGTGGATCTTCTTCTGTGGCTGGAGGAGGATCAGCCAGCAGTGCTGGAGATGTCAGTGACACCGGATCTGAGAAGTCTGGGGTTGGCTCTGACAGGTCTCGAGCTAAGAAAAGTGGAAAGTCTCTCCTACCGTACAATGTAACTGCCAAGACCATGGTGAGTGAAATGTGATTGTACATTTCTGTCTTAGTATTGAGCTTCAAGTGCAGTTTCCACATATTTTGCTGTATTAGTTAAATGTTTGGTTTTTTGGCAGATATAACTTTGCTTTCAGCTTTTGGAAGCAGAGCACGCCAGTACAATGACGTGTATAATTTCATCTTAGTATTTGAAGCCTAGTCTTTATGCATGTATTGAATGTAGGATGCTGTATTTAGGCTATATTTTCTGAGAAAATTTATTCCTTTATTGTTATCTAGATACTTAGTAAAATTAATTGGTATAATTGCTATTGTTTTTATGTATATGTGTTAATTTTGTACAACTTGAAGTTGAATGAATACTATTTAGAATAATAAGTTGAAAGAATACTTCAAGTTGTTTGTAATATTATAAAAACAATTAAATAAGTAAGCAGTAATTCATTTCACTTCACAAAATGGCTCAAAATTAAATGTGTACCTTATACATTAGCTTCATGTTTAACCCATTAACGTCCACATTTTTTACTCATGTTACCGTTATCACAACCACCATCATCAAACTGGCACCGGCATCAGAAATTTATAGGTTTATCGATGAGAAAGGAACGGCCACTTGAAGGTGCAGTCCTAAAAACACATGAGGAAACTAATTTTATGAGAAAAAAAATACATTGAGGCTATTTTCAAAGGAGGACCCTACAGTCCCCTTGTGCATTAAAGGGTTAAGAAGAACTTATTGCTGTCCATAAATACCAGCATGATCAATTCCCTTGATGGGCTAAAATCTTGTCAGTTAAGTTTAGTCATTTCTCAAAAGCTTGTTTTATTTATGAATGATTGAAACAATGCTCTTGTAGTAAAACATCATGTTATGCACATGAATTAATTTCAAAATTGAATTAGTATCAAGTTTGTGTTTAATAATTCATAAATGTAAAAAATTTTATAAGTAGTCATTAATTGATAAGGTCATTTTTTGACTAGTTGTGATCAGACTACTTATTTTGGAAGAAATTAAGGTGCTTCTATAGTGTGAGGTCTACCGCCATATATTGCCTACTCAGGTGTAGTGTGAGATGTTCCAATTTAAGTGTTTTTTGCCAAACTAAACGTATGGAAATAAGTAACATCCATTAGTTACCTAACCTCATGCTGTAGTACAACTTCTGAATAGCATCCGTTTGTTAGGATTTGCTAATAATTCATATTTTTCTGTAGCATGTTGAGTGTCTGGTAAATATTAGTATTTGGTTTTTAATTTTTAATTGAATATGGCCTCATTCTTGATTGACGTTAACAGTTGTTAGTGAATTATTGAAAGGTTGGTTATGCAAACAGTGAGTTTAGAAATTATAACGAGCATAAATTTGTATAACTTTAATTCAAGCAATATTTGTAGCACAGAAGATATGTATGTATCTGAAGAGGTCAGTTGTTTCTTGAATCAAAAGTTGATGAGGAACTGAAAACGAGGAAAATTCTAAGGAAATTAATCACATTTAATTGGAAAATGTTTTGGAGACCTGCTCCATCATCAGTTAAAAAGTTACAAATCCGACGTGCGCCACCTGTGGTACACAGGTAGTTTTCATGATGATGCTGACCGACCAGTAGTTACAAATTTAGTTTTCATAAATACTTAATCAAAGCTAAATGAAGGCAAAATCCAGTTCATGTTTGGTATTTTCAATGTTGTTTACTACAATTGACTTTGAATTTGAGTTTGGTGTTAAACTTAATATTTAGTAGTTGCAGTCAAAGTGTTAAAAGATATCTTAAAAACAAAAATGGCAAAGAAAAATAAAATTGATAAGATTAATATCTAGTTACTATTTGCAATGGGTATGGGTAATGGGTAACTGTCCGTAATATTGAGGGCCGGTTTTTGGTTATAAATATGTAATGACTTTAAAATCCTAAGGTCAGAAGGAGCTAGAGCAGAGTCTGATTTTTTGAAGTTGGTAGAGGATATCGGTACATTGCATTTTTCTGCGTGATTGCAAAGTGAGAGGGGTATGCTAATTGGGTCCCAGTACGGGAGCTTCTAATGAGATGCCCTGCCATTCTGATGAAAAAATTCCGTGACATCACGCCAATGTATGGGGATGTGCACTGCACACAACTCAGAACAAGTCATATCAAAACAGCTGAAGAGTTATTTTTTAAGCTCATGATTTAGTCTAATACTCATAACTGCCAAACTCAATAATTTCTTCCAGGTTGTACCCTGGGCACCACAAAGTATTGCAGATGTCAGACAATATCTTTTGTATCCTGGATCCCAGGCAGAATCCTTAGTATCCTGAGTAGCATGCAGTCCCCTTAGTATTCTGGGTACCAGGCAGTATCCTTAGTATCACAGGTACCAGGCAGTATCCTTAGTATCCTGGGTACCAGGCAGTATCCCAGATACTAGGCAGTATTTTGGGTGCCAGGCAGTATCCTAGGTACCAGGCAGTATTCTTAGTATCCTAAGAACCAGGCAGTATCCTGGGTACGAGGCAGTACCTCGGATGCCAAGCAGTACCTCGGATGCCAGGCAGTACCTCGGATGCCAGGCAGTACCTCGGATGCCTGGCAGTACCTCGGGTGCCAGGCAGTACCTCGGGTGCCAGGCAGTACCCCGGGTGCCAGGCAGTACCCCGGGTGCCAGGCAGTACCCCGGGTGCCAGGCAGTACCCCGGGTGCCAGGCAGTACCCCGGGTGCCAGGCAGTACCCCGGGTGCCAGGCAGTACCCCGGGTGCCAGGCAGTACCCCGGGTGCCAGGCAGTACCCCGGGTGCCAGGCAGTACCCCGGGTGCCAGGCAGTACCCCGGGTGCCAGGCAGTACCCCGGGTGCCAGGCAGTACCCCGGGTGCCAGGCAGTACCCCGGGTGCCAGGCAGTACCCCGGGTGCCAGGCAGTACCCCGGGTGCCAGGCAGTACCCTGGGTGCCAGGCAGTACCCCGGGTGCCAGGCAGTACCCCGGGTGCCAGGCAGTACCCCGGGTGTCAGGCAGTACCCCGGGTGCCAGGCAGTACCCCGGGTGCCAGGCAGTACCCCGGGTGCCAGGCAGTACCCCGGGTGCCAGGCAGTACCCCGGGTGCCAGGCAGTACCCCGGGTGCCAGGCAGTACCCCGGGTGCCAGGCAGTACCCCGGGTGCCAGGCAGTACCCCGGGTGCCAGGCAGTACCCCGGGTGCCAGGCAGTACCCCGGGTGCCAGGCAGTACCCCGGGTGCCAGGCAGTACCCCGGGTGCCAGGCAGTACCCCGGGTGCCAGGCAGTACCCCGGGTGCCAGGTAGTACCCCGGGTGCCAGGCAGTACCCCGGGTGCCAGGCAGTACCCCGGGTGCCAGGCAGTACCCCGGGTGCCAGGCAGTACCCCGGGTGCCAGGCAGTACCCCGGGTGCCAGGCAGTACCCCGGGTGCCAGGCAGTACCCCGGGTGCCAGGCAGTACCCCGGGTGCCAGGCAGTACCCCGGGTGCCAGGCAGTACCCCGGGTGCCAGGCAGTACCCCGGGTGCCAGGCAGTACCCCGGGTGCCAGGCAGTACCCCGGGTGCCAGGCAGTACCCCGGGTGCCAGGCAGTACCCCGGGTGCCAGGCAGTACCCCGGGTGCCAGGCAGTACCCCGGGTGCCAGGCAGTACCCCGGGTGCCAGGCAGTACCCCGGGTGCCAGGCAGTACCCCGGGTGCCAGGCAGTACCCCGGGTGCCAGGCAGTACCCCGGGTGCCAGGCAGTACCCCGGGTGCCAGGCAGTACCCCGGGTGCCAGGCAGTACCCCGGGTGCCAGGCAGTACCCCGGGTGCCAGGCAGTACCCCGGGTGCCAGGCAGTACCTCGGGTGCCTGGCAGTACCTCGGGTGCCTGGCAGTACTCCGAGTACCACCACAGTACCTCAGGTACCTTGCAGTACCCCGAGTACCACCACAGTACCACACAACTACCGAGAGGGGCGGACGGTGCGAGCTTGTAACCTTGACTGCATTCCGAGCGTACGGGCCTCTCGCAGATGCCCCCTTGCGCTGTCGTGTGTTACGTTTCTTGGCGTGTGTGTGGTTTGTTTCGTGCGTTAATGCGTGTGTGGTGTGTATTGTGTTAGTGTTTTTGTGTGTGGGTGGTGTCTGTGATGTGTGTTGGAATGTGGTCTGCTTCGTGTGTGTTCGTACATGTGCGGTCTGTTCGTGCGTTGATGCGTGTGTGGTGTGTTAGTGAATCTCAAGATAATACTACGTTCAATGTGAGAGAAGACTATTACATTAAAGAAATAAGAAGTCATCACTGCCCCTGCCACCAGAACAAACAACACATCGTCAGTCAAAGAAGGAAATCTTTTTTGGGACACCCAGAACTGAGAAGAGCGAGTAGGTAGGCGTCATCTCGTGCGGCCATCACGCTAATGAGTTAGGGTGCTGCTATAGTGTGAGGTCTTCCACACTACAGCATGAGGTCTACCTCTAACTTGTACTATAGCGTGAGGTCTACCACACTATAGCGTGAGATCTACCCCTAACTAGTCCTATAGCGTGCGGTCTACCTTTAGCTAGTCCTATAGCGTAAGGTCTACCACAATATAGCGTGAGATCTGTCCCTAGCTAGTCCTATAGCGTGAGGTACCACAGTATAGCGTAAGATCTACCTCTAGGTAGTCCTATAGCGTGAGGTACCACAGTATAGCGTAAGATCTACCTCTAGGTAGTCCTATAGCGTGAGGTCTACCATACTATAGCGTGAGATCTACCTCTAGCTAGTACTGTAGCGTGAGGTCTACCTCTAGCTAGTACTGTAGCATGAGGTCTACCTCTAGCTAGTACTGTAGCGTGAGGTCTACCTCTAGCTAGTACTGTAGCGTGAGGTCCACCTCTGGCTAGTACTTTAGCGTGAGTTTGGGTAAGGCTACTAATGGATATTACTCCTTTGCATACATTTAACTTTGTATATCTTAAACTGCACCTGGGTAGGCGATATATGGCGGTAAACCTCACGCTGTAGTAGCGCTGTACGATGTCTCCTAGAGGTTGTGCCACTATTCCTGTTAGTGCTAAACACTAAGTCAGTATTTACGCTAAATCAGTGTAAGGCCCATCGCTTCTCAGTGCTGAACACCAAGTCAATAGTTACACCAAGTCAGTGTAAAGCCCATCGCTTCTCAGTGCTGAACACCAAGTCAATAGTTACACCAAGTCAGTGTAAAGCCCATCGCTTCTCAGTGCTGAACACCAAGTCAATAGTTACACCAAGTCAGTGTAAAGCCCATCGCTTCTCAGTGCTGAACACCAAGTCAATAGTTACACCAAGTCAGTGTAAGGTCCATGGCTCCTCGAAGCTCTCTCCCGTTCATTTAGCGCAGCAGCTGGCGCGCTTGATGGCGTCACTCGGTGCTGGCAGCGCATTCCTGCCTTACTTACTTTGTTTTTAGGCCTAGGCGCCGAGTGCTACTGTGCTGCGCTGCTGTGGAGGGGAGTGCTCCGTGCGGGCAGAGTTCACATTTCTTCCGTTCTACTCGGCATCGGCATTTGTCACTGCGCCGGAATTTGTAAGGGGTGCTCGTTACCCCTCGCATTAGGATCATGCGGGCTAAGTTGATATTTCTTCGGTTCTACTCCACTACGTCGAAATTCGTAAGGGCTGCTCGTTACCCCTCACATCAGGGGGACCTCATTAACTACCCGTCGCATAAAGATTACCTCATTACCTACCCGTAGCATAAGGATTACTTTATTACTTGGAGTTTTTTTTATCACTCGCCGCCTAAAGGTTACTTCGGAACTCGGGATTACATCGTAACCCACTGCGTAAGGGGTACTTCATGACCCGTCGCATAAGGGTTATCTCATACCCCATCTCATGAAGGTTATCACATTACCCATTGTAAACGGGTTACCTCAACGTTAGTCGCGCGTTCCTGTCATATCTAACCCTGAAATCACTCATTTTCAAAGCATCGTTTTTCATAGCTGACGTGGGTTGATAATTTCCAGGGTATGTGTTCTAGGGCAGAAACGAGTAGACAGGAATGCCGTCGCGGGTATCATAGCCAGGATGGGTGTGGTGAAAAGACACATTTGTATGGAAGTAAGAGCACATGGGACAGTTGGTTGACGCTTTGGTTTAAAGGGCACGGAACGAAGGAAGGAAGAGTGAGTGGAAAGGTTTATCGGGAAAGGTTTACTTGCAGGGGAGAAAGCGAATGGAAGGGCTAACTGACAAACCAACCACGAAGAGAAATGGAGTGAGGTGAGATTGAGGTGTGGGAGTTTGAGGGAATGACAGGTGAAACCAGAAGTTTTGGTTGTTCAGATTAAGAAGCGTTAATGTAAGGAATACGAAACGAAAAACTCTATTGCTATTGGGTGAGGGGTTGAGGCGCGGCGGAGCGTCGAGAGCAAAAAGAAGGAAGAATGTTGCTTCACGAACAGTGCGAAAGAAGTGCGGTATTGCGTGATCAAGAAAGGCAAGAAGGGCAGAGGGGCGCAGCGTTATGAGAGCGAGGGGCGGGCTGGGAGGGAGAGGGCGTGCGTGTGGTCACAGGGGAGTGCCTGGATCGCAGCTGCACTGGAATGCCTGGAATGTCATGGAACGAACACAAAGAAAGTTTGAAACTTCCTCGCTCGCTGCGCCGGATACGCGCACCCGACCGCCTCTCAGTGTAACACTTCACAGCCCTTGCTGCTGTGATCGTCGTTTTGCCTTTTGTACAGTACTCTTTTTTTTGTACATTTTTCTTTTGTACAGTACTCTTTTTTGTACATTTACCTTTAATACAGTACTCATTTTTTGTGCACGTTTGTTTTGTACACTAAATTAACATTTGGTACATTACTCTTGACTCTGTAGACTCGCGTTTTGCTCACAGAGCTTCGTGGGCTACTTCGATATTGATATTTTTGACCAGAAGGCGAATGAGCTGTCAGTAATCGGCACAACTGGAGATTCGCTAAAAAGGAGCTGCTATCGCCAATAGGCAAACTGCGCACACTTGCACTCCATAGACCAAATAATTTTATCGTTCGTATTTGATTTACAAAAAGTTTCTGTAAACCTCCACGAGCAGTTCTGCTAAAAATGTCCACAACTAGGAAACCCAATCGACAGACGGAAAATCCTTTTAAAGAAAATTACGTATTCTTCCTTTTGCGGATGGAACTATTTTATCTATAAGAATTAGCGCTTTGAAAGGGAAGATTTGAGGTTCTAAACAGGTGTTAGGTAGGCCTTCCTTGCGTTGAAGTTGAGAAAGTTTTTTTTTTAACTTGTTTTAGACCATCTTTTCTCGGTTAGCTGCTATTCCTTTTTCTCACTTGACCATTTTTTCTTCAAATTTTATCTTGTATTATAATTTTCCTTCAATCTTGCTGTTTCCATGTGTAGGTTGAGGGGACCTACTTTGTGCACAGATTCCTCGTTCTCGTAATTCCATACTAAATGGTGCCGCCCTTTTTTCTTTCTTGGGTATACTCTTGTGTTTAGGGAGGCTTGTAGCAAAATAAAATCTAATCTGCTATTTCTTTGTGTAATTCGTGTTTATTTCGGCTAATTACTTCTTATCAGCTTTGTTGATTTGCGTATGTTCATTTACATGTTGCAGAGCACGGAATTCCTAAAATTTTCAGCTGCTGGTATGTTCGTTGTCCTTGATAGTTCGTTGTTGGATCTGGCATGCCATCCAGGCCATCCTGTCTACGACATCATTTCTCTCCCGCGAGAACTATTTCTAGAAGCTTTCTTACACCCGACCGAGTTTTTCGATGCTCTCACTAGGCATGAATTGTTGGCCGCTAAAAACTAGACCGTGGAACTGGCAAGCGTTCTGCGTATGAGGTCTTCTTCTTGGAAACTCCCTTTCCATGTCGCTTTTAGTCTGTTGCTCTTAGTCTTGCAAGTCGTCCTGAACACACAGTCTGTTGCTCTCATGTTGGTCGTGAAGTGTTGTGGACAGACTCTTTGATATCATTTTTTCTTTTCTGTTCTGTGGCTTGTGGTGCCATAGTAAAGCTTATAACCACTTTTAATTCATCAATCGCTCTCAATAGACTCGCTTTGTTCATTCAAACTCATGTCGTATTATTGAATTCCTCTGCCCACGAACATAAGCCTGCCGCATTAACGGAGGGGTATTAGTAGACAAAAAAGTGTCCTTCGAAATATTTACCTGCTCTCGACTTCCCCCTCTTGAACTTGACTTCAGAGGTGCAAACATGCGCTGCTACAGAGACGACTGCTAGACTGATGGTGCGCTCATTAGTAATGGTATCACTGATGCGGCTGTTCCCTCGAACTCGTCGTGCTAGCTAGTGAATCTCGGGCTCAGGCTCCATGAAGCGTTAATTAGGAATGGTATCACTGATACGGCTGTTCCTTCGAACTCGTCGCGCTAGTGAAGCTCACGCTCAGGCTCTATGAAGCGTAAGACTTCGCAATTGAAGTCTGGAAAATTTCATAGGCGCCTTGCTCCCTTTTTTCGAGGTGAAGGTACTTGACACGCTCACCTGCGTGCCGACTGGCAGAAATAGTATATTTGTATAGGACGGAAGGTTTAGGAAAGCGAGGCTTGCTCAAACTCATTTTCATGATCTTTCTTTCACAAAAATGCATAGGTGTTATCTTCTCTGTGGAATTGTAGGCAGGTTTCTCGAATCTCGAGTAAGGTATTTTAAAATTAGGATCTGAAATTTGTTCACTCCTCTTCCGTACAGTATCCAGATTTCAGAATTCAATGGAGTGTTTTTTTCAGTGCTCCAAGTTTACGCGCAATTCTAATTGTGCCCTACCTGCCATTTAGGACCTGTAGCCAAATTTTTTTCTGTACACGCCCGAGCAGTTCCCAAGAACCGCTACCGTCTGGTGTACGTAGGTAATGACAGGCTATCGGAAATACCTGAGGGCCGACTGATGCTTACTTTGTTCTTGTTGCCTGTGCTGGGCAACGCGTAGTTCTCGGAACATACGCTTGTGTTCACTGCGACCTGGTGTGTTGTCAGTTATAGGGCCGAGTTTTGGGGTGTCGTGCAGTCCTTTATTTCCGAACGTGGTGCGAGTAGATTTTTGTTCATGCCGTAAGTTGTCCAAAGTATGCCATGAGTGTCATCATGAAGGTAAAAGCTAATCCCAGGTAATACGCAGGTTAAATATGATTTTTTTTGCTTTGATTTGTCTTGCAAGAGATAGCCTCAAAATCAACTAGTCTCTGAGACATTTTATGGTATCTCCTGTTGATTAAATAAATGATAAAAAACTCCCTTTAGCCTTCGAAGGTAGATTGAATTTCCTTTGTGCATAGGAAGAAGCATGAACACTCGCATGACCCATTGAGAACATAGAGTACGTCATCATTCCTCGCACGGTCTCAGTGAAAGAAAAATTTCCCAATAGTTCAGTATGTTCTACACCTTTATTTTATTCATCCATTTTTGTTTCCTAAACTTGAACTCGTTCGTTTCTCGCATAGAGTGTCACTCTTGAAATTAGCTTTTCTCAAATTGTATTTAAATTAAGTCATTCTATTATTTATTATTAGATCAGGGGTTCTTTCATTGCACATCTTCTAAAAGGTTTTCATATGCGCTTTGTTATGAGTTGGTTACTGTGATTTTACGTGTCCCTGTTATTAAAAGATTAAGGATTTGTGTGGCCGGTATCCGTGCTACGGTGTGGTGGCCAAGCACCACACGCACGCGCTGCTTGCAGCACCACCACCACCACCACACGCACGCGCTGCTTGCAGCACCACCACCACCACACGCACGCGCTGCTTGCAGCACCACCACACGCACGCGCTGCTTGCAGCACCACCACCACCACCACACGCACGCGCTGCTTGCAGCACCACCACCACCACACGCACGCGCTGCTTGCAGCACCACCACACGCACGCGCTGCTTGCAGCATCACCACACGCACGCGCTGCTTGCAGCACCACCACCACCACCACACGCACGCGCTGCTTGCAGCACCACCACACGCACGCGCTGCTTGCAGCACCACCACACGCACGCGCTGCTTGCAGCACCACCACCACCACCACACGCACGCGCTGCTTGCAGCACCACCACCACCACCACACGCACGCGCTGCTTGCAGCACCACCACCACCACACGCACGCGCTGCTTGCAGCACCACCACCACCACACGCACGCGCTGCTTGCAGCACCACCACAACCACACGCACGCGCTGCTTGCAGCACCACCACACGCACGCGCTGCTTGCAGCACCACCACACGCACGCGCTGCTTGCAGCACCACCACACGCACGCGCTGCTTGCAGCACCACCACACGCACGCGCTGCTTGCAGCACCACCACACGCACGCGCTGCTTGCAGCACCACCACACGCACGCGCTGCTTGCAGCACCACCACACGCACGCGCTGCTTGCAGCAGCAGCACACGCACGCGCTGCTTGCAGCACCACCACACGCACGCGCTGCTTGCAGCACCACCACACGCACGCGCTGCTTGCAGCACCACCACCACACGCACGCGCTGCTTGCAGCACCACCACCACCACACGCACGCGCTGCTTGCAGCAGCACCACCACCACCACCACCACCACACGCACGCGCTGCTTGCAGCACCACCACCACCACCACCACCACCACCACCACCACCACCACCACCACCACACGCACGCGCTGCTTGCAGCACCACCACCACCACACGCACGCGCTGCTTGCAGCAGCAGCACCACACGCAGCATGCACACACGGGTCCGGTCACCAAGGAAGGAGTTGCTGTAATTAATGGCGTGCGAGGTTCCCCCGCTGGAGCCGCGGCCGTCCGTTACGCGCTGCGCTCACCATTTCTGAAGGCAATCAAATGGCGCTGAGCTATCCAGCAATGGCAAGCCCTCCATCATCTTCCGAGAGAGCTCCAACATTCCTGGTGAGCCGCGCAAATTCTGCCCCTAAATACCTCGTGTGGGTGATGGCGTGATGGTGGCTCCGCTGCATGCTTCCCGTAGTGTTGCCCTCACCAAATGTGCCACTTGCTCTCCTCTTCGTAAATACTCGCTCCGTCTTAGTGTTTTCTTGCTCTCTTGGGTTTATATGTTTTCTTTCTCTTGGGGATTTAGATGTCAAGTTATATTTGTGTAGTATCTTCTGATCGTTTGTAACAGTTGTATTTTGCTACAGGTCATATTACCGCTGGTATTTAAATTTATATCCTATCCACTTGGAACTCTTGCACGTTAAAAAACTATCATTTGCTGTTTTTTTCTATCCAATTGTTACAAATTTTCTTGTTGAAACTCTTCTGCATCCTTTCTCTGCATCTTTTCTTGTGCTACTGGCATTTACTACAAGACCAGCATCGAGTTTCCAAGTATCAACAGGTTTTTGCCACTAGGTGTCGCTCCGACGAGCACTCCAGCTACAACGGAACTCGAGTGTAGCTATGATACGCCGCTGTGGCAAGTCTCAATGGACGTCGCAGGCAGTCCACGCTGTGCGATCTTTGTGTGAGCGCAGCGCAGCTCCGGTCGGGGTGTTACCAGTGTGACCGCTCTCTTCCGAAATCTCAGTTGTCAGACCGAACTTGCATGCGCTGTTCACTGCCGTGCCTAAGAACTAATTGACCTCTAGGTGTCTCAATAGCTTTCCGGTCTGAGAATGGACGTGAAGGAACTTTGGAAGCTTGGATAGTTTGTCTGAAATTGAGTTCGAAAGCATTGTGTCTGTCGTGCTTGTATTTCATCTCATGTAAGCTAACTTGGTGATCGACGCAAGGCGTTTTGTAAGATGTTCCTAGTTACTAGCCCTCCCTACTAGATCCCTGGAGTGAGGGAGTAGAAGGAGGACAGTGGTGCTGAAGGTGATGTTCTTCGATGCAAATTGAGAGTTCTTAAGATAGGTGACTTTAAATCGAGAGAGCAGGATTTAACCGCCAGTTGGTATTTGACTTTGCTCATATTGTTACCATTCATCTTTACCATTCACTCGTATCGTAGTCATTATTTCGTAGGAGGGAACCTGATGCTGACTAAACACCATTCATGGTGATTATCTGGAGTCCTCAAACGATTTACATCGTCAATTTAATGCAGTTAGCAGCATAAGTTTACTCGAAAGAAACGTACGCTACTACCAGCTGTGTCGCTTCTACGGCGTACACTATTTAAAAATTCCGTCCCTGGTCAGCAGCTTAACATGTTAGTGCGGCGTGACCCACCGGTGGTCACTGAGGGGATTTTCACAATGCTGCTGACCGACCAGCAGTCACTGACTCAATTTTTATGAATACTAAATGAAAGCTTAGTGGAGGCATGATCCAATTAATGTTTGCTATTTTCAAAATTTCTTACTACAATTGATTCTCAATTTGAGTTGGATATTGAACTTCAGTTTAACTAGCCGCACTTAACGTGTTAGTACGCGCAAAATGAAGCCTTGCTTAATCCCCACCGCGAGGGTAGGCGGTCATGTGTAACATCTCTTGGTGAACAATTGTTGTCATATGTTGGGGGGTGTGTTCTCTTTAGAGTTCGAGCGCATTTTCTGAGTTTGAGGATTAGCCAAAAAGTTCCTCAATTCATTGTGAAAATATTATAACAGCAGTGATCGTTATGCGTTGATCAAATTTTCATGTAAGCGTTAAAAATATTTGTTTTGGTTCCTTCGTTGTTTGTGAATCCAATTGTGGATAAAAACCGCAAAAAAGATACGTGGAAACCGTTCAAAGAAAGATCAGTAAAATACCTACTTCCCTAAACTTCAGTTTTATTTTTGAAGCCATTGAAGACTCCAGGTTTCTATTCCAATTTTTGAACTTTTGAAAAAATATACAATACAATTCATATCTAATTTATATAATATACGCTAACTTGCAGTGGCTGCGGCTCTCTCAAGCAATGCGTTTAACCGAAGTGGCTCTCATGCAAAAATTAGTGAATAACACTGACATAGTGCATGTGTGTGTCATTTGAAATTTACGCGAAACCCGCACAGTTACCACCTTGACTGCCTATTGGAGCAAAAAAAAAGAGTACCACTAGATAAATTGTTCATTGACGCATCGGTGTGAACAGTATTTTAATTATGTCAGCATATTTTTTACAAAAGATTTATACGAAGTAAAATTTCACACTTCTTTGAAAAGATTTTTTTTTTTTTTTTGAGTCGTTAAGTCGTTTTTTAAACTCAGCTACTTACAAACTTACTTAACATGAGACCGCTGGACGCACGTGTGCGTCCAGCGGCAGCGAACGTGTTAATGGGCTGGCAAGTTTGCTGGAGCAGCAATTTTAGCTTCTTTGTCAGTCTCCTATTGCTGAATTTTGTTGTATGTTAAAATGATGACAGCGGCAGTGGGGAAAGATCGCTACCGACCGGCGTTGAAATTTCGGGGTTCTCCGTAGCCAAGATACCGTAGCCTGCTCGAGGATCGCTACTGACCGGCGTTGAAATTTCGGGGTGCGCCGTAGCCAAGATACCGTAGCCTGCTCAGCAGCCCGCCCTCATTTAGCGCCATAGAAAGTAATGCGCGCAGCGTCTTCACTTGTTCTTAGAGGGCTGCATTAAAGCTCTATTTTGCTACGTGAACTTTGTGTTTTGCTACATCGAGGTTGTATTTTGCTACTTTGACGTTAAATTTTGCTACATCAGGGTTGGATCTTGCTACGTCGAGGTTCTATTTTGCTACATTGAGGTTGTGTTTTTATTACATTGAGGTTCTATTTTGCTACATTGAGGTCGGATCTTGCTACTTTGATGTTCTATTTTGCTACATTGAGGTCGGATCTTGCTACATCGAGGTTCTATTTTGCTACATCGAGGTCGGATCTTGCTACATTGAGGTTGTGTTTTTATTACATTGAGGTTCAATTTTGCTACATTTCGGTTCTATTTTGCTACATTGAAATTGTAGTTTTCTATGTGTAGATTGCACATTGCTGCATCAAGGTTGTGTTCTGCTGTATCTCGTGTGAACAGATGCCGGTTGCACAAAGCTTGCTGGTACGGCTGGTACGCGTTGCTCCGTGGACTGCGGTATTTCCCGAAATCGTCGATGCTCGGAAGCACTCATGCGTATCAGTTCAAGCGTAAACATATCCGTCCATGTGTGCCGTATAATTCAAGCTCATTTATCTGCGTGTCATTTCTTAGCCTATGTTTGGTGACTTTTTTGTGTGTGCGGCTTTGTAGTGTATTTTATTGCCATTTATTCATGAACGAAGGATATTCGAATGCATTTTTATAGAGATTTTGAGTTCAATTACGACTGTTTTATTCATCCCAAATTAATGAAAAATATACCTTCAAATGCTTTTTCTCGATTTTTTCCCATAAAAACGATTCGTTCTATTTGTGAGCAAGCATTAAGTATAATGAGCAAACATTTAGTTTTTATGTTGGATGAACTTGGAATTTATTGTGTCCATATCTTGGTCAAACGTTTCATTTCAATTTTTTCTACCATTCAGAGAAATCGAAACTGCAATTAATTTACACCTGAGAGCACGGCCCTGCTCCCTCGCTCGTTAGTGTTGTGCTTCATATAACTCACTGAACATTACTCAAGTGCTTCCTGTCCACACCACGGTCGAATATACAAGGGTCGTTTACTACATATTTGGCACATTGTGCTGCTGTGAGCGTCTTGCATCGTCTGTACCACGTAGTGCTGCGAGTGCCGTGCTGCATTTGTGCTACGAGTGACGTGTACTACGCTAAGAAAAATAGTAATTGTTGAGCAGTGGCCGGCATGGCGTACAGACACTCCTTCTCGAAGGTGAGTTCGCCAGCGACGGCAATTGTTTCGTGTTCGTTTGAAACTTGTATACATGATACATAAAATTGTATTCAATTCATGACAATCTTTTTAAATTGATGGTATTTAGAATACCCCGTCAGTCTTTGCTATTTATACAATTTTCAACAACTTTTGATTTTAAATTTGAGTTGGGTATTGAACTTCTTTGTGAACTGGGCGCTTCATCAACCTTATCTCACGCATGAACTGGGGATTGGGGCAGTCGTGTTACACAAACGAAGAGCGCAGTTCAGGAGCCGTATAACGCACACGAGTAAAGCGGTTCATCAACTGTCTTAAATTAGAAGTTTTTTTGCGTATATTATTTAAATCTATAGAAACGATCACCTCGTCAAGTACAGTTTTCAAATTAGATGATCCGTTAACTCAAACTGCATGGCTTGCGTCATACTTCATTTGCTAGGTGCTCAATAACTCAGTTAGTGATGAACTGGAAGGCTCGTGAATTCAAACACGTAAATTGACTGGCTAATAACCAGAGCTTGAACTGGAAGGCTCAAGAGTTATACTTCGTGTCTTGAAATCGCCATTGAATTCAATATACCTCATATATTGAAAGGCCCTTGAACTAGGAGGCTAAAGAATGTCACTTGAACAGCGTATGAGTTGCACCTAGTAACTAAATGGCTCGGCAAGTCACACATACATAACAAGAAGGACTGATGTAACTTGACGACAAGACGCTCATGTAATCTATCTAGTTGAAAACGAGATTATGAGGCACAACATGTAACAAGTGGAATACAAAACTAGGAGACGAAACATCTAACTTGTGAAATCAAAGTCGAAGAACTCATTTTGAGAAGTGCGGTGCACAGCCTGGCCATCTCCACCGCTGCTCGTTCTCTCAGGGCCTCTTGCCCTCGGTGTCGTGCCCCTCCCCCTCTGGAGAGAGAGGTGAGGGGCTGGGGTGTGCTGCATTCCAGCGCGGTGCTGGGAGGCGAGAGAGCGAGTGTGGCGCCCCGCAAGCGTCCATTCATTCGCCCCGAGTGTGTACGCGCGTGTGTCCGTGTACGTGTATGTGCGTGTGTCGGTGTACATGTGTGTTCGTATGTCGGTGTACATTTGTGTTCGTATGTCGGTGCGTACGTGTATGTGCGTGTGTCGGTGTACGTGTATATGCGTGTGTCAGTGTGCATGTATGTGTGTGTCGGTGTGCATGGGTGTGTGTGTGTGTGTGTCGGTGTACATGAGAATGTGTATGTCTCGGTGTGCATTTATGTGCGTGTGTCGATGTACGTGTGTGTGCGTGTGTCGGTGTACATGTATTTATGTGGTTGTATCTTTGAGTTTGGATGTGAATGTGTATGTGCGTGTTGCACACACTTCTCGCCACTCCCCTCTGCTTTTTTCCTCCACTTCATCCTCCCTTGCTAGCACCTCAAGGGGCTGTGCTCCCTTTTTGGGGAGTGGTTGGAGAGCGCGCGGTTGCTTGCCCACTGCTTTTGAATGAGAACTTGCCAAGTTTTTTGGTCAACTCGTAGCTTTTTTTAGCGTACTGGTGCTCTTCTTCCGAGCCACAGGTCTCTGCTGATGAAGCTAGCAGTACACTTTCGAGCGTGTCCGCTTAATGTGTTGCTACAAATTGAATCAAAACAAATTGAATCGACGGCTCAGGTTCTGCAACGAATGACGGAAAATAATCCTGGAATAGCGTAGCGTATGACAAGGTGTGTTGATAGTGGTCCATGAACCAATTTTGACATGACAAATGCGATGTTTGTGTCTAGTTGAGGCCATGGTTTATGTGATTGTGAGTCAGCTTTACCGTGCACATTCCTCCCATTTGTCTCTTGATTAACACGGGCAATCTCCCCAGCCCTGGTGAGGGCCCCAGCTGGGAGTTAGGTAGGCCTTCTTTTAGTTGAAATAAAATGTTTCTTGATATTTTATGTTTTTGTTTTGTTATTGTTTTATGGTTCACTGCTGTCCTGTTTTTAAGCACCCACTACTTTTTCTTCAACTTTTGTCTTGATTCATACCTTTCTATCTCAACTCACTCTTTCTATGCCCTTCTGCATAGATTCCGCGTTCCCTTATCTCCATACTAAATGGTACCCTCCTCTTCGGAATTCTTTTTTTTTTTAGCGGTTAGGGAAGCTTAAACCAACATCTAGATTATTAATCTAGGGAGGCTTAAACTAACGTCTAATTTATTAATCTAGAGAGGCTTAAACTAACGTCTAATTTATTAATCTAGAGAGGCTTAAACTAACGTCTAATTTAAAAATCTAGGGAGGCGTAAACTAAGATCTAATCTCCTCAGTCCTGTCTACCGTGCTGCCCTTCCCTCTATTTTCTTACCATGGAGAGGAAGGAAATAGCGCAACGCGTGTCTAGGAGGTGGTGATGCTGAACTAGATCTGGCGCACTCACTGGGCAAATCATTCTTTATTTGGTGGGCGCTTAGTTCCGCTGCCCTACCCAAATAGGAGGTACAAATATATTTTAGGGCAGGGGTTCTGGAACTTTTTCCAACCGAGGATCACTTTCATTACACAAAAATGCGCTGAGGACCCCCTCACATGTGTTCCCATCAGGAATATACGTATACATAAATTGTACGCACTGTTTCACAATATCAACAGTCATGGAAAGCTTTAAATAAATGCCTGAACTGCATCCGCTGTTAAATTCGTTACATTTTGCGGACCCCTTGTCAAAGAGCCACGGACTCCACTTTGAGAACCCCTGTTTTAGGTTAAAAGAATTTAGGTTTTGGCTCTTGAAGTTCGTCCTCATGTTGGTCTTTGTTCGGGTCTCAGGATCACAAGTTGAAGAAACTCTGAAGTTTATAATAATTTTGAATCGTAATGATGATGTAAATGATTTAGACGTAATGTGAGGAGAGGCTTTGGTAACGCAGCCTCTTCGTTAGATCACACAACTGATGTGGTTTTGGTTACATGTTTTCTTCAATAACTCAATTTTAGGGGTCGCTGGTGAAAGCAGTTTGAAATGATAATAACATAAAGTTGTTCTGATAATTATGGTCATTCTGTGTGGCGCAAGTTTCATCATTTTATTATTACCTGAACTTTGGTTAAACTGTGCGTTAACCTTTGACTTGTTTTGTTGTTGCTGGCGATATTCAAGGATCTGAACCCACTATCAAACTCTAATATTTCGCTGGAGAAATGATATCTAAACATGGAAATGGCAGAAAATGCTCACAAGCGTGTAATTGAACGCCTTTGGTTAACTCAAATTAAAAACCTATGCCAAGATTAAATTGCAAGCCTTTGGTAACATCAAATTTCAAGTCTTTGGTAACATAAAATTTCAAGTCTTTGGTAACATCAAATTTCAAGTCTTTGGTAACATCAAATTTCAAGTCTTTGGTAACATCAAATTTCAAGTCTTTGGTAACATCAAATTTCAAGTCTTTGGTAACATCAAATTTCAAGTCTTTGGTAACATCAAATTTCAAGTCTTTGGTAACATCAAATTTCAAGTCTTTGGTAACATCAAATTTCAAGTCTTTGGTAACATCAAATTTCAAGTCTTTGGTAACATCAAATTTCAAGTCTTTGGTAACATCAAATTTCAAGTCTTTGGTAACATCAAATTTCAAGTCTTTGGTAACATCAAATTTCAAGTCTTTGGTAACATCAAATTTCAAGTCTTTGGTAACATCAAATTTCAAGTCTTTGGTAACATCAAATTTCAAGTCTTTGGTAACATCAAATTTCAAGTCTTTGGTAACATCAAATTTCAAGTCTTTGGTAACATCAAATTTCAAGTCTTTGGTAACATCAAATTTCAAGTCTTTGGTAACATCAAATTTCAAGTCTTTGGTAACATCAAATTTCAAGTCTTTGCGAACACCAAATTGAAAGTCTTTGCGAACACCAAATTGAAAGTCTTTTGTAACATTAAATTAAAAGTCTTCGGTAACATTAAATTGAAAATCTTTGGTAACATTAAATTGAAAATCTTTGGTAACATTAAATTGAAATCCTTTGGTAACATTAAATAGAAATCCTTTGGTAACATTAAATTGAAATCCTTTGGTAACATTAAATTGAAAATCTTTGGTAACATTAAATTGAAATCCTTTGGTAACATCAAATTGTAAGCCCTTGATAACACCAAATTGAAAGCCTGTACCAACATTAAACTATTGCGAGTATGAGGGAAGAAGCAGACTTCAGACTCGAGCCCCTCGGTCTGAAGGATCTTGTGTTTGTTGACCATGTTGTTGGCACAGCTGGTGTTGTTTAGGCTAGGGCGCCCAGCTGGTCACGAAACAAAACTCGTCTGTTCACCTAGCAGGTTAGAAAAGCTAGGCAGCTGGTCCAATTGCTACTTCATAACCTGGCCTCTTCAGTTCATTTGAGGAAACTTCGAATAGAAGCACCGGTATCACGTAAGAATTGCTGTGCTATCTTACTTAGGTGAGTAAAATATACTACTGAAAGACGTTGGCGTTGTTTCAAAGAAGACATTCGTACGGATTGTGGTATGCACAGACAGTGTGTTCATGTCTTGCCTGTGTGTGCACCGTCATACTTTGTATAGACGTCCTTTTTTGCGATAGTTGTCCTTGTGTTTTTTAAAAGTAGGTCCTACATGCTTAAGTAAGCTTGTAGAGCAATGTTAACGGGAGTTGTGTTGTTTGCTGGATTAAGTCACCTCGAACAGACTTCGCGTGGTAATATCGCTTCGTGAATTGAGACCTAAGTAGTGGGCTTTCAAGCGGTCTCCGACTTTGTTCTCCTATTACATGAATGTAGATGCTTAGGTATCTAAGATATCTAGTATCAAAACCCCCGCGCGGCTTCGGCTAGGATCTAAACGAGGATGAATGTGTTTTTAACTATATGTACGGTGAAGCGCCGTTGTCTTTCTAGCATTTAATTGTTGACTTGTTGGTGTAGTTTTTTCGTTCTTTGACTTGAAATTGGAATGAACATTTCATAATTTTGAAATTTGATGCTCCAGTTTTAGACGCGAGAATTTTTTGTTCTAAGAATAGGACTCGGACTAGTGCTGAACAAATGTGCCTACTTCTACAAACTTTTTTTCGTTCTTCATGATGTCGTCCTATTTTTGAAAATGATTTTGATAATTTATTGAAGTTTTTGAGGTAAGGATTATCATCTGTGGTGTCGGAAATGTGCAGTAATAGAGAATTTACGAAGCTTTGTTTTTCTGAAACTGCTCATTTATATGTATTTGTTCGTTCAATTTCTTGATTAATTTCCTACATTGTCTTGACATCTCACAACAGTGTGGGCATCATTTTTAATTTCTGTAGACGCCACCAACGTGGCAAATTAATTGCGTACGTTTTGATGCATGCTTCGAATTCATCATCATGAGAGTTTGATGGTTTTATGGTTGCTGAAACCGTCAAGTGTTATGAAATGGATGTCATTTCGTACTTGTCTCGAGATAACGATTTACTGTTGAAGCGTGAGCTGTGAACGCATGCCACACTGCTAGCGACCTACCCTTTCCTCATACAGTATGCATGCAACAGAAAAAAAATTCTAACCAATTAGATACAGAATGTGTTATACAGTTTGTAATACAATACAGGTAGAAAGTGTAACAGGACAATACAGGAATTGTAGTGTACTACAGGTGGAATGTGTAATACAGGATACTACAGAAATTATAATACAAAACAAGTTTAATAAAGCCGCATACAGAGGGGTCATATATTTCTCCTCGCATTGTGGTACTTTTTTGGCAATTCGTTGCTACAGCATTTTTTATCCCCGTTGGAAAAGGGAGAACTCAGCCACAGTTCCCCACTCCACCCAGGTATCGGAAATGGGTACCGGCTTGACCGGGGGTAACCGTCATGGCGTCCTGGTGTTAGTTATAAGGCATTTGACAAACCAACGTACGAGATTATATGTATCTGGCTTGATTGGAATAAAACATCTGACGTGCAATTTTGTCACCAGGGCATGAGTGAAGCGGAGCGGAAACTGGAGGCCCTCACTCAGCAAATCGAGGCGGAGATGGAGAAGAGGGAGCAGGAGGGGGACTACTACGGTCAGTTGTGCTCCAGGTCTTGCAATTGGATATTTTTGTGCTCCAACTCTTGTATTTGTCTATTTTTATGCTCCAGGTCTTGTATTTGTCTATTTTTATGCTCCAACTCTTGTATTTGTCTATTTTTATGCTCCAGGTCTTTCATTTGTCTATTTTTATGCTCCAGGTATTGTATCGGTCAACTTACTTTTTGAAGTGTTGGAGCCAACTCTTGCATTATAAACGTTAGTAAGGATGCCACAGCTCTATAGTGAACCCGTGCGCGAGTACAGTATAGATGCAGAAAAATGCAAGGAAAAGTGGTTATGATTTAGGTATTTGGCTGTAAATATTTCTTATTATTCTGCTGTCACGCACGTAATGTTAGCTGGTAAACTAATATTCAAAAATTTCATGCTCTTTTGATTATTTAACGTTAACAGTTATTCATGATGTACAGTTTTTGATACGATGCTCGTTTTAAGAAGAAAAACAGGAATTTGTTAGGAATGTGCACAAAAAGCACCTCTGGCATAGAGCAGTAGTATTCATTGCGCGGCTTTCGGAAATATATAAATAAATTATTAATATGTAATTCATATAATATACGTTAATTTGCAGTAGCTACGGCTCTCAATCAATGCGAAGTGGCTCTCTTGCAAAAATTAGTGATTAGCATGGGCATATAGGGTTAACAAAACGCGTCTACAATGCACGTGTTGCTGTGCACCGCCTGCCAGCTGGCCCTGTGCCGGCTGTGCCATCTGTCCTGCAGTGCCAGCCTTCCTTCTGTGCCGTCTGGTCGGGCGTGTGTGTGTGCTAGATCTTAACCTTCGCATTGTCGTCCTTATTTTGTTCATATGTTATTTCCGAGGAGAGCCTTATTTTCATCCTTCCGAGGAGAACGTTATCTTATTCACATAGTGTCTTTATTTTCGATGAGAGCAGCGATTTTAGAGACCTAGTGCAAATTATTTAATCATTGGTCTAGTATAACATCTGAATTCAATGGAAATCCTCTCTACGATTAATTGAATTTCTGAAAGAGTTTCAGTAAATTCCCTGTTTTTAAATTTTTTAGATAAATGGCGTAGTCACAGCTGCGGTACGTGGAGTACTCCCAGGGCGAAGATGTGAGGTCTCGTGCTGAAGGTTATATGAGCCTCTTTTTTTATTGAAATAAATTTTTGGCTTTGTATTGAACCTATTTTTCGAGACGCTGTTGCCATTTCCCCGGCTCATCTTCCTTTCTTTTTCCGCGTTGATGTTGCTCCGTGCAGTTCTAGCAATTTACTGCTTTTATGCGCAGAGTACATGGATCCACTTCGTGCTGTTAGATTCTTCTTTTCATTGATTTTTAAGGAATGGTTCTTGACTTCTTCCTCTCTTGGGACCACCATTGTTGTGACTGGGGAGGCTTGAACTTATTTAGAAGACCTACGCCACGACAACTAGAATGGCTTAAAAATCTGGCCTTTGGTATTGAAGTCAAGTGAGCGTATCGTAGCTACGCAGCGCTCACCTAACACCTCAGTGCAGAAAAAACATCTTGAAATAATTTCTTTACTGCGAGCCATACAGCAGTAGATAGTTACTCAAGTCTCATAAAATTGACACATTTGAGTATAGCTACGTGTGGGCCTAACATCAAAAAATAGTTGGCATTTTAGGCGCACCTGCAATAGGGACTTAAAGCTTAATTTGTTAGGCTCTAATTTCAAAGGTGGTAGGATAAATCAGTAGCATATTTGAAATTATTCGCTGAATGATTTTGTTACGCGCTCTATTGGGATCGTGAGACTATGCAAGCTAAATTTTATCATATCTCAATTCGTTGCATAGAAAATTATTCTATTGAGTGTTTCAGTTTTGAAGTGTTACGTTGTTTGAAGTGTACGCTGCTCCGTCACTGTTGTGCGTCACAACACATGGCTTGCGTCATGAAGTGTAAGTCAATAAATGCAACCAACCGTGCCATGTTTAATGAAATCCTACATGAACCTAGTTTTATAGTTCAAAATAGTAATCTAAACATCGGGATAAATGAAACGAACTTTAAAACTACACATGATTACATACTCTGCTATACGACGGTGTGCTGTTTACCTCAATTACGCAGTCGTTTCATATTTCAATTTTAGAGTCGTTTGAAGAGCGCTTTCTGTATCAATAAATGGGTGAAGTATTTCGAGCGCTACGTGAACTGCGATGGAGGAAGCTGTTGTAAACACATCAGTGCGCCAATGCTTATCTCTCCGTGTATCACACTGTGGCACTTGGTTCGAATTATTACTGCCAGATTGAGATCTGAATAAAATTAACCTTCAATTGTTATGAACAGCTTATTCATGACTCGTAACGCTATTTTGTCATGCAGCACTACAGACAGGCAAGGCCCCTTTTTCTGATGTTGGTTATTTATGGAAGATTCTGAAGTAAGGATAGCATCTGTGGTGTCGGAAGTGTGCTGTGCAGTAATGGAGAATTTACGAAGCTTTTTTTTCTGAAACTGCTCATTTGCATGTACTTTGTTAGTTGAATTCCTTGATTAATTTCCTACACAGTCTTGAGGAAACTCATTCTAAATTTAGTTAAATGTAGGGATCTAATAATCAAAGCATTGTATACAGACAGAACGATTCATCTATGTATTAGGGCTGTGGCGAGAAGGCTGTGAAAGCGAGGTTTTAAGCTCCTGCAGCACAATATGTAGATCTCAGAAGCAGGTAAATTGTTTTCTTAGAGAGCGGTTCTTTTCCCTTGAAACTGCTTCCATTCAGAAGCAAACAGAAAAAACATTTCGTTCGATAGGGCCTGAACGTCAAAATACTTACAATGTTCTTCCCGTGGCGCTAGGAGTAATGTGACTAGCTGTCCCTGTCGGTCGGGCTTGATAATTATCTTCCGTGAGTTCACCACCTGTGCTGGTTGTTTCTTATTGGTACTGAACTCTCTTACCACGTACATGATGGTACTGAACTCTCTTAACACACACATGATAAGACCTGGCACGACCACTAACTGCACGCTGCGCGCTGAATTTTAAACAACATTGTTCATGTATTTTTGCATATGTGCACAGACGTGATCAGTGTCATCCTTCTGGCGTGCAGGCGTGTGTCACATCTGAATTTTAAACTACCTTGTTCATCTATTTTTGCTCATATCAATGTGCTCAGACGTGACCAATGTCATTCTTGTGTCGCAGGCGTGTGCCACACTTGCGGCGAGAAGGTGCGAGGCGCAGGCCAGGCGTGCCAGGCGATGGGCAACCTTTACCACACCTCGTGCTTCATTTGCTGCTCGTGTGGCCGGGCCTTGAGGGGCAAAGCCTTCTACAACGTGCACGGCAAGGTGTACTGCGAGGAGGACTATCTCTACTCCGGCTTCCAGCAGACGGCCGAGAAGTGTGCCATTTGTGGACACCTTATTATGGAGATGGTGAGTTCTGCGCGTCCTGTGTGAGAGGGATGGAGTTGTTGCCTGGATGGTGTGGAGTTGTGGTGGCCTGGATGGTGTGGAGTTGTGGTGGCCTGGATGGTGTGGAGTTGTGGTGGCCTGGATGGTATTGGAGGAGTGTTTAATTATTACTTAGATGGTGTGGGAGGAGTGTTACTGTGCTTAAAAGATGTGGGAAGAGTGGGATAGTTGCTTGGGTTGTATCTCTGACATGTGGGGGAAACTATCATAAAAAATTTCTTCACAGCATCCTACAATTTGCCCTAAAATCTGCTGGTGAATGCAGCTATTTCAACCTTAGATTACGGAACTCCTCAGATGCGAGGTTTACTGGCATGTGCCTTTACCGTATGCCGGTTAAATTACCCATGAGCAATTTTGCAAATTCATTTAAAGCCTAATATTCCAGCAGAGCTACATCGTTAACACGTTGACTGTCTGAATGAACAGCATTTAAATTATTTTACCATCTTTTTGGAAGAGATTAAAGCAAAAGAGGTGAAATATGATGCTATTGTATTTTCATTTTCTTGGGAAAGATACAATTATTTTCGAGCAGTAAAGTCGTTTTTAAACTCGGCTACTTACAACCTTACCTATCAACGGCAGGGCTTCGGTCGTTTGTTCCATTATTACTTCGTTTCTTGCATTTTACTTCAGATGTTGTACCCAGGGGGACAATGTGAGGGCCCGAGCTAAGAGTTAGGTAGGCCTTCTTTTTGTTGAAATAAAATACTTTCGTTTTGTTAAGAACCATCTTTTTTCGGTTCACTACTCTCCTGTTTTTCAGCCCCTACTACTTTCTTCTTCAACTTCGATCTTGTTTCATGAACTTCTTTCTTATCTTACTGTTTCTATGCCCTCTCTGCATAGATTCCGCGTTCCCTCAACTCCATACTAAATGGTGCCTTCTTCCTTCCTCTCTTTGGACCGCCTTTGTTGTGGATAGGGAGGCTTAAACTAACGAATAATCTAATCTAATCTCCAGATATTGCAAGCGATGGGCAAGTCGTACCACCCCGGCTGCTTCCGCTGCTGCATCTGCAACGAGTGCCTGGACGGCGTCCCCTTCACCGTGGACGTTGACAACAAAATTTACTGCGTGCACGACTACCACAGGTGACGCGTCTTTTTGTGCCCTGAGTTTTCTTAATTTTTACTTCGTATACTCACTGTGAAGTATACTTAGTTCTAGGTTAATGCAAGTATACTAATGCGTGCACGAATACCACAGGTGACGCGTCTTTTTGTGCCCTGAGTTTTCTTAATTTTTACTTCGTATACTCACTGTGAAGTATACTTAGTTCTAGATTAATGCAAGTATACTAATGCGTGCACGACTACCACAGGTGACGCGTCTTTTTGTGTCCTGAGTATCCCTAATTCTTTAAATTACATCCGCATTAATGCGTCTGATTCTTGAAATGAAAAGCAAAGCAAAAATCGCTGTACGTATGGGCATTTCATGAATGCAATTAGTAAAGTTTAAATGAATGTATTGAACGTTTCGAACACAACAGCTCATCTTCAGCAAGAAAGAGTCTGCAACAAAACAAATTTGAGTAAGTAAATTAAAACTACAACATATCAAAAGAATATTACACCATAAATATAAAATAAAAAATGAAAACAATTAAAAAATGCGAACAAACGATTACGTGTTGGCAACGAGAAGGAAAAACACTTTGAACGATATTAAGAGTGGGTCTGAGTTTAAAGGTATATAGAGACTTATGGATACGTAAAGCAATCATGTGTGGGGCAATCTGCAGGGTTTCAGTCCTTTTTATTAACACGTTGACTGTGATGGGTTGAACTGAAGTTCAATATTCAACTCACATTTAAAGTTAAGAGTTGTTAGAAATTTTACAACAGCCAAACATTATATGTGTATATTGAATATCATTCATTTTTAAAGATTCTTGAGATTTTTCTAACGACCCATCGATGGGTCGCTTGGCAGTTGGAAAAACTTGAGCACGACCCACCGATGGGTCGTAACGCCAGCAATGCGTTATTACAGGATTTACTTTTGATGCATAATTGCCTTGCATTCCACTTTTTGGACGATCCCATAGACTCGTGTGAACTTTGCGTCGCAGAATGTTTGCTTTTCGGACGATCCCATAAACTCATGTGAACTTTGTGTTTCAGAATGTTTGCTCCGAAATGCGCTGCTTGCGGAAAGAGCATCACGCCAGTAGAAGGCACTGGAGAGACGGTCCGAGTCGTCAGTATGGACAAGGACTTCCACGTCGACTGCTACGTGTGTGAGGTGAGCACCCTGCTCGTCTGTTTCTCAGTGCTGCTGTGGCGTGAGGTCTGCCACACTATGGCGTGAGGTCTGCCACACTATGGCGTGAGGTCTGCCACACTATGGCGTGAGGTCTGCCACACTATGGCGTGAGATCCACCTCTAGCTTGTACTATCACGTGAGGTCTACCGCACTATAGCGTAAGATCTACCTCTGGCTAGTACTTTAGCGTGAGGTCTACCTCTAGCTAATACTATAGCGTGAGGGTAGGTTAGGTTAAGAATGGATATTACTCGTTTCCATGCATTTAATTTAGCAATAAACACTTAATTTATACATCTCAAACTGCACCTGGGTAGGCGATATATGTCGGTTGACCTCACGCTACAGTAGCACCTACATATTTCTCACTTGTATTGAAAGGTTGAAAGAAGCTCCTGAATGGCTTTGAACGACGCTGTGTATCTTAGTGGAGTGGTGACCTGTAATAATTATAATGAATTTCAGATTGACATACTCCGGTTGGCCTCAAAGCTGCACGTTGTATAAGTGTTTGGATTTCATACTGTTGACAGAATTTGGTAATTCAAAGCGAGAGGACTGAAAATTTTCAGTTGGATTATTTTTGTTGCTTTAACCACCTTCCGTAAGTGGGGCAGTGGACACCACGAGTAAGTACCTAACTTGCATGTTGGTGTGTGCAGCTCACAGACGAGTCGAATTTCACACTTTTGGCAAAATTTGCCAAAAGCGAGAGCACTGAATTCAATTCAAAGCGAGAGGACTGAATATCTTCAATTTTATTATTTCTGTCGCTTAACCATTTTCCTTAAGTGGGGACAATGCATGAACACCACGAGTCAATACCTAACTTGCGTGTTGGTGTGTGCAGCACTGCGGGGTGCAGCTGACAGACGAGCCGGAGCAGCGATGTTACCCTCTGGAGGGGCGGCTGCTGTGCCGCACGTGCCATGTGCAGCGCCTGCACAGCACGGGACGCACGCACCACAACATCCAGCACGTGGGCGCCACCTACATCGAGTAGAGGGGAGACGAGGAGGGCTACTGGGTGTACCTCTCACCTCTGCATGTCTATCGTTCACCACCGGACTACACTCAGGCAGCCTCGTGGCACGACTCCAGTCTCGTGAAATCGTCTCATTTGTCATCGAGTTCCAGTTGCTGCAACACGAGTCATTCCCCCGCACGCGTCCGCTGCCCTGCCTTGCGCTCGGAGTCTTTACGTAACCTCCAAAACGAGCCCTGTGTCTCAGTGTCGTGTCGCGGTTCAGCTCCTTCAAATTCTGGTCCAGATCTTGCTAACCTAAGTTCAATCCACAGCCACTTGGGTGACATCGATTATATCTCAGGTTCCACTCAGAAAAGCTCGGGCATAGATGGCTCTTGTTCACAGATTGACAGTTCAGACTTTGATTCTTCCCTTCTAGTATTGGATGCCTCAAAATACCAGCGTTCATTTCCACTGCACGAGGATGAAAGACATAAAGAGAATCTTCCGCCGGAAGGAGCGGTCAACACGAGACTTCTTTTCCCGAAATTCGTCGTAGCAAACCCACTGTACGCTCTCCTTAGCCCGACTGTTGGACTGTTTTCGTGCTCCAAATCTCCAAGTCTTGCTTTGCCGAAGCACCTCCTGCTCGTGCTGCACTCGCTGCAAAGCAAGGTCGTGGGTATTAGGTTCAGAGACAAGAAATTGAAGCATCCTTTCAAAGCCACGAGTTTATGATGGTTTTCATGCCTTAGTGCAGTGCGTTTCTCTTCTGCCACCGCTCTCATTACGTTTTGTATTAATTGTGATCCTTTTGCGATTTTGAACGTTTATAAAATGCTCGCCGAATGTCTGATGAAATTGCTGCATTTTGTGATTTACTGGCGTCTTTAATAGCGAGATATGAACGGATAAATTGTTGGAATTAGTAGCTAAATGTTGCCTTTTATACCCATCCTTGCTCGTGATAATAGCATTGAGTTAATTTTGATTGCATGATGTATGTTGACCGACTCAAATTTTTCCACTCGAGGGTTTCGAACATGAATCCGCGATAAAAATTATTTTTATCGAGGAGCAAACTACGTGTAATCTCAAAGTGAACAAATATTAAATGTTGTTTAAAGCTCAGTTTCGTGCGCTGGGACTGACTGGAAAGCACAAATACGAATTGAAATTTCTCATTGAAACAACGAAAATTAAATTTTTCCCCTCCAAGTAGTAGTTGCTTTTGAAAGTTCAAAAAGTGGGGTATTGTTGATGTTTTTTTCCTTTGCGCTGTTTAAAAATGTATCTTCACAACGACTTGACGTTCTGCTTCTATTCTAAGCTTCTAGTAGTGTGGGCAATGTGTATTTGATGTCCCCACCATCTTGTTCGGCCAAGTCTTTAGTTTTAATCTGAACTTCATTTGTTGATGTTGAGTGCACCGGCTGGCTTTGATTTTAATTTTTTTTGTTACTGCAATATATCTGTGATGGATGTCGACTGGTTTTATTGCGCGTTTTGGTGTGGCCCTTGTTAATGGTTATTATTTGATTTGTGATTATCAAACGAGGGCTTGCTTTTCAGGTACATTTGAGTGCATGTTAAATAACAGCACCAGAACGGTTCGGAAACACTTCTCCGTGCTTGAAATGGCCTTTTTAAAGATCACGTGTGCCGAGTTGCTTTGCAATTTAGTTTTGATGGTCGTATTAAGGCAACGAGTATGTTGCTCTCACTTTTAACCTGCTTATAATAAAGCTTCATTCGAATTTGTTTATGGCGGTCAAAATTTTTCCTTTTCTTTGTGAAGTGTCAGAGAAATATCCATATTAGGATGATTATAATTTTTAGGAGGTGACGTTTTCAGTATATTATTGACGGAAGTGTGCCGATAATCTTAGCTTTTACAACTTGTATGTACGGGTTATGATTGGTTATTTCTGTGGCACCGAGACTGGATTTTGATGGCGTGCTAAAACGTCCCAATGATGAGTGCTCTACTCGCATGCAAATGAATACTATTGGAAATTATTTTCATGTACAATTCAAGGCTGCTATTGCCCGAGTATTCCTCGTATTCTTTAGTATTTTTATTCTATTGAATGTCGAACTTCGTACCTGATATTTCTTACTCGTATTACCGTGTGATCCAACTTTTCTTTATTCTTAGGTAGCAGTCATTGAGCTCTACACCCATTATCATGAAATTATGTATAAGGTAGCCGTGCTACAATATGAAAACGATTAATACTGAAGTTTGTGTAGCTGTGCTACCATATGAAAGCTATTAATATTGGCTACCACAAACTTCAATATTAATAGTAGTAGTAACACTGAAGCGCTAGCAAACCCATGTTACTACTACTACTACTATTAATATTGAAGTTTGTGGTAGCCGTGCGTCCTCAAGATGTCTATTGATATTGAATTATATGGTAGCTGTGCTACCGCAAGAATTGAATCAAGAATCAAGACTCAAATTATTTGGTAGCTACCACAAGTTTTCTAATGAAATGGAATTAAACGGCAGCTGTTCAGTTTCATGGTACCTTTCGGTATTAAATCATGTTTTTGCTGTCTACCAGATGCAAAAGCCATTTCTCGCAGAATCGTCTTACGTTGTCCTGTATAGTTTTAATGATGAGCTTATGTTTTAATCAATTTTCTTTACGGTGCAAAATCATTTCTTGCAAAATCATCTTACGTTGTCCTGTATAGTTTTAACGATGAGCTTGTGTTTTAATCAATTTTCTTTACGGTAGAATTTCTATTAATGAACGGCCGTCAGTCTTTCTTTAATTTTAGTTCCGTGTAGGTACGGTTAGCGGAGGAGTTACCGGTCAAGATAAGTTCCGTCAATTCGCCTGAATTTCCCAGTGGCACGCGGTGGGCAAATATATGCATGTATATTTTTACAAGTTCAAGGAATAATTCAGAAATAAAAGTTTTTTGTCATAATTTGTATGGTCTTAAACTAGGTTTGCTAATTTGTGCTCCTTCTACCATCTTCATTCTGTAGTGACTCAAACACACGATATTCGTGCGTGATGCTCCATTTCACTTCTGATGCTTCCCCTTTTTCTGACAGTGCTATACTTAGGCTTGCAAATGATGATCAATCCAAATTTGTTTAGCTCAAATTATGGCTTTCGTAATTAGAAAATTATGCTGTCAGTGAAAAGGAAATTTGGGGATGACAGCGGTATGCATAACTCATTTATGCTAGATGCATTTGGTGCTTGGTACCGTATGATTCTAGGGGCCTCAATTCTCAATTTGGTACCGTATGATTCTAGGGGCCTCAATTTTTAATTTGGTACCGTATGATTCTAGGGGCCTCAGTTTTCAATTTGGTACCGTCTGATTCTAGGGGCCTCAATTCTCAATTTGGTATCGTCTGATTCTAGGGGTCTCAATTTAACTTAGTCATTTGTAACGTTTCTCATGCTCTTGGTTCCAACATAATGTGTTGCGTCCCACAGACCCTGGGGCGTGGGATCGCGTGTCCCTCTATTCCATAGCGACGTCCTCACTGAACATTCCTTCCAAGGTTGTCCTAATTGTTAGAGCTGCGAGCCTTGCTGCTCATCGATATCGTAGACTAGGCTATTTATTTTGAGTGTCCCTCGAGAGTGGCAAGCTCGTCGAAGTGAAACGGAGTTCGTTTTTACCAATGTTGACAGCGCTTTCCCTCGTAGTTAAAACCACCTGAACTTATTACGAACCAGCGACCGTGAGGGAGATATCAATGGACTCGTATTGCTTACGATCTCATCAAAAATTGTTTTCAACAATGCCTGTGTGCAGTTGGTCTTCTATTGTTTGCGAGGCTTTGCTACGGCTTGGAAATTGTTATCATTTGAATTTTTCATCTTCTCAATAATCGAAGGTTTTTACAAAAGTTGGAAGTTGTCTCGTTTCTTGATTAGTATAAATGAAATGAAGGCATAGAAGCTCCAACTCCAACAACCGTAATGGTGGTGGTGGTGGTGGTGGTGGTGGTCGCCAGGTCTGTGTGTGGAGTGTTCAGAACCGCAGCTCTGATTGTGATGTGTCAAGCCCATTATCTTGCGATCAATAAGTATATGTGATGAATCTTGTCCCATAGGAATATATTTCAATGCTGTACAGAGTACTTGTACATACTGCTTTTTATATTAGGGATTGTACTGTATTTCGTAAAGAGCGGGCACTTGTGCTTGGTGTTTGAAGAAGAATGTTCGGCGCCTCTATTTAACGGTTAATTTTCGCTTGTTTTTGTTACCTTCCGTCTTTCTTCTTTGCTCTTCACTCTACTTCTAAAACTTCATCGCCATCATCTCATCGTCTTTTTCATTTTTCCTTTATTCATTCATTTTTCATAACGTGTTCATAAATTTGAAGTATTATCAGTTGAAAATCATTCTTTTAAATTTTCTTCATCTCATTCTCCCATCTTATCTCATTACATTGCTCTCACATTTGTGGTTTTCTTCTGATTATCTGGTCATTTGATTTCTTCTGCTTTTTTAAACGGATGTTTTGCTTTCTACGTTGCATTGAGTTCCTTGGGCGTGTCTCCTTGTGCAATATGCTCTCTTGGCATCAGAAATGCGGGCTTCTCCGGCGGATGCGTCCACTATACTCACAGTCTGGTAATTTTACCTGCACAAATCTGACGTCAAAAGGGAGCAGGGATTTTTAAAGTGGAATTTGGAATTTTGAGTATTCTTTCACTTTTCGCCATGAATTGAAAAGATACAAGTCGCGTAGTTAACTTAACACGAGGAACCTTCACAGCAATAAGGCTTTCCCATTTAGTTCTGCACGAGACGAAAAGGTGTCTTGGAAGCTGACTTCGTTTTACGCGTCTTAATTTTTTTTCATTGTAGAAATTTACTGCGATCTTTGTGGCGTTTCATCTGCCCACGAAAAAGTGAAATAACGTCATTTTAGAACATACTAATCTCGGAGCTTATTCGATCTCAGCTACAAAAAAAAATGGTAACGCGTTAACCATCCAATATGGATCCAATTAATATTATATGGATCCAATATGGATCCAATATGGATCCAATATGGTGCCTTGCCATCTTACAGCTCGTGTATTGCTTTCTCAGTAAAGTCATTTTTCCTCATTCGCAACAATACGAAATCGCCGCTTACTCCAGCCCTATTTTACGTTATGCAGCGCTAATTGTTGAACCGACCGACCCACGTTTCCGCTATAAGTCGCGATCCCCCTTGTGTAAGATCCCCAAAATGTATATGTTCGCATGTACTGAGTTTGTCTTTTTTGATGCTAGATTTTTCCTCGAGAATATGTTGACCCTCGGACCATTACTGCGCTGGCGTCTATCCCACGAGACTCCAGTGTTGCTCTCATCCTCTGTTCGGAATGTTGACGCTTGGAGCGAGGTTAGGCAACCGCTTTTATGTCCCGTTCTAACTCTTCCGCTCTTTATATTTGTTATTGGAATTCTGTTTGGCGCTTGTCCTACCATACTCATTTCCTTGCCATCGTCTTCTACTTCTTTAAAGTATACTCTGAAGAAGTGACGTTTAAATGTGTTTGGTTCGTGCTGAGAATCGCTTGTCTACGCGATGACACCCTGCGATCTGCATTTCTTTGATGGTCTCACAGCTTATCGAGTTTCTTTCTTTCATTGTGTTCTAAGTTTTATTAATCATCGGGTGTGAGATTTCCTGGAGGCTGAAGGGCACCTTCGTAAGTCGAAATTTTGTAAAATAAAAGAAATTATGTGAAGTACGTGTGTTGCATTACCCCTACGTTTTAACGCGTGTCATACATCAATCCTATACTACTCCTCACATGCCACAAGTGGCACTCTCGACAAAAGTGCTCATTGAAATTATGTCTCGATGAATTTGTGCCATAAAGTAATTATTGAAAATCACTACCGAGTGGCAGTTCCGTTCCTATTCTGAAATGGGTGACAATCTGATGCCAGTGTTAGTGTAATGATGGTGATGTGAGAGTAAAAATTCTATCGGTTAAGGAACAAGTCATTCCGAATTGTGCAACCAACAAGTTTAAAATGCAACGTTCATTGGCGTCTCAAAGATTTCTACAAACACACTGAATGTTCAAAGTGAATTTATTTGAGAATAAATGGTAAAAGACGTCTAGCAGGCAGATCAGTTATCCACTTTGTTGCGTCCTGTGTACTTACAGTGTGGCAAACTTCCTGTGCAGGCGAATGTAAAGGCGGTTGTACCGTGTCATGACGTGGGATCGGTAGATGTCAATTGCACGTCTAATGACGTGCCACCAGTAGCTGATTCACGGGAGGATGTGAAGAAAACGAGTTTGAAAGTGTTTGTAACTCGAAACATGATAATTTCAGATACAAGAGTTCATATTGGCTTTTGGAAGTAGGATGTACTAATCCCAGAGAGGTTTGTGTATGGAAGTGATGCTGGATTGTTTTGAAATATCCTTATACTGCTCTCATTTGAAATACGCGAACTCTCTAATAAAACGGAATGAATACGAATGACTGGGAAATAAACTGATTGAAATATCCGATTCTATTATGTGTTTCCCATTATTAATTTTTGAAAAATGGTACTTGCTTCTGCGGCAGTAATTGTCAATGCTTCCTTCAGTCAATTGAGACGTATGAAAGCGCAATGAATTATACGTATAAACTTGATCTGAATTAAACAAACTTTGAGTTGACAATATGAAATTGGCCAGAAATACAGTTATGGATAACGGAGGGAAGAACAACCATATTGTCGATCGAATATCATATCTTGAACAAAACAATTGCGGAGACTTGCAACCTTTTTTCTTGAGACTTTTCGGTCGATATTCTAACATATTTTGAATACTTCACACAAAAGCTGCAACTACACAAATTTCAAATAATTTTAAAAACTATAAACAATTTCAGAATTTTGAGCGCATTCGTGCTGAAATATGTTTTGATCCTGAGAACATGACTCAGCATAGTATATATACCTACGTGCATACTGGCGAATTGTTGAATAGACTATATTAAGTTGATTCAAACTTTCAAACATATATAACAAAACATATTTATTGTGGTATATCCCTGAATTAAATTAAAGGGCGCTAGTATTATGAAATTTAAAATATAATGCGTTGAGGTTTTGTTTTAACTCTTTGAAAATTTGCTGCTTTACTTTTCTTAAAAAAACCTTCATTAGGAATGCTCTTTAATGTAAAAAAGAACGCAGACAAACTAAAATTTTATGTATAATGACTGCTTGAAAAAATCATCCAAGGATTATTATTATACCCCCCCGTGATTATTCAGAGGAAATGGATTATGTATAATATGCTTTACTGAGACAATTATTTGGCTCATGTCAGTGGTTGGCCCTACCAATATAAACTTATTTAAACATGTTAGCACTCTTCTTTTTGGCTTAATTAGTATTATGCTCTGTGTTGTAGGAAATAAATAATAATTCGGTGGATCCTTTTGCTGTTTTGTTAGAAAAAATTTGATTCAAAAATCTAGATAAATTCACGAATTCAGATGAGTATAGAATTTATTTCTTTTGAAAACTTATATATGATTGATATGCACAGAGCTGCTAAGTGCATTGTTGAAGTTTTTAATCAGGGTAAAATATCTTTATATAAAATCACTC
Organism: Morinoia aosen; assembly: GCA_030386875.1. Classification (NCBI taxonomy): domain Eukaryota; kingdom Metazoa; phylum Arthropoda; class Malacostraca; order Amphipoda; family Talitridae; genus Morinoia; species Morinoia aosen. Next base: position 6,338,477 of record CM059573.1, read on the forward strand.
TAATTGTGCTGAATTTTCACCAACGCTTTGTTTGTTTTTAATCATCAAAACAATACTTTTATTCGCCGAATATTACTTCTGAAAGTGTGTGTTTATTTAATGTTTGATAATGTTATTATTCGAAATGTTGTGTTAAATGATAGTTCTAGAAATTTTTAGGGTAAAATCTTTGCATTGTATGACATTTCTACTTCCCGCCACCAGCACAGACGTATTCCTTTGCGCAACGCATTTCTGTGAAGGCGCACGTGTTTTACTGGAAGGTTGCAAAAGTTGCTGACATCTTTTTCGTAGTTTTGCATAATGTCTTTCTGGAGTAAGTATTGCTGTTAGTTATTTTATGCAAGTATTTATTTCAACTGAGCGTTATTAACTATGAGACGTATCTTTTTACAGGTGTTCTGGTTACACCGGTACTTTATAAATGAATGACTTTTAAAATTAGGGAAGTACCTAAGCTCTGTAATCGACGTAGGCATCGTTTGAAAGTATAGTTATGTTACTGAGAATTCCAAACTCGATTTTGAATAAAGCTTCGCTTCACCTCGGGTGACTATTTAGTTAGTCCTCGACTTACGCCCTAGGCTAATTTCAAGTCGACGACTCTAAGAGAGTAACCGTCATTTTTATTTAATTTTCGTGTTAAAAAACTGGATTGACGTATTTTGTGGATGATTTTACAACTTTTTCCGACATCGCTGGTCTAATTTTTTACTTGAACTTCATGCCATGCCTCAATGGTTTTTATACATGAGTTACTGCAGAGGGGGAAAGTTGGGTAAATCTGAAGGAGATGACAGTTGTCGATTTTCCACTTTTTGGTGCCTGAACCTAATTAATTGAATCGAAATAAACAAGTTTTCTTCTATACACTTTCCGTCTCAAATGAGTATTTTACGATTTATAGCGGTAAGTTTAGTTTCGTCATTGATGACGAATGCGCTCGAATAAACAGCTACTCATCGATTTTCAAATTTTTGTTGCTTGAAACATGGTAATAACATCGAAATAAACAACTTTTCTTCTATACACTTTTTTCGTCAAATGAGTTTAACGGGATATAGCGGTAGGTTTGGTTTCGTCTTTCAAGACAGAGCGCTGGAAGCGAGACGCCATTGCAGTATTGCCATACAACTCGATCAAAGGATTTCTTTCCGCTTCAAAGACTGGAGTTGCGGTAAGTCATTTACCGCTATAACTAATAAAATACTCATTTGAGACAAAAAGTGCATAGAAGAAAACTTGTTTATTTCGATCTAATTATCTATGCTAAGGCATCAAAATTTACAAAATCGACAACTGTCATCTCCTTCAGATTTACCGAAAGTTGCTTTATTGTAGGGCGGCTGACATAGGGCCTATTTGATGTGTAATTGTATGGAAAAAGCTGCTTGTTGCAGGTGCTATTCGGTAATACTGGTATTCTACAATTTGTTACAAAAGCCAAGTTCAAAGTTTAATAATTCTAAAATAATGCATCAGCAAGCAGAATGTCATTCTTGTAAAACATTCTTGAATGGGTTCCTTGAGTGATTCTTGGGAATAAAATTCCCATTTCCTTAGATCACATCACGCTTCACCTTGACCAAATTTTTACAGTATAAACTCAATAAGTTGCTATTGTTTGGCTGAGTGGTATAACTATGTATTCAATGAAACTATAAATGGTACAATTATTTCATTGATTACTAAATTAAATTTTATTTGTTTTCAGAATATCTTAAGGTGATGTAAAGAACACTTAAATATATCAAATATCCCAAGTATTCAGACACTTAATTACTGAACAAGTATTCACTATTGACTTCCTTTTGTAGCATCTATAGTGCTTCAATAATAGTTTATTGCTGTTCAGTTGCAAATTTTAATTATTTTCAATGTCAAATAAAATTCTGATGGAAAATTGAGGCTAGCATTGGAATGATACATAGCTATTTCAGAAATAAAATCACATTTATTGGTCAATTGGTTCTGAGCTGTCATTCTTATCTAACTTTAGGTATTATGCAGTATTTTCAGTTGAGATCAATATATGTCTAAGAGCATCAGAAGTTATTTAATTCAGCTTACCACAAAGTTTTGACTTGTATATAATCTTAGAATGTTTTTACTAAAATTATCAAAGTTATGTCTTCTATGAAAATATTTTGATTTAAATTAAAAGTTATTGAAATTTAGATTATTACATATCTTCTGGGCTATAGGCCAAATTTTTTTTTCTAATAGTCATAGACTATAGAACTATTTGTTTCATTTTTGTTATTTGAAAATATAGGAAATGATTTTAAGTGTTATTCAAAATCCAACATAGTTAGTATTATCACAACCAGCAATATTATCGAGAGAACTATACAATTACTTCTCATAATAGATCAAAAAGAAATTGCTCTAACTGTTCATTGTTACAAATAAAATTGTCTGGTTGTTGAAATAAAATGTTCTTTGTTATGCTTGGACCCCCTTATTTTGGTCACTGCTGTCCTGTTTTAAGCACTTACTATTTTTGGTAAATCTGTTTGATATGTCAGTTATTGATTTTTCACTTTTTGGTGCCTGAACCTAATTAATAGAATCAAAATAAACTAGTTTTCTTCTATGCACTTTCCGTCTCAAATGAGTATTTTACGATTTATAGCGGTAAGTTTAGTTTTGTCTTCGATGATGAATGCGCTCAAATAAACAGCTACTTATCGATTTTCGAATTTTTGTTGCTCGAGTCATGGTAATAACATCGAAATGAACAACTTTTCTTCTATACACTTTTTTCCATCAAACGAGTATTTAACGAGGTATAGCGGTAGGTTTGGTTTCGTCTTTGATGACGATCGCGCTGGAAGCGAGTGCGCATTGCAGTGTTGCTGTCCGATTTTTTAACACTTAAGGGTCACTTACACTAACATATAATCTAGTCTCTACCCTGTGGGTCACTTACACTATCATATAATCTAGTCTCTACCCTGTGGGTCACTTACACTAACATATAATCTAGTCTCTACCCTGTGGGTCACTTACACTAACATATAATCTAGTCTCTACCCTGTGGGTCACTTACACTATCATATAATCTAGTCTCTACCCTGTGGGTCACTTACACTAACATATAATCTAGTCTCTACCCTGTGGGTCACTTACACTAACATATAATCTAGTCTCTACCCTGTGGGTCACTTACACTAACATATAATCTAGTCTCTACCCTGTGGGTCACTTACACTATCATATAATCTAGTCTCTACCCTGTGGGTCACTTACACTATCATATAATCTAGTCTCTACCCTGTGGGTCACTTACACTAACATATAATCTAGTCTCTACCCTGTGGGTCACTTACACTAACATATAATCTAGTCTCTACCCTGTGGGTCACTTACACTATCATATAATTTAGTCTCTACCCTGTGGGTCACTTACACTTACATATAATCTAGTCTCTACCCTGTGGGTCACTTACACTAACATATAATCTAGTCTCTACCCTGTCTGATCCTATTTCAACAGTAGCTAGATGGGATGTCTAGTTTCATTATATGTATCTTTTTAATGAAATGACTAACTTTTATTTTTTGTGTTATGAATATGGTGGATAAAATTTAATTGTTTTTCTGCAGGCCTTATTTTAGAACCGGGGAAGAAGTACGAGAAAGAGGTTGAGAATGGCATCCAGGTGACTCGAGCTACTCTTGACACAAGCCAGTCATCTGGCAATGATGGCATTGTTCAAGTGAGTAATTGTGTTCAGCCTATTTAAACTTTGCATGTGTGATGTTAGTGTATATGTTGACTGAAATGCTAACCTAGGTTTTTTTTAACTCATAGTTTCAATGATATTGAAGTGTTTGCTCCATATTCTCTGTTTTAAACTTGTAGAGCTACATTCAGCTTGCTTGTTTATCTTCAAAATATCAATTATCTTTAAAAATTTTATACGCTGCTCACAAAGTCTACAGCTGAATTGTAGGGGTAGAAATGTAATTTGTTTGAAACAGGTTCTCAGAATTATGAGTCTATAGTTTTACAAAAACTTGCAATTCATGGGAACTTGTAAACAGGGTGCGTACAAGCATGGAGAAGCATGGAAAGTAGTTGAATTTCGAAAATAAAATTCAAGGCCTCGAAAGTAGTGGAATTTTAAAAATGGTCATTGAAAGTCATGAAATTTTAGGATTTTCGTGAAAAGAAAATTTTACTGTTGAAAATTTTCGTTCCGTTTGGTCCGCGTTGAGCGAGGCGTTGTCAGTAACCTTCGAGTGTTACTTGGGCTCTGATTGGTTGATACAGCTACGTCTTTAGTGTCCGCGATTTTGATTGGTTCTCAGGCGTCACGTGAAACCAAACGCGCTCAGTGTGACTGAAGACACGCGCTCGCTCGGACCATTGACTGAAGACACGCATTGTGCTCGCTCGGACCACTGATCAGATGGCTGCAAAGAAGTGAATGAGAGGCTTGCTTTCTCCTTCAGGGATGATGTGAAGAATTTCCTTGTTGCTGTCATCAAGAAGATTGTTGAGAAGTCTCCTTTGAAGTTCGGGTTGGCCCGAAACATGGGCTGGCTGGTGCCAAGTGTCTTTGTGGATTGCACAAAGAGAGAGAAGACCAAGTCCATGCTGAAAAACTGTCTGCAGCTGCTCAGCGATGCTGAGAGGCTACCACAGGGTGACATCGATGAGGTGATGGGCCAGTTTTCAGAGTTCTTTGATGAGGCACAGAGGAAGATCAGCACTTTCAACAGTTTTCAGCAAGACACTGATTGGCTAGATGTCTTCTGGAGCAGCCAGCTGGCCACATCCTCCCTCAAGAAACTGTGGCTGGTTGTGAAGATGCTACTGGTCCTGTCACATGGCCAGGCTTCAGTGGAAAGGGGCTTTTCTGTGAGCAAGCAGCTCATGGAAGTCAACATGGGTGAGAACACCATCGTGGCGCAGAGAGTGGTCATGGACCACATCAAACATGTAGGAGGTATCTCCAAGGTTGACATTTCCAAGAAACTCCTCTTTTCAGCTTCACAGGGCAGACAGCGCTATCAACACTACCTGGATCAAAAGAAGGAAGAGGCAGAGAAGCAGAAGAAGGGAGAGAAGAGGAAGAGAGAACTGGATGAAGTGGAGAACCTGAAGACAAAACGGAAGAGGATGGAGGAGAGTCTGCAAGCGCTGGTGGAGGATGCTGACAGCTTTGCACGGAAGGCAGAGGACAAGAATGATTTGCGCCTACTGGCAAAGTCAAATGCATTGAGGAAATCAGCCAAAGACAAGCAAGAACAACTCAAGGGGCTGAATGCGGAAATTAATGACAAACTTAATGCACTGGCAAATGCATAGCAGATGCTATTGAACTGTCCAGCATGACTGTTTGGTGTTGTGATGATCATTTACACATTTATGAAAACAAGACCTGCAAGTAATGATGAATGTTCTGTGAAGTTTATGACTGAAATACATTTATTGTGCTGCAATTTAACTTTGTGTGACATTATTTTGGGCAGAGAGAGGTAGTGAAAATGTGATTTGGTTGGCATAAAAAGTCATGAAAAAGTAGTGGAATTTTGAACCTCAGAGCCTGTACGCACCCTGTGTAAAGGAATTAACTATTTTTTTGTCTTATTTCCTCCTATGTTTGATCTTTTTTTTTTTACTAAAGTTTTAGAAAGGCTGATGAAACAGATCAAGAGGAAAAGTAGAATAAGACTGATTTCTTTCATCTATTTTCCTACTCTTCTTGAAATTATTTATGCAACAACTTATCTGCTCCTATACAATTGCCTATGCCAGTAGTGTGTGTATAAAAATTTGTAGGTAACTTGCTGCTGCTATGTGACTCCAAGATCAGTTGTTACATAGATGATCAAAATATAGAAGTATTTTTGCATTACTTAGGTTGTGCGTGACAGTTTTGACTGTCATGTCTGCTTGTAATATTAAAGACTAAGAATATTCACTTCATGCACATCAATTTTACTCCAATTTCCTGCATTAATATTTTTTTATTTTTCAGGTTATTTTGGACTATGAAGGGAAGGAAATGACTGTTGCTAACCTGAGTGTGAAGCATGGTATCTTCCAGACCACTTTGGACCTTGCATTCAAAGGTGGGTGATGCAATTGAGGTTTTTTATAATCATTAGTCTTGCATGTGAATAATGTGTACAGTAGTTTTTCTTCATACTGAAATGAAGAGTATGGCTTGATTTTGTAGTGATCTATCTTACTGATTTGCCTGCTCTTTTTGTTATGGTTAATTAGACAGGGTCTGACTGATGTTCTAGTTTTTTAATTCTGGTTTGCATTAATGATTTTAATCACACTCAAATTTTTGAAAGAAATTGGATTGTAGCTTTTAATTGAGGGAATTTTGAGTTAAATCTAGAGTTATATTTTAATATTCGGTGAAGTGACCCTAAGATATTTCAAGCTCAGTAGCTACTTTCCTCATAAGCCTTAAAAGGGTTCCTTACTGCTCATGGATTTCTTGGATGGTCCTTTTTGTATGATGTTCAACACCCTCAGTGTTTTTATATCAATGTATTTTATGGTAGTCATAATTTCCCTTGATTTTGAAATTCTAAGGTTTTTATATTTCCCTTTGTGACTCCTGCCAGATTCAGCTACATGATCTTGCTCTCCAGATTTTCCGTTGTCATGTGAAAATTATTACCACTAATTTTTACCACTAACAAATGATAGCTAAACCGGTTAAAATTTATCTTAGAAGTTTGTGAAATAATAAAATTCCTTAATTGCTACGTCACTCCGCACATTCACTTGAACTCAATACCTGCAGCACATACTGACAATGCATGCCTTCGAGCTTCTAAAGGCTGTTCAGTTATCCACCAGTAGCTATATTACCTTCTTCTCAAAGAGCTGTCTGTATCAAATAAGTTTCCGGAAAATAGATTTATGCCTTGATGAGTAAAGGCCAGACAAACTTGGCATCACTGATTTTCCCAAATCCCTGTGTGGGGGATACAACTATTCTATGGGAATTAGTACTTCCAGAGGAAATATGTGAGATCCCGATCTTGAGGTTAGGTAGGCCTTGTATTGAAGTTAGTTTTTTATGGACTGTCTTTCAGGTTCACTGCTGTCCTGTTTTTCAGCACCTAGGTACTTGAACTTTTACCTTGTTTCATTAATTTCTTTCAGAACTTGCTGTTTCTATGCACCTTACGCATAGATTTTTTGTTCCCTTGTGTTTTCTTTATGGCGCCTTCTTACTTTTTGTAATGCTTTAGTTCCTGTTAGGGAGGCTCAAACTAATATCTAATCTAACTTCCCCAATTCTCCTGAAGATCTTGGAACGAGGCATTGGAAAAAAAAATGGAATCTTTTGACTGACGAATTCTGTGTCAGATGCCAGAGAAAATAATCTCTTCTCTTGTGCTTTCTCCTGTACAAGTCATATTTAAAGTCACATTCATCATTGATTGGAACTTAATATACTGCATGGCATTTTATCCAAAATAATTTTATCAGATACATAGTTCATTTCTGCATTGGTATGTGTGAACTCAAAATCTATTCCAGAAGATCTAGATAAAAGGCTTTGTAACCTAACTATGGTTGGGTTTGTGTATTGCATTCTTGAAGCCGATTTTTTCACATTGTATATTGTGTTTGGGAGGGAGTGAATGGTGGAACGGAGAAGTAGGAGCGGCTGTGAAAAAAAAGCGGGGGGGCGTTCGAAAGGTGGTTGCAACGAGGCAACCAGCAAAATTTTGAAGAGTATAAGGAGAGGAAGAAAGAAGTACAAAGAATGGTAAGGAGAGCGAAGAGAGCGGCGGATGAGGAATGGGGGAGGAAGTTGGGAGGGGATTTCATGGAGAGAAGGAAGGTTTTCTGGAAGGAAGTGAAGAGAATTAGGAAGGGTCAGGTGGAGAATGAGGCAAGAGTGAAGGATACAAATGGTAGGCTGCTAGTGGAGAGTTGTGATGTGAGAAAGAGATGGGCGGAGTATTTTGAGGAACTGCTAAACGTGAGGGATGATAGGATTGCGAGAGTAGTAGCTGTTGGAAGTGATGTTAGAATGCCTGTGTTTGGTGAAGTGAATAGAAGTCGAATAAGAAGTGCAGAGGTGAGATGTGCGTTGGATGAAATGAAAAATGTGAAAGCTCCAGGTTTGGATGGCTGCACGGTTGAATGTCTAAAGAAAGGAGGAAATGTGGTTATAGAATGGTTGGTGCGTTTATTAAATGTGTGTTTCGAGGCTAGTAAAGTGCCGGTTGATTGGAGTAGCGCGTGCGTAGTTCCGTTGTACAAGGGGAAAGGTGACAGGTATGAGTGCAGTAATTCTAGGGGTATAAGTCTACTGAGTGTCGTTGGGAAGTTGTATGGAAGAGTGTTAATTGGAAGAGTGAGAGTGTTGACGGATCGTGTGCTTGCTGAAGAACAGTGTGGTTTTAGGTGTGGTAGAGGTTGTGTGGATCAAATGTTTGCTGTGAGGCAGGTCAATGAAAAATACTTATTAAAGGGAAAGGATGTATATTGGGCATTTATGGATCTAGAGAAGGCGTATGACAGAGTGGATCGCGAGGCTTTATGGCAAGTGGTAAGTTTGTATGGAGTGGGTGGGAGACTGTTGAATGCGATCAAGAGTTTCTACATTGATAGCAGAGCGTGTGTGAGAGTAGGGAATGAGGTGAGTGAATGGTTCCCAGTTGTGACAGGTGTGAGACAGGGATGTGTGATGTCGCCGTGGTTATTTAATTTGTTTATGGATGGTGTGGTGAGAGAAGTGAATGCCAGAGTGTTGGGAAGAGGTGCGCAGTTGGTGGGACGAAATGGTATGGATTGGGAAGTGTGTCAGCTGTTGTTTGCAGATGATACAGCGCTTGTGGCTGATTCAGAGGAAAAACTGAGGAGACTGGTTACAGAGTTTGGTAGAGTGTGCGAAAGGCGGAAATTGAGGATAAATGTGAATAAAAGTAAGGTGATGAGATGTTCAAGAGGTGGAGTGTTTGGAACTTTGGATGTGAGGTTGAATGGGGAAGTTTTAGAGGAGGTAGAGCATTTTAGGTACCTCGGGTCGGATGTGACTGTTAAGGATAGTATGGAAGTAGAAGTGAAGCATCGAGTGAGTGAAGGTTGTAAGACATTGGGTGCAATGAGGAAAGTTTTTGAATGCAGGAGTCTGAGTATGAAAGCTAAGAGGGGACTGTATGAAAGTTTGATTGTGCCAGTTTTGTTGTATGGAGCAGAGTCCTGGGGGTTGAGAGCAGCTGAGAGGAGGAAGTTGGATGTGTTTGAGATGAAGTGTTTGAGGAGCATGTATGGAGTAACTAGAAGAGATAGGATCAGGAATGAGTTGGTTAGGGAGAAGACGGGGGTTATCAAAAAGTTGAGTAGGCGAGTGGATGAAAGAGTGCTTGGATGGTTTGGGCATGTAGAAAGAATGAATGTTGAGCGGCTGGTGAAAAAGATATATATGTCGGAAGTGAGTGGTCTCCGAGCGCGAGGTAGACCACGGATGAGTTGGATGGATGGGGTGCGACGTGCTTTGTATGAGAGGGGTCTGACTGTGGACGTGGCGAGAGGGATGGCTGCGGACAGAAGTGAGTGGGGGCAGTGTATAAGGAGGTAATTTTTATTTTTGACGCGTTACTGGAAGCTGCCCGCGTGTGATGGGGTTGACCTGTCATGTGCGGGGGAGGGGCTGCACTCAATGAAGCGGTCGGGGTAAACCAGCTGTTGCTGTCGGGCCTGACTGTGGAAGGTGGTTGTGCTGGGCTGCTGCTGATCCTGGCAGTTCAGGTGCGGCCAGTGCTGCCTCTCTCGCCTCCTAGTGACTAAGTGTGGTGATTGTGGCCTGCTGTCGGCTACCCTCCCATGGGGAGGATAAGCCCGGTATATGTATGTATATGTATATTGTGTTTGTGTATCTCATTCGGGTTTGTTCTCATTGAGATGTGTAGAGTAGGCACTAGCTTTACAAGTCTTTCAATGCCTGGAGTGGGAAAAATCCTACCCTTACATTTGTGAAGTGCTCATATGTTCAAGAACACTTTTCCTCTGATATTTCTTTCCTGGAAGTTTTTCTCTTTGTTTAGTTTTTCGTTAAGAATCTTCTATTCATCATTCTATCATAGCGTGGTTCACTGTTAGAGACTATCTTTAATGCTTTGCGCCTGGAAGTATTTGAAGTAGTTACCATAATGGAAAATTTACTTTAGTGCATTTTAGTGCAAGTGATATAAATAACTTGAATGAGCAATTAGTTAAAATGTTTTATTACCGCTGTATAGTTTTAACCTCGGTGTTGTCCTTTGGAAAATCTCAACCTTAGATGCACATGTTGGGCTTAGATTCTACTTTTTCCTTCTTCCGCATTAGATGGGTCATCTCTTTCTCTTGTGAAATCTTTGAAGTGAAAACAGGACATTGAACGAGTCGAAATACCATCACTCAACCTGTTTTCTTCTGCTTGATAGTTCCATTAAGCAAACATTTTAGCCTTCATGTTAATCATGTTAGTCTATTATTTCACGTGATGCGTTTGAGGTCCACAGTATAATGAAAATGAAAATCTTGCAGAGGGAGACAGAGTGGCCTTCTCCACATCGGGGGCTAAGCTCCCTGTGAGCCTCACTGGCGTTGCTGGACTTGATGACGACGAAGACTTAGCCCTCGACGAGGAGGAACTTGGTGACTCGGATGAATACACGGAGACTTTGAGTTCAGAGAGTGAAGATGAAGGTGAGCAATCCAATTAAAATGTTGATACCAAAGCACTCCATATTTTGCCAAAAAAATTCATGTGGCCAGTATTTAAATGAACGTGATGGCCTCAGCCCATCATCAGCAATGAGACCTTCAAAATTATACAGAAAATTGAAGAATATTTTGATAATTGCGCACATTTTGCATGACGAGAGAGGTTTGTACTGCAGTAATTCTGAAAAATCTACTGTATGTACCCTTGAGAAGATGAACTCTGGTATAAAGAAAAGCACAGTGGAACGTATTTGAATTGTAACCAAGAGAGTTGGCTAAAGCTACTGTTGTACCGAAAGCAAGGGAAGCGGATTTTGCATGTCATTGAGATTGGGTTTGTTTCTATGTTGTAAAAGATCAAAGATTTTCAGTTTTTTAGTGCAAAAAGACCCTGTAATTGAAAATTTGTATCAAATTTTTACATCGCACTGGTTCTCTGCATGAGATCTTACGGCATAGCTTGACAGGTGACAAAGCCAAGCTTCAGTTCTAGAACTAACTCTGACGAGGAACAGTTGCGGTTTTCTCTGACCGTCAAGTGGATTTTCATTGTTCTTTCCGGGGAGTCTCAAACTTCACTGATAGTTAAAAATGTTGTATGATTTATAAATACTTTATCTTGTACACCAATTGCAGTTCTATTGGCGGTATTATGTTGAATATTTTGGAAGCATTTTAATTTTAGTGTTATTTCTGGCTTCTTTCATTGTTACGGAATTATTTGTACCCACTGTGAGGCGGCTAGGCTGGTATGAATTAAGAAATAGGAAATCAGCAGTGAAGATTCTTATATTACCATTTCATTGAAATAATTAGTTTGTTTTGACCTTGTGCTATAGTTACCTCAGGGTGTTTAAATGTTTCTTAAAAGTAATTCATTCAACTTAGGGTCTCAAGACAAGACCGGTTATGGTTTTTTTTTGTCTATTGTTGCTAGTTAAATTTTCATTGATGTTGTAACTGAAAACCATAAAAATTCTTATGTGATGCAAGTAGGACATTCAACACGGCATATGATATGAAAAAATTAGGCGTTTTTGAAATAGCCATAATTTGTCTACTTTGATGGTTCGAGGTCTGACGCACCTTGGTTGGGCAGCTCCTGAGCTCGTGCCAGGATCAAAGAAGAGGAAGCTGGAAGTGGCCGAGAAGTTCAGGAGGCCTGCCAAATCTGCCAAGCTGGCCAATGGTTCACAGAAAACTCTTCTTAGTAAGTACATGTTCGCGTGGCAGGGCGCTTTCTTTGTGTTATCTAGTCGTGGCATTCAGCTTTTATACTTCTTTGTGAGGCGCATGGGGCAGGCAAGCAAATCTAGAACAATTAAGTGTAACTCAAGCTCTGCTGGTGCTTCATTTAATCACTCTGTAAGCAATTCAAAACCTTTTACAAATGCTGGAAGTAAAGCTGTTTAACTTACACAGCTGATGCTGTACGACCGGAAAAATAGTTCAGACTTGCAGATACTAAAATGAAGTCGTTATTTTGATCTAATATTCAGCATTGATGGAAAATTATTGGCTCTAATTCTTCGCAAATTCGTGGATAAAAATAGTAAAATTATAAACATGAATGACTCGTGTTCAAGTCTTTGTGGACTAACCAGCTGTTCTTGAAAGATAAATGATGGTGCTAGACTCACTATCAACAAAATAGCTTTCTTTGATCGTTCAAGCAAAATATTTCTCATTGAACTTTTAATGTTCAGCCGTCCCGAGATGCGCGTTTGTTTTTCTCCACGTGGCAGAATGTAAGAAAATTGTGAATAGTTTCCTAACCTAAAATGTCTAATTTTACAAGCCTTAGAGCTTTAGTCTAGTCAGTCTTGGACTTGTTTTAAATACTACTTCACACAAACCCTAGTGAGGAAAATATTATGACTAAACCATGAATGGGCATACAAAGCTGCTCAATGAATATTGAGAAACAGCTTAGCACTGTTTTTGGTGTTACTGCTCTTGTTTTTATTGTATTAGAATCGGAAGTTTTTGTGGCGTTTTAGAAAAATGAGTTGAATTCCTGAATGTGTGAGAAACAATGAATATCAATTTGTTTTCTGATTGGCCATTATGCTAAATAAAACAGCTTTAACAATCGAAGTGAGCCATGTTGCTTGTTGCTTCCTTCAGTTTGCTAAATTAGCTTACTTTTTCGCGTTTTAGGATATGTGACGAAGTTAAGCTGTTGGAAATTCTCACACCTATCCTGTATGAAAAGGAACGACGTTGCTTTGGCATAAATACTCATAATCCCGTTAATTATTCTTATTAGAAGTACAGTTCTATTCACCCATGTTGCAAGAATCAATCAGTAGTTAAGAAATTAAGATAATTTCTAAAGAAAAGTATATAATAGAGCCCGATAAACCCTTGGAGCTGGGTATTTATTTTTTATTTTCATTTTTTCATTCGACCCTAGTAACTTGCCAACTTGGAGACGGTGTGTTTCAATGGCAACTCTGGTTTAAACTTGTTTTTCCCAAATTTTTTTATGTGATGAAAACATTTTTATTTTGTCTTCTGGGAGTGGTGTACGTTGTTTTAGAACCCTTATTTTTTGTCAGGTTTGACTGAAGCGACCTTAGAGTCTGAAGACGAAGATGACGAGTCGTACAACCCCTCTGCAGACCTGAGCAGCATGGGGGAAGAGCTGCTAGGTGAGGAAGAGGAGCTCGAAGACGAGGAACTCGACTCGGATGAGGATGAAGATCTAGATGAAGAAGAGGAGGAGGATGATGACGAGGAAGATGAAGATGAGGAAGAGGAACAAGCTCAGAATGCTGTTCAAAGTAAGTTAAGTTGTTGATAAAGTTAGTGTGTTGTTAAGAAATGTGACTTCGTAACTTGTGTGGACTTTTATTGCTGTAATTTATTTTCTCTATTTGTTACTCCTGTTTTATTTTTGATCTGGGTACACCAAATTGCTGCATGGTTGAAATATATATTTGTGTATAACTTATGGTTACTAAATTAAAATTTCTCCTCTAAGGCAAGAAGACCGGCAAGCTTAACGGTGTCATGGAGACCCCTAAGCAGAAGAAGAAAGAGCTCGCTAAGCAAGCTGAGGAACAGAAGTCTGCTAAGAAGGAACAGAAGACTCCTGCCAAGGAAGGCAAGACGCCCAAGAAAAGCCCCCCTAAGGCCGTGGGTGAAGCCAAGACGCCTTCCCAGGACAAATCCAAAACCCCCAAGGAGAGCAAGGCTGTCAAGGCCTTGAAGGCAGAAGGCAAAGAAACTCCCAAGTCTGAAAAAAAGAAGCTCAAAGAAGCCAACAAAGGAACTCCTCAGCAGAAACAGGTTACTGGCTATTCGCATGAGTAAATTTTTCAGTCTCGGGCATAAAAGATTCAGTTGATTGAAACTGGGGGGTTGGTTTATTTTCTGTTCACAACTTGGTGAAGTAAAGAATGAATTAAAAAATGAAATTTTTGGTTTAGGAGTGAACGATGCTTAGTGTTGATAGTATAAATAAAGTTTTTTTGGGACAAAAATTTGATAATTTTTTTCGTTTTCTTACAGGAGACGGGATCGCCAAAAAGTGAGTATTCGTTACGGTCCTTCAACAGGAATTTTTTCATTGACTCATAAATTACATATATGTAAAATATCATTGTTCTCCAAAGCAGTCGACAGCTTGTTCTGCTTTCGTTTCTCATCAATTTTGACATCAAAGTGCCTCTTATTGATTAACATGAATTCTCGATAATCACAGCTTTGTTTACATATTTCAAAGTTGAATTTTTTTTACTAAGGTTGACGCCTATTATCAATTTACGAAAGAAAGTGCCTCTTCTGTTGGAAGCTTTGTACACTACATGTTTAGCTCCTGTTCATAGGCGTTGTATACTTGGCTTGGATAATATTGGGTATTCCTTTCGACTGCAGTGTTCAAAAGTTTTTACACAACGACTGCGTCAGTGCGGTTGCTACGATTATAGATTTGATTATAAGAACCAGAGATAAAGGCTCCACTACTGCAAAGAATTAATTTTTCAAGAAATGTAAAAATGTAGTTGCACGATCATAGTTAACCTCGTAGAAATGTTTTATTAATTGGAACGCTGTTCATATACACGCACACGTAAACGAGAAATTTACCAAGTTGTATACATATGTTCTAATGTACAGTCAATGTCACGGCGGAGATTTATCGATTGAACGATAGCTACATGTAAAAGCATGGTACAGTAGTTGGAATTTTCACTGCTCCCTTTACCACGTTTTACTGGTACCAAGTGTATTTGTTTATATGTGTGGAGGGAACATTGCTGAATATTGACAAGGATTTGATAGAAGGTACATTCTTACTAGAGTGTATCTAGTCGACCTGCACCTTTACGTGGTGGTACTTTTAGTATACCTACTTGTCTTTGATATACATTAGATAATTAATGTAAAATAACAGGCTGACCTCATTTAATTATTCTTGATAGCTTGTTGTAGGTAGAACCAACGCAGGCGGCCCCCCTCCATCGGGGTTTTGTATTATTTTGTTCTTTTATGTAGATTATTAAACCAATATCATCTGAGGAGCTTGTAAGCAGTTACAAGGTGCCCCCTAGCGATTGTGCTAGGGGGAGCCAACCGGGGTCTCCCCAGTACGCGATGGAAACCCATCAATCCCTACCTGCCGCTGATGACCTGGACACTCAAATGGATACTGCTAGTTCTGCTCTAATGCAGACTAACGATTTGCCTCCTCTAAGTGTGGACCCCACACAAGGAGCGAGTGCCGAGACTGAGTTAAATAATGGAAAAGATCAGACGAATGAGAGAAACTTGTATAACGAAGACGCTTCAAAGACCAAAACAGTGGAAGCTGAGACAACCCGAGAGCTTAACAATGATGAGGAAGCTGTGACCGGAGATGAACAGAGCATCTGGAAAACGATGAACCGTCGACAGGTGAAGAGGAGACGACGAGATGACCGGCGAGCGCGTCAGATGCTGAGACTGGAAGGAATGTTCGAGAACTCCATACCATACTATGTCAAATATTATACTGTACGATTCCCTGGGGTCAATATCTCCAGAGATTTGAACGTGTTGCTGGTAGAACGCGACATTACTAAGACGATTGGTACTCCAAAGAAAATCGTAAAATCTGGCTACAACAGTCTCCTCATAGACAAATAGTGTGACCCAATCAGATAAACTGATGAAACTGGACCGCATTGGCGGTAAGGGAGTAGTAATAGAGCCCCACCGGTCACTCAACACTGTTCGTGGTGTAGTCCGAAGTAAGACTTTCGGACAGTGTTCTATGGAAGAACTGAAGGACCACCTAGCTGACCAGGGAGTGATTGACCTGCGGCGAATAGAGCTGAGGAGAGATGGCGAGAAAGTTGTTACCGACACATACATCCTGACATTCCAAAAGCACACGGTGCCAAGAGCTGTGAAATTGTCATCTTGGCACAGTGAGCTTGTAGAAGAATATAAAGAAAGACCGCAACAATGCTTTAAATGCCAACGCTATAGCCACGTTGCAAAATACTGCCGCAGAGAAGCAGACACGTGCTCCCGATGTGGGCAGGAAGGGCACCAAAAGAGCTCCTGTCCTAATGCCGTCCGATGCTATCATTGCGGGCAGCCGCATTACTCAAATGACAAACAATGCCCATAATATCAAATTGAAAGTGAAATTTTAGCCACTCAACAGAGATTGAAGACCTCGCGCTCAGAAGCCATGGACCTCGTTTTGGAGAAACATCCGGAGCATGAGCGGATGTATAGCGCGGTAGTTAGGGGAGATACAAGTACCCCTGCGGAAGAACCCAACTCTGCTGCTCCTCAAAAATATATGCCACAACAGCCGACTCACACTGAACAAGAACCTGAAAAACCAGAAATAAGGCCAGCTCAGGCAAAAAATAACAATGAACAACCTCCTAACCAAACCACTGCGTGCACTGACTCTACTCCTCGCAACGCTAAATCCACTCCAGCTACAGCTGATGTAAAATCGAAGGCCACCGATTCAATTAGTACAAGCTCAGGAACTCCAACAGTTGCCGTATCCCAACCCATCATTTCACCGAAAAGGACGACGCAAAAAGAAATAAATAACGCCACACTCTCTAAGCCCAAGGTGCCTACAGTCTACAACCGACAACGAAAACAACTGGAGCCAAACGGAGAACCCCCCTAAAACAGTGAAAGGCCAAAAACCTACGCCAGCTTCTCTCACCAAATACTCTTTCAAGCGGAGGGAGGCAACTTCCAGCCTTACAAACCTCCAAGGCTATGGAAGCGACGATGACGATGGCAACTCCAGTAGAAACTCAATGACCTACAAACCAAAGCCTACTGCACCAACCAAGAAACAGCGGACGACATCGCCACCATCAAGAAGCCGAGACCGAGCATCGAGATCAGCAGAAAGCCAAAAAATTCAAGTGATCGGAACCTGAAGGAAAACAAACCAGTACCTCTATTTGTAAATGAATTTTGATTCATTTATTCAATGGAATTTGGAATCGTACCGAACCAAATTCTGTGAACTTAACTCCTCAATCTATACCACCCTGCATGTGTCTGCCTTCAAGAGACCATGCTCCGGGACAGAACGGTGACACCACCCACTCAGTACTCTCTCTATACCTCTGGTGTGACCCGCGCTGATGATCACGAGCGGGGCGTTGCAATATTGATCCACAGGACAATACCGCATCACCGGATTGACTTGCGTACCTCGTTGCAAGCAGTAGCACTACGTATTAATCTGCACCGGACATACACCATATGCTCGGTCTACTTGCCGCACATCAATATACAACACCAAGAAGTTGAAAATTTGATTTCCCAGCTGCCTACCCCGTATGTTATAATGGGGGACTTCAATGCTCGAAACCAACTATGGAATGACAACGTGGTAAATGATAAAGGACAACTCATGGAAAGAATAGTAAGAGACAATAAAATCTGTATCATGAACGACGGACAACCTACACATTTTCACAGGCAGACGGGATCCCTCTGTCATCGATTTAACACTATGCTCTCCTGACTGCTATCTGGATTTTAAATACCATGTTAATGCAAACCTTTATGACAGCGATCACTACCCTATCCATCTCGATCCTGTCCATCCTCAAAATATGCAAGCCAGATATGAACGGTATGACCTAAACAAAGGAAATTGGACTCTGTTTAGCAGACTGACCCAGTTGTCGAGTGAGGATATCGACCAGCTGAATGGAAAGAATGTTGAGGATCATACAGCTACTTTGACCAACATCTTACAGCAAGCTGCTGATACATCCATACCTCGCAAGAGCGGCTCTCTACCGCGACCTCCGGTACCGTGGTGGAACTCTGAGTGCGAAATGGCAAAGCGCGAGCGTACGCGAGCTGAAAGAGCCTTGGAAAGATGTAACAATGCGTATAACAGGATCCGATACAATAGAGCAAAGGCAATCTGCCGGAAGACCTTCCTGACAAGTAAACAATCATCCTGGAAAGCTTTCATCAGTAGTATAAATATCAAAACCAGCTTAAACTTAGTATGGAAAAAAGTCCAAAAGCTGTCCGGAAAATTTAAATTGACTCCTACCCCAAAGTTGAGAGATCCCCGTACGAACAACCTGACTGAAACATTGCTGGAAGCTGCGGAGATGCTGGCGGAACACTTCTCATCAGTGAGTGATAACGCAACCGTCGACGCATCCTTCACGCGATATAAGGAAAGGTGGGAAGGAAGACCTCTGCGGTTGGGGGGAGACAAAGAAGCATACAATAGCCCCTTAACCATGTCAGAACTTAAAACTGCCTTACGCACAGCCAGCGATAGCGCTCCCGGCCATGATGACATCTCGTACAGCATGATTAAAAAAGCCCACGAAACCTTCCTCCCTGCAGTACTCTCTCTCTTCAACAAAATATGGTCCCAGCAGGTATTTCCAGCAACTTGGTCACTGACAATAATAATAGCAATTTTAAAAGCTGGTAAAGATCCGACATCTCCAAATAGTTACCGTCCAATTGCTCTCACCTCATGCTTAAGCAAACTGCTTGAAAAAATTGTTAACAGGAGACTAGTCTGGTTTTTGGAATCGACTAGGAAAATAGTAAATATCCAATCTGGCTTCCGGAAGAACCGAAGTACCACCGACCATTTGGTGACGCTGTCATCACACATCGCTTCGAGTATTACTTCAAAGAATCACCTTGTTGCCGTCTTCTTTGACCTACAGAAAGCATATGACACCGCATGGACATACGGAATCCTACTGAAACTTCAGAAATATGGTATACATGGGCACCTTCTTGCTTTCCTACACAATTTCATGAATAATAGAAAAATTTGAGTCCGTCTCCAGAATGTCCACTCGTCAACCAAGAGCCTCCGAGGAGGAGTCCCTCAGGGAAGTATCCTCAGCTGCGTGTGTTTCCTTGTTGCCATAAATGATATCGCTGATGAAATTCCGCAGAGTGTCCAACGGCTTCTATACGTAGATGACTTCGTCATCTATGTGTCGGGCAAAAAACCGGAGTTCCTAAAACGACAATTGCAGATCGCTATAAACCACCTCACGCAATGGACAGCAACCACTGGATTTCAATTCTCCCCATCCAAAACAGTGACTATGCATTTCTGCCGTACTCGTGGCTGTCTGAAAGCCTCCCCCGAACTTCATCTAAACAAGGCAGTGCTACCACATGTTGAGCAATTCAAGTATCTAGGATTAATCTTCGACTCGAGCCTTACCTGGCGGCCTCACATCCAATCCCTCAAACGATCATGTTCACAACACATAAACTTAATGAAAGTCATATCCCATACCCAGTATGGAGCAGATCGGCAAACCTTGCTCCGTCTTTATATGGGTCTACTAAAGCCAAAATTGGACTATGGCTCAGAAGCTTATAGCTCTGCATGTGCTACCCTAATGAAATCATTGCACACTGTGCAGAATTCTGCCCTTCGGGTAGCTACTGGTGCGTTCAAAAGTTCACCTATCTTATCTCTCCATGCAGAAACCGGAATAAAACCTTTAGCGTATTACCTGGAAATAAAGATCGTAAACTATTACCTTGCTCTCTGATCCTGCTCAACAAATTCTCTCAAAAATTCGCTGTGCTTCGGGACGCCTGCATGCAAACGAAAGAAGCCCCAAACCATTTTATCTTCGCCTGCAAACGAAACTAAGAAACTATGACATCTCACTGGAGTGCGTGGCTCCGGAAAGCGTCTCCCCCATTGCGCCGTGGGTCTCTCCCCCGATAGCTGTGTGCAGTGAACTGGCTGACCTGCATAAGCGACTGCTTGGTGCAGCCCCATCCAGAGCCCTATTCCTCGATCACATCGTACGTCACTCTGAAACGGCTGTCTTCTTTACCGATGGATCTAGAACTGAACATGGCACGGCATATGCAGCCGTCCATGGGTTTAACATACTAGCGGTCAAACTCCCTTCAGTGGCTTCGGTGTTCACAGCTGAGTTGTGTGCAATCCTGTCCGCGGTGCGCGCATCTCGAGCGGTGGATACGAGTATGATCACAATCGTCTCAGACTGTCGTAGCGCCCTACAAAGTATGATAAAACCCTGCAACACCCATCCTATAATAACGCAGATCTTAACGCTGATGACTGAGATCGGAAAACATTATACATTGTGCTGGGTGCCTAGCCATGTGGGTGTGGCGGGAAACGAGAGAGCTGACGAGGCTGCACAGTCTGCCACCCTACGAGAGCGCCAGATACGCAAAAGAATGCCTCGCGGAGACTTCGCATGTGCCTTTAAAAGACTCGTCCATCAAAATTGGAATCATGACTGGCGTGAAGTGACTGAGAACAAACTCCGAGAAATTAAGGACACGACGCAACCCCTCCGAACAAGCTGCTGGACCAACCGGGAGTGGGAGATAAAGCTGTGTCGCCTCCGTATTGGACATACACTTCTAACGCATGAGTATTTGATGAACGGGACTGCGCCGCCGCAATGTCTCCAGTGTCAAGTTACTGTGAGTGTAAAACACATTCTCACCGAGTGCCAACGATATGCTGCACTAAGACGCCGTTACTTCGGTCAGAGCGAGGTGGTGATGAGCGAGTTGCTGGGAGACTCGGGCCCGGTTGAATTGGGGGGAGGCCTCTGTGGGTTTCTCCAAGAAGCTGACTTATTCTATGTAATCTAATTTCCCATGAGTTCTAAATTATAAAGACAGGCAAATTGATAGTGATGCTATTTGCAATTTTAGTTTGAATTGTGCTTGAAATGTAATATGTTACTGCGACTCACTGTGCGGATCACTTGTTAGTGGTAACGGTGGTTAAACAATTACAATAATAATAATAATAATAATGGTACAGTAGTTCACAGTTATCTATTAGTCGCAATAATTGTGGTCTTAATCAAGTTGAGGGGCAAAATTTTAATGATTTTATTCGTATTATTCGTTGGAGTTTCAGAGTTGGCTTTATTTGTGTACATGTTAGTAATTAGTGATGATTTTCAGAGCAAATGCGCTCCGGTGGAGTTATGGTGGAGGACGTCAGCCTGGGAACTGGAGAGGCTGCCAAGAAAGGCTCTAATGTGAGTAACTGTGTTACAGTCTTTTGTTCTTCCGTTGAATATTTTCAATATATACAGTTGCATTTTTTCACATCAGATGCGCGTGTAGCGTGTGTTTGCGTTGTGAAGAAACTTTTGAACATAAAGTGCTCTTTTGTTTTACTTCATTAATATACCTCGAGATCGCCTACAACTAATCGAAATTATGCTGTTATTGCTATCAAAATTGTGGACGAACCTTCGATGCACTCTAATTTATTGTTCTTGCCTCTGTCATAATATCTAAATGCGAATTTGTGGACTCTCAACATGAGTCTGTTTTGTTTGCATGACATATTTTAGAAATAAATGTTTTACACTCGAATAATTTTTCAGTTTGTTAGTCTTGGCACGGCTGAAAATGCAAATCGTGATAAATTAGCCGTCAATTGTAACTCGTAATATAGAGCTGTGGATATTGAAGTAAATAATAACTCAATAGATTCTGCACCGTATTCCTTACAACATTGCAATTGCAATAAAGCATCTTTGATCACGAATTAATTTTGTGTAAACAATAGCTCATGTTTCTCTCGTGTTTGCGTTGTTTTTCACACAGCTCACTTTTCAAGTCTGCTGAGTTGTCTTGGTTATGAACATGATTTGTATTATTCATGAGGGACAAAACTGAACCTTGTCCACATTAGACAGGTGTTTGTATGATTGATTGAAATTCGTAAGAAAACCAACTCATCTAATCTAGTTCAAATTTTTTCATCGTAGTTGTCAAAAAAATGCCTCACACAAGATACGGGGCTTTCGAAATGCTATTTGTTTGCGGGCTAACGACTTATAGAGACAGTCGAAGTCAGAAAAATACTTGAGGGCGTGAGACGCTTGCTTTGGGAATTAGCGCACTAGTTTCTATTGCCATTTCAGGTTTATTGGCGGATAGTTATTTAGTAAGTGTTGATACTAAGGTTCATTTTTCTACAGGTATCAATGTACTACGTTGGGCGCTTGAAGAGCAACAACAAGGTGTTCGACTCACAGCTGTCTGGCGCTCCTCTGAAGTTCGTGTTGGGTCGTGGGGAGGTCATTCCCGGATGGGACGTTGGCCTCGTTGGCATGAAAGTCGGCGGAAAGAGGAAGCTCTCCATCCCCAGCGTCATGGCGTGAGTAGTGTATTTTATAGGTCACCGTTATAGTATAGCTCCTAATTTTCATTAACAGCCGGTACACGCGGTAATTGATGAAATTAGGTTAAAATTGAGTATTGATTACAAATAAGTGTCAATTAAGAAGAACGCATTGAAAATTCAAGTTTACTACAATATCTGCTGATCCGTAGAATTGATGAAAGATTATGCAGATGAAATTCCTCATGCGTAAATATCAGGTTGGTGCCGAAGCAATGTCCGATTTAAAGATCTTAATTAAAAATGAATAACTCGATCACTCCTAATAGGTTCTTTTGATCGTAGTATTTCTCTTGTTTAAAATTTCGTTTACTACAGCCGAGCACTTTCAAACTGGTCAATTATTAGGCTCGCAGTCTGGCTCATGTTAGCTTCCGCAAAATGCGCAATCGTGGTTTACCTTCGTCCTGTTTGTTTCATCTCCGCTTTGTTCGCCTACACGAATTATTTAACCTTCATCATCATTTTCATTACTCACTTTTTGTTTTATTCATTTCGTTGCAAAATTTAATTTGAAATTGATATAGAAAACCATTACCCTGCAGGTACGGCAAGAAAGGTGCTCCTCCCGAAATCCCTCCGCACGCTAATCTTGAGTTCGAAGTCACCATGATCTCCTGTCGGTAATTTTTCCCTTACCTGATGATAGCATCTTGTAAAATGTTATATTGGAAACTAGGAAGAGCCATTGATGGGTAATTTGAGTTAGTTTAATAATTGGAATGAAGTGGTCCATCATCGCCTCATAATGTACTTGTTAAACAAGTTTGTTTTTCAGTCTAACAGTTTTTGAGGACTGTTGGCGTACGGATGATTTTTTTAATACGGTACGGAACTGTAGATTATTAAATTTTCTAATTTTGATAAATCTTATCTGCTCACAAGAAAACGAAGTGGGCAGTTTAGTTTGTTCCTGCATTTCAATTTATTTTCGGTTCAATGAAATAGGAATTTGTGTGTCTAGAGTTCTCTTGTGATAAACCTATAGCGGTAAGGCATAATTAGATATCCTTTAATTTTTTTGTAATAATAAACAGAAAAATATTCATTTATTTTCACCTTCAGCTTAGTGTAGTTAGTTCTACATTAGAATACAATTTTACCGAAAATACTTTAGTCTGAGCGCGACTCGGTAACGAGTCGGGACTCTATTTATTTTGAAAACCTGGTACTTGCATCAATGAAAAAACGTTTCATTTTGAGGCTTATCACCTGTTTTCCTTTAGGGGCTATTACTAGACACGGCCTCATTTTCCATCGGAGTTGGCTGCCTTAAATACTCCATTAATATTAACCGAGTTAATTACTGCATTGGATTATTTTTTCCTCTTGATTAGTTCAATGCGTGAGGTTTGAAGGTGCGAGTATGTTTCATTAGGGAGACATTTCCATTTCCCCAGATACTCCGATTAATTTGTTAGTAAATTGTAAAGTTGTTACCTGGCGCAGATTCGCCGCTTCGGGCTTAATTCATTTGTGATGAACCCAAAAGCAATGATTTTCATGCTATCATTTTCAGACATGTTTTTACGTTTCAGGAATAGGAGTTAGTGTTACATTTGGATTAAAAGTTGGGCTTTACTGGGAGCAAGTTTCAGTTGAGATGCATTTAAGAAGAGCGTTTAAGGGCCAGAAGAAAATGAATAAGGTAAATGTTGTTACATATATTTTCCATAAATATTCACAGGCATGATGAAATAAACAATATACATGACTATTCTAGCTTACTCGAAAAAAACTTTCCCACCACACATGTACCGACAACAGCCATACTCCGGGAGCTATGGAATGTATTGGAGTAATTGGCCAACTAGCTATAGCTTACATAAATGACTTCCCCACAACTCCATTGATGACAGTAAGATCATTGTTTACATGGGACACAAGAAACAGAATCAGGACGTAACTACTTTTTCTCGCTTTGACCTCCGCTGCATATTCGATTTTAAATATGGACGCCTAAATTATTAATTTCCTACAACGTTATGTCCAACATTTCCGTCCTAGCAGCAACTTAACTTTTGACCATGGAAATACCTTGTTGAATTTCTGGAAGAACTCAATTCCAACTCTCAGCTAGCTAGCGGGCACTGACTGCTTGCGATTGGTCTCCACCTTCTTTCTCGACCTGCTTTCCGAGATATTCCCTGAAAAGAAAAAGTGACGTGTCAGGTCTTTAGAACCATCATCGTAACTAATGAATCACAAACGCTATATTACTAATTTTCATTGAAGTAAAGTTGAGAACTACG
The DNA here is from genome assembly GCA_030386875.1 of Morinoia aosen. Lineage (NCBI taxonomy): Eukaryota > Metazoa > Arthropoda > Malacostraca > Amphipoda > Talitridae > Morinoia > Morinoia aosen. Next base: position 6,363,129 of record CM059573.1, read on the forward strand.
GTATATCAAGACGCTGAGTTAAGTCATAATTATCCTATATTGCGCAATAGTAATAACGCACTTCATCTGATAGATTCTTCAATAATCATTCGGACATACTGGATGCTATCAGAACAATGCTGTTAAACTGACCAGTTGTGCACCATGAGCTTCTGCACGGCGAGGAGAGCCTCATAGCGCACGTTTGGGTCGCTGTGTGAGAGATGAGTCATAACGCTTTGCTTCCCGTCCAACTGCTCCAATACCCTGTTTGATATTCAGAAAAGCGATGATAGGACAAGTGCATCGAATATATTGCATTCTTCGACTCGTCAATTTTCAATTGAATATTCTTTCTGCAGGAATAAATTATTATACTTGGCATAGTTTGAATTTTTTCAAAAACCTAAGCAAATGTTCAAGCATTGTCAATTCAAATAATTTTCTCGCGTAAACCTCACTTCTTGCCCCTGGCGTAATGCCGAGCGTACTGGCCGATGTCGTGACAAGCGACTGAGAGCACCAGAGGATCGGTGCTGGTCTCCATCAAGTTGATAAGAATTCTCAGAAGCTCGTAGTTCTTTTCGTTGAGTCTGTGGCAATTTTCGCGCCAGAACTTCTCACTTTTGTGTACCGGCGACCACTCCATTCGGCCCGACTTGACCTCCGAGCAGTACTCTTCGAAGGAGCTGTCATGAAGTGAAACATGAGCTACGGCTTTGCCTTTTCAGTGAAACTTATGGCGCTAAGTTATACTTCAAAGTAAACTATTTCTGTATGATTTTGGAAACAATTTGATACATTCGGAGAAGCGAGAAACGCTCGCATAACCATATTTTTTGATACATATGCCTTTCAACTGTAATTTGATTTTAATTCAGATAAAGTTAAGGCGATAAAATTTTTATACCATTATTTCGTTTGTTAGCCGGTGAGTCGATGGTAACTTTTCAACAGAATATAGTTCTGAAACATTTTTTCTTTAAATCTGAAAGAATTTTGTCAATAATGAGCCTCACATTGTAAATTTTTTTTACAATTTAAATCATCTAGTAAGCAGTAAAATATCCATGTTTGAGCTTATTTATTTCTAAATATTTGGTTTTTAACTTTTTCTCCCTGTATACAGAATAGTTTCATGACATCACAATTAAAGATCACATCAAAAATTCTAACCTGTTTTTTCCCACAATATTAGAGTTTAGTTCTGTAACTCATCGTAGAGCGTGTACCGAAATAAATTCTTCAATTGAAAATGTGCTACAAAGAACGAACAGACAATCCGACACCAAGACATAGTAAGTACATTCATACGTGAAGGTAGGACTTTAATTTAACATCTTACAAATATGAAAGCTCAAAGGGCTGCCCGAGCTTCGCTATAGAAGTAAAGCAAACAGGGACGTAAGATGTTGAGATTAGTAAAGAAAAATAATTGTAGTTCGCATACATCTTGAGTTATGCTAGGCATTAAATACAAGCAAGTTACAAGACCTTATAAAAAAGAGAAGTGAAAATAAAACTTCGTGACTCAGTAAACGAATAAAAGGAATACTAAACAGACGATTGGAAAATAAATCATTTTAAATTGAGATACTTCAAGCAACGACTTCTGTCTTGGGGGGATAAATTTCATTTTATGAATTAATTACTCAAATTTACCATGGGATAACTACTTCATCTAAACGAAGGTCTCAAACAATGCATTTAGTCACCTGAGGTCCTGGATGGAGGTTTGCAAGCGGTCATTGAGGAATTCGATGTCGGCGGCGATGTCCTCATCGTCAAACTTGTGCTGAGCTAGAATTTCTAGCTGCTTCAACACCTGAGGGTGCGAAATTTGTTTAGAGGCAACATCCAAGTCTGTTGCAGTGGTTGCAAAAATGACCAGATCCATTTTAGTCAACATTCCTCAAATATCACTTATAAACAACACAACAGTTAAGGCTGAGATCAATTTTTCATATCTTCATTAGATATGATGGGTAAAAACGCATCATAATAACATGAATCTTAGCAAACGTCATTGAAAAATTAATCGACTTTCATTCAAAATGGTGAAAGGGGTATACCAACGGCACCAAGGTCGCACATCAAGCACAGTTTACAGAGTAAAGCATTATAACTTGCACAAAATGTTGTTTCTTCCTCTATGGTGATTCCACGTGCATTTTATCGATACTCGAATTACATGATTCCACTTACGAGTACAGTGATCATTAACCCAAAACTCATTCTATAAATTTAAAATAGCGAACATCTCTGCGACAACTACTGTTAACGTACTCAAAGCGACCGTCAACTTCAAAAATGATCTTATGTTCAGTTTATTTTGAAAATCGATTCTGAGTTGATACATAAACTTGCGCAAAATTCTTGACCTCAACAGCAAACTGTCAGGGGTTAAGAGACCGGCGAACTCAATAGATGCACAGTTTACCTGAGAAGAGGGTATCATATTCCTCACATACTCAGGTAAAAATCACACTGTCCAACGCTTAAAACACTGCTACTTACGCAGTTTCAAAAGTAATAGTGGTGATAACATAGGTTTGCTCGTGCTTCAATAAATTTGAACAGGTCCACAGCTTTAAATACAGGAAATGATGTACATACTATCGGAATCGGGATTTACGCTGGTGACCCCGGTAGAAACGTTTCCGTAAAATTATTATAATACTATCGGAATCGTACTAAATTAATCTTCCAGGAAACGTTACTTTTTCGCAATGTTTAACATGTACTTTGATGCACACAGATAAATAAAATTTTGGAGGTAGAAATTCATCGGACAAAAAAATAGTTTCGAATATTTTCTGACTCTAATTTTGAAAGATACTAACGTAATTCTATAAAATACATTGTGAGGAACCAAATAAAGGAACCCATTACTGAGCAAGTAAAAACTCTGATGAGCAGCCTGAAATACTCTCTTACTCTCTTCTTTTGTGGCACAATAGCTTAAGTACTCCGAGTTAATGCAAAAATTCAACATTTGCATTTGTAAACCATGTTTTAACTGAATTTCAAAAAACTAATTTTTGTATTACAACAGATTTCACTACTGAAATTGAATTATGTCCACAATTTCTGGCTCTTCAAGAAAGCAAGATAAGGAAAGACCGGTTTCTCTTACGTTATTCACGCTAGTTTAATTTTTGACGTAAGAAAAAAAATTATCAAGTAATTGGTTCAGTAATACAGCAATTGGCTCATAATCTGTGATTAGTTAGTAGCAAATTAGTAATTCAGTGAACCAAAAGTTACTCTACCACCACCTCAGGCGTACTGCCAGTAAGATGATATATCTGTAACATTCAATCACGACGAATCACAGAGTTAAATCACTAAAGTGAGCCAAAATGCCTTCGAAATTGTGAAGCGTGCAGGCGCACTGACCTTGCACTGCACCATTTGGATGCAGTTATCCCTGGCGATGACGGAGTCCTTTGGTTTCTCAATGAGGTTCCGGAAAACGCCCAAGGTGATGCGGGTCACCTTCTCCTTCACGCTCTCTGATAAGATGTCGCCCAGAGTGGGTATCACGCCGTACCTGTTTGTTATAAATGTTACAAAAAATTCTAAAACTGTCAATTTTTTTAGCATGAAAACTCACTGACTTCTATTCTTTTAAAATGTCCGAAAAAATAAAAAAAATATTCCCATTTTCTCAAAAACTAAGGCCAAAATCTAAAAAGCTACAGGGGGTAAAATGGGTTTCTTTTTAAAAATTACATATACTTTAAAAATTTCAGAACAATCGACCAAATAAAAGATTGCTCGGTTGACACCCCTTAAACTTGAGTAAAAACATTCCATTTCGACACAAACCCAGTTATTAATACAAGCTATTGATTAGAAGTGATGCACACATTCACTCACTTGTTCATCTTCTCTGCAATCTCCTGGTTGAACGTGAGCACCCACAGGCAGAAGGTGAGCTGGTACTGAATCTGGAAGTTGTGCTTGCCGGACCCCAGCACCTGCAGGCAAGAGTAGCACTTGCTCACAGGGTTCGTCAGGATTTCACTCGTCCCACTCAAGCCACATCCCCGGTCAGGATTACATTATTCCGACTTAAACTATTTCCCCGGGGCATCTGTGATTTTAGCAGCCAAGTACAGATGCTATACTTGGCAGGCTAAAGTTATTGATTTACTACAGCAAGAAGTTAGGATAAAAATTTGATCTTTTTTCATATCTTCTCTGTGCGCTTTTTATCTGACACGTGTCTCATCTGAAATTAATTTTTTTGCGTAAAAATATGTAATAATTACAGAACCCAGTCACCTAGTTTAGAGAATAAAGGCAAGAAGTTGTCACCTAATTTCACATTGAATAATAATTCAATGTAAAATTAGAGTACATGTAGGTGACAATATTATTCTAGATTGAGTAATTCTTCACTGTGAAATCAAGGGACAATTATATTCTAGGCTTTATTCTCTGAACTAGGTTATTTCTAATAAAAATCTTCGATGTCTTGTATTAACTTGTATGTCATGGCCAGGCACAACAAACCTGAACAATGGTGACGACGCCGTCGAGCTTGTAGAAGGCATCCCTGTAGGGGGCAATGCGCAGCAGCATCTGCAGGCAGCGACACACGCACTGCACGTACTCGTTGCCCTGCACGTAAAAAAATACTTGAGCATTTAACAATATGAAGAATATTTTTATTTAAATTAAATTGCAGTAAGTCAAGTGCATCACAACCGGTAGGATTTAAAACATTTCTTACCCTATTAGTAAAAAATTACTAGGAAAATATGATATACGATACGATGATATATGAAATACGATATGATATGGAATCCAATGCAGCTTAAATAAATTTAAAAACTGGCAGTGAAGAGGCACTAAATCAAATGGCATATAAAGTACGCCTAAATAAATGTTCAGTAATGTATAGACTTCCTGATACGCGATAAAAGAATGTTCAGAAGGGGGAACAGTAAATACTTCAGCTGTTTTCCTCCAACAAAATATACATGCATTTAGATGAAATTAGCTTCAACTTCTTCGTCAGGTTGAGACAAAAATACAAGTCAAACACCTCAAATACCTACTAACTCAATATAACGTTTGCATGATTGAATACCATACTTACAGTTAATAGTCTATTGTCGCATGAGAAGATATGAAAGATTAGGCAGCTGCGAATGACCGATAACAATGACATAGAGAGCAGGCACCATGCATTTCCGAATGTTTATATTGACGAAGCATCAGTAAGCATTTATTTTGCCTAACCTCAACACCACGGCTGAAGATAGGCCGAGTCGTTTGGGTTAGTCACCCCCTAAAAAAATTCGTCTTCATTCATTCTGAATGCCAGTTCATAATGAACACGAGCAAAACTTCATTTTTAGCCACATTTTGTCACTCGCAAATGTACTGCCCGCTCTCATTACTGAGTGCAGGTTTTTCTCCAGGTTTGCATCCTTGTTAACCTATCAGAATGAACGGCTTCTTGAAATGTGGCGCTCAACTACATTTCAGTAACAGTTGTTAGAAATTTTTCATTCCACTAAAATAGTCCAGAATGATATCAAATGAACGATTAGAGTTGATAATAACTGAAAAATACTTTCCATAAATCACCAACAAACAGCATTTGAAGTAAGAAGCTTACCTACAGTAGTATATAAGTACTATTCAAATTGCATAAAACGCGTTGAACACATGCCAGAAAACTTACCGTCTAGCACCAGCTGTAAGGAGGAATTTTTCCGCATATAATCACGAACAGATTATACAGCCTTCACGCAGTGTTGCTTCACCAAAGAAATCACTAGGTTCACAGCATCGATAACACGTTGGCAACTAAAGCACAGGAAACTGAAACGGGCAAATCTGCACGTACGGATCCTTGAGCGGAAGACAGCCAGACTGACCTGGTTGCTAGAGCCTGAGAAGTTTGTAACTTACGTCGGGTGGAGGACGGTAGGAGGAAGACCTGGCCAGCGCGGCAGTTCTGGACTTAACGTCAGCTTCACGCTCCGTCTAAAGGGAGGGGAGGAGTACATGCAAAGCAGGGCTAAGTTAGGCAAACAAGAGGGCGGGGGGAGGTGGGTAACAACAGCCTCAGCGGCGAGATGGTCAGACGAGGGATTTAGAAGGGAATAATTCAACACTTTGCAAAGAGTGGAGGTAAAAAACAGTTATAAGTAGAGCAGGAAATGACTGTAAATTTGAAGTGCAGTTAAACCAAAAGTTTGAAGCAGGAATTGTGCTCGAACGAAAGATGAGATCTTAATCACAAAATAAGATATGAATTAATTCTGTCTCCAGAACCACAAATCAAGTCAACACCAGAAATGAGGTATGCGCCAAGTAGGTCTGCATGAAAAATGAAGTAAGCCCACAGAATGGGGTCTAAAAGAGGACTGTGTGTGAACTAGAAGTAAGCTCTGCACCAAATATGAGGTCTGTATGAAGAATAAGGTAACCAACAAGAATAGGGTCTCAGAGATGAATTAGGTCTTAAACGAATTGATGCTGTACCAAGAATGTATCATGAATGAGTATTGCACACCCAGTCGTGCGGACTTTGTATGTCACTTCATGAGTGGAGTCAAGTAACGACATAGGAGTGAATACAGAGATAAATCTGATGTAACAATGAGGCCTGCACCACAGTGGAGATCAAGAAACAGCGAGGTACCGGTCAGATAAGATTACAGAAACGAGAGACAATTCCAGTGAAGTTTTGTTTAAAAACACTGAGATGTGAAGATCCTCTTAGTTATGAGCCCGCACTGCAACAAAGACACAGAAAACAATGCTCAGAAAAAAGTACATTCAGATAAATAAAAAACAGAAGACCATCGAGCATGTCACTTTTCAGGAACACAAAAATGCGGTAACTTAACGACCATTATACCCAGGAGGGCTTCAAATTATTGTGAGCACAACAGCACTGCCTAAAAAAACGTCGTATACTCTGCAAAAAATCGCCCACCATCATCATCATCAACATAGTGTAAGTTCATTCAGTACAATGAGTGGCTGCGCTGCAACCATATTTCCTTGACCCGTTAAGGGTGTAACTGACATGTATTAAAGCAAAAAGAAAAATATAACAATGATAAACTAAACGTGCAAGAAATGAAGAAATGAATTATAGGCTTTTCGCGCTGAGTACAAAATGAAGAATAAGTATGTGAAATAGTACCACCCAAACTACACCACACCTTCACTACCATCAGCAACACAATGCCCTGAACGTACTAACAAATCAAGAGGGTTAGTGCCTATATAAGGAGAAAAAATCCAGCTACAGAGATACCAAGAATTAGACAAAATTTCAGTCCACAATCCAAAGCAGCGTGAATACCTAAGAGAAATATGCAACCTATGAAATTCATCAATTCGTGAGCCCTGAGCAAGAACCCGGAATTTAATTCACTGTCACTAAACCGAGATGATTGTGAATACAATAAACGTCTAGCTACAGCCCACGGCGACAATTACAGCTAAACACAAGCGTGGTTTTCCCTTATAATTAGAAATTTTAGGGAAAAAAGAACTAGTCATAAAAAGGAAAGTACTGATGCGCAAAGAAGAATGAAGAGAGACATGAGAAACATTTCAATCATTGGATACAGTGCAGTAGAAAAAATGATAGATTAGATGTCAGTATCAGTCTGCTCAAACGTAACACCATTTAGGACGGCGTTAAAGGAACGCGGAATCTATGCACAGGGTGCACGCCCACACAAAATCCCCTGCGCACACAAACAGTAAGTTATGAAGGAAGATAAAAGTTGAAGAAGAAAGTTAGAGGCGCTGACAACAAAAACATTTAATGTCAACAAAAAGATAGCCTAACTAACCGTAAGCTCGGGACCACACATTTCCCCCCTGGGAGTGCTAACTTCCACAGATACGATAGCTAAGTCGCATCCCCCTGAGGAAAATAATGATAAACTCAAAACCGTATCCAGGTAAAGTAAAATTCTGTTGCAACCCATCCATTCGTTAGTGTGTAAAATCAAGAACACAAACGCCAAAAAACTCCAATGAGTAGTCGTCATAGTATGAGCCACATTTTGCTGCCATAGTGAATCATTGAGAAACAAAAACATACGTACGTATAGAAATACCATGGCAGTCTTCCCTTTAGAGAGCACAACAGTACCTCCTCAGACTTGAGGGGTTTAAGAGTGACACGATGCGTTTTGTAGGTAAATTCTACAACCTCAAGATCAAGAAGACATTCCATATCATTTGACTCAACAATGTATATTTCAATAAGCTATGACGTTCACGACAGAAAGCGCAATTACAAAGAAGGCCTATTGCTAGTGGGTGGACGCTCAACTTGAGACGTGGCCAATTGAAGCACTATCCACGAGCAGGGAGTGCAACATACAGATTACCAGGAGTTTCAGAGAGTAAAACAGAAGAATACAACTTCCGAGAAAGAGTAAAACGTGAAAAAGGTATGAGACAACTTCAAATCCTACTGAGAACTCCTGGAGAAAAGAGAGAATCTTCAAAAACAAGAAGAATGAAAACAACACCTTCAACAGAGCATCAATATGTAAGCCGTAGAGAAAATAAAAAAACAATGAAGAGAGTAAGCCCTCAAAACAGAACGGGATTGCAAACAAATAGGATCACAAACGAAAATGAGATGACGAACAGTAGCAAAACATGGAATCAGAAAAAAATAGGATGATTAACACTAGAAAAACATGGAATCAGAAACAAAAATAGGAACACAAACAAAAATGGAATGACAAACAAAAAAAGAAATCATAAAGACAAACAAAAACACGAAATACAAATGGGATCACTCCAAAAATAGAATCACAAAAACACAAGGCCCTTAATACTTGGAAAACTGAGACCGCACAAACGTTCCCTGAAGAGCGGACTACACAAAAAAATTAAAACGTTATAAAATATGAGTTCCGTCGAAGATATTCAAGTCAACAAAACAAAACGAGTCTTCTTCAATAAATTGGTAAAGCCCCATAATATTAAAAAGAGAAACTGTGATTTGCTTAACTATTAGAAGTAATGTTGGATGAAAGATAAAATCAACTGGCCTATAAAACAATAATAAAATAATTTAAAAAACCCTCAGTAAATGACAACATAGGACCACGAAGTACTAATAGAGAAATGAATCCTAAAAAAAATAAACTAGGAGCACATAAATGAAAGCCGATGCTAAAGAATGACAATAACAACAATTGAAAGAACGAAGGCTCATGTCTCCTTTCTTTCAGTTGTTATTGTCATTCTTTAGCATCGGCTTTCATTTATGTGCTCCTAGTTTATTTTTTTAGGATTCATTTCTCAAGGAGAAGACAAGAGCCACGAGCAGAAAGAGCTATTAAGATACAAAACTCAACAAACGAGTCTCCGAGATAGTAGAAAAATCACACCAGAACAAACAAGAATCAAAGGCACAGAAGAGTTGATGAAAAGGATATGACTGTGAAGGCTACCAGCAGCAAGTTATGGAGGGAGACTTGAGCTATAGACAGCCGAGACAGTGCCGGGCTCCAAGGTGCGCACTGAACACAACGTCGGTAGAGCCCAGTAGAGGGAACAGCAACGGCCTAAGACGGCAGCCATGAACACAGCAATTGAGGTTTTTGGGAATCAAACCAGAATTTGGGACAAATATGTGGGTCACAATGGCAAGAATGGCGTTGTTGGGGGAGTCACCATGGCACCAGTGTACAATTGGGAGAATTATTAGGCCCAATAAAATAAGTATTAGTCAAAACAGCACCAGTCATATAAGTGGGGGAGTCACAACAGCCCCACTAAAATATGTATTAATTACAATGCACCATAAATATGAGTAGGGGAGTCCCAATAGCACCAGTGGGGTAAGTGGAAGCGTCATAATGAGAACAGGAGAGGTCAGTACAACTCCTCTTCTCAAGGGTACCAAAACGCAGCGCAGGACTCACAAGCAACACCAGCATCACTAGACAACTGAACACCACAAACTAAGCATGGCGAGAACCCCAATAGAGGTCACCAAGAAATTAACTTGAAAAATGGACTATCTTTGTGTTCACAGTCAATAAAACAAATCCTATGAAAACTTTCGACAAAAATTTGCAATGACAACTGTTCTGAAATAAGACCAAATTAAATGTTTAATTTTAATTAATAAACAATAAAAGTGATTTCAAATCTTGCCTTCTAGAAATGCAATTTAAACGAAGGAGAAATAAAACTGACAATACACAAAAAATACATTGTGTTCTGAATAACAGCAAAGACTATGAACCTAAAAAACAAAATAATGACAAATTGTACTACTAGATAATCTATAAAAATACTCGGTAAAATGACAAGTAGGACAAAAAAGCGTGACGCATCTAAAGTAACAAGCCAGTATTGAATAAATTGATAGAATAATGAAACGGTGAACATTTCTGGGACTTCATAAGTTTAGAGCACACGTCATTATATGAATGTAACGACAATGATACTCTGACATTGTGCAGAACAATTACTCATTAAAAGAAAGTTTTAGCCTCCCTTTACCCCAACAAAGATTTTCAAAGAGAGGAAGGATGAAGGCACCATTTAGTAGGGAGTTAAGGGAATGCAGAATCTACGCACAAGGTGCATAAAAACAGTAAGATGAGAAAGAAGTTCATGAAACAAGATAAAAGTTGAAGAAGAAAGTAGTAGGTGCAGAAAAACATTACAGCAGTGAACAGGAAAAAGATGGTCCGTAACAAAACAAAAACCCATTCGATGTAAACAAAAAAAGGCCTACCTAACTCTCAGCTCAGGCCCTCACACATTTTCTCCCTCTGACATTGTGCAGGACAACAACTACACTACTGAGCAGAGTGGCATTTCCTCCAGACTTAATTGCTGCTCCTAAAACATACGGTGAAGTTACGAGTAATACGAAAACCTTACAAAAGAAAGTTATATTTTGTTACCCACTTTCAAAAATCAGACATGAAATATGGCGGTTACCTCGTCTTATAGGGAACAGCACACGGGATATACAATATTTATAGAAAATGAAGTGAAAGTCGTTTTTTAATGCTGTGTTAATAAGATTTATTTGTTAGCTACTGTGCACGTGAAGTTGAATTACATAAGTTAGTTTAAAGCCTCTCTAATCTCAATAAAAATGTTCCAAAAAACCGAAGGAGAAGGCGCCATTCAGTATGGAATTGAGGGAATGAAGAATCTATGCACAGAGAAACAGCAAGATTGAAAGAAGTCTGTGAAACAAGATAAAAGTTGGAGAAAAGAGTAACACGAGCTAAAAAGAAAAGACAGCAGTAAACACAAAAAAAAATTCCTAACAAATGAAAAAAAAATATTCAATTCCAACATGAGGAAAATCAATTTTATCTTCAGCTCGGGATCTCACACCTTCCCACAGGGAGTGCTAATTTCCATAAGAACAATTGTAAGCAAACAGAGAAAAGACTGTTAGCACGAGTGACTATCAGGAATACGAGGGAACAATGGGAGGGATCACTCAAAGGGTCAGAAAACTGAATTAACTGAGTGATATGAACTATAAAAACAAGCTAGCATTTATGTACATGAATAAATTTTACTCGAGATTAAAAGGTTAGCTAATCAAAGGTAGTTCAAGCACCAACACTTGAATTAGTGTTGTACAATGTTTAGGTGAGAGAATGTCTGGAGTAGAAATAAAAAAATAAGTTGGCGGAAAATGTGCCACAATGTACAGTCAGGGATGAAGAAAGTTGATAGAAGCAGTGATTAGGATGAAAGGATGTAGCAAGATGAATTCTGAGGGACAGATACCCGAGGAAATGCACAAGGGATGCGCATAAAAATTAACGCAGGACGCCGTGGACTTGTGAGTTATTATAGAAGCAATCCCAGATTTGCACTTGGATTCTTGAAAGAAACGTAGAAGCACGAGACTGGTGAAGTTGGTGCGTCATAGTAACCAGTGACCAACTAATTTGCTCTACTGCACTAAATGCTTGCAAACCAATGAAACGGTCCATCACTGGCTACAACTAACAATGAATGCAGGGCACTGAATTAGAAAATCAAAATGAATCTAAAGAGAAGTCATAAAACCAAAAAAATGAAAAAATAAAAAATATAAGGTTCACTGAAATGTACACCGTACCTATGAAATTGCCCCTTATGCTACACGCCTTCCCACGTATCATTACATAGTATGATAAGTTAGTTTAAACAACAAAATTACTCCCAAGAGAGGAAGGAGCAATTGCAAATGGAATTGAAGGAATGAGAAATCAACGCAAAGGTGTGTCCCCACACTACGCTAAGAAGCAGCAAGATTGAAAGAAATTTATGGAACATGTTTAGAGCTGACGAAGAAATTAATTGCTGCTAAAAATGACAGTACAAAACAAAACCTTTTTTTTTTTCAAGTAAAGGAAGGTCCAACTGACCTCAAGCTCAGGACCTTGCATTTTCCCCTTGGGAGCACTTATTCCCACAGATACAGAAGTTGTGTCTCATTAAGATGTGTTGAATTATTTCTGTGCTACAGATCTGAATACGAGAAAGAAATGAGCAAAATTTAGCGAGTAATGTACTCATAAGCTGTTGTTTTCAAATGGAGTAACTACAGTTTTCTATAACTGAATCAAGTATTTACAAGCTGTTGTTTTCCATAAGAGCAACTCAACTAGGTTTCCCATAACAGAGACTTGCTGATAACTAGTACTGATAGAAGCACTGATATGATGCCATAATGCACGGAAACTCCACTGCTAAAAGTGACGAACACTTTTCTAGTTCTAAGAGGAGAAGCTCTACAACAGTGGGCACACTGAAAGCTGCGACTGTAGCCGTACAGCTTGACTGCGTGAGGTGCAGTGCGGAGGTGCTGGGTACACTACGTGTACTAAACTACGTACTAAAACAATTAAGGGGATGGGGGAACGTATTGTTTCTCACCTGTTTGTAGTTGGTACTGGCAATAAATAAGCTTGGATAGCATGAGAATAGCTTCTAACAGATGCTACAGGTTCAAAATTTGGACAGGGCTATACTTAACAATGAATAACTTCTCCCTCTGTTACACCTTCCCATACCCTAAGTAGCAAATGAGTTTGCATAATACTAGCAACACAGAAAAACGCGAAACATAAGCCTTGTGATCAAAAAGCAATTGTCATCATTTAGACAATCATAAGCAATCAATGTCAGCAATAGGAAAGCATCTGAAGTACCGTAAAGGAGATTACTGGTAGGGATTTGGCATGGCATTATACATTGTATCAGTCCTAATTCATTTCTAGTAAAACAACTATAAAACTTTCATGATAAAAAGAATTAGGAATGGAATCGGTAAACTATAACGTTCACTTCGAAATATTCTACTGAAAAATGAAATTTTCACATTATCAGTAGTCCTTTATTCAGGTAAGAATTTAGCATTATGAAAAAATGTGAGATTTAAACCCCCATGTGAGTTTTTATTGATAATACAATTGTGCTATGACTTCAGCAGCACATTTTTCTATGCCACAATCAGTCACGCTGCATGAGGATATAAAGCAGATCCTACAGCTGAGCAGGTGTTCCATTTCAAGACCACACAAGTAGTTTGCAAGATGGTTACTAGCACTTCAGATTCAAGTCTTGTATCGCGCCGGAGGGTTTAGCTTATACGATAATAAATTAAAGCACAAGCAACAGAGCAAAACTGACCGGAGATCTGAGCTGGTCCTTGAGCCAGGTGAGGTAGAAGGTGAGGTCAGAGCCCTCCATGCGTTCTGAGCCCCAGCACGCCATCTTGGCGAGGATGCGGGCGATCATGTGGGTGGTGAACTGGTCAGGCCGCGTCAGCAGGTTCAGGAACGCCGTCCATTGGTTCTCGGCCTTGTGCTTCTGGGCGTGGTCTCGGAACATCTCCACGCGAGACGGGTCCTCCTGCACGTCACGTTTGCCCGTCAATAACATCACAATATAAAGACTAATTGTACTACTGCACATGTTTGCAGATCAATAAACTTGTAAAGTAAAAATCAATTGTGCTACTGCACATCATGTTTGCAGATCAATAACCTTGTAAAGTGAAGATCAATTGTGCTACTGCACATGTTTGCTGATCAATAACTTTGTAAAGTAGAGATAAATTGTACTGTGCACTGCTACACGACCAACAACAAAATACAACAAGGTTCTCTGGCAACTTTTCCAACACCATGAAGCTAAACTACAGTATATTTGATCAATTCGTATCACTTCTTTGTACAAATTTCACTTACTACTTTTAACATCTGGATCATGGTGAACAGTAGCATAAACTTTTAATGCAATATTGCCTAAGAACGATACTTTTGAAGCAAGCAAGGACAAAAATTAACTACTGTCAAGTTGCCGATCATAAAATATAAAATGTAGTACGGCAAGAGTACAAGCTGTGCAGCAACCCATTCTTGCATTGCAGCCCAAAACCAATACCATAAGACATCAATCTTGGTGTCACCAGAGTAGAAGCAAAAATATAAATTTACATTCACAGTTATGGATATTTCTAAACAAGCACCAGTACATGCCTATCAATCTCAAAAAGTAGTCATTGTATAGATGTGGGGCTTACTTGAAGTTGTTGCAACTATAAGTTATTTTCATTTTATTAGTACTAGTTACAAAACCTACAGGCACATTCCTTTCAGGCAGTTGAACCAGTCATTTATTGCTCCAAGAGTTGCACTTCAGACTGTCACGAGCTCTATGATGAGGTAAAAAGGTGCAAATCATCCATAACCTTCACACAAACAATACATATAAATTATCACTTTAATTTTAAAAAGTTTGATTGTTACCTCAGCCATTCAAGACAATCATCAATCAGATCAAATAAACCACACAATAAATTCACTGATATATAGTTAGTACTGCCCTCAAGTCAATAAATTAAATTTCCCAATATTTATCGCTCAAGTTAGTAAATACACCAAAAATTTAAACTCTTACTGAGATCAAGTCATCCAGAAGCACAAGGATGTACTGGATGGTTTGATCCTTGCTGACATGAGACAGAAGTGAGATGAAAGTTTTGGCCACAAGCTGTCGTTTCTGCAGCAACAAATTTTCTCTGTCGGTTCCCACACTCTCGAGCGTTGTCATCACATTGTAGTCTTCCTGGCTCATCATTTGTGACCTGAATAAAATCAATGTCTTGCCAATGATAAAAGTATTACCAGACTGCTCTGATGAAACATTTTACAAGTATTGAAAAAATAACAAAGAGATGCAAAGAACTTTTCATCACTCACAAATAAATTACTGAAAACCTATCATTAGTTAGCATGCTAAACACAAAACAGTCAAGACTGCACCCATTTATAGTTTGCTCTACTGTGTCATGGTAGTCATTTCCATTTGATTTGGGTCAGTTTTTTCATGTATTGAAAAGTTTTAGACTGTGAACATATAAAAAATTGTAGATAGATGGTCAGATAATTTTGTTTCAACAAAGAGCAACATTTGAGCACTAATGTAAACAAAACACTTCATATCAAAAAACATTGTTTTCTATGAAAATGTATCTAAGATTTTATCAAAGAATTTTAATTGTAATGAGTGTCAGTGCTTCAAATATTGCTCCCTGATGTTAGATGAAAGTAAAACCAAAGACTGAAAAGCCCTACACACAGGTTGTGTTCCTCTGGACTGGAAAAATGAAAGTGTGCAGGCCAGCTAGTTTTATTATTGGTATTGAATTTTTATTACTAGTCATTCAAGAGTTGTCATAGCTCTGTGGAATGCAATAAGTATATTATTTTTAGCATTTTCAAGATTAGAAAAAGCATCATTAAAGAGATCAATCTTACTCTTAACAATAACTTAAAAACTTGAAATAGACACCGAAATATATGAAAGAAGCCTATAATGAGGCTTGCCAACACATGTGACATTGTTACTGTTTCTAACATTCTGAAAGTAAATATATGTACAAAGTATCTTATAATGAAAAAAAGTAACTTAGAAAAATCAACACCCAGAGCTCTCTACTGAAATGAAGATAAGATTATTAGTTAGTTTATGCCTCTTCATTCACCACAAAGACAATCCAAAGAAAGGAAGGAAGGCATCATTTAGCATAGAGCTACAGGAAGACAAAATCTATGCAGAAAGGGAATAGAAACAGAATAGAAAGAGGAGATTATGGCACAAGATCAAAGTTAAAAAATAAAGTACCAGGTGCTGAAAACAGGACAACAATGAACCAAAAAAGATGATCCTAACAATAAGATCCTAACAATAAGAAAAATATTTCACCTAAACAAAAAGAAGGCCTACCTAACTCA
Source organism: Morinoia aosen (assembly GCA_030386875.1). NCBI lineage: Eukaryota > Metazoa > Arthropoda > Malacostraca > Amphipoda > Talitridae > Morinoia > Morinoia aosen. The sequence continues at coordinate 6,379,394 of CM059573.1, forward strand.
GTTTGGGCCCTATCACATTTTTTCCTTGAGAGTGCAAAATCCCATGGATACTATAATTGTCTCCCGCTGAGGAGACTGAAATAAAGATATTTCAGTCAAACAATAAATATTCAAACAACTTACAAAACACAATACAGTAAGTAAATTAATCACTAGAATACCTTAATGATATTTAATGTCAGTTGCATAACATATCATTAAGTAAGCCATACTTACTGGAGGTATGAAGGCCAGTTGATTTTCTGGCTTAAAATCTCATTGGCTCGCTGAACCAGCAAACTTGTGGCCCCAGCTGTACCTGAAAAGAAAGTTTTGTTACAACACTATATAGATGAAAAAATAAAATAACACTTTAATAATTTTTTTATTTTTCTAATATAGATAAATACAAAAAAATTATGATATATGTGAAGGAGATGACAATAATCGATTTTTTATTTTTGGTGCGTGAATATAGATAATTAAATCAAAATAAAGAATTTTCCTTCCATGCAATTTCTGTCACAAATGAGTATTTAACGAGTTATAGCGGTGACGTAATGTAACGTAACTGAAGTAAAGTAACCTAAAACAACTTAACGTAACGATACTTGAGCGCATTACAACTGTCAGAAAGGAGAGGCCATTGAGGGTCCTCCCCTCAAACCGATTTTTCCCGCGCCTCAAAGAATAGAAATGCGGTAGGTAAGCTGTGGCTATAACTCGTTAAATACTCATTTGCGACGGAAAGTGCATAGAAGAAAATGGTTTCTTTTGATCTAATTACCAACAACTAAGCACTAAATAATAGGAAATCTATTAATAGTCTTCTCCATCACAAATGGCAATATAATTAAATATTACACTATCAAGTTTGGTCATTATGCATTTTTAATACACTCACAGAAATTGAAAATTTTGTTCCATAGAATCACCAAAAGAACACATCTAAAAACATTTTACAAGAATGACATTCTGCTTGCTCATGTTATTTTTGAGATCTAACAATAATTACGTTAAGGTAGCAATAACATTATATAGTCGGTTGCTTAGTCGCTGCATTGTTGGGTCACGCCCACTGTCTTGGTGGGATATGCCCTTTTGGCACGAGAAAAACAGCGTCGGTTTGGATAAGTTAAGGTAAGCTATTTTAGGTTTATTCATGTTATTTTAGGTTAGTTTATTTAACTAACCTAACCTAAGCTCAGTCAATATTGATTTTACTGTTGTCAAAAATTTTGAAAATTTCGTTGCCACATTCAGGTAATTGGAGACATTTCAAAACGTTTTACACAAATGATATGCTCGCAAATGCTTAGTTTTGGGGATATAAAATAAATAACATTCAGGTAAGAATAGCATTAACGGCAGTTTACGGACGCTAAAGAAGCAAAGTTTCTTGGCAGGAAGCATCGGCCTCGGTTTGGCAAAATTAAGTTGGGTTATTTTAAGTTTACGTAGGTTAGTTTATTCTAACTTTGCCTAACCTAACCTCACCTATCGTTTCTTCAAAACAGTATTTAAGCATATTTAAAGTGCCCGTTTGTTCAATTTTATATATGACGTTCCTACAACTTCAAAGTTAATAATTATAAAATTATACCTCAGCAAGCGGAATAGGTAAATGTATAGCGTTTGGTAAGAATAGGTTTTTGGGGCCTAAACATAGTTAATTAGGTTAAAATAAACAAGTTTTCTTCTACTCACTTTCTGTTGCAAATGAGTATTTAATGAGTAACTCATTAAATTCCTAGTATTTAATGAGTTAGAGCGGTAGGTTTAGTTTTGTCTTTGATGACGAATGCGCTCGAATAATGAGCTACTAATCGATTTACGAATTTTTGTTGCCTGAATCATGGTAACAACTTCGAAATAAACTGCTTTTCTTCTAAAGACTTTTTGCGGCATATAAGTATTTTACAAGTTAGAGCGTTAGGTTTTATTTTTAGAGCAATTGAGCTGTTAAGAGTATGTTTGAATACTTTTTAATTTATTATTAGTTTACCCCGCGGAGCTTGTGGAGCCTGAACTCACTTCTAGGATCTTTTATTCAATAACACAATAGAAATTATCACCCAAAAAACCAAAAATAACAAATTATAGCGGTATGTTGACTTTTTTGTCGATGACGGGAACCGCTCGAGCATTCGAGCGCGTCGGATCAGAGCTTCCATGTCAGTGTTGCCAAACGTGCGGTAGATGAATAACTTGCCGCTTCAAACACTAGAGTTGCCGTATCTAATTTACCGCTATAACTCGTAAATACTCATTTGCGACGGAAAGTGCATAGAAGAAAAATTGTTTATTTTGATCTAATTAAATATGCTTAGGCATCAAAAATTCAAAAGTCAATTCTTACCCAACGCTACACATTTAATGCAGAATAGTATTTATATAAAACATTTTTAAATGTGTTCCATAAGTGATTTTTCGGAACAAAATTTGAAATTTCTGTGAGCGCATCAAAATGCATATTGACCTCAAGTTAGTTTTAACTTACTTTAAAACACATTAACAGAAATAAAATTACATGGTTGGAATACTTGGAAAGTGCGGTAAATGTTGAGGATTGTCCGAGAATCAATTATCTACTTTTCAAATGCTAAAAATAGTAAATTAGATCAAAATAAGGTCAATATTGAATATAATGTTGTCAACAAATTTCATAATTTTGTAGGTATAGATGAGTAATATAGTCGATTTTAAGACGTTTTACACAAATGACAATGTGCCCGGAAATGCTTAGTTTTCGAGTTATTTAAGTTTGAAGTTATACAAACGGCGCTCCTAAATGGCCTTTTTAACGCAAAAAGACTCATTGTTTTAGCAATGAAAATGGAAGCTAACCCCTATCAAAAACGTAAAGAGGTTGGGTCGTGAGGGGTAGCAACAGTTCTTTTAGTGAAAATTATAAATAAAGCTTTCTAGTGACGTTTTTCTACATCGACTCGAAGATGGCTGCCGCCATGTTCAGCCGGTTGGCGCCATGGCGGCAGCCACCTTGGCGTAGATGTAAACAAACGTCACTCGAAACCTTTATTTATAATTTTCACTAAAAGAACTGTGCCTACCCCTCACGACCCAAGCTCTTTACGTTTGTAATAGGGGGTTAGCTTCCGTTATTAATTTAATTACGCTAGCCCCGCGTGCTTCCATGGTGCGCACAAGCCAGCTTCAAAGTTGAATAATTCAAAAATAACGCATCGCCGGGCAGAATGTCATTCATGTAAAACGTCTTATAATCGACTATATTACCCATCTACACCTACAAAATTATGAAATTCGATGACAACATTATATTCAATATTGACCAAAAATAAACAAGTTTTCTTCTATGCACTTTCCATCGTAAATGAGTATTTTACGAATCATAGCGGTAGGTTTAATTTCGTCTTTGAAGACAAAAGCGCTCAAATAAACAGCTACTAACTGATTTTTGAATTTTTGTTGCTTGAATCATGGTAATTACGTCAAAATAAACTACTTTTCTTCCATACACTTTTTTCGTTAAATGAATATTTTATGAGTTGGCACGGTAGGTTTAGTTTTGTCTTTGATAACGAGAAAACCGGAAGCGAGACGCCATTGCAGCGTTGCCATTTGCAGGGCCAAATGAATTACTTCCCACTTGAAACACTTGAGTTGCGGTAACTAATTCAACACTACAACTCGTAAAATACTTATTTACGACGGAAAGTGCATAGAAGAAAACTTGTCTTTTATTGATCTGATTAACTATATTAATGTACCTAAAAATCAAATGTCAATTCCAGGATAATCCTTAACATTAACCGAAAGTCCTGATATTGAATTAAACATGCATTTTTAATAAAGGAATATACATGGATATAAACTTATGTCAAGCATGAAACATAAGAACTGCAGCATATATTTGAATTTGACTTTTCTCTTAGTATGAGCTCTATGAAATGTTTGTTTTCAGTTGAGAACCAGTTATCTTTTGATCCATGAGTGATTACCAGCAACTGAGTAATCACTTATGGGTTTTTGTAGGTAACAAAATTAATTTGTATTTAAAAGTTGAATGCAAACACTTTGAATGCAAAAAAATGTTGGTTTTGCTGTTCATGATACCATTGAGCCTTAAGTAAATTTAAGGTACATAATATGCTGTAATTATCATTGAAAAATTATACAGTAAGCCATATTTCAACGCTTTAACTTGAGACATACCCTACATAGAGTTATCTAAGTTCAAACCATAACGAAAAGCCTATGTACTGATTTTCGAGTTATTGAAATAGGATGACAGACACCTTAAAAATGATCATTCCTTCAACATACCCCTGTCAATTTCTTCCGGCATCGTTGCAAGTGCATTGATCTTCGTCATGTTTACCACTTTCGTTGTTTTCTAATAATATCTTTGACAGCTTTGGACACTACAGTCAGCTGGCACCAGCGACTTCTTGCGTCTGCAGCAGGTCAGTCACGAGATCTTATAAAACAGGTACTGCAACCTTTCCAAGACGAACACTGTAGGTTCAGTAATTTTATGAACAAAACTGATTCCTTACTGAAATTATATAAACAAATAAAATCTCAATTTAACAAATTCAAGTGTTTTAAAGCTGTAAACGCAAAAAAACACTGTATATTGTTAAGACTGTAAAATTTAATTCAGGCTTATAAAATAAAATTATAATACTCGTATTGGAACAGGTGGCTATTGTGATAATTTTTTGTTCGGCTTTTCTACTGTGACTAAGGTTTCGTTATCAGGTATACTAGAACCATTCTGAAGTCTTTAAAGAAAAAGATAGGAACATAAATCTTTCCGGAGCATTAAATTTTGTATATATTTTGAACTTCGATCAGAATTTTTTTCATTGCATAGATAAAATTGCAATGTTTTTTATCCAAAAATGTTTAAGGCAAATCGCATACAATGTTTACAAAATTTTCAATCATATGATAGTTCGACATATCATCAAAAGATGATTATTTGGTGAAATCCTCTAACAATATATCCTACACCAGCTGAAATACGTTATAAATGGGTTTTAAAATTATATCAATTTTTTTGCTATTTTAATAAATTCACGCAATTAATTTAGTCTTCTCACGTGATTAATCCTGATCATATAGTTGTCAGGACTATACATTCACAAAATAAACATTTGTGATACAGATTGAAATGGGTCTAGGGTAATTCATCAAATATCGAACAGAAACCACGTGTGTCTAGAAACAACCTTCATAAATCGGTAACTTTTGCTCTGAATAACTGTTGCGGGCCTCAAGATTATTCTTGAACAGTTGCTTTCTTGTTCTGTGATGTCGCTTCAAAGACAACGTAGATTGTTGGAATTTATTTATTGTTCTAAAAACCGAATTCTTTAATTACATAATTTCATCAATATCGAACATGAATCGAACAAGAATTTTGATCCGAACAGGATGGTTTGCCAATTAGTTCTCCTCGTATGGAACTTTTGTGAGAGTATTAGCATGCCACGTATGGTTTGTCTATTAGTACGCCTCGTATATTTTGTCCATTAATATGCCTCGTATGGTCTATCTATTTGTACACCTCTGATAGTTTGTCTATTAGCACACATCGTATAGTTTGTCAATTATTATGCCTCGTATGGCTTTTCTATTTGTACACCTCTGATGGTTTGTCAATTAGTACTTCTCGTATGGAACTTTTGTTTTAGGACGTCCTATATTAAGAAACTTTTTAAAACCCAATATGTTGACATGTATCTCATGTGGCCACTTGGAAAATAAACGTTTTTCTTTCTTTTTTTTGGTCAATATTTACTTTATGTCAGGCAAACGACCATTATGGGCGCCGCCATCTTGGATTTGATGTAAACAAGATTGCGGTCGTCACCCTAATGGGTAGGTTAGAAGCTTTATTTATAATTTTCGCTATAAGAACTGTGGCTAACCCTCACGACCCAACCTTTTTACGTTTGTAATAGGGGGTTAACTACCCTTATTAACTAAATAACGGCTCGCGCGCGCGCCGGCGCCAACTTCAAAGTACAATTATTCAAAAATAACGCATCAGCGAGCAGAATGTCATTCGTGTAAAAGGTTATTAAATGTGTTCCTTTATTGATTATTTGCCCCCAAATTATTAATTTCCTTGCCTGACATAAAATAAATATTGTCCGTTTTTTTTTCTTTGGTGCACTGGATTTTCTTGGAAGTGCTCGCGGTGGCACAGCGGTTAAGGGATCGGACTTGTATGTAGGAGTCGCGGGTTCGTATCCCGGCGCTGGCGCTGCGATTTTCCCCGTTGGGTATAATGGAAAGCTCAAGCACAATACCCCACTCGACCCAGGTGTCGGAAATGGGTATCGGCTTTACGGGGGAACCGTCATGGTGTCCTATGTAAAGTGTTAGTTATAAGACATTTGAAAAACCAATGCTTAAGATCATTTGTATCAGGCTTGATTGGAAATAAAGCATCCCAAAGATGCCGATGTTTGTTTTGTTTGTTTGTTTGAAATAACTGTCTCATTAATTATTTTCAGGAAGCATTTGAATGGAGAGTTATCAAAATTTGAATATGATGTCGATGTTTCATTTGCAGTGCTTGTTGAACCATCATTGTGATCATCAACCTGTGTGACCTTTTTTGGAGTAGAGTGTAGAGCACTCGTCATCAGTTTTCTTGGCAAGGGATTGATCATCAGTAAATGTAGCCAGACGAATCATCGATGATCTTGAGGGCCTTGGAACACCAGCAGCTGATTGGTCGCCATCTTCAACTATTCAACGTTATTATCAAGCGTTAATACAATATTTTAAGGAAATGAAACAGGCATTCAATAGATCGATTCAGTTATTTAAAAGAATTAAGAATCGAAAAGCCTTGTTCGAGGCATAAATTCATTATTTTTAAGGAATTTTGATTCGAACACCTTTGTTCAGTATTTAATACTGACATGAAATAGGAACTGAATGTCGAACATGGAATAATTATCATGGTTTTATCGGGAAAGAAAAAAATACAGCAACAGAACATCATTTGGCAACACTACTCTCTAGTTATGACGGGAGGTTGACGTTGGTACAACAACAGTTAAACCGTCGCAATTTTCCCGAGGTGCGTAAGATTTTTCAAGTGAAAAAATATGGCCAATTTGTAAGGGACGTACAGAAAATGCGTTCGCAACAGCTGGCAGCAGTTTGCAGCTCACAGAAATGAATTTTTATCACTAAAATAGGAGTTTAAGATGTAAAATCACCGGCAATGAGCAAGTTTGGATGCTTACTAAATTTATTACGCGCATATTACCAAAGTTGTTCGATAATCAGGTCAGTTCGATATTTGATGAATTACCCTATTATCCATTTCATTATTTCATTAACAATAAAAATTTCAAACCCTCAACGTATGAGCCCTGTCGACAAAACAGTACGGTATTCATACCAACATATAGGTACATAGATCAGATTTATAATAAAGTTTTGTGACGTTTTAGGCAATGTAACACAAGAATTTGTATTCATTTTAAGCTTTGTGATCTTTTCATATTTGTTCAGGGCATTCCTCTAATACTCAGTATTGTATAAGGTCAATATTGAGTTGAATGTTGTCAACGAATTTCATAATTTCGCAGGTATAGATAGGTAATATAGTGGATTTTAAGACGTTTTACATGAATGGCAATGTGCCTGGAAATGCTTAGTTTTCAAGTTATTTGAGTTTGAAGTTATACAAACGGCACTCCTGAATGGCCTTTGTTGCGGAAAAGCAGTCATTGTTTTTGCAATAGAAACGGAAGCTAACCCCCTATTACAAACGTAAAGAGGTTGGGTCGTGAGGGGTAGCCACATTGGAGTTGGTCTCATTGTAAAAAATGCTCTAAATTGGAAATTAGAAGAAATTCCTGTTGGAAATGAATCCGAGAGTGAAGATCTGTTAGTAATAAAGTGTGAAAGAATGCATGTCAGAGAATGTGTTATTGTGGTTGTATGCTGTATGACAACTGATGGTATTTTAGCTCATCAAGAGAATGTAAAAAAGTATGAAATATTAACAAGAATTGTGCAAGAGCATTGCAGATGCCCTCTGATTGTGATGGGTGATATGAATGGCCATGTTGGTATACTTGGTGAGCCTGTGAATGCAAATGGACAAAAACTGATTGATTTCTGTGATGAGAATGAACTTGAGAACCTGAATGTGACAATAGGAAATGGCTTGCATACATGACAAAGCAGGGAATGTAAAACTGCAATTGATTATATGATAGTAAATAGTAGAGCAAGAATATGTGTCAAAGAAATGTTTGTAGATGAAGATGATTTTGATATTGATAGTAACCATAAAATCCTTGTACTAGAATATAATTGGGCTGAAAAGGAGTCAATGCAGAAGGCCAGCAGAGTAAAAGAAAATTAGCGTATAAAAATGGCAAACTGGGAAGAATTTAGAAATGAACTGAGTAGATGTAACTGGAACAGCTATGGAAATGTAAATGACCTAAATGGGGAGATTGCAAGAACCTTGGGTAAATCTGAAGGACATGACAGTTGTCGATTTTGCAAATTGTAATGGCTAAACATGGTTAATAACACCAAAATAAACAAGTTTTCTTCTATGCACTTTTCGTCTCAAGTGAGTATTTTATTAGTTATTGCGGTAAATAACTTACCGCAACTCCAGTGTTTGAAGCGGAAAAAAATTCTTCGATTGAGTAATATGGCAACACTGCAATGGTGTCTCACTTCCAGCGCTCTGTCTTGAAAGACGAAACCAAACCTACCGCTATACCTCGTTAAATACTCATTTGACGAAAAAAGTGTATAGAAGAAAAGTTGTTTATTTCAATGTTATTACCATGTTTCAAGCAACAAAAATTCAAAAATCAATGAGTAGCTGTTTATTCAAGCGCATTCGTCATCAATGACGAAACTAAACTTACCGCGATAAATCGTAAAATACTCATTTGAGACAAAAAGTGCATGGAAGAAAACTTGTTTATTTCGATTCAATTAATTAGGTTCAGACACCAAAAAGTGGAAAATCGACAACTGTCATCTCCTTCAGATTTACCGAACCTTGTATGATGTGGCAGAGCAAAAAATCGGTAGAATGAAATGCAGGAAAATTACAGGGAATGCTAGGTGGCTTACAAGTGAGATAAAGGAAGAACAAATGAGAAGAAAGACTTTAAATAAAAAACAACAAAATATTAGAAAAATGTATGAAAGAAACAATTACTGAGGATGAATGGCAAAGTGTATGGAATGAGTACAAGGACCAGCAGAAGAAAGTAAAGAGAATGATCAATGAGGCTAGAGTTAAAGAGGAGAGACACCAAGTTGAAAATCTAAGAAAGAAAGGTCCAGATGGAATAAAAGATTGGTATAGGTTTATACAAGGTAATGATAGAGGTAGTGAAGTTCAAGTTGATGAGTTAGTAGTCAATGGTTGCAGTGTGCAAGATAGGATGCAAATGGTGAAAGCAGTTGAAGAATACTGGGAGGACATTGGTGGAATGAATGAGCAGGTTAGTGATGATGAACCCGTAAATTTTCTGATGGATGAACGTGAACTGCAAATGGAGGACAAAGTCACTTGTAAAGAGATTGTAAGTTTTTTGAAGAAAGTGAAAAATGGAAAGGGATGTGGCCCTGATAAGATCCCATATAAGTTCTATAAATGTGGAGGAGAGAGTGTAGTCAGTATGTTGAAATGTTTATTTGATGAGATATGGAAGAGTGAAAGAGCACCGGATGACTAGAACAAGTGTAATGTACTGTTACATAAGGGTGGACATAAGAGTATGAATAACTTAAAAATTACAGACCAATTGCACTGGGCGACACTGTATGTAAGATCTTTTGTGATATTTTGAATGAGAGAATGAAAAATTTAGTTGAGGAATTAGGAGTCCTGGGAGGAGAACAGAATGGTTTTAGGCAAGATAGACGTGGGGAGGATAATCTGTTTGTAGTGAGTGAAATAATTGAGCAAATAAAGAAGGATGATAAGAAGGTATTTTCAGCATTCCTGGATATTAAAAAGGCGTATGACAGAGTGGATCGGGTTAGGCTGTTTGAAATTTTGAGAAAAGTTGGTTTTAGCAGAAAAATAGTGAACACTGTACAGAGTCTGTATGAGAACACAAGTGCTATGTACAGGTTAGGAAATTTGGAAACAGGGCAAGTGAGGAGTGTTAGAGGAGTGAGACAGGGCTGTACTCTGTCCTCCCTGTTGTTTGGATTGTACACAGAAGAATTAGCAGTTCGACTGAGAAGGAGTGGCTTAGGACTGAAAGTTGGTAATGAGAGACTGAGCTGTTTGTTGTATGCTGATGATGTGGTTGTGGTTAGTGAATGTGGTCATGAGCTACAAAGGATGCTTGACATTGTGAACGGATATAGTACAGATTCCAAGATGAACTTTGATGCCTATAAAAATAAGGTCATGGTTATAAATAGTGATGAGACTGATAGAGACAGACTGTGGAATATTGGAGAAATCAGAATAGGTAGAACAAAAGAATACAAATATCTAGGTTGCATGATGAGTGAAGATGGATGTACTAGAACTAAAGGTGAGAAAGTGGCAAAAGCAATGCAGTGGAGTGGACGGTTAGGTAGTGTGGCCAGATACAGAGCAAATAAATACAAATGTGTGAGAGGAATGTGGAAGTATGTTGCTGTACCTAGTGTCATGTATGGTATGAGTGCTCTTGCTTGGAATGGAAGTGATCTTGAAAAGCTGGATGTGATACAAAATAAGGTACAGGGTGGGGCAGAAAAACCTATCCGATTTCAAATCCCTTTTTCTCAGAAGAGGGAGCAGGTAGAGTAGTGGAGTAAAAACCGTTAGAAAGCCAGTTTTATGCCATTTGTCAGTAGTCAACATGCCTTGGTCTCGTGAACATCGTGCTTTTGTTATTGAGCGGTTTATCGAACGCGGCGGTTCGATAATTGCTACACAATGTGCTTTTCGAATTCATTTCGGACTCGGGCGTCATGATCCTGTTCCACATCATGCTACGATTAAAGTGTGGGTGTCAAATTTTAGACAGACGAGTTCAGCATTGAAAAAGAAGTCGCCTGGACGTCCCAGGACAGCAACAGGACCTGAAAACGTGGCCAATGTGAGAGCCGCGATTGAACGTTCCCCGCGTCGTTCGGCGCGAAAACATTCGCTCGCTTTGGCGATTTCCAACCGCAGTATTCGGCGCATTTTGCACCGGGACCTCAAAATGCATCCCTACAAAATGGTTGTTGCACAGGAATTAAGTGAAAGGGATTTTGAAACCCGTACGAACCTGTGTCGCGATCTCCGAGAACTCCCAAACGACGATGTTGTGCTCTTCACGGACGAAGCCCATTTTCACCTTTGTGGTGCCGTTAACAGGCAGAATTTTTGATATTGGAGTGACGAAAATCCTCGAGAAATCCATCAGGAACCCCTCCATAGCCCAAAAGTGACTGTGTGGTGTGCTTTTTCCCGCCTAGGCGTCTGGGGGCCTTACTTTTTTTAAGAAAATGGGCAAACCGTAACGGTCAACAGCGAGCGCTATTGTTTCATGCCGGAAAATTTTCTTAGACCCAAAATGGAAGAAAATGGCGTGGAAAATGTGTGGTTTCAACAGGATGGTGCAACCGCCCACACATCGCGACGATCAATGGACATTCTCGGGGAACTGTTTCCCGGTCGCCTCATTTCCCTGAGAGGTGATCTTGGCTGGCCGCCGCGCTCACCGGATCTCACTCCATGTGACTTCTTCCTTTGGGGTTACCTCAAATCAAAGGTTTACCAGCATCGACCAAGGACCCTTCTTGCTTTACAAAGGGAAATTGCTCGGGCAATTGAAGAAATTCCTGTGGAAATGACGGTGAAAGTCATGGAAAGCTACCGCGAGCGCCTAAATCAGTGTATCCGCTCCCAAGGACGACATTTGAGTGATGTGTTTTTCAAAACTTAAATTTAAAAATGGCATAAAATTTGCAATATGCTAATAAAAAAAATTTTCTGACAACTTCAGTCGTTTTAATTTTATAACGTTTTGAAATCGGATAGGTTTTTCTGCCCCACCCTTTAGGACGTGTAGCATTGGGTGCTCCAAAATGGACAGCTACAGAAGCCATTAGAGGTGACCTAGGGTGGAGCCTATTTTCAGAAAGAATGATGAAAGCTGTGCTGAATTATAAGGTGAGAATTGAAAGAATGCGGAATAGCAGGTGTGTAAAGCGAATTTTTGAATGGAATCTGAGTGTAAACTATTGGGAGAAAGTATGTTGGGGGCATGCAAGGAAACTTAGTATGCAAAAAATTATTCATGTTAGAATTGGGAGACCTGTGGATGACTGGAGTTTGATAACTGTTGGAGGTGAAGGGCCTGAGTGGGACTGCAAGAGGTGGAAGAAAGAGATTGAGAGGCAAACAAAGAGTATGGATTGAATAAGTGGAAGCTTAGCATGATGCGGAAGCCTACACTCAACTGGTATATGAAAAAGGAAGCACCCAAGTTTGAGATGTTCTATGATGGTAGTTTTGGAAGTCAACTCTTGTTTGCTGTGAGATGTAAGTCATTGAGTGTGAACAGACGTACATGGAGATGGAATGAGAATAATAACAGATTATGTTGGCAGTGTAATAGTGGAGTGGAGGAAACAATTGAGCATTTTGTGCTGGAATGTATTAAGTATGAGCAAGAGAGAGAAAGTTTTATGAATGTGGTGTTTGAGCAGTATGGAGAGAATGAGTGGAGTGCCAGATGTGCTGAAGATGATTGCGGTATGAGCTGTCTTGCTGGATTGGATCAGGAGTGTAATATGAGTATCATTGATGCTATGAAAGTATTTCTTGTGCGTGCCTGGAGTAAGAGACAGTGACTGGAATGAGCCAGTCAGGTAGAGTGGGCTGTAATGACCCAATGTGCCCGGGGATGGTGTTTTGACACACTGGTTGTCCCGGTGAGCCATCCAATGGTGGCTTGTGACAAGGATTGATAGATCCTGAGTAGTTTAGTGGACGAGTCTGGTACCAGGCGCTGAACTCTTTGTGTGAAAATTGTGGAGGGAATTGTAGGCCGCTACAAAGGCCCCGACACTGTCGGCCCTCAAGTTCAAGTTCAAGTTTATAGATCTCAACTCAGAAGAACGATTAGCAAACCTTCCTACAGACACAAGAAAGATATACCTAACCAGCACTGATGCATCCATCAACCTAACTCGCACCAACCCTCTCAGGATCGCCGAAGCAGTCAACGGTGCTGTTGGAGCTGTAAGTAATGTGGAATATCTGCATAGTGGTTTGCCCTTGATTACTACTATATCTTTAGAACAAAGTCATAAACTATTACAGCTAAAAAATCTGTGCATAAATGGAAAAAATATCTCAATTACTACTTCCGTGGCTTGGACCACACATCTTTCATATGGCAAAATGCTGGCACACGAATTAGCTGATGAACCCCTAAACTATATATTAACCATGCTAGAGAATCATAATGTGGTTGCTGTGCAAAAACTTCTCCTAGATCCAAAGAAAAGCCATGTGCCTCTTTATGTATTGACATTCTTGTGCCCATCACCGCCAAGTGAAATCCGCCTTGGATATGTCCAATATAAAGTCGACAAGTATTACCCTAGTCCTATGCAATGTAGTGAATGCCTCCAATATGGTCATTCAAGGATCAGATGCTCTACCATACAGCCCATCTGTAGTCAATGTGCCACAACTGGTCACAGCGCAGATACCTGCCGTCACAAGCAACCAAAATGTTACCACTGTTCTAGGGAGCATCCAGCTACCTCGAGACTTTCTATAGCATACCTTCAAGAAGTAGATGCCTGTCACCTTACAACTGATGAAGGAATAACATTTGCAGAGGCTCGTGCAAGAGTGTGTCAACAGAATAGCACCAACTACAGCTCACACAACTCCAATATCAGTGCACAATTAGCTCCTACACACGCAACTATCAGTACTAACCTAAGTCTTCCTCAGACACAACGCAATACGGTACCTGACATCAATTCTTCAAATGTATTTCCCAGTCTTTCAGCACAGACATGCAACTCTCTACCTACTCTTCAACAATGTTCTTAATCAGATAATCAGAGTTACCCTTCAGTTAAAGTGCTAGCCAATATCAGAGTTAAAGTGCTAGCCAATCTTGCAATGGCCACTTATTACCAGCCTCACAACCTCCCTTACCCTACAACTCATCAGACACCCTCAGACACCAATCAGTCCTATGTCCCACAACCTAACCCACAAGCATCACAACACATGCCATCCATAAACTCTCAGCACCACTCACAACTCATGCCACAAGCTCCACAACACACTCCACAGCCTAATACACAACACATGCCATTCACTAACTCTCAGCACCCCTTTCAACCACTCACACAGCCTTCATTACCTCTGCCAACTAATCTTGATTTTGCTCACATCCTTGTTAAACTGATACCTATCCTCATCAAGCTATTCCTCAGTTCTCAAATAACTGACAAAGTGGAATGCTTCATTGAGCTTGGCAGCCTTCTTAATGCAAGTGACATAGTTACAGACTCTCTGACTAAGCTAGGACACACTTCAAGGATTTCTGCCTACTACAATGGAACCTTCGATCCCTCAATGCTCGATATCCCAACCTACAAAAACTTATTGCCGATCTGTCCCCTCAGGTCTTATGCCTCCAGGAAACACAGCAAACAGCAGGGCAAACAACAAATATTAAAGGCTTCCAACAGGTGATAGCCGGTATGATCGAGTGGCTAGCAGGGTAGGGGGTGTTGCAATATATGTTGGTTAATCAATCAATCAGGTTCTTCTTCCTCTGGAGTTGAGTCTGGAAGCATGTGCTACAAAAATATTTCTACCGCAAATAAGCATAACTCTATGTTCTCTATACCTTCCACCTAACTTACCTAACTCATTATTACAAACCGAACTGCCACTCCTGATAACTGAACTACCCAGACCTTTCATTCTATCTCTTGACTCAAATGCACACCACATCTCATGGGGCTCTCCATCAAATGACCACAGAGGCTCTATTATTGCCCAATTCCTGGAAGACAATAATATATTTCTAATGAACACCTCAGAACCCACCTTTCTTACATCACAGGGAAACTTTAGCCACATAGACCTCACTCTCTGCTCTCCAGATATAGCACCATTGTTCACATGGATGGTACACCCAGACCCTTGCACAAGTGACCACTTTCCAATTCTAGTATCATCTAACCTAACTTCTCCAGACATGCATACATCCAGATGGCTTCTCAAAACAGCAGACTGGACTTCATTCCGGAACTCACTTACCCTAACCTCCTATTTCCTTTCCCCTACTCAAGCATGTGGCACTGTAACATCTGCTTTCATGTCTGCGGCTGAGCAGCACCTCCAAAAATCACGCCCAAGTACAAAAAAAATGTCTCTGTTGGTGGAACAAAGCTTGCTCGGTCAAAATGAGAAATAAAAAGAAAGCACTTAACAAATATAAGAAAAACAGAGGCAATACATCACTTTGGATTGAATACAAGAGAGCCTGGGTGGTTTTCATTAAAACCACCAAGGAAGCCAGAATGCAAAACTGGCAAGCATTTGTGTCATCAATAAGCAGCAAATCAACAAGCAGTCAAGTGTGGAACAAGGTGAGAGCCTTCAAAGGAAAACCAGTTACAAAACTCATTGCCCTACGAATCAATAACCATCCTACCACCAATCCTACTACTGTATCAAATGAATTTGCTCATTTCTTCTCTCAAAGAAACTGTGTCACCTCAGCCAATGCAGTATTCCAAACCCACAAGCAACTTACAGAGAGAAATCCTCCTAACTTTCAATACTCTTCATCTCCTTGGTATTATAAACCTTTTTCACTCAGTGAACTGAGAAAGGCCATCAGAACCTCAACATCAACATCTCCTGGAGCAGATCAGGTACCTTTCATGTTTCTTCAGCAACTTTCCAGCCACCATCAACACAGCCTCTTGGCCTTCTACAACTTTCTATATAGCAATGGTTTTCCACATCAATGGCATGAAGCCATAGTTGTCCCTATTATTAAACCAGGTAAGCCATCTTTCCTTACCTCTTCATACAGACCTATCTCACTGACAAACTGTTTATGCAAGGTCTTAGAGAAGATGGTCAACTGGCAACTGCAAAGCCACCTGGAAAAGTGCTCCTTTTTTGACACCTCACAGAGTGGATTTCGAGCATCACATAACACAATTGATGCTCTGTGCAGACTGGAGACCATCATTCAGGAAGCTCTGGCATTGGGAAACTATTGTGTAGCAGTACTACTTGATATCTCACATGCTTTTGATTCTGTGTGGCACCTAGGACTCCTGCAAAAGTTAAAACAAATTGGACTGAGAGGCAACCTACCCAAATTTATACAAAACTTCCTCACCTCTCGCTCTCTCAGAGTACGCACCTGCGGCACATATTCTACTTCCTTCCCAGCTACAAGTGGTGTTCCCCAGGGCTCAGTCATCAGCCCAACTCTTTTTACAATCTTTATAAATGACCTGTTTTCCGATATTCCAAACTCTGTCCAGCATTCACTATATGCTGATGATTGTGCCATCTGGTGCACACATGCCAGTCTGGACACAGCAACAGACCAACTCCAACAAGCACTGCACCAAATAGAACAGTAGTCTTACAAATGGGGCCTGGAGTTCTCCGCTAGCAAAACTGAAGCCATCATTTTCACTCGCAAACGTAATTATGCAATTCCAAAACTCCACTTCTGCCATAGGAACTTGACCTTCGTTAATATGGTGAAGTTTCTGGGACTGCACTTTGACAGATCTCTCACTTGGAAGCACCACATTGGGACGCTAGCATCGCGTTGCCAATCTGACCTACGTTTGCTGTCAGTAGTATCTGCCCGGGGCTGGGGAGCTGATTTTACAACCCTCAGGCAGCTATACATGTCGCTTGTTCGATCAAAGTTAAGTTACGGCAGTTTCCTTTATGGCTCAGCTGCTGAGATATATCTTGCAAAGCTGGACAGAATACAATATGCAGCTGCCCGAACCATGCTAGGAACACTCCAGTGCACCACAACCTACAGGCTGGAGGCAGAAGCAAACTTACTTCCTTTAAAGTATCAGAGACAGTCCCTCCTAATGTCCTTCTGCTGCAGGAGTATTGGCCATCCCACAACACCCAGTGCGTCTGATATTGCTCGACTACCACCCATTTGCCCTTTTTGATTACTTAAATATCCCACTATCTTTCCTGGGATGTGCATACAGAGAATTCCAGAAGGCAGGACTGAAGTTTACAGACATTCAAACCATCTCAATGTCTTGTAGATACACTACTCCTGATCTTCTTGTCTCTTCCTCTCTCTCCATTATGCCAAGAGATAGTACTCCTGATGCTAACTGGCAAGCCGTGGTATCAGACCTACTGGCAGCACATCCGACCCGCTCGGCAGTCTATACTGATGGTTCATTGAAGGATGATGTTGTTGTTGTTGTTTTGCCCCGACGGCCGCTCGAAGGGGTCCGCCAGGGCCTGGCTCGAGGCGAAGAGGGGTGTGGTTATATGGGCCTCTGGAAGACGCCCGCGTCGTGCAGAAACCTCACGACGTCCGTGGGGCGAGTCCAGAGGTGCTCCAGTGCATGTATCTGGTGTGTGTGTCGGTGTGCGTGTAGGGCGGGACAGTGTAGGAGGACATGCGGAAGATCGCCCACGTTGGCATGGCACCAGACGCAGCTGTCGTCCTCCGCAAGTCCTATTCTGTGCATGTATGAGGGGAGTGAAGTGTGGTGCCCGCACCGCAGCCGCGCCAGGTGGACTCGATCCTGCCGGGGGAGGGATCGCTCCGTCGAGGGGACGGGGGGGGGTCTCACTCCTAGGAGGGAGTTAGGGGGTAGGGCAGCGAGGGCGCGTGAGGTGAACTGTGTGTGTATGTGTGTGCGTAGTGAGGTGTCAGGGGGGCAGGGAGGGAGGGAAGTCATATAGTGTTTTGAGGTGTGTGGCCGGGGTGGTGTGTAATGTTCGTTGGGTTGGCCGGGGTTGTTGCATGTAGTGTAGCGGGTGGGCAGGGTCTTGTGTGGAGGTGTAGAAGTTTGTCCCTAGCGTGTTCATGTGGTCAAGGAGGGGGAGGACAAGGGCTTCTTCGTGTAGGTGTGCTATAGGGGTCGATCGTGTACAGCCCGTGGCAATGCGCAACGCTGTGTTTTGTGTGGACTGTAGTTTCTGTAAGTGTGTGCGAGCAGTGTCTGCGTACCAAGATGTGTGTGCATAAGTGAGGATGGGTCTGATGAACTGTTTGTATACTGTTGTTATGTCTTCCTTGGAGTGGCCGTATGTAGTGTGTGTTAGTGCTCGGAGGACGTTCAGCCTAGTGTTGCATTTAGTGTTGATATTGTTAGTGTGTGGGCTGAACGTAAGACCTCTGTCATATGTAACTCCAAGGATTTTGGGTGTGTCTGTGTAGGGGATGGGGGTGTTGTTTAATGTGACGTGGGGATGGATGTTGTATTCTCTATTATAAGGTGTGATGAGTGTGAGTGAGGATTTGTTTGCGGAGACCTTGAGTCTGTTTGTTTCTAGCCAGTTCTCTATTATGTGGATGTAGTCTTGTAGTTGAGTGGCGGCGGTCTCGTGTTTAGGGTGTAGGGAGAAGATGGTTAGGTCGTCTGCGTATGTGAGGAGGTGTGTTTGTGGGTGTGTAGGGGCCGGTATGTCGTGGAGGAATAAGTTGAATAGTGTAGGTGAAAGCACGGAGCCCTGCGGTACTCCGTTGGTGAAGTGTTTTGTTATGGAGGACTTGCCGTTGTATGTTGTGTAGCCATGGCGGCCCGAAAGAAAATTGGCGAGCCATTTCTGAAGGTTATGGTGGATGTGTGTGTTGAGTATTTTGTTAATAAGTAAGTGACGGGGAACTGTGTCGAAGGCCTTGCTTATGTCGATGGCAGCTAACAGTGTGCGTGGAGCAGGTTTGGGAGAGTTAAGGCCTTCGAGAATTGTTTGTGTCATGTGCGTGAGGAGAGTGTTAGTGGAGTGTTGTTGCCTGAAGCCGTGTTGTGAGGGTGAGAGTGGGACGTGTGGTGAGATGTTGTGAAGAACCAGCCTCTCTAGTATCTTTGAAGGGTTGCACAGAAGTGATATAGGTCTGTAAGAGGCTGGATCTGTGGGTGATTTGTTGGGCTTCAGGATGGGTAGGATCTTGGCTGTCTTCCAGATGTTGGGTATGCTGTTGTTTGCGACTGAGTGGTTGAAGATGTCTGTGAGGGCCCTGATGGCTTGTGGTCCTAAGTGTTTGAGGTGAATGTATGAGATGCCATCATGTCCGGTGGTGCCTGTATGTTTAGTGTTGGAGACGGCCACCGCCGTCATGTGAGGTGTAAAGGGCGTGTACGTGTTGTCGATCTGTAGAGCATGCAGGCGGCGCAGTATGATCCTATTCTCGTGTTTGTGTGGGAGTCGGCTAATGTTTGAGTAGTGTTTAATGAGTGTGTCCGCCTGCTGCTTGTCTGTGGGGATGTTTGTGTGGTGAGAGAGGATGGCCTCGTGCGTGGTAGTGTTGTCGGTGTATTTGTTATTGAGGCCCCTCAGAAGTTTCCATAGTCTACTTGGGTCAGTGTCAAAAGTGATCGTGTCTAGTGTTTGTTTCCACCTGGCTCGTTGTTCGTCTTTGATGTTGTTGTCTATTTCTACATTGAGTTCTTGTATTCGAGCCAGGGTGTTGGGTGTGAGGGGAAGTGAGCGAAGATGGTTCCTAGTTTGAAGTTTGAGTTTTGTATTGGGGTTGAATGTTGGATTAAAGTGTCTTCTGTGTCCTGTTGGGATATGGTGTTTGTTTGCGTTCGTGATGGCTGTGTTAAAGTGTTGTACTGCCGCATCAATGCTGGTGTAGTTGTTCAAAGTGAAATTGTGTAAAGAGTCTTCGATTGATGCGGTGAAGGAGTGCCAATCTGCGTGTTTGTAATTTGTGAATGAGCGTGAGTGTAGTGAGGGGAGTGGTCTGTGAAATGAGAGTGTAATGAGAAGAGGGAGGTGATCGGAGGGGA
Source organism: Morinoia aosen (assembly GCA_030386875.1). NCBI lineage: Eukaryota > Metazoa > Arthropoda > Malacostraca > Amphipoda > Talitridae > Morinoia > Morinoia aosen. The sequence continues at coordinate 6,399,383 of CM059573.1, forward strand.
GTTCGTGGAGCGCATGCCACGAGCATCTGAGGGCAAGTGATGGTGAAGCCAGGGATGTCAGGGGAGGTGGGGGCGGTGTTAATGTTATAGGGCTTGCGGGTGGGTGTGTCGGGGTCATTGAGGATTACCAGGGAGTCTAGTTGTTGAAGGATGAGGTGTCCGCGGGTATCGTTTGTTTGGGAGGTGAGCCATGTAGTGTGGTGAGCGTTGAGGTCCCCCAGGACGTAGATGTCAGGTAGTGTTTCTACGTATGATGTGTTTGGGGAGTATCCTGGGGGGCATGAGGAGGTCGGAGGGGTGTAAATGTTTGCGATGTTGATGTCGTGTTTGTGTACCCTAATTCTTACAGTCTGTATTTCTAGAGTGTTGTCTTGGGGCATGTTTGCGAGTGTGTGGGCTGTTGTGTTTGTGAATGGGATTGCCTTGTGTATGAGGGTGATAAGGCCGCCGCTGCCGCCGTCTCTTTGTCTGTCGAGTCTAAGTGTGGTGTAACCAGGAAACTTTGGTGTAAGTGAAGTGTTCCTAAGTTTTGTTTCCTGGATAGCGGCTATGTGTATGTTGTGGGTAGTGAGTGTGTGTTTAAGTTCCATCTGTTTGTTTGTGATGCCGTCTATGTTTAATTGTAGTATGTTAAGTTGATGGGAGGGTGGCATTAAGTCAATTGTTTGTGCGGGAGGAGGTGTGGGGGGCGGAGAGTCAAGAGGGGGGGAGGAGGGCTGGGGGGGGTGTCGTCTCGTCTGGGGGGGGAGTCTCTGTGGGGAGGACGTGCCCGAAGGCGGGGACGGGGAGGAGTCCGGGTGTTGGAAGCTGCGTCGGGGGAGCTGTCTTGGGGTGGGTTGTCGTTGGGGTCAGGGAGAGGGTGAGGGGCAGGAGGGAGACACCCAGGCGACTGGGAGGCAGGCGTGGGGGATTGTGTTATGGGTTGGGTGGCAGTGCAGGCACAACCACCCGGGCGGTATATGTTGGTGTTGTCTCACCCCAGAGCATCGTATATTGTAGTGGGTCCAAGAGCTGCACCGTGGGCACTGGATGGCACCCATGCGCCGTTGGTATGGGCGGGTGCAGGTCGGGATGATGTGGCGGGCTGTGGTGTCTACAGTGACGACTTTCAACTAAAGCCCAAACTCCCACAAGGTTGCTCATTCTATTCTGCAGAGCTCTATGCCAAATACACTGCTCGGCTTTTTCTATCAAAATTGAGTGGAAACTTTATCATTCTATCAGACTCTCTATCCTCAATTCTTGCAATCAGCTCACCTAATCGTCCCACCCATTTCCTTATTGTGTGGATTAGCAACTTGCTCCTTGCCATGACCCCTGGGAAAGTAACATTGCACTGGATTCCAAGTCATAAAGGCATTAAAGGCAATGAAAGTGCAGATACATTAGCCAAGGAAGCACTGGTTCTACCAAATACTGTGGCACTTCCACTCTCTTACAGAGAGCTCCACTCCAAACTTAATTCCTTCTACTTGGGGGAATGGCAGTCTGACTGGGCTGCTCGCCCTGCAAACCTAACCAACTTCAAGAGACAAATAAACACAGAATCAGTTCCTTGCAAACTTCCCCGCACCAGCCAAATTGCCTTCACCCGCATTCGACTTGGCATAATGCGCCTAACGCACAGCCACTACCTTACAAGATCTCTGCCCCTGAGGTGCAACTGCTGCCACTGTCCTCTCACTCGAGCACATCTTCATTACTTGCCCAAATTATGATAATTTCCGCCTACCGCTGCGTCAGCTCTTCACTGCCAACAATGTGCTGTTCACAGTAAATGCCATCATCAGCCCTCTTCTGTGTCCTGATGCAATCATAGACTTCCTGAGAACAACAGACTTCCTCTCAAGAATTTGATCCTGAAACAAGCAATGCAGAGAAAGAGCGCCATGGCCTTCGTTGGCGACGCGCCTCATCCAACCCGAAGTAAGTAACCGCAGAAGCAAAAAAAAATACTGAAAGCCTTTTGATAACCTGAAATCATGAAATGATCAACATGGTCTCAAACTAAAAGCGAGCAAAAAAGCAATATATTTGGATCTAAAGATAGATTATTTTTGGATCTAAAAATAGATTATTTTTGGATCTGAATGTAAATTATCTACCTACTTCAAACCATTAAAAATTCAACATTGTTTCCTGATGTCGTTAGAGCTTAAGATTATATGTCAATGTACGATGAGACTGTCAAAAGCGTTTCACCCCACTACATCTCCATGTCGCTTTTATTACATTCATTTACAAGCCTTATTGCAATTAATTAAAATAACTGGCTATGGGAATACATTTTTATGATTTTCTTTCTGTCTCTTGTAAAAGCATTGACATAGGCTATTATGGTACCCATATATGTTTATCAATTAATGATCTTTCTATTAAGACATTTTAAAAAGCAATGTTATTCATCTTGTGCTACAACTTTATAAAACATTATGTATTTCCTATTCTTATTCATTTTGTAATATGTTATTATTGTCTCCTGTGGCAATTTTTCATTTCTGGCGCTTGTGAGTATTTTATGACAGCATTATTTAAGGAGTTAAATTAAAAAATTGCCTCAATTATTTTGTAAAGTGGTTAACGTTTGAAGGGGTGACATCAACAATTGTGTTGAAATCAGCTCCATGATGGCGGCGGCTACCCGGTACGGCCGCCGCTATCTTGGAGCTGATGTAAACACAATTGCGGACGTAACCCTAATAGGTGGGTTTGAAGTTTTGAACCTTTATTTATAATTTTCACTACAAGAACTGTGGCTCCCCCTCAAGACCCAACCAGTTTGCGTTTGTAATAGGGTGTTAGCTTCTGTTATTAATCAAATTCTGCTTGGCGCTCGCTTCCTTTGGCGCGCTTAAGCCAACTTCAAAGGTTAATAATTTGAAAATAACGCATCAGCGAGCAGAATGTCATTCATGTAAAACGTTCTTAAATAGGCTCCTTTAGTTATTCTTAGGAATAGAATTATTATTTTTTGTGATCGCATTAAAGTTAACATTGGCCTTTTTGGTGCCTACACTGCCTAAACATAGTTAATTAGATTGAAATGAACAATTTTTCTTCCATGCACTTGCCATCGCAAATGAGTATTTAACGAGTTATAGCAGTAGGCTACTTGTTGCAATTCAATTGTTGCAAGCCTGGGAAAAATGAAGGGAAGACCCCAAATGGACTCAGCCACATGAGGGGAAGACACCAATGGACTCTCCCTTTAAAAGTTGAATAATCATTAGGTTAAATAACATTATCTTGTCTAGAATTTGTTACTAACCAGTGGATGTAGTAAGAAGTAGTTTTTATTTTGTTATTATGTAGTTTCTTTCTATGAATTTCCCAATTATTCTTAAATAAATTATAAAATTATGGTAAAATAATAATACAATTAAAAAAATTTTTGGTCAATATGCAGTTTAACCCGTCGCCACGTCCTGGACTCTTAGAAGGTCGGCAAAGCTAGTACATGTTTCACATCAGCAAACCTAGGGTTGCCATATATGGTCTTAAGCGTCTCGTTGAGCGCTATTCATTGGTGTAAGGTAAAATTAGGTGGGGGGAACAGAGAAGGAGAGGTAACAAGCTCAAATCTGAATGAATTCTTCTGCTCAGTCTGGAGTGTAGCTACCGGCGCTGCACAACCTCTTAGAAGGCCAACAGTGTAGCTGAGGCATACCAGCACACACTCTGCCTCTTAGAAGGTCACCATCATTTTTATTTTTTCATGTTTTTTTTTCCAAAAATGGGAGTCCAAATCCACAGGTTTATTCCTAGGCAAAAAGTAATACCACCATTGTATTTGGGAGGAAAAGCTCTATGCATATCAAACTCTTTATAAGCAATGAAACAGCCTATACACAAAATGAACTAAAAAATAAAAACTGTGTTTTACATATAAAGCACATAACTCCGGAACTATTAGACCTGAAAAAAATTCACATACCAGAAGATTCAGCAACTCAGAATCTATGAAAATGCATCATAAAAAAAACATGAAAGTGCAATAAATAAAAAATGGCCAGTGATTTTCTGATTTCTGTTTTTTGAATTTTACCAAAATAAAAACTCAAATTTCGTAGATTTTTGTTGGGGTAGCAGCATTTTTTTCCCCACTGACAGAAAGAGCAACTCTCTCTCTTTACAATGAACCCCCAATGAAACTTCTAACATGATTAATGAATGTACAGTAAGTTGCACAGTTGACCCATTTTCTCCAAACCTCCCGGTAGGTCGGCCATGTGGAGACAGGTTAAACCTTTCACAAATATTAAAAATTCAAGGTAAATGTTGAGCATCGGGTAGTAATCGATTTTGCAGTTTTCGGTGCCTAAACATAATTAATATGGTGGAAGTAAACAAGTTTTCTTCTAGGCACTTTTTGTTGGAAATGACTATTTTACGAGTTAAAGTGGTATATTAATTTTTGTCTTTGATGACAAATGCGATTGAATAAGCAGCTACTAATCAATTTTCAAATTTTTGTTGCTTAAATCATGGTAATAACATTGAAATGAATTAGTTTTCTTTTATAGACTTTTTGCGGCAAATGAGTATTTTATGAGTTAGTGCGGTAGGTTTTATTTTTTGCGCAATTGAGCTGTTAGAGTACGTTTAAATACATAGTAATTTATTATTATCTCACCCCGCGGAGCCTGAACCCATTTCTCGGATCTTTTAGTTAATAACACAATAGAAATTATCACCCAAAAATAATGAGTTATAGCAGTGTGTTAACTTTCCTCTTAGCTGGTGGGAATACGCTCGAGCATTCAAGCGCGTCGGAAGGGATAGTCCATTGCAGTGTTGCCATACGACGCGCTTGATGAATTACTTCCCGCTTCAAACACTAGAGTTGCAGTAAGCCATTTACTGCTATAACTAGAAAAAAGTCATTTCCAACGGAAAGTGCATAGAAGAAAACTTGTTTATTTCGATCTAATTAATTTGGTTTAGGCACCGAAAATCAATTACTACCCAACGCTCAACGTTTACCAAATTCCGTTCCAAAGAATCACCAAAGGAGCACATTTAAAAACGTTTTACAAGAACGACACAGCTTGCTGATGTTATTTTTGAGTTGTTCTAGTCTTGAATTTGTGTGTTCCATAGCAGTTGCTTTGCGCGCTTGAGCTATTAGAGTACGTTTGGGTACTTAGTAATTCATTATTAGCCGACCCTGCAGAGCCTGAATCCACTTTTAGGATCTTTTAGTTAATAACACAATAAAGGTTATCACCCTAAAATATTAGCGGGACTGGAGTACTGAATACTTGAATCTAGGGTATTAAATCCTAGGGTTTTGCTAATGTTCTACGGTGGCCACCATATTGAAACTGATGTCAACTGCATATCAATTTTAGTATTCACTACTCTACTCCTGCTAATATTTTTGTGTGAATGTTGTGAGTATTGCGGAGGGAATTGTAGGCCATTACAAAGGCCCAGACACTGTTGGCCCTTGCCTTCAAGTTTGTCTGTAATATTCAGCTTGTATGAGTTGGAATATATTGTGTTAGCCCTTGCCCATTCAACAGGTCTTTGGCTTTATACATGCACCCAAGAAATAATTCTTAAATATGTGTTCTTCAAGTGTTCATTGGTTGTTCTTCATTTCTTGATTTTGCTGTGTTTTGTGATTAAATAATTTTGTAATGCATTCTTTTTCCGTTTTCAGACGCCTCATAGTAAAACTAGAGAAGTGTTTCTTTTCAAAGCTATTCTTCCACATGTTATAACAAAGTGTGGATCTGGTGAGTGTTGCTGCATCATTCAGTTTTACTTTGCTTGTATATATTTTTTGTTGCTCTAGGCTAACATTTACTTTGTTGAGCATGGTAGTCCATTTTGGCCTTTTGTTTTTTTATTTCTTGTTTTGTTGAAAGATTATTAGTGTTTTCAGTTTTGCTAGGTTTCAGGACCATGTAGTAAAATTTTTCCTAAGTTGCACTGTTGAATTTGTTGCCGGATGATTTGATCAAAGTTTCATTTCATCAATAATCATTTCGTAGTCCATTTTTTCAGTTCATTAGTTTCATTGTAAATAATGCATATCCTTGTTTAGCATGAATTCTCATGCTTTATTTCAATCTACTTCTTGTTTTATTTTGAGGAATCCAAATAGACTGGTATGGTTTATTTGATTTTTTCATGCATTTTCATATCGTGTTATTTCTGTTGTCAGGGCTATATTTATAGTGGCTTCTCCTGATTTGTCTTCTTTGTTTCCAAGTCCTGTCACTTGTTTTTGCATCACCAATCATCTGTTCCACAATAAAGCATCATCATTTTCCAAACCAAGTTTTATTACTACTATTGTGGGGTCAAAAATAGCTACAGGTAATGATGCACAAATGCTAGTGCCCCATCCTCTTACAAACTCAAATCTTCAATGCTGATGCATTATAGCACTTTGTGCAGTGTGGCTTTGTCTTCAAGCATGAAGCGTGCGAAGGTTGTGGTGCACAAGCTGGCAGATGCTGAAGCAAAGAGGCTATGTAGCAGCCATGACTACATCAAGCAGGAAGCTGCAGCAGAGGACATAGTGCATGGTGAGTCTTGTTTCTGGTCTGTTTTTGAGGTAGGGCTTCTTTGGTTTAGTACATATTATCTGCAAGATTTGTTAAAGTTCTTTTCACAAAACCTACTTATCCGTTGAATTAGGGAGCCATTATTTTAGGTGTATTAATATGTTCTTAGTTTCAAAAAAATTCTTGATTACATCACTAATACTTGCTACATAGGTGTGTCAAATTTTATCTCATTGGAAATGAAATACATTTATTATTCTACAACTATTGTTTGGTGTGAATGGTATTAGAACATCTCATACATTGGCAAGTTAGAACATCTCATGCAATTTGTGGTAAAGATGATAAGCTTTTTCGCCATAGTTATTTCGAATGTACAACTATGGCAAAGAAGCTTATCGTCTTTACCACAAATTTCTCAATGCATCTCTTAAATTGGAGAAATTCAAGTCAGACTACAATTTTCTGAGTAATGCAAGATCTACAACATTATGCCTAAATTTCTACGCTTCAAGCTGTACAAGAGGTCCCTCTATACAACCAACTTCTATAAATCCTGTCAGACCAGCCTCCTTTCTCGGGAGATCAACTTTAAAAAGAAGACCATGGCAAGATTATCTTAATATCTCTCTTTGCAGCTTAAACCTGAAAAATGCACCAATGCAGCCGTGCTGCTGGTTCTCTTTTCAACGCCTATACAGTATAGTGACTTCATGAGAATGGCTTTTATGGGAATTCATGTTCCTCTAACAAACATTTTCCTTCACTTATGAATTTAATTTCTTTTTGTAAAAATTAGAACCATCAATTAACATTATTACACTTTTGATCATGCTTAGCTATTTAACCTTTTTTAGAAAAAAACATAGGTACCAACATTACATTTCTTAGTAGTGGTCCAACCACTACAACATTTTTTCACTGATGTTGGAAGCTGTGTTAGCCAAGGCTCTGATGTTTCTCAGCTCTATACAGTTATTTCAGCCTAAGCCTTGTGAGTTTCTGTAACTATTGTCATCACTCAACAGAAATAACAAGAAAGCCTTGAACTAATAATTGAATGGACAGCAAGAACTCCACAATGAGAAATCTTTTTAGGTTGGTTTGGGACAAAGTTTTTGTCAAAGTCATTATTACTTTTATCATCAAAAGCAGCTTCCAAGGATGAGCTTAGAAATGAATTAATTTTACGTTACTTATGTTGAAAGTTCAAATTTTTGCTGTTTACCATCTATTGGAGATGTATCAATAGTGAAATATATATTTTCAAGCTAATGGTTATTGTTTCTAGGAATTTAAAAATTTTTTGCAGCTGCCATTCCAAAAAGTGAAAATCCTCCAATAACCAAGATGATCAAAAATGAAGGGCCAGACGATGAGCTGGAGGACATCACAGTGAAGGAGGAGCCCATTGACTGGCATCAGGAACCTCAGGTGCGTCAGTTGGTTGCCTGCTCTTCTTTGGAATGCTTTAATTCAAGTTCATTGGATCTTCTCGTTATTGTTTTTCAATTTTTGAAATTTAAACTTTGTTTTATATTTACATCTTCTCTTTCTGGCCAACCGTGTTAATTCCATTGTTGCTTCTGAAATCCTTCATGGTCTCATAATTGCTTATGATTGAAATTGAAAGAATTTGTGAGGGAATTTGGTCCCATTTTATTTTTACCGAAAAAATATCAAATATGGTTTCCTGTTCTGTTATGTTCCTAAACAACAATTTCAATAAATTTTTTGAATAATATTCACACGTTTCTGTGTGAAAATGAAAAAGAAAAACATCTTAAAATGAAGGTCGTACTACAGTAAATTATGTCTGCTGTAGTGGCACATTCTAATGTAGGAACAAAGGGGGAGGAAGTACGAATAGGTATTATCACTGAATCTGGCTTTGGGAAACCATGTGAGTTGGATGTATACAAATGGTTTATTCATTTAAAGTCTGATTAATAAATAAAAGTGGAAAGAAACTCGTCTGTAACGATGTTATATTCAAGAAAGTCATGTACAAAATTATTTACAGCATTTCATCCATGTTGTCATTTTCAACCTGAAAACGAGTAGAGATCAAACAAGTCAAATGCCCAAAGTAAAGCAAAAGAATCAATCATGGGACATGAAAAACTAAACATATAGAAGAAACAACTCACTGAGTAAAATAAGAATGTTTAGTATCAATATTACATTAGTTTTAAAATGAACGCTGATTACAAATTATTTAACCCTCTGAGTACCAAAACTTGAGTAACTTGAAAAAAGGTTTCACGGATAGATTTTATTGATGCCCTGATTTATCACTGAAATTACGTAAGCATGGATTATTTCTGGTCAAGCAAGCATCTACTTCTTTTTTTTTCAATATAAAAGTGAGCTTTTTTGAAAAGGTGCGCCTATCATGAGGAATGTTCGATGCCATTGATTTTTAAAGTAAATATCATGAATTGACTATTTGTTAAATATTTATCAGACGATAAACAGCCTTGAGAAATTTTTTTAAACACAAATTTATAGGTTGTTAAGGGGGTCCTCTGGGGGCCCCTTTTCTCTCCGATGGTCATTTTTCATTTTATTGTTGGAAAAGAACCCTTAGGTGGTGGACTATTCGGTCCTAAAATTTTATGGCGCTACGGACAATAGATCCCTCCCCAGGGGGGGGGTAAGGGGACCAAAATCTTAAATTTTTGAGCCCATTTCGACCCCATATAAAAAGAAAACAAAAGAAGAAATAGAAAATTTGCGAATGTACTTTTGTTAGATGTGTTTCAAGGATTCTAAAACTGTCTTTGTTTTTGTTCTAGCCTGAAAACTCAATGAGTTCTATTCTTTTGAAATATCAATACCAGTGGACTAAAAACCAATATGTCAAATTTTTTCAAAAACTAAGACCTGAATCAAAAAAATGTATAGAGGAAATTGTGTTTCATTTCAAAAGTTACATATATTAGTCAAATTTCATAAGAATCAAACTTAAAACAAAAAATTTCATAATTTTTATGATATAAGTAAAAATTTTTTAAATTTTTTTCTTTTTTGGAAATTGCAATTCACAGTGTGAATATGATGTTATGCTTGGAGATAATCAAAATGAAAATGAAAACGGCATTCAATTACATAAATTTTCCATTATATCACACTAAAACAAAAAATTTAGTTTTTGGCCTATGCTGTAAAGTTACTTACTTTCAAAATTCAAAGAATAGAAGTCATTGAGTTTTTATGCTAGAACAAATTCAAAGACAGTTTTGGAATCCTTGGAACATTTCTAACAAAGTTATATTCCCCTTTTTTCCATTTTTACATTTCATTTTTTTTTATAATGGTTCAAATCCAAAAATTTCGTTTCTTTTATTTATTGGTAAATTTTTGCATGTAAAAATAATTTAAAAAAAAATGCAAAATCCCCGAATATATCTTTGTTAGAAATGTTTCAAGGATTCCAAAACTGTCTTTGAATTTGTTCTAGCATAAAAACTCAATGACTTCTATTCTTTTGAAATATGCATAAAAATGCCCAAAAACCTATTTTTCAAATTTTTCGGAAATACTAAGGCCTAAATCCAAAAATTTCAAATTCAAATATGTTTGTCTTGCAAAACTACATATACTCACCAAGTTTCAGACCAATCGGATCAAAAAAATTTTCATTCCGGAGGACCCCCTTAAATGAGTTAACAGATCATATGACTTGAGCTTAGAGCAAATGATCATAAAAGTTTCAATGTAAAACTTCTGAAATCTGAAAAAGTATTTTCATCATAACTGTTAATTGGTTTCATGGTTTCAATGTTTGAATAAAATTTTTCATTTTCTGTGGTTTCATGTTTCAATATTTCATTTATTTTACAATGCATGTGAATCACCTTCAGCTCTCAAAATGGTGTGTTATAATACATTTTTACCTATGGCCATTGATATAGATGCGAACAAAAAACCATGTTTTTTTTAAAAAGCATGTTTTTGACACAAATCATGATTGTAAAATATAACTTTTTGTGATTTTTTGTAAAAACATGTATTTTAAAAAAAATTGTTTTTTGGTCATATAAAATATATTATTATCCATGTTATTTTAGTCATGATTTTCTTGTATGAAAAATGTGTTTTCTTAAAAAATACATGGATTTTTGGGTCTCAAAATATATTAATATTCATGATTTTAGTCATGATTTTATTGCAATCAACATGATTCTTAAAAAAAACAGCATGGTTTTTTGGTCACATAAAATGTAATAATATCCATGTTTATTTAGTCATGATTTTTTTTAAAAAAAATGGTTTAAAAAAGCACAGTTTTTTGATCACATAAAATATATTGATATCCATGTTTATGAGTCACGATTTGAAAATACATGTTTATAAAAAAAAAGCATAGTTTTTTAGTCATCCATGTTTTCTAGTCATTGTTTTTTTAATCACAAAAAATATATCAATGTCCATGTTTTAAAAAGAAACACCATGGCTTTTTTGATTTCACAAAATATATTAATATCCACGTTTTTAAAAAGGACATGTTTTTTTTAAGTCTCATAAAATATATTAATATCCATGTTTTTTAGTCATGATTATTTGTAAGAATGTTTTTTGATAAAAACAGCATGATTTTATTTATGGTCACATAAAATGTATATATATCCATGTTTTTTAGGTCATCTTTTTTTCAAGAAAACATGTTTTTCAAAAACGGCATGTTTTTAGGTCACATAAAAATGCTGATAACCATATATTTTTAGTCATGATTTTTTAAAAAAGCATGTTTTTTGGTCACAAAATATATTAGTATCCATAATTTTTTAATCATGATTTTTTTTTTGTAAAAAGAGCATGTATTTAAAAAACGAGTTTTTTGGTCACATATAATATATTAATATCCATGTTTTTTAGTCATGGTTTTTTGGTCACATAAAATATATTAATATCCATGTTTTAAAAAAACATGTTTCTTTTGGTCTCATAAAATATATTAACATCTATGTTCTTTACAATAAGACAGCATGTTTTTTTTGTCTCATAAAATATATTAATATCTGTGTTTATTTAGTCATAATTTTTTGTAAAAAAAAACATGTTTGAAAAACAGCGTGTTTATCACATAAAATATATTAATATCCATGTTTTTTTAGTCGTATTATTTTTTGTAAAATAACATGTTTTAAAAAAGCATGGTTTTTACGATGACAAAATGTGTTAATATTCATGTTTTAAAAAACAGCATAATTTTTTTTTATTAAAAAAATGGATTTTTCATTTTTTCACAAAATATATTAATATCCATGTTTATTATGCTGTGATATTTTTATAGATGTTTTTTTTGAAAATTTATTTTTTCAAATGAAATATATTAATATCAATGATTTTAAGTAATTATTTTTCTGTAAAAAAACATGTCTTTTAAAAAAGTTTTTTATTCGCATAAAATATATTAATATCCTTGTTTCTTAGTCATGATTTGTGAAAAAAGCATGGTTTTTTGTCACTGAAAATATAGTAATATCCATGTTTTTTCAGTCATGATTTTTTTGTAAAAAACACCAAAAGGAAACCATGTAGTAAAAAAGGTGGTGGCAGATACTGCACAATTACCTAGAGGAGCCTAAGAGAGACAGCAGGAGCCACAGAACTCATATTGATGGAGTCAAAATTCAGAGCTCACTATCTTTACTATGTCTGATTGTTATATACTCGACAAATTTGGGTGTATGCAAAAAAAAACACATAAAACACATTCGTATTGCAGAAAAAAAACACCATCAAATAAAACAATTTTTTTGCATCACTGTTAGCTACTCATATTGTATCAAAATATTTTTGCTGTGGTTTAGAGCAATGTGGGAATTCAAATTTGCAATTTTCTTGTAAAGAGACTTGTTAAAATTATTGGATAGTCAATGAATCTACTTTGAGGTTATTGGATAGTCAACAAATCTACTTTGAGGTTAGTGACTGCTATCGTGCCTGATTTTATTTTCTGCCCGTACCCTCTTCATGGCTGTCTTACCTAAAGTTCTTGTTTTGAACTCTTGGGTGGCTGTCTTGCCTAACCTAAATTCTCTACTTGTCATTTTGCAAGATGTCTGCTATCAAGTCATGGGTACCTTGCTTAATTTTCTGCCTTTGAAATCTTGTTCGTCATGTTTGCCTTAATGGCGGGCAGTCCGTCAGCCAGCAGTCAGTTGGTACTCTAGCAGACTGCATGCAGTCAAAAACTCGGGACTGAATGCGACTGACTACGAATACCACCATAGTACGACTGGATGGCTGAATGCCTGCTCATTGGTTGATGCATGACTGAGTGACTGGTTTCCTAGTAATAGACTTCCGACGGACTGACTGACAGCCGATTAGGAGACTGCTGACTAACTAGCTGACAGCTGATCGGCTAGCAGGTTTAACCTAATCTCCAGTCCAGGTTTTTACATTATTGCGTTAATTTCAATGTAAAGTCAGTTTGCTTGCATCAATTTTTCTTACTTTTCACATTTTTAAAAATTCGTACACAATGAAAACTAAATTTTTGTTGTACTACAGATGTTATTTTTATCAGTTCATATTGAATGGATATTCATGCGCATTCAGAAAATAATTGTTTCTGTGCTTACAAATAATTCACGATATTAATTCCAGGACCAAATGAGCGCAGCCTCCTTTGCCCTTACTTTCAAGAAAGAAGTAGACAATGCCTGTGCTGAGGTGCAAACAGAGCAAGCAGAAGCAGAGGACGAGTTGAGGGAAAGCAGCTCTGGTGCATGCAACACCAGGGCTGTTCATCAGAGATCAGCTGGCGTATTTCAAGGGAGTCCTGACTCGCTACCGTCAGACGTGTCGGGTAGCGGCAGTGGTGTTGAGGTCAACTCTCCTGACACACTCGAATCAGCACGTTTCCTGTGTGCACATTGTGATTACTCGAGTACTCGGAAAAGCAAATTGGAATTGCACCTACGTGACGAGCATAGATTAGCGTTTGATTTCAAGTGCCTGTCTTCAAGGTGTTCTAGTCTTCATTCCATTAAATCTAAACTGCGTTTAGAGGTGAAACATAATGAGAGAAGTATTTTGAAATTGGGTTCCTGTTCTGGAAAGAAACCCATGAAAGAACATGAAAGAGCAAAACACGAGGTAAGAAAATTGTATAAATGCGAGTTTTGTGGTTATTCTACGGCTGAGAACATGTACTTAAAGCGGCACCAAGCTGTTAAGCATAAATTAGGGAATCTCGTGAAATGTGAATTGTGTGACTATTCTGCTTTATACCCTTCTGACTTGAAATGGCACAATGCTAGCAAGCATAAATTAGGGAATCTACTGAAATGTGAGCTATGTCACTATTCTGCGTTTAACCCTTCCGAGTTGAAAAGGCACCAAGCTGGCAAGCATAAATTAGGGAATCTACTGAAATGTGAGAAGTGTGACTATTGTACTGGTTCCCCTACTAGATTGAAACTGCACCTAGCTTCCAAGCATAAATTAGGGAATACACTGAAATGTGAGCTGTGTGACTATTCTACTTGTTTCCCTTCTAGTTTGAAACAGCACCTAGCTTGCAAGCATAAATTAGGAAATTTACTGAAATGTGTGCTGTGTGACTATTCTGCTGTTAACCCTTCTGAAATGAAAAGGCACCAAGCTGGCAAGCATGAAGTCGGAAATCGACTGAAATGTGAGCTGTGTGACTTTTCCACTGGTTACCCATCCGCATTGAAAAAGCACCAAGCTGTCAAGCATAAATTAGGGAATCTACTGAAATGTGAGCAATGTGACTATTTTACTCGTTCCCCAACTAGATTGAAACTGCACCTAGCTTGCAAGCATAAATTAGGGAAACTACTGAAATGTGAGCTGTGTGACTATTCTATTTGTTTCCCTTCTAGATTGAAACAGCACCTAGCTTGCAAACATAAATTAGGGAATCTACTGAAATGTGAACTGTGTGACTATTCCACTGGTTACCCTTCTGCATTGAAACAGCACCAAGGTAGGAAGCATAAAGTAGGGAAACTACTGAAATGTGATCTGTGTGACTATTCTACTGGTTTCCCTTCTGGATTGAAAAAGCACCAGGCTAGTATGCATAAATTAGGGAATCTACTGAAATGTGAGCTGTGTGACTATTCTACTTTTAATCCTTTGGGATTGAAACTGCACCAAGCTGATAAGCATGAAGTAGGGAATGTACTGAAATGTGAACTGTGTGACTATTCCACTGGTTACCCTTCTGCATTGAAACAGCACCGAGGTACGAAGCATAAACTAGGGAAACTACTGAAATGTGATCTGTGTGCTTATTCTACTGGTTTTCCTTCTGAATTGAAAAAGCACCAAGCTAGGAAGCATAAATTAGGGAATCTACTGAAATGTGATTTATGCAACTATTCTACTTTTTACTCTGGTGTTTTGAAACTGCACCGAGCAAGGAAGCATGAAGTAGGGAATCTACTGAAATGTGAACTGTGTGAATATTCAACTCGTTTGAGTCGAAATTTGAAACAGCACCGAGATCATAAGCATAACTTGGAAGGAAACTGTTGAAGTCTGGCTTGTATAAGCAAGTATTCGGGTAACTCGAATGGGCACTGTGCTAGCGAGCACAGCATAGGAAGAGTGCTGAAATATTGCCTGTGTGGTTACTGGACAGCTGTTGGGAGTAATTTTAAATGTTGAAAATTTCTTTGAGCTACTAACTCGGATATTTCACTTTCCCTTTACCAATTTTACTGGTATCTAATTGAACTGATGATATTTTTGATAAGGGGAACATTAGAAACAGACAAGGATATTGATTGTATGGTACCTTCATTAATTTGTGTGTACCTAGCCGACCCGCACCTTCCTGAGGTGATACCGTTATAATAGCCAGCTGCATTAGTGTACAATTTATGTTGTAACTGATTGTATTGCTTAAAAATTTTTCCATTTGTCTAGTTCTTCTGGCTAGAACCAACGCGGGCGGTGCCCTCTACAATCAGGGTGTTTTTCTTATTTTTTGTGTTAGTGTTAAGAAATATAGAATAATATAGGGTGTTTTTTCCCTAAATTTCGTGTGTGGGCCCTTGCCCGGCTTGACTTGAATCTTGCTTAATTCTTGAATCTGGTTGTATTCATTCATATGCCGCCCTCGGATGTTGACCGTTTTCTTTAAATACTACCTTTATTTTTCAGCTGACGTAAGAATATTAGACGAGTTGTGAACTTGAGTTCCGCTGACTGTTTTTTTAACTATACAGCCGGACGCAGTCCGCTGCCGCCTTGCCTGCCGAAGTTCCTTGCCTCGATTTCGCTCTAACTTCAAATGCAAAGCTTCTATAATTTTTAAAAGTTTTTTAAGCGAATAAATTTCGTCCTGGATGTAAAATCTTGGGTGGGGCTAAAGGTATGAACGAGCTTTGATGGGCTGCCGCTCGGCCTGTGGGGGAGGTGGAGAAACGGGAGGGGTTTCGTTGTTGCTGCGTGAGAGTCTAGTTTTCAGTAGCAGCCATGGTATGGACGGGAGAGCATCGCGGGTTTGCTGTTGTTACGTTTTTTGAAAATCGCCGTTCTGTGATCGCCACAGAACGTGGACGTGGAGTGGCCTGCACGCTCACCAGATTTGAGCATTTGTGACTTTTTCCTGTGGGGGTACATTAAGGAAAAGGTTTTTAAACATCGTCCACATACCGTGGAAGAACTTGAGGACAGAATCAGAGAGGAACTTGCGGCAATACCCATCAAAATGTGCAGAAGAGCGGTTCAAAACTTCAGAACTCGTCTTCAGGAGTGCATCGCGGCTGACGGCCAGCACCTACGGGATATCATCTTTAAAACTTAAGATGAAAAATTAGATTTTGTACTGCATTAAACAATATATAAATAAATACTGCAAGTTGAATGGTTCTCCTTTCACATTCCTTTATAACCGGTTCATACCTTTAGCCCCACCCTTTATTTACTAGATAAACGGTCGCCGTTGCGACACCTTAAAATTTAGCTAATTAAAAGATCGCCATTGCGACACCCGTAAACTAGATGTAAGATCGCCGTTGCGATGCTTTCATTCATATATATGTAAACTTTATGAGTCCTGGACCAGCTCGTCTGGCGTCGTCAATAACTTTTTAAATTCTCTTTTTGCCGTGCCTTTTCTGCTTATCAAACCTGAACTAAAGTTCGTTACGCCTATTTAGGAATGTTTGACATTAATTGGTTTCTACTCAAATTTCTAAATGCTGCATAATTTAAAATTTACAATTAGAGAACCAATGAAAATAAATTCCTGTGTATTCCTTCTCCTTCAATGATTGTGTGAAAGATTCAGAAAATTTCCCGCAAGAGAAAAATCCCCACAATTATCTTCACTGTTATAAAGGCGCTGTTTAAAATTCAACAAGTGTTACCTAATTCGTTTGCAACTTCCATTTGATGTATTTTGATTCTTCTCTTCCCTGTGCCTTCACGCGAAAGAAAGAAAGAAAGAAACCGTTTATTTCCAAGTTGCCACATAAGATACATGCCAACATATCGGCTTTTAAGAATTTCTTAATATAAGACGTCCTAAAACAAAAGTTCCATACGAGGAGTACTAATTGACAAACTATCAGAGGTGTACGAATAGATAGACCATACGAGGCATATTAATAGACAAAATATTCGAGGCGTACTAATAGACAAACTATACGTGGCGTGCTAACAGTCTAACTGTGAATGGGTAGTTGAATAAAAAATGAAAAATATCATCTCTGATATTTTATACTCCAAACGATTGCTAACAACTTATAAATAATTTGAATACTACTAAAGAATTCTTCGGAACTCTCAAGTTATTAGTTGAAATTATCGAAGTAAGAGAAAGACAAAAAACGCTATTCCGGAGCAAATTGAAAAACCATCGTAAATGACAATCAAGTATTGAGAAGAAGTTAGTCACTAGGTAATGTATAAAGAACATCGCGCAACACAGCACGCACATCTAGAAATGCGTAAACAAACTTACACTCAAAAATGAAATGCATGGCTTGTTTGGCATACAAATATAGAGATAATTTTTGCACGAGTGCTTTATTTCATTCGTCTGTTTATACTTTTTAATTTTTTCTGTTCACAGAAATGCCCTTCGAGGCCGTGATAGATCGATTTATGAATCATTAAGCAAGCGCAATCAATTTGTTCATTTCTAGAATTTGGTTAAGTGTTAACTGATCACAGAGGTTTAGGTAAAAATGTAATGTGTCTTGAGGTTTTGCTTTTTACGGGAAAAATAGAAATAGAACCATATATATATGCACATGTGAGTGTATACATATGTACGAACGTGTGCATGTGCACACAGATACATAGACGTTTATATTTGAGTACGCACACATTCACACACACACGTATTCATATACATATGTATTGAAAATGAATATTAGAAAAATGCTAATTAGCAAGGGCGTTTTAGCAGTGGGGAGGGATCTCTGAGCACAACTTTGTTTTCAACGCTAATGGGGATTTTAGCCGTGAGATCCATATAATTTCTGTACTCAAGTTTGCATTGCGAAAGAGTTCCTGTAAAAAATTTCAAAAAACTTGGTTCGAAACCTTGACGGTTTCATTCGTACACCTTGTAATGACTGCAAATAATCTAGTGTTGAGTTCTCGAACGAGTTAACTGTGCGTGAAAATTTTTCAAATCTGGGAGTACTATTTGAAGCTTCAGAATGGGTTTTTCAGAGATCCGTGCACGCTTTCTCACGCTGGAGAAATGATTAAATATGAATGCGATGCTTGGCTGGTATTTACAGGGGATGATATTTACACCTTCTTCGCAGGTACTCACAGAGGTGAGTGATATTGATGTCTAATTAGATAGACCTTATGAAGTGCGCGTTACTTAAGGAATTTTGATACAGAAATTCTTCGAGTTGACCGACTGATAGTTGATAAGCTGAAGATGACTCCTCTAACGCTCTAATCGACAGAGAAACAGGAAGTTGTGTGGCACAAGAGAAGGAGCTGCTCCTACAGCTTTCATCACACAAGATCAGGTGGAGGATGCAATGATATGAACGGTGCTATGAACTTCACTTGATAAGCTTCTCCTAAAAAGCTCGAAAAACTTGATAATAAAAGTGCTGATGGTGTGATGAGCCGTTCAATTTCAGCGTAATCTTATGGCTACCGTTAGCATAACGTGACAAGCACTGTAGCGAGAGAGGTACAACCACATCAAATGACTTGAGTGAGGAAATTAACACGTCATTTTTCCTGAGCACACTTTATTCTTGACAAAATAACCGTGATCGCGGTTTATATGAAGCTTAGAACAATCAACGTACCACATAAAAATGGTCCCAGCATTCTCAGGCTATTTCTGCGCTCCTGTTTGATTCCTCGAAGGCCTCCCGACATTTCGATGACATCTGCAGCTGTGCGCTCACAAGCGATACAGTCATAGTCTTCTGTTGTGCATTCTTCCGATTCTTAAAAAGGCTAACGAAGCCAAAGAACTTAGCTTGTCTACAACACGTGCTGAGCCGCCAACTCTTCGTTTATTTTGGAAGCCTCATACGCCACATGATTTATTCGCATGCAATACATTAAAAACGAACTAGGGAATTAGCGTGGAAGATTGTAGAGAAAAGCGTACCAATTGAAATATACTAACGCAAAACATCAAGTAAACCTAGCCAAAGATGAACAAGTGGAAACACCCGAAATAATTAAAAAGCAACCAAATAGTATTTACAAGGCCTCGATTAACCATTCGAAATTTTTTTCACATAATCTTGTGCAATGCAATTCGTTTAACGAATTAATGTGGAACTTACAATAACACCATTATAAAAATTGTAATTTAAAAGAAAAAACATTTCATTTCCATTATGGATGTTTCAGAAAGATCATACATCACTGTTTTTTATAAGATCTTGAAGTAAATGCACCTATATGAAACACACACACACGAGAAGAAGTGATTGAAGGCTATATATTAATGTCGCTTAATCTACATTTGATATGTTTAACTATATTATAAGAGAAAACACAATTTCAGTGTCGATGCATTGTTGAAAACACTCTTTTTAGTGCACACTTACATTCAGTGCACTAGAATACGAAGCTCAGGGACTTGCGAAATTAGGAATTTATTGAATGTAAAATGGGTGGACTAAAATAATCCTGCGTCTAAGCTCTTTATGTATAGCTACCATGTTGCCGGGTCTCCAGTTTTGGAGCGGCGGGGGTCACCCATTTGAAAGAGGCTGGCGATTCGTCTAGGATCACCGCTTGTGAGGGACCAGCGATGTTGAGGCATAGGCCGACATTGACCCGTTGGGGTCAACGGAGTTGAGAACCTGGCGATGCTTCTGAGGTCACCACATGTTAGGTCAGGTGTTGCTGTTTCAGCTATAGAGTTCCGTTTATGAGGTGATTATAGTCGTAGCCTTAAATATACGCCTCCTTAAGACGGTTTTAGTAGTACGTTTAAGAGAAGCCGCAACTTATCATGGGATAAATTTACATTCACTCATAATAATATTAGTGAGCATAAAAAGATTAAGATTCTGATTTGATGGTTAACTCAAGTTGGGCACTATATGCTCAACGCTGTCAATAGCTCTGGAGAGATAAAGCAATAGTAGGAGAGTTAATTTTTCATGTGTGTATCATTGTAAATTTGTTCTGTTATGTTTAGCAGGAGTAAAGGAATAAAGGTTAGGTTAGGTTAGGTTAACATCGGCATCTTTGGGATGCTTTATTTCCAATCAAGCCTGATACATATGATCTAAGCATTGGTTTTTCAAATGTCTCATAACTAACCCTATATATAGGACACCATGACGGTTCCCCGTAAAGCCGGTACCCATTTCCGACACCTGGGTTGAGTGGGGTATTGTGCTTGAGCTTTCCCGTATACCCAACGGGGAAAATCTCCGCGCCAGCGCCGGGATACGAACCCGCGACTCCAACATACGAGCCCGATCCCTCAACCACTGTACCACGGAGAGCACGGAACAGGCAGGAGTAAAAAATCACTCAACTACGCACGTATAATTGTAGTGGCTTGGTCGGTTACAGCTTCCTGTCACATATACTGCACCTCACATCTACTTCACCGCAATCAATATTCTTACAGAAAGAATACCTGTACTCAAGACTGGGTCATAGTCTTGAGTAGTGGTGTTCCTTCTGTAAGCATATTGATTGCCATGAAGTAGATGTGACAGGAAGCTGTAACCGACAGAGGCCACTACAATGATACGTGCGTAGTTGAGCGTTTTTTTTTTACTTCTGTCTGTTCCTTTATTCCTTAACTTTACGTTAATTTCTGTAATAATTAATGAAACAACTGATTGTGGTTCAGCCAAATCACTCGGAGTGATCGAACAATACTGGAGTGATAGTGCAATTTACAGATTCTTTGTTGATCTTGTTGAAATACATGAAAACACAGCCAATGTATTGTTTACTGGCCTTAAAAAGATGTTTCAGTGATTAAATTAATAAAGTGAGCGACATTGTAGGGTTTTGTTCTGACATTACTAACGTTGGGGATACAAAGAATGGGGATACGATGAGATACAAACATTTTATTTCTGCTTTATTAAAAAGAATTCTCAGATTATTCTTTCTTGATTTTTGGCTTTAGGGCTTGCTAATGTAGGATTCCGATTCATGGAGGAGCTACGAATATTCGACTGTGAGCTTTTGGATTTTTTGAAATGTAGGTTTTTTTTTTAAAATACAAGCCGTGCGCTGAGGTTCTTAATTGTAACGAGGCTCTTATTTGCAATCTAATGGGACTAACTTTGAAACTTGAGTAACATCTGCTTCGCCTCACTCCTCAACGTAAATTATCTGTACATTCTGTTCAATTCTCGCAAATTGAGTAGGCTGATTGGGCAAATCTTTAAAAAATCATAATTCTTCATTTAGTGCATTACATTTCTGCGATTATACTAAAAATTTGGGTGTATATCAAATTATTTTCCTTCTAAATTCCCCTAGTTTGATTGCGCAAAAATTGTGAATCGGTGTTAGTGTAGTGTTCCATAATTAAATATTTCAGGTATAATTATGTCTTTGCTTCTTTTTGCTAGTCAGGAGTAGATCGCCTGGCTTCGTAGACGATACTTAACGCTCATTGGACAGAGCTTGTGAATAGGCAATCAAACAAAAAAGATAAATAATTGAGAAAGCTATAGAAAATATTGCACGATTCGTGACACTAATGACTCCGTCAAGTCAAAGATTTTCATTTGCAAATATCCGCATGAACTCTGACGTTGTGTCATTTCTCCACATATAAACATAAAAAGCTTGAATATTTTAATGCAACGCCAGCAATGGGCCTTTCGATATTTTAGAATAACGTACATATGTGTTTTTAGGGTAATTTGAACAAAGTTGTAGGGTAGGAACTGTCACATAAGTGGGAGCCCTTTACACTTTACAGTATGTTCATGGTAGACGAAAGTACCTCCATACGTAAGACGAAAGATTGGTAGAATGAAATGTAGGAAAGGGATGTATAGAAAACTTACAGACTATCCTGTAATCGTTTACAGTTAATTAAATTTAAGCTTGTTTCCTTGTTTCTTTATGAACTTAAAATTAAGGACTAAAATTAAATTAACACTTATTTTATCAGTAAAACCTAATATCTGAATATTAAATCTAAAATTAGTGTAGAAAATTTCATAATCTTAATATATAAAATTTTTTATAACCCAGCTCTAGGCTTGTCTTTTGTTTTTGAACTTTAGGTTACCATCCTGAATACAGCCTATTGAATACACCATTTAAGCCAAGCCGCACTTACTTCGTACATTTTCTGGATGCCGATTCAGATCGCCTCCAGCCATTGACCACACAACTTGATTATCAACTTTATAACCGAGCCTTCACAGCCTTCATCGTTTTCACCTGCCTCCGCATCCCCAACGGAACCTCCCGTGCTGTCAACGCAGGGACGCCGGTGGATTTTCATCCGCGACGCTTTGCTTCGCTGCGCTTCCCCTCCATCGAGGACCGAGCGGACGGGGATGACAGGCACCTTCTTGCTGCTGACTGCTCCGCTCACCATCCACTCGCCTGACTCCGCTTCCCGGCACGTCCTGATGCTCACGAGCTTATTGGAGGTTTGTGAACTATTAGTTCAGTAACCAGTTACTTGCCATGCCGTGAGCTGGGTACTTAGAACGACGTTTCCCCATGCATTCTTAATAACTATAACTTATAACTTTATAGTAGAGTAGGTAGCCCTACACTAGAGCACAGTATAGGTTCCACATAGGCACAACACCGTAATAGTGCTGACAATAATACACAATGCAATGACACATCACTTTAGGTAAATAATGCACTCACCTCTTGGATACCTTAACTTAAATACACAATTACCAGACATGTGGCTAGCAAGAGTAGAGCGGAGATAGGTGAGAATACATAGAAAAGAGTCAAGTAGAATTAAGTACATTAGTTTAGAAATTGAGAAGTTAGATACCAACCACAGTAGGTAATTATATACACACTCGGCCAACATTTACTTGTTGTTGAGCCCGAGACCACTAGAAGACTGATTGCGAGTGTTGCCCTTACGAGCGTTGCCAACTTTAGGTCTCTCTAACTAGAACTTACACTACTCGCTATATTACACCCCTCCCTCCTTAATTAGAAACCCCCCTTGTATCCCAAGTCCCCTTATTCAATATAGTCAATCCTAAAGGTCCATTCTCACCACAGGTTTCCGAGCCCGGGTAGACCTGCGTGAGATGCCAGTACCTGGAGGCTCGTGCATCCTAGCCTCCTGGGTGGGAATCAGGTAATCAGGTGTTTCGGAGTCAGGTTTATTGGTCGGAGGTGGTGGATATGAATTTTGAGCAGGTTGTGGAAACACAACGGTTTCCTCCGTAGGTTGTTCCAAGGGTTCAGGGATGGTGTTCGAGCAGGTAATAACTTGGTCCTGGTGTCGACGTACGACCTCTCCCCCCTTCAGTTGGCACTTGTAGGATACCGGGCCTGTTTTCTCAATGGTGCTAGCAGGGGTCCATTTTGGGGAACCTGGCGTGTATTGACGGACCATCACAGGTGACTCCGGCGGAATGTCAACCGCGCGAGACCCTAGGTGGTATCTTTTCTGAGCGTCCTGGCGTTGAGCAACTTTGGACGCGATTGCTTCTGACGGCCAAAGTAGATCAAGACGAGAGCGAAATTTCCTGCCTAACATAAGTTCGGCGGGCGTAACACCTGTTGTCGTGTGGGGTGTTAGCCGGTAGTTGAACAGGAACCTGTCTAGTGCTAGGCGTAGGGGTTCCGTTGACTTTCGTATATTCTTCTTGAAAGTTTGTACCATGCGCTCTGCCAGTCCATAAGTTGAAGGGTGGTATGGTGCGCTCGTAATATGTCGCATACCACATGCCTTCACAAATTCTTGGAATTCAGCCGATGTGAAACACGTTGCGTTGTTCGAAACAATTGTTACTGGGAATCCAAATGTCGCAAAAGTGTGTTTCAGGCACGAAATCGTTTTGCTAGAGGTTGTAGTAGATGTGGGAAAAATTTCAACCCAATTAGAGTGTGCATCCACGATCACTAGATAGTATTTTCCATCCATTGGGCCCGCGTAGTGTATGTGTATGCGATGCCAAGGCTTCGCAGGCCATTCCCACGGGTGGAGTTTAGCTTTTGTTGGGGCAGCTCGAGTGCTCAGACACTCGCTGCATGATTTAGTCGTTTCTTCTAGATCTTTGTCCAGAAGCGGCCACCACACGTAGCTGCGGGCTAATTCCTTCATCCTGGATGATCCTGCATGGCCAGAGTGAAGTTCATCCACAATAGCTTGTCTGAGGGCTTGAGGCACAATTATTCTTGCTCCCCAGAGCACACAGCCATTTTGTGAGGACAATTCGTCTCTCCTCCTAGTGTACGGAGCAAGATCGGGGTCCCCGATTACCGTCGAAGGCCAGCCTGCCTGGCAGTATTTGTATACCTTCGAAAGTACTGGGTCCCTTAGGGTGCCGTCGCGAATGTGGGTGCTGGTGACCGGAGCTGACTCGAGGAAGTTTACTAGGGACGTCCATTCCGCTGTGATGGGCGTGGCTTCCTCGGGAGTTCTCAAAGGTAGACAGCTGAGAGCATCAGCCGTGCCCAACAGCACGCCAGACCGGTGACGCAAGGTGAACTTGTAGGATTGTAGCAGTAGAGCCCACCTTTGAATGCGCCCTGATGCCATCGGAGGAATGCTTCTACCCGGATCAAATAGTCCTAACAAAGGTTTGTGGTCAGTCACCACCGTGAATTCCTGTCCCCACAGGTAGCAATGAAATTTTCGAAGTGCGAACACCATAGCTAGGGCTTCTTTCTCAGTTTGGGAGTAGTTGCGTTCTGTTGCTGTTAGAGTTTGGGAGGCAAAATAGCGATGGGCCCCATGAGACTCCCGTTGAGCCTCTTCAGGTTAGTGTTGAGGAAGCTCCGAAAACACAACTTGAAACTGCCAACGACACGGGAGAGCCCGTCGTTGACGCAGGTGACGAAGTTGTCACGGAGTATGGTAATGAGATACCAGGACGACCCGTTCGGGAGCGGCG
Source organism: Morinoia aosen (assembly GCA_030386875.1). Taxonomy (NCBI): domain Eukaryota; kingdom Metazoa; phylum Arthropoda; class Malacostraca; order Amphipoda; family Talitridae; genus Morinoia; species Morinoia aosen. The sequence goes on from CM059573.1 coordinate 6,424,437, forward strand.
TCCTCCCCAATGGTTGGGTGATTACGTCACCTGAGTTCCTCGAGGAACTGAGGGGGATGTGGTGTATTGTTACGCCAGGCATGTATTCCTACGCGCGGCCAATCACAGGGCGGCACCTGTCGGCGGGTTGCTTGTGTACACATCGTATTTTGTGTTCACGGACGCTTTGGTGTTCCAATGTGTTGATTCTGTTTAGAATTACACATGCGACGTATTTACGTTGTAAGCTGCTCCGTTTGAGTGGCAGGAGTTATTTTGTGGGATCTATTTCCTGACGTGTGTAGCGTCAGTCTGAGCTTTGGCCTTCGGGATTATTGATGATGAATGGAAAGGGTGGTCAGGAAGATGAATGGAAAGAATGATCTGAGTGAAAGAAGTGAGCAAAAGAGTAGCATGAAAGGGAGAGTAAGACCTATGATTAGAATATGTGGAGATAGCATGGTGAAGAATGTTGATAGGTTCGTATGTATGAGTGACAGTAGTGGATGTATGAGCATGAGAGGGAAAGGAGTGGAGGAGATTTGTAGGCATGCTGAGAGAGTGATAGATGGAATGGATGAAGGAATGGTTGTACTGCAAGGAGGTGGCAATGGGTTGCTTGAATGTGGGAGAGAACGTACGATGAATGCAATTATGAAAGTTGTTGATAATGCGCGGAAGAAGAATGTTAGAGTGGCGGTGTCACCACCGTGAATTCCTGTCCCCACAGATAGCAATGAAATTTTCGAAGTGCGAACACCATAGCTAGGGCTTCTTTCTCAGTTTGGGAGTAGTTGCGTTCTGTTGCTGTTAGAGTTTGGGAGGCAAAATAGCGATGGGCCCCATGAGACTCCCGTTGAGCCTCTTCAGGTTAGTGTTGAGGAAGCTCCGAAAACACAACTTGAAACTGCCAACGACACGGGAGAGCCCGTCGTTGACGCAGGTGACGAAGTTGTCACGGAGTATGGTAATGAGATACCAGGACGACCCGTTCGGGAGCGGCGTCCTCCCCAATGGTTGGGTGATTACGTCACCTGAGTTCCTCGAGGAACTGAGGGGGATGTGGTGTATTGTTACGCCAGGCATGTATTCCTACGCGCGGCCAATCACAGGGCGGCACCTGTCGGGATGGTGCGAGATACTGAGCGGACAGGACGTGGTAGCTGATCACTATATCTTGGACTAAAAACAGGCAAGTAATCATATTACAGAAGTCTTTTATTTCGTTTTTGATAACCAATTACTGTGGCAAGTTAAGGGGCTGTCACTTATTCTGCTGGGGCCTTTTGGCCCATAGCCCGAGTAGGTTCTGAGCAGCACCATCTGCCATTGAACTGCACTTAACACACTCCCTGTTGAAAAACAATCGAAATAATAATTACATTTTTTCTCAGTAACAACAACCCATAGAAGTGTCACAAATAGCAAACATAACAACAAAATTACAAAAAGTGCTCTCCAGACTTGAAATTGCAATGCCTACTAGGCCTAATGGAAAAAATTCCAAAGGAGCTGGAGGTTCTCCAAAAAAAGGAAGGGAGAAACCTCACCCACACTCACAGCCAGTCAGAGGGAAACACGGAAGCAATGCCTCTAACAAAAATAATTCTGGCAATGTTAGGAGCTCAACCCCAGTAATTGGATCACAGCCCATCCAAGCTGAACCAAAAGACTCAGGCTTTCAAAGAAAATTGCAGGACAATCCAAGTCAAACAGCAGGTTCCCTTGCAGCCAAAAGAACGCTTGAAAAAAGTCCAGATGCTTCTTTTGAAGCCAATAACAATAAAAAAAGAAATACTCATGAAGTCTCTAACACTTCAATTGATGAATTGTCTCTTTCAATGATATCAAATTCTTCAGGAGTTCTGTCAAATAAAAATTCATTCATAACTAGTCAAGACAATTTTCCTAACAATCAAGAAGAGCTGCAACTACTCAAAAAAAGCTCTGTGGTAGAAAAAAGATCTGCCAAAATTAATCTCAATCTGGCAGAAAATGCTGATATGATGCCTCAATCTACTAGGCATATCATTCTCTCTTCAACTGATGAGCACATCAACCTCACAAAACTCAACCCATTCAAAGTGCAAGAATTGTTAAACAAAATATGTGGATCAGTAGAGAATGTGGACTACAAAAGAACAGGTAGTTTAATTATCAAAACAAAAACCCTGGAACAGATCAAAACCCTTCTAAGCATCAAAAACTTTGGCCATATACCCATCAAAACCCAGATAGCCTGGGGAGCTTCCACATCATGTGGAAAAATTTACGCTCCTGAATTTTTGTATGACTCGCTAGATGACCTGCTTGCACAGCTCGCACCTTCAGGAGTGGTTGGAATCAGGAAAATGTACATGGATCCTAAACGAGCACACTCTCCAATCTTTGTTCTCACATTTTTAGGACCAACCTGCCCAGCAGAAATACAGGCAGGATATTGTAACTACAAGGTAGACCCTTATTACCCTAGTCCAATACGCTGCATAAAATGCTGGCGATGGGGACATACTGCTTCTGTTTGCCGCAATAAGAAAATTTGCCGAAAGTGCTCCTCTCCAGAACATGAAGAAGAAAATTGTACTTCAAACAACTTCCACTGCAGAAATTGTAAAGGAAAACATACAGCCAGCTCAAAAGAATGCCCAATCTATATCAAAGAGCATGAGGTATGTAAGCTTGGAGCTAGCGATCGGATTTCCTTCAGCGAAGCCCGAAGAATTGTATATTCTCAAGTACAAGAAAGTTTTGAGGAAACCATTCCAGACATGCAATCTCAATGTACCTTCCCATCATTACCAAATACTGTGCCTATGGTGAACATCAGAGATACTCCAATGGTCTCATATGCGGCAGCCATAAACTCCCAAAGGAAAACTCGGCATCCCACAAATAAAGAGAATCTGCAGGAAAAAAAGAAAAATACTGGCCAAATGCAACACATGGAACATTTCAATGAAAATGAACAAACACAATACTCAGATCCTCCAGGATACAGCCACAGGGTCCAAAAAAATAATTCAAATTCCCCCAAAAATCCAGGCACACAAGAAGTTACTCAAATACAAAAAAACAGCACCAACACTGAAAAGCCTAATGCAACTTTTGAGATCCTCTTAAGAAAAACTATCCTGCAGCTACTACCAGTCATTATTAAACTTCTTGTTGCAAATTCTATTACAGAGAAAATTGAGTGCCTGACTGAGCTTGGAAATGTATTAAACGCTGAAGAAATAATCATGGAAACGCTTAACAAACTAAATATTACTTCATTAATCAGTTCACAATGAACTTCACTATATTACAATGAAACTTGCGAGGTTTTTTTTCCAGACTTCCATTCTTACAGGTAATGGCAGAGCAACATCAGCCCACGATTATATGTATCCAGGAGTCCCACTTGAAGCAAAACAGCCAAGCTAAATTGAGAGGTTACAATGTTCCCTATAGAAAAGAACGCACTGAAGGTCAAGGAGGAGGTGTACTTACTTTTGTTCATTACAGCATTCCATCCATACCCTTGCATTCAATCAGTTTATTAGAGATGGTTGCATGCAGGGTTTTTGTAAATGAGAAACCCATTACTATTATAAATGCATATTTCCCTCCAACTCTTGAATTAAACTTCCTAAAACATAACCTTGAAGAACTTAACAGTCTCATCACAGGTTCTTGCATCATTCTTGTGGATTCAAATGCTCATAGCTGTTCGTGGGGTTCTGACTACACTGATAGAAGAGGACAACTAATTGAAACCTGGATCACAGAAAGTCACCTTGTATTACTCAACAATACCTCCCCAACTTTCCTATCATCAGCAGGAACGTACACACACATAGACTTGACTATTGTTTCAGAGGATCTATACCCAATGCTAACATGGAAAACGCACCCAGATTCCGCCACAAGTGATCATTTTCCTGTATGGGTTGAAGCAAACATTGAAGTCCCTAGAATAGAGGTTCCCAAGAGATAGTTACTGAAATCTGCAAATTGGCCAAAGTTTCAAGCAACATTAACATTTCCAGACTTGTCCAAAAAAACAGTTGAAGATACTTGTAGCATCATTACAAAAGCTATAATAAGTGCAACAAAAGATACAGTGAATATGAGCTCCAGCATTAATACCCAAAGGAAAAGCAACTGCTGGTGGAACAAGAAATGTAAAGCAGCCCACAAAAATTATCACAATGCCTACAACAGATATAAAAACCATAAAGGAAATATAGACAGGTGGATAGACTTTAAGAAGGCCAGGGCAGTTTTTAGAAAAACAGTGCTAGAGGAAAAAATGAACTGTTGGCGAGAGTTTGTGCAGAACCTAAATGATAAAAGTCCCTCCAATGTAGTATGGCAAAAGATAAGGTCTATGAAAGGGGGCAGAAACAAGAGTCAAATAGTTTTCAAAAATTCTCAGGATCAAAACATTACTTGTACCAAAGACATTGCAGACATCCTAGTCCAAAAATACGCAGAGAATAGTAAAAATGAATGTAAGGACCCATTATTTAATAGTCATAGGCTAGTTTGTGAAGCATCCAACATTTCGTTCAAAAGCACAACTAGCCAGTATTTTAATCGTCCTCTCACCTTTTCTGAGTTCAACAGAGCTGTGGATAGTTCAAAGACTAAAACTCCTGGTCCAGACATGGTCTCACTAGATTTCATTGAAAATATGAATAATGTTCAGAAGACAAACTTACTGAATTTTTATAATAAAATCTGGACATCCACAATACCAGACCAATGGAAAGAAGCCATTATATGCCCCATACTAAAACCAGGAAAAATTCCTACAGAACCAAAATCATATAGGCCGGTGGCTCTGACAAATGTGCTGTGTAAAGTTTTTGAAAAAATAGTCAACTGGAGACTTCTTGCCTACTTAGAGAACAAAAAACTCTTGAGTGAAACACAAAGTGGATTTAGAGCAGGACACTCAACCTTGGATGCACTCTCCCGGATAGAAAACTCTATCCGAAAAACGCTCATTACTCGAGATTTCTGTATTGCCATTTTCATAGACATTAAGCAAGCTTTTGACACTGTATGGCATCATGGCCTCTTAAAAAAACTTGAATTATTTGGACTGGAAGGGAATCTCCCTAATATAGTAAAGTCTTTTATCAGCAGTCGCAATATTAAAGTCAGAGTTAACTCCACATTATCTGAACCATGCAAATTAGATGCAGGAGTACCTCAGGGATCTGTGATTAGCCCTACCCTATTTAATATTATGATCAACGACATATTTCAGGATCTGGATCCAAAACTACAAACATCCCTCTATGCAGATGATGGAGCACTTTGGCTTGAGCACACTGATGTACACCAGGCATTTGACATCATGCAAGATGCATTAGATATTATTCTTAGTTGGTCACAACGGTGGGGATTCCAAATATCAGCAGATAAAACTAAATACATGATCTTTACCAGAAAACGCTTGAAGCCCCCTTACCCCTTGAGATATATGAGTGCAAACATTGAGCAAGTCAAGAAACTTAAATTCCTGGGAGTCACACTGGACAGGCAACTAAAGTGGGGCCCACACATTAAAGAAAGTGCAAATAAATGTCAAAAAGACATCAGACTTCTTTGCATGCTCTCAAATACTAAATGGTCTGCAAACTTCATAATTCTCAAGAAAATATATACCTCACTGATTTTGCCAAAGCTGGAGTATGCCAGTTTTTTATGGGAGACAGCATGTGCAACTCATCTCAAGCTGCTTGATAGGGTGCAGTATGCAGCTGCCAGATTGATGCTAGGGGCCCTTAGATGCACCAGAGTTAACAATCTTGAAGCAGAGGCAAACTTAATGCCTCTCAAGTACTTCCGAAAAAGCCAACTGTGTCAATATGCCATTAGAATATTAAGCATCCCAGAACACCCTGTGAGAACCCTGATACAAGATTACTATCCTTTCTTTGTTATAGAAAATAGCCCAGACCCTCTTCCTGTTTCTGGACGTATATATCACCACCTAAAAGAACTCAACATAGAAACAGAGAACATACCATGCATAGAAACAAAAGACAAATATGATATACCGGAGATTTGCTGCCAGCACAGCCTTAAATTGCAACAAAAGGACACTCTGTCACATAGCCATTGGATACTCTTGTTTCGGCTCATGCAGGAGTCCTACGCCGACCGAAGGGAAATTTACACAGACGGCTCAATTCAAGATAACAGAGTAGGGATTGGCATATCTTTCCAAAATACCAACATCATGGCAAGGTTACCAAATAGAACTTCAATCTTCACAGCTGAACTAACTGCAATTTTTTATGCCATCAAATATATAGAAAACAAACCTGGGGAATTTATTCTGTTTACAGACTCCTTCAGTTCTATTCAGGCCTTAAACCAGTTATTGCCCTCTAAGCACTTCCTAAAAGTTAAAATCAAGAAGCTTATGCATAAATTACCACCAAACAAGTTAGTAATTGAATGGGTACCGAGCCATGTAGGTATACCAGGAAACGAAAAAGCAGATGAGCTCGCCAAAGAAGCATGCAAGCTAAACACTGTTGGTTCTAAATTCCTAGCACATCCAGACCTCAAACCTTTTATCAAGAAGCATTTCAACCATAAATGGCAACAAGAATGGGATCTGAACCTAACAGACTATCACAACATTAAACCTATAATAGAACCATCAGTAAATACCACAATACCCAGAAGACACCAAGTTATTCTCACTAGACTTCGGTTACTTACTACACGGTTAACTCATAAGCATCTGTTCCTGAAGCTTCCACATCCTCAGTGCCAGGTGTGTGGATGTCAAATCAGCATACGCCATGTGCTAATTGATTGCCCTATGCATGATGTCCAAAGAATGTCTCTCAAAAAATGGGCAAATACAAATAACATAACCTTCAACATAGAAACTCTTCTAAGCAACAAGTTTGATTCAAAGCTGCTGCTTGACTTTCTGAACAATAGTAAGCTTGCCACTGAAATTTAAAAATGCACCACGTCCTAGAAGCTCAAATATCAGGCACTAATACCTTTAATTGGTGAGGCGTCTGAAGACCAACTAAGTAACTAAGTAAGTAACCTGTCGGCGGGTTGCTTGTGTACACATCGTATTTTGTGTTCACGGACGCTTTGGTGTTCCAATGTGTTGATTCTGTTTAGAATTACACATGCGACGTATTTACGTTGTAAGCTGCTCCGTTTGAGTGGCAGGAGTTATTTTGTGGGATCTATTTCCTGACGTGTGTAGCGTCAGTCTGAGCTTTGGCCTTCGGGATTATTGATGATGAATGGAAAGGGTGGTCAGGAAGATGAATGGAAAGAATGATCTGAGTGAAAGAAGTGAGCAAAAGAGTAGCATGAAAGGGAGAGTAAGACCTATGATTAGAATATGTGGAGATAGCATGGTGAAGAATGTTGATAGGTTCGTATGTATGAGTGACAGTAGTGGATGTATGAGCATGAGAGGGAAAGGAGTGGAGGAGATTTGTAGGCATGCTGAGAGAGTGATAGATGGAATGGATGAAGGAATGGTTGTACTGCAAGGAGGTGGCAATGGGTTGCTTGAATGTGGGAGAGAACGTACGATGAATGCAATTATGAAAGTTGTTGATAGGGTGCGGAAGAAGAATGTTAGAGTGGCGGTGACTAGCCTCCTAAGAAGGCCTGCGTGTGATGAGGAGTATGAAAGGGTGCGAAAGGAGGTGAATAGAGAGTTGCATGAAAGGATTATGAGTATGAGAGCTGAGAGTGTGAGAAAGCGTGAGCTGGGTTCCAGCTTCCTTGACATGGATAGCATGATCCAGGATTGGTGTTTTCTTGGAGATGGAGTCCATCTTACGAAAGAAGGTGAGATGAAACTCTCCAAGAAATATATCCGGTGGATCAGGGCTACTCATGTCATAATGGAAGCTGGAACTAGATGAATGAAAATCCGTCAGAGCAAAAGTGAGGAACGTCTGGAATTGTCCAATTGTGTTGTAAGGTTTGGAAGTATAAATGTGCGTGGATGGAATGCAGGAAAGTTAGATGACCTCGTAGTAGAATTTGAGAATGGAAAATTGGATTGTGTTGGTGTAGTAGAGACCCAAATGCGTGATAGAGTCAGTTTAACATGTAAGGAGAATAAGTATCATATGATAGGAAAAGGGCGTGTAAATTGGCAAAAAAGAGGTGGTGGAGTTGGTTTGATTGTAAAGAATGCTCTAAATTGGAAATTAGAGGAACTTCCTGTTGGAAATGAACCTGAAAGTGAAGATTTGTTAGCAATTAAGTGTGAAAGAATGCATGCCAGAGAATGTATTGTTGTGATTGTATGTTATATGACAACTGATGGGATTTTAGCTCATGAAGAGAGTGTAAAAAAGTATGAAATATTAACAAGGATTGTACGAGAACACTGCAGGTGCCCTCTGATTGTGATGGGTGACATGAATGGCCATGTTGGTATACTTGGTGAGCCGGTGAATGCAAATGGACAAAAATTGATAGATTTTTGTGATGAGAATGAACTTGAAAACCTGAATGTCACAATAGGAAATGGCTTGCATACATGGCAAAGCAGGGAATGGAAAACTGCAATTGACTATATGATTGTGAATAGTAGAGCAAGAGAGTGTGTCAATGAAATGTTTGTAGATGAAGATGATTTTGATATTGATAGTGACCATAAAATGCTTGTGCTTGAATATAACTGGGGTAGAAAGGAGTCAATGCAAAAGGTCAGTAGTGTGAAAGAAAGTTGGCAGATAAAAAAGGCAAACTGGGAAGAATTTAAGAATGAATTGAGTAGGTATAACTGGAACAGGTGTGGAAATGTAAATGACCTAAATGGTGAGATTGCAAGAACCTTGTATGATGTGGCAGAGCAAAAGATTGGTAGAATAAAATGTAAGAAAGGGACAGGGAATGCCAGGTGGTTTACAAGTGAGATAAAGGAAGAACAAATGAGAAGAAAGACTTTAAATAAGAAACAACGCAGTATGAGGAAAATGTATGAAAGAAACAGAATTACTGAGGATGAATGGCAGAGTGCATGGAATGAGTACAAGGACCAACAGAAGAAAGTAAGGAGAATGATTAATGAGGCTAGAGTTAAAGAGGAGAGACACCAAGTTGAAAATCTAAGAAAGAAAGGTCCGGATGGAATAAAAGATTGGTATAAGTTTATACAAGGTAATGATAGAAGTAGTGAAGTTCAAGTTGATGAATTAGTAGTTAATGGTTGCAGTGTGCAAGATAGGATGCAACTGGTGAAAGCAGTTGAAGAATACTGGGAGGACATTGGTGGAATGAATGAGCAGGTTACAGATAATGCACCCATAAATTTTCTGATTGATGAACAAGAACTGCAAATGGAAGACGAAATCACTTCTGAAGAGATTGTAAGTTTTTTGAAGAAAGTGAAAAATGGAAAGGCATGTGGCCCTGATAAGATCCCATATGAGTTCTATAAATTTGGAGGAGAGAATGTGGTCAGTATGTTGAAATGTTTATTTGATGAGATATGGAAGAGTGAAAGAGTACCGGATGACTGGAACAAGTGTAATGTAGTTCTGTTGCATAAGGGTGGACATAAGAGTATGAAAGAACTTGAAAATTACAGACCAATTGCACTGGGTGACACTGTATGTAAGATATTTTGTGGTATTTTGAATGAGAGAATGAAAAATTTAGTTGAGGAATTAGGAGTCCTAGGTGAAGAACAGAATAGTTTTAGGCAGGATAGACGTGGGGAAGATAATCTGTTTGTAGTGAGTGAAATAATTGAGCGAATGAGGAAGGATGATAAGAAGGTGTATTTAGCATTCCTGGATATTGAAAAAGTGTATGACAGAGTGGATCGGGTTAGGCTCTTTGAAGTTCTGAGAAAAGTTGGGTTTAGCAGAAAAATAGTAAAAATTGTACAAAGTCTGTATGAGAACACAAGCGCTATATACAGGTTGGGAAATTTGGAAACGGGGCAAGTGAGGAGTGTTAGAGGAGTGAGACAGGGCTGTACTCTGTCTCCCCTGTTGTTTGGATTGTACACAGAAGAATTAGCAGTTCGACTGAGAAGGAGTGGCTTAGGACTGAAAGTTGGTAATGAGAGACTGAGCTGTTTGTTGTATGCTGATGATGTGGTTGTGGTTAGTGGATGTGGACATGAACTGCAAAGGATGCTTGACATTGTGAACGGATATAGTACAGATTTCAAGATGAACTTCGGTGCCGACAAAAGCAAGGTTATGGTTATAAATAGTGATGAGACTGATAGAGACAGACTGTGGAATATTGGAGAAATCAGAATAGGTAGAACAAAAGAATACAAATATCTAGGTTGTATGATAAGTGAAGATGGATGCACTAGAACTAAGGGTGAGAAAGTGGCAAAAGCTATGCAGTGGAGTGGACGATTAAGTAGCGTGGCCAGATACAGAGCAAACAAGTATGAATGTGTGAGAGGAATGTGGAAGTATATTGCTGTACCTAGTGTCATGTATGGTATGAGTGCTCTTGCCTGGAATGGAAGTGATCTTGAAAAGCTGGATGTAAAACAAAATAAGGTAGGACGGTTAGCATTGGGTGCTCCAAAATGGACAGCTACAGAAGCCATTAGAGGTGACCTTGGGTGGAGCCTATTTTCAGAAAGAATGATGAAGGCAGTGCTGAATTATAAGGTGAGAATTGAAAGAATGCAGAATAGCAGATGGGTAAAGCGAATTTTTGAATGGAATCTGAGTGTAAGCTATTGGGAGAAAGTGTGTTGGGGGCATGCAAGGAAGCTTAGTATGCAAAAGATTATTCATGTTAGAATTGGGAGACCTGTGGATGACTGGAGTTTAATAAATCCTGGAGGTGTAGGGCCTGAGTGGGACTGCAAGAGGTGGAAGAAAGAGATTGAGAGGAAAACAAAAGAGTATGGATTGAATAAGTGGAGGCTTAGCATGGTGCGGAAGCCTACACTTGACTGGTATATGAAAAAAGAAGCACCTAAGTTTGAGATGTTCTATGATGGTAGTTTTGGAAGTCAACTCTTGTTTGCTGTGAGATGTAAGTCATTGAGTGTGAACAGACGTACATGGAGGTGGAATGAGAATAATAACAGATTATGTCGGCAGTGTATTAGTGGAGTGGAGGAAACAATTGAGCATTTTGTGCTGGAATGTAGTAAGTATGAGCAAGAGAGAGAAAGTTTTATGAATGCGGTGCTTGAGCAGTATGGAGAGAATGAGTGGTATGCCAGATGTGCTGAAGATGATTGCGGTATGAGCTGTCTTGCTGGATTGGATCAGGAGTGCAATTTGAGTATCATTGAAGCTATGAAATTGTTTCTTGTGCGTGCCTGGAGTAAGAGACAGTGACTGGAATGAGGCAGTGAGGTAGAATGGTCAGTAATGACCCAATATGCCTGGGGATGGTGTTTTGACGCACTGGCTATCCCAGTGATGCCATCCAATGGCAGCTTGTGACAAGGATTGGTAAATCCTGAGTAGTTTAGTGGACAAGTCTGGTACCAGGTGCTGAACTCTTTGTGTGGTAACTGTGGAGGGAATTGTAGGCCGTTACAAAGGCCCCGACGCTGTCGGCCCTCAATTTCAAGTTCAAGTTCAAGTTCATTGCGTCTGTTGCTGCCGAGTGAGGTTGAGCGTGTTTGAGCTTCCGGTTTCGCTCTTGAAGTACCCTTGCGAGATACTTGTGTTGTGTTTTTGTTTGTGCTGAGACACAAGCAGGTAGGACCTGCAGGCGTGTTGTGTGCCTGTGTATCTGAGTGTTGTTCAGACACACCACACTAGCTTGGAGCTAGTGTGTGCTTCCATTCTGCCGTGAAGTGCGTTCGTTTCACGGCAGCGTGTGTTCACACTGGGTGTGTCCTCTGACACACGAGCTCAGGTGTGTGTCTGGTGTCGGCTGCAGGGGAGGTTAGGAGGCCGATCCGAGCTCTGGGAGCTTGGCTTTGAGACCTTTGATCTCGGGATTTGCACATTCCACAACAGCGTATCAACAAATCAATGGGTAAATGTGTAGCGTTGGTCAGTAATCAATTTTCCACTTTTTGGTGCCTAATCGTAGTTAATTAGATCGAAATAAACAAGTTTTCTTCTATGCACTTTCCGTCTTAAACGAGTATTTTATTGGCTATAGCGGTAAATAACTTACTGCAACTCCAGTGTTTGAAGCGGAAAAAAATTCTTCGATTGAGTAATATGGCAACACTGCAATGGTGTCTCACTTCCAGCGCTCTGTCATAAAAGACGAAACCGAACCTACCGCTCTAACCTTGTTGAATACTCATTTGACGAAAAAAGTGTATAGATGAAAAGTTGTTTATTTCAATGTTATTACCATGATTCAAGCAACAAAAATTCAAAAATCAATGAGTAGCTGTTTATTCAAACGCATTCGTAATCAAAGACAAAACTAAACTTACCGCTATAAATCATAATATTCTCATTGGAGACAAAAAGTGCATAGAAGAAAACTTGTTTATTTTGATTCAATTAATTAGGTTCTGGCACCGAAAAGTGGAAAATCGATTACTGACCAACGCTACACATTTACCAATCAATGACATGTCTCACCTTGCAAAGAGGATCATCATTTTATCCTTATCCATAAGCATGTGTTTCAGAATAATTTGGTATCTTTGTCTCCTCATGATTTTTGGGAATGCAGGAACTTCATACAAACCTTTAGGCCTACAGCAAAAATAATGTCAAATTGTTGGTATTTTTATATGGCATAGAAGAAGACTCACTGCAAGAAAGTTTTTAAGCTCATCTTTAGTCAGAGCAACCCATTTGTTCATCTTTGATGTTCTCAGAAGATTTGGTTGATCAAGTAATTTCTGAGCATAGTAATTTGGGTAAATCTGAAGGATATGTTAGTTATTGATTTTGTAAATTTTGATGCCTTAGCATAGTTAATTAGATCGAAATAAACAAGTTTTCTTCTATGCACTTTCCGTCTCAAATGAGTATTTTATTAGTTATAGCGGTAAATGACTTACCGCAACTCCAGTGTTTGAAGCGGCAAGTTATTCATGGAGCACGTCGGACAGCAACACTGCAATGCGCACTCGCTTCCAGCGCGATCGTCATCAAAGACGAAACCAAACCTACCGCTATACCTCGTTAAATACTCATTTGACGAAAAAAGTGTATAGAAGAAAAGTTGTTTATTTCGATGTTATTACCATGATTCAAGCAAGAAAAATTCAAAAATCGATGAGTAGCTGTTCATTCGAGCGCATTCGTCATCAAACACGAAACTAAACTTACCGCTATAAATTGTAAAATACTCATTTGAGATGGAAAGTGCATAGAAGAAAACTTGTTTATTTTGATTCAATTAATTAGGTTCAGGCACCAAAAAGTGGAAAATCGACAACTGACATATCCTTCAGATTTACCGTGATTGGTTCATGAAACATGATCTATTATTTTGTCAGAAAAGAACGGAGAAAAAATCTAGCGGTGTTGCAATTTGGTACATTGGCAATTATTCCGTGAACATGTTCAAAAGGAAACTCTTTTATATCATCTTCAACGTCAAGCCATTTGTCTCTAAAATCTTCATGTTCATTATCTTGCGAGTCATTTGCATTACTCACATTAATTTCGTCTTGTGAAGTAATTGCAGCATTTTCCACATCACTTTTATGTACACTGCTATCAAAGCTATCACTAACAGCAACACCATCAGGTTCATAATTTTTGTTATGAACTGAGTCATCCTCACTCTTTGAACTATCAGACTGTGTGAAAGATTCATTATCTCTATCTTGAGGTAATAGTTTTAAAATTTGTTCTTGAGTCAGTGATTTTTTGAGGTACACTTTTTACAGGGCTAGCAATCATCTGCACTCTCTGAAATGATCTGTAAAAAATAAATAATGATTCAGTGATACTGAATGAGAATGAGAGGTAATACAACCACACACAATGAATGCCTAAGCAACACTGAAATCAATACTAGTGCCTTCTGCAAACTATAAACTAGCTGCGCATATTCTCTACAATAAAGGGCGCTCTAAATAATCACAGCTGGTCCAAAACAGTCATTAATTTGCTCAAACCTGGCACAAAATATGCATCTTTAATTTAGTTTTATCTAACAACACGGAGCATTGGTGCTTCTTCACGTGCCTCAGTTTTAATGCACAGGTAGATTTGGACGGCTATAGATGTCTTCGCTATTTGTCCCTGAACGGAAAACTGGAACAAGCGTGAATGTGTTAATTTGTTCTTCGTTTCAAAAAATTTCTTCATTACATTACTAATACTTGCTAAATAGGTGTTAAATTTTGTCTCATTGAAAATGATGTACATTTAGTAATCTACATCTATTGTTTAGTGCGAATGATATTAGAACATCTCATGCATTGACAAGTTGGTGCCTGGTATCCACTAAGTACAGCTTGTTAAATTTTCAAACATGACTAAGATAAAGTTAGGAGGAGTCTAGTTCTATTTTATAGCAAAAACACATTTTAATGAAGGATTCTAAAACACTGATGAATTTTCCTTCCTTACAAGTCATGCATTCTGTAGTAAGAATGACTCGTCTCCTTCTCGTTCCTTTTGCCTCTCTTCCATGTTTTGTGATTTTGTGGTATTTTTTTTTGTGTGTGTGGAAAAATAGTGGAATGTAATACAACTGAGAAAACTTTGATTCAAAAGATGAGGCACTTAATCTATCTATAACTTGGCTTGAAAAAAATGGATTTCATATTTTTAGTTATCATATGGGATTTTCTTTGATTCTCTGTAAAAGCATAAAAATAGTGGAAGCTTATTCATCAAATTCCCAAAATGCATACACTTATAGTTGCCGAGAGGTTTTTGGGGTTATCATTTTACATATTATTGTAGATTATCTTAATCTACATATATCCTTTTGCAGCTTGAACCTGAAAAATGCACCAATGCAGCCGTGCTGCTGGCTCTCTTTTCAACGCCTATACAGTATAGTGAATTTATGGGAATTCATGTTCCTCTAACAAGCATTTTTCCTTCACTTAACATAAATTTAATTTCTTTTTTTTAAATTAGAACCATCAATTAACATTGTTACACTATTGATCATGTTTAGCTATTTAACCTTTTTTTAGTACTAAAAATAACAGATACAAACATTTCATTATTTAGTAGTGCTCCAGCCACTACAACATTTTTTCACTGATGTTGGAAGCTGTGTTAGCCAAGGCTCTGATGTTTTTCACCTCTGTACAGTTATTTCAGCCTAAGCCTTGTGAGTTTCTGTAACTATTGTCATCACCCGACAGAAATAACAAGAAAGCCTTGAACTAATAATTGAATGGACAGCAAGAAATCCACAATGAGAAATCTTTTTAGGTTGGTTTGGGACAAAGTTTACGTCAAAGTCATTACTTTTATCATCAAAAGCAGCTTTCAAGGATGAGCCTAGAAATGACATAATTTTATGTTAAGTTGAGAGTTCAAATTTTTGCCTTCCATCTATTGGAGATGTATCAATAGTGAAATATGTATTTCCAATCTCCTGGTGATTTTTTCTAGGAATTTTGAAAGTTTTTGCAGCTGGCATTCCAAAAAGTGAAAATCCTCCAATATCCAAGATGGTCAAAAATGAAGGGCCAGACGATGAGCTGGAGGACATCACAGTGAAGGAGGAGCCCATTGACTGGCATCAGGAACCTCAGGTGCGTCAGTTGGTTGCCTGCTCTTCTCTGGAATGCTTTAATTCAAGTTCATTGGATCTTCTCGTTATTGTTTTTCAATTTTTGAAATTTAAACTTTGTTTTATATTTACATCTTCTCTTTCTGGCCAACCGTGTTAATTCCATTGTTGCTTCTGAGATCCTTCATGGTCTCATAATTGCTTATGATTGAAATTAAGAGTTTGTGAGGGAATTTGGTCTCATTTTATTTATACTGAAAAATATCAAATATGGTTTCCTGTCTGTTATGTTCCTTAACAACAATTTCAATAATTTTTTTGAATAATATTCATACGTTTCTGTGTGAAAATGAAAAAGAAAAGCATTTTAAAATGAAAGGTCCTACTAAAGTAAATTACACCTGCTGTAGTGGAACATTCTAATGTAGGAACAAAGGAGGAGGAAGTACAAATAGGTATTATCACTGAATCTGGCCTTGGGAAACCATGTGAGTTGGGTATATATAAATGGTTTAATCTTTTCAAATGTGATTCATAACTAAAAGTGGAAAGAAACTCGTCTGCAATATTATATTCAAGAAATTCATGTATAAAATTATTTAAAACGTTCCATCTTTGTTTGTCATTTTCTACCTGAAAACGAGTAGAGATAGAACAAGTCAAATGCCCAAAGTAAAACAAAAAAATCAATCATGGGACAAGGAAATCTAAACATATAGATGAAACAACTCACTGAGTTAAATAAGAATGTTTTGTATCAATATTACATTAGTTTTAAAATAAAAGCTGACTGCAAATCATTCAACTCTCTGAGTACCAAAACTTGAGTGACTTGAAAAACGGTTTAACAGATAAATTTTATTGATGCCCTTATTTATCAGTGAAATTACCTTAGCATAGATAATTTCTGGTTGAGAAAGTATCTACTTCTTTATTTTCAATATAAAAAGTGAGCTTTTTTGAAAATGTGCACTTATCAAGAAGAATGTTTGATGCCATTGATTTTGAAATTAAATATCATGAATTGACTATTGGTTATTGACTATTTGTTAAATGAGTTAACAGATCATATGACTTGGGCTTAGAGCAAATGATCAGAAAATTTTCAATGTAGAACTTCTGAAATCTGAAAAAGTATTTTCACCATTCCATTAATTGTCCGTGTTTTGTTACTTATTTGAAGTCCCCTCCTACTAGTAAAATTATTTCAAAATTCTGTTAGTTGCCCTAAACTTGAAGCACTAGCTGTCTTGGCAGTAAAATTACCGTCATTAGACAAAGGGTTAAACCCAGTTTTTCTTTCAGAATGTGAAGAGATTCTACAATGTGGAGGTTAATTTGATTTGATGTAGAAGATATTATGTTGAAATTGCCTAATCTAACAGGAATATTGCACTTCTCTGCATGAGAGCAAACTGAAGAATGGGAAGGTGGGGAAAATAACTGGTCGGTTCTAAAATTCAAGCCGGCATGATCTGCAACACAAATATCAAGGGCTCGAGTAGTCAAGCCCATGTTTTCAGATGCACAGTGTGCAACAAAGTTTGTAAATGACATATAATTTACATTACAATTGAAATATATTTTAAATGTATTAACTAAGACTAATTTGAAATCAATCTGCAAAAAATGTTTCAAGGAAGAATGACAATCTCATTTTTGAGTTTCTTTGATAGCTAACAGAAGAGCGGACATTTGACCATATCAGTCATCCATGCAACAAACAAATAGGTTATATTTTTGTCATTGCTGATATTAGCGTCTCACATTGTATTAAAATATTTTTTCTGCAGTTTAAAGCAATGTGGGAATTCAAACTTGCAATTTTCTTGTAAAGTTACTTGTTAGATTTATTGTGTAACGACCACGAGCCTGATAACGTTTAGTTACTGGAAACCGACCTGTCAGGATGCCGGCCAGACAGGGAATAGCTACTCAGGCTTAAATAGCTAAGGCCAGATACGAGGTCAAAGTACGGCACGGACAAATACTAAGAGCGTTTATTTACAAGGGAACTAGGATAGTTTAACAGAACGGAATCGGGGCGTGTCTTGCGGTAGCCGCCTCTCTCACACGAGATCGTAATTCTACCGCTGACTTAACACCCCGGCAGAACACCCTACGTTCCAACAGATAAAAGAGGCATAGGATTCGGGCAAGCACGACCAAGGTCACTCACGAACATCAGGCAACCAGCTTTATTGGCCTGCTCGTAGACAAGTGCACACTATGACGGTCCTGACGCAACTGACTCGCTTCAATCGAGCAGCCGCCCCCTTTAGCTGCAGCCAAGCAGCAACTGGACGGAGCTCTATGTACACGCCAGCGGTACAGTTGACGTACACAATACGTAGTGAAGTCTCTTCACTACACTACATCCCTCTTAATTTAGTAAGACCTCCTCGCTCCACGAAAGCCTCTAATCTCCTACAATTATCGCACAAGATTAAAAGGTTATACCTTAAGAAACCTACATCTAGCCCGTGAACAATCGGACAACTACTAAAAAGGTTTACTATGTACATAATTGTTCTAAAATTGATAATAGTATCCGGTTCTTCTGTCTTCCAAGTTCCCGCCAGTTTTGCAGGTGACGACGAACCGTCCGGCTGCAGACTTGCCGAGTGCATGCTGACACGACCGCAGATTGCACACCGGCGACTGCTCCTCCATATTGCCAACCGGCGCTGAGCAGGCTTCCCTTAGCAGCCAAACCGGCGGCAGAAGTCCACCTCCCATGACGTGCTCAGCTCGCAACAGAGACCACGATCTCTGAAGAGTATGCGCCTCCGCCCGTCACATCCGACCCGGACGTCCAAAGGGCTTCACACCAGTCGGGTTGCGATGGAAGGCAACCATCAGCACCGGCCGCGCCTCAGAAGACATCTGCAGAGGCGGGACGCGAACAGGCAGCCCAGGTCGGACCCTCGCACCCCGTGCTACGGTGGCCCATCGCCTGCAGCAACAGATCCCCGGGCCTGAAACAAAAACAATTCGAGCAGTATCGAAGTAGACACTCAGCATTTATAATCTAACCTCTTTTTAGGTCTCAATCGAGGCAATATTTCATCTTCTGGCTCCGAAGGTTCCGTTCTCCGCCAAGTATTATCACCGGCACTCACCTCTGTTACCTCCAAACACCCTGCGTCGTTACCCCTTTCGTCACCTTCCTCCACCGGGGTAGAAGTTCGTACATCTGGGCGCGCTCTCTCTAATGGCGACCACCCCCCGAAACCTGAAAAATCGGAGGTGCCTTCTGCTGCAGCTCCGCTTTCACTCGCCTCTCCCCCACTCAAGACGAGAGGTCCGCGTTCTGCTTCCGGCACCTCCGTTCTCCCCATTCGCAACAGAGGGGGATCCGGGTACTGGCCGATGAACCCCGAAAAGTCCAGGCTCTCCTCGCACGGCGGAAGATCCGGGTATTGTCCGAGAAATTTCGAGAAGTCCCCGCTGGTGTCGTCGCCCGTCACCTCCCCCTGCTGCGTTGCCGGAAATGGTGGCAGCGGATGAATTGGGCGACCCAACCACTCATCCTCCACGGGAGCCACTTGGTCCTCTTGCATCTCTCCTGCTGCGCCAGCCCCGTCTTCCTTCGGCCCCACTTCTCGACGGGTCCTCTTGCGTGGCTGCCTCTGTGGCAGACCTTCTGCCTCGTTCTTCCTTTCGGGTTGCACTGGCTGGGCCTGACCCATGTCGTTTCCATGGTATTTCTTCAATTGCCTCACGTGCACCTTGAAGGGAGCTCTTCGCCGCTGCAGATCCCGTATCTTATAGGTGACCTGGTTCCTGTCAACCTCCAGCACCTCGTAGGGACCCTGGAACTGTGGGGCGAGTTTATGCCTCTCGTCCTCTCGTGCGTAAGGTACCCGCCGCAGGACCAGCTCTCCCACTGCGAACGGTCGGAACTTCGGTCCAGCGGGTCGCCACATCCGGGGTGGCCTTGGCAGATCTGGCACCGCAGCCTCCTTCACGAAGAATTCACTCGGGGCTCGACCGGTCTCACTGTGGGTAAGTCTATTGTACTGGGACATCACTCTTGCTATTTCCAGATCCCAGCTCCCAGGGTTACCAGCGCAGGCCGTGGCGAGTCTCTCCTTGATGGTCCGGTTGAGTCTCTCCACCGCTCCATTGGTATGCGGCGCATAGGCGATCGAGCGCTCATGCCGCACCCCGTACCTGTCCAACAATTGTCCGAACAACCTAGCTCGAAACTCGGGACCATTGTCGGACCGCAAAATTTTAGGGGTTCTAGGGCAACTAGCCAATATACCATACTCCAATGCACGCGCAACTCCCGGCGCAGCTTTTGAACGTATAGGTATTGCGTGTCCAAATTTGGACCATAAATCAATACCCACCAATAATCCAATATGTCCTCTGGGAGTACGCGGCAATTGCATCAAATCAACCGCATAAATATCATACGGCGCCGTGCACTTAGCACTCAACCCGTACAGCGGGTAATCTTTTGCACTTACTCCTTTATGCAACTGGCACGTCCGACATTCTCTTACCACTTCCCTGATAGTCTTGTATGGGCTGGGATGGAAGTAACACCGCCGGAATGCCTTGCTAACCTTAGCCTGCCCCGCATGTGCTACATGTTCATGAAACTGTGTAACTAAGCCCTTCAATTGACTGTCTGGAATGACTGGTAGGAACTTTTCCTCACCCCCTAGCTTATATTTGTAACATATGGCACCGCTATGTAACACTAAGCTATTAAAATGTCGTCGCAAATATCCTAATGCTGGGTCTTTTTCCTTCTTTTCCAGAGCCTCGCGCACCCTCACCAACCTCTGGTCCTGCAGTTGATGCGGCGCGAACATCTGTATTTCCTCTCCTAACCGAAGGTCAGCCAACTGGCAAGCGCCCTCCTGGCTACCTTGCCCGTGAGGCGCTGCTACATTGACCCTTTCTGCTGGTATACCTGCTATGATAACATTAAAATGCACGCCTCCTTTGCATTCCAGTTTAACAGTTCCCTTCTCCCCCACAGGATTTGCAACAACCAACCCTCCCGGCTTGCAAACTACCTCCACTCTCAAGTCAAATAACTGTGCAAACGCCACGAGAGCCTCCCATGGAGGGAAAACATCCGGATTTTTCCAACTCGAAATCAACCTACGATCCGCGGCCTTATCAGTCCTACCGAATGCTTTGGGTTCCTGCAATAATTTGTCTATCGCCTGCTCTCGGAGCGTCAACGCGTCTCCCAGACCCGAGGCTCGGCTCAACGCCACAAACAAAGAATTTGGGCCCCCCTCCACTTCGGCTACCTGGTACTCCCCACATTCTGGCTCGGGAGCATTCTCGTCTCCCTCTGGAACTGACCAAGGAAAATTCACACGGGACAGACAGTCAGCAACTACATTAGTTTTCCCGGGCACATACTCGATGCTATACTGGCCAATAGCCAAGTCAGCCAACGTCCTCATCAGCCGGTCGTCGGTACGTTTCATATTGTGAAGATATATCAAAGGTTGATGGTCCGTTCGGATCACATATTTCCTACCACTCAAGTAAATTCTAAAGTGATTTACTGCAAACCTGATTGCCGCTAGCTCTTTGTCAGTTGCGCTGTATCTCATTTGGGCCTTATTAAAACTGACCCCGGCATAACCGATCACTCTTTCTTGACCGCTTTGCACCTGAGACAGCACCGCGCCAGCTCCCCATCCGCTAGCGTCAGTCGTCAACACGAATGGCTGTCCCGTCACAAAGTCTGGGTATGCTAGAATTGGGGCGGTCACCAATACGGTTTTCGCGTCCTCAAATGCTTGCTGGCACTCGGCAGTCCATTCCCATTTCCCCGTGGCTGTCGCCAGGTATAAGGGGTGCAGCAAATTAGCGGAGTCTTTTATAAAACTCTTATAATAATTCACCATACCCAGGAAGGATCTTAACTGCCGCACCGTTCGTGGCACTGGAAACTCTTGGATCGCCCCTATATTCTTTTCTAGCGGACTCACACCAAGTCTACCGACGGAGTGACCCAAGTAATCGACCTGCTCTTGAAACAAACAACATTTTTCCAAGTTCAGCTTGAGCCCGTGAACCCGAAGCCGGCCGAACACTCTCTCCAGCGCCTGGACATGTTCAGCAAACGTCCCACTGGCGACCAAGATATCGTCAAGGTAAGCCTGCACAGAGTCACTCGGTAGCCCCTTAATTACTAAACTTATTAGCCGTGAGAACGTAGCCGGCCCGTTGCATACTCCAAACGGAAGCCTAGTGAATTGATACAGTTCCGTACCAGTAGAGAAAGCAGTCAGTTCTCGCGAAGATTCAGTCAGAGGCACCTGATAATATCCCGACTTCAAATCAAGCGTAGAAAAATAATAATTTCCCGAAAGTTTGTTTATCGTATCTCCTATATGAGGCAGCGGAAAACAGTCTGGTTTTGTCAAGCTGTTTAACATTCTAAAGTCCACACAAAGTCTTAGTTTTCCGTTCTTCTTCCTAACTGGCACTAACGGAGACGACCATGGTGACTTAGATGGCTCAATAATACCTTTTTCCGCTAATAGTTTTACCTCTAGGTCGATTTCCTCTTTCATGGGCCCCGGGTAACGTCTATTTCTTTGTTTTACAGGCGCTGCACCCTGAACATCTATATGGTGCCGCACTGTCTCGGTACACCCCACGTCTGCCTCATCTGTCGCAAAAACGTCTTTATGCGCAGTCATCAGTTCAGCAACTATCGTCCTTTGTTCTGCAGTCAGATCCGTATCGTCCAAGCTAAGGTCACCCGGCACCTCGTCCATCTCTTCATCCTGCTCTACTTCTTCCCGACACAAAGCCACCAAAGTACCTAGTCTTGTGTGCTTGGCTAACCTCACATCACTGTCAAATGGGTTCATTACTTCTACTCGAATATGTTCATCGTCTACGACATTTACTGATGAAGCTACCATCAATGGACGAGTCCCATTATCGACTGGCTCTAAATACCCTTCAAATTTATTTGGTGCCCTCTTCACTTGAGCGGACAAACGCAACATCTGCCTAGAAGGTACAGTCACTTCCGCCGCACTGAAAACTGGAAATTCCGCTCTGCGCGAAGTCATCACCTTCAACCGGGCTATTCTTGTACGATCTTGACTACTTCCTTTCTCCAAAGTCCTATCTGATGCATTCAACGTAAGTTTGAAGCTATCAAGAAATTCCAAGCCCAAGACACAACTGAATGACTGTACCGGCTTAGTCATCACCAAAAACCTATGCCTTGGGAACTTAGTTCTGCCAATCGTTACTGCCAAGTATATCTCACCTTCTATTCGAATCTCGTTTCCTGAAATTCCTACAACATTATCAACGGCGGAAGCGCGAAGTTTTCCCTGAACACCCGGAATTCTATGGAGCAGCTCTTCTGTAATTAACGAGATCGATGCGCCTGTGTCTAACAGGCCATCGACCTGTAACTGCCCAACCTCAACAACCACCGAGTACGACACCGCTACCTCACGCTTCTGCCGTACCATCTCAATATTTTGGGGACTATCATGACACTGCTCCGGCTGTGCCCCTTCCAAACCGGAGTCACCTAGTTTCCCGACTGTCGACCTGGTTTATGCGCACACTGAAAACTGCGATGTGTGATTTCTCCACACCAAACACAAGCTGCGCATTTCTCCAAAAATCCCTGACAGTCCTTCATCAAATGCCCCTTCTTGCCACAATACGCACATTTCAACCCGCGTTCTGAACTAACAACTTCCCCGAATCTGTCTCTATGTGCTACCTGCTGTGTACAGTCCCGCACAAAATGTCCCTCCTGTCCACAACGAAAACAACGCATTGATCTCGCCGGCCCGCGTTCCCGGCGCTCAATGTTATCATTATTTGTTTCTGGCGCGTATGGCGTTGCTAAGTAAATTTGTTCCGCTCGAGTATTATTCCCCATTCTTTCCTCGGTAGCTGTCATATCGGCCTCCAAACTGGCTGCTAGTCGAGCCACTGCACTGAGTGCAATGGACTCCTGCTGGCCAACGAATAACTTAAGCCGACGTACCAGCTCCGGTGCTAGGGAACTAATAAATTTATTTCGAGCCAAGAGTTCTTTGCCCTCTTTTCCTACACTATCCACTTTTGCTACTAGCCTTTCAAGCCTAATACTATAGCAAGTCAGTGATTCACCCCTATTTCTTTCTGCCCGCAAGAATTCTGTGTACCCATCATCACTTAATTTTTCGTGAAGCTCTAGTTCTTGAATCAACCTATTTTTTACTTCCCCATAGTCAGCTCCCGTTCCGTATGCTTGCACTATATTCTTGGCTTCCCCCTCAAGAAATTCTGGCAATTCCTGAACCCAAGCCGACTTGTTTTCCTGGTACTTAGAACTTACATAATACTCAAATTTAGTCAAGAAAACCGAAACCTGACCGTCGCTAGACTTGCCTGAAAACTTCCCCGGTGGGGGCAACTTGTCTGAACGTAAGCCCTTGATTGCTTCTGTGAGACTAAGCATTACGTTAGCTAACTCCGCTCCTGTTTCCATCCTAAATTAAGCCCAAAAATGTCTACTGTCAGCAACGATAATAAGTTCTATTAAAAATTCCCATTTATTGCACTACTCCTTATCCTACCGACTGTCCCCGCATCTGAAGCCAAATCCCACTCCTGACTCCAAATGTAACGACCACGAGCCTGATAACGTTTAGTTACTGGAAACCGACCTGTCAGGATGCCGGCCAGACAGGGAATAGCTACTCAGGCTTAAATAGCTAAGGCCAGATACGAGGTCAAAGTACGGCACGGACAAATACTAAGAGCGTTTATTTACAAGGGAACTAGGATAGTTTAACAGAACGGAATCGGGGCGTGTCTTGCGGTAGCCGCCTCTCTCACACGAGATCGTAATTCTACCGCTGACTTAACACCCCGGCAGAACACCCTAAGTTCCAACAGATAAAAGAGGCATAGGATTCGGGCAAGCACGACCAAGGTCACTCACGAACATCAGGCAACCAGCTTTATTGGCCTGCTCGTAGACAAGTGCACACTATGACGGTCCTGACGCAACTGACTCGCTTCAATCGAGCAGCCGCCCCCTTTAGCTGCAGCCAAGCAGCAACTGGACGGAGCTCTATGTACACGCCAGCGGTACAGTTGACGTACACAATACGTAGTGAAGTCTCTTCACTACAATTGGACAGTCAACGAGTCTACTTAGAGGTTATTGGATAGTCAACAAGTCTACTTTCAAGTTTGTGACTGCTATTGTGCCTGATTTTATTTTCTGCCCGTACCCTCTTTATGGCTGTCTCACCTAAAAGAAGTTCTTGTTTTGAACTCTTTTGTGGCTGTCTTGCCTAACCTGGATTCTCTCCTTGTCATTTTGCAAGATGTCTGCTGTCGTCATGGGTACCTTGATTAATTTTCTGCCTTTGACATCTTGGCCGTCATGTTTGCCTTAATGGCGGGCAGTCCGTCAGCCAGCAGTCAGTCAGTTGGCACTCTGGCAGACTGCATGCAGTCAAAAACTCGGGACTGAATGCGACTCACAACGACTACCAACTGACTGCGACTGGCTGGCTGAATGCTTGCTCATTGATTGATAAATGACTGAGTGACTGTTTTCCTAGTAATAGACTTCCGACGGACTGACTGACAGCCGATTAGGAGACTGCTGACTAACTAGCTGACAGCTGATCGGCTGGTAGGTTTAACCTAATCTCCAGTCCAGGTTTTTACATTATTGCGTTTATTTCGATGTAAAGTCAGTTTGCTTGCATCAATTTTTCTTACTTTTCACAACATTTTTAAAAAGTCGTACACAATGAAAACTAAATTTTTGTTGTACTACAGATGTTATTTTTATCAGTTCATATTGAATGGATATTCATGCGCATTCAGAAAATAATTATTTCTGTGCTTACAAATAATTCACGTTATTAATTCCAGGACCAAATGAGCGCAGCCTCCTTTGCCCTTACTTTCAAGAAAGAAGTAGACAATGCCTGTGCTGAGGCGCGTACAGAGCAAGCAGAAGCAGAGGACGAGTTGAGGGAAGGCAGCTCTGGTGCATACAACACCACTGCTGTTCATCAGAGATCAGCTGGAGCATCTCAAGGGAGCCCTGACTCGCTACCGTCAGACGTGTCGGGTAACGGCAGTGGTGTTGAAGTCAACCCGCCGGGCACACTCAAATCAGCACGCTTCCTGTGCGCACATTGTGATTACTCAAGTACTCGGAAAAACGAACTTGAATTGCACCTACGTGACGAGCATAGGTCAACGTTTGATTTCAAGTGCCTGTCTTCAAGTTATTCTAGTCTTCATTCCAATAAATCAAAACTGCGTTCAGAGGTGGAACATAATGAGAGAAGTAGTTCGAAATTGTGTCCCAGTTCTGGGAAGGAACCCATGAAAGAACATGAAAGAGCAAAACAGGAGGCAAGAAAATTTTATAAATGCGAGTTGTGTAATTATTCTACGGCTAAGAATAGTGACCTCAAGCTGCACCAAGCTCTAAAGCATAAATTAGGGAATAACCTGAAATGTGAATTGTGTGACTATTCTGCTTTTCACCCGTCTGTATTGAAAAGGCACCAAGCTGGAAAGCATAAGGTAGGGAAACTACTGAAATGTGAGCTTTGTGACTATTCTACTTGTTACACTTTTGAATTGAAACTGCACCTAGCTGGCAAGCATAAAGTAGGGAAACTACTGAAATGTGAGCTGTGTGACTATTCTACTTGTACCTCTTCTAAATTGAAACAGCACCTAGCTGGCAAGCATAAAGTAGGGAAACTACTGAAATGTGAGCTGTGTGACTATTCTACTTGTTCCCCTTCTAAATTGAAACAGCATCTAGCTGACAAGCATAAGGTAGGGAATCTACTGAAATGTGAGCTGTGTGACTATTCTGCTAGTTACACTTCTAAATTGAAACACCACCTAGCTGTCAAGCATAAAGTAGGGAATCAACTGATATGTGAGCTGTGCGACTATTCTACTTTTAACCCTACTGGGTTGAAACAGCACCAGGCTAGTAAGCATAAATTAGGGAATCTAGTAGTGAAATGTGAGCTGTGTGACTATTCTACTTGTTCCCCTTCTGGGTTGAAACTGCACCAAGCTAGTAAGCATGAAGTAGGGAATCTAATGAAATGTGAGCTGTGTGACTATTCAACTCGTTCGAGTCGTAATTTGAAGCAGCACCGAGATCGCAAGCATAACTTGAAAGGAAACTGTTGAAGTCTGGCTTGTATGAGTATTCGACTTCTTCTAAGGGTAACTTGAATGTGCACCGTGCCAGCGAGCACAGCATAGGAAGAGTGCTGAAATATGGCCTGTGCGACTACTCAACAGCAGTTGGGAGTAATTTTACATGTAAGAATTTCTTTGAGCTATCAAGTCAATTTATGGGAGTTATGACATGTGAGCTATGTGATAATACTTCTGGGGAGTTTTTGCTGCTCCATTAATGAAGTTTTATCGATGTCGAATTGTGTTATTAGTTGTATTGTGAAGGGAACAGTCTACAGACAAGTCCACTCCTGCCACCACTACTCCTACCACCACCACTCCTACCACCACCACTCCTGCCACCACCACTCCTGCCACCACCACTCCTTCCACCACCACTCCTTCCACCACCACTCCTACCACCACCACCACTCCTCCTACCACCACCACTCCTACCACCGCCACCACTCCTACCACCGCCACCACTCCTACCACCACCACTCCTACCACCGCCACCACTCCTACCACCACCACTCCTACCACCACCACTCCTCCTACCACCACCACTCCTCCTACCACCACCACTCCTCCTACCACCACCACTCCTCCTACCACCACCACCACCACTCCTCCTACCACCACCACCACTCCTCCTACCACCACCACCACTCCTCCTACCACCACCACCACTCCTCCTACCACCACCACCACTCCTCCTACCACCACCACCACTCCTCCTACCACCACCACCACTCCTCCTACCACCCCCACCACCACTCCTACCACCCCCACCACCCCCCCACCACTCCTTCCACCCCCACCACCACTCCTTCCACCCCCACCACCACTCCTTCCACCCCCACCACCACTCCTACCACCCCCACCACCACTCCTACCACCCCCACCACCACTCCTACCACCCCCACCCCCACTCCTACCACCCCCACCACCACTCCTACCACCCCCACCACCACTCCTACCACTCCCATCACCACTCCTACCACTCCCACCACCACTCCTACCACTCCCACCACCACTCCTACCACTCCCACCACCACTCCTACCACCCCCACCACCACTCCTACCACCCCCACCACCACTCCTACCACCCCCACCACCACTCCTACCACCCCCACCACCACTCCTACCACCCCCACCACCACTCCTACCCCCCCACCACCACTCCTACCACCCCCACCACCACTCCTACCACCCCCACCACCACTCCTACCACCCCCACCACCACTCCTACCACCCCCACCACCACTCCTACCACCCCCACCACCACTCCTACCACCCCCACCACCACTCCTACCACCCCCACCACCACCACCACTCCTACCACCACCACCACCACCGCCACCACAACAACTACTACAGAGCGTGACACGAAGATAAAAATATCTAAACACACGAGGGTAATTCTGAGCAGTAGAGTGTTCGGAGCAGAAAGTGTGACTAAACTCTGCCCCCTTGAAATTCAAAGGGTCCCACCCCTTAGATAAGAAACTTGAGCATTGAGTGAAGGTGTCCAACGGACCTCATTAAGGATTAGTGGAAGAGACACAACAGCCATGCCGCGAGGGAACCAAAGCAGGTTCTGTCAGCGAGATGGAGCGAGTGAACAAGACAGCAAGTGCTAAGAGAGATATAAAAAAGCATTAGATTCAATGCTCAAAATAAGTGAAGAACATCAGAAAGTATGCCTGCGAATCTGAGTGCCAGTAAAATAGCTAAGGTTGAGAAGCAGTTGGCATAAATTGAAGAAGCGATCTTGTTGGCTCACTCCAGCGAACTCGGTAGTACCAGGCCCAGATAACAGAAAACTTGCAAAAAACTCCAAAAGAAAATACGTCCCTTTAATGCTGACCGAGGAAAAGTATTCTCCATGTACTTCTGTCAACTTGGGCACTGAAAAGAAGACAGTGAATCCTTTTGACATCAGAAGAATTTCAGAAGTTACTGGGTCAATCCCAAAGAGATATTCAGAGCATATGAGCCTTGAGATGTTGGAGTTTCGAGATGCAGATCAGGCGGAGAGAATTACAGAACGGGTAGGGGAACAACATCGTGCCAGACAACTGAGTATAGCCGATTTAATCATTCAGGATGCCTCATATACATCAATGACTTCAACATGACTGATACAAAATTCAAGAGTGGGCTTCAGGAACAAAACAATGTCGAAGAGTTTACCAATGCAAATTTCATCAAACCAAGGTATCTGGAAACCCAAGCTTTTCTAATGACCTGACAACCGACCGTCCAAATACGGTCCAATACAGCAAATACATCCCAGGACAAAGACAATACACCAAGGTGCACCCATTCAAAAATAAACCAATGACGGATGGGCTGTAACTGTCAAGCATACGGGCATACAGCCAAGTGTTGTCGCAACACCTCAGCTGTGTGCAGGAACGAACTGTGCCGAGGTGGGCCACACCTCTGTTAACTGCACGCCAGATCAGCTGAGGTGTCCTCACTGCGGGAGTCCTCACTCAGCTGGAAGCATCCTGTGTGCGAGGGAGGAGAGATGTTTGCTGGAGATTATAGAAAATGATGAAGGAACAATGGGAAAAACGAAAAACGATGTCTTAAAGTGGAGGAGAGATATTTGCTGGAGATTATAGGAAATGACGAAGGAACAATGGGAAAAACGAAAAAAATTAAGAAAGTACGAGTGTCATGAGCCGGTGCAACCGCTCAACAAGTTCATCACCCACTTCGACTGCAAGATAAATGAAGACCACAGACAGAAGATGTCGCCGTGGCTCCTCAAAAAGTGCTTCCCTGAGCATCTTAGCAGCAAGCCTAAAGCAATTAGGTCCCATAACAAAACGGTCTTGAAGATGAAGCAGCTGATTCAATTGAACCAATTACTCATCTCCGTAGGAGAAAATCTCAACTCAGTTGATCAAAAGAGTCTCTTATATACTTATGAATATGATTAAATCAACTTTGAAGAATTCATAAAAGGTCTTTTGGAGAAGTGCGGCGTGAAAGACGCAGTTCTTGCAACTAGCATGAAACCTCGCAACCTACTCTAGTATCGTTCAGGTAGCCCATACTTTCAGAGTGCATCTACATTCCTGGAGAGAAAGCAAAAAAAGTATGTAAAAAATCAAAACCTTTGTTGTGCAAGAAATCCCATAAAAACGGTCATGGGATAAAGTAATGCCAAGCAGAACAAATTTACTCAAGTAACGCTTCAGTTGGTCGCGAAATTAACGACAATAAATCTGATGCGATCAAGTGGCATTATTGCGGGAAGCAACATATCACAGGTGCGAAGGTTTGCCGGATGAGAGTTATCTAAGAGGAAGTTTAGGTAATTTAGAGCAGGAAAAGAGTTTCAAAGGGACAAGCTAGGCTATCGTTTCACCACAGACATGCCAATTTCTCTATGAACTGCGCTGAGGAAGTCACGACGCACAGCAATCCAGATAAAATAGAGGTATCAACCAAGAAGAAATACAGCCAAGAAGACGAGAGAAAAACATCAAAGGATCTGCAAAGCAGAAGATGGTCGGAAAAAATCGATGAAAGGGACGGGGGAAGGAGTAGGTATTTAAGGTATTTTTCTACGAGTGATGGTGAAGAGCCTAGGTGGTAAGCCTAGAGCCTAGAACCGAAATGGTAAGTGAAAGCCCTCAGATAGGAAGACTTTACACCCCAACAGTCAACCGTGACAGCTGTACAGCAACATCTGGGAAAGAAAGGGAGTCCAGAAGGGAGACGAGAAAGAATTTTGACGAGTAATCGTGTGAGATGAATGATGAAAGGTAAATTATTCAAATGCAAGGGAAAGAGCAAGCATGAGGGCAGGCACGTGGAGCCTCAAGGGAAGTGTACCGAAAGAGATCTCCGAGGAGCAGGGAGAAAGGGATGAAGTTTAAAGTCCGGAGACAAGAAGAAAGTAAGAGTGAGGATTCAAATCGAATCCTCAGTTCCTCTCGGGGAGACGCAACTATTGTAGCTATGGGAATTAGCGCTCGCAGGAAGACTATGTGAGGGCCCGAGCTGAAGGTTAGGTAGGCTTTCTTTTTAAAATAAAATAGGTTTTTGTTTTGTTACGGATCATCTTTTTCCGGTTCCCTGCTGTCTTGTTTTTCAGCACCTAATACGTTCTTCTTCAATTTTTTTTTGTTTCATGAACTTCTTTCTTAGCTTACTGTTTCTATACACCTTGTGCATAGATTCCGCTTTCCCTCAACTCCATACTAAATGGTGCCTTCATCCTTCCTCTCTTGGAACATCTTTGTTGTGGTAAAGGGAGACTAAATCTTTCTTATATAATAATTATAATTGTAATAATAATAATAATAATAATAATGATGTATGTACATCAAAACATTTACCCACGACAGTTTTTACAAAATTTCTAATCAAGCGATTTGCAATTTGTTCTATAAACATCGTATTTTATCAATTTTTCCTTTGTTATTGTGAAGCATTTGAATAAGAAATCTCATGAAATTGTTGTGTGAGTTAAAGCGTGCTCTTATGGGCAGTCAACTTACTTTTTTTTATTTTTTGATGTCATGAAATCCAAAGCTTATATGCCAATGTACGTATAAACTGTCATAAGTGTTTAAACCCCACAAAGTTCGTTAAATAACTTAATTGTTTGCAAAAATTAACAACAACTATTCAACTTCAATGAACCAGCTACAGGATGTATTTTTATGCTTTCTCTCTCCGTTTTTGTACCAGCATTAAAACTGGACCGTCATGACACTTATGTATGTTTGTCAATTAAAGACATTTGCACCCTATTTCGAAATTAATGTAAATTTTTATAATTTGTTAACCCTACATGACATTCATGTTTTCTTCTATTATTTACGTCCTACAATGTTCTTGTTAGCCTTGTGTGGAGCGAATGATATCATTTCGTACTAACTAATAATCTAATCTAATCTACTCCAGTTGTGTTGTACATGTTTTGGTAGCCGTTGCAGAAGAATCGCTTTAATTTTCTGGCTGAGACTGTTCTGTGCTGCTATATTAGCATGGAAACATAAATTCGTGGCGTGATAAAAAAACATTTTCTCAGAGTCCCTTGATTGGAATACTAGTTTATACGCAGGAGTGAAAGTACAGTTCTGAATGTCAACCTCCTGCCTTAGACGCAGAGTTATTTTAATCCCCCATTTTACTTTCAACGAATTACTTATTTTGCGAGTTCCTGAGCTCGTATTTCACTGTAAGTGTGCACTAAAAAGAGTGTTCTCAACAAAGCATCGTCACTGAAATTGTGGTTTCTTTAATTCTAGTTACATATATCATAAAATTTAGATTAAGCAACTCTAGGAATACATTCCCCTCAATCATTTTTTCGACTTTTGACAGGAGTATGACAATACTCATGTGTGTTTATCATACAAGTGCATTTACTTTGAGGTATTTTAAAATTCAATGATGTGGGGTGCCTAGTAAAATTCTAAATAAATTTTAATGAATTTTTCTATTGAAGCTAAAGTGGCGGTTGCGATTCAAAATTCATTTTATTGACATCAAACAAATGCAACATTGCACAAGCGCCTAATGCATCGAGATACTGAAGGCTATTTGGCAACATTCAGCCAAGGCCGATCGGCAAGTGCTAGACACCAGCCCATTTTTCAACCCGCAGTAGGACGATGTAGTCGTACTGTGTCCTCCATAAAACCGTCTTGGTGAGTGTCTATTTTCTGTCAGTGTTAATGTTCAATTATTGTGTTGATGAAATAACTACTACTTGTCGTGCCTTGTGTTTTGTGTTAAATTTAGGTTCTTATAATACATTAAGAATTTTAGAACGGATCTTAGGATAAAATAATCTAATTATTGCTTTAAATAATTGGTGATTACTAGTGTGACAAAAGACATTACTTTGAATTTCGATAATGAACTAAAGATGATGTGCGTCCATAGTCGGTATAGTCATTTTGTTAAAATCCTTTGCGCCTAGAGGCAGTATAATAATTGCATTAGGCGTGTCAACGTGCATGAAATATGTTTTTCCAAGTTTATTAACGTAGACCATTTTTACAGGTCTACTCCAAGCTACCCCCTTTTTCGTTTATCACCTCACTTACACCCTACCCGCGCATTACTCCCGTCTTACCTTACCTTATATCGTCGTTATGTTAGCATTGCAAGATCTAATATCATCTTTATGTTCCGAGGCTCATCTCACTTTTACTTCTACCGATTGCCTCATTTACTTCATTTTATTCACGTTACCCTTCGTTAACAACCATCATTTTGTTATATAACACCAACCTAAGTAACGACGCCTTTTGACTCGTCACTACGTGCTACGGAGTCAGATCAATAAATTAAATCAGTGAACGACTAATTACTGTTCCCCCACTAATCGTTATACTCAATGACAAATTCGAGGGAAGTTTCAACCAGAACTTTGAAACTTTCCATAGATGTACCCATCTTTTGTGTCATCTGTATTAAAAAAGGCGTTATGATGGTTAATCTATTCCAGTGATGTAAGGTATAATTTCTGTCTTTGTTTTAGGAGATGTTTTATAGTTCTTCCTCACGTCTCATTCTGCTAGTATCAATAATTAAACATTGAGGTTTTCATCACTTGTACCGATTGCATCTATGTATTGTGGCTAGCAATAAAAGAGCATTGGTCATTGTGCCTTTGCCTGAACCTCCGAGAGAACTCGGAGTGTAAGAAAATTATTTGATTTAATATTATGTTGGTCATTTTCAAAATTAAATGTGTAATATGTTCATTGTTCAGTTTAAATGTTGGACTTAGATTCACTGTAATGTCGTGTTGAGGCTTGCGTAGCTTCAAGGGAATGGCAGGAGAGGCTTGGACCGACGCTACTCGGGAGATACCTTTTGAGATCCATTGCCACACGGTTGCAACGTATTCGCGCCACCTTACAGCCTTCTAAGGCTACCAGTGTTCCGCCTAGTTCGTGAATTCTGCTGCGCTTCGCAGTGGAGCGTGGTCTCTGACGCTGAACGTGGTGCTGAGGACGGGTCCGGCTTGTGCGGCCCTGGCGGGTGGCAAATCGAGGCATCCTCGGCGTAATTTCTGTTCTCTCCATCTCTTCTCCGTCAGCTCTTTTTGTTCTTTATCTTCATTCTTATAAGTGTGTTTGAGCGTGTGCGTGATTAAGTTATTTCATTTATAGTGACCTGCAATGGCTGCTCATCCTTAAGAGCTCTAGAACCTCAAACTATTAAATCATACTGCTAGTCTGAAACTTAAATTAGAAGGGACCATCTAACTGACGAGTCGACATACTCTGATAGTTACCTTCAACTTAAAACTAAAACTTACCTTGTATCCTAAACCTATATATATCTTCTATAACTCTATATACCTCAAATCTCAATCTCAACTTACTCTAGAGCACTTTCTTAACAAATTTCCTCTAAACTTCAAGTTTCCTCTTTGTGCTAAGCGTTTCTACACTGAGTTGCACCATAAGCTCAGGTGTGCACTAATAATATAATTATTATACTCTTTTTTTCCTGTGTGAACGAAATAAATGAATAGATATTACTAATTTTGTTGGGGTCTCTAGATTTCTAACGGTGGATGCGATTTTTTCCTCAGTAACCTCTAACCGTCTTGACGCAGTTTCATCTGCTTCTAACTTCCGGTGCTGTTGCAAAGGTTGTGCTTGGCAATGGTGTTTTACTAGGTAATTTTCCTGAACTTGAATCTCGCTTAATCCTTGAATCTGGTTGTATTCATTCATATGCCGCCCTCGGATGTTGACCGTTTTCTTTAAATACTACCTTTATTTTTCAGCTGGCGTTGGGAGATTGGACGAGTTGTGAACTTGGGTTCTGGTGATTGCGGTTTTTCTTAACTATACACCAGTATGCAGCCTGACGCTGTCCGCTGCCGCCTTGCCTGCCGAAGTTCCTTGCCTCGATCTCGCCCTAACTTCGAAGGCAAAGCTTCTATAAATTTGTAAAAGTTTTTCAGCGATTAAATTTCGTCCTGGATGGAAAACCTTAAATATTTACTAAATAAACGGACGCCGTTGCGACACCTTAAAATTTAGCTAATTAAAAGACCGCCGTTGCGACACCCATAAACTAGATGTAAGATCGCCGTTGCGATGCTTTCATTCATATATATGTAAACTTTATCAGTCCTGGACCGGCTCGTCTGGCGTCGTCAATGACTTATTAACTTCTCTTTTTGCCGTGCCTTTTCTGCTTATCAAACCTGAACTAAAGTTCGTTACACCTATTTAGGAATGTTCGGCATTAATTGGTTTCTACTCAAATTTCTAAATGCTGCATAATTTAAAATTTAAAAGTGGAGAACCAATGAAAATAAAATCCTGTGTATTCCTTCTCCTTCAACGATTGTGTGAGGGATTCAGAGAATTTCCCACAGGAGAAAAGTCCCCGCAATTATCTTCAGTGTTGTAAAAGCGCTGTTTAAAATTCAACAAGTGTTACTTAATTCGTTTGCAACTTCCATTTGATGTATTTTGTTTCTTCTCTTCCCTGTGCCGTCACGCGAGGGCACCATCGCGGTGGGAAGGAATCTTTTTAATTTTGCAGGTTATTAAAAGTTGTTTGCGGGTAATATGTTTTATTTATCCTTTAATTTTCCCGGAAGCAACCAATTGAAAACTACGCAAGAATGAACCTTGGTTTAACGAAAAAATAGAAAACTTATCTCAAAATCATAGGCCTGTAGTTATCGGTTGAGACACCTCGGAACGCTAGTGACATCACGATCATTTCTACGGATCTGAACTCTGTCCTTACCACGGTTTTCTTCACACACCTTCGGATAAACTGGAGAAACGAAACGGAAAGTTAAATACATTATTAGTCCGAACCTAAAAATTTTGCATTCTGCACCTAAATCTAGCCAAACATGGAAGCACATACATAATGTGGAAAATTAAAAAGGGTTCTGTGGGATTAGTATACGCGTGAATTAGTCAGTGACGCAGTAGGGGTGGGATGATGCTAGTGTTAATCGTTGGATGGATTTTTTTGGTGGTCCAAAACACTATACGAGAAAAGGTATTAAACCCAAAATAAAAATGACCACATTTTGTGTTCAAAATTGAGGAAAATACACGAGTCTAAAAAAAATTGCTAGGCTTTATAACTAAACATAAAGAAACCTTGATTATCTCGGGTTTAAAATGGGGGAAAGGCTTCACGTCCTACCAAAAAGTTATTCATGGCACAGCAAAACTGGTGCTTTGCTTCATAACAGTAATTTGATTTTGACAATGAGGAGAAATGTTTCAGAAGAATTGAAAGAAGAGTTCGATTTTTATCAGCACAACATAGGATTCTACACTATTACCAACCAAAGTAACACACAATTCAGCGCAAATTAAAACATTCTGCATTATTGTTAAAAAATTAACAAGTCATAATATTGGTACTAGTTTCAGAAAACCAAAATACAGGTGCCTCTACCGTTCAATGCATGGCAAAAATAATCATTCCTCTAACTGTGGTTGAAAAATAATTACATATTAACGTTTATGTACCGTTTATTTCAACACGACACGGGCAGGCCGCAGCCGAGACGGTACAGAACGATTTGGTGAAATATACAGAAATTTCTTGAGGTATTTTTCCAACTCACGTGCCGTCAAAACACACAAGTTCATTAACTTTAATCACTTGTAACTCTCGAAATAAGGCATATATCGAGTTCAAATTACTCTCAACCGAAAGGCTGAAACATTCTTAAGAGAAAATCGTACATGCCAGCATTTCTCAGCATACACAGACAAACGGAGCGAACTTACCGTAATCCCTCAATGAAATGCAGATTTTTTCGATGAGCCTCATTTTGTCTCGGAAGCTTATTTCTAAACTATAGCACCTAAAATCTTCCAATTAGTGTAATTATAACATCAAATCTGAAAACAATCTGTTCGGGATCAAGAATGTCTCGTGCAAAGTAGGTCCATGGCCAGATCAGGCCTGGGTTCATGTCGAGTCTACGTTTTGAACCAGATTGTTTCTTTATGCATATTATGTATAATGTAAGTTAATATTAATGACTTTACTCAAAATATATAGTATTTAACTATCATTACATAATTTTGAGAAAATATTTCACTGGACGTGATTAAAACTGGTACACTAAAAGTTTGAATTATGAAATCATGAAAATATACCGTGTCAAATGTTGAGAAAGTTTCAGTTATGAGAGCTGAAAATTTAAAATATATTACGTAATATCAGGAATCATCATTTCTGATCTGTTCAGCGAGCGATATAGACTAGATAGAGATATATATATCTGAACACCCGAATTTTAAATGTGTAGGTACCCTTATGAAATCCCTCAGAGTGCAGATGATTGCGAATAGGAAATTAAAATCAAGAAAGGCCTAAAAAACAACACATAACATAAAAATAGAGCTTAGGCGTTCAATTGAACAAATAAATGCACAATTGTGTTGTAAAGGATGTGATTTTCAAGCGTGCGTTCAATTCTTTCTTCACTAATAAACTCACTAAAAAGTCGAATTTTCACTTCTGAGTTCGAGCGCCTCAGGTACAGGAGACAACTTTCAACTGTGGTATCCGTGGTAATAAACCAAATCGAAAACGTGGACTTAACTCTGATACTCGAATTAAATGTGTTTTGGTTACCAGTTATTTTCTTTTTACACATCTCGGAACGGCCTTTCCTGTGAAAAATTAGACACGTGAAACATCTCACAGCTCGACAGTGTGGCAGTGTGGCACTAGCACCTTCTTCAGTCTGCTGCTGGCAGTGTGTGAGTAAGGTAGAGAGTGAAACGCGTTTCTGGCATTCAGGACGCTTCTCGTGATCGCTTGAATTGAAGCGTGTTCTTGATTTTTTATTGAGGAAAATTAATCTAACCTACATTAAATACCGTAATAATATGCTTATATTCATGTTTTTCTTTTATGATTCCAGTGTCTTACTGCCGTAATTTTAGCATAATGAGAAAAAAACTACCTGAAACGATCTCGAAATTTTCGACGTTCACAACTTTAAATTTTTTTTGGAAATGCAAGGTTCTCAGCTAAAGTAGCAAGTTCATCATTTTACTTCTATTATATTACGGACGTTTGTGTTTGTTCCGGTTTATGAATTTCCGCACAATGTAAAGGAAAATGATAAATTATGTTAATTTTTTGATATAAGTTACTAATGGCTGTTTTCAAGTGCGTAAAGAATGGCAGTTCCATGCGGGCCATATTGGTGGGAGTATTGTCGCAGCGCAGCCGTGTAGACAAACATTTTGTCTAAAATTTTAGCATCGCGCTCGATTCATTTGGCAGCATGCGTGAAACTGTCGTTCTTTATGAGCTTTCAGGTGCGAAAACACATGAATATGATTTATTTAAATGCCTTACAGCTGGTGCAACGTTTGTGTTGATTCACGTATTTTGTGAGCGTTATAAACTTTATTTCGTTCCCAGGACCTCAGTATAAGTTTGGGTGTTATGAATTATGTTCTGAAAATAATCGCATCGTACTTGTGTTTTGGTGTGGAATAAAAACGAGGAGTTTTGAAATTAGAATGAGGAAAAATATGACTCAGTTTTTATGCAAAGTCGAGGGTGTTGGCGTATCACCTATTATGAGCTGTATGCATTTATAATAGAAAAATATTATTACACCCAGATCGTAGAAATTATAAACTTAACGGATTGTCATTTGAATAATTTTGTTAAACTAGTACAATTATGAGGACATTCTTACTCGTTGCTGTGGTAAATGACTCAAAAAACCTTTTCAAAGAAACTCAAAAGACGTATGGCAACGATGTAACTTATAACTCGCATTGAAAACCTGGCACACAGGCAAGTGAACAGATTTTTCTGTATTTTACTTGCTCAGTTTTGAGGCGCTGCAGAACCATAGCCAGCTTTGTGTGATGAATTAGATGTCTGTTTCAGCTGCTGACGTTCCGATTCTGCAAACAGAAAACTCGCTAAATTGTGAATTCTGCTTCCAAGATCCCTCACGAGCACGAGAATGAAATTCAAGTTACCAGTAAAACAGCGAAATTTTGATGGTTACAATCACTCAACACGTTTCCTGCGACGGGACCCACCGGTGGTCACTGAGGTGATTTTCATAATGCTGCTGACCGACCAGCAGTCACAAACTCAACTTCCATAAACACTCAACTAAAACTAAATGAAGGCACAATCTTACTGATGTTCATTACTGTCAAAGTTGAAAATTCAAAACTAAAAAAATTAACCCTAATTTGAGTTGAATATTGAACTTCAGTTTAAACCACCGCAATTAACGTGTTAGACTTGGACTTCGGGCATGCATTGTATTAAGGATCGAAAACAACACCAGCGTACGTACAGTGTAGTAAATAACACCAGCGTACGTACAGTGCAGTAAATAACACCATCGTACTTACAGTGTAGTAAATAACACCAGCGTACGTACAGTGTAGTAAATAACACCAGCGTACGTACAGTGCAGTAAATAACACCAGCGTACGTACAGTGCAGTAAATAACACCAGCGTACGTACAGTGCAGTAAATAACACCAGCGTACGTACATAGTAGTAAATAACACCAGCATTCGTACAGTGCAGTAAATGACACCAGCGTTCGTACAGTGCAGTAAATAACACCAGCGTACGTACAGTGCAGTAAATAATACCAGCGTACGTAAAGTGCAGTAAACAACACCAGCGTACGTACTGTGCAGTAAATAACACCAGCGTACGTACAGTGTAGTAAATAACACAAGGGTACGTACAGCACAGTAAATAACTCCAGCGTTCGTACAGTGCAGTAAATGACACCAGCGTTCGTACAGTGCAGTAAATAACACCAGCGTTCGTACAGTGCAGTAAATAACACCAGGGTACGTACAGTGCAGTAAATAACACCAGGGTACGTACAGTGCAGTAAATAACACCAGCGTACGTACAGTGCAGTAAATAACACCAGGGCAGTAGCTCATCACGCACAAGATCGGAGCTATGGCGCGCCCAGTGTGTACTTATATATTTTTCAATGAAATATAACCCCGAAACTAAGGTTTTCAAAGACCTCGAGTTTATGAAGCCGTCACCAATCTCAGGCACTGAATAAGGCCGAAACTCAAAAACTTGTC
Organism: Morinoia aosen; assembly: GCA_030386875.1. Classification (NCBI taxonomy): domain Eukaryota; kingdom Metazoa; phylum Arthropoda; class Malacostraca; order Amphipoda; family Talitridae; genus Morinoia; species Morinoia aosen. The sequence goes on from CM059573.1 coordinate 6,464,336, forward strand.
GCCATTTCGTTGCTAGGCGTGCGTGTAGAACGCTTCCATATGCTGTTTAGAGTACGGTAATCGAAAATCCCTATGGAATCGGAAATCAATTTTGTGATTAGATAACTTTTGCTGCTGGTCACGCAGTGAACACGTTTTCTCTATTAAGCTCACTCTCGTCTCCCAGTACTGTAAAGTGTGTGTGTGTGTGTGGAAATATTTGTTTTAGTTATTGGGTGGCTTGGTGTATGCGAGACGATCATGTTTTACACTACCAGCTTTGAGCTGACGTGGCAAGGCGAGACGTTTTGTCAGTTGTTCAGTAGTATTGTGAACAGTTCAGCAGTTTTGTGAGCAGTCCAGCAGTTTTGTGAGCAGTCCAGCTGTTTTGTGAGCAGTCCAGCAGTTTTGTGAGCAGTCCAGCAGTTTTGTGAGCAGTCCAGCAGTTTTGTGAGCAGTCCAGCTGTTTTGTGAGCAGTCCAGCAGTTTTGTGAGCAGTCCAGCAGTTTTGTGAGCAGTCCAGCTGTTTTGTGAGCAGTCCAGCAGTTTTGTGAGCAGTCCAGCAGTTTTGTGAGCAGTTCAGCAGTTTTGTGAGCAGTACAGCTGTTTTGTGAGCAGTCCAGCAGTTTTGTGAGCAGTCCAGCAGTTTTGTGAGCAGTCCAGCAGTTTTGTGAGCAGTCCAGCTGTTTTGTGAGCAGTCCAGCTGTTTTGTGAGCAGTCCAGCAGTTTTGTGAGCAGTCCAGCAGTTTTGTGAGCAGTCCAGCTGTTTTGTGAGCAGTCCAGCTGTTTTGTGAGCAGTCCAGCAGTTTTGTGAGCAGTCCAGCTGTTTTGTGAGCAGTCCAGCAGTTTTGTGAGCAGTCCAGCTGTTTTGTGAGCAGTCTAGCAGTTTTGTGAGCAGTCCAGCTGTTTTGTGAGCAGTCCAACTGTTTTGTGAGCAGTCCAGCAGTTTTGTGAGCAGTCCAGCAGTTTTGTGAGCAGTCCAGCTGTTTTGTGAGCAGTCCAGCAGTTTTGTGAGCAGTCCAGCTGTTTTGTGAGCAGTCCAGCTGTTTTGTGAGCAGTCCAGCTGTTTTGTGAGCAGTCCAGAAGTTTTGTGAGCAGTCCAGCAGTTTTGTGAGCAGTCCAGCAGTTTTGTGAGCAGTCCAGCAGTTTTGTGAGCAGTCCAGCAGTTTTGTGAGCAGTCCAGATGTTTTGTGAGCAGTCCAGCTGTTTTGTGAGCAGTCCAGCAGTTTTGTGAGCAGTCCAGCAGTTTTGTGAGCAGTCCAGCTGTTTTGTGAGCAGTCCAGCAGTTTTGTCAGCAGTCCTGAAGTTTTGTCAGCAGTTCAGCAGTTTTGTGAGCAGTCCAGCAGTTTTGTCAGAAGTTCAGCAGTTTTGTGAGCAGTCCAGCAGTTTTGTGAGCAGTTCAGCAGTTTTTTGAGCAGTCCAGCAGTTTTGTAAGCAGTCCAGCAGTTTTGTTAGCAGTCCAGCAGTTTTGTGAGCAGTTCAGCAGTTTTGTGAGCAGTCCAGCAGTTTTGTAAGCAGTTCAGCAGTTTTGTGAGCAGTCCAGCTGTTTTTTGAGCAGTTCAGCAGTTTTGTGAGCAGTCCAGCAGTTTTGTGAGCAGTTCAGCAGTTTTGTGAGCAGTCCAGCAGTTTTGTGAGCAGTCCAGCAGTTTTGTGAGCAGTTCAGCAGTTTTGTGAGCAGTCCAGCAGTTTTGTAAGCAGTCCAGCAGTTTTGTGAGCAGTCCAGCAGTTTTGTGAGCAGTCCAGCAGTTTTGTGAGCAGTCCAGCAGTTTTGTGAGCAGTCCAGCTGTTTTTTGAGCAGTCCAGCAGTTTTGTGAGCAGTCCAGCAGTTTTGTGAGCAGTCCAGCAGTTTTGTGAGCAGTCCAGCAGTTTTGTGAGCAGTCCAGCAGTTTTGTGAGCAGTCCAGCAGTTTTGTGAGCAGTTCAGCAGTTTTGTGAGCAGTCCAGCAGTTTTGTGAGCAGTTCAGCAGTTTTGTGAGCAGTCCAGCAGTTTTGTGAGCAGTCCAGCAGTTTTGTGAGCAGTCCAGCAGTTTTGTGAGCAGTCCAGCAGTTTTGTGAGCAGTCCAGCAGTTTTGTGAGCAGTCCAGCAGTTTTGTGAGCAGTCCAGCAGTTTTGTGAGCAGTCCAGCAGTTTTGTGAGCAGTTCAGCAGTTTTGTGAGCAGTCCAGCAGTTTTTTGAGCAGTCCAGCAGTTTTGTGAGCAGTCCAGCAGTTTTGTGAGCAGTCCAGCAGTTTTGTGAGCAGTCCAGCAGTTTTGTGAGCAGTCCAGCAGTTTTGTGAGCAGTTCAGCAGTTTTTTGAGCAGTCCAGCAGTTTTGTGAGCAGTCCAGCAGTTTTGTGAGCAGTCCAGCAGTTTTGTGAGCAGTCCAGCAGTTTTGTGAGCAGTCCAGCAGTTTTGTGAGCAGTCCAGCAGTTTTGTGAGCAGTTCAGCAGTTTTGTGAGCAGTCCAGCAGTTTTGTGAGCAGTTCAGCAGTTTTGTGAGCAGTCCAGCAGTTTTGTGAGCAGTCCAGCAGTTTTGTGAGCAGTTCAGCAGTTTTGTGAGCAGTCCAGCAGTTTTGTAAGCAGTCCAGCAGTTTTGTGAGCAGTCCAGCAGTTTTGTGAGCAGTTCAGCAGTTTTGTGAGCAGTTCAGTAGTTTTGTGAGCAGTTCAGCAGTTTTGTGAGCAGTCCAGCAGTTTTGTGAGCAGTCCAGCAGTTTTGTGAGCAGTCCAGCAGTTTTGTGAGCAGTCCAGCAGTTTTGTGAGCAGTCCAGCAGTTTTGTGAGCAGTCCAGCAGTTTTGTGAGCAGTTCAGCAGTTTTGTGAGCAGTCCAGCAGTTTTGTGAGCAGTTCAGCAGTTTTGTGAGCAGTCCAGCAGTTTTGTGAGCAGTTCAGCAGTTTTGTGAGCAGTCCAGCTGTTTTGTGAGCAGTCCAGCAGTTTTGTGAGCAGTTCAGCAGTTTTGTGAGCAGTCCAGCAGTTTTGTGAGCAGTCCAGCAGTTTTGTGAGCAGTTCAGCAGTTTTGTGAGCAGTTCAGTAGTTTTGTGAGCAGTCCAGCAGTTTTATGAGCAGCAGTTCACCTGACGCATTGCATCTTGTGCTGCGTCTACCAATTAATCCACTTCATATTAGGTTAATAAAAAAATTACGACCTTTTATGTGTTGATTTTAATTTGGAGTAGTTGTGTTGTTCTTTCTTTCATGTTGAAATTTTTCTCCTTATTGAAAAAAATCTTTCTTCTCTCCAAAAAAGTTATTTTTGAATAACTTTTTCATAATAAAGGTTTCACTCTTGCCGACAAACTTTTTTCCGGTTGAAGGCTTTCGTCTAGACCTTATGAAAGTTTTCTGTTTTTTTGAAGGAAGGTTCTTTTTTACTCCATTCAAGTTTCCCTAGTTTACTGACGAAACTATCTTTTTGTCCAACTAAAGCTTCATCTCTGCTTGAAATCTTTCATTTTCCTTATGAAGATTACCTGTTTGCCGACGAAAGTTCCCTCTTTCACTGCCAAAAGCTCCCTCTCCTCCTGAAAACATTCCCCTTTTCGCCGATATGAGTTTCCTGCTTGTCGGTAGAATATTACACCGGGACCGACGTCGGTCCTGTTTAAAATTCTTGGATTGGCTGCTAGATCCATCACTTCGGGTTCACAGAATCCCCGCTCTGCCCTGATTGAATTGTGTCAGCTTGTGCCTTCTCGATGAGGTTCGTCGTGTCCAACTTTAAGCACGTTGACCGCGATGGGTTAGACTGAAGTTCAATATTCAACTCAAATTTAGAGTCGATTGTAACAAGGACTTTTGAAAATAGTGATCATTAACTGCATTGCGCCTTCATTAGCTTCGATTAAGTCTTATGAAAATTGAGTTTGTGATTACTGGTCGGTCTGTAGCATTATGAAAATTCCCTCCGTGTACACCGGAGGCCCACATCGCGAACAACTTGTAAAATCTAAAACTTGTTAGTCTGTCGAATTCCTATTAACCTTTTACAGTCTTGGTGGATTTCTTATTCCACTTCAATGGGTTGCTCTACTGTGCTTTATTTGTTGGTAGATTTGTGTTCTACAATGTTATTTGAAATGGCAGTTCCTTCCCCATTGTAACGTCGGTGGCTGCCAAATGACGGCGGTTGTATTGACGGAGGTTGTAATGACGGTTGTTATAATGACGGAGGTTGTCCATTTCATATCAGTTCATTTCACATCAGTCCATTTCACATCAGTTCATTTCACATCAGTCAATTTCACATCAGTCCATTTCACATCAGTCCATTTCATATCAGTCCATTTCATATCAGTCCATTTCACGTCAGTCCATTTCACATCAATCCATTTCATATCAGTTCATTTCACATCAGTCCATTTCACATCAGTTCATTTCACATCAGTCAATTTCACATCAGTCCATTTCACATCAGTCCATTTCATATCAGTTCATTTCACATCAGTCCATTTCACATCAGTTCATTTCACATCAGTCAATTTCACATCAGTCCATTTCACATCAGTCCATTTCACATCAGTCCATTTCAAATCAGTCCATTTCACATTAGTCCATTTCACATAAGTCCAGTTCACATCAGTCCATTTCACATCAGTCCATTTGACATCAGTCCATTTGACATCAGTCCATTTGAAATCAGTCCATTTCACATCAGTCCATTTCACATCAGTCCACTTCACATCAGTCCATTTCACATCAGTCCATTTCACATCAGTCCATTTCACACCAGTCCATTTCACACCAGTCCATTTCACACCAGTCCATTTCACATCAGTCCATTTCACACCAGTCCATATAATATCAGTCCATTTCACATCAGTCCATTTCACATCAGTCCATTTCACACCAGTCCATTTCACACCAGTCCATTTCATATCAGTCCATTTCACATCAGTCCATTTCACACCAGTCCATATAATATCAGTCCATTTCACATCAGTCCATTTCATATCAGTCCATTTCACATAAGTCCATTTCACATCAGTCCATTTCACACCAGTCCATTTCACACCAGTCCATTTCACAACACTCCATTTCACACCAGTCCATTTCACACCAGTCCATTTCATATCAGTCCATTTCACACCAGTCCATATAATATCAGTCCATTTCACATCAGTCCATTTCACATCAGTCCATTTCACATAAGTCCATTTCACATCAGTCCATTTCACACCAGTCCATTTCACACCAGTCCATTTCACAACAGTCCATTTCACAACAGTCCATTTCACACAGTCCATTTCACACCAGTCCATTTCACAACAGTCCATTTCACACCAGTCCATTTCACACCAGTCCATATAATATCAGTCCATTTCACATCAGTCCATTTCATATCAGTCCATTTCACATAAGTCCATTTCACATCAGTCCATTTCACACCAGTCCATTTCACACCAGTCCATTTCACATCAGTCCATTTCACATCAGTCCATTTCACACCAGTCCATATAATATCAGTCCATTTCACATCAGTCCATTTCACATCAGTCCATTTCACACCAGTCCATTTCACACCAGTCCATTTCACATCAGTCCATTTGACATCAGTCCATTTCACATCAGTCCATTTCACATCAGTCCAGTTCATATCAGTCCATTTGACATCAGTCCATTTGACATCAGTCCATTTGACATCAGTCCATTTCACATCAGTCCATTTCACATCAGTCCATATAATATCAGTCCATTTCACATCAGTCCATTTCACACCAGTCCATTTCACATCAGTCCATTTCACACCAGTCCATTTCACACCAGTCCATTTCACATCAGTCCATTTCATATCAGTCCATATAATATCAGTCCATTTCACATCAGTCCATATAATATCAGTCCATTTCACATCAGTCCATTTAATATCAGTCCATTTCACACCAGTCCATTTCACACCAGTCCATTTCACACCAGTCCACCAGCCCCATTTCCCAGCCAGCATTCGCGCAGCAGTAGAGCGCCCGACGGCAGTGGTGTTGGTGACAACGCTCTTCTCTCTGGAGCGTCCTGATGTTACAGCGTGTAGTGCTCGACAAGGACGATACTTCGCGTCGTGTTCTCTAAGATGCGAGTACGTGCGGAAAATTGCGATTTTTGACATGTGTCACGAAAGTGTTACTTACTTCACAGCGTGTTTGCAGCATTTTTATGTGATTTTAAGGGTTATATATGATATAAAAGCGTTATAAATATAGGCTTAGTTCGCGGTGTGTTGTATTGTGTTGTTTGATGGGCGCATCTTATTTTTTTATCTTTCGTTTCTTTTAACGTGAATTAATGTCGGTTCCGTTTGTTTCAGCTCTGCTAAACTCCATCCTTAAATACATTTATTTGTCTGTAATTTCGCTACATATATAACATCGAAAAGAAATTTTCTGCACTGCCCTATTGTTCTAACGAATCCTCCTTTTTGATGAATGAAGTTTTATTTGGTCAGTTTCTGCTGATGAACTTCCTAAAAATATATACTTCGTGCCTGTTTTCATGAAGATGGAGGCACTTATGAGGAAGTTAATGCAAGAAAAGTAGGTAGCAAATTTTCTTCAGAAATCATCTGTATTAGTTGCGTAGAAACCAAGTTCACTCCATTAGCCTGAAATTTCCAAGGTGTATCTAGAAAAAACTAACACTGGGAATGGCTTTAAAAATTCAGACAATTTTATTCCCTTGGCTGAGCGTATTCGTGCTACGAGTGGTACAATCATAAAGCAAAAAAGCTCGAGAATTTTTCAAATGAGGAAATATTTTATAAATTTTACGGGAGAAACGAGAACGACTTTAGCACATGTGGACTCGTGTCTAATGAAGCCTAAGTGAGGGCCTGAAGGAAGATTCGCAAGTGTCTGTGGGAGGCCTGAGAAAATTTGGCAAATTTTTAAATTGAAAATGTGGAATTGAAAATTTGAAATTTGAAAATAACAAATATGGAATTAGCAAATTGAAAATTTGAAATTGGCAAATTCACAACTTGGTCAAATGATTCCGTTAAAACCAAGTGACCGCTGAGAGAAGGTTCAATGATGGTCAGGTGACGGGTTTGTTGAGACCAAGCGACGGGCTCTATGACGGTCAAGTAATGGTTTAATAGGTACTAAGTGACGGCAGAGTAACGGCTTAGTGAAGGCTGAGTGAGAGCTTATTGAGGGTCTAATGACGGTCTAGTGAAAGCCAAGTGATAGCGTAATAAGTGATTAGTACGGCCCAGTGAAGGCCTACTGACCGCCCAGTGACGCCCCAGTGACCGCCCAGTGACGGCCTAGTAACGTCCTAATGACAGACAAGTGACGGCCTAGTAACGCTCCAGTGACGTCCTAGTAACGCCCCAGTGATGGCCTAATGACGGCCCAGTAACCACTCAGCAACGTCTCAAATAAAGTTTGCGTCCTCTCGCCACCTACTTAACAAGCAACAGTAGGACCATCGCGGCATCTGCGTCTGTCTGGCTGTAGTGCCGTCAAATACTTCACCGCCGTGACACAATAACAAGTCAAATGTTTCTCGCTACCTAAATTACGCCACGTGAGGGTGCTGTGCAATTCAGTCCTGCTTCTGACTGCGAGCGAAAATGACCAAAAGAAGACACCCTGATGACGACTCCCCTGCGGAGGACGTGGCAGTGCCTCTCTCCATCCAAACCTTCCTGTGGCGCCAGAGCAGGTACGAGAGAACTTGTTAGCCTCTTCTTGTTCTTGATATCGCTCATTGGGAAGAACAATTCTTGATTTTTCAGGAGAAGTACTTTCAACTTTGTAAACTGCTTTACGGAATTAGTTTTGTTTGAAAAAAGGAATCCTTCATCTCGGTCAAATTTGAAGGCATAGTAGGTATGACGGTTTTACAAAAATACGTAAAATGAAACGGCGAATTTAGCAGTATGGATAAATCAATTTTCTAAAATTTTGAGTTATGACTTTGCTCTTCCCAATGAGCGATATGTATGATTGTGAACCTCAATAACCCCAACTCTGATTATAAACGGCTATAACTCAGTCTTTTAGTAAAGGATTTTCGTGTAAATTAAAATATAGTATCAGTGATAGTGCTCTCCGTGGTACAGTGGTTAAGGGATCAGCCTTGTATGTTGGAGACGAGGGTTCGTATCCCGGCGCTGGCGCGGAGATTTTCCCCGTTGGGTATGAGGGAAAGCTCAAGCACAATACCCCACTCAACCCAGGTGTCGGAAATGGGTACCGGCTTTACGTGGGAACCGTCATGGTGTCCTATATACAGAGTTAGTTATAAGACATTTGAAAAGCCAATGCTTAAGATCATATGTATCAGGCTTGATTGGAAATAAAGCATCCCAAAGATGCCGATGTTTGTTTTGTTTGATACGCTGATTCCCTACTTAGTTATTATAGTCTACTGAGTTATTATTATAGAATTAGAAAGAGGAGTGTATCAGTGATACGTTGATCCCTACTGAGTTAGTGGTATCAGAGGTCGGGTTTTGTGTTCCCTCCTTGTATTAGGTGACGCATTATCATGCTTGCTGCATGGCGCATCATTTTACTAACGATTCATCGTAATGGTGAACGCCGCATTTTTAGGGTGGATAACGCATCATGCGCCAACATGACGAATGACTCATCTGTATAACAAACGACACATATTAATAGAAAACCAATTTTACGAATGACGCATCGTAACAACAAATGACGCGTCTTAACGACGCTTATTCAAAGCGATTGGCGCGCCTACATGACGAATGATGCACGGATTTTGTAATCACAGCAGTTTCATCTTTTTATTTCAGAAATGAAAATACTTTTTACTTGAACTGATCCTGGAGTTACTCTTCGAAACGTTTCCTGTTAAATATGACTAATTTCCTTAGAATTTTCTTCGCTTTTAAGTTTTGAATGACACATCATCGTGTGACACGTTGAAGGTATAATGTTCATGTGTGTGTGTGTTGTCTTGTTTGCTGCAGTTTGTCGTTCAAATTTTGAGGAGATTTTCTCGCGCGGCTTTGATACGAACTGAAGAGAAGCGCGTGAGAGCATCGAACACGAGGCGTTCTTTGTGTTGTCTTCAGTCGAGTCTCAGTGAGGCACCTGCTAAGGCGTGCAGTGAGGCACCTGCTGAGGCGTGCAGTGAGGCACCTGCTGAGGCGTGCAGTGAGGCACCTGCTGAGGCGTGCAGTGAGGCCCCTGCTGAGGCGTGCAGTGAGGCACCTGCTGAGGCGTGCAGTGAGGCACCTGCTGAGGCGTGCAGTGAGGCACCTGCTGAGGCGTGCAGTGAGGCACCTGCTGAGGCGTGCAGTGAGGCACCTGCTGAGACGTGCAGTGAGGCACCTGCTGAGGCGTGCAGTGAGGCACCTGCTGAGGCGTGCAGTGAGGCACCTGCTGAGACGTGCAGTGAGGCACCTGCTGAGGCGTGCAGTGAGGCACCTGCTGAGGCGTGCAGTGAGGCACCTGCTGAGGCGTGCAGTGAGGCACCTGCTGAGGCGTGCAGTGAGGCACCTGCTGAGGCGTGCAGTGAGGCACCTGCTGAGGCGTGCAGTGAGGCACCTGCTGAGACGTGCAGTGAGGCACCTGCTGAGACGTGCAGTGAGGCACCTGCTGAGGCGTGCAGTGAGGCACCTGCTGAGGCGTGCAGTGAGGCACCTGCTGAGGCGTGCAGTGAGGCACCTGCTGAGGCGTGCAGTGAGGCACCTGCTGAGGCGTGCAGTGAGGCACCTGCTGAGGCGTGCAGTGAGGTACCTGCTGAGACGTGCAGTGAGGCACCTGCTGAGACGTGCAGTGAGGCACCTGCTGAGGCGTGCAGTGAGGCACCTGCTGAGACGTGCAGTGAGGCACCTGCTGAGACGTGCAGTGAGGCACCTGCTGAGACGTGCAGTGCGGCACCTACTGAGGCGTGCAGTGAGGCACCTGCTGAGACGTGCAGTGCGGCACCTGCTGAGGCGTGCAGTGAGGCACCTGCTGAGGCGTGCATTGAGGCACCTGCTGAGGCGTGCAGTGCGGCACCTGCTGAGGCGTGCAGTGAGGCACCTGCTGAGGCGTGCAGTGAGGCACCTGCTGAAACGTGCAGTGAGGCACCTGCTGAAACGTGCAGTGAGGCACCTGCTGAGATGTGCAGTGAGGCACCTGCTGAAACGTGCAGTGAGGCACCTGCTGAGGCGTGCAGTGAGGCACCTGCTGAGACGTGCAGTGAGGCACCTGCTGAGACGTGCAGTGAGGCACCTGCTGAGACGTGCAGTGAGGCACCTGCTGAGACGTGCAGTGCGGCACCTACTGAGGCGTGCAGTGAGGCACCTACTGAGACGCGCAGTGAGGCACCTGCTGAGGCGTGCAGTGAGGCACCTGCTGAGACGTGCAGTGAGGCACCTGCTGAGACGTGCAGTGAGGCACCTGCTGAAACGTGCAGTGAGGCACCTGCTGAGACGTGCAGTGCGGCACCTACTGAGGCGTGCAGTGAGGCACCTGCTGAGACGTGCAGTGAGGCACCTGCTGAGGCGTGCAGTGAGGCACCTGCTGAGACGTGCAGTGAGGCACCTGCTGAGACGTGCAGTGAGGCACCTGCTGAGACGTGCAGTGAGGCACCTGCTGAGGCGTGCAGTGAGGCACCTGCTGAGACGTGCAGTGAGGCACCTGCTGAGACGTGCAGTGAGGCACCTGCTGAGGCGTGCAGTGAGGCACCTGCTGAGGCGTGCAGTGAGGCACCTGCTGAGACGTGCAGTGAGGCACCTGCTGAGACGTGCAGTGAGGCACCTGCTGAGACGTGCAGTGAGGCACCTGCTGAGACGTGCAGTGCGGCACCTACTGAGGCGTGCAGTGAGGCACCTGCTGAGACGTGCAGTGAGGCACCTGCTGAGGCGTGCAGTGAGGCACCTGCTGAGACGTGCAGTGAGGCACCTGCTGAGGCGTGCAGTGAGGCACCTGCTGAGACGTGCAGTGAGGCACCTGCTGAGACGTGCAGTGAGGCACCTGCTGAGACGTGCAGTGAGGCACCTGCTGAGGCGTGCAGTGAGGCACCTGCTGAGACGTGCAGTGAGGCACCTGCTGAGACGTGCAGTGAGGCACCTGCTGAGACGTGCAGTGAGGCACCTGCTGAGGCGTGCAGCTGATGCAGTGCGCTGCTCACTCCTGCATAAACAAGATCAATATCTCACTTGTAAACTGTCAACTATATACAAACACGGAGCTCATCGTATCTGTAGTGCGATTAGATCACCTGCGTCTCTCTGTCCATCCCTGTTTGTCTGTCCATCCTGTCTATCTTCTGTATGTAGTCCTGTGTGTCTTTCTCACATATATGTCTCTGTCCTGTCTGTCTATCTTGTTTGTCAGTGTGTCTGGCCTGTCTTGTCTGGCTCTCTATTTATCCGTCTTGTTTGCCTGGTCTGGCTCACTGTCTGGTTCTGTCAGTCCTATTTGTCTCTGTGTCTGTCTGTCCGTCTTGTTTGTTATGTCCGTCTCTCTGTCAGTTCCTGTCTATCCTGTTTGCACGCAGTTCCAACAAATCATTCGCTGTTTACCCTCCCACCCCCTGCCCTCCCTAACCCCTCCCATTTCACATCTTCCCATCTCCCATCCCCTCTCATCCCATCCCATCCCCTTCCCTCCCTAACCCCTCCCCTTTCACCCCCTCCCATCTCCTCCCATCCCCTCCCCTCCCTCGCCTCCCATCCCATCCCATCCCCTCGTCTCCCCTCCCATCCCTTCGCCTCTCCCATCGCAGAGTTGCAGATGGGCGAGATTGAGCACGTGCTTAATGGGGCGAGGAAGGCGTGTCTTTTATCGTCTGCATTCAAGAAATATTCCATCTTAAATTTCAAATAATTTGGCCAGAACTGTTTGAAAAAGATCCGGCATTATTCGTGGGGCTACGAAACTGACGTGAATTCCCTCTAATTAATACTCCAGACGTGATGCCGAGCGCGCGCTGTAATGCACTTGTTTCCAGACACGGCCAAGTGGAAACTGAGACTGTCTAATTTTTTTTCGCCACTGCATCTACCATTTTGGCGCCTTTGTAGGCACTATACTTGGGCGGTAAAATCACGGATGACGCGGCGAAAAGTTTGAGTGGGGAGGAACAAGACGTTGTGTTAGAAGTACTCTATTTCATATGAGTAATGCCTTTAATTTGGTTATGCTACGTACAAAGTCACCATTGAGATGTGCTATGAGCCCTTCATTTTTCAGAATTGTTTATTAACTCAGATCTTAGGTAATAACGCCATGTTTCACTCAGTGCAGCTCATTAAGTTCAGCTGTATCTTTTTTTTGCAAGATTTGCTTATTTCTGCAACATTTGCTTTATTGATGAGGCTGCAGGGCCATCTACTGAGACCAGTTATAGAGGCTATTTACTTTGACCAGCTTTAAAATCAATCTACTGGACCAGCTGCGGTAGCCAGCTGCATGGGTCATCAAGGGAAACCAGCTGCGGTGTCCAGCTGTTTTACGGCCTGCTCTCGCAAAATTAGGTCGTCGCCTCTAAACAGCTCCGTGCTGATGGGCTGTGTGCTGCCTTCCTGTGAGGCTACTTTGTGCATCTTGTTGTTTTGTGTCGGTGTGTTGTGTGTGTTGGTGTGTCGGTGTGTCGATGTGTTGGTGTGTGTCTGTGTGTCGGTGTGACGGGTGTGTTGTGACGGGTGTGCTAGTGTGTCGAGCAGAGTGTTGTGACGGGTTTTTCGTTGTGTCGGGCAGTGTGTTGTTGTTACGGGTGTGTTGTGCCGGACAGTGTGTCGCTGTATCAGGCAGTGTGTCACAAAAGATACACACCAACACAACAGTGAGTCAGAAGTACACTACTCAGGCCCCGGCGAAGTTTAAGCAAGCTCTTTGTGACTTATCATTTTGTATTCTGCTTTCGTTTAGCCTTATTATTACTATTGTACCCTTCATGGACTTATCTTTTTGCAGCTATTAGAGTACTTAAATTGTGACAGCGTGAAGATAATTAGCAGGAACTGTTTCTGTTTTACCTTGAATGAATTATTATTTTTACGATTACCGTGAAAGAATTAGTTTTTTCGCGGTTACCGTGAAAGAATTATTTTTTTTCACGGTTACCGTGAAAGAATTAGTTTTTACACGGTTACCGTGAATGAATTAGTTTTTACACGGTTACCGTGAATGAATTAGTTTTTTTCACGGTTACTGTGAATGAATTGTTATTTTCACGGTTACCATGAATGGATTATTATTTTCACGGTATTTTTTCTTTCGCAGTCCCTTCATCAGACCGAAGTTGGGGAAGCTGCACGAGGCGACCTGCATGGTGAGTATATTGCTAATTTGATTTTTTATTTTTTGTTTATGTATTTTTTTGCTAAATTGCTAATAACAATTTTTTTGCTAATTGTCGAGGTCTCATATGTATAGTATGTATCATGCGCGGTATTCCAAGGTATTCAGCTTTTTATTCTTAAAAAAAGTGACCTGTTTCATTGCTTAGTAAGATTAGATCATAAGTTACTTTAGGCCTTCTTAACTTCATTGCTTAGAATTAGATTAACATTGCATTTGTTTGTACATAATTTTATTGTATAAATAATTTACATTAGAAGTACGTGGAGATATAAATATGTGTAAATAATCTTTACTGTAATCAACAAGGTTAACCATAATTCGCTCCACAATACACGAAGTATTTTATTTAACCTGTTCGCGCTACTTTTATTGTTAAACTAAGCACTTAACCTTAACTGCTTTTGATAGAGTTTTTCATAAATTAGTTCGTTATTTCTTCAAAAAAATAAATTGTTCATTATGATTTTCTGATATGTAACGTAGCCGTAAGTATTCTATGTTAGTCCTGGGTAACTAGGTTACATAGTCGTATGTTACTATGTTAGCGCTGGGTAACTAGGTTACATAGTCGTATGTTACTATGTTAGCTCTGGGTAACTAGGTTACATAGTCGTATGTTACTATGTTAGCGCTGGGTAACTAGGTTACATAGTCGTATGTTACTATGTTAGTCCTGGGTAACTAGGTTACATAATCGTATGTTATTATGTTAGCCCTGGGTAACTAGGTTACATAGTCGTATGTTACTATGTTAGCGCTAGGTAACTAAACTTCGTGTGCTAGAGGCATTGTTCACCATTTCCGAGGTTGTGTGACGGTGTGCAGACTGCACTTGGGTTCTTGTGTTTGCTGAACTCAATGCTGTGTAAGATTGTACACTCCTATCTCCGTATTTTTATTGTATTGCAATCACCGCCATTACAACCACCGTCATCACAACCCCCACCATGCATGCTTTGAGCGATATTTTTATTCTGATGTAAGGGAAATTTCCTGGTTCCGATACGCGAGAAGTTTCGTGAACAGGCGGCCGTTCCCAACACTTGAGAAGACTTGTATCTTTAGATGGTATTTCGGTGAGGTATTTTGTCAGAAATGTACAAGCCGGCTGGGAGCCCCATCTGCCCAGCTGGCTGGGAGCACCATCTGCCCAGCTGGCTGGGAGCACCATCTGCCCAGCTGGCTGGGAGCCCCATCTGCCCAGCTGGCTGGGAGCACCATCTGCCCAGCTGGCTGAGAGCACCATCTACCCAGCTGGCTGAGAGCACCATCTGCCCAGCTGGCTGAGAGAACCATCTGCCCAGCTGGCTGAGAGCACCATCTGCCCAGCTGGCTGAGAGCACCATCTGCCCAGCTGGCTGAGAACACCATCTGCCCAGCTGGCTGAGAGCACCATCTGCCCAGCTGGCTGAGAGCACCATCTGCCCAGCTGGCTGAGAGCACCATCTGCCCAGCTGGCTGAGAGCACCATCTGCCCAGCTGGCTGAGAGTGCCATCTACCCAGCTGGCTGAGAGCACCATCTGCCCAGCTGGTTGAGAGCACCATCTGCCCAGCTGGCTGAGAGCACCATCTGCCCAGCTGGCTGAGAGCACCATCTGCCCAGCTGGCTGGGAGCACTATCTGCCCAGCTGGCTGAGAGCACCATCTGCCCCGCTGGCTGAGAGTACCATCTGCCCAGCTGGCTGAGAGCACCTTCTTCCCAGCTGGCTGAGAGCACCATCTGCCCAGCTGGCTGAGAGCACCATCTGCCCAGTTGGCTGAGAGCACCATCTGCCCAGCTGGCTGAGAGCACCATCTGCCCAGCTGGCTGAGAGCACCATCTGCCCAGCTGGCTGAGAGCACCATCTGCCCAGCTGGCTGAGAGCACCATCTGCCCAGCTGGCTGAGAGCACCATCTGCTCAGCTGGCTGGGAGCCCCATCTGCCCAGCTGGCTGAGAGCACCATCTGCCCAGCTGGCTGGGAGCACCATCTGCCCAGCTGGCTGGGAGCACCATCTGCCCAGCTGGCTGAGAGCACCATCTGCCCAGCTGGCTGAGAGCACCATCTGCCCAGCTGGCTGAGAGCACCATCTGCCCAGCTGGCTGAGAGCACCATCTGCCCAGCTGGCTGAGAGCACCATCTGCCCAGCTGGCTGAGAGCACCATCTGCCCAGCTGGCTGAGAGCACCATCTGCCCAGCTGGCTGAGAGCACCATCTGCCCAGCTGGCTGAGAGCACCATCTGCTCAGCTGGCTGGGAGCCCCATCTGCCCAGCTGGCTGAGAGCACCATCTGCCCAGCTGGCTGGGAGCACCATCTGCCCAGCTGGCTGAGAGCACCATCTGCCCAGCTGGCTGAGAGCACCATCTGCCCAGCTGGCTGAGAGCACCATCTGCCCAGCTGGCTGAGAGCACCATCTGCCCAGCTGGCTGAGAGCACCATCTGCCCAGCTGGCTGAGAGCACCATCTGCCCAGCTGGCTGGGAGCACCATCTGCCCAGCTGGCTGAGAGCACCATCTGCCCAGCTGGCTGGGAGCACCATCTGCCCAGCTGGCTGAGAGCACCATCTGCCCAGCTGGCTGGGAGCACCATCTGCCCAGCTGGCTGAGAGCACCATCTGCCCAGCTGGCTGGGAGCACCATCTGCCCAGCTGGCTGAGAGCACCATCTGCCCAGCTGGCTGAGAGCACCATCTGCCCAGCTGGCTGAGAGCACCATCTGCCCAGCTGGCTGGGAGCACCATCTGCCCAGCTGGCTGAGAGCACCATCTGCCCAGCTGGCTGAGAGCACCATCTGCCCAGCTGGCTGAGAGCACCATCTGCCCAGCTGGCTGAGAGCACCATCTGCCCAGCTGGCTGGGAGCACCATCTGCCCAGCTGGCTGAGAGCACCATCTGCCCAGCTGGCTGGGAGCACCATCTGCCCAGCTGGCTGAGAGCACCATCTGCCCAGCTGGCTGGGAGCACCATCTGCCCAGCTGGCTGAGAGCACCATCTGCCCAGCTGGCTGGGAGCACCATCTGCCCAGCTGGCTGAGAGCACCATCTGCCCAGCTGGCTGAGAGCACCATCTGCCCAGCTGGCTGAGAGCACCATCTGCCCAGCTGGCTGGGAGCACCATCTGCCCAGCTGGCTGAGAGCACCATCTGCCCAGCTGGCTGAGAGCACCATCTGCCCAGCTGGCTGAGAGCACCATCTGCCCAGCTGGCTGAGAGCACCATCTGCCCAGCTGGCTGGGAGCACCATCTGCCCAGCTGGCTGAGAGCACCATCTGCCCAGCTCGGCCAGAAATTAACTGCCCCATACGAGCAATTAGCCGCGGATGCTCTCGTGCCAAGCTATTGATGAGGTCGTTACTGGCAGGTCGTGTGTTGTCTTGTGTGTATTGGTGTGTTGTGTGTGGTGAGGGGCTCTTATTTGAGTGGTGTGTGCTGTGGCGTGCTGTGTGTTGTGTGTTGTGAGGGGCTCTCACCTGTGTGGTTTTTGGTGTGTGAGTGTGTAGAGCTGGTGTGTGCGTGTGTATGTGTGTGGTGCCTAGTGTGTGTGTGATGCTTGTGTGGGGCCGTGGTGCGACAGCAATACTATGATACTGTCACCCTCAGTTCTTGAAACTTTGTATCAATTTTATGGAGTGGAGTTTTTAATTTCTACCTTCAATAACGCGCCTGTAATTATTTTTTAGATTTGTAACATTAATATGATTGCCGTCGTTTTTACGCTAGGCCATGTTCTTCACATACTTGCTACGCTGCGCAGGGTAAATGTGTCATGCGACTAGACAACGGTACACTAATGCGAAGATCATAGCGTCGCTGTGTTCAGTAAACTGTGAACTTGGAAATTATGGATTCTGTGTCATTTTGGCTCACTTTCAGTCGTCACAAAGATGGCAACAGTCAATAATAACTGAGTTTGTGTTGCTCATTTATTAGAAAGTTAACTACTCTCAACTGTAGGTGAAATTATGCGTTGCTGGTGAACATTTTGGGATTTTGGGATACTTCTGTACGCCTACCAACTATGGACCTTCATATTGAGATATTTTATAAACAAATGTTGATATTAGTATCCCCTTTATTGGAAATGAACAGTTATTATTTTAGTTTTTATTTTACATCTTCTGGTGTTTTAGGTTAATGTCGATTGTGTGCGACATATCATCACCCATACTTTTGGAGAGCTTTGGTACGATCACAGCACATTTAAATTCAAACATGCACTTTACGCTGAAGTCCTCAGTTTACAACCGAGTGATTCTCAAAGTTGCGAGGTGACCTATTTTGCCCTGGAGCTCTTGTGCATTGTGACCATTATGATGAAATTGTTTATTTTATAATTCATTTTTTATTTGTTTCAACATGTAATGCATACGCTGTGTTGCTGCGCGGATAGTCTGATAGTCTCAGCTAATAGATTCAACAGGAAACTATCCGGGTGAAAAGCCTCCTTTATATTCACGCTAAAAAATAAGTGCGGTTGAAATGGGGTCTGATCCTCGTGTGTATTTCTTCAACGCAAAGCTAAAATTTCAGAACTGTGGCATTATTATTCATTTGTGCTCGATTACGTGGAATAAATCGAAGACATATCCCTCTCTCTCTTCTGTAAATCTGCAAAATCATATGCATAACGAGGACTTATGTTGGAGCTGCTGTCCTGTTTCTTCCCTCTTTTCTCATTCGGAAGTGTTGCTCGTAATAGCCTCGTACGTATTGTTCTACTCTCCTTGCTTTCATCCTGTCTTCTGTGAGGGTTCGTGGGCCTCTTGTTCGTGCGTCTTTACACTCTTCATTTTAGGCGAGTTGTGACTGTAATGAAGTCCTACCCCACACTTTGTTAGGTGCTCGTTTGTATTGCTGGGGGGATTAGGAGAGGAAAACCCTCCCATATAATGATGAAAACTTTGTGGCATACTTGCTAGCATGCTTGCGCGCTCGCTTGTCCGCTTACTTGCTTGGTTGCCCGCTTACTTGCATGCTTGTCCGCTTACTTGCTTGTTTGCTTGCCCGTTAGATTGCTTGCCCGCTTACTTGCTTGCCCGCTTACTTGCTTGCCCGCTTACTAATTGTTTTCTTGCTTGATTGCTTGACCGCTTACTTGCTTGCTTGCTTGTCTGCTCACTTGCTTGCTTGCTCATTTGCTTGCTTGCTTGCTTGCTGGATTGGTTGGTCTTTCAGTTCCCAGTCACATTTTGTGAACTGGGTTCCTCAACACTATATATCTGCTATCTTCATTTTTTGAGTTGCGATCAATAAATTGGAAGTGAGATTCATTTCAAATAATCCTAACACTAAATTAAAGGTATCGAAAGAGAATGAACACGAATTTAAACCATTCATTTAGAAGCGGTTCTTACGATTGAATTTTACTCTAACTTTTAGTTAACGCCATCAATTTTGACGACGAGGATACACTGATGTGATAAAAATCATCTTCATTGTCGCTTCAAGGTTAGCGACCTGTCCTTATTATTTACTGCACTCATTATTATATTAATATTATTATTACTGTACTCATTATATTACTAGTATTTCAGTACTCATAATTATATTATTATTATTATTATTATTATTATTATTATAATTATTATTATTATTATCATTATTATTATTATTCCTGTACTCATTATTTTTCAACTTGAATGGACCAATTAGACTTATCTTACATAACCTAACACATCCTATTCTAACCCAACCTAAGATGAACCTGTCGTGTGTTTTAACGTTCATAGCCTCCCTAGTTTAATGTTGGCATTGGGTTTAGGAATAGCTGTTCCTAAATGGCAACGTGGGCGGACCGTGCGTAGGCGGTAGTTCTTATACAGGAAATTTTAGCTCAGCGGAGACCTTACCACATTCCTCGCGTTTCTGCGGCTGTTAACAGTTGGATTGGTAGTGTTGTAAGTAGCGGAATAGGAAAATCGATTTCCCAGCTTGACAAATTTTAATTCTTTCTAATGAATATGATAAATACTATTGCACGATAACATTTCACCTAGTATGATAATTATTTTTAGAAAAATGTAGCAAAACAGATAAAATGTGGTGCACTTACACCGGCACGTAAATGGGCAGTTTACATGTTGGTACACGTGTGGCTCTATACGCGGGGAACGTGTTAAACAGCAGATGAGGAGATTAATACTAACAATGAAAATGTTACTTGGGATAAAATCAGCGTTTGATTAGTGACATCGCGTGTTATTTAGAAGAACATGCTTGTATTTTTAGGAGCTTTTTAGGCTAGGCATCATGATGGCTTTCTCGTAACAATATCACAGTATTTTATCTCTTTTTTATTCAACTTTCAGCGCCATGTATTTAAAGTGAGCGTGCGCTCCGAGGCCTGAACAAATGGGCTGGTATTTCGAAAAGATCAGTCGACGTTGCCATGCTCATATTTTATGCAGAGGGCGACATTTACTGCGGTGTGAGCAGCTGCTTTCCCCCTGCATTTCCTGGCGCTTGTGCCCTCCGTTTGTCTTGGCTTCCTCCTGCTTGTGCCTTCCGTTTGCCTGCAGCCTCCTCCTGCTTGTGCCTTCCGTTTGCCTGCAGCCTCCTCCTGCTTGTGCTTCTGTGAGTGGTGGCGAACTTGTATTTCTGATGCCCTGACCTAAGTTCTGATGGAGTTTTTGTTGTGTGATGAAGCCATCGAAGCAGAAACGAGGGTTAACTTGAGCTTCTTGCACATGCTTCAAATATTATGTATACTTTTATATGTATTATAAATAACCGTGGATCACACTTGCATTGAATTTTATATGCTGCATATGCGTCTAATACTAATATATACATTCACTATATATGCTTATGTATGTGCTACGTCCAAAACTCTGCGTATTTTTGACTGAGATAAAACTTCACGCTGAGTGAAAAAAGCCGTTTATTTTAAAAATAATTACCGGGCAGCTCACCATCGTGTCAAACCAAAAATTCTCGGAAATAATTATTTCAACAAATCACGCTTTTATTGACTACACAGCCCTCCGAAAGTTACCTTATAAATCATGATGTTATTTACGAGACAGCCCTCCAGTTAGGGACAATTTTTTTCTCGGTTCTCTGCTGTGCTGTTTTTAAGAACTTCTGATTTTCTTTTCAACTTTATCTTGTTTCCTCCCCTTTTTTCTCAACTTACTGTTTCTATGCGCACGGGATCTTGTGAGAAAACACAGCTTGTGCATAAATTCTGCATTCCCTTATCTCCATACTAAATGGTGCCGCCATTTTTCCTCTCTTTGAACGTCTTTGTTGCGGTAAGGAAGGTTAAAACCAACTGATAATCAATCAATCACACTTGGGCCAATTAGCCTGCAAGGTCTAAGGACGGTTGAAACTAACGTATAATCAATCTATCAATTGGTGCCATCATACTTCCTCTCTTAGAACATCTATGTTGGGTATAAAGAAGGTTGAAACTAACATATAATCAATCACTCGCCCTGGAGCCTCCACTTGAGATGAGCCTAGGGCGCCCCCCAGGGAGAAGGGCGCGCTGCAGCCTCCACTTTAGATGCAAATTTGACACTCTCGCGCCGGCCTCGGCTGTTTATGATGGCGAGCTCGACCTCATCGTCCTCCTCATTATCGGAACTTGCAAAATTCTCTCATTTAGGCGCGCGCTTCTTGCAAATTTAGCTTCAGCTTGTGTGCTTGCAGCGCCCTTCTCATATTCCGCTCTGGGCTGTGGCTCCTTCTGTGTGAAATTTGTCTTTGATATCGAATGTGTTCTTTGTGGACTTGAGCCTGTTTTGTGTTTCCAAGGTGCGCGCATCAGAATTTTGGGTCGAATTCTGTTTATTTTTATAGACCATTGTGTGCACTTAGGGCAGAAGGCTCTGTCCATATCAGGCGCCTTACTGTGAAACAAACTTCCCCTGAGTATTCAAGTCCCTCAAAGACCGAGAGAATTTAAAGCCAAAATAACTCGTCAACTTGTGTCTCAATAATAATCCTTAGTTACAGAACATACTGAATGAGTACTGACGAATCTCATTTACCTGGTATCTCCATTGCTGAACAATCTCCCTCGCTCATTGTTTTATAATTCAAGACATCAAACAACAGTTTTGAAGTATGCGTAGGTATTATGATTTGACCGCCTATACGTTGTCATTTGCGGACATGCTTACTTGTATATGTGTGTACGTATATAGGTGTATGTGCGCATATGGGTGTGTATATGTGCACGTACAACTGTGTGCACTAGAGTAGATGAACCAGTCGAAGGTGCATTTTATGTCATTCCTCTCCGTTTCTGTGCAAGCATCAAACTAGACCGTCATGGTACCTATGTGTGTGTGTGTTGATCAATTACAGACATTCTGCACCATATTACAAAGATAATGTATTTTTTCTAATATGAAATTGTAAAGCATCCATGTAAAAAAAATAAATTCGTTGTGTGATCATCCATTTATACTGCAGTAATATACTTATTCGGCTTATAGTTATATGCTTATAATAATGTGATACCTATGTTTGTTTATCAATTGACGACAATTTGCGCCATATTTCAAAGATAACGTGATTTTTTTTCTAATATGAAACCTTTATAGGACATTAATTTTTTCTTTCTTATTCACGTCCCACAATCGTTTTCATGTTTCTGACTTAAGTAGACTGTTTTGTGCCACTATTTTTAGTACGAAATTTTATAAAATTCATGCTATAATAAAAGATATTTTCTCCGTTTCCCTCGATTGGAATTCTGGTTTATACTGACTAATTTACGCTGATATTTGCGCACATGCTTACTTGTGTAAATGTGTACGTGTCCACGCTATGCGTATGACACTCTGTAGAATGCGTATGCATTGCCTCGATGCATAGAAATGCATTTGTGTATGCTTGCGAGTTAGGTGTAAATATGTGCGTGGGTATATGTGTGCATGTGTATGTGTAAATATTTACATGTATACGTGCACATATGTGTGTACTAGACTGACAACTAGCATTTTACTAGAGATAATGGTCTTTTTTCTGTGCACTCTCAACTTGTAACATTACCTAACTCGTCATATCTTTAGTATTGTAAAGCATTCATGTAAAAACTATATATTTGTTGTGCGATCATCCATTTATATTTAAATAAAATGCTTGTTAACTAATGACCGTTATGTTAAAATTGTTGAATCAGAAATACAAAACCTATAATCTTCTTGGTCCTCATGTTTATATGTACACATATGTATACATATGTGTGTGCGTGTATGTGTGTGTGTGTGAGTGTGTGTATGGATATATACACACATGCATACGTATGTGTACATATGTGTGTATATGGATATATATTTATATATATATATATATTTCTCTTTTTTTTCATGCTTCCTTAAAATGACACTTGTGAACATTGACCGAAACAAGCGATTTCATATATTATTTCCTGGCGTCAAGAATTGCGAAGTTTTATGTCATGTACATGTAAACTGTCAAAAGTGTTTTCACCCCACAATGAAAATGCATCGTCCATGAAATTGTGTTATCTCTTACAATTATCATTACATGTATTATCAAATGTAGATTAAGCTAGATTAGGAGTTCATTGCCCTCAATCATTTCTTTCGACTAGTGACACGAGTTTTTCAATACTCGTGTGTGTGTATCATCTAAGTGTATTAATTTTAAGATATTTAAAAACCAATGATGGTACTTTTGTACCATCTATATTGGAAATAAACCGTTTTTCTTTTTTTTTCTTTCTTTCTTCTTGCATCAGAATTTTGGGTCGAAATCTGTTTATCTTTATAGCCTATTACGTGTACCAGAATTTTGGGTCGAATTCTGTTTATTTTTATAGCCTATTACGTGTATCAGAATTTTGGGTCGAAATCTGTTTATCTTTATAGCCTATTACGTGTATCAGAATTTTGGGTCGAATTCTGTTTATTTTTATAGCCTATTACGTGTATCAGAATTTTGGGTCGAATTCTGTTTATTTTTATAGCCTATTACGTGTATCAGAATTTTGGGTCGAATTCTGTTTATTTTTATAGCCTATTATGTTGATCACCACCATGTTTTTTCAACGCTCACACACTTTAACTAACCTGTCGTTGAATTTATATTTGGTATAGCAGTGTGGCCCCTCAGGGGGGATACAGGTATTGTATCTATGGGAATTAGCGCTCCCAGGGGGACTGTGTGAGAGCCTGAGCTAAAGGTTATGTAGGCTTCCTTTTGTTGAAATAGAATAGATTTTTGTTTTGTTACGGACCATCTTTTTTCGGTTCACTGCTGTCCTGTTTTTCAGTACCTACTACTTTTTTCTTCAATATTTCTTGTTTCATGAACTTCTTTCTTAGCTCACTGTTTCTATGCCCCTTCTGCATAGATTCCTCATTTTCTCATCTCCATACTAAATGGTGCCTTCCTCCTTCCTCTCTTCGATACGCTCTATTTTTGTAGCGGTTAGGGAGGCTTAAACTAACTTATAATATAATCTAATCTTTGGTATAGCAGTGAGGTTTCCCATACATAGAACACGTTCAAGACTCCCTTTATGTCGGTCTGAAAGCATTTAAGAAATGCTGTGCGGTTGGCTACCGCAAAACTTCCTTGTTTTAACAACTTGGCCAAAGTTTGCGAGCCAATTGGCGTAACTTAGGCTCATTTCCTCTGCTAAATCCAGGCGTGATCGTGCCGAGTGGGGCAGACGTGGTGTCGCATTGCGAACTAGTACGCAAGGAAAGGATGGTCACAATCAGTCTCTCACGCAGGCAACGCATGGTCACAATCAGTCTCTCACGCAAGCAACGCTTGGTCACAATCAGTCTCTCACGTAGACAACGCTTGGTCACAATCAGTCTCTCACGTAGGCAACGCATGGTCACAATCAGTCTCTCACGCAGGCAACGCTTGGTCACAATCAGTCTCTCACGTAGGCAACGCATGGTCACAATCAGTCTCTCACGCAGGCAACGCTTGGTCACAATCAGTCTCTCACGCAGGCAACGCTTGGTCACAATCAGTCTCTCACGCAGGCAACGCTTGGTCACAATCAGTCTCTCACGTAGACAACGCTTGGTCACAATCAGTCTCTCACGCAGGCAACGCATGGTCACAATCAGTCTCTCACGCAGGCAACGCTTGGTCACAATCAGTCTCTCACGTAGACAACGCTTGGTCACAATCAGTCTCTCACGCAGGCAACGCTTGGTCACAATCTGTCTCTCACGCAGGCAACGCTTGGTCACAATCAGTCATTATAGGCGGGAAAAGTTCTTACGAGATTCTAACGTGGTTAAACCCGACTTGGTCGAAACTGTTTTGCTGTCAGTTGTAGGTTTTATCAAAGTTGTCATTTGTGTGTTGCGGTGCGTGGGGCTAGCGTGCGACGACGTTTTGAGGCATGACTGGCAGCTTGCAGCGGGTTTGTGGCAGCGTGTGGTGGTGTATGGCTGCGTGTGACGGTCTGGTGGTGGTGTATGGATGCGTGTGACGGTCTGGTGGCGGTGTATGGATGCGTGTGGCGGGTTTGTGGCAGCGTGGGGTGGTGTATGGCTGCGTGTGGCGGGCTGGTGGCGGTGCATGGCTGCGTGTGACGGTCTGGTGGCGGTGTATGGATGCGTGTGACGGTCTGGTGGCGGTGTATGGATGCGTGTGGCGGGTTTGTGGCAGCGTGTGGTGGTGTATGGCTGCGTGTGGCGGGCTGGTGGCGGTGTATGGCTGCGTGTGACGGTCTGGTGGCGGTGTATGGATGCGTGTGGCGGGTTTGTGGCAGCGTGTGGTGGTGTATGGCTGAGTGTGGCGGGCTGGTGGCGGTGTATGGCTGCGTGTGACGGTCTGGTGGCGGTGTATGGATGCGTGTGGCGGGTTTGTGGCAGCGTGTGGTGGTGTATGGCTGCGTGTGGCGGGCTGGTGGCGGTGTATGGATGCGTGTGACGGTCTGGTGGCGGTGTATGGATGCGTGTGGCGGGTTTGTGGCAGCGTGTGGTGGTGTATGGCTGAGTGTGGCGGGCTGGTGGCGGTGTATGGCTGCGTGTGACGGTCTGGTGGCGGTGTATGGATGCGTGTGGCGGGTTTGTGGCAGCGTGTGGTGGTGTATGGCTGAGTGTGGCGGGCTGGTGGCGGTGTATGGCTGCGTGTGACGGTCTGGTGGCGGTGTATGGATGCGTGTGGCGGGTTTGTGGTAGCGCGTGGTGGTGTATGGCTGCGTGTGGCGGGCTGGTGGCGGTGTATGGCTGCGTGTGACGGTCTGGTGGCGGTGTATGGATGCGTGTGGCGGGTTTGTGGCAGCGTGTGGTGGTGTATGGCTGCGTGTGGCGGGCTGGTGGCGGTGTATGGATGCGTGTGGCGGGTTTGTGGCAGCGTGTGGTGGTGTATGGCTGCGTGTGGCGGGCTGGTGGCGGTGTATGGCTGCGTGTGGCGGGTTTGTGGTAGCGCGTGGTGGTGTATGGCTGCGTGTGGCGGGCTGGTGGCGGTGTATGGCTGCGTGTGGCGGGTTTTTAGTAGCGTGTGGTGGCGCATGACTGCGTGTGGCGGGCTGATGGCGGGCGTGTGGCAGCGTACAGCGACGTAGGGCGTGTGGCGGCATGACCTACGGCGTGTGGCGGTGCGTGTGATGCAGAGGTGTTAGTAAACACGCCGAGGCGGGCTAGGCGTGCCCGCTGCTCGCACTCCCCCTAATGACCTTTGCCTCTTGTGTGCTGCCTCCTATCTCGCTGCTCTGCTGCTGCCGCCTCCTTTGCAGCTTCTCTTGTCTTAATTCTGCTCTGCAAAGTTCTGCCACTAAACTTTTTACTCTGCAGTAGATATTCTGAAGATATTAAAAATTTTATTTGTGTTCTCGTAAATATACGGCATATGTTGTGAAGTGTGTGATGCTTGGTTTTGAGTGTTACGAAGTACACAGTTTTGAGGAGAAACTGCAGTGGCGTGTCCCCTCAGGGGGATACAACTATTGTATCTATGGGAACTAGCGCTCCCAGGGGGACAATGTGAGGGCCCGAGCTAAAGGTTAGGTAGGCTTTCTTTTGTTAAAATAGAATAGGTTTTGTTGTGTTACGGACCATCTTTTTTTCGGTTCACTGCTGTCCTGTTTTTCACCGCCTACTACTTTCTTCTTCAACTTTTTCTTGTTTCATGAACTTCTTTCTTAGCTTTCTGTTTCTGTGCCCTTTCTGCATAGATTCCACGTTCCCTTAACTCCATACTAAATGGTGCCTTCTTCCTTCCTCTCTTTACATCTCATTGTTGAGGATAGGGAGGCTTAAACTAACTAATAAACTAATAAACTAATAAACTAAACTGCAGTGGCGTGTGGTCACAACATTTGAGGGTTCGGTAATTTAAGGTATCGAAAAATGTGAGGTCTTGATAATTTGAGGTCTGGGATATGTGATGTCTCGAACATCTGCCGGCGTCTCGCCACATGAGCGTACGCACCCGAGGGAACAACGAGGGCTTGGCAGCACAGTGCACCAACGTTTAATAATTCAATTGAATAATTTAATACATTGAATGGTAATAATAATACGCTCTATTTCAACCGTGGTAAATTTCTTAGCCTATCTTTTGCCTTTCATAAAATTGTGTGTTCACAAAGTTCTATATTTGCAGCAATAATTCAAGGCGCCTACAACTATGGTAAATTTCTTTACCTATATTTTGCCTTACATTAGATTGTATATTCTAGTATGTAATTGTAATTAGTATGTATGTAAGTGTTTAATTGTATGTAATTCTATTTCTAGTATGTTCGGTTTTTGCCGTCTAATTTAAAATCAAAGGTAGTGAAATCCATCTCCTCACAGCATTCGATTCTCTTGAGCGAAGCCTCGCTAATGTCCTCTACACACCAGTCCCCTCTACACACCAGTCCCCTCTACACACCAGTCCCCTCTACACACCAGTCCCCTCTACACACCAGTCCCCTCTACACACCAGTCCCCTCTACACACCAGTCCCCTCTACACACCAGTCCCCTCTACACACCAGTCCCCTCTACACACCAGTCCCCTCTACACACCAGTCCCCTCTACACACCACTCCCCTCTACACACCACTCCCCTCTACACACCAGTCCCCTCTACACACCAGTCCCCTCTACACACCACTCCCCTCTACACACCAGTCCCCTCTACACACCAGTCCCCTCTACACACCAGTCCCCTCTACACACCAGTCCCCTCTACACACCAGTCCCCTCTACACACCAGTCCCCTCTACACACCAGTCCCCTCTACACACCAGTCCCCTCTACACACCAGTCCCCTCTACACACCAGTCCCCTCTACACACCAGTCCCCTCTACACACCAGTCCCCTCTACACACCAGTCCCCTCTACACACCACTCCCCTCTACACACCAGTCCCCTCTACACACCAGTCCCCTCTACACACCAGTCCCCTCTACACACCAGTCCCCTCTACACACCAGTCCCCTCTACACACCAGTCCCCTCTACACACCAGTCCCCTCTACACACCACTCCCCTCTACACACCAGTCCCCTCTACACACCAGTCCCCTCTACACACCAGTCCCCTCTACACACCAGTCCCCTCTACACACCACTCCCCTCTACACACCAGTCCCCTCTACACACCAGTCCCCTCTACACACCAGTCCCCTCTACACACCACTCCCCTCTACACACCAGTCCCCTCTACACACCACTCCCCTCTACACACCAGTCCCCTCTACACACCACTCCCCTCTACACACCAGTCCCTTCTACACACCAGTCCCCTCTACACACCAGTCCCCTCTACACACCACTCCCCTCTACACACCAGTCCCTTCTACACACCAGTCCCCTCTACACACCAGTCCCCTCTACACACCAGTCCCCTCTACACACCAGTCCCCTCTACACACCAGTCCCTTCTACAAACCAGTCCCCTCTACACACCAGTCCCCTCTACACACCAGTCCCCTCTACACACCAGTCCCCTCTACACGCCAGTCAGACTCCTCTGTAGAAACGCAAAGTTATGTCGTCAGAAAGTTTTTAATGCAGTGCAACTTGTGCGGTTACTGGAGTTGTGTTGTTCTGTATTTTTGTGTTGTGTGTTGTGCTGTACGTTGTGTGGCTGTGTTGTGTATTGTGGGACCGTGTTTGTATAATGTGGCTGTATTGTGTGGTTGAGTTTTGTATTGTGAGGTTGTGTTGTAATGTGTACTGTGAGGCCGTGTTGTGTGTCGATAGCAACAGGGGTTCAATGATTTGAGAATCACAAGTTGGAGAGGAAAAATGAAATAAAATTGTCGATACCGTCGTGCGGTCGACGTGAGGGTTCGTGGAAAAGGGGGCTGTCTTCTGTGCAGCTACCTTTTTCCGGGGCGCTAGCTTTTCTTCGCAGCTGCCCTTCCTGAGGTTCGTGTTGGTACCGCCTACGCCGTAATCAGTCCGTTAGGGCAACAGAAGTAATTTCTGTATGTACCAAACTACGGCGGTAACGAGAGGGTGAGATTTGTGTGGGTACCACCTACGCCGGAATAAGTCCGCTAGGGCAACAGAAGTAAACTCTGTGAGTGCCGCACTACGGTGGTACAGTTAAGGTGAGGTTTGTGTGGGTACCACCTACGCCGTAATAAGTCCGCTAGAGCAACAGACGTGAAGTCTGTGTGTGCCGAACTACGGTGGTACCTTTATGAAGACGAGCAACTGTCTGCGCCGTTAAAAGTCCGTTAAGGCAACAGAAAATAATTCTGTTAGTGCCTAACTGCGATACCCTATGCGTATTCCTTTATTATACACTATGTTGAAAAGTTTGTCCTCCCGAGGTTGTTTTTAAGCCCCTTTTTAGGCGAGGTGTCTTATAAGACTAAAGCCTGTGACAGAAAGGAGAACGGAATCTCCTTAGACTTCAGGATATGACTTGCTTATTGCCGAATCTCTTTGCAGTGCTTATTACATACACAGATACATTTTAACAAAGACAGTGATTTATTTTCTATTGCAAAAATAGTGTGTGCAGACATGAGCTACTGCATAACAGGGTACAACACTCAAAATTACATTTAAATACTAGTCTTATTTAGCTAGGTAATCAAAGAAACATTGGAATATCGAAATGCAATACAAATGATATTTAAGGGCTAACTAAAGTAAATGCACAGACGCATCATCAGCGCAGAGAAACAGGCCAATGCGGGGTTCAGGGAGCTGGACACATAAAGAAAATACTTAAGATTATGGGTAACTAACACAAAAGCCTCGACAACACTTGCGCGGCCTGACAAAAATAAAACAGCTTATTAGCAATAAATATGATATAATCATTGGGTTTTAACACGTTCGCTGCCGCTAGACGCACACGTGCGTCCAGCGGTCTCATGTTAAGTAAGGTTGTAAGTAGCTGAGTTTAAAAAATGACTTTACTACTCAAAAGAAAAAAAATTGTATCTCTCATTGGAAGCGCGAAAATGTAATGGCATGGTGATATTTTAACTCGTATGCTTAAATCTCTTCTAAAAAAGATGTTGAAATATTGGAAATGCTGTTCATTCGCACGGATCCGTAAGTGAGCAATTTACCTAGTGAACTCTTACACCCAAATACGCAGTCAACGTGTTGACGTTTCCGGGAAGGGACTCACCGGTGGTCACTGAGGAGATTTTCATAATGCTGCTGACAGACTAACTGTCCCAAACTCAACTTTTATAAATACTCAATGAAAGCTAAATGAATGCACGATGTATTTCATGTTCGTTATGTTCAAAATCGATATCTAAAAATTAACTCTAATTTGAGTTGAACATTTAACTTCAGTTTAACCCGCTGCAGTTATGGTTTTAAAATAGGCGGGGAGAGCAGCTGCTTGGTTGTGCAGGCACCCCGGGCAGTCAGTGCTTCATGAGGTGCTCTAGTGAACAAATTCTCTCGCCTTTATAAACAATGGGCCTTTGTTGCTGGCCTTCTGATGATCCCTGGCTGACCCGCTTGCTCTTCTCGCTTCTGAAGCCAAATGCACCCTTAACTTCTTCAGAAATGAGATGCTTTTTGGCTTCTGAATAGGCCTGCTGGATGCAACCTGAGTTGTTTCAATCCAGAAGTAGCATTTGATTCTTCTTTATGCAGAGGTTTTTAGCCTGAAACTCCGCAAAAATGATATGTTTCAATCCAGGAGTAGCATTTGATTCTTCTTTATGCAGTGGTTTTTAGCCTGAAACTCCGCAAAAATGAGATGTTTCAATCCAGGAGTAGCATTTGATTCTTCTTGATGCATAGGTTTTTGGCCTGAACCTCCGCAAAAATGAGATGTTTCAATCCAGGAGTAGCATTTGATTCTTCTTGATGCATAGGTTTTTGGCCTGAACCTCCGCAAAAATGAGATGTTTCAATCCAGGAGTAGCATTTGATTCTTCTTGATGCATAGGTTTTTAGCCTGAAACTCCGCAAAAATGAGATGTTTCAATCCAGGAGTAGCATTTGATTCTTCTTGATGCATAGGTTTTTGGCCTGAACCTCCGCAAAAATGAGATGTTTCAATCCAGGAGTAGCATTTGATTCTTCTTGATGTATAGGTTTTTGGCCTGAACCTCCGCAAAAATGAGATGTTTCAATCCAGGAGTAGCATTTGATTCTTCTTGATGCATAGGTTTTTGGCCTGAACCTCCGCAAAAATGAGATGTTTCAATCCAGGAGTATCATTTGATTCTTCTTGATGCAAAGAGGTTTTTGGCCTGAACCTCCGCAAAAATGAGATGTTTCGATCCAGGAGTAGCATTTGATTCTTCTTGATGCATAGGTTTTTAGCCTGAAACTCCGCAAAAATGAGATGTTTCAATCCAGGAGTAGCATTTGATTCTTCTTGATGCATAGGTTTTTGGCCTGAACCTCCGCAAAAATGAAATGTTTCAATCCAGGAGTAGCCTTTGATTCTTCTTGATGCGAAGAGGTTTTTGGCCTGAACCTCCGCAAAAATGAGATGTTTCAATCCAGGAGTAGCATTTGATTTTTCTTGATGCAAAGAGGTTTTTGGCCTGAACCTCCGCAAAAATGAGATGTTTCAATCCAGGAGTAGCATTTGATTCTTCTTGATGCAAAGAAGTTTTTGGCCTGAACCTCCGCAAAAATGAGATGTTTCAATCCAGGAGTAGCATTTGATTCTTCTTGATGCAAAGAGGTTTTTGGCCTGAACCTCCGCAAAAATGAGATGTTTCAATCCAGGAGTAGCATTTGATTCTTCTTGATGCAAAGAGGTTTTTGGCCTGAACCTCCGCAAAAATGAGATGTTTCAATCCAGGAGTAGCATTTGATTCTTCTTGATGCAAAGAAGTTTTTGGCCTGAACCTCCGCAAAAATGAGATGTTTCAATCCAGGAGTAGCATTTGATTCTTCTTGATGCAAAGAGGTTTTTGGCCTGAACCTCCGCAAAAATGAGATGTTTCAATCCAGGAGTAGCATTTGATTCTTCTTGATGCAAAGAGGTTTTTGGCCTGAACCTCCGCAAAAATGAGATGTTTCAATCCAGGAGTAGCATTTGATTCTTCTTGATGCAAAGAAGTTTTTGGCCTGAACCTCCGCAAAAATGAGATGTTTCAATCCAGGAGTAGCATTTGATTCTTCTTGATGCAAAGAGGTTTTTGGCCTGAACCTCCGCAAAAATGAGATGTTTCAATCCAGGAGTAGCATTTGATTCTTCTTGATGCAAAGAGGTTTTTGGCCTGAACCTCCGCAAAAATGAGATGTTTCAATCCAGGAGTAGCATTTGATTCTTCTTGATGCAAAGAGGTTTTTGGCCTGAACCTCCGCAAAAATGAGATGTTTCAATCCAGGAGTAGCATTTGATTCTTCTTGATGCAAAGAAGTTTTTGGCCTGAACCTCCGCAAAAATGAGATGTTTCAATCCAGGAGTAGCATTTGATTCTTCTTGATGCAAAGAAGTTTTTGGCCTGAACCTCCGCAAAAATGAGATGTTTCAATCCAGGAGTAGCATTTGATTCTTCTTGATGCAAAGAAGTTTTTGGCCTGAACCTCCGCAAAAATGAGATGTTTCAATCCAGGAGTAGCATTTGATTCTTCTTGATGCAAAGAGGTTTTTGAACAGACTTTTAGGATGATTCCTTTGACGCTTCAAGTGCGACGTGACCCACCGGTGGTCACTGAGAAAATTTTCATAATGCTGCTGACCGACCAGCAGTTGCTAACTCAATTTCGATAAACGCTTAATGAAAACTAAATGAAGGCGCGATCTATTTAACGTTCGCTATTTTAAAATTTGATTTCTAAAATTAACTCTGATTTGAATTGAATATTGAACTTCAGTGTAACCCGCCACACTTACCAATTTAAGAGATGTTTCCTCGAGTATAAGACTCGTCAACGTCTCACATTCTTTAACACTTTGACTGCGGCAACTAAATATTATGTTCACCAGCAAACTCAAATTTATAGTCAATTGTTGTAAGCTATTTGGAAAATACCAACCATGAACTGGGTTGTGGCTTCATTTGGCTTTGATTAAGTATTTATGAAAATTGAGTTTGCGACTACTGGCCGGTCAGCAGCATTATGAAAATTCTCTCCGTGTACCACCGGTGGAGCACGAAGCAGTCAAAGTGTAAAGCGGCCCATAGACGATCAATATAATTGTCAATATCATTAACTCAATATATTGATGAAATTTTTTTTGCCCACTAAGTCAATTATTTGACGGTCGTCGATCAAGCCCACAGACGATCAATTAAATTTTCAATATTCATTATTGACAATTATATTGACAATAAAATCGATCGTTTATGGGCCGCTTTAAACAATCCGCTGCTCCATAGGAACATCTGGAGTGTGGTCACTAAGAAGTCTTTACTCCTGAGAGCAATGCAAAACTCGGTGAACTGGATTTTGGTATCAATATTAAATAAATATCACTAGCCATTTAGAAGCGAAGAAAATGATAATTAATTTGGTCATGAGAACTGATGATGGAGCTGGTCTCCGAAACGTTTTCAATTTTTTATTCTTTTTTAATAAACTGACTAAATTTATTAGCATTTTCTTCGCTTTTAAATTTTTAGTAAATTTGCGATTTAAGCGAAGTGAACACCTTTTTAGATATCATTATCAATAGGATGTTGTTTCTTTGCGCAAGTTCTTCATGGGGCATTTAAGATTAAAAAAGACGGTGAAAAAAAACATAGTATCATACTTTAGATAATTTGGCTTCTGTACGCTACAGCGGCTATACGGCGTATTTTTCTTAGCACTTGTGAGTTAACACAGCAGCGCTGGCAGCAAAACCAAGATAGGAATACAAGCTTACTTGCCTTCTGGAAACTCTTGGACCTTACAGCTGAGTGTCAGCATTAAGGCCGTAACGTAAAATTATCCCTGGCATCAAGGTCGTCACGTAAATTAGCGCTGGCATCAAGGCAGTTACGTAAATTAGCGCTGGCATCTAGGCTGTCACGTAAAATTAGCGCTGGCATTAAGGCCGTCACGTAAAATTATCGCTGGCATCAAGGTCGTCACGTAAATTAGCGCTGGCATCAAGGTCGTCACGTAAATTAGCGCTGGCATCAAGGCAGTTACGTAAATTAGCGCTGGCATCAAGGTCGTCACGTAAATTAGCGCTGGCATCAAGGTCGTCACGTAAATTAGCGCTGGCATCAAGGTCGTCACGTAAATTAGCGCTGGCATCAAGGTCGTCACGTAAATTAGCGCTGGCATCAAGGTCGTCACGTAAATTAGCGCTGGCATCAAGGTCGTCACGTAAATTAGCGCTGGCATCAAGGTCGTCACGTAAATTAGCGCTGGCATCAAGGTCGTCACGTAAATTAGCGCTGGCATCAAGGCAGTTACGTAAATTAGCGCTGGCATCAAGGTCGTCACGTAAATTAGCGCTGGCATCAAGGTCGTCACGTAAATTAGCGCTGGCATCAAGGTCGTCACGTAAATTAGCGCTGGCATCAAGGTCGTCACGTAAATTAGCGCTGGCATCAAGGTCGTCACGTAAATTAGCGCTGGCATCAAGGTCGTCACGTAAATTAGCGCTGGCATCAAGGTCGTCACGTAAATTAGCGCTGGCATCAAGGTCGTCACGTAAATTAGCGTTGGCATCAAGGCAGTTACGTAAATTAGCGCTGGCATCAAGGTCGTCACGTAAATTAGCGCTGGCATCAAGGTCGTCACGTAAATTAGCGCTGGCATCAAGGTCGTCACGTAAATTAGCGCTGGCATCAAGGTTGTCACGTAAATTAGCGCTGGCATCAAGGTCGTCACGTTAATTAGCGCTGGCATCAAGGCTGTCACGTAAAATTATCGCTGGCATCAAGGTCGTCACGTAAATTAGCGTTGGCATTAAGGTCGTCACGTAAATTAGCGCTGGCATCAAGGTCGTCACGTAAAATTAGCGCTGGCATCAAGGCTGTCACTTAAAATTAGCGCTGGCATCAAGGCAGTTGCGTAAATTAGCGCTGGCATCAAGGTCGTCACGTAAATTAGCGCTGGCATCAAGGCAGTTACGTAAATTAGCGCTGGCATCTAGGCTGTCACGTAAAATAAGCGCTGGCATCAAGGTCGTCACGTAAATTAGCGCTGGCATCAAGGCTGTCACTTAAAATTAGCGCTGGCATCAAGGCAGTTGCGTAAATTAGCGCTGGCATCAAGGTCGTCACGTAAATTAGCGCTGGCATCAAGGCAGTTACGTAAATTAGCGCTGGCAT
Organism: Morinoia aosen; assembly: GCA_030386875.1. Taxonomy (NCBI): domain Eukaryota; kingdom Metazoa; phylum Arthropoda; class Malacostraca; order Amphipoda; family Talitridae; genus Morinoia; species Morinoia aosen. The sequence continues at coordinate 6,499,137 of CM059573.1, forward strand.
CTAGGCTGTCACGTAAAATAAGCGCTGGCATCAAGGTCGTCACGTAAATTAGCGCTGGCATCAAGGCTGTCACGTAAATGAAGTTTGAGAACTGTAGGCGAAATAGGTCGGCCCGGCAACATCGGTGAGAGGTCAGGAGACAGGGACAATACCGACGCTAATTGGTCCGGTTGGGGAGGGGGGGGGGGGGAAGGGAATGTCGATGGTTGGGGGAGGTATGAGGGGTAGAAGTATGGGGTAGGAGGCATGGGGTGTTAGGGGAGTTACGAAGGATGGAGGGGAGGGGCCAACATGACCGGGTTTGGGGACTGGTCGGTTGCGTGTCGCAGAGCAGTATTGCAGACACGAGCAACTCCACGAGGAATATTCTTCCTTTTTATATCCTCCGGGATACTAATTCTTTCAATTTATGTCCATGATGCTCATTTTTAAAATTTATGTCCTCCGTGATGTCGCCGTGTCACCTTCACCTGCCCCTCATTTTCACCTGCTCCTTTTCTCTACCTGCCCCTCACCTTCACCTGCTCCTCACCTTCACCTGCCCCTCACCTTCACCTGCCCCTCACCTCTACCTATCCCTCACCTTCACCTGCTCCTCACCTTCACCTACCCCTCACCTTCACCTGCCCCTCACCTTCACCTACCCCTCACCTTCACCTGCCCCTCACCTTCACCTGCCCCTCACCTTCACCTGCCCCTCACCTTCACCTGCCCCTCACCTTCACCTGCCCCTCACCTTCACCTGCCCCTCACCTTCACTTGCCCCTCACCTCTACTTACCCCTCACCATCACCTGCCCCTCACCTCTACCTGCCCCTCACCTTCACCTGCCCCTCACCTTCACCTGCCCTCACCTTCACCTGCCCCTCACCTTCACCTGCCCCTCACCTTCACCTGCCCCTCACCTTCACCTGCCCCTCACCTTCACCTGCGCCTTACCTCTACCTACCCCTCACCATCACCTGCCCCTCACCTCTACCTGCCCCTCACCTTCACCTGCCCCTCACCTTCACCTGCCCCTCACCTTCACCTGCCCCTCACCATCACCTGCCCCTTACCTTCAACTACCTCTCACCTTCCCCTGCCCCTCACTTTTCACCTGCCCCTCACCTCCACCTGCCCCTTACCTTCACCTGCCCCTCACCCTCTGCCAGGCGCGCTGGCGAGCGGCCAACTCAGACGGCGCCGGCCCAAAAATTCCCGTCATTTGGCCCCCAAAATTCGCATTATTTGAGCGGAATTTCCCCCGAGGCGAGGGAATATCAGCGCCGCGCGCGCACGGCAGCAGGCACGCAAAAACGGTTGAGTTTTGGGCGGTGAGCGTCTGGTGGCTGCCTGCTGGGAAGGACAGGGGCAGGTGGTGTGTGTTGTGGCGGTGGTGCGTTTAGTTCTTACGGTGTATTGTAATTTTTTACGGGATGACGTAAGTTCTTACGGTATGGCGTCAAGTTCTGCATGGCTATATAGCGTAAGTTTTTACGGTAGTGAGTTAAGGTCCTACTCTAGTGCATTAAGTTCTTTCGGTATAGTGCGTTGAGGTCTTACTGCATAGCCTAAGTTCTTGCTGTACAGCGTAATTTTTTGCGGTGCGGGGTAAGTTCTTACGGTAGGGCGTTAAGCTCTTGCGGTCCCCTCAGGGGGATACAACTATTGTATCTATGAGAATTAGCGCTCCCAGGGGGACTATGTAAGGGCCTGAGCTAAAGGTTAGGTAGGCTTTATTTTTGTTGAAATAGAATAGGTTTTTATTTTGTTACGGACCGTCTTTTTCTCGGTTCACTGCTGTCCTGTTTTTCAGCACCTACTACTTTCTTCTTCAACTTTGATCTTGTTTCATGAACTTCTTTCTCATCTTACTGTTTCTGTGCCCTTTCTGCATAGATTCCACGTTCCCTTAACTCCATACTAAATGGTGCCTTCTTCTTTCCTCTCTTTGGATCGCCTTAGTTGCGGATAGGGAGGCTTAAACTAAATAATAATCTAATCTAAACTCTTGCGGTAGTGCATTAAGGTCTTACGGTAGCGCATTAAGGTCTTACTGCATAGCCTAAGTTCTTGCTGTATAGCGTAAGTAAAGTTCTTCTCCCTAACGGGAGAAATGGAAAGTGGAAAAGTGAAATGTGCTCCCGTTAAGGGGGAAATGCAGGATGAGAAAAGTTAGATGTGCTTCCAGCTATTGGAAAAAGGAAGGGTGGGACGAAGATCCTCCCCGCTTAGAAAGAGAAGCGGGTGGGGAGAACTAGGCTGGGGAGCTGGGGAGGAGTAGGGGAGTGTGTGGGGCAGCAAGATCTGGCTGGTCCCCTCGCTTGGAAGGGGCGTTGAACTCTGTCCCTCCGGCCCGTAATTTTTGCTGCTGACGAAATTTGCCTCCGCTGCTTCGAGGGAACCCCTGCGCTGCATTTTGTGTCAGGGAGCTGTTTGTGTCAGGGAGCTGTTTGTGTCAGGGAGTTGTTTGTGTCAGGGAGCTGTTTGTGTCAGTGAGCTGTTTGTGTCAGGAAGCTGTTTGTGTCAGGGAGCTGTTTGTGTCAGGGAGCTGTTTGTGTCAGGGAGCTGTTTGTGTCTGGGAGCTGTTTGTGTCAGTGAGCTGTTTGTGTCAGGAAGCTGTTTGTGTCTGGGAGCTGTTTGTGTCTGGGAGCTGTTTGTGTCAGGGAGCTGTTTGTGTCAGGGAGATGTTTGTATTAGGGAGCTATTTTCGTCGGTGTCAACTCTTCGTAGACATGTTTTTGTTTGCGCTGTTCCTCCAAGATGGCATTCAATGAGGTAAAATATGAGTTGTATCATTCTGCTTGTGGTCAAAGAAAATGGTAGTCCCTCCGTTGTTTTGTAGTCAGTTTTGTTCAGTTCCCATTCATTGATGTGAGATATAAAGTGTGAACCGAGTTGATTTTCAAACAGGTGGTTTCTAAGAAATGTTCTCGTTTGCCATGTTTGATCAGTTTTAATTCAATGATATAAAATATACCATACATTGATGTTGATGCCGGTGATCCACAGAATAACATCTTGTCCAGTTTGGTCGTTAATATGCGATGATATGGAAGATGATTTGCACATTTGGCTCCAGTGAGTAGCTATCTACTTTAAAATAGCGTTGATGATAGGATGCCCTAGGAGTTGCTGGACTTATTCGGGCCCACAAGTTGTCAATGCTCAAATGTGTCCATTGTACTAGACTTGAGAAACAATTTACTGCTGTATCGCGTGTGGTAAATAAACTGTTTATAAGCGGTTCCTCACGGTTGTTCCCGTGCATGATCGCGCTGTTTTCCTTTTATTTTATTTCCTCTAAAATTTTAAATTCCCGAAGAAACTTTTTTCATTTTAGTTGTTCCAGATTTCTTTGTTGATTCACATTTCTTACGGTCATTTTCTCACAGTAATAAAACCATCTGCCCTCTTTTTTATGTATTTTCGTAAGATTATATTTCTTATCAGAAACTTAAAAACGAAGAAAATTCCGATAAAATTTATCATCTTTAATAAGAAAACGTTTCGGAGTCACGCTCCATCATCAGTTCAAACAAAAAAAATTACGTCTGAAATAAAAAATCAATGTACAATGAATTGGAGGTGTTTGTCCATCTTTATATTTCTTTCCACGTCAGTTTACCGTTTTCACGATCATTCCCACGTACAGGAAATACCATCTGCCCTTTTTTTATGTGCATTTCCAGAGTTCATACTTCCCTGTCGACTCACACTTTTACCGTCGTTTCCCTACACAGATAATAACATCTGTGCTTTTTTTCTTTGTATTTCCATTAGTTCACAAAAAATTTTATTTCGGGTCAACAGCCACTTCTCGCGGTTATTTTCCCTTGCAGATAATACGATCTGCCCTCGTTTTTCTATCGTTTTTAACATATTTATTTCTCAAGTGAGGATTTTCTCATCCATTTCGACCGCCATCATCAGCAGCGCACACCCGCTCTCGCTGGCACTCCCATTAGGCTGCCTCGCACCGCTTGGTGGGACCTCACATCCCCCCCTGCTTTACCTCTGCTTCCTCCTGCGCCCCCTTCACTTCCCCTCAGCTTGCCACTGCTTCCCCTTGCTTCCCCTTCAGCTCCCCTTCAGCTCCCTCTTGACCCCCTGCTTCTCACTGTTCCCTCTTTGCTTCTTACTCCCCTTCGCCTCCTACTGCTCCCTCTGCTTCTTTTTGCCTGCCGCTGCTTCCCCTGGTAGTGCAACAAGTTAGTGGGAGGCTGAGATGAGGTGTTTTTTGCTTGGTGTAGTGTATTTGTTGCTTGGTGTGGTGGTTGTGTTGTGTGTTTGTTGCTTGGTGTGGTGGTCGTGTTGGTTTGTAGTACAAACACCATGCACTATCCAGTGCCACATCATAACTACTGACACCATCATCACCTATATAACAATCAAAACAACCAACACCAGTACCACCAGTACAAACACCATTAACCAGTTCAGCAACACCAACACAATAAACAAAGCTATCACCACCATAACCACCAGTACCAACACCACTAACCATTCAGCACCACCACCACGGCCAGCCCTCCATTTGTCTCGGTTGCGGGAGATGGCGTCAGGCAGCGCTGAGGCCGTCACTGCCTTGTTGGACATGGCGTGTGGGTGTGTGTGGGGGTGTAGGGTGTGTGTGTGTCGTGGGTGTGAGTGGAGTGTGGGGTGTGTTGTGTGTGTGGTGTGGGGGTGAGTGGAGTGTGGGGGTGTGGTGTGTGGAGTGTGGGGCGTGTGAGTATGAGGGTGTGTGGAGGGTGTGTCGGGGATGTGTGTGGGAAGAAGTACGTGTGTTGGGGGAGTGTGCGTGTATGTGTGTATGTGTGGTCTGTGCTTATGCGGAGGCTGTCGACGCCTTTGTGTTTTCGGTGTCTTCATGTGCGTCGGTGTTGCGTGCGCGTGTTGCATTTTTTGTGTGCTGTGTAATATATGTGTTGTACTATTCTGTGTGGTGTTGTTTGTATATTGTCTTCGTGCATGAGTTGAATGAATTGTGTGAGTTAAGCACATACGAAGAACGTGAGATTTTTTTGCTGACATGAAGGTTTAAGATGGTGCTTCATTAAGTGGTCAGGGATGCGTCGTGTTGGGCCCATTCACTCTGAGCTAGCAAAACATCTAGCAAGCTCGCATGAGCGATCTAGCAGATGGTGTGCGAGACTGGTAGGTAAGAATAACATTGTCACCTCGCTTGCTGGATGCTGGATAAAACGTGCGAGTTCAGTGTGATGGCAACGGCTCGCAATAGTGCTATTCCTACCTACCAGACTCGCATACCTTCTGCTAGATAGTTCATGCGAGCTTGCTAGATGCTGCTTTGCTAGCTCACTGGGAAATGGGCCTTACTTAACCAAATGACCTGTCACTACTGGTTGTGCCGGGAGCGTTCCATAGGTCCCTCTGCGGGATTGCTTGCTGGTGACTTGCGTGACTTGGGGACAACCTGAGAATGGAACACTTGGCTCGTATCTGCTGTTATATTCTATTCTTCTATATTTCGTTATTTTCTATTCTATTCTGTTTTGTTCTATTTTATTCTATTCCATTCTATTCTGTTCTATTTTATTCTATTTCATATTATTCTATTCTATTCCATTTGTTCCTATTCCATTCAATTTCATTTCATTCCAATCTATTCTTCTCTTCTATACCATTCTATTCTATTTTTCCGTGTCATTCTATCCTGTTGCATTGAGCTGGAGCAGAGAGCCGTGCCACTCTACTTCACGCGAACCTTCCCTTAAAGTTGCACTGGTCTCGGTCGTGTTGTATTTCAGCTCTTTAAGCTGACAAAGAAGCGAATCGTGTTTTTGAGCACTCGCGTTTCAGAATTTCACTAAAATGATCGTCAGAAATGCTGCGCCGCGTAGATTTGTCTTGTTTGCATATTTCTGTTATTCCTTTTCCGTTAATTTGTTCGCCTTTTTTTTTTTATCTGAAAATTTTACGTATGCTTATTTTTACCTGTGTCTATCATGTTGTTTTCGCTTAAGCTTTTTGTCATGCTTTTTATTATTTCTTTCTTGTTATTCCTTCCTTTGTTCCTTATTTTTCTTAATTCGTGGTAACGTTTTTTCTTCTTTTTAAGGATTTTATTTATATGTTCTCTTCTCACGAGAGACGGGAGAAAGTTGTGTCGTTTAAATCTTCGAGCCTTTTCTTTCCCCTTTTTCCTGCGCTATTTCTTTTCCAAAGCTTCTTCTTCTGTTCTTTCTTCTTTTTTTTTCTGTTTATTTTCTGGTCTTTCTCTGCATCTTTTGACTTTTCTCAGCTCTTCTATTCCTGAATCGTCATCTCTGAATTTTTTTATTATTTTTCTGTGCTTTTTCTCCTTCTCTCTTCTTCATTTGTGCTTTTTCTCCTCTGTTCTTTTTCCTAGAAGTTCTCTTCAATTCAGGTCCGACACACTCTCCTAGGCTTCTTTTTCTCTTCTTCGTCTTCCCTCCAGCTTTGTTTCCTCGTCTTCCTTGCTTCAGGTTTTCTTTCCTCCTCTTTGCCTATCCTTCCGGAAAATCCTCCACCTCTCTACATCCTCCTCTCTTCATCCTCCTCTCTTCATCCATCTCTCTTCATCCTCCTCTCTACATCCTTTTCTCTTCATCCTTTTCTCTTAATCCTTCTCTCTTCATCCTTCTATCTTCATCCTCCTTTCTGTCTCCTCTCTCCATGCCTCTACTTATCGCCTTTATTCCTCCTCCTCCATTTTTCTTCCTCCCCCGCCTCTTTTCATCCTCTTCCTCAACTCTATTCCTTCCCCCCCCCCACCCGCCTCTCTTCTTACTTCGCCCTGCCTCCACTTACCGCTCCTCCTCCTCTTTCCATCCTCCTCCCCTCCTCGCTTCGTGCTCTTCTCTGCCTCCATTTATGGCGTTTTCTCTTCCTCTTCTGCCACTCTTCATCCTCCTCCCCCTCCCTCTACCCTCCCCCATTTTCTACCGCCCCTCCCCTCCGCTGCCACGGCAGGTGCCACCGTGGGGATGTTGGCGCCCATCGATCGCGTGATCAGGACTCGCGTTGCTGCCCTCTGACCCTCCCTCCTGTGGGCCTTGGTGGGGTTGTGTCACTCGTGGGTCATTAGTGAGGCTGTGTCACTCTTGTTATTAGTGGGTCCGTCACCCGTATCGTTAGTGGGCCAGTGTCACTCTTTCAATGAGCATCTTCAATAATTAGCACAAACTCCACGGATTTCACTCCTGACATTTAACTTACTTTGAAACTTGCTACTTTAACTTACTTTTTAACTTACTTTGATTTAACTTTTAACTTTTCATGGAGTTTCGGCTTGGGAACCGTAGTCCAGTTAAGAGACTCAAAATAAACAATAAAGTATCATCTATAAAGTTTTAGGTAGTTCCTCGCTCATCTTCATTTGAAAATTATAAAAACGGGAATTTCTCGCATATTAGGGGGAAAATTAAAAATATCTTGAGCTTAGAGTGTAATAACATCATTGTAAACCCTGGGACTTCCAAAGTAATAGCTAAATAAAAAGTCCATCTGATCGACTGTTGGCTGTATTAAATTTTGACCGGAATAGAAAAATTTTGCGTGGTAAAGTAGTGGCCAAACCTGAAATATTTAAAGTCAGAAATGTTGATGTTTATGTTTCGAGCTCAACTACTTGATCCTCCCCTAAATTATCCTATCTGAACCTAACTTCCCCTGACCAAACATATTCTATTCTATCTTAGGTTGTTTTTTTCTAACCTGTCCTATTTTAACCCCTCCAACCTAATTTGATTAATTTATCCGTACGTTACACAACTTTCCTGAGTGCATCTTAAAGTGACAATGAATTTTCTATTTCCTAACGACAGCTTACCCGTAAACGGAATTCAACCGCACCTACGGTATATTGATAACATTCATATAGTTCAGGAAAACACAGTGGAGGTCTGCACGGAGCTTAAAGCAAATCAAAGCAATGCAAAAGTAAATGTAGAGCTACAAAATATTTGCTCTAGTTCCATAATCATCCAACCAAGAGTTTTCAATTTCAGCAATAATTATTTTGAGTAATCTTTTAAAACTCTCATTGTGTCCGGCGATAGCAAAGCAGCTTCATAATATTTCCTCTCTTCACAATTATTGAAGTTACGCGAGTGACGGCGACAGTGAATGTACCTTCAGAGACGAATGATGTAAGTGTTCCGGTGTTGCAGCTTGGTTTTAGGCAATTATTTTTGCTGGGATTTGTCATCATTGAGTCGCTAGCATCTCGGACTTACAACGCGTGCACTCCATTATTTGAGTAATACTTGCTTCTTATTGAGCGTGGGGTGCCCGCCCACCGCCTTAGGTGTGGGGCGCGGGTCCACCGTCTCAGGTGTGGGGCACTGGCACACCGCCTGAGGTGTGGGGCACTGGCCCACCGCCTGAGGTGTGGGGCACGGGCTCACCGCCTGAGGTGTGGGGCACAGGCCCACCGTCTGAGGTGTGGAGCACTGGCCCACCGTCTGAGGTGTGAGGCACGGGCCCACCGTCTGAGGTGTGAGGCACGGGACCATCGTCTGAGGTCTGGGCCACGGGTCCACCACCTGAGGTGTGGGGCACGGGCCCATCGTCTGAGGTCTGGGCCACGGGTCCATCACCTGAGGTGTGGGGTACGGGCCCACCGTCTGAGGTGTGGGGCACGGGCCCACCGTCTGAGGTGTAGGGCACTGGTCCACTGCCTGAGGTGTAGGGCACTGGCCCACCGCCTGAGGTGTGGGGCACGGGCCCACCGTCTGAGGTCTACTAGGCCACGGGTCCACCACCTGAGGTGTGGCGTACGGGCCCACCGCCACACCGGCCCGCCGAAGTGGGCGCTGTGTGGCGGGCGCAGATTGGCACTGCACCTTTAATATATAATAGTGAGCCAGCTTTAAAGCATTCCCTGCCGATGTCGTGTGGCGTTTTCTGGCGCAGCGAGTGCCTTAAATGTGCGAGTCTTGCTGGAGTCTGGCGCACGGTGGTGGTGTGGTGGTGGTGTTGTGCTGGTGGTGGTTAGGTGTTGTGGTGAGAGTGGTATGATTGATGATGTGTGACTGGTGGTTAGATGTAGTTATTAGTTATGTGTGGGTTATGATGTTTTGATGGTTGGGTGTGGGTGGTGGTGTTTTGGTGGGGGTGGTGAAGTGGTATGGTCGCTGTGTGGCTGGTAGTGTTGTAGTGTTTAGATGTGGGTGTTGGTGTTGTGGTGGTTAGATGTGGGCGGTGGTATGGTTGGTGTTGTGTGGGCGAGGGAAGTGGCTTCGTGTGGGTGGTGTGCTGGTATGGTTGATGATTTGTGGTGGTAGTAGTGGCAGTATTGGTAGTGATAGTGAGAGGAGCTATGGGTAATGGTTTTTTGATTTCTATTATTTTTTCATAATTGTCTTTCTTTGTATTTTCTATCCCAAACTCAATCATCCGCGTTGCCGACTATCCAGTTCATCAGCAACATCGATTCTCTACTTTGCTGTGACCTCTAATTCATTGTTTACCTGCGTTATTTCCAAGCTTAAGTGCACCCAGTCTTACTTTTTCGTCGAGGCATCTATGTTGTTAGCTATCCAGTGAAGAAACTACACTTGCGCGGCTAAAATCCTCGATGATCCGGTGAAAAAGTTTCACCAGGCATCAATGCCCTAGAACGCTCAGTATATCAGATGCGAAGATGGCAATGCAAAAGATAAAGAAACGAGAAGAGCTCCGGAAAAAAATCATGAGGTAGTGAAGAAACATATTAATCCTTCTCTTCACACTAATTACTTAACAGTACAGTATATACTACAAAAACCCGAACCGAGCATTTATTTTCCCGTATCAGTAATACCATCATAATCAGTAATACCTTTTCTATAGGTTAATTTCGAAGGATCATTTTGCCAGAAATTAAATGATTATGGTATTCTTATGATGGTATTACTGATACGAGAAAATAAATGCTCGGTTTAGGTTTTTGTGGGACATACTGTATATTATTTTGCGTGCTTGAAAGTGCATACCATTCTCACTCCGACAACGAATATCGTTATTGAAAAACGTTTTTCTATTCTGAATCTTGGTTTTACTTACGTGAGCCAAATTGCCCCTAAGACTTTTAAAACCACTTGGGTGGGACTGATTATTGCCAGGATAACAAACACATTGGTACCGACTGTACGGTAGAGGAAACAAGGTATGTTCAAATCAGTCTTTTTTTCGTTGACGGCGTGGTTTTGCTGACGTCACGGCAACGAACCAATATCAGCGCTCATATTGCGTCTGGTAGCACTGCTACCCCTAAATCTGGCTCCACTATTGGCTTACAGACACGGCGTTTTAGTGACGTCATAAAGTTGGTTTGAAATAAAGCCTTTCTATTGGCTAGCCGAACAAGAGGAGGTGTTTTTTCTTCCATAAAAATGACTCTACCTTGTTTCCTCCACCGTGACCGACTGGAACTCTTAATATTCGTGTTGCAGAGCATGCCGCCAGAAGTTTTACAACCAACAAGTTACTTTCCATTTACTCTCCAGTTTACTTTCCTTTTACTTTCCAGTTTACTTTCTCAATCTTCAGTCTGCTCTCGAGCAGGGAAGTGCAATAGTCTTGTTCGATTAGGGGATTTTAAAGTAATTTCTTCTGCATCGAATCAAATGATCATCCGATTTTTATAATCTCATCACATTGTAAAAGAAATACCAGTTTTAAATTAGTTTCCAATCAGCATTCCCTTGACAACTAAAGTAATTTTGATACTGGACATTTTTTATTTTTTATCATAATAAATATATAACAGGTCTGAAAAAGAAAGCACGTGAATGCATTTTTATTCAAAATGAGATGCTCTCAGTACTCCTGCTTTAGGCATCTCTACGGCGCACAACCAAGCTTCGTTGTGGCATGGCGAAGGTAGAAAACAGTCGTTTCCCAGTCTAACTTTTTCGCCACCTGCATGCATATTTTTCGTCGCCTAAGCGATTTAAGGAGATCATCCGAGGCCCCTGACGCTCAGATGGTCATTTTCCATGTTTATGTTGGAAAAGGACCCTTAGGGGGCGGACTATTCAGTCCTAAAATTTTATGGCGCTACGAACAATAGATCCCCCCTAGGAGGGGGGTAGGAATTTTTTTTTTAATTTTATACCAATTTCAACCCCATATAAAAAGACAACAAAACGGGAGATAAAAAAATTTCGCTTCATTTTCTTGTTAGGAATGATTTAAGAATTCTAAAACTGTCTTTTTTTTTTGTTCTAGCATCAAAAATGAATGAGGAGATACGTCTTGAAATATCAATATCATTGAAATATCAATGCCTAAAACCAATATATCAAATTTTTTCAAAAACTAAGGCGTAAATCAAAAAAATGAATGGAATAAATTGTGTTTCTTTTTAAAAGTTACATATCATAGGGAAATTTCATGAGAATCAGACCGAATTTTTTTTTTCATATATATGAAAAAACAAATAAATTTTTATTTATTCATTTGGGGGTTTGGAAATCGCAATTCACAGTGTGAATATGAAGTTATAAATGGAAATTGTCGAAGTAAAAATAAAACTGCATTCAATTACATACATTGTCCATTATATTACACTTCAACAAAAAATTTTGTTTTTTGCTCATATCCCAAAAAAAAAACTTTCAACATTGAAACCGTATCTGTTTTGATTGAGTCTTGAGTTTTGATGCTAGAACAAAACCAAAGACAGTTTTGGGATCCTTGGAACATTTATATCAAGAAAATGAAGCCTTTTTTTTCCATATTTGAGAAAAAAATGAATTATATACCTCTAAACCCAAAAATATTTTCTCAGTGATGAAATCATAAAAATCGCTCTTCACAAAAAAAAATCAAAAGTGAAAATTTCTCTTCATTTTATTATTAGAAATACTTCAAGGATTCTAAAACTGTCTTTGGTTTTGCTCTAGCATCAAAATTGAATGAGGAGATAGATCTTGAAATTTACATCAAAATTTCCCAAAAACCTAATTTTTCTCAAAAAAACTAAGGCCTAAATCGAAAAATTGACACGAGTAAAAAGTGTTTACTTTCAAAAAATACATATACTGGCCAAATTTCAAACGAATCGGACGAAAAAAGTTCACCGACCCGGATGATCTCCTTCAAGCGATTAAATCACTTAAAACATGGATGCAAGCAGCAAAAAAGTTAGACTGGGTTTTTCTGTGTTGCTAAGCCGACATTCGTGGCATATTCCATTATTTTACTGTTGATCTTGACCTTCGACATAACAAGGTTCCTCTTCCTAATTTTGTAATGCACCCCACTTTGCAAGTTACATGTACAGAGATCAATTATTTTTGCTCTGCTTTTATTCATCTCGCGGTCACTCGCACGCTGCCTCCTCTCCTAATTTTTTATATCGCGACCGCCAAAACAAGTTTCCTCTTCGTTATTACGTAATTTTCCTTTTTTACCCGTCATCTTCTCTCGCTAAGCCTCCCACTCTCTCTCTCTCTCTCCTTCAGCAGTACATTGCCTTCATTTTTAATTTTTGTTATATAGTTTCCATTAAAACAACTTTTTTCTTCTCTATAACGCAATTATTTCATTTCTTGCCAGTCATCTTCTCTCGCTCTGCTTCTCTCTCTCTCTCTCTCTCTCTCTATCTCAATTCATTTTGTCTTTCTCTCGCTCACAACTTCACATTGCCTTCTATCATAATTTATGTACATCCTTACCATCAAACCCAGTTTCCTTATATTTATTACGCAATTTGCCCGTTTTGCTAGTGTTCTTCTCTGGTTGTTCCTCTCTCTCCAGCAGCTGTACGCTCGCTTCCTCCTCTCAAGGAGGCCTGCATGCCGTTGCCATGACAACACTCCTCGCTAACTCGTGTCAGGTTGTGTGTGTGTGTGTGTGTCGCACCCCCCGCCCCCCTCTTTCCCCCACCCCCCAACGCTCTTCCCATCTCTCCTTAAAATACCTCTACCGACCATCTCTCTTCTACCTTTCCCTTATTTCCCCATTTTTTCCCTTATTTCCCTATTTCCATTGATGGTTTTCTCCCGTTGCTTTTTGACGCAGTTTACTTTACTTTCTTTTTCGCTTGTTTTTCTTATCTGCTTCAGTTACATGTTTTCTCTCTGATGCACAACCTTGCATTTCAAGTTTCCTTGTGCGTTTCATGCCCTGCTTTTGCTGTTTTATTGATCACAGTTTTGTGTTTACCTTTGCCATCTAATTCGTCCCTTTGCTGTATAAATAAAGGCTGCAACTTGATACGCTTACGCGTTGTTGCTCTGCTACTCGTTTTTGTCTTACGTATTTCATTTGAAGCAGGGCAATACTTAGTACCTCCCAGTTTATTTAAGCGTATTTAGCTGTGCAGCTTCTGGGTTTTGCTATGAAATGTATAGCTTCACTATTCTGCTTTTGATTGTTAAAGATAATGGAAAAGCTTTGATGCGCACTCATGAGTTCTGATGGAAACGCGCGGAAAGTTATAGATTTTGATATTCCTGCGTCTTTCAGACCGTTGAAGAGTCTGGTAAAGTTCAGTCATCGCTTCGAGCTCAACAGTAACTAATTAACACTTTGACCTCATCGCGCGCTATCGATGGCAACGGAAGGGATTTTCTTCATGCTGCTGATCAACCAGGAGTCACAAGCTCAATTTTCAGAAATACAGTATTCCATTGAAGCTGAATGAAAGCACGATCCATTTGATGTTTGTGATTTTCAAAATTGCTTGCAACATATGACTATAAACATGAGTTGAATATTGAAGTTCAGTTTAACCAATTGTTGTTTGCAGTGTTAATAATATAGGAGACACTCAGCAGATTCCTCGCTCACATGGAATGGAGATAGTTGAATCCTAGGAGCATAATCCGTAGAGTTCGTGAGGAACAGCTTTGGATCATGTATGTGTAGTTCAGATATATTCCCAAAATAATTTTTTTTCTGTGCACTTTGAATGTATTTTTAAACGATTGCGTTGTTCTTAATAACAAAAATTGGTAGAAAATTAATGGGATCATGCGTGAAATGATTAAATTGAAGAGCTGAATAGGTGCCTTCTTAGTCACGTCTGAGTTTTGTACAGTCCTGTTTTTGCTCGATTTAGTCGTTTTGCTGTTCCAAAACTTGATGTGATGTGAAGTCCCACTTCGTCTAAAATATGATGCACCGAAATGGCACTGGAAAGAAACATTTCATTATTTCGATTTGCTTAAAAGCTGCGCATAACCAGTGGGTGATCTCTGTGTTACAATATTGCATGACAGTAAAATCTGCACACGGGAGAGAATTTGCTTTCTTATATTGATATTTAAAGAATAGATGGGAGCGTTTTTGTGTGGGAGAATCGGTTATTGAGCAGCATTTAGTTGTTCCGATGGCTGTCTTGAGCGATGGATTCACTGAGTGCCGCGGTGGCAAGACAAAATGCGGTAGAAAATTAGAATTGGTAATAAGCCATTGGTGTTCTTTCTTTAACTCACACTCGCTCTTCCTATGAACTAAACCAATTCGATCCATATATTTTAATTCTTACTTTGGTTCTTCTCTGAAGGACATTCAATCAAGATTTCTGTTCTGTTTTATTATCATGAAAATGAATTGTTTCAAATTACTTTAATATATGCTATCGTTCCTGTCTCATACGAACCTACTGGACTTAATTGACTAAAAGTTGTGCCGGCTTGTTGATAGGTTGACAAGTTTTGTTGATTTCACGGATACGCTCGACACTGCATTTTTATCCTTCTATCGCGAGGCCAAATTATGCTGTCAAAACACTTTTGCTTCAAAACACTTGTGCCTCAAAACACCTGTGCCTCAAAACACTTGCGCCTCAAAACACTTGCGCCTCAAAACACTTGCGCCTCAAAATACTTGCGCCTCAAAACACTCGTGCCTCAAAACACTTGTGCCTCAAAACGCTTGCGCCTCAAAACACTTGCGCCTCAAAATACTTGCGCCTCAAAACACTCGTGCCTCAAAACACTTGTGCCTCAAAACGCTTGCGCCTCAAAACACTTGCGCCTCAAAATACTTGCGCCTCAAAACACTCGTGCCTCAAAACACTTGTGCCTCAAAACGCTTGCGCCTCAAAACACTTGCGCCTCAAAATACTTGCGCCTCAAAACACTCGTGCCTCAAAACAATCGTGCCTCAAAACACTTGTGCCTCAAAACGCTTACGCCTCAAAACACTTGCGCCTCAAAATACTTGCGCCTCAAAACACTCGTGCCTCAAAACACTCATACCTCCAGGACGTGAAAGTAACATCCAAGACTCTGAATTTCCCAGAAGTCGTCGAAGACTTTAGGTTCATTAGCGGATGTTGGAGCTGTGAGCGAAGTTGCTGCCGTCCTTCTGGTCTCTTCCTTTAAACCCCGTAATGAACAAGGCGGGGAAGGACGGTGCAGAGGCTGTCATTTGAGAGTATTTATACCCTCGCGTCTGTGAACCCCTCTGACCTGCCAGGCCACTTGAGGGTCCCTCCAACGACCGCAACAACAGCGCTTTTTGCAGCGCTGGTCCCTGATCTGCCCGTCACACACTCACTCCTGCATTGCCTCTTGCTGTGTCTTGCATTCCTTCACTTGGCGCTTCTTACTCCTTCGTTGGTCCCTGATCTGTCCCCATACCGTCACACACTCACCCCTGCATTGCCTCTTGCTGTGTCTTGCATTCCTTCACTTGGCGCTTCTTACTCCTTCGTTGGTCCCTGATTTGCCCCCATACCGTCACACACTCACCCCTGCATTGCCTCTTGCTGTGTCTTGCATTCCTTCACTTGGCGCTTCTTACTCCTTCGTTGGTCCCTGATCTGCCCCCATACCGTCACACACTCACTCCTGCATTGCCTCTTGCTGTGTCTTGCATTCCTTCACTTGGCGCTTCTTACTCCTTCGTTGGTCCCTGATCTGCCCCCATACCGTCACACACTCACTCCTGCATTGCCTCTTGCTGTGTCTTGCATTCCTTCACTTGGCGCTTCTTACTCCTTCGTTGGTCCCTGATCTGCCCCCATACCGTCACACACTCACCCCTGCATTGCCTCTTGCTGTGTCTTGCATTTCTTCACTTGGCGCTTCTTGCTCCTCCGCTGGTCCCTGATCTGCCCCCATACCGTCACACACTCACCCCTGCATTGCCTCTTGCTGTGTCTTGCATTTCTTCACTTGGCGCTTCTTGCTCCTCCGCTGGTCCCTGATCTGCCCCCATACCGTCACACACTCACCCCTGCATTGCCTCTTGCTGTGTCTTGCATTCCTTCACTTGGCGCTTCTTACTCCTTCGTTGGTCCCTGATCTGCCCCCATACCGTCACACACTCACTCCTGCATTGCCTCATGCTGTGTCTTGCATTCCTTCACTTGGCGCTTCTTACTCCTTCGTTGGTCCCTGATCTGCCCCCATACCGTCACACAC
This sequence comes from Morinoia aosen, assembly GCA_030386875.1. NCBI lineage: Eukaryota > Metazoa > Arthropoda > Malacostraca > Amphipoda > Talitridae > Morinoia > Morinoia aosen. The sequence continues at coordinate 6,515,471 of CM059573.1, forward strand.
TCACCCCTGCATTGCCTCTTGCTGTGTCTTGCATTTCTTCACTTGGCGCTTCTTGCTCCTCCGCTGGTCCCTGATCTGCCCCCATACCGTCACACACTCACCCCTGCATTGCCTCTTGCTGTGTCTTGCATTTCTTCACTTGGCGCTTCTTACTCCTTCGTTGGTCCCTGATCTGCCCCCATACCGTCACACACTCACCCCTGCATTGCCTCTTGCTGTGTCTTGCATTTCTTCACTTGGCGCTTCTTGCTCCTCCGCTGGTCCCTGATCTGCCCCCATACCGTCACACACTCACCCCTGCATTGCCTCTTGCTGTGTCTTGCATTTCTTCACTTGGCGCTTCTTACTCCTTCGTTGGTCCCTGATCTGCCCCCATACCGTCACACACTCACCCCTGCATTGCCTCTTGCTGTGTCTTGCATTTCTTCACTTGGCGCTTCTTGCTCCTCCGCTGGTCCCTGATCTGCCCCCATACCGTCACACACTCACCCCTGCATTGCCTCTTGCTGTGTCTTCCATTTCTTCACTTGGCGCTTCTTACTCCTCCGCTGGTCCCTGATCTGCCCCCATACCGTCACACACTCACCCCTGCATTGCCTCTTGCTGTGTCTTGCATTTCTTCACTTGACGCTTCTTACTCCTCCGCTGGTCCCTGATCTGCCCCCATACCGTCACACACTCACTCCTGCATTGCCTCTTGCTGTGTCTTGCATTCCTTCACTTGGCGCTTCTTACTCCTTCGTTGGTCCCTGATCTGCCCCCATACCGTCACACACTCACCCCTGCATTGCCTCTTGCTGTGTCTTGCATTTCTTCACTTGGCGCTTCTTGCTCCTCCGCTGGTCCCTGATCTGCCCCCATACCGTCACACACTCACCCCTGCATTGCCTCTTGCTGTGTCTTCCATTTCTTCACTTGGCGCTTCTTGCTCCTCCGCTGGTCCCTGATCTGCCCCCATACCGTCACACACTCACCCCTGCATTGCCTCTTGCTGTGTCTTCCATTTCTTCACTTGGCGCTTCTTACTCCTCCGCTGGTCCCTGATCTGCCCCCATACCGTCACACACTCACCCCTGCATTGCCTCTTGCTGTGTCTTGCATTTCTTCACTTGGCGCTTCTTACTCCTCCGCTGGTCCCTGATCTGCCCCCATACCGTCACACACTCACCCCTGCATTGCCTCTTGCTGTGTCTTCCATTTCTTCACTTGGCGCTTCTTACTCCTCCGCTGGTCCCTGATCTGCCCCCATACCGTCACACACTCACCCCTGCATTGCCTCTTGCTGTGTCTTGCATTTCTTCACTTGGCGCTTCTTACTCCTCCGCTGGTCCCTGATCTGCCCCCATACCGTCACACACTCACCCCTGCATTGCCTCTTGCTGTGTCTTCCATTTCTTCACTTGGCGCTTCTTACTCTTCCGCTGGTCCCTGATCTGCCCCCATACCGTCACACACTCACCCCTGCATTGCCTCTTGCTGTGTCTTCCATTTCTTCACTTGGCGCTTCTTACTCCTTCGTTGGTCCCTGATCTGCCCCCATACCGTCACACACTCACCCCTGCATTGCCTCTTGCTGTGTCTTGCATTTCTTCACTTGGCGCTTCTTACTCTTCCGCTGGTCCCTGATCTGCCCCCATACCGTCACACACTCACCCCTGCATTGCCTCTTGCTGTGTCTTCCATTTCTTCACTTGGCGCTTCTTACTCTTCCGCTGGTCCCTGATCTGCCCCCATACCGTCACACACTCACCCCTGCATTGCCTCTTGCTGTGTCTTGCATTTCTTCACTTGGCGCTTCTTACTCTTCCGCTGGTCCCTGATCTGCCCCCATACCGTCACACACTCACCCCTGCATTGCCTCTTGCTGTGTCTTGCATTTCTTCACTTGGCGCTTCTTGCTCCTCCGCTGGTCCCTGATCTGCCCCCATACCGTCACACACTCACCCCTGCATTGCCTCTTGCTGTGTCTTGCATTTCTTCACTTGGCGCTTCTTACTCCTCCGCTGGTCCCTGATCTGCTCCCATACCGTCACACACTCACCCCTGCATTCTCTCGTGCAGCATTTGCTTTCCTTAACTTGGCCCTTCTTACTCCTCCAACACCCACTGCTTCTCATTCTTCTCTCACCCATTCTCATCCATTTCATCACCCACTGTCTTCCTGTGCTTTCGCCCCCTGTTTTCCGTTCCCTCACTCACTGTCTTTCATTCCCTCACCCTCATTCCTCCATCACCCACAGTTTCTGTCTCCTCACTAATCCTATGCTTCTCTCTTCTCTCATCCATGTATCCGCCATGTATCCACACTTCAACCTTATCTCCCTGTTCATGTTCTATCCCACACGCTCTACGAGTTACCACTGTTGTGTTGTGCTCCTGCTGTTTAGGTATCGGGCTTCTTTCCTATTCCAAGCTCTGAATTTTGGCTTGTTCCATAACTCTGGTTTCACCGAAAAATTGCTCTCAATTCTTAGTTACTCTTTGCTCCCGGTGGTATACATGTAGTTTCAATGCCAAAAAATTATTTCTGAATCGTTCTCTGGTGCTTATCAGTATTCGAGAGTGATGTAGCAATTTATGTTTAGGGTGTCACTTAATGGCTTTGCGCATTCTTACCAAATTGTTCTTGTCTTTAGCATGCTCCTTTTGAATATAATGCAGACTTATCAATTTGATGTTGTGTTCCTACCATATTTCAAATCAATATACTTAGTGTTTTGCCACTTTATAACTTTTTACCAGTTGCTTAATGGATAGCATTGCATTTACGCACGCCTACCCAATATTAACACATGTCAGATCATTACATTTATGCCTCGAAAAAAAAATTGCAAAAATGCTCTATTTGTATAAAGCTTAGCCATCATTTTGCGCCCACATCTGCAACAGTTTTTTTGGTGCTGTGAGCTTCACTGGTGAGATCGTCTTGTGTCTCCGCGCTGCTCAGCTGAGGAATGCAATAACCCAGAAATTGGGGGCTCTAAAAAGTAACAAAAGTTAAAAAGAATCCAGTTACAAAGAAGATAATTCAAGCGTGTGTGGCTCAAAAAAGAAGTCTAGTAACAAATACAATGATGATTGGATGCGCTGCTTGACTAAGGAATGCAATATCTAATAAGATGATCTTTGGATGTACTGCTTCATTGAGGAATGCAATATCAAACAAAATGTCTGGATGCACTGCTTAATTGATGAATGTTATTACAAAGAAAATTTTTCAAGCATGCGAACCTAAACAAAATACAGGAAGAAATAAATTAATGTTTGGATGCACTGCTAAATGAGGAATGCAATAATCCCAAGGGATGTATGCAATAATGAAGAAAAGAATGCAAGCCTCAAAACAGTATTGGGAGAGCGCCTGCGTGCTTGAATAAGGAATGTAATAATCCCAAGGGATGTATATAATAATGAAGAAAAGAATGCAAGCCTCAAAACAGTATTGGGAGAGCGCCTGGTGCTTGAATAATGAATGTAGTAATCACAAGGGATGTATGCAATAATGAAGAAAAGAATGCAAGCCTCAAAACAGTACTGGGAGAGCGCCTGGTGCTTGAATAAGGAATGTAGTAATCACAAGGGATGTATGCAATAATGAAGAAAAGAATGCAAGCTTAAAAGCAATATGAAGAGTGCGATGTTTTGCCGGGGCTGGTGATTATGTCAATGAGCGGAATGTGTCGCTGGTGCCTCGTTACGGCCGTGTTGATGTCGTGATGGCCGGTCGTGTCCTGTTTATGGCGGGGCTGTGTGGCGGTGGCTGGCTCGGGTGTGTGTGTTGCTTGTGTGGGTGTGTTGCTTCTAATGTGTGGGTGTTGTTCCTAATGTGTGTGTTGTTTGCGTGGGTGTTGTTTGTGTGTGTGTTGTTCCTAATGTGTGTGTTGTTTGTGTGTGTGTTGTTTGTGTGGGTTTTGTTCCTAATGTGTGTTGTTTGTGTGGTTGTTGTTCCTAATGTGTGGGTGTTGTGTTGTGTGTGTTGTTCCTAATGTGTGTGTGTTGTTTGTGTGGGTGTTGTTCCTAATGTGTGGGTGTTGTTTGCGTGGGTGTTGTTTGTGTGTGTGTTGTTCCTAGTGTGTGGGTGTTGTGTTGTGTGTGTTGTTCCTAATGTGTGTGTGTTGTTTGTGTGGGTGTTGTGTTGTGTGTGTTGTTCCTAATGTGTGGGTGTTGTGTTGTGTGTGTTGTTCCTAATGTGTGTGTGTTGTTTGTGTGGGTGTTGTGTTGTGTGTGTTGTTCCTAATGTGTGGGTGTTGTGTTGTGTGTGTTGTTCCTAATGTGTGTGTGTTGTTCCTATATAATGTGTGGGTGTTGCGTTGTGTGTGTTGCTCGTGTGGGTGTATTGTTCCTAGTGTGTGGATGTGGTTCTTTATAGCCCCACAAAAGTGGTGCAGATAAGCAGTGGGGAGCAGCAGTGTTAAGTAGCGGAACCAACGTGCTCGTTTCGTGCGGATTTGAGATTACGTCGCTCGTTTGCAGCGACCACTTGCTGGGAGCGGCCATTTGTGCCCATGATGGCCTCGTGTGCGCTTAGGGGGAACACCTCTTCCGGGCCCTGGGTCGTGGCAACGGCCATCGTGGGCGCTGAAGAGGAGCGTCTTGGGCCTTGAAAAGAGCAGCCGTGGGCCCTGGAAAGGGGCGTCTTGGGCCTTGAAAAGGGTTGCCGTGGGCCCTGGAAAGGGGCGTCTTGGGCCTTGAAAAGGGCTGCCATGCGTCCTGGAAACTGGCGTCTTGGGCCTTGAAAAGAGGAGTTATGGGCCTTGCAAAGGGGCATCTTGGACGCTGGGCACCGGAGTATTTGGCCTTGAAAGGGCTGTTGTAAGCCATGCAAAGAGGCGTCTTGGGCCCTGAAAAGAGCTGCTGTGGGTCCTGAAAAGAGGTGCCGTGGTCTTTGAAAAGGGCTTTCGTGGGCCGTGAAAAGAGCTGCCGTGGTCCATGAAAAAAGTTGTCGTGGGGCGTGGAAAAGGCCGGATATGAAAATGGATAGGGTCAAATGGGCTTACGAGCTGTGGTGACTGACACGGGGATTTTGGGGGTGGAGAAATGAAATTAGCATAAATAATTCATCTTGGTGCTGGGCTGGCTTGGAGTGGCTACTGGGCTGGTGTGGATTGGACTGATGGGTTGGCTTGGAGTTGCTACTGGGCTGTTGTGGAGTGGACTGCTGGGTTGGCTTGGAGTGGCTACTGGGCTGGTGTGGAGTGGATTGCTGGGTTGGCTTGGAGTGGACTGCTGGGCTGAAGTGGAGTGGCTGGCTTGGGGTGGTATCTTGTGTCCAGCTCATGGAAGGTTTAGTTTTTAAGTATTTATACTTAAATTTAAGTATTTAAGTATACTTAACACATTGATTGCGATGGGTTAAACTGAAGTTCAATATTCAACTCGAATTTAAAGTCAAAAGTTGTTAAAAATTTTGTAAATAGCAAATATTAACTAGTTAAAATAAATATCATCAATTTAAAAAGATTGTTAACAAATTTTCATACGACCCACCGGTGGGTCATACCGCAATGAATGTGTTAAATTTGAATTTTTTGAGTAGTATTTAAACTTATATGCTTTAATAGATTATTTAAGTATCAAGAGGCGCTCTAAGCTACTTGTAAGCATTGTTACTAATTTTTCGTGTTATTTAATTAGAGTGTGTTACTTGGCAGCTCTTCCGATTTTCCGTCAGTAAGCATAATTTTATATCTATGTTCTATGTGCTATTATAAATAATTTGCTCTTCATGTTCTTTAAAACAGGTCATGTTTTTACATCTATTTGCCATTTGACAATTTTTGTATTGTGCCGTCCAACTCTTGACAGTGGTTGCCTCATGTCTCCTGACAAGCTCTGTATCTTACGAACTCTGTATGTCTGCTACTGGTGTTCCTTTTGCTCATTTGGAGCAGTGTACCTACTTACACATGCCTTTTTGGACTCACTTAGGATAGATCCAGATGTATGCCTGTAGGTTTGGACTCGCTTGAATTAGATCGGATGTATTGGAATCCTCCACGATTGGAATAGATACAAACGTACACCTCTATGTTTGGATTCACTTGTCTTGAATAGATACATAGGTACACCTCTATGTTTAGAATCCCTTTAAAATACACATAGAGAAAGATGAATACCTCTATATTAGGACCCACTTAGAATAATACAGATGTACCACCTCTATATTTAGACTCACTTGGAATAGATACACATGTAGACCTCTATGTTTAGACTCACTTGGAATAGGAACAGATGTGCTTGTACACCTTTATGTTTGGGCTCACTTGGAACCGATGAAGATGTACCACTCTATATTTGGACTCGGTATAAATGAAGATGTACATTTGTATGTTTGATCTGATTTGTACTAATTAAAAATCTACACCTCAATGTTTGGACTCACTTGGAATAGATACAGATGTACCCTTCTAAGTACGAGTATTTACTTACGTACAGCTGAAGATTTGGAGGGGCGCTATGCAATTAAAATATACACCTCAAGTGCAACGAGCACCACTCGAGTGCAACAAGCTGCGGACGAGCAGCGTGTGATCGGAACGTCTTCTCTTTGTGTGGTTGTGTTAGGCGCAGCCCTTAACGTACCTTTATAAATGTATCTAAAAAATCTACTTATTTCTACACAACTATAACAACATTTCTATGCATCCACGGCTTTAGAGTGTGTCTACATACCCTCAAAACCATCACCGTAGAACAAGCATTATTCCAGTTTAAATCTATTCAGTGTAGTTTCAAAACCATCACCGTACAAGCACTATTCCAGTATAAATCTATTTTCTGTAATTTCGTGATCATCACCGTATAACAAACACTATGCCAGTTTAAACTTATTCAGTGTAATTTATACTCGTCACGATGTGTTTGTGAATGAATCTGAATACGGCTTGTAGATTGAACTAAGAAAGTGATATAGTCAGTCTAACAGTACACTCATCACGATGTGCCTGTGAATGAATCTGAGTACGGTGTAAATATTGAACTTAGGAAGTCGTATAGTGTACCTACGCTCATCACGATGGATATGAGGCTGATGTGTGAGGCATGGAGAGTGATGTAAAACTTTATGGTTGCTTCTACAGTTCTGCCAGACAGCGCCTAGCCATCACGTGAGTGTTCTTCCGTCCCTCTCTTGCTCGCCGTCACGCTCTGCTCTCAGCTCTGCCTTCATTGCTGCGTCCTTGGCCTTGATTAGTGTGACCTGTGCCTTGATTAGTGTGACCTGGGCCTTGATTAGTGCGACCTGTGCCTTGATTAGAATGACCTGTACCGTGATTAGTCTCCTCCGTGCCTTAATTAGCGTCTTCTATGCCTTAAATACTACTACCTGTGCCTTGATTAGTGTGACCTGTTCCTTGATACCTGTGCCTTGATCAGTGTGACCTGTGCCTTGGTACCTGTGCCTTGATTAGTGTGACCTGTACCTTAATTAGTGTGACCTGTACCTTATTTAGTGGGACCTGTGCCTTGATACCTGTGTCTTGATTAGTGTGACCTGGGCCGTGATTAGTGTCCTCTGTGTCTTGATTACTGCGACTTATGCCTTGATTACTGCGACTTGTGCCTTGATTAATACGATCTGTGCCTTCATTAGTGTCCTCTGCAACTTGATTAGTGTTCCTGTGACTTAATCAGTGCCTTCTCAGCATTGATTAGTGTGCTTTAGGACTTAATTAGTGTATTCTGTGCCTTGAATAACCCTCTCTGTGACTTGATTATTCCTTTCATTAACTTAATTAGCGTCTTCTGGGCCTTGATCAACACTTTTTATGCCTTGATTAACACTTTTTATGCCTTGAATAATGCTCTCTGTGCCTTGATCAGCACTCTTTGCTTTGATTAGCCTTTTCTGTGCCTTGATCAACACTTTTTGTGCCTTGATTACTACTCTCTGTGCCTTGATCAACACTCTTTGCCTTGATTAGCCTCTTCTGTGCCTCGACCAACGCTGCTCGTGCTCTTACTGTTGTTATTTAATTTTGTCGTCCATTATGTTTTATACTTCGCGCTACGTCTTAACGTTTGTGTGGCACGTGTGATCAATTCCTGTGTAGCGAAGCCAAGTCGACTAATGCGTATTCAGTACTGGCTGTACAGGTACGATAATCATGAATTATGACTGATGAACTATGACTGTGATCTGCAGCACGCATCGTAGCCAAGTTGGCAAAAGGAAATTCCAGTACCGGCTGTACCGCTACGATAATAATGAATTATGACTGATGAACTATGACCGTGATCTGCAGCACGCATCGTAGCCAAGTAGGCAAAAGGAACTTCCAGTACCGGCTGTACCGCTACAGTGGCGTGAATTATGAAAGATAAACTACGGTTATGATCCGAAAGCGTATCCCTGAGTGACTTCGTGGTGGTGGCGGCGGCTGCACGCGGTGCCGGCTATTTTTGCCGCGTAATTTATGCGGCGCGCCGGAGGGGCCGCGGGCTCTGTGGACTCCGGGCTCCTGCAGGGGTCCCTTGCATGTACTGGCCATCAACTAATTACTGCAACGGGTCAGTTGAACCAACCTTGAATGTACTGACCATCGACTAATTACTGCAACGGGTCCCTTGAACCAACCTTGAATGTACTGACCATCGACTAATTACTGCAACGGGTCCCTTGAACCAACCTTGAATGTACTGACCATCGACTAATTACTGCAACGGGTCCCTTGAACCAACCTTGAATGTACTGACCATCGACTAATTACTGCAACGGGTCCCTTGAACCAACCTTGAATGTACTGACCATCGACTAATTACTGCAACGGGTCCCTTGAACCAACCTTGAATGTACTGACCATCGACTAATTACTGCAACGGGTCCCTTGAACCAACCTTGAATGTACTGACCATCGACTAATTACTGCAACGGGTCCCTTGAACCAACCTTGAATGTACTGACCATCGACTAATTACTGCAACGGGTCCCTTGAACCAACCTTGAATGTACTGGCCATCGACTAATTACTGCAACGGGTCCCTTGAACCAACCTTGAATGTACTGGCCATCGACTAATTACTGCAACAGGTCCTTAAACCAACCTTGAATGTACTGACCATCGACTAATTACTGCAACGGGTCCCTTGAACCAACCTTGAATGTACTGACCATCGACTAATTACTGCAACAGGTCCTTAAACCAACCTTGAATGTACTGACCATCGACTAATTACTGCAACGGGTCCCTTGAACCAACCTTGAATGTACTGACCATCGACTAATTACTGCAACGGGTCCCTTGAACCAACCTTGAATGTACTGACCATCGACTAATTACTGCAACGGGTCCCTTGAACCAACCTTGAATGTACTGACCATCGACTAATTACTGCAACGGGTCCCTTGAACCAACCTTGAATGTACTGGCCATCGACTAATTACTGCAACGGGTCCCTTGAACCAACCTTGAATGTACTGGCCATCAACTAATTAAGGCAACGGGTCCCTTGAACCAACCTTGAATGTACTGACCATCGACTAATTACTGCAACAGGTCCTTAAACCAACCTTGAATGTACTGACCATCGACTAATTACTGCAACGGGTCCCTTGAACCAACCTTGAATGTACTGACCATCGACTAATTACTGCAACGGGTCCCTTGAACCAACCTTGAATGTACTGACCATCGACTAATTACTGCAACGGGTCCCTTGAACCAACCTTGAATGTAATGGCCATCGACTAATTACTGCAACGGGTCCCTTGAACCAACCTTGAATGTACTGACCATCGACTAATTACTGCAACGGGTCCCTTGAACCAACCTTGAATGTACTGACCATCGACTAATTACTGCAACGGGTCCCTTGAACCAACCTTGAATGTACTGACCATCGACTAATTACTGCAACAGGTCCTTAAACCAACCTTGAATGTACTGACCATCGACTAATTACTGCAACGGGTCCCTTGAACCAACCTTGAATGTACTGACCATCGACTAATTACTGCAACGGGTCCCTTGAACCAACCTTGAATGTACTGACCATCGACTAATTACTGCAACGGGTCCCTTGAACCAACCTTGAATGTACTGACCATCAACTAATTACTGCAACGGGTCCCTTGAACCAACCTTGAATTTACTGGCCATCGACTAATTACTGCAACGGGTCCCTTGAACCAACCTTGAATGTACTGGCCATCAACTAATTACTGCAACAGGTCCTTAAACCAACCTTGAATGTACTGACCATCGACTAATTACTGCAACAGGTCCTTAAACCAACCTTGAATGTACTGGCCATCGACTAATTACTGCAACGGGTCCCTTGAACCAACCTTGAATGTACTGACCATCGACTAATTACTGCAACGGTTCCCTTGAACCAACCTTGAATGTACTGCAAAGGTCCTTTGAATATACTGGCCATCAACTAATTATTGCAAAGGTCCCTTGAATATACTGATCATTGACTAATTACTGCAAAGGTCCTTTGAATATACTGGCCATCAAGTAATTACTGCTAAGGTCCCTTGAATATACTGACCATCGACTAATTGCTGTAAAGGTCCTTTGAATATACAGGCCATCAACTAATTACTGCTAAGGTCCCTTGAATATACTGACCATCGACTAATTGCTGTAAAGGTCCTTTGAATATACAGGCCATCAACTAATTACTGCTAAGGTCCCTTGAATATACTGACCATCGACTAATTGCTGTAAAGGTCCCTTGAATATACTGACCATTGACTAATTACTGCAAAGGTCCTTTGAATATACTGGCCATCAACTAATTACTGCAAAGGTCCTTTGAATATACTGGCCATCAACTAATTATTGCAAAGGTCCCTTGAATATACTGATCATTGACTAATTACTGCAAAGGTCCTTTGAATATACTGGCCATCAAGTAATTACTGCTAAGGTCCCTTGAATATACTGACCATCGACTAATTGCTGTAAAGGTCCTTTGAATATACAGGCCATCAACTAATTACTGCTAAGGTCCCTTGAATATACTGACCATCGACTAATTGCTGTAAAGGTCCCTTGAATATACTGACCATTGACTAATTACTGCAAAGGTCCTTTGAATATACTGGCCATCAACTAATTACTGCAAAGGTCCTTTGAATATACTGGCCATCAACTAATTACTGCAAAAGTCCCTTAAAACAAGCCATAAACACACTGACGATCAACTAATCACTGCAGATACGAGAGGTCGATCCCTATTTATTACTGAGTTAAGGTTGATTGCACTGCTTTGGTGTCTTTGTCTTTGCATATCATTCATGTCTATGGGATGCGTCATAATTTCTGGATCTGAACTCTTACCTTTGCATTTCTTTGGTGTTTTAAAGATATGTCGATAATATTTTCTAGCTCTGACATGTCACCTTTGCATTTCTTCGGTGTCCTAAGGGTAAATCATTTCTGGTTCTGAACTTTCATCTTAGCATATCTTTGGTGTCTCTAAAATGATTTATTGTTTGTCCTGTGAGATCAAATGCAAATCTGAATCTGAAAAAAACTGAATTTGGCTCAAATTATCACGTACTTGTATTTTTGACAAATCCTTGAAAAGCTTTTACTTCACTTATTTCCAAGTTTTTTGTTGCATTGGTGTAGAATGCTCGCATGGGAAGGGCCGGATTTGAAGCAATTCACGAGGTCGTAGAGGTAGAACTGGCAGCGCAAGTTCTTTGAAAGAGACTTGGCCTCGTTACTTGCTGTATCAAATTTTAGTTGCACAATGATAAATTTGACGGACCAAATAAAGTAGCCAATACACTTTAGAGAACTTACGCTGCGTTGCTATAACCGCGTAAAATGTTTGAAAATCCTGCCTCTGGTCTCTTGCATTGTTGTTTGCCTGGTGGCGAGACCTGCTGACGGTCTGGAGCTGTTTGTTCTCCCTTTTGACGGGGTCTTCCTTTGCTGTGCCCTTTCTTTACCCTTCCTTTGCTGTACCCTTTCTTTACCCTTTATTTGCTGTAGCCTTGCTTTACCTTCCTATGTGTTCTTCCTTAGCTGTACCCTTGTTTAACCCTTTAATGTGGTCTTCCTTTGCGTTCTTTGTTCGAGACTAGTGACACACTTTCGCCCGCATGACTTAGATTTCCTCTTTCCCTTCTCAGTTTATTCTTGTCTCGTACGCCATATGCCGCAATTTTAAATAATTGACGCGGTCGTAGCTGTACGGCTAGTAGCGTAAGTTCTTCTAAGTGGACTTACAGGACCAGCTGGGCCGCTATTACGAAATAGTTTGAAGTGCCAGCCTCTTAACACACACCCAACTCGATGCTACTGTAGCGTGAGGTCTACCGCCATATATAGCCTACCTAGGTGCAGTTTGAGACGTACAAATCAAGTGTTTATCCTAACATTTAATCTATGGAAAAGAGTAATATCCATTATTAACCTAATATAGTACTAGCTAGAGGTAGATCTCACGCTATAGTACTAGCTAGAAGTAGATCTCACGCTATAGTACTAGCTAGAAGTAGATCTCATGCTATAGTGTGGTAGACCTCAAGCTATAGTACAAGTTAGAGGTAGACCTCACGCTATAGTACTAGCTAGAGGTAGATCTCACGCTATAGTGTGGTGGACCTCACGCTACAGTACGAGGTAGAGGTAGATCTCACGCTATACTGTGGTAGACCTCACGCTATAGTACAAGTTAGAGGTAGACCTCATGCTGTAGTGTGGAAGACCTCACACTATAGCAGCACCCTAACTCATTAGCGTGATGGCCGCACGAGATGACGCCTACCTACTCGCTCTTCTCAGTTCTGGGTGTCCCAAAAAAGATCTCCTTCTTTGACTGACGATGTGTTGTTTGTTCTGGCGGCAGGGGCAGTGATGACTTCTTATTTCTTTAATGTAATAGTCTTCTCTCACATTGATCGTAGTATTATCTTGATATTCTTCTCTCAGATTCAACGTTTTATTATCTTGATATTCTTCTCTCAGATCCATCGTTTCATTATCTTGATATTCTTCTCTCGGATTCAACGTTTTATTATCTTGATATTCTTCTCCCAGATTCAACGTTTTATTATCTTGACATTCTCCCCTCAGGGGGATACAACTATTGTATCTATGGGAATTGGAACTCCCAGGGGGAAAAAGTGAGGGCCCGAGCTGGGAATTAGGTAGGCCTTCTTTTTGTTGAAATGAAATATTTTTGTTATGTTAAGGACCACCTTTTTTCGATTCACTGCTGTCCTGTTTTTCAGTACCTACTACTTACTTCTTCAACTTTGATCTTGTTTCATAATCTTCTTTCTCAACTTACTGTTTCTGTGCCCTTTCTGCATGGATTCCACGTTCCCTTAACTCCATACTAAATGGTGCCTTCCTTCAACCTCTCTTTGGGTCGCCTTTGTTGTGGATTGGGAGGCTTAAACTAACTAATAATCTAATCTATCTTGATATTCTTCTCTCAGATTCAACTCACTAGATATGTGTTTATGTCAATAAACACCAACATAAAAACATAAATAAATACGTGAACAATGGCTGTCAAAACACCAACATAAAAACATAAAAACAAAATGCTTGAGCTATGGCAGTCAAAGAGCGATAACGTTGATTGGGATACCCTGTAAATGTGACTTACCCGTTTTGCATGCATGTTTCGATTCCTATAATGTATTGTAAATTGTGAAATGCATGTTGACTTTTTCTAGTTTCTTCCATTGTGGTGAGCTCATAAAGGTGTTTGTGGAGGTAATGCATAATGTGATAACTTTGAATGAATAAACTTCCCGTTGCTCCATTAAACATTTTTCACTCAACAGCCCGGTGCGTGCATTTTTTCTAAACGATCCCCTCTATTCAGAGATAACTATTGTCTTCCTTGGTTAATTGGAGGGCAAATATACAGAGTTGCCTAACCCTCAAATCAGAGGTTATAACTGGCAGAGTGGATTAAGTGATAATTTCACCTCATAGCGGCGTAGATGTCTTTCAGGCAGAGTGGCCTAGTTCCTAGTTCAGTTCCTAGTTAGTAACTTGGCTAGGAAAAGCCAGTTTGGCAACCCTGCGATGAACCTCTAACTTGAGTGTCTTAAAATTCTGTGTTTTGCGGATTAGGACACGCTGCATATTTGCCCTCCAATTGTTATTGAACTTATACAGCGGATTCGGGGCTATATCTTACGAGCAAAGTAATGAAGAGGATCAAGCTACTTATTTGTACGATTATACGCCGTCAAACCTGGAGAGAAACAAAACATTTCTCTCCGATGTTCTTCATATTGTTTAATTAAGTTTCCGAGTAGTTGCATACGAAACAACATGGTATTTTTTCACTGATGTTTTTGATATACTTCAAATTGAGTTACGTCATTTCTTCTCGTGAGTTGAACGCTCACTTTGCTTAGGGACTGAATTATTATTTTATGTTTCGACTTCACAACTGATGGAATTCACGCATTTATATTTTCGACCCTGGTAATGGTCACCAAATTTCATTTGAGACACACACGATTACCCCTTTTGAACTTTTTGATAACCCTCCTGTCTTGCGGAACCTTCTACTTCTACATCTACTGCACTGCTGCGTCTACATATGCACTGCTGCATCTACTTCTTCATCTACTGCACTGCTGCGTCTACGTCTACATCTACTGCACTGCTGCGTCTACATAAATATCTACTGCACTGTTGCGTCTACGTCTACCTCATTGCTACGCCTGGTCGTGCCTGCTTCACGTTTGCAAATTTGTCACTCCAGGAAGTCAAAGAAGCTTCAAAGGTTAGTGAAGTCTGTTTTTTTTCGTTAACTCTGGCAAATATTCTTCTCAAATCGGCTGCATCCTGTCTCTCTTATTTCTATCTACAAGCTCAAGAAATTACGGTTGTATGTCTCCATGCATCATATGCTGTATTTTTACATCGTTTTATGTGAATTTATCAATATTGTTTTGATCAATATTTATCAATATTGCTTTGATCAATATCTATCAATATTGCTTTCATCAATATCTATCAATATTGCTTTGATCAATATTTATCAACATCGTTTTGATAAATACTTATCAAAATTGTTCTGCTCAATATTTATCAATATAATTTTGATCAATATTTATGAACATTTTTTATCAATATTTATCAGTATTGTTTTGACCAATATTTATCAATATTTCTTCGATAAATATTTATCAATATTGTTTTGATCAACATTCATCAATATGAGTTTCAATATTTCCCCCGTGCAGCTACTGGAGAAGGTACTGGTGCAGAACATCCTGTTCGGTCTGTCGCCGTGCCTCACTGACGGCATCCGCTGCCTGCCGCGCTGGCGGCTTGCGCAGGCCGCGCTGCCTCACGTGCTGCACTGCTGTGCTGCTCTGCTGTGTAACCGGTGTGTGTGCTGTGTTGTGTGTTGGTGTGTGTTGCTGGCGTGTGCTGCACTGCTGTGCTGCTCTGTTATGTAACCGGTGTGTGTGCTGAGTGCTATGTAGTAGAAGTGTGTGTTCTGTAGTGAAGATGTGTGGTATATGGCAGAGGTGTGTGTTGTATGGCAGGGGTGTGTGCTATACGGTTGGGGTGTGTGCTATGTTGCAGAGGAGTGTGCTACGAAGCAGAGGTGTGTGCTATGTGGCAAAGGTGTATACTATATAATCTTATAACCCGTTAGGGCTGAGAGGATAGTCCAGGACACTACCAGCATGCACCGCCTGTAATTACAGCTCATGGGGGCTCTCGTACGGTTTCCAGGCCATTAACCGCTTACAATTATGCTTGCCACTAGACGGCCTGTGAGCCGTTATTTTAGCGTTTTTATTGTTATTATTTTATTGTTGATTTTTTCTGTAAAATGGGCATTTTTAACAAACCGTATCCTCAATACAGCGTGTAGGAATTTTACATTTTACCCTATGTTATTGGTGAAACCATGGCGATGATTGTGACATTCAGGTAAGCAGACCAACATAATTATGAATCATAATCTGAACGCGAGCAGCCTTGACTCATAAGAGCCACATTTCTCTTCCTTTTCTATGAATTAATTTCCGTTGGTCAAATATTATTCTACTGGTTAATTCTCCGTTGCATAATTTCCTCAGAAAGGACGCGAGCATCTCGGAGCTGGGAGCCGCAGAAACGAAGCTCCTGTACACCCTGCACTGGCTCTTCCTGGACGCCGCTGAGGAGTGCGCTGACGCTGATGCTGAGAAGACCGGCAAACGGCGGTCACCTCGTCACTACCTGTACCCTGTGACCTCTCTGCAGGTGTGTTACCTTCGTGAACCCGCACCTTCATTTCAGTTATTTCCATTGCCTTGACATGCGTCCAAATCGCTCAAATTGTTAAATTCTAGCATCTCGAGATCTCTAAACATTTGCGCGTGCATAATTTTTTCCTTATCGTGACTTCAAATCCTCATTGTTCTCTGCACCCATTATTCTTGTGTGCCTTATGAGATTTAGTCTACACACACCGCACTTCTTGCACGCTCGGTTAGTATTCGTAAGCTGATAACACTCCTAGTAGGTGTTTACTCCCCTCAGGGGGGATACAACTATTGTATCTATGGGAATTAGCGCTCCCAGGGGGACTATGTAAGGGCCTGAGCTAAAGGTTAGGTAGGCTTTCTTTTTTGATGAAATAGAATAGGTTTTGTTTTGTTATGGACCATCTTTTTTCGGTTCACTGCTGTCCTGTTTTTCAGCACCTACTACTTTCTTCTTCAACTTTTTCTTGTTTCATGAACTTCTTTCTTAGCTTTCTGTTTCTGTGCCCTTTCTGCATAGATTCCACGTTTCTTCAACTCCATACTAAATGGTGCCTTCTTCCTTCCTCTCTATGGATAGCCTTTGTTGCGGATAGGGAGGCTTAACCTAACTAATAATCTAATCTAGTAGGTGTTCACTTGCCTCTCCGCCGTGCAGGTGTTCATCTACCTATTCGCGCCCCTGCTGCGCATCCTGCGCGAGAGCGACTTCCAGAACTTCCGCCTCGAGAACGGCCTGAAGATCTGGGGGGCGCTGTGGGAGCATCGGCACCCGGACGTGGCCGTGTTCACGACACCCGTCAGCCCCCAGAAAGTGGTCCTCAGGCCCAGGCGGGTCAAGGCCTGCCCCCAGAAACAGCTTTTGCACCCCCAAGTGTTTGGGGATGTCTTCCTTGGGAGCGGGGGTGCCCCTGGGCCTTCCAAACCTCCGCACCATCCCCACGACAGCGATGGTGGGTGGTCTCGTCCTTGAATCGCTGTTCTTTGTTGAAAATAGGAATTGAGTCTGTATTCCGCTACAAAATGCGTGCATAATGTTTGTTGTGCCTTTTTCTCAATCATTTTTTTCTCGATATTTTACATGGGTATTACGATGTCGATATGTAATTCTCAACTAGTTATGTTAATGTTGAGATATTTTAAAAACCAATGTTAAACATTTCATGGAAACTCTATTGGAAATAAACCGTTTTTCTTCTCTTTTTTCTTTCTTTTCATTAGAGTGTGGGTGTGACCTAATATTATGTTTCTGATAGCAAATATGGAGTGATTTTTTTCGGGGCTCAAATGACTGTGCTTTGCTAAAGATGTGAATAAAGTCTGTTTTCTACTACATAATGCGTGCATTAGAGTATGGGTGTAGCCCAACATTACGTTTCGAAAAGCTAATATGAAGTGATTTTTTGTGGGCGGCACGAAATGGGGATCGTGAACAAAAAAGTATCGTCGACCTTACGGTAAAATGAACTTTCAACACAAGGAAGAGTTGTTTTCTACCCTCAGAACCAACTATCAATAAACCGTTGTCGAAAATCTTTGACCAAATCAACTTTCCACGAAACAAACGTTGGCAACTAGTGATGTGATCAACCGTTTACAAAAAATACCATCTGTTAACAAAGCAATTTGTCCACACTTAGGTGTCGTCGCTTGTGGACTAAATTAGTCATCAATGACGACATCACTTGTCAGGGTTTCCATTGTTCTGTTGGAAAAAATGAGTTGTAATGGGCTTTATTTAACTTTTTTGGGGATTTGGGTTCTATACAATAGTTCATTATTAGGTTCAGGCATTCTTTCTATCTCGTCCTTAAATGACTGTCCAGTCTAACTCTTACACAGTAGCATGCATGTTTTTTACCGCTCAAATGATTCAATTACTTGAGCGGCGAAAAACATGCATGCAGGTGGCGAAAACGTTAGATTGGGTTCTTTTTGCTGCATAATTAAATGGAGTCGGTAATCATTGAAGCAAATACAAGTATTTAAGAGCATTTCATGCTAAGAGAGCTTTCAGTCTTTCTGCTTAACAAATTCAGTAATGAAGTTAAATTTTCATGACTCCATTGAAAATGAAGCTCTAATTTATCGATTACAATGAAAACAACTAATTTAGTTAGCATTTTCTTCGTTTTAAAATTTCTAGTGAATTGGCGATTTAAGCAAAGTGAACATCTGTTTAAACAACGAAGAGTTTTTGACTTGCAAAGTTAGAGCTGCTGAAGGAGTTTAGTTCTTATTTAGTTTATTTGCAGCGTGGTAAATGGATGTTTCAAGTACTTACATGCATATTCTCATGCTTCAGGTATATGTAAGTATATTTCAAGTATATTTGTGTTGTCGTGTTCCCAGTATTTGTTGGTATATTCTCACATTTCAAGTATAAGCATATTCTTATGTAAATGGATGTTTCATGAATATTCTATGTTTCAGTCACGTAAGTGATTTGCTTTAGCAGCCCTAATAGTAACAACCCTGAATGACCTACGGGAAAAAAAAAAGATAACAAGTGACAGTCATATAAGTGGCCCTTACGGTAAAGTTGTGAAACAAACTTTAATTAAAATGGACCATGGTGGGGATAACTGTTCATGAAGTTAACTAGTGCAAGCTGCAGGAGAGTAACTGACGTCACGCCCCGCAGCAGCGACGCCAGACGAGGAGTGTCAGCTGTACAGCGTGGGTCTGCACTCCGTCAGCAGCTTCTCCGGCTCCGACTCGCCCCTGCCTGATGACATCAGGCTCGATGACGAGGTGTGTGTGTGTGTGTGTGTGTGTGTGTGTGTGTGTGTATGTATGTATGTATGTATGTATGCGTTGGGTGTGTGGTGCTTCTTATATTCCGCCTGCTACTTCTGTCTGCCTCGCCATCTGTCTGCTTCGCCTTTTCTCTGCGTATGTGTGTGCAGTGTGTGTGTGTGTGTGGTGCTTCTTTTATATTGCCTGCTACGTCTGTCCACCACGTGTTCTGTCTACCTTGATACCTGTTTACCCTAGACTCCAAAAACTACTAGTAAAATGTGCAATGCAATACAAAAGGTGTGTGTTCATCTTACAGCTATTATTGCACACAAACGCACAGTAGTAACTAAATAAATGCTGCCACAAATTATGTATTCATAATAGGGCGCAGTAAGTAAAT
This sequence comes from Morinoia aosen, assembly GCA_030386875.1. NCBI lineage: Eukaryota > Metazoa > Arthropoda > Malacostraca > Amphipoda > Talitridae > Morinoia > Morinoia aosen. The sequence continues at coordinate 6,534,814 of CM059573.1, forward strand.
AAATATAGCTATTAACACTAAGTTATATAATGACAAAATAATAATATACGAACTACATGATGTATGTAAAATAAATAAAATAATAATATATAAATAACCAGTTTTATAATTACAATAAAGGCGCACCAGCAATAAATGGCGTATTGGTGCCGCAGATCCGCGGGCTAGGGCGCGAGAACGCCTTCCCTGAGACCATCCCTGAGGAGACCTCCAGCAATGAGGAGGAGCACGTCGTGAGTTGGGGAGATGGGGGGCTGGGGTGTTGGGGCTGATGGGAGGGAGCTGGGGTGTTGGAGTTTTTTTGGTATTAGCTTGTGCATATATAGGGAGCGGCAGTCAAACTTGTATTTCCGATAAAGCTGAAGAAGCCTTGAAATGCAGGATTGAGGGCCGCCCTCTAAATCTACTAGCTCAAGTGTGGGTCGGTCACAATGGGCTTTCTGTGATAACGTTTCTTGCTATTGCACCTATGACAACATCGAGCGCTATTCCTTTCTATTTTCATTAAAACCAAAGTTATAACGAGGAAATTTTCGAACATTCTATTTCATATCCTTGGTGATCAAATTTGGAAAATACGCTTAGGGTCGGCATGTTCGATGAAGAAGCTTCCATAAATTTATTTATTATTTCCACGCCTGGTTAAAATGAATATCACGTACATACTCCAAAAAGAACAGCTGGAAACGTTTCGTAGCGGAATGGGTTATTTTATGTTTATTTTCAGGTTATATTCCGGCTGGGATCTGACCCCTTCAGCGACTACTACAGGGAGTCGCATGTGTACAAGGTGAGTCTTGTGTTCTTCCCACCTGTTAAGTGGAGGTGTTGTGGGGCAGCGTATAATTCTGCTGCGTATAATTCCACGCCGTATTATTCTAATCCCCACAATTCCAATCCCTACAATTTCAATCCATATTATTCTAATCCGTATAAATCCAATCATTATTATTCCAATCTATACAATTCCGATCCGAGCTATTCTAATTCTTACAATTCCGATTCGTAAAATTCCAATTCCAATCCATAGAATTCTAATCCTAATAGTTCCAATTCGCACAATTCCAATCCATAGAATTCTAATCCTTATAATTCCAATTCGCACAATTCCAATACATATAAATCCAATCCGTTCATTCTAAACCATATCATTCCATTTTATACAATTCCAATCTGTATAATTCCAATCCGCACCATTCCAATCCATAGAATCCCAATCCATGCAAGTTGAGTGAAGACGATGTGTAATCTAATGATGCACCCCCCGCAGGCGGAGTACCCGTGCTCGCTGCTGCGGCCGCCGCTGCTGTCGGTGTCGGACGTGACGGGGGGCACCACCAGCACCTTTCCCCCCCACCCCGTGCCTGGGGACCCCTCCAGGGGGGATGCACCCCGCCTCAACGGGTCTGATTTTCCAGCCTAATCTATACGACACTGTACCCTACCATACTGAGCCGTGCCGTGCTGAGGGCAATCTCGTTAAAATTGAACATTTTTCAGTACTGCTGCCCAGGTTTTACTCGAAGCATACTTGTGGGCTGCCTGAATTATAATCAAAGTGAGCACGCATACTCACCGGCCTATTTTCTCACGTCACAGACGCGTTTATTTATGGTGCTGCCTGAACTATTGCTGACAGATTTATTGCTGCCTGATTCGTGGTGCTTCAATTATTGCTGCCTGATTCGTGGTGCTGCCAGAATTATTACCAAAGTCAGCACGCTTACTCGCTGTCCAATTTCTCATGTCGAAAACTCGTTTAATTTGTGGTACTGCCCGAATTCATACGACAGTCAGCACGCACACTCACCGACCTATTTTCTTGCGTGGCAGACACGGCAACAGCAGCGGCGACTCCCCGCTGGCGGAGCCCTCGCTGGCGACTATGCTGGACGTGGCGGTGATGCGGTGCCTCTTTGTGCCCCAGTGGGTGGAGGAGGGCGTGTTTTGGGCCCTGACCTTCGTATACAGGAGGTGGGTGTGTGTGTGTGTGTGTGGGGCGTGTGACTCAAACTTGCCCTAAAAACTTAATAACTCAAGAAGTTGATACATGAATTACATTACACCAGCTCAGATTTTAAAAATTTACTATCATGAATATCCTAAATGGACATATAAACTATATGTTATGAGATTATCAAGAAGTTAGGCGTGAAGTTAGATCAAGAAGTGCCCTCCTACAATGGTACATGTGGTTGTTTAAACATAGGCCTGTCTGTGGTGTGGCTGGCTCAGTGTAGATTATCGTACAGTGGACCCCCGGGTTACCGTGTCCCTAGTTTACGTTTTTTTCACGTTACGAAGTGGAATACGAAGTTTTTCACTGCTTACGTCACTAAGATGCTGGTCTGCTATTGGTCGGCGTCACGGCGTCACTAAGATGCCGATATGCTAGTGCCCGCCATACGATGATTTTGCCTTACGATCCTAACACCGGAACGGATTAATGTCGTAGGGCGGGGGTCCACTGTAATTGAGTGAGACCTTTGTGTGTAGAGGACGAGCCAATGGATCACATGGCTGATGCTTTGCTTCAACCAGTGCGGGGCATCTCTGCCCTGTCCCATGCCGCTCACTTGAGCTTCAGTGAAGTTTGGCAGTTCTTGTTTTCCTTTGTGAACTAAGTTCAGCTATTTTCTTGGAATAGTGCCGGATAAGATGGTAATTTTAACTACTTTCTTGGAACAGAGCCAAATATACCCGTTATTTTAGGTACCTACTTTCTTGGAATGGAACCGAATATAGCGGTATTTTTTTTTGTCTTAGAACAGAGCTGAATGTAACGGTAATTTTTGTACTCTCGTGCAATTTTGCCGATTAAATCGATGCATTATCTTCATGGCTCTTGAGTCAAACACTGTGAAAATTGTGTTTTTGTATAGGGTCGTTCGAAACAATGTTCCCCACCTCCTGAGACTCACTACATGCGTGATTTAAAAATATAACATAAGTTATTCTTAACATTGGAGTATTACAACGACTGGTATTACGTATCATGATATCATACTCATAATATATATGAAAAATATATGAAATCAAATTTACGAGATGCTCTTGCGATCGTGTGACGTCTGAGAGATGTTCTGTGAACTGGAGTTACTTGTCAACTCTTTTTTGCCCAAAATCCCCAAGTTTGGGCTCTTTCCAAGGAATAATTGAGTTGCTGAATAATTAAGTGCCCTATAGTCAAGTTTTGATCCGTAAAATAATCAAAATGAATGATTTTAACCAGAAATTGACTAATCTCTCAACCCTGCTGTCTATCACTCGACTGCCCCTGCGTCGAAAACAGACCACGTGTCTTATTGCTTGGTCTCACTATTGTTGCTCAAACGGAGGCTTAAACTAACTTTTATAATCTGAAAATCTCTATAATTACAGACATAATATTATCTTTTGTTCTCGTACTCGTAAGAATTCGATTTACTAGTATTGAGCCGGGGTGATAAATGCCGACATTGGTTGTGTGCTCCAACATTTCAATTATAGTAGTTTGGGAGAGTTACGAACTTAGGCCCATTTCACACTGAGCCAGCAAAGCAGCATCCAGCAACCTCGCATGAGCTTTCTAGCGGACAGTCTGCGAGACTGGTAGGTAGGAATAGCATTGTCACCTCGCATGCTGGATGTTGGATCCAGCTCGCATGCTGCGAGTTCAGTGTGAAGCCAACGGCTCGCAATAGTACTATTCCTACCTACCAGTCTCGCAGACCGTCTGCTAGATGGCTCGTGCGAGCTTGCTGGATGCTGCTTTGCTAGTTCAGTGTGAAATGGGCCTTACACGCTTGACATTGGTCATCCTTGCTATCAATCATTTTTGTGTTCAAGTATGTAGGGTAGCTAAAGGAATATTCTTTGACAGCATAAAAATTTAATAACCTTGTACGTAATAATTTATTGAAATTTTTCGCCTTAAAATTTTAATACTGAGAATTTTGACTCTCTAGATATTTTTTATTGAAGTGCATCTTATTCATTTTATTTGTTAGTTGGAATCTTTAAACATGACATAGATTTCAAATCGATGAGGGCAATTTTCTTCGAATAATCCTCAAAATAATTTAATTTCGATTTTCGAGTAATCTTAATACCTCAAAATTTAGTCATTCTTGTTTTGCATAGGATGTTTTTCTCTTAGCAGTCAAATTATTATATCCATGTTTCATGTTTTCTTTCTTTCCTCTGAATTTGTCTGCTAAATATTGATGGTTAAATGTGTTTGAACCACTTAATGCATTTTGAATTTTGGTTGATGTTCATGAGTTAAGTGGAAGCACACACTTTGATATAAATGTTGAAATACTTGTTCAAAACATAGGTGGACTTTCTGCATGAAACACTAGCAAGCTCTGTGTGCCTGAGTGTGCTTCTGTGGCACGTTATGCGCACGCTCCGTGCTGGTGGCGGCTGTGCGAGGGTGATGGTACAGTGATTTAAACAATTTAAATACCATAGGTGATACAGAGGTAGAATGTTTCTTAAGTCTAGTACGATGGTCAAATTTAAGTATAGCTACCTGTTGGCCCGAATAAGTTCAGCGACTTCTGGGGCATCCTATTATGGCGTTCTGCAGACGCGTGTGTCGCTTCTGATACTTTGACCAGATAGACTTAGATGCAGAGTTGCAGACCTTATCTCTTTTTTCAATCTTGCGAGTAGAAAAAGAACTGGTTTGTCTCTTCCCACTTCGCGGGTAGAAAGAGACAAGGTTTTGTCGCTTCCCACTTCGCAGGTAGAAAGAGACAAGGTTTTGTCGCTTCCCACTTCGCAGGTAGAAAGAGACAAGGTTTTGTCGCTTCCCACTTCGTAGGTAGAAAGAGACAAGGTTTTGTCGCTTCCCACTTCGCAGGTAGAAAGAGACAAGGTTTTGTCGCTTTCCCCTTCGCAGGTAGAAAGAGACAAGGTTTTGTCGCTTCCCACTTCGCAGGTAGAAAGAGACAAGGTTTTGTCGCTTCCCACTTCGCAGGTAGAAAGAGACAATGTTTTGTCGCTTCCCACTTCGCAGGTAGAAAGAGACAAGGTTTTGTCGCTTCCCACTTCGCAGGTAGAAAGAGACAAGGTTTTGTCGCTTCCCACTTCGCAGGTAGAAAGAGACAAGGTTTTGTCTCTTCTCACTTTGCAGGTAGAAAGAGAATGCAATATTGTATTTTCCCGCCTTGCGACTGGAAAGAGACTAGGTTTTATCTCTATCCACTTTGTGGGTAAAAAAAATAAAAAATTTGTGACATCCTAGAGTACACCCAACCTTTGGAAAGAAGGACTTTAGCACAAATATTATCGCTAATTTCATGGCATCTGAAATACAACAGACTTAGGCTTGTCTCTCCCCCTCAACCATTGACATGAGGAACTTCGAATTAGACTTTACTTATATTTATTTTACTTTTGAAATGAAGACCTGACATAGACCTTGTCTCTTCCCACCCAACCTTTGAAATGAGGAACTTTGTTGTAAAATTTGTCTCTTCCACACAACCCTTAAAATGAGGAGCTGATATAGGTTTCGTCCCTCCCACCAAACTTTTTAAATTAGAAACCGTGTTGTAAAATTTATCCCCCCCCTCAACCTTTGAAAAGAGGAGCTGATATACTCGTAGGTTTCGTCTTTCCCTCCCAACTTTTTAAATTAGACACAGTGTTGTAAAATTTGTCCTCCCACACAACCTTTAAAATCTGGAACTCTGTCGTAAAATTTGTCTTCCCACACAACCTTTGAAATGAGGAGCTGATATAGCTTTCGTTTTTCCGACCAAACTTTTGAGATGAGAAGCTTCGCTGTAAACTTCGCCTTATCGCCCAACTTTTGAACTGAGGAAGTGATATAAGCCCTGTCTCTCCCACCCAACCTCTGAGATATGGAACCCTGATGAGGATTGTATTTCGTTTCTTTCTGACCTTCAATCGTCTTTATATATTCTAGTTAAGAAACTTGCTGTTTACCACAAATCGCACTCAAGTTGTAGAAAATTATATTTTGTGAGAGTAAGTAAGGTTGAATACCATGTCCATGTTGTTACCTCTTTCTGGTGGTAGATGACGCATCAATTACTTCTCCAGAGCAAGGAGCGCACACTGCGAGCAGTATTTACTGTAATGCTGTGGGGTTAAGTAGGGCAGATTCCTTAAAGTCATAAGAATCGAAGCTATATAGCCACCAATACTGCTAGTCTCGAATGTTGAAGGAATAAGTAGAACTTTCGGAGACCTGCAGACCTGGAGATTAAAGGGCGATAAATGGAAATGAACAAAAAAATCATCTTTCAAAAGTAAGGGATACATACCTAGCTTTATTCTTCAAAAAATTCCCTTAAATTCCGTCTAGATAAACTTAACAGAAAACTTGAATGCCTTCACTTCTAGTAATAAATACATCGGCATACACTAATCTCCATCAAATTCCTCAGAGTTACATGGAGGCAACATTCAGCTAGCGTTGGAAATTAGTAGCTGTTCTTTCTCTACCATAATAGTGAAGGTAAATGAATCTTGGAAGCCAGGAGACTTGAATGAATTCTGGAAGTCATTTGTTGAATATTGTACACATTTACAGACGAGAATCCTGGGAATCATTTGTTGAATATTGTACACATTTACAGACGAGAATCCTGGGAATCACTTGTTGAATATTGTACACATTTACAGACAAGAATCCTGGGAGTCACTTGTTGAATATTGTACAAAAATCCTGGGAGTCACTTGTTGAATATTGTACACTTTTACAGACAAGAATCCTGGGAGTCATTTGTTGAATATTGTCCACAATTACAGACAAGAACCCTGTGAGTCACTTGTTGAATATTGTACACTTTTACAGACAAGAATCCTGGGAGTCACTTGTTGAATATTGTACACATTTACAGACAAGAATCCTGGGAGTCATTTGTTGGATATTGTACACATTTACAGACAAGAATCCTGGGAGTCATTTGTTGGATATTGTACACAGCTACAGACAAGAATCCTGGGAGTCACTTGTTGAATATTGTACACATTTACAGACAAGAATCCTGGGAGTCATTTGTTGGATAATGTACACAGCTACAGACAAGAATCCTCGGAGTCACTTGTTGAATATTGTACACATTTACAGACAAGAATCCTGGGAGTCACTTGTTGAATATTGTACACATTTACAGACAAGAATCCTGGGAGTCACTTGTTGAATATTGTACACATTTACAGACAAGAATCCTGGGAGTCATTTGTTGGATATTGTACACAGCTACAGACAAGAATCCTGGGAGTCACTTGTTGAATATTGTACACATTTACAGACAAGAATCCTCGGAGTCACTTGTTGAATATTGTACACATTTACAGACAAGAATCCTCGGAGTCACTTGTTGAATATTGTACACATTTACAGACAAGAATCCTGGGAGTCACTTGTTGAATATTGTACACATTTACAGACAAGAATCCTCGGAGTCACTTGTTGAATATTGTACACTTTTACATACAAGAATCCTGGGAGTCACTTGTTGAATATTGTGCAAGAATCCTGGGAGTCACTTGTTGAATAATGTATACATTTACAGACAAGAATCCTGGGAGTCATTTGTTGAATATTGTACACAGCTACAGACAAGAATCCTACAAGTTATTGTTGAATATTGTACACAGCTACAGACAAAAATCCTAGAAGTTATTTGTTGAATATTGTATACAGCTACAGACAAGACGATATTGTTTCTACCTTGTAAGTAGTGAGTCATGCTGCCTGAACTTCTTCGCACTTGTTCTGCTGTGCACAAGTTCCAACTTTGTGCACACTTTCACATTGTACAAACACTTAATTTATTGTACATACTCGTTTTGTGTCTGGATAATGTCATACTGTACACACTCGTTTCGTGTCTGTACTATGTCATATTGAACACACTCGTTTCGTGTCTGTACTATGTCATATTGTACACACTCGTTCCGTGTCTGTACTATGTCATATTGAACACACTCGTTTCGTGTCTGTACAATGTCATATTGTACACACTCGTTTCGTGTCTGTACTATGTCATATTGTACACACTCGTTTCGTGTCTGTACTATGTCATATTGTACACACTCGTTTCGTGTCTGTACTATGTCATATTGTACACACTCGTTTCGTGTCTGTACTATGTCATATTGTACACACTCGTTCCGTGTCTGTACTATGTCATATTGAACACACTCGTTCCGTGTCTGTACTATGTCATATTGTACACACTCGTTCCGTGTCTGTACAATGTCATATTGTACACACTCGTTCCGTATCTGTGCAATGTCACATTGTATATTATATTCGTAATGTCAGTACAGTGTGGTAGTGTATATATAATCACATTGCTAGTGTACATACATTTGTTGTGTGACGAACAGCATGACCATTACTATCCTCTCCTTGAATCAGCTGCTCTATTGTTCCAGTTTTTATAATAAAGCTCACCTCATTTGTTTCTGTGTCGTTGTTAGTCTTGGCTATTTTTTCAGTCCAATGAAACTGTCCTATCGCATTACATATGATTTTTATTCGTCATGGTATACCTGCGACAATGTTGTGAGATTTTTTCCCATTTTTCGAGTTAAACTTGGTTGATTTGATTGAATTTTACTTACTATGAATTGACTTTCATGTGAAGGTTCAAATGTCATTGGATTATTAAAGCTTCTGTTGTTAGTAGTGAACTAAAATTTGTGTACCACCGTAAGATAGGAATGGCTGCTGTGTGTGCTTCCAAACATTATACGTCGACAGTTGTCTCATTTCAGTGACGAAACAGGTGTGTCTGTGTGTGTGCGTGTGTGTGTAGTCTGTGTATGTGTGTGTCTGTGTGTGTGTGTGTGAATGTGTGTGAATGTATACTATATTCAAAACTCGTAGGTTGTTTTTCGTAAGAAAACACGAAAATAGAAAATACCTTACTCTCTCATTTTCGATTTTAAGCTCAGAAAAGGCGAGCAAATAGTTTGAAAAATTCTAATATGATTTGTGGTGTGACAAATCTACTTTAAGCGTGATTCGTTTATTGCAACGATCAGCAGTTTTGTGTATCAGGGTAGTTTTGGAATAAACAAGAATATTTTTTCTTGAACATAAGCTTGTGAAAGATTCAGATTGGCTTCTAAGAAAAAAAAACTGGTTTCCAGATATCACTCAAATACATGAATTTGATTGCTATATTGTCTGTTCTACATTTCTTATAGTTGTGCGTGTTCGTCTTTGCTTTTGCCACACCGCCAGGTTTCTATTAGGAAACAATGACGACTTTCTTTATGATGAATTTGCCAACTTCATTGTTATTGGAAAAGAAACATACGCCCATTTTAATTCTCAGTGATTTTTACTCCTCAGGATTTTAACAATCAAGTGGTGCTTAAATTTCTTCGTTCCTTGTTTTGAACCCACCAGAATACTCTCTTGACAACCCACTTAAATACTCTTAAATACTCCCACTTAAATACCCACTTAAATACTTGAATACTCAGAATACTCTTAACAACCCACAGAATACTCTTAAATCTCTTAACAACCCACTCAAAAAAAGATGTCCTAATTAGATCATGAAGGTAGTCTTATAGGAACAGACTTGTGGAAAAAGCTGCTCATGTTATAACGATATTAGTTCCTGTGCTATGATCCAAATGGGCGCCAGCTTAACGCTTTGACTGCGGCAGGTAAAACTGAAGTTTGATAGTCAATTCAAGTTTGAAATCAATTGTAGGAATCAATGTTGAAATACCAAACATTTACTAGGTTGTGTTTTCATTTAATTTTGATAAAACGTTTTTAAAAGTCGAGTTTGCGACTACTGGTTGGTCAGTAGCATTATGAAAGCTCCCTGAGTGGCCAAATACGGCCCACGTCGCACTCGAAGTGTTAAAACACTTCGAGAATTATATTAAATTACATGGATTAAATAATGTTAACGTCCAAAATTTGATTCATGTCAAATAAATTAAATGACATGAATTAAATAACGTTGACGTCCAAAATTTAATTCAAGTCAATTAAATTAAAGGACATGAATTAAATAATGTTGACCTCCAAAACTAAATTCATGTCAATTAAATTAAATGACATGACGTCCCAACTCGGCCTCATGCGAGACCTCTGTGTGACAGAGGGCGGCCGCGTGTGGACTGTGATGTGATGAGACACACGTCCCGTCTGCTCCAGTCAAATATACCTTTCCAAAAGTAGATCTTAAGTCCGAGTTCAGTGACCGAATTAACGTCGTCGTAGCGGTTCAGCTGGTAGCGTAAGTTCTTTGGTAGACTAGGCTACTTTACGCGCTACAGCGCAGTAAAATCGATTAAAAAGAACTTTGGCCACGTGTTGTAGCGCACAGAGAAGCCAAGGTCACGTAAATGGACTTACGCTATTGGCTGTACCGCTACCGACGGAAGTTGTATGAAAATCCGGTCCCTGAACTCGTGTTCAAAAAATGTATTTCGTTCTATTCCATTAAGTGAAATATGTTAGTGGTGTGTGTAGGCCCATTCTTTTATTACATGTGACCTTTAATGTGTTTGTATGTGGCTCAAAGTCCTGTTTTCTCTCTTTCTTTCCTTCTCTTCCTCTCCCTCTCTTGGTGGCTGTAGAGTTCAGAGGTGAGGCACTGCACTTACATCTTTCTTCTATTTGCCTGCTACTTTAGTCTTATGCACAATCCTCGTATGTGTTACCTTGCGTATTGCCTTAACTTTGCGTTAGTCACATGCAGTTGTCGAAATGGGTTGCCTTGTCGAAGGTGTACTCACACTAGTACAAAAATGTTCGTTGTATTGGTACGTAAGTACAAAGTACAGTCGATTGTTGGTTCAGGATATATCAATAATACCAGTTGAACGGATTGAATGGCTTGTAGTGGATTGATTTTAATATAAAATACAGTTGAGCAGTTAGAATTTTCATTAATATTAGTATAGAATAACACCATAAAATAAATGAAAGCAGTAATGAAGAAATAACCCTAAGCATTCGAGGACATTGGGGTTGCAATACACGTGACTAACGCAAGGTTAGGGAAACCCTCAGCAGTTTTGGTGTCCGGGATGCAATCAACCAATGCGTCAGACGCTAGAGAGGCGGTAGACTTGTATTGTGAAGATAACTATAGTTGCTAATATTATCTCAACATCTTCACGTAAGCGGAAGGAGTGAATTTGTCGACTCGTTGAATTCTCTGTGTTTCAGCTACCAAAGTGCTCTGGTTCTGATTTTCAAACAAATCACGCCGTGAAATGGTGCAGTTTGTCAGCACAAGTTCCTCAGTACACTCGGCTTTAGTACACAAGCTTTTATACAAAATTCGTGAGTTTGAACATTTTTAAACGAAATTTGAGGATTTTTCTCTAATAGTTATCACACGTAACAGCGAATTCGACAAAAGAACTTGCGCTGTCAGTTGTACTCCTACACGACGTAAAGTGTTCAAAAATCCTGTCCGCGTCCTTTGCCTCGTAGTAAATAACTCTGTAGTGACCTTCTGCAATCGGGATGCCATTCGCTCGTCCAGGTAAGAATATTAGGAACAGAAGCTGTGTGGTGTGGGGCTGGCGGTGAGTGCGGATTAGATTAGATGTTAGTTTAAGCTTCCCTAACCGCAACAAAGGCGTTCCAGAGAGGAAAGAGAAGGAACCATTTAGTATGGAGATAAGGGAACGCGGAATTTATGCTGGAGGAGCATAGAAAAAGTTAACTGCGAAAGAAGTTTATGAAACAAGGTAAAAGTTGAAGAAGAAAGTAGTAGGTGCTGAAAAACAGGACTGCACTAGTGAACCGAAAAAAGATGGTCCTTAACATAAGAAAAAAACATCTTATTTTAACAAAAAGAAAGCCTACTTAACTCTCAGCTCGGGACCTCACATAACTCCCTGGGAGTGCTAATTCCCATAGATAGGCGGTGGGTGTGTTGCAGCACCGCTGGGGCGGTACGGGGTGTGTTGCAGCTACCGCAGTGCTGGTGTTGGTATTGCAATAACCACACTCATTACGAAGGGCTCGTGTAGCTACAAAGAGGCTTTGCTCTCTACCAAGTGGCAGCGCCCGCCGTAAAAATCAGGTGTAATCTCTACGAAGTAGCATTATGGGTATAAAATAGGTTTTACTCTCTACAAAGTAGCATTACTCACTAGATAATGGGTCTCTACGAAGTGGCGTTATTCTCTAGCGAATGGGTTTTACTCTCTGCAAAGGGGCATTACTCGCTATCAAATGGGGTTTTCTTCACAAAATGGCGATACTCAGCACAAAGTAAGCTATTCTCCGCACTAAGTGACATTGCTCTTCACAAAATAGGCTTTAATCTCTACAAGGGCATGTTAAAATGGAAGAATGACACGGGAGAGCCAATAACTTCAAGACATCGCTGTGTGGTGCGTCTGGAGGAGCTGCTCTGCGCGGCTGGTGCAGGCAGGTCTCTACTAAGTGGCTTTAATCTCTTCCATGTGTCTCTGTCGAACTTACAAGGAATGACATCGTTCTTAACTCTCGTATTCAGTCTATAATATTTATCATTCTCAACCTTTAAAATCAAACTCTCCTCTTTAAATGTAATATTCCCATTCTCGTTCTAATTTTACATTTTGCCACATGCGAGAGGAACATTCCCACTCATTTTCTTCAGTTTAGTTCTGATCTAAGAATGCTGGGTATAGTGCTCTGCTGTAGCGCTCGCATGCCACTGTACCTTGCTGCTCGAGTGCTCCGACTCGAGCAGCAGCAGCTCCGACTGTAGACATAGCGTGCGTAGTTTGGGGGCATGTGCACGACCATATTTACGTTATTTAAAGTCTACCGTTATGATAAAAAATTCAGCAGTTTTGTTGCGCGGCACTTCAACGCCGGCAGACACAGAGTGACATCATACATCGAAAATAAATAATTCACAATTTAGTTCGCTAAATTTTGTTCCCAAAATTTCAAATTGAATGTGAAATTGAAACGCATCTTTTGAATGCAGGTTGTTCACCAACGCTTGTACCATTTTAAATCCCACATCTGTATCCGCAAAATCGACTTCGTTTCTCGATACTTTTCAACTTCATTAATGTTTTCTATTCAAAAGCATAAGAACACTGACCATTTCTCCAGTCAGAATCTTGACACTCCGACCTGTTTTGATCGGTGCATATTAAAGCTGACCAGCCTTGACTTTTTGAAACGCAACAGTTATTCCAGACATTCAAGTATGCACTGGCACATCTGCAAAGTCTACTTAAGCGTAGCCAGGCGCCTGAAATATTTTACTTCTTTTTTATTCGAAGTTTTATTTAGTACCACTTTTTTTTTACTTTTAAAAGCCCTACCAGTGTGACGGTAAACTATTCAGCGATGAGTAGCATCCCTGACTTCTTTTAGGATCAGTGCACCGAACATACAATATATAATGGAAAGCAAAATTCTTCTTATGCATTTTGAAATCTGCTTATACCAGCTGACTCTATACGCGGACTCGTTACTGGCTCGAAAGTTCAAGTCCTTAAAGGGGCAGCACACGTCCCGTTATGACGTGTTGGCCACGCTCGCACAATTGTTGTTCGGTTATTATGATACGCTTATTGTTTATTAATAAGCCTGCAAAAAAAGCACTTTCACGCTAGTAATTTCAACTTGATTTGTAAGCCAATTATTACAAACCTATTGCCCTTTTACACTCCCTGCTCTTGCAATATCTTCTCTTTAATTTTCGCTTTTGTTACAATCTTCGTGACTATTGTGCAGTAGTAGTTGCAGTAGAATAGAACATTGTAACAGAAACGTGTTTCGTACCCCATTCTCGTGTTGTCCCCAAGTCCTGTGCCGCTGTAGTAGTACTAGTAGTATTAGTAGTAGTATTAGCAGTAGTTTTAGCAGTATTGTCAGTTGTAGTACTAGCAGTAGTGCAAAATGATAAGCGTAAATGTTAGTTGATTCTTCCGCTGAATGGATCAAGTTCGAATGCGCCTGTGTGTGTTCTAGGCTGCATGCTAAAAATACGCTCTTACTACCAGTGATGTTCTGATATATTGTGATGTTTTGTACGTGTGGGCAGACGCTTGACTTGCGCTTACTGTAATTCAGTACACATGATTTGTGTTCAGCCTTTACTGCCTCTCTTATTTTATTCTGGGTTTATCATTATGCTGCGCTATTATAAAGAAAACTTTCCACGAAATCATCCTCCCATTTGACATGTCGTTTAACATACGCTTCAGTTTCACGTGAGTGTAGCGTGCACGAGCCTGTCTTAGGAACCGAAATTTTGAAAATCTAATTCATGTACAGTCCAGCTTATTGTTGTGAATAATTGGTATTGTAAAACCTGGTGTTACGTTGTGATGTTCTGCAGGAGGCAGACACGCACATTTGTAACGTACGTTTTGTGTGGTCGTATCGCTGTATCCACATTTTGGCTATTTTTTTCTGGTCTCGATCAGTCATGGTGAATTGGCCTATTTTTCTAACTAAAATCATCAAATTTGTGCTTTTTTGTTGATAAAATTTGAGTGTCTTGCCCAGAAAAAGGCTTGCTCGGCAGCCCTAGTCGTAACTCATTTTTGAATGTTGTTCTTCGTGTAATATGCAACATTTTCTGCATTACTTCTTTGTGGACTTGCCAAAGAAAAGTTGCATCTCAGGAGACATGGGTTTTCGCGTACATTTTTCTGTCCCACACAAATTGCGGCCGCAAGAACGAGAACAAGAGATCAAAATTTTTTGCGAACTTTCAAGATCCAGCAGGAATTTGAGAAAAAAATCGTAGCTATACAGGAAGGAAAAGGGCTTCCCCAATCATTTTATAAAAATATGAGGTAAAATATTAAGTGTCACTAATTTTGACAAATATTACTCACCTGACTTCTCAGAGAGTTGTCCTACGTCAGTAAAAATTTTAATCAAATATTATTCTGGGAAAATTTTGAGTTGAAATCACTTAGACATGCAGTGTTTGAAGTCAGCGTATCTGCTGTATGTATTTTAATATTATATTCATATTAATTGGCAGTAATGACATAGTTGGAGAACCTTCATATCAGTTCCTGCGGTAGAACTGGATGTAGTGCTAGTTTCGCCGTCTGCATGCATGTTTTTCGCCGCCTTAGCGATTTAATCGCCTAAATTTCTTAAGGGGCGAAAAACATGCATGCAGGCGACGAAAAAATTAGACTGGGTGTGTAGTGCAAGTTTCGCTCCAGGTTTGGTTCACAATCTGCTCCTTCTAACCGTGTTTCAAGAAACTACTAAATCAATTTCGACGAAACAATGTTTGGAATCAACATTGACTTGCAAATTTACTCGTGCTGACATAGTTCACACGGAACTTTTTAATCATTTTATCTTCTAGAGGAACTTTTTACCACCGCTTAATAAGGTCAATATTTACTTCTACTACGTACATAAGTGATCAGAAAATCCTTCATTTGGAAATGATGTTTGATTAAGTGTTGTGGGCATTTTCATTTTTCATTTTTTATGTTATTTTGGATGCGAAGTCCCACCTAATCATTGAGGGCTGCCAAAGTGCATTGTTGTCGGTAACTTCATTGCGATCTTTGAACAGTTTCACAAAATTCCTACCTGATTTGGATGAAGAGTTGAGCAGGAGATAAACATCATTATCATTGCTCCCCTAGCGTTGGTATTCATCGCGCAGCTCGCCATGACTCAATTCACAGCGCTCGAAAATGTATATATTAATGAATCAATAGACAATTTATGTAATATTCGCTAACTTGTTGTAGCTGCGGCTCTCTCAGTCAATTCGTTTAACTGAAGTCGCTCTCTTGCAAAAATGAGTGCATAACCAAAAAAATGTGTGAAAACCTCACGCTGCGGTTTTCATATTTTTATTTTACGCATTGCCATTCTGACGCTACAAGCCATAGAACTGGTGCTCAAAATCCGCTTTGTATTTCTTCATTCATTACCTTAAATTTGAACGCCCCACATTCAGATTTATCAGAAATTTACTCCCACAATTGTTTATACCTTTTCCAACTAATCCAACTAGCCTTGCCTTTGTGATGCTACCAACCACAGAACCGGTGCTCAATATCCGCGTTGTACTTCTTCATTCATCACCTCATATTTGTACGCCCCACATTCAGATTTATCAGAAATTCACTCCCACAATGGTTTATAACTTTTCCAACTACACACAGGGACAGTGGTGTGTGTGAAGTCTAGCCGTAGTACACCATTTGATGCACGCCAGACGACATGAGTAGAGATGAGCAGTGAAGTACTCGCATCCGTGCTTTGATGTTGACTTTATCAACACCCCTCAACATCAGTATAATTATTTGATGCACGCGTTACTAGAAAATGGTATCTCTGCGCAAGAATGCTTCATCTGCATCGGTTTGTTTTTCATTCATATGATACTTGAATTATCGTAATGTTCATTATTACTTCTTTCATGCCTGTGCTTTATCTGTGGATAGTGTTTTTGACATGAATTTTTACCGCTTTCCATTTTGTCGTAAGCAAATGGCCCATTTTCGTGTGGAGTGTTGACGTCGTGAATTTTGAAATTTGCAATTTGGAAAAAGCCACTTTTCAAACCGCGCGCGTTTGAAAATAGTTTCCCATCCGCAGTTTATTTTGTTGAGCGCTTCATTCCGTAGACGGTGAATGCATTTTGTGTCGTCGTATCGGATGCATGCAGGGCTTAGTGTTCCTAATTATTGTGCCTTATCATTGCCATTGAGCCTTTGTATTCCTTATTATTATCATGCCTTTGTGTTACTTATTATTATTATCATGCCTTTGTATTCCTTATCATTATGCCTTTGTATTCTGTATCATTGTTCTCATTCCTTTGTATTCCTTAATGCTATACCTATGTATTCCTTATCACTATACCTAAGTAATCCTACTGGAGTCACAATCACCATCACACCCTAACGCCTCCCTCCCTCCCCCCCTGGCCAGGCTGGAGGAGCTGCTGGAGGAGAAGGAGGAGGCAGAGGCGCCGCGGAGGCGCAGCAACAGCCTCCCTGTGCCCAAAATCCGAGTGTCCCTCCACACAGACGGAGGGGGCAGCGGAGTCGACGCGGGGGGCCAGCAGGACGGGGGACACCACCACTCCTCCGACCACTCGTCTTCTGAAAACAACTACATGAGTGGTGAGTGGCCGCCGCATCCGGGAGTGGTGAGTGGCTGACACATATGTGAGTGGTGAGTGACCAGCATATCATAAGTGGTGAGTTGCTTGTGAGTGAGGGAGTGGTGGGTCCTGGATTCTCATTTTCTTCAAGTTTTAGTAGTTGGAAATTTAATTAGAATGTAGTGAAATTAGCAGTTACCCAGAGATAGCAGACTATTCAGTACCTGAAAGATCACTGATAGGGCAAATTCCTCCTCTTTTCTCATTTGCTTGAAGCCGAATTTCTTCTTGGCATGGATCTGCCAATCGTGACATTGATTCTTGATTTTATCATTCTCATGCACTTTTATACTCACTTAGACAACTGCTCTTGCTCGTTTCCTGGGACAATAATGCTTTATTAAAATAAAATATCCAATGTTTCAAATGTCAAACCTTGTTTTGGAAGCTATTTCCTTGCGAGAGTAAGACACTTCAGATTAGGTGGTACTATGCTTGAGCTTGGATGTGAGGGAAGCGAATTTGCCAGATGAGAGGTGAGCAAATCTTCTTTGTACGGAACTGAGTGGGTGTGTATGTTGATCTCTTCAAAGGCTGTTGGTATGGGACATTCGTGACTCATTCTAATTTGTGACAACAATTTTGATTCATGGCTCATTCGGTTACCTGCTCTTTGTTCGGGTTGGTCACAGCCGCTGGCGGGACTGCGGCTGCTGCGATGCTAGACTTGACCCAACTAGAGTCACTCAAACTCCCTTTGATGCGTAGCTCTAAAGTGCCAGCCGTTGGAGAACCTTCCAAGTTTCGGCGCAGAGGGTCTCAGTTGTGGCTCGACCTTCGGCATTTGACTGAAGCTCTCAGCGCTTTTGGTCAAAAGCCATTCGGTGCCACGGCGACAGGCTTCGACCAGAAACTCCCAGGGATGCAGCAATGGCCGTCTTCTGCAGCCACAGGGAAATTGTGCGACCAAAAATCAGCAGGATTACAGCACTGGCCACTGGCAGGCAACACCCTAGACTACAAACTTCCCATGATGCAGCCCTGGTTTCCGTGTGCGCCGAGTGGTGCTGGTGTAGGCCAAAGGATGCCCCAATCTTGGCAGACCCCTCTCGTGCCCTTCACTGCCGCTCTTAGACGAGTGTCTTCTGACGCGCCCGCTGGAGAACCCTCTCCAGGCTGGTCTTCTTTGGGATCTGGTGATACCGTCCTGGGCAGCAAGAACATCTCTCTCGACTTCTCTATGTTCACGGCAAGCTCCACACCTGCTGATGAGCCGCCAGGTAACGACCTGGAGACCGCCTTTCGAGCGGCCGAGCTGAGCTGGTGATGCTGCGAGTCACATCTTGGTTAATTAATAGGCGCGTCTTCATTGCGAGACCCTTTCCAAGATCGTCTTGGAACACTAATGTGTCAATAGGAGCGTCTTCATTGCGAGACCCTTTCCAAGACCGTCTTGGAACACTAATGTGTCAATAGGAGCGTCTTCATTACGAGACCCTTTCCAAGACCGTCTTGGAACACTAATGTGTCAATAGGAGCGTCTTCATTGCGAGACCCTTTCCAAGACCGTCTTGGAACACTAATGTGTCAATAGGAGCGTCTTCATTGCGAGACCCTTTCCAAGACCGTCTTGGAACACTAATGTGTCAATAGGCGCGCCTCCACCTGCGAGACTCGTTCCATGAAGGCAGTGACATCTAATTGTTGGATAGTTGGGGTGGCTATTCTTTTTCTGATAGGGAAATTGTTTAAATGTTATCTTATTCAAACGGTGAGGAAAGTAAGAAATATATTTTATTATGGCCAACCTTTATTACAGCAGTAGGTTTTATCACTTAATACTGTATCAATACAGTTTCAAGATTCATCGCTTATCACTGCATCATTATAGTATTAGGTTTAATAAATTAAATCGGGACGATTCTTTATTACAGGATTGCCAGTATAGGTTTTTTCACATAAAATTCGCAAGATTCGTTTTTTTTTTCTATGAAAATTTGACGAGAAGCATCCAGCATTTGGCAACTCAGCACGGTTGCCAAATATTTAAACTTTACTTGAGAAAACCAACTTTTGGAATTTTGCCTACCATAAACCCATTTGGCAACTCAGCACGGTTGACAAATATTTAAATTTTACTTGAGAAAACCAACTTTTGGAATTTTGCCTACCATAAACCCATTTGGCAACTCAGCACGGTTGACAAATATTTAAATTTTACTTGAGAAAACCAACTTTTGGAATTTTGCCTACCATAAACCCATTTGGCAACCCTGCTATATTAGCTGCAAAAGTACATATACTCACTTCCTTTTTTACTTTTAATTTTACTTTACGGCAATAGATGACGACTCATTTAATAGATATTTAAACGTGCATATATATTTTAACTGGTTTCAATTTAGTTTCATAAAATACTTGAAAAACACACATCCAAAATATTTTTATCGCCTCGTTGTCCATTTTGTTTGAAAAAAATTCCGAAATGTAATAAAAACCATTGAGCTTAAACTTTACTTCTTTGCACGAAAGGTTTCTGTAAGTAAACAGACCCAATGCGTCCAGAAATCTTTGTTCAGCGATACAAAATCAAACCTCTGGATTTTTGTTCATTTCTTTCCTAGGTTAACCATTTGATGGATCCTTCTCTTATAGAATTTTTTGCAGAAATTTTCCAGTGCCTCACCAAGAATTCTCTTGATGTGAATTTTTTTGTCGTATAGAGTGGGTTACTTGTGGAAGAATTTCATTTGATTGAAGGAGGATCGATTATATTCTTTCCATATTTCATTTGCTCGTATCGTGCTGTGCCTTCTTTAGCGTGTTTTATTTGCATTCGAACTTTTTCATTAGTTTCGAAACTAACGAAGTATATTTACACGCGGGTGTGATTTGTTAGAAAAAAATTCATAAACTCTTAACGGTTATTTCTGGTCGGCTCGACTTCTGGATGGAGTGAGGGAATTATGGCTAAGTTCTCCATTTTTCCGACCCGAAGAATTATAGAGCTTGCTTTGCCAGGAATTGAACCGGCGACTTTTCCCATGAATGGCGGCTACTCAACCTCTAGGCCACGGTGACTGCGATAAAGCTCTTATTTTGAGTCGGTGGGAATGACAGTACGCACCTCACGCTTGAATTGATGAAACCTCTGCACATGGCGCTACAAAATGTCACAATTGGCATGAAAAGCAAAACTTAATTTAACATATGTTAGACAAACGGAAATCACTTTGCTCAATATATATATAGAAAAACGAACATTTATCTACTAAAATACTAGAAAAATGAAAATTAAAAATTAAAACGCTGGAGCATTGAGAAGGAACTCAATCAATCAAAGATATAGAAACCAATCATGTAAACCTCTAATTGGAGACTTGCTAGACAAACGCAAATCAATTTACTTACTGCTAGAAAAACATTAGTTACTAAATGCCAGAAAAAAGAAATAGAATATTAAAGCGCCGAAACAATGAGAAAGAACCCAATCAAAGATATAAAAGCTACCAGGAGACTCGCAGGGAAGCACCGCTCAGCTTGGCCGCTCGGGAGGGGCTCCCCTCACCAATGGTTCTTTACCGTCCCTGGTGCCCTCCTGCCCAGCCCTCCACTCGGCACCCCGCATGTTTCTGCTACCGAACTCCAGCGACCGTCTCCGTGTACACAAGCCGGTGTCTCTGGGCCCATTTTTGGCCGAATTACGCCCCCACAATTTTTGTGCACCCATTCTCTGTTCCCTATTTTCTTGTCCGTCTGTACGACGTGTTTGAGTGTGGTTCTTCCCTTTATTTCTCACATATTACTACGTGTGTTCAAAAAACTTGGGCTCCTGCATCATCAAATGAGCGTTTGTGTGTTCGCTGTACAGGTCTTCATGTAATATTTCAATATTTTGAAAAATGCACTCAACTTTACGTGTTGTATTTCGGCTTGGTCTTCTTCTGAAGCGCATGAGCATTTCTTCATAGGCTGTTGCAAGGTCTTTACCATATTTTTGGTGGTCGAATCTTTTTAAGATGGAACGATTGCCTCCTTTCGTCCATATATTGCGCTCATTTTTGCACAGCTGGCGTTTTTATCATTATTATTATTATCATTATATATGAAAGTTTTAGCCTCCCTTAACCAAGACAAAGATGTTCTAAGAGAGGAAGGAGGAAGGCACCATTTAGTATGGAGTTGAGGGAACGCGGAATCTATGCACAAGGTGCACAGAAACAGTAAGCTAAGAAAGAAGTTCATGAAACAAGAAAAAGTTGAAGAAGAAAGTAGTAGGGGTGAAAAACAGGACAGCTGTGAGCCGAAAAAAGATAGTCCGTAACAAAACAAAACCTATTCTATTTCAACAAAAAGGAAGCCCACCTAACCATTAGCTCAGGCCCTCACATAGTCCCCCTGGGAGTGCTAATTTCCATAGATACAACAGTTGTATCCCCCTGAGGGGTACGTTTTTATCATTGAAATGATTGCTAGCATCGTTGTTTTTCTCAGTACGCGTTTGTTTTACTTGCAGCCTCTATGAGCTAAGTTCATAGAAGCTATTCACTCTAATTCTATTCTAGTCGCTTTAAGTTAATGATGAGCTTGCCCATATCTACTATGTCTTTGGTGCTGCGTGCCGCAAGCGTATGGGAGGGTATGCTCGTGCGGAGATTGAAAATCAGAAAATTGAGCTTTTGAAAATAATTTCAATATCATGCTCTTAAACTGCGATCATTTTAATGCAAAGGACATTTTGATGAATTTCATTTGACTGAAATACAGTAGATATTCTTCTGTGAGCTAAATAAAGAAAGGCTTATTGATGACATCTCTGAGCCCTGCAAAAAAAGTGCCCTAGCCGAATGAACCTTCCGCTGGCATTATATTTTTTGAAGCTGTGCTTAAGATTTTGAGGCAGTCGGCGATTTTCCGATAACTTTATAACAACAAAACAGCTTTTATTTTTCAAGAACACGTTTGCAAAATAATTTAGTGCGAGAACTTTTCTGCGTGATCATCCCGATAGCACGCACGGTTGACGGTCGTGCGACGAGTTGCAAGTGTGACTGCAACATTTTTTCCTATCATACATTTGTATTCATTGAGTGATTTATCTTCATGATTCCCAGATACCCCTGTTTTCTAGACAGAAATTACTCGATTTTACGACCCTGTATGGTTGCCAGATGTTGAGGTGTTTTTGCGGCAATATTTGGTATGATGTATGAGCCAGTTTGATTTCTTAACTGGAAAGTTTTTCAATACCTACTACTTTTTTCTTCAACTTTTATGTCGTTTCATGGACTTTCTTCCTTGACTTCATGTTTCAATGTGCAGGAAATTGTGAGTAAAAACACTCCTAGCGCACAGATTTCTCGTTCCCCTAACTCCATACTAAAGAGTGCCTTCCTGCTTCCACTCTTTTGAACACCTTTGTTGTGGTTTGGGGGACTTACTTTAACTTATCTACCTAATGATTATTTTGCGATGCAAATCATTGGCTGTCCATTTTCAAAAGCTGGACGTGACGATTTTGACACTTTACCCGCGATGCGGGCCACCGGTGGTACACGGAGGGAATTTTCATTACGCTACTGACCTACCAGTAGTCACAAACTCAAATTTCATGAATACATAATCAAAACTAAATGAAGGCGTGAAACAGTTAATGTTCACTATTTTCCAAATTGCTTACTAAAATCGATTTCAAATTCAAGTTGAATATTGAAGTTTTGTTTAGCCCAAGGCGGTCAATGTGTCGAAGAGCGTGGATACGCAAGCTTTTTATGTAGAAGCGGGTGTTGCGTGAATAAACTGCGAGTGCACCTCTGAGTCATGTCAAAAAGTGCACCTATGAGCACGCGTTAACTATATTCTTTCCCAATAAAGATATGTCGAGAATCCTGTTAGCGAAAGTTTTTCGTATATTTACTTAATAAATGAATGTGTCATGAAGTCTTCCCATTAATACATGTACGTCAATGATGTATTATCCCTATGTGCATAACTCAAGAAACGCTTTCACGACTGTATGTACAGTATGTCAATAATGTTTTCTCCCAACGAACGTATGCCGTAAAGTGCTCCTATGAACATATGTGCGTCAGTGATGTATCATCTCTGTGAAAATATGTAATGAAGCGCTGTTATTAACATATGAGTCTATAAAGTACTTATACAATTAGGATATGTGAAGAAGTACACCGATGACCATATGCACGTAAATGATTTATTATCCCTATGCACATAACTTACTGAATGCTTTCATGAACATACACATGTGTCTATACAGGACCTCCCAGTGAGGATATGTCAAGAAACGACCGTATGATGTCAAGGTCTCATATGTGACTAAGATATGTTATATGTTCTTTTGACACATGACCATATGTCAAATGTCAAATGGTCATGTGACGTAGACCATATGTCACATGGCCATATGACACATGACCATAGGTCAACTGTCAAATGGTCATGCGAAATATACCAAATGTCATGCGGTCATATGACATACGACCATAAGTCAAGTACTCCACCCGTGACCGGCATTTCTGTACCACGCTGCAGAGTACCCGTACACGGACGGGGGAGCCCACCACCACCACCACCGGATGCGCGACACGGGCGGCAGCGCCCGCAAGCGCAAGAAGATCAGCGAACTGAAGGCCTTCGTGGAGACGAAGCTGCGCTCGCGCTCTGAGAAGGCGCTCGAGAAGATAGGCCATGACGATGCGTCCCGCAGGTCTTCTGTGTCGGATGATCATGTGAGTCTTGGCAGTGGTGTGTGGCTGTGTAGAGTGCTTGTGTGTGTGTGTGTGTGTGGCTGTGTAGTGTGGCTGTGTTGGGTGCTTATGTGTGGCTGTGTTGACTGCCTGTGTGGCTGTGTTGTGTGCCTGTGTTGTGTGGCTGCCTGTATGTGGCTGTGTTGTCTGCCTGTGTGGCTGTGTTGACTGCCTGTGTGGCTGTGTTGTCTGCCTGTGTGGCTGTGTTGACTGCCTGTGTGGCTGTGTTGGCTGCCTGTGTGGCTGTGTTGACTGCCTGTGTGGCTGTGTTGACTGCCTGTGTGGCTGTGTTGGCTGCCTGTGTGTGGTCGTGTTGGGTGCCTGTATGATCGTTTGCAGCAGGGAGGCTTGGATTTCAAAAGTTTCACCTCCTTTGCATTATTTTTGGGCATACACTGTACAGGGAGGCTTGGATTTCTCAGGTCTGTGAGTGTGTGTGGCCTTAATATTATTACTGTTAAGATTGTTATTAATATTAAGGCATTAATATTGATCATGCACTGTACAGGGAGGCCTGGACTTCGGAGGCAGCTCTTGGGGCATCGACGGAGAGCAGCGGTCGCGGCCCGGGTCAACCCTGAGCAGGTACGACGACCTCCAGCACACAGCGCACGGCTCCCGCCGCCACCACTCACCTTACCAGCAGCGCCTCCGTCAGCAGCAGCAGCAGCAGCAGCAGCAGGAGTATGACCCCCACCAGGTAGTGGCACATGCACACTTGCCTCTCTTACTTGTGTGATCCCCACCAGGTGATTGAGCATACTCTCGCCTCTGTTACTTGTGTGATCCTTACCAGGTGATTGAGCATACTCTCGCCTCTGTTACTTGTGTGATCCTTACCAGGTGATTGAGCATACTCTCGCCTCTGTTACTTGTGTGATCCTTACCAGGTGATTGAGCATACTCTCGCCTCTGTTACTTGTGTGATCCTTACCAGGTGATTGAGCATACTCTCGCCTCTGTTACTTGTGTGATCCTTACCAGGTGATTGAGCATACTCTCGCCTCTGTTACTTGTGTGATCCTTACCAGGTGATTGAGCATACTCTCGCCTCTGTTACTTGTGTGATCCTTACCAGGTGATTGAGCATACTCTCGCCTATCTTACTTGTGTGATCCTTACCAGGTGATTGAGCATACTCTCGCCTCTGTTACTTGTGTGATCCTTACCAGGTGATTGAGCATACTCTCGCCTATCTTACTTGTGTGATCCTTACCAGGTGATTGAGCATACTCTCGCCTCTGTTACTTGTGTGATCCTTTGTATTTTAGCAAAATTTCTAGGACTAAGTTGGACAAATGGAAAATAAACTTGGAATAGAGAGTGTTAATCGCATTAAATTAATTATAGTTTGAAGTTTTTAATATTAACAAGCAGAATTGAAGTAGATTTTAAAAATACCTGCAAAATGGGTTTAAGCTGTGAGGAAAAGAAGGAAAGGACAAAAATTACGACAGGAATTAAAATTGAATAATAAAGGTGTTTTGAAAAAGAAGTAGGCTTTGGCAACATGGCTAAATTTCAAAGAACGTTTAAAAAACCGGTCATAGGAATGAAGCTAGTCGATGGTTCGGTCATTGCCAACGGACTGATTCTTAATAAAATAATGACTGGAACCCCGGCAGGTGAGGAAGAGGCGCCAGTCCCCCCACACGGAGGGGGGCAGCGTGGACGCGTCCTCCTGTCCCCACAGGATGGGGAGCTTGCCTCCAGCGGGGCTTGTTAAAGGCAAGAGCATGCCGAGTCTGAGGTGGGTCTCGCGTGGTTAGGTTTGCTCTTGTATATAGTCGCGTCACCGTTACAGCTCAAACATTACAACATGAGCATTGTGTGGCGTGAGGCTAGGTCTTGTATATAGTCACGTCACTGTTACAACTTGAATGTACCCATATGAAGATTTTCATGAGAACATAATAGCAACAATATGCTACTGAGTTGCGTGGCAGATTTTTGGTACGATAAGGCTTTATGAACAGTGCAGCATCAATATGGGATCATGATCAGTGTAGCATTAATTTTTGATCATGATCATTGCAGCATTAATTTTTTATCATGATCATTGCAGCATTAATTATGCATCATGATCATTGCAGCGTGAATTTTGAAACATTCTCATTGCAGCATTAATTATGCATCATGATCATTGCAGCATTAATTTTTTATCATGATCATTGCAGCATTAATTATGCATCATGATCATTGCAGCGTGCATTTTGAAACATTCTCATTGCAGCATTAATTATGCATCATGATCATTGCAGCATTAATTGTGCCACACGATCATTGCAGCGTTAGTTTTGAAACTTGATCATTGCAGCATTAATTGAGCAACATGAACGTTGCAGCAATAATTTTGTAACATTCATATTGCAGCAATAACTTTTAAGCATGAACATTGCATCCGTAATTTTACTACGTGAACTTCCAGGATTGATTTTACAACACTAACATTGCGGCATTATATGGCAACATGAACACATCCCGATTAACATCCCGTAATGTGAACATTGCATCAGTAATTTCGAAATGTAAATACATATAACACAATTAAATTTGCAGCACAAGTATTGCAGTATTAACTTGGTCACTGCACCTTTGAACCACGAACGCTGCCATATTTTTGAAACACTTGAACCACGAACGCTGCCATATTTTTGAAACACTTGAACCACGAACGCTGCCATATTTTTGAAACATTTGAACCACGAACGCTGCCATATTTTTGAAACATTTGAACCACGAACGCTGCCATATTTTTGAAACATTTGAACCACGAACGCTGCCATATTTTTGAAACATTTGAACCACGAACGCTGCCATATTTTTGAAACATTTGAAACACGAACGCTGCCATATTTTTGAAACATTTGAACCACGAACGCTGCCATATTTTTGAAACATTTGAAACACGAACGCTGCCATATTTTTGAAACATTTGAACCACGAACGCTGCCATATTTTTGAAACATTTGAACCACGAACGCTGCCATATTTTTGAAACACTTGAACCACGAACGCTGCCATATTTTTGAAACATTTGAACCACGAACGCTGCCATATTTTTGAAACATTTGAACCACGAACGCTGCCATATTTTTGAAACATTTGAACCACGAACGCTGCCATATTTTTGAAACATTTGAACCACGAACGCTGCCATATTTTTGAAACATTTGAACCACGAACGCTGCCATATTTTTGAAACATTTGAACCACGAACGCTGCCATATTTTTGAAACATTTGAACCACGAACGCTGCCATATTTTTGAAACACTTGAACCACGAACGCTGCCATATTTTTGAAACACTTGAACCACGAACGCTGCCATATTTTTGAAACATTTGAACCACGAACGCTGCCATATTTTTGAAACATTTGAAACACGAACGCTGCCATATTTTTGAAACATTTGAACCACGAACGCTGCCATATTTTTGAAACATTTGAACCACGAACGCTGCCATATTTTTGAAACACTTGAACCACGAACGCTGCCATATTTTTGAAACATTTGAACCACGAACGCTGCCATATTTTTGAAACACTTGAACCACGAACGCTGCCATATTTTTGAAACATTTGAACCACGAACGCTGCTGTATTTTTGAAACATTTGAACCACGAACGCTGCCATATTTTTGAAACACTTGAACCACGAACGCTGCCATATTTTTGAAACATTTGAACCACGAACGCTGCCATATTTTTGAAACACTTGAACCACGAACGCTGCCATATTTTTGAAACACTTGAACCACGAACGCTGCCATATTTTTGAAACATTTGAACCACGAACGCTGCCATATTTTTGAAACATTTGAACCACGAACGCTGCCATATTTTTGAAACATTTGAACCACGAACGCTGCCATATTTTTGAAACATTTGAACCACGAACGCTGCCATATTTTTGAAACATTTGAACCACGAACGCTGCCATATTTTTGAAACACTTGAACCACGAACGCTGCCATATTTTTGAAACATTTGAACCACGAACGCTGCCATATTTTTGAAACACTTGAACCACGAACGCTGCCATATTTTTGAAACATTTGAACCACGAACGCTGCTGTATTTTTGAAACATTTGAACCACGAACGCTGCCATATTTTTGAAACACTTGAACCACGAACGCTGCCATATTTTTGAAACATTTGAACCACGAACGCTGCCATATTTTTGAAACACTTGAACCACGAACGCTGCCATATTTTTGAAACACTTGAACCACGAACGCTGCCATATTTTTGAAACATTTGAACCACGAACGCTGCCATATTTTTGAAACACTTGAACCACGAACGCTGCCATATTTTTGAAACACTTGAACCACGAACGCTGCCATATTTTTGAAACATTTGAACCACGAACGCTGCCATATTTTTGAAACATTTGAACCACGAACGCTGCCATATTTTTGAAACACTTGAACCACGAACGCTGCCATATTTTTGAAACACTTGAACCACGAACGCTGCCATATTTTTGAAACATTTGAACCACGAACGCTGCCATATTTTTGAAACATTTGAACCACGAACGCTGCCATATTTTTGAAACACTTGAACCACGAACGCTGCCATATTTTTGAAACATTTGAACCACGAACGCTGCCATATTTTTGAAACATTTGAAACACGAAGGCTGCTGTATTTTTGAAACATTTGAAACACGAACGCTGCCATATTTTTGAAACATTTGAAACACGAAGGCTGCTGTATTTTTGAAACATTTGAACCACGAACGCTGCCATATTTTTGAAACATTTGAAACACGAAAGCTGCCATATTTTTGAAACATTTGAAACACGAAAGCTGCCGTATTTTTGAAACATTTGAAACACGAAAGCTGCCATATTTTTGAAACATTTGAAACACGAACGCTGTCGTACTTTTTCATCACTGAAGATGGAATTATAACATTCCGAAACGTTTACCGTAAAAAATGAATAAATAAAAATATGTATTTTCACGTTGGTTCTCCTTTTTATCTTATCAGTAAACATTACAATACGAACTGTACAAAATGATCGTTGCAGGACCTCGAAAGGCGGGTCACGGGATTATCTTCAGAGCCACTTTCTCACGCGAGCATACTAGGGTCAAATCTTGCTCTACTTACTTTTAAACAAAACTTTGTTGTGGGGTTTATACGAATTGATTTCAAAACCGATTCTTGAGTAAGTGTGCACATGTGATGTGCAAACGTCTAGATCGCGCACATGTGATGTGCACATGTCTAGATATCGCACATGTGATGTGCACACGTCTAGATATCGCATATGTGATATGCACACGTCCGGATATCGCACATGTGATGTGCACACGTCTAGATATCGGATATGTGACGTGCACACGTCTAGATTTCGCCCATGTGATGTGCACACGTCTAGATATCGCACATGTGATGTGCGCACGTCTAGATTTTACATTCTTATATCTAGGTTTTCTGTACACATTAACGTTCAGGAGCTAACAAAGTTTGAACCTGAAACCTGAGGAGTTGCGGTTGAGGCGGAAAAGCGCAGGTTGTGCGTTATAGAGAGCTCTTATTGATGAATTTTGGAACTCCTTGTTGGTGTTGTGTGTCTTGTTGGTGTTGTGTGTCTTGTTGGTGTTGTGTGTCTTGTTGGTGTTGTGTGTCTTGTTGGTGTTGTGTGTCTTGTTGGTGTTGTGTGTCTTGTTGGTGTTGTGTGTCTTGTTGGTGTTGTGTGTCTTGTTGGTGTTGTGTGTCTTGTTGGTGTTGTGTGTCTTGTTGGTGTTGTGTGTCTTGTTGGTGTTGTGTGTCTTGTTGGTGTTGTGTGTCTTGTTGGTGTTGTGTGTCTTGTTGGTGTTGTGTGTCTTGTTGGTGTTGTGTGTCTTGTTGGTGTTGTGTGTCTTGTTGGTGTTGTGTGTCTTGTTGGTGTTGTGTGTCTTGTTGGTGTTGTGTGTCTTGTTGGTGTTGTGTGTCTTGTTGGTGTTGTGTGTCTTGTTGGTGTTGTGTGTCTTGTTGGTATTGTGTGTCTTGTTGGTGTTGTGTGTCTTGTTGGTGTTGTGTGTCTTGTTGGTGTTGTGTGTCTTGTTGGTGTTGTGTGTCTTGTTGGTGTTGTGTGTCTTGTTGGTGTTGTGTGTCTTGTTGGTGTTGTGTGTCTTGTTGGTGTTGTGTGTCTTGTTGGTGTTGTGTGTCTTGTTGGTGTTGTGTGTCTTGTTGGTGTTGTGTGTCTTGTTGGTGTTGTGTGTCTTGTTGGTGTTGTGTGTCTTGTTGGTATTGTGTGTCTTGTTGGTGTTGTGTGTCTTGTTGGTATTGTGTGTCTTGTTGGTGTTGTGTGTCTTGTTGGTGTTGTGTGTCTTGTTGGTGTTGTGTGTCTTGTTGGTGTTGTGTGTCTTGTTGGTGTTGTGTGTCTTGTTGGTGTTGTGTGTCTTGTTGGTGTTGTGTGTCTTGTTGGTATTGTGTGTCTTGTTGGTGTTGTGTGTCTTGTTGGTATTGTGTGTCTTGTTGGTGTTGTGTGTCTTGTTGGTGTTGTGTGTCTTGTTGGTATTGTACGTCATGTTGATCCTGCGCATCTTGATGATTTTTAACGTCTTGAAACTATTCCTGTTGTGGGCTGGTTTGTTGTGCCTGTGTTGCAGGTGTGCTCGCTGCACGTGGCCGTGCACGCGATCATCCTGCCCATCATATGAGCTGGGCGTTCATAACGTTAAGCAAACTATACACGCTAGAAAATGTGTGTTGCCATTAAAGGTTTTCTGTAATTCAGCTAACGCTTTCAATGTAAGTTTGTTTTTGAAGCGTGCTCTGAGAATGTATTTGGAATAGTTCTGGTTGTTTCAATGTTGTTATATGAGCATCAAACACACGAATATGCAAAATGTACTCCGGGAAAATATCGAAGGAAAGAAGGATGAGCAAAAATGTTTACCTTATTTATTGAATGGCAGAAGGGACGGTCCTGGTGTCGTTGGGAAAACGGTGTTTGTCGATGTTGGCCTATGTTGATGTTGTCTTCTTCGATGTCTCCGTGTCGTGATGTTGTTTTTGTTGCCTCCGTGTCGGGATGTTGTTTTTGTTGTCTTCGTCTGCGTTGTAAGCGTGCGATGTTCCCGTCTAACTCGCTGTACAACGAAAAATTTCATGTAATTTTACTTTTACATGTTCATGACTTCACATCTGTAATACATATCTTCGTTTGTACTTTCTCTAACTTTCTACTCGTTAAACACATTATACCTTCGTTGTACTCATTATACGCATTATACCTTCGTTGTACTCATTATACACATTATGCCTTCGTTGTACTCGTTGACATGCCGTCTGTGTAGTGCACGCTGTAAATCTCACTCTAAGTGTGACTCAAAATCCTAACCTATACACAGAGAAAATGTATGTCAGCTTCACATTAGCAGATATTAGCGAGCACTGGCGGGAAAGTCCCAGCGCAAATTTCTATTTTGATTCTATTTGGCGGGGTTAGTTGCAGGGCATTAAGCTGCTCCTAATGAAGACACAGCTATTCTATCTATGGGAATTAGCGCTCACAGATAGAAAGTGTGACGTCTCGAGCTAAGAGTTAGATATGCCTTCCTTCTGTTGTAATAGAATAGGATTTTTGATTTGTTACGGACCACATTTTTTGGTTTACTGCTGTCCAGTTTTTTAGTTACTTGTTACGTTTTCATTCAATTTTCATCTTGCTTCATGAACTTCATTCTTAATTTGCTGTTTCTATGCGCAGGGAATCTTGTGTTGGAATGGAAACTCGCCTTATGTATCAATTCCCCTTACCCTAAGCTCCATATTAAATGGTGTCTTCATCCTTCCTCTGTTTGGAACATCTTTGTTGAGGTTGAGGAGGCTTAAACTAACGTATAATCTGATTTACCAATCGACATCAGATCGTCGCGCTGGAATTATTCGTGATACCTAAAAAATGATGCAAATTCAACTCAAAATTTCATTTTTTTGTGATCGAACGCTGCTAAACTCATCTTTATACTGTCCGTTCTTGCATGCTCAGCGTTTTCGTACGATAGTCATTATTCGTATTTTTTTAGATTCATGTCCTGAAACGTCAGATTTCATGTGGATTTTCTAGCCGTATTTTCACTGTTGATGCACTTCTAAATCGCATTAGTGTTCTTCTGTTTCACAAACTACGGTCAGATTTGTCAGAGCGTTGACACGCGTTAAGAACGATTAGGCACACAATTTTTTACGTTATAATTATGTATCTTTAACAGCCCTTCATTTTTATTCATAATTCCAAGCTGTTGCCACTGCTTCAGTCGTGCAAGAAATATATCAATGCGTTCACATTCATTTACAATAAAAGTAAAAACTTTTATATCTGTGAATTAGGTGTGCGTGATTTTCCTAACACATTTTTGATGAAAACTCTGTGTGAGCAGCAGTCTCCTCGACGAGCTACCGGTTGTAGGGTGAGTTTTGCGAACATTCTAAGCCATGTTTACATTTGAGGTGTAGCATTGCGCCGCTTTTAGAATCACTGCAATTTATTTACTTTTACATTGTCCTGGACCACTCTAGAATTTGATCAAAATGAATCTTGATAACCCTTTGCACTGTTAGTAGTTGTCACTGAGAGTTTTCAGTAGAACGGAACACGAACAAATTATGAAGTTTTGCTGAAATCACTTCAAGTCTACGGTGAATGAGTCTAACATTTCAGTATCTTTTGAACATATAGATTTATCTTATGGGAATTATTCCTAACCCGTGAATTGTGGATTTGTTATCGCTTAATCATTAAGTGACTGTATTTCAAATTGAAAATTGTTTTTATTTTAGCGTATTTTATTATTTTTCCGAACAACTTTGAATCATGGACGATTTCCATGCAGTATTTTCAGTGAAAGAAACGTGAATAGAAAGTGTGGTCCGGAATAATGAAATGGCGAATTATTACTTCAAAAAAATTTGTAAATTGCGGTACGATTGATGCTTTATTTTCCAGGCTTCAGTAGAGCACAATTTGAAGTATTTATATATCACCTGAGACTATCTACTCAAATTTATTTGCACCACTTTGACCTCTCTTATGCTTCGTAATTCTTGTTTCCAATGTCTGACATGGGCCTCTATCTAGTTACTGGGTACATTAGTCAATTGAAATTATTTACCCATGTGGGCATTTTCTGATTGAAAACTCCCCGGTTGTGATGGCTTTGATGTGACGCCCTTGCCTGCTGCACGACGACACTTAGCACAAGACTTGCCGCCGCTCGCTTTGCTTGCTCTTCATCGAATTATCTGTTTTGTGTTGTGTTCATTTCGCTGATTGTAGTGTTTGTTATTTGTTGAAATGACCCTTAAGTTGATTTATGTCGATTGCTTTGCATATTAGATTTTTCGTATTTCGATTTTGAAATATGGTGGTAGTTAATGAAAAGCGGTAGTACTACTATTAAACTAGATTACCATCATTTCGTATCATCTTACTTGTGAAATATGATAGGAGTGAATGGTACTACTAGACAATTAGGTTAGTATTAGTTATAATCATCTTATGAGTAATGTGCCGGAATATTTTGTAGCAATGGGAAGCATTGTGCTCTTTTCCCTTCACTCGATTCTCTTGTTTGGGCTACTGATCTAATCATGAGATAAAAGAAGAATGTTACTGTGAACCTAGTTTGATGTTTGTCATAATTAGCTGCTATATTTTGGGGCCTTACACGACCCTGACTAACCCTATTTTTAACTCTCTTTAATTTATCTATTTATTTATTTATTTATTATTGGTGTTATTTATAAGTTTCATTTACTCCCTTGCAATAAGGTGCCGTCATGCTGACGAACAATAAGTCCGTGTTTAAGAAAATTCTCCTGATGCACTAAACTTTCCCTATGGTGGCGTCATGCTGACTCACTCACGCTGCGTTCGGGTGTGGGGATCGAGATGAGTCCGAGGCCAACAAAATTCTCTTGGTGAAATACACTTTCCCTGTTTAAATTATTCAATTCCTTCGAAGTGGTTAGTTTACTCCTCTTCTCTTTCATGCTGACACTCACGCTGTGGTTTCCTAGAGTGTGGCCAACAAAATTCTCTTGATGCTGTAAACTTTCCCTGTTTAGATTATTCAATTCCTTCGAAGTAGTGAGTTGTTTGCTCTTTTTCAGTTGGTGACGGGATTTTCATATGAGGGCATCAGTGTGTTCGCTTCGATGATGAATCGCTTGGACTGTTTATTCAAGTTAAAATTTTATATGTATTGTTTGCTAGCAAAATGTTTGACATGGTTCTTTGGATGCGCACGTATGTGTTGTTTTAGTATCTATTTTTCCAGATGCTAAAGTTTTAATGTTTGAGATAGTATTTTTTTAAATTTTTCATTTTTAACTTTTTTGTAGGCAAAATCCTCTTTTGCATCCATTCAAAAATTGAAGTTGCCTGCGTCCACACTAATTCATAATAAAAATATGTGTATTATGTTGAAATTTGTTCACGTTGTGTTTGTTACTGTGTTATGACGTCCGTGTGAGCAAAAGAGCGACTGAACATGTAATTTCATACGGGCTTCAAAGTTTGCATTCCATCCTGATAGATGTTACACCCTCATGGTTTGGGGAGACTAAAATTCGTTATTGTGGATTCTCAAATCATACGCCGTTGTTATATACGAACCTCAACCCGTGCAAAAAGATAAGCCCTAATCTACACTATAATAAGAGCCGCGTCCGTCCGTCCGTCGGTCGGTCTGTCCGAAGCCAGCCTGCAGTGTGTGATGAGCGTATCTGTGATACAAGCTCCAGCCCTATATATTTTGACGGGCCGTGTTCACGCGGCCTCATCAACTCTCGAGAGATTG
This sequence comes from Morinoia aosen, assembly GCA_030386875.1. Classification (NCBI taxonomy): domain Eukaryota; kingdom Metazoa; phylum Arthropoda; class Malacostraca; order Amphipoda; family Talitridae; genus Morinoia; species Morinoia aosen. Next base: position 6,569,463 of record CM059573.1, read on the forward strand.
TATTTTTTAATTTCTTACGGCCTTTCTCTCATTTCGCCCTCTTTTTTATTTCAAATAAAGGGGGGTTGGAATAGTTATACATAACACAATCATCCACAATCCAAGCATCTTATGGGTTGAATGATTCTTAATTATCGGTATAAAGTAGGGTTTGCATAAAGTTCTGTTTAGCAAAAGTTCTGTTTACAGCGCTTTCTCTTTTCTCGCGAGGTCCTGTGCAATCGGTCTCACTCAAATGATCCATGTGATTTTTCAGAATAAAAAATAGGAAAATAGAACTGAAGAAGGAATGAGATAGAAAAAATGAGATGGAATAGAAGAATGGGAGAAAATTGAGATGAATCGAGTAGACTATAAAAATGATATAGGGAAGTGAAGAGCGGGAGAGAATTGAAAGTCGAAAATTGAGTGGAAAATGGTGACCTGAATCAGGTAAGTTATCCCTTTTCGAATTGCAACTCAAGTCTCGTGATACCGTCAGATACCGATTACGTACAGACACCAGAGGGGAAATAAGGGAGCAAGAGTAAAGCGGCCCATAGACGATCAATTTTATTGTCAATATAATTTACAATGATGAATATTGACAATATAATTGATCGTCTGTGGGTTTGATTGACGACGGTCAATTGATTGACTTAATGGGGGAAAAAATTCATCAATATATTGAGTCAATGATATTGACAATTGAGTTGACCGTCTATGGGTTGCTTTACAGAGACATCGATCATCACGCTCAGGCAACCACTCACTTGTTTTAATATTAGAAGGCCGTCGTGACAGAGATGTGTGCTTTCTTGGTTCAACAATTTTACATTGGCGGTAATATTAGAACCATAGCGTATTCTTTATATTTTGTTTAAACTACCATAATTTATTTTTAATTCATATTGCATATTTAAGCTTTTACTTTTTTATCTTATTGTGTGCGTTGGTGTTAATATTTAGTGAGTTTTGAGGCACAAAGTTTCGAAAGGACGTAAGGATTGAATTTAGAGACATTATATTTTTCACTTCAAGATTTGGTGAATATTCAGATGGAAAGTTACAGTAGCTTGTTGCATTTTCCTTGCTGATTTGTTCGCTTTAAGGCAGAAATTTTTCTCTTCATTCATGAAAACTGTCCTTGGAAGTACTTGTATTTATTATTGAATTAAAATTTCTTTACTCCTTGGCTTTCGAGTTATAAGCTTACCTCCTGTCCCAAACTGACTTACTCAGCGTTATATAACATGAAAATCTTTATTACTTTCTCTGTGTATTTGCTTGCCGCTTTAGAATATTATATAGTAGAACGCTTCCACTCAAGAACTTTCATTGTACCTATAATTATTTAGATATACTTTATACGGCTGTACAGCACAAATATGTGAAGCAATGTACTAAGTTATTTATTCGCACATTTACGAGTATAATTTGTATTGTGCTTTATACCTGTAGCTAGTTTATATCTTGCCTATGTAGTCACTCTTTCTCTCGTTCCGTTCATGCTATTCTGGTGGTCAGAATACCACGGTGAGTTAAGTGTCTTCTCTCTCTCACTCCTTCTCTTCCAGCCGGTTGTGTGGGTGGCAGACCTTGAGATGATCGTGTGTGTGTTGTTTATCCTTACTTATTGTTGTTTAACAGTACTTTATAGTCCGCATCATCATTACCATCAAAGTTTAGATAAGTGTTCTTTGTAGGTTTGTGGAATGGTGTGGGCGGCAGACCTTGAGGCGATCGTGTGTGTGTTGTTCTTTGTATAGGTTTGTGGAATGGTGTGGGTGGCAAACCTTGAGATGGTCGTGTGTGTGTTGTTCTTTGTAGGCTTGTGGAATTGTGTATGTGGCAACTTTGAGATGGTCGTGTGTGTGTTGTTCTTTGTACAGGTTTGTGGAATGGTGTGGGTGGCAAACCTTGAGATGGTCGTGTGTGTCTTTTTCTTTGTCGGCTTGTGGATTGGTGTGGGTGGCAAACCTTGAGATGGTCGTGTGTGTCTTGTTCATTGTAGGCTTGTGGAATGGTGTGGGTGGCAAACCTTGAGATGGTCGTGAAATTGTATGTGTGTATTATTCTTTGTGGGCTTATGGAATATTTTGTTCCTCTTCCTCTCTTTCCTTGCTCTTTCCCATCCCTTCTGTACCCTGGCGCTAAACACGCGCGTTGTTGTGTACCGGGGATGTAGCCGACGCCTGCGGGTCTAATTTCAGTGTGAATGTGGCTCAATTTCTTTTATTATGCATCCAATAGTAATGTATGTTTGACAACATTAAAAGTTCCTAATGAAAGGAATATGAATATGAGTGTATAAATGAGTGAATGAATTAAAAAGTAAGTAAAAGAATAAATTATGAATGAATGTTTGTGTGAAGGAGCGAACTAATAAATGAAAAAATAAGTGAACCAACAGATGAATTAGACTCCATGCGTGCTTAACAAACGGAAAATAATTTCAAGGAGTGTTTTCATGGGTAAATGAATTAATGTGTGAAAATTGAATGAAATGATTAATATATTAATGAATGAATGCCCCAGAAATTCTATATTTGTCTTTTCTTTTATTTGTTGGTTAAACATAATTAGTTTTTTGGAATTTTATGAAGCCAGGAAATATCTTAGGTGGTGTAGACATATGCTGTAAAAATCTTCACTTCAAAAATTTCAGCTGAATACTGAAATGTTGGAAGCACTGCCGTAGACGATGTATCACAAACACAAGTCTACGGTGAATACTTTCAATGTTTCAGTATGTTTTTTCAAAATTGAATGGCACTTCAAGATGTTTATAAAATAACTAGTGTACACGACCTGTCAAGAATGATGGTATTTGATATTTTTCTTAAATAAATCTCTCAAATGTGGATGGCAAACAAATATATCCATCCCAAAAGTACTCACAATTGAAATATTCATGTACTTGTGCACAGGTAAAACTCGTATCACAGATACGATCATTGAGTTTCAAGCAAGTCAAATAAAAGTAGCTGTTTATTTAAAAAACGGACACCAAAAAAATACCTATTTCGTATTTTGTTTATATTTGTTGTTATTTTATTTTTTGGTTATTATTTATTTTTGCCATTTATTTACTTCCCGAGTCAATATTTAAGTTATTTTGTAAACGCCAGTAAAGGCTTCCACTTCTTTATCTACATGATTTTGCAACTAAGTTCTATGTTTTGTTTCCTAGCTAGTGACAGCGTGATTGGCTGGTAGTGACAGCGTTATTGGCTGGTAGTGACAGCGTGAATGGCTGGTAGTGACAGCGTGATTGGCTGGTAGTGACAGTGTGATTGGCTGGTAGTGGCAGCGTGATTGGCTGGTAGTGACAGCGTGATTGGCTGGTAGTGACAGCGTGATTGGCTGGTAGTGACAGCGTGATTGGCTGGTAGTGACAGCGTGATTGGCTGGTAGTGACAGCGCGATTGGCTGGTAGTGACAGCATGATTGGCTGGTAGTGACAGCGTGATTGGCTGGTAGTGACAGTGTGATTGCCTTGTAGTGACAGTGTGATTGGCTGGTAGTGATAGCGTGATTCGCAGCTAGTGACGGTGTGATTGGCTGGTAGTGACAGCATGATTGGCTGGTAGTGACAGCGTGATTGGCTGGTAGTGACAGTGTGATTGCCTTGTAGTGACAGTGTGATTGGCTGGTAGTGATAGCGTGATTCGCAGCTAGTGACGGTGTGATTGGCTGGTAGTGACGGTGTGATTGGCTGGTAGTGACAGCGGGATTAGCTGGTAGTGTGACTGTGATTGACGGGTAGTGAAGTTGTGATTGAATAGTCGCTACTGGTTGGTAGCAACACCGCCTTTGATTAGTAGTGCTTGCTTGCAATAAGCTGGTAGTGACATAATTTGGTTGAGAGTACTACTATGATTGGCTGATAGTAACGTTGTGGTTGGCTTTTAGTGATATTGTTTGGCTTGTAGTAGCATTTTTAGTGTCCATTAGTAAGATTGTAAGTGGCTCTTGGTAACATTATTTGGTCAGTATTAACAATGATATTGACTGATAATGACATTGTTATTGGCTGTTTATAACATTATTTGGTTGGTAGTAACATTTTTTGACCGTTAGTGTCATTTTTTCACTGGTAGTAACATTTTATGGCTGTTAGTAACTCTTTTTTGCCGGCAGTAACGTTGTGTTTGGATTATATACAACTTAGGCCCCAATAATCCCAACTCTGATGCTCATGGTCAATTAATCAGTAAATTAATTGAGTTATTTTCCTGCATACCTTAGTATTGGGGGGAAGATTATATGACAATGCATGGACTACCTACTGAGTTATTTCCTTTCCACACCAGAGACCCAACTTTATGGCCCTTCTTGTGTTCTATTAAATTATTTTCGTGCAGTTCGTAGTGTTGGAAGGAAGATTGTAGAAGCAATACTTTACTGAGTTATTACCTTTCTATATCAGAGTTTGGCTAGCGGCCCTCCTTGTAGTGCATTGCTCATTGGTCGGACGCTACGGAGCCTTACTTTTGTAGTAAAAGGTTACGTTGATGTAGTGAGTTATCTAAGTCCAGCAGTATTATTGGTGCGTTATTAAAGGAATTATCTTATAGCGCCATTGATGTGGCCACATCTTTTTATTTGTAGTGAGATTATGGTGGTATGATTGTCCCTGAAATAGAACGTCATTGCTGTAATATTTCAACAACATTGTGATGTTTCAACAACATTGGGATGTTTCAACAACACTGTGATGTTTCAACAACATTGTGATGTTTCAACAACGTTGTGATGTTTCAACAACATTGTGATGTTTCAACAACATTGTGATGTTTCAACAACATTGTGATGTTTCAACAACGTTGTGATGTTTCAACAACATTGTGATGTTTCAACAACATTGTGATGTTTCAGCAACATTGTGATGTTTCAACAACATTGTGATGTTTCAACAACATTGTGATGTTTCAACAACGTTGTGATGTTTCAACAACGTTGTGATGTTTCAGCAACATTGTGATGTTTCAACAACGTTGTGATGTTTCAGCAACATTGTGATGTTTCAACAACATTGTGATGTTTCAACAACATTGTGATGTTTCAACAACGTTGTGATGTTTCAACAACGTTGTGATGTTTCAGCAACATTGTGATGTTTCAACAACATTGTGATGTTTCAACAACATTGTGATGTTTCAACAACGTTGTGATGTTTCAACAACATTGTGATGTTTCAACAACATTGTGATGTTTCAACAACGTTGTGATGTTTCAACAACATTGTGATGTTTCAACAACATTGTGATGTTTCAGCAACATTGTGATGTTTCAACAACATTGTGATGTTTCAACAACACTGTGATGTTTCAACAACATTGTGATGTTTCAACAACATTGTGATGTTTCAACAACATTGTGATGTTTCAACAACATTGTGATGTTTCAACAACATTGTGATGTTTCAACAACATTGTGATGTTTCAACAACATTGTGATGTTTCAACAACATTGTGATGTTTCAACAACATTGTGATGTTTCAATAACATTGTGATGTTTCAACAACATTGTGATGTTTCAACAACATTGTGATGTTTCAACAACATTGTGATGTTTCAACAACATTGTGATGTTTCTACCACATTGTGATGTTTCGACAACACTGTGATGTTTCAACAACATTGTGATGTTTCTACCACATTGTGATGTTTCGACAACACTGTGATGCTTCGACTTCATCATAATATTTCAACAACATTGTGATGCCCCAAGGCTGGTGGGTGAGGGAGGGGAGTGGAGCCTGGGTGAGAGCGGGGGACTGGCACACCCGATCATCACCGTCACCCAGCACACGCCCTCACCCTCTGAGACTGGGGGGCGAGATCAGGTGAGCGAGAAGTACTTGTCTTCTACTCACTATTTCTAGCAATTTTTTTTATAATATCAATGATAGTAATAATAATCTTGATTTATTCAAAAGTACCGTACTGTCTCTATAATTTTTATAGTTTACTGAAGCGAAACTTAGTAATGATGATTTATTTAAGAGTACTGGTCTACCACCACTATTTCTTGAGTGAATTTCATTGCTCGGTATTATCTCGTGCGTAAACTGAGTTTAAGATCAATAAAATTCACTGCATAATATAGCTCAGTGTTGTCCCGTGCTTAAAATGACCTACCTGACCTACCTCATTGCCGCAAAGTCAAAAGTGAACGCAGAATTTTGTTGTCTCGCGTGAAGCTGCTGAGCGACAGCACGGACCAGCCGCACCCCTCATCGAGCAAGAAGGGTTCTGTGTGTGTGGGTGGGGGCGGCGGGGGGGACGGAGCCCCCCAGAAGCCTCCCTTAACTCGGTCCCTGACGGATAGCAGCATCCACTACACGCAGGAGCAGAGGATGGAGGTCCCCGGCACCACCAACTACGTCACCCCCACCGGCCAGATTGACCTCAAAGTTCTCCTCAAGGTCTCGCGTCTCTCTGAGTTGTGCTGTGTGGGAGTGGCTGTGTTTGTTGTGTGTAGTTGTGGTACTGGTGTGTCAGTGGTTGTATCAGGGTATGTCAGTGGCTGTATCAGGGTGTGTTAGTGCCTGTACCTGTGGTTCAGGTGAGGGTGTGTCAGTGGTTGTATCAGGATGTGTCAGTGGCTGTATCAGGATGTGTCAGTGGCTGTATCAGAATGTGTTAGTGCCTGGATCAGGATGTGTCAGTGGCTGTATCTGTGGTTCAGGTGAGACCGTGAGGGTGTTTACGTGGTGGTATCTGCAGTTTAGATGAGTGAGAGCGTGCTAATGATTATTATAACAGAACTTCAGGTGATGTGTTTAGAAGTTTTATCTGCAACTTTATTGTGTTATCTAAATGCTAGAGACATTTTTAAACCCACTTCCGCAATGCTAGGCGATTTATTTGCCCACATTTGGGCATGCGGCCTACGTATCGGGATACTGACCATCAGGATACTCATTTTCTCAGCTCAATAATGAATGGGCAGGTAATGCTGTGTCAAACGTACTAGAGAGACACACCAGACCTGCACACAGGCGGTGGTAATGCTGTGTCAAACGTACCATAGAGACACACCAGACCTGCACACAGGCGGTGGTAATGCTGTGTCAAACGTACAATAGAGACACACCAGACCTGCACACAGGCGGTGGTAATGCTGTGTCAAACGTACCATAGAGACACACCAGACCTGCACACAAGCGGTGGTAATGCTGTGTTAAACGTACCATAGAGACACACCAGACATGTACCCACCTGCCCTGCACACAGGCGGTGTACTCGGTGTGCCAGCGAGAGCCGCAGGTGTGCTCGCTGCGTGTAAGCGAGGTACTGGTGCACATCATGGACTTCCTGCTGGACATGGGGGTGCTCCAACCCCCCCACATGAAGAAGAACCGCAGCGTGGACACTGACGAGCCCAGCGGGGGAGACACGGACACTGGCGCTGCCTCCGGGGGTGAAAACGGCAACGGGGGTGACGGTGGTGGGGGGAGTAAAGTCGCCGAAGAGTCGGATAAGGAGCCTAAACCCATTGAGCTTTTCATCAAATCTGTCATTCGGTAGGTTGAAATTTCAAACGTTTGATTACGTGAAACAAAAATATTTTTCATTTAGCTAAAATGTGATCTACGAAACTCTTGGTGTTTTTAAGCCTAAAATATATCTAGTAGGAATATGCTTAATGCAATGTTTTATCACTTGGAGCAATACGTGGTATAATTGTTATCATTTAGATGATTGCCTTCTAAGACACCCATAGTACTTCGAATTTTTTAGAACTTTATTAATTGTATTTGTGGTCAAAACTTAGAAGAGTTCCAACCCTACATTTGTCTGGCACAAAACGTTACATCTTTTGTGTGTTGCATTTGTGGTAGAAACTTATAGGACTTGAAATATGTGGTGGCAGACAAAATAAAGCTATATCATTTGTGTGTTGCAGCCTGTACCGCCTGCTGGGGTGCCCTCACTCGTGCGGGGACCGCCACCGCTCCGGCCCCGGCGCAGACTTCCTCCGTCACGCCGCACAGTCCCTCCTGGCCCGCCTCTACCGCAGGTGGGAATGGTTTTAAATTTTTGTAGTTTTATTGCGCTCAGTTAGCACGCTGGTTGTGCTATGAGCCTCCTGCGTACACGGTATTGTCATGCTGCACAGTCCCTCCTGGCCCGTCTCTACCGCAGGTGGGAGTGGTTCTAGTTTTTTGTACTCGTAGTTCTACTGTACTTATTTAGCGCGCTGGTTGCGATTTGAGCCTCCTGTGTACACGGTATCGTCATGCTGAACAGTCCTTCAGCGGCGGGCCAGTTAACATATTGCAATCAAGTGTTAAATGCTAAAAGCATGTTTAAACGCGTTAATTTGGCAGTTTATTTACTTCTGATTGCGATGTGGTCTACATGCGTTGGGACTGCCCATTTGAGGGTGTTGTGGACACTTTGTGTTACGCGCGCCCGTCAAGGTACAACTTTATACTAAATATTTTCTCTAACATGGAACGGAAATCCTTTCAAGCAAACCAACATTCCAAGATTATTAGAGTTTAATAAGAACGTATATGATTGTATGACATCTTTTTTAACGAACCGTTTACGCTGGTGCTACAAAATCCCGAGTACCATTTACGGAACGTGTACACCAGTACTCTAGAAATCACGAATACCGTCTCACGGAAAATGTGAATCAGTACTAGTATTAGTCCTAGTAGTACAAGTGGCATATTACAAATCACGAATACAATCTCATGGAACGTGTGAACCAGTACTAGTAGTACTAGTAGTATTAGTGGCATATTATAAATCACGAATACTATCTTCCAAACGTGTGAACCAGTACTAGTAGTACTATGTAGTACCAGTACTAGTAGTACTATGTAGTACCAGTACTAGTAGTACTAGTGACGTAGTATAAATCCCGCGTACCATCTCCCCCAGCGACCAGGCGGGATGCCGGCGCTGCCTGCGTCAGATGGTGGCGCTGCGGCCATTGCAGGAGGTGGTCGAGTTCTTCCACGCCCTCATGGGGTTCTGCCTGGACCCCGCTTCCCTCCTCTCCCCTGTTGGTGAGGCTCCCTCCTGTTCCCTGTTGGTGAGGCTCCCTCCTGTTCCCTGTTGGTGAGGTTCCCTCCTGTCCCCTGTTGGTGAGGCTCCCTCCTGTCCCCTGTTGGTAAGGCTCCCTCCTGTCCCCTGTTTGTGAGGCTCCCTCCTGTCCCCCGTTGGTGAGGCTCCCTCCTGTTCCCTGTTGGTGAGGCTCCCTCCTGTTCCCTGTTGGTGAGGCTCCCTCCTGTTCCCTGTTGGTGAGGCTCCCTCCTGTTCCCTGTTGGTGAGGCTCCCTCCTGTTCCCTGTTGGTGAGGCTCCCTCCTGTCCCCTGTTGGTGAGGCTCCCTCCTGTCCACTGTTGGTGAGGAAGGCCTTCTCCTCAATGTAGCTCCTTTTATTCAGTACAGGGTGAGGCAAATCAAATGACCGAGTTTTGGAAGGCGCCCAACGGCTGTGGTGGCGATGGTAAGGTGAGTGTGGTCACCACCATCTTCCTCATGTCATCATCAAAAAGTTAGCGCTCGAACGGCGTTGTATTCTGATTCAAATAAAAGAACCAATTATTTTGTGTAGTGTTTTACTTTTCTTAATAGCCTTTCAAAACGCGGGCATTTCAGTTTCCTTACCTTGTATAAAAAGCTTGTAGGTAACCTGAAATGTGTTCAGATGAACGCGAATTGATGTTTATTACGTTCTTACTCTGTAGTTTTGAGCTGCGCTCTTTTTTACGAAGAGGTCTATGAGAATGTGACTACATTCTTCGGTAATAGATGTGCGTTTTGGTTCGGTGAGTGCATCAGGTCATCAGTTCTCAGTATTACGTCTGTCTATTTTTGGCTCTGCTTTGTATCTCTTCCTTCTCTCTTTTTTCCTCTTATTTCCTTTTATCTTCCTCACTGCCTCCTATTTCCTCCTCCCTGCCTCCTCCCACCCCTCTCCAGCCTCATTTATTCTCCTCCCTTTTTCTGCCTCTCTCCAGCCTCCCATATCCTCCATCCTGCCTGCACCCACCTCACCCCAGCCACCTCCCCCAGCGAGCCCCCCTCACGTGTCTCACGCCCTCCAGCTGCGGACCAGAAGCGGGCGGGGGGCGGCAAGCCACAGGGGGGCGGGGGGGAGAACGCCGTGATACAGGGGGGCTACGCCACCAACTTTGGCGCGTCAATGGGGGGCGCCGGGCCCCGAGGCATCGAGGGGCAGATCGTCGCCAGCTGCTTCAAGGGTCTCGTCTCCAGGTTTGCTGACGCGCACGAGGAGCTCAAGCACCACGACAACACGGTGAGTCACGGCATGGTGAGTCGCGACACGGTGAGTCACGGCATGGTGAGTCGCGACACGGTGAGTCATGGCATGGTGAGTCACGGCATGGTGAGTCGCGACACGGTGAGTCACGGCATGGTGAGTCGCGACACGGTGAGTCACGGCATGGTGAGTCGCGACACGGTGAGTCATGGCATGGTGAGTCACGGCATGGTGAGTCACGGCATGGTGAGTCGCGACACGGTGAGTCACGGCATGGTGAGTCGCGACACGGTGAGTCACGGCATGGTGAGTCATGGCTTGGTGAGTCATGGCATGGTGAGTCATGGCATGGTGAGTCACGGCATGGTGAGTCACGACATGGGGAGTCGCGACACGGTGAGTCACGGCATGGTGAGTCGCGACACGGTGAGTCACGGCATAGTGAGTCGTGACACGGTGAGTTATGGCATGGTGAGTCATGGCATGGTGAGTCACGGCATGGTGAGTCATGGCATGGTGAGCCACGGCATGGTGAGTCGCGACACGGTGAGTCACGGCATGGGGAGTCGCGACACGGTGAGTCACGGCATGGTGAGTTGCGACACGGTGAGTTTTGGCATGGTGAGTCATGGCATGGTGAGTCATGGCATGGTGAGTCACGGCAAGGTGAGTCACGGCACGGTGAGTCACGGCATGGTGAGTCCCGGCATGGTGAGTCACGGCACGGTGGTCACGGCACGGTGAGTCACGGCACGGTGAGTCACGGCATGGTGAGTCACGGCACGGTGAGTCATGGCATGGTCAGTCACGGCGCGGTGAGTCACGTCACGGGGAGTCACGACACGGTGAGTCACGGTACGGTGAGTCACGGCGCGGTGAGTCACGACACGGGGAGTCACGACACGGTGAGTCACGGCGCGGTGAGGGTCAGTGCATCAACACGGTGGGTCACGATATGATGAATGAAGAGTCACGATACGCTAATTCACGGCACGGTGACTCACGGCACGGTGAGGGTCAATGCATCAACACGGTGGGTCACGATATGATGACTGAAGAGTCACGATACGATGATTCACGACATGGTGAGTCACGACGACACGGTGAGGGTCAGTGCATCAACACGGGGAGTCACAATGACAAAGTAAGTCGCGATGCAACGACATGGTGAGTTGTGGTGCATCAAAACGGGGAGTCACGATGGGACAGTGAGGGTTAGTGCGCCAACACGGCCAATGGCGATGGCGCAAAGCAGTTTTAGAAATTTCATGACTCTTGGGCAAAATAAAATGGTCCGGATTTTTGAACGTTACATTACTGTTTTATGGAGGTTATGTTTGCCATTTAGAGTGAGGAAGTCACAGGATGTTCTAACTCATTTTTATTCGTAAACATTTTCAAGACAGAGGTGAAGCAAACGAGACACGTTTATTGAGCTGTTGCTTGGGCTCGAATTGAACTGAACCCTACAAAATACAAGCATAAATATTTGATGTTTATGAGTATAAATTAGTTCTCTACGTAAGGAAAAATTGAGCTTGTATGCTCCGTATGTGTGTGTCGTGTTTGGACTCTACTCGCTGCAAAACTGCGTGTCTCTGTTGGTCTGCGTAGACTTGTGGAAATCATTGAGTAAATCGCTTATAATAATTTTAGTTTGTGCACTGCATTAGTTTCTAGGTCACTCACTATACCGATAAATAATAAACTCTAGGGACTTGATTGATAATCAGGGTCAATAACTACACTAATAAATGTACAGGCGACTAATTTTTATATTGCGACTGTTATCAGGAAATTATTTTGATTGTACTCCGTCCATTGGTGCGAGAGGTAAATATTTTGTTAGCCAAACTACCTTTTGTGCTAGAGCTCCTAATTTTTTACCCGTCCTAGTTTAGCTTCTGCACGGGGCGGCTAAAATCGAAGATAGTGCGGCGATAAAGTACGACCAGATATTATCAATGCTCTAAATTGTTCTGGTATATTTTGAACTTGATGCCTAAAGTACTTATTAGACCGTTAGGGACAATCTTATATTTGGCATTACTCGCAGAAAATGTTTTGAACATTAATTCTGACGTGAGAGGCTAAAAGGGTGTGCTCTGCTGAATTCAATACCAGCCAAGGCGAATCAATTTCAACACCGGATTATGGCTCAGTTATTCAGCTCCTGCAGCTGCATACTATTACCAACGCTTGAAAATATCAATTTCTGTACATTACAAAGCCCTGATACCTATATCTATACATTACAAAGGCCTGAAAATAACAATACATACATTAATAAGGTCAGATATGTTGATGTCTGTACATTACCAAGGCTTGAATATACCTACGACTGTTCATTACCAAGGCCAGGCAATATCGCCGTGAGTTCATTACGAAAACCTACCCGAGCCGCACGTGCATTGCAGCTGCTGTACGGAGACGTGCGGCTGCTGACGAGGTACGTGCGAGAGGCGCATGGGGGCGTGTTCCGGCGGGTGGCGCTCTCCGGCCTCATAGACTCCGCCGACCGACCTCACAAGCGCACGCCCAAGACGCAGACTACCCGCATCGTCAGGTGCTTACACATTGCTGTACAGATGTACATCTGTACGTCTTGCACATCCCTGATGTCATGGAACTGGAACAGGATTTTGTTCTTTTTAGTGGCCTCGCTCTCTCGTTTGTGGCCGATTTTGTTCTTTTTAGTGGTCTCGTTCTCTCGTTTGTGGCCGATTTTGTTCTTTTTAGTGGTCTCGTTCTCTCGTTTGTGGCCGATTTTGTTCTTTTAGGGGTCTCGTTCTCTCGTTTGTGGCCGATTTTGTTCTTTTTAATGGTCTCGCTCTCTCGTTTGTGGCCGATTTTGTTCTTTTTGATGGTCTCGCTCTCTCGTTTGTGAAACTGCGGCAGGATTTTGTTTTTTTACCCTGAAGCCAGCTTACCTGACTATCAGCGTACCTGAGTGTCAGAGTGTCTTAATGTCCACTCACCTGAGTGTCAGCTTTAATTGTGAGCTTACTTGATCATTAGCTTCACTGACTGCCAGATTGTCTGAATGCCGTTTGCCTGAATGTCAGTTTGTCTGAATGTCAGCTTGCCTGATGCCAGCGCGCTGTTCCCCCAGACGAGTGACGGTGGAGGACGACCCTTACCGCGACTCCCCCTCCACCCTGACGGAAGAGGGGGCAGAGGGAAGTGGGGAGGGTGGCGGCGGGGGAGGGGGCAAGGCGGGGGGCAGGAAGGGCATCTTTAAGAAAAAGGCCACCTCCACCTCCATCACCTCGGTCCTCAAGCGCACCTCGTCCGTGTCCAGCATCCTCGACGAACCGCCGGAGGTAAGTTTGCCTTTCTTATATTTATTATTGAGTGAATAATCTTGTGTTGCTCTAATTTCATTGATTCATCTCTACGTTGATGTTTTTACCGTGTTTTTTGGCATGTTGGATTTCTATTATTAGTGTATGCTTGTGTTCCAAGTGACTTTAGTTTTATTATTCGTGTTGTTATCTGTTATTGGTGCACTGATGCACTACTTTTCAAGTCAGGACTAGCACTACGAAGCATATTTTCTGTTAATATTAGATTTATTAATATGGTTCTAATTGTTAAATTCCTAATTATTGAATGCCTAATTATTTTCTTCATAATTTAGCCAGTGCAGCCCGAGCAGAAGGTGATCTCAGCAGTTATTCGCAGTAGTAGTGAATTTGCTCAGTTGGTTTCTAGGATGCTCATACCGTAGCTTATTTTCATTACGTTTTCTTTAAGGTTGGGTACTGCGCATACAAGTGGGAGTGTAACCTCCACTGTCATAGCAACTGTAAAACCACGACTCGAAAACAATCCCTTAACATTATTAAGCCTGAAAATATCATCTGAAACATCAGCATCTGAAAGTATCAAAATATCAACTGCTGCATGCCATGCCACCCGATTACAATCGCTGCCAGCATGTGTGCAGCAAGACACGAGCAGCGCAGTGCAGAGCAGTTCAGCGCAGTAATGTTTGCGTTAGGTGAGCCGCCGTGGGATTTTGAATAGCCGCCTAGGTTGCTGGGGCTGCGCAAAACTAAGCCGCTTCACACAGGAATTTGGTGCTGAAGGCATCCTACTGCGGTCAAGGGGACATTTTTTCGCTACCGCTGCGCAGCGCCGGTGCTCCCCATCCACGTGAACCGATAATGGCCTGCCACTGATTTTTAACACCGCTAATCCTCACATTAAGATCAAGGAAATAGAATCAAGTCTCAAGTTCGCGCCGTATTAAATGCAACAATGAATTTTAGCTTCAAATTGAGCAAAAATATATTTCAGTGAAGCGCTTTGCCTTTGCCTGTTGTAAAACCGTGGTGCGAGCAGGCCATTACACTGTTTTAAATATGAAGTGTCTCATTGAATTTAACGTTCATCAGAGCTCACCATCGTCAACAGCACGACGTCGTCACCACTACCACGGTCACCACGGGGTGTCTCACCACCGTCGTCGCACCACCAAGCACGTTGCAAAAATTGGTGAGCAATTCGAGTGTCTTTTGAAGTATACAAATTTCAATACTTTGTAAACCCTCATACACTCCTATTGTTAAAAATTACGGCGTTTTTTTCTTTTTGTTAGAGCTAAAAACTGTTCTTCATGGAAGTGTTTGAATGCGCGTTCTTTCTTATTCCTCTCTTTCCTAACTCGTTTCTCCTGTGCGAAGGGTAACCTGTTTGGGGACACGCTTTGTGCGTAGATTCTACGTTTTCTACCGTCCGTACTTACTTGTCCCTTCTCTTGGCTCTATTGAAATCGCCTTTTTGTGACCAGGAAGTCATAAACCAAGGAAGTTGGATACAATCCAACTTTCTTGTCATAAACTAACACATTCATAATAAAAATAACTTTAAATAAGCATTATGTTGACGAATAAATGAGCAGAATTTACTAAGTGGCTGTGTAAAGAAATAGAATTCCCTTGCTTGACGTCAGGAAGATGAAATTAATGTATTCCCGATGCCTGCGCTGTACTAGAGCTTCACGGGCTCTTTTGATGTGAACACTTTTGTTTAAATCCTACATTGGAGGAGGGGCTGATGCTTCTATTGATGCACTCATTCTCCTATTGATGCTTCAATGGTCTAGTGATGTACAGATGTTTAATATTGATGCTGTGATGCTTGCATTGATATATCGATGCTTGCATTGATGCTGGGAAGCAAGCATTGCTGCGGTGATGCAAGCATTGCTGCGTAGATGCTCACATTGATGCTGTGATGCTTACATTGATGCGTCGATGCGTCTGACAGTGAGCTGGCTGCGGCGAGGGGGGCGCAGCAGGGGGGGCAGGGGCGGGGTGGTGGTCCGAGGGGGGACGCGAGTGGAGGGCATCGCAAGCATGCTGATGGCGGGTGGCGGGGGCGGGGGCGGCGGGGGAGGCGGGGCGGGGACGCGGGGGGACGACCAGTCCCCCATGCCCGACAGCATCGTCAGGAAGTTCTCGACGGTGCACGAGTCGTCGGGACTCGTCAAGCGGCACTCCAAAGTCGTTGCCTCCTATGGGTGAGTGTTTTGGGGGGCGCTCCCCTGCAGGCAAGTGTCCCCAGCAGGCAAGTGTCACTCTGAAACTCAGGAGAGGGACGGAGAGGAAGAGGGACGCTGGAGAGGGGCGGGCTCGGATGCAGCTGTTGAGTGACTGGATGGTCTGGCTGGTATTGAATGAACTATCCAGTTATTTTGGTCGTTTTTATGCTGTATTCAATCATTATCCGTTCCAGTTGGCTCGAAAAATCAATTTCTGTTATTCACTGGTGTGCTCATTGCGCTTATTAAAGAGCTTGTGATGACGGAATTGCTCTAGGGTGGGCTGTGTAGGAGATCTGCTTAGTATTGAATGATAATCTCAGGTTTTTCCATTATTTCTGTTTTGTATTCTATCGTTGATGAGAGTTGAGTTTAAAACTGTTCCTGCTATTCCTTAGTGTTCATAGAGCTTACATGCACTTCATAAATCCGAGCTTAACTGGGCATTACTTCATCAGCTCGTTAATAGTACATTGCAATTTCTTTGTTTTTTTATGCTCCTAAACACCTAAATTAATTTGCGCTAATACCAAGATGGAATTAGTGCTAAGGCCAAAAATAAAATTAGTGCTGATGCCAAGATGAAATAAGCGCTAATACCAAGATGGAAATGATGCTAATGTCTTGATGGAATTAGTGTCAAGGCCAAAATAATATTAGAGCTGATGCCAATATAAAATTAGCGCTAATATCAAGAGGGAATCAGTGCTAATGCAACGTAAGTTTTAACTGATCCTAATCTCCCTGGCCCCGGGGGGCGGCCAGCCCCCACGGGAAGCTGATGCTGGCGACGAAGCGCAAGATGACGGAGCTGGGGCGCATCGTGCACGCCAGGGGCCGCAAGAAGGACGCGCACGCTGACGACTCTCCTGGTCAGTGTTCCGCCTCGTGCTCTGCAGCCATGGATGTAAGACGCGAAGTCAAGGAGTAGAGTTGTTTATTATAGAGCAGAGAAGTCGGTTTTCCCGTCTCGTGCTCTGCTGCCATGGATGTAAGACGCGAAGTCAAGCAGTAAAGTGTTTTATTATAGAGCAGAGAAGTCGGTTTTCCCGTCTCGTGCTCTGCTGCCATGGATGTAAGACGCGAAGTCAAGCAGTAAAGTGTTTTATTATAGAGCAGAGAAGTCGGTTTTCCCGTCTCGTGCTCTGCTCCCATGGATGGAAGGCGCGTAGTCAATGAGGAAAGTTGTTTATTATAGAGCAGAGAAGTAGGTTTTCCCGTCTCGTGCTCTGCTGCCATGGATGTAAGACGCGAAGTCAAGCAGTAAAGTGTTTTATTATAGAGCAGAGAAGTCGGTTTTCCCGTCTCGTGCTCTGCTGCCATGGATGAAAGACGCGAAGTCAAGCAGTAAAGTGTTTTATTATAGAGCAGAGAAGTCGGTTTTCCCGTCTCGTGCTCTGCTGCCATGGATGTAAGACGCGAAGTCAAGCAGTAAAGTGTTTTATCATAGAGCAGAGAAGTCGGTTTTCCCGTCTCGTGCTCTGCTGCCATGGATGTAAGACGCGAAGTCAAGCAGTAAAGTGTTTTATTATAGAGCAGAGAAGTCGGTTTTCCCGTCTCGTGCTCTGCTGCCATGGATGTAAGACGCGAAGTCAAGCAGTAAAGTGTTTTATTATAGAGCAGAGAAGTCGGTTTTCCCGTCTCGTGCTCTGCTGCCATGGATGTAAGACGCGTAGTCAAGGAGTAAAGTTGTTTATTATAGAGCAGAGAAGTAGGTTTTCCCGTCTCGTGCTCTGCTGCCATGGATGTAAGACGCGAAGTCAAGCAGTAAAGTGTTTTATTATAGAGCAGAGAAGTCGGTTTTCCCGTCTCGTGCTCTGCTGCCATGGATGTAAGACGCGTAGTCAAGGAGTAAAGTTGTTTATTATAGAGCAGAGAAGTAGGTTTTCCCGTCTCGTGCTCTGCTCCCATGGATGGAAGGCGCGTAGTCAATGAGGAAAGTTGTTTAGTGTAGAGCATAGAAGTTGGTTTTCTTGTCTCATACCCTGCTGCTCACCCTCACCGTGCATGTACGACGCGTTGTCATTGAGCAAAGTTGTTTATTGTAACCTCTGTGAGCATAGAAGTCAGTTTTCCCGTCTCATACCCTGCTGCTTATACTCACGTTAGTTTGTAACGTACACCATGGGTAAACGGCGCGTAGTCGATGAGTGAAGTTATTCCTTTACGAGCATAGATGTTTATTTTTCCGTGCCATAAACTACTGCTCATGCTCACGTCAAGTGTAACGTACACCATGGCTGTACGGCACGTAGTCTATTATAAGTAAAATTCTTCATTTGAGCCTGTATGAACTAAAGAAGTTAGCGCTCGAGTCCAGTTATCCTGACAATCAGCACGTGAGAGATGATGTATATTATTTTACTTGACATCTCAAAGATGTTTTTCTAATTTCTCTATGTCTTTTATCCCGGTGTGACTTCAGCATAAATTTTAAATTTATGTAGAGAATACTTAAAATTCTGTAGTTTATTTTGATTTATGCTTTGGAATGTTATTATTGGTGCTCATTGCACTATAATTTGAAGCCGATGGCCAATGTTTGAGAATTTTACGTTGCTACTCGCTAGCTGTGCTCGCCCTCTGCCAAATATTATAAGAAACTAGCTACGAAGGAAGCTATGCGTAGGGATATCATGTTCACCAATAGTTGACAAAATCAAAACATGGCATTTGATAATTTATTTATAATTCGTAAATGGGGTTTCCACACGCTTGTTTTTTTTTCGTTTTCAAGCTTTTTATAAACATTCGATGGGAGAAAAGTAGCTTTCCCAAGCATGTCAATAATGACAAACCACTTGAGTAGATAAAATACAGCATGCGCTTCAGAACTGCCTCGGTAATTTTCTTCGTATTCAAACTTCTCGTGTCTACCCGAGTAAAGAAAAGCGATTTTCTGGAGCACATCAGGAATTACACGTTCTTTTAGAAGGTAAAATGAATCATGCTGTGCACGCAGAACTGTCTTTCTAACTTTTCTTAATTTTTGTGTCACCTTATTAGAAAAAAGAGACTGTTCCGACCATGTTAAAAATAGCACGCAACTTCAGGGGCTAAAACACAGCATGCGGTGCACGCAGAACTGTCCCGGCGCACCAGCCTGGACGGGAGCGCGGAGCTGATGGAGGCTAACGTGGTGCTGGTGCGGGAGCGGAAGCTGGTGCCGGAGCTGGTGATACGCACGGGCATGGTGCGCCTCTCGTTCCTCCTCGAGACGTCCCCTCCTGGTGCGCTCCCTGATGCGCAGCTCATGGCCGGCCTCTTGGATCTGGTGCGTCGTGTGGGGTTGTTGCTACCGAGTACAAATCTCACCTGAGGTGGATGTATGTGACGCGTATCTTTCGATTGAAGAGCGAAAGTAAAACTAAAGATGCTGAAAATTAGCAAATATCTGTGGAGTTGCAACACGAAATGAAAACTAGGGTGATTCTACTAATTTAAAACAAATTAGAAATTCATGCAGGACTTTGAAACAAAGCAGAAATTCATGCAGGACTTTGAAACAAAGCAGAAATTCATGCAGGACTTTGAAACAAAGCTGAAATTTTCAGAAATTTCCTAGCAACATTGTGTCCTTAACATCTTGCGCTTGGGCCTCCCAGCCCGGGTCGGCCGTGGTGGCCCGGGCCGCGATGCTGCTGGAGGTGGCCCACCTGGTGCACCGCTGCAATAGGGGCCAGTGGCCCGCTTGGATGCGTCTGCCCACTGTCCCGCGGCCCGCTATGGCCCGCGGGCCCAGACGGGCGGGGCATCTCCTGCAACGTGACGCTGCTACCAAGTTTCACGCCTGGGCCGAGGTGAGGGGCGCTGGGTTCTGTGCAGAGTGGGGTCCCTGAGGCTTAGGGGCACTTGAAGATATCTGGGTCTTGGATGTATAGTGAGTGGTGGGCTAGTCCATGGGGTGTGGGGTCCCTAAAGCTTGGGGGCACTTGAAGATATGTGGGTCTTGGATGTATAGTGAGTGGTGGGTTAGTCCGTGGGGTGTGGGGTCCCTGAGGCTTGGGGGCAATTGAAGATATGTGGGTCTTGGATGTATAGTGAGTGGTGGGTTAGTCCGTGGGGTGTGGGGTCCCTGAGGCTTGGGGGCACTTGAAGATATGTGGGTCTTGGATGTATAGTGAGTGGTGGGTTAGTCCGTGGGGTGTGGGGTCCCTAAAGCTTGGGGCACTTGAAGATATGTGGGTCTTGGATGAACAGTGGGTGGTGGGTTAGTCCGTGGGGTGTGGGGTCCCTGAGGCTTGGGGGCACTTGAAGATATGTGGGTCTTGGATGTATAGTGAGTGGTGGGTTAGTCCGTGGGGTGTGGGGTCCCTAAAGCTTGGGGGCACTTGAAGATATGTGGGTCTTGGATGTATAGTGAGTGGTGGGTTAGTCCGTGGGGTGTGGGGCCCCTGAGGCTTGGGGGCACTTGAAGATATGTGGGTCTTGGATGTATAGTGAGTGGTGGGTTAGTCCGTGGGGTGTGGGGTCCCTAAAGCTTGGGGCACTTGAAGATATGTGGGTCTTGGATGAACAGTGGGTGGGGGTGCTAGTCCGTGGGGTGTGGGGTCCCTAAAGCTTGGGGCACTTGAAGAAATGTGGGTCTTGGATGTACAGTGGATGGGGGTGCTAGTCCGTGGGGTGTGGGGTCCCTAAAGCTTGGGGAACTTGAAGATATGTTGGTCTTGGATGTACAGTGGGTGGGGGCGCTAGTCCGTGGGGTGTGGGGTCCCTAAAGCTTGGGGGCACTTGAAGATATGTGGGTCTTGGATGTACAGTGGGTGGGGGGGGCTAGTCCGTGGGGTGTGGGGTCCCTGAAGCTTGGGGGTTTTGTGTGTCTTGTGGTAGTTTGGTAGTTGTGGGTCTTGGATGTAGAAGTCTTGGAAATGGGGCATTGGGGGATAAGAGGAACATTGGGTTCTCGAAGTTTGTGGCATTTGGAGATGTGAGAGTCTTAGATATGAAAGTCTTTGGTGTGGGGTCCTCGAGGTTTGGGGCACTTAAGGATATAAGAGTGTTGGCTTTGAGAGTCTTGGTATAAGAGTCTTGGAAATAGAGTATTTGGGAACTATTGGAACATGGGGTCCTCGAGGTTTGGGCTCTGTGGAATGCGGGAGTCTAGAGTGTGATAAGACTTCACTGCAGGGTTCCCATGTGTTGATTGGCCTTTATTGTAAAAGTTTGTTTTAAAAAAGGCCAAACTAGACTCCTCAATAATAATATAAAAGCAAATCTAGTAACCCTGTTTGAAATTTGACACTCGTGACACCCTACCTTCACAGCTAAAACTGTCTCTCTCGCGAGTCACACGAACAACGTGTGTGCCATTCTGAGCGTCAAACCTCGGATTTCTCGTGTAATTCATTGCAAATGACGCTGTTTTTTCTCATTTCGGCTGTTGAGTGCAATGATTAAGGTAAGGAAACACCTAGACGACAAAAAAGGAAAAATAAATGAGCATATAAGATTTTTAATCAAATAGAATGGTCTGAGTTTCTGCCCATCATTAGCCATGCGCGTGATAAGTGGGATAGAACTTTTCTGAATTCGGGTTTCACTGGATCAACTGCAATGAACGATGGTAATTCCCAGGCTGTTGACGAATGAATTGCGTCTACGATAGTCAATTGATGGACTGTTGACGAATGAGTTGCGTCTACGATAGTCAGTTATTGACTGTTGACGAATAAGTTTCGTCTACGGTAGTCAACTAATGGACTGTTGACGAATGAATTGTGTCTGCGATAGTCAATTATGGACTGTTTACGAACAAGTTTTGTCCACCACGATGAGATCTGCCTGGAACTGTGCCGCAGGCGCTGGGCGCTCGGCTGGAGGAGCTGGTGGCGGCGGGGCCGTCCCCTGAGGAGCTCGTGGCTCCTGTCACCGACCCAGACACGCGGAGAGCCTTGCGGCAGGCAGATGAGGAGGAGGACTTCCTGGACGAAGGTAGGATACCTTCAAGGAGATAAGGACACCTTCAGGGAGGTGAGGACTTTCTATACAGAATAAAGGCCGTTGCAACAGAATAAGGCTACTCAACAGAGTAAAGACTCTCAAAACAGAGTTGAGACACTTTCAGCAGAGTAAAGATACCATTAACAGAGTAAGAACACTCCCAAGAGGGTATAGGTATTTTTAGAGGCTTAAGGAGAGTAACGACATTTTTACGAAGGAGAAATAATCCCTTGAACCGCGACTAAAATTTAAAATGAAATCTAGTCCCCATTTCCCTGGTTTCAGTGAGCGTGAACCCCACGGGGTCGGACTGCCCCATCGCGCTGCAGCTGATCGCCGTTCAGCTGCTGCTCGAGATCACCGCCTTCCTCAGGGAGACGCTCCCCACCCTCCCCAAGTGGAGCCGCACCGGCGGCCGCGTCCTCCCAGACCGCCCCACTCAGGGTTAGCGCCTTGCATGCTCCCCCGTGTCCCGTCAGGTATTTAGGTGACCGGGAGGACTCTCTTTCTCATTGGGTTTCCAGTCCCGTCAGGTATTTAGGTGACCGGGAGGACTCTCTTTCTCATTGGGTTTCCAGTCCCGTCAGGTATTTTGGTGACCGGGGGGACTCTCTTTCTCATTGGATTTCCAGTCCCGTCAGGTATTTAGGTGACCGGGAGGACTCTCTTTCTCATTGGGTTTCCAGTCCCGTCAGGTATTTTGGTGACCGGGGGACTCTCTTTCTCATTGGGTTTCCAGTCCCGTCAGGTATTTTGGTGACGAATGGGACTCTCTTTCTCATTAGGCTGCCATTTCACATGTGCGTCCTCCCAGACCGCCCCACTTACGGTTAGCGCCTCGCATGCTCCCCCGTGTCCCGTCAGGTATTCTGATGACCGAGGGACACTCTTTCTCATTGGGTTCCCAGTCCCATCAGATATTTAGGTGACGAATGGGACACTCCTTCTCATTGAGCTGCCATTTCACATGCGCGTCCTCCCAGACTGCCCCACTCAGGGTTAGCGCCTCACATGCCCTCCCTCTGTGTCCCGTCACGTATTTAGTTACCGGGGAACTGAGACTACTCTTTCTCATTAGGCTTCCAGTCCCGTCAGGTATTTAGGTGAAGAAGGGGACACTCTTTTTCATTGGGCTTCCAGTCCCGCCAGGTATTTTGGTGATTGGGGGACACTTCTTCTCATTGGGCTGTCATTTCACTTCCTCTATTGGGGTTACCGGGGCTGGAAAACCTCGGTGCTTCTGCTGGTTTCCCTGTTTTTGCTTGAAAAAACTTTGATATGCGATGCTTCCATTCCAATCCCTCCCCTTACTTAAATGTACAGTGAATTACGAGATGTGTCTATTCCATTTCCTCTCCTTGCTTAAATAAACAGTAAACTGCGCGATGTGTCCGTTCCATTTCTCCCCCTTGCCTAGAAAGCAATGTACAACTCGATGTGTCCACTCTATTCCCTCATCTTGCTTAATAAACAGTTCACAACTGGATGCTTTCACTCCACTCCCTCACTGTGCCTAAAAATCAGTATACAACGCTATTGTTTAAAAGAAACAGTCACCAAAAAGTTTCTGTGGTGTCTATTTGAGCGTCATCATTTGACTTTTGGTGAGTGTGGCTGGCGTCTTGTTGTGTATACGCCGGAACGTGAAGCTCCATGTCAAACATGTCGCTTGTTGGTCTGCGCGTTGTGGCTTTGCTGTACTTTGGGTTGAGAGAGTGTGTTGAGTGGGTCATTTGGCGTGTGTGCTCGTTCAGTTATCCTAGTCTCTCGTCTAGCTCAAGTCACCAGACTCATTCCTAGCTATTGTCACTTATTTTTGACACTCTTGAAACGTCCTCCATTTCGTGCGTGTTCTCAGCTCTTTCTCTGTCCTTGTCTACATTTAGAAGGTAGAACAAAAAGTAGATCTGTTATTTGTTTCAGGTCACGTGTCGCTGGACAGTGTGACAATCCTTCAAGACCATACGGTCCTCTTTCGAAAATAGCCTCAGTTTTTTGTATTTCTTGTTCACTGTGTTCTCTAATGTGTTCTTTGAAGTTCTTTGCCCATCCTGATATCGGTGACTATCTGCTGCCAGTGCCAGTTTAATGACGGTGGTTGTAATGACGGTTATATGAGTACATAAATGCTGGCATTTAAGGGTTGAAATTCGAAAGATTTCGTTTTGATTGTATTTCAGTTGTCTATGACTGGGACAAGTTTGTTTCCTTGCGCGGGATAACACGTTCATAGTATTTTGTTGAGAACAGAGAGATTTTTTGTACGTACAGTACCATTGCAGCAGTGAGTTGACTCTGTGACGAAATATATTGTGTCGGTTTGGTTAGCCTAGACAATTAACAACCAGACCAGTGTTGCAGTACTGTCAAAGTATTCAGGTGGGGTATGTTCTTCCCTATTTTTAGAATGGGAATTTTTTGGTCATTTCTTTTTATTGTTTGCTGTGCTTTGAAATTTTTGTTACATACTGTAGTTTTAAATCTGCAATAATTGTAGGGTTATAAATGATGTAACCCGTTTGTTTTGGGCTGGATTTTTAAACAATTCACGTGACCATAACATGAAGAACTTACGTGAAGAACTTAATTTTTGAAGAACTTACGCTACCAGCTGTGTCGCTACGACCCCGTCAATTGTTTGAAAAATCGGCTCATATCTTGAGCTCATTTTTAGTAAGCCTTTTCCCTCTGTTATACTTGTTGTACGTTTTCTTTTCCATTGTCATACTTGTTCGTTTCCCGCTGTTATACTTGATGTACTTTTTAGTGTTCCTTTACTATACTTAATGTATTTCATCTTTTTCCACTGTTGTACATTATACTTTTTCTCTCACACTGTTGTACTTGTTATACTTTTTCTCTCCCTTTGTTGTACTTTTTATAATTTTGTATTTTCCGCTGCTAATCTTGTTGTGGTATTTTATTTCTAACTTTTATAGTTCAGTGTCTAATTTTAATGCGCGTTGTCCTTCAAATTTGGATGTGCGGTGTCGGTGTGTCTGTACGATCTCACACAAATTATATCTTTGAATTTTGATGCTGTTTTTTGTTAGTCTGGCTTGTTGTATTTGCGAGCTCAGGTCTCTTTATTTGCTATTGATGTTCGTAGAGTACGGTTCAGTGTCGATACTCGAATGTTTATGCCTGTTTTAGTGTTTCTTTCAGGCCTTAGGTATCCTCGAGAAATTGTCCTAAGACGCATTTTATATCTAGTTGTTGCGTGCAAAGTTTCATTTCTTGTCTCAATCCTACCCCTTCCTACTCCCTTATAGCTTACGCTCTAAAGTCTTCTTACAAGCATGTAAAGTTCTTATTCTTGAAGATTAAATTTCCTCCCATGCGTGCTTGTACCTAAGTGGTTTGACCACAAATGGTCGAATATTTTAGTTTGTGGTGCACATTTTTCACGTACTAGGCAAAGTGCCGAAAATTAAGGACTGTGGCACATTCAGAATTTACCGAAAAATTGGTTCACGGGTCTGGTAGGGTTAAAGGATAGTGTCAAAGCACGTTTCCTGAGTTAAACTGAAGTTCAATATTTGATTCAATTTAAATTCGTTTACTGCGAGCAATTTTGAAAATAGCAAACATTTCCTGGATCGTTCCTTTACTTAGCTTTCATTAGGTATTTATAAAAATTAAGTTAGTGACTGCAGGTCGGATAGCAGCATTTTGAAAATCCCCTCAGTGACCACCGGTGGGTCCCTTCGTAGGCAGCACGTTGAAGCACGTACTTCATGTTTTTATAGAAAGCACGTATTTGACTCGCCTGCTCCTGATGTTTGCCTGGCCCGTGCGTTTGTGTCCCTGCTGACCGTGCATGGTTCTGTCTGGGGTCAGATTTTTTAAATAGTTCTCACCACT
The DNA here is from genome assembly GCA_030386875.1 of Morinoia aosen. Lineage (NCBI taxonomy): Eukaryota > Metazoa > Arthropoda > Malacostraca > Amphipoda > Talitridae > Morinoia > Morinoia aosen. The sequence continues at coordinate 6,595,048 of CM059573.1, forward strand.
GTGGCGCACAGCTGGCAGCGTAGTCAAGTCCACTCAGAGCAGTCGTTATCAATTTTTTTTGGGCCTGCACCCCTAAAGAAATTCCATTCGAACCTCGCATCCCCTGCAGTAAAAATGCCAACTTATAGCCATTATTCTATTATTTACTTGATTTTACTCGTCTCTCTGTCAAACTTTACTCGCACCCCCTAGAATATCGTCTCGCATCCCATGGAATATCGTCTCACACCCCCTGGAATATCGTCTCGCATCCCATGGAATATCGTCTCACACCCCCTGGAATATCGTTTCGCATCCCGAGTGGGTGCGTGCATCCCAGGTTAGGAACCCCTGACTATGAGGTATTACGCAACCAGCTGTGCCGCTACGATGGTGTGAATTGTTCGCAAAATTCTGCCCTTATTTGTTCTTGTTTGTTCCCTGGATTTCCGGTCATCGTTTCGTTTTGGTTCCCGGCATTCGCAGCGCAGTGAGGAATTATAGGCTTTTGAGGGTGAGGAGTTATGGATCGTTGTCCAGAACCTTCCGGTGTTCCGTTAAGGTGAATTGAAATCGTAATAACCGGAAAAGTGCACACGTTCTAGGTGATTTCTAAGATTTCGCTTGACACCTTCAAGGGAATTGTAGAGTCGAATGAGAAAAAACATGCGGAGAGTAATTGTTCAAGTTTTCCATGCATAGCGATCTAAAAATTTTTGTGGGAGTTCTGCCATGGAAACATTGAGTCGACGAGGGTATCTCTGGCTGACAAAAATTTCGTTTTCATGTCTGTGTGGTACAGATAGTGAGCATTAATGCTGCAGACCCGCGTGAAATCGTGGTTTCAATCTCGCTACCCTAAGAAAGTAGCAAGGTACTCAAATTTGGTTTAAATATATTCAACTCTAAGGTTTTGGCTAAAAAAAACACCACCCGTAAAGAAGCAAAGTCGACAGAATAATTTGTACTCCCATGCATCTGTGCGGCCACGACGAAATGAATTGTTTTAAAATCCGGCACCTCATCTGACGTGTTTCAGCCACACACATCGTCATCGTTTAGTTTGTGACAACGCCACCGACCTTCTCAAAGCCTATGCTCCATCAGCGAGGTTGTACCGACGCACTGTAGTACACGAAGAAAAAGGGCTACTTGAAGTCTATGCTCGATCAGCGGGATTGTATCAACTCACTGAGAAAAACGAGGATAATGAGCTGCCCTTCTCAAACTCTATGCTCTAACAACCGGATTGGACCGACATGCTGTAGTAAATGAAAGAAATGAGCTACCGTGGGCAGCGCTGAAGATCTCGGTACATTTCCGTTCAACAGGTTTTGCCTTACTCGTCAGAGTTAGCATTCGTTCCCCACATTAACCACAAATTATAGAGAAAGCCTGGAGAGGAATAAAGGGAATGAGTATCGGCAGCTGAGAACGAAGGAAAATTGTAATAAGAGAACCATCTCATGTCTGGGAAAAACATGTTAGGTAGGATAACTAAAGCGCCAACTAAGTGGTCTTTGACTGAAGTTGTCGTTAACTGATTTTATTATTATGATTATTATCTAGTTGCATCTCCTTTCAACAGATCTTGTCTGATGCGACGTAGCTAGCAATTCGCCGTTCAAGGCGTCCCAGGGTATCAAAAACCCAACTGTAACCTTTGCCAGCAATCGAAGCTTCATGCGAGTAGGGAGTGTACAAAATTATTAAAAGCGTGTGTTCAACGATTCGCTTTGGTAGGGAAAAGTAACCATCTTGAATCTTGTTTTCCGGTGTACGTATCATTCATTTCCCTGGATTGGTATGTTTACATATTAGAATTTGCAATCCTCTTTTAGCTTTAAAAGCGGACTCTTTCCTTCATTCAAGATATGCACTCACGAATCCAACTTACATAAACAAATTTTTGATAAACAATAATTTATTTGATGTCATTCGAGAACCTCTTCAAAGCTTGTTGTGTTCGCTTTAAAATTCGAAATGAAAACCGTTTCTACTTCTGGAGCGGGTGAGAGCTTCTCTTGTCCAGCTGGTTTCCATAGATATTTTCATCATCAAATGGTAATAATGACGCTTTTAAAACTAATTTGAACAAATTATTGGCCAGTCACCAATGTGAGCAAAAGAAGTGCTAAGGAATTCAATGCTAATATTTTACACGACAGCATCCGACGATTCTAAGTGCCTGGAAATATAGTTATGCTTTCGTACGAGAAATCCATTTTATATGTCCTTTTATCATAATTGAGTTTATTTTCACGCTTCTATGCATTTATATTTATACAATGTATTCAACTATTTAACTATATTCATCTATATTCAACTCTATTCTCCGTTTTCATTGTACGGTTCTTGAAACTCTTTCGGTATTTTTCACGTGTGCTCAGCGCAAATGTTGATACTTCGCTTACTTAAGGAAAGAAGTACGACGTTAACTGTTTTATGTACTGAAAAATTAAAGCGCTTCATTCTCGCTGAACTTGTGGACTGTTAGTCGCTGTCTGTGTGGCATCCATTTGTTCCCTTTAAAAGTCCCGTTTCTATGCTCAATAAAATAACCTGTGTGCTTAAATTCCACGTCGACTGCTGCGATTATGTGCTATGCCGGGACTCTGTCCAGCTAACTCAATGTGTGTCTCTTCTGCTCTCTGCGCCTGTGTTCCGACGTGTTAAATGCTCCCTATAGCGTTACCGAAGTGACATGAACGCTCTTGCGCTACACGGTTCTTGTAAAGCTTGAGCGCATCAAGCGTCGTAACCTTACGCTTTGCAAAGTACTTCCAATCTAAGAGAAAATTAGCGTATCCTTACCCGACCTCTTAAACATGTTTGTGTATGTGTGTGCGCGCAATACCATAGTGCATTTTAGCAGGAAACGTACGATGAGAGTTCTTCTATTAAATGCTGTAGAATGTGCGTAAAATTCGCTAGGCTGCTCTACTGCAGTTGTCTTCGTTTCACGCCGCTCGAGCACCATCGGCGGACTGTAGTGCACTTAGCAAAGTTGCAGCGTCTGCACGAACAGCTTCAGATTTGAGTGGATCGCATCGTAACGTCCTCAACCTGTTCGAGTGTCAACACAGGTTTGTGGTACAAAGGGTTGTGTTACCCAGGCTTATGGTGCACAGGTTTATGATTCACTGGTTTGTGGTACACAGTGCATTTTAAATCCAACACATAACAATTCAATCGTCCTTGCGTTTCTTTCAGTTCACACTTGACTTGATTCTCAAAGCGAGCCATTTAGTTCATCCGGTTTAAAAAATTACACATTTCTCATAGGTGAATAAGAAAAATACGTCAACGAGTATTTAGATTCACCCTGGTCTGAACTCTGTTGTTCGTGGAGACGCACTTAGTTGTCCAATTCTTAAATTCCCTTCTCCAGCGCTAAACTACGTGTTCGCTGTTGCCTGGCTACTGAATAACGAAAGCTCAGGCCTACTTTCTCTTTAGGTGTTCATTCTGGGTGGGGAGATTTTCAAACAATTCACGTCACTATAGCTGTACAACCAGCAGCGACAGTTATGCTGTTGACTATGCAACGTGTTTTTCTGGCAAAAATTCCAAAGTTTCACTTGAAAAAGTTTAAACATGAGGACTTTGTCTGAAAAACTCACGTAGCACTGCCAAGTTGATCGAAGTACGTTTGCTGTCGGATTTACGTCTAAAACGAAGTAAATAGTTTGAAAGTCTCGCCTGGAGTTTTGGATTGCTCTTGCAAACTTGTTTATTCCAGCCTATGGTAGATTAGGCTTGACTTGTGCGCTGGTCAACATTATCTCTTTGTATTGATAGTAACTCAGCTCATGGAAGTGAGGCTTCAAATCGAGGTAGTCAACTGTAAAAACCCTTTTGTAAATCAAGTCTCAAAAGTAGGTCCTCACTATACGCCTCTCATGGTTTCACCGTGCGACCATTATAGTGACATTCGGGGTTTGACCATGATAATGGTAATTGAATCCTGGACTAAAGTAATGAAATTAGTGGTAATCACAGCGTGGACTAAATTAATGGTAATCACGGCCTAGATAAAGTAATGGTAATCACAGCCTGGACTGAAGTAATCGTAATCAAGGCCTAGATAAAGTAATTGTAACCACGGCCTGGACGAAATAATGACGGCGTGGACTACGGTAGAGGTAGCCCGTGCCGACAGCCCCGTCTGCCCGCTAGGCTGGCCGCCCCAGTCAGGAGGGCTGAGCGTGCGGGAGACCACGGGCCGCAGGTGCTCTATAGCGCTCTCCTCCGCCGGGCTGCCCCACGCGTCGGCGCAGTCCCTGCACAGCATCGCCGATGCCCACGCACGTAAGCCTTCCTTGTGTGCACACCTCTGTGTCGTGGCAAGAGCCGTGTGTTTGCCGAGCTAAGAGGTCCACTGCACTGCTTCTCAAGTCTTGCCTTCCGTCTTTCTTGCGATTTTTGAACGTGTTTTATGTGGATAGTAACTGAGGTCCCCTGCAGTGCTTATTGAGGTTTTCCTTCCGTCTTTCTCGCGGTTTTTGAACGTGCTTTGTGTGGGAAGGAAATGAGGTCCCCTGCATTTCTTGTCGAGTCTTGCCTTCCGTTTTTCTTGCGATTTTTGAACGTTTTTTGTGTAGGAAAGAAAACGGTATTCACTGCACTGCTTGTTGAGTTTTGCCTTCCGTCTTTCTTGGGTGGGCCTTCGCGGTTTTTGTATACTCCCATAAACTGGCGTCACAGGAAGCTTCTCCGTTTGGGCAGGTTCCATCCATAGTGTGTTTTGTGTAGGAAATTAACGTAGTCTCGCTTCAGTAGGCTTCATAACTGTAAAAATATGCCGTTGCTTTCGTGCTATTCAACTTTGTCTGTGAGCTGGCTTTACTGAGCGCCGCGTGGCTATCGAACATTGTCCATAGAAATAGTACATTTTTATTCGTAGACTTACGGCTAACACGAGTGCAACCTGTCGCGGTGCTGAAGGTCTAATGCACTTTTTCATCGATGGTCATAATTTTTAAGATAAATTTTGTTGTTGCTTTTCAGAGATTTTCTTTATATGGTAGTGAAAAATTTTTACATTTCGTTCAGAATATTCTTTTTAATGTTTTAGTGCTAAATTAGAAAGATATTTTAGATGAGGTTCTTAAATTCGATGATATGTAGAGACTTTTGATTTAAACTGGTTTTGCAGTAATAAAGTAGCCTTAGTTTATCAGTTTAATAGAGACGATTTGTAAGAAGATGCACCGCCGGCTGTTGTCACGCCGCTGATGTCAGTCCAGACGAGCTGTGGCGGTACGAAAGTGGAGGCCTCTCTGACACGGTCGTTGTACAAATACCGGCGCTGCTTGAAAGAAAGGATGTAAACATAGCGAAATTTCTTCAATAATGGAGGTGAAAAATAAAGACGTTACTAAAATAACGGACGTAAAAAAAAGCCTTTCTGAAATAAATGTTGTAGAAATACATTGAGATGGATGTAAAAAATGGCTGTGTTTCATGGATATGTTATACGAAAATGGAGGCGTCTCTTCAATATGAAAATGAAGACGTTTATTAAATGAATGATGCGAAAAAGTACGTCTTACTCACGAATGGTGCGAAAATGAATGCTTTTCTTCATTAAATGAAGCGAAAATAGAGGTGTTATTTCGACAATTTCTGCTCACTTGCCTCCAAGAATGGCATTTTTAGACTCATGAAAATCTTTATTGGTTATTTTTGAAACATGAATGACTAAACTAACCTATTCTATCTTAACTAATCCCAATAAAACCTAAGCTATCATTGTTGTCAATTTCTACATATGTAATGATAGTAGGCCCAATAGCCTTGAACGTTGAACTGTTTATTTTTTGGCGACTCGTAAAATAACGATGAAAAATATTTGATGTAACTCATTTCTTTAGCGGCGATTGTCAACCCCTCAGGGGGATACAGCTATTGTATCTATGGGAATTGGCGCTCTCACGGGAACCATGTGAGGGCCTGAGATAAAGGTTAGGTAGGCTTCCTTTTGTTAAAATAGAATAGGTTTTTATTTTGTTACGGACCATCTTTTTTCAGTTCACTGCTTTCCTGTTTTTCAGCACCTACTACTTTCTTCTTCAACAATTTCTTGTTTCATGAACTTTTTTCTTATAGCTTCCTGTTTCTGTGCACCTTGAGCATAGATTCCGCGTTTTCTCAACTCCATACATAATGGTGCCTTCCTCCTTCCTCTCTTAGAACATCTTTGTCGTGCAATTAAGGGAGGCTAAAACTTTCTTATATAATAATAATAATAATAATAATATATAAGCGGCGATTGTCAATAAAATGATAAGCTGCACGTGACGCAAATGAAATATGTAGGCAGTTGTACTCATACTACTTCAAATTTTGTGCTTTCATGAATTTTCGTTTTCATTAAATTTTTGCTACTGTGAATTTAGCCTCCGCTTGTTGTGCTCAAAGCAGGGTAGTCGCACCGTGTTGTAGGTCTAATTTTATATCAGGTCGTAACGAGAGTTCTGTTTCTTGATTCATAACTTTAGTGCATGATTATGTCAATCTAACTTATAAATAACGTTTGTGGGGCCATCTAAATCTCTAAAACATATTTTTTTAAGAATTGAAGACCGTTGTTTTAGTGAGTAACTGTTATTGATCCAAATATACACTCTAAGCAAGGAGCACGTAAGGTATATTTTACTGTACGAATTTCAGGAGTATAGTACTCGTACAGCAGCAAGTTCAGTAGCAAGATTAGCAGCATGATCGTTTAAGAACACTTGTGGAAATGATGTGGTAATCGGAAAGACATGTAGAACATTGTTTTCACATTTCAAAAAGGAAAACTTCTGTGTAAAGGACGAACTAAGGAAAGAACGCTCCAAAAAACTCAATTCAGAGGAACTGTTTTCTGCCATTGATGACGATCCTTCTAGAACAACTGAAGAACTGAGCAAGGAGCTTAATGGAGCCATATGACCAAGTGTGGTGAAATGGTACTACTTGGTCAAGTCTCCAAGGCTGAAAAATGGGTGCCACTTTTTCTCAGAAAACACTCGCCAAACAACGTGTGGACTGCTGTGTCTCTATGCGTTCTCGTCAACCTTAAATATAATTTTTAGATAGAATCATTATTGGAGATGAGATATGGATGCTGTAAAATAATGTCAAACCTAAAAGAAAATGGCTTATTCGGAGGTCAAACCCTACTTTTCATCCCCGACATGGTTTGAATAGGAATAACCGACGTGAAATAATCCCGACGGTTATTCGGATTCAGAATCCGAAAAAAAATTCTCCTGTACGTATGGTGGGAGATGAAGGGAATTGTTCGAAATGAATTGTTATGTGATAATCAAGCAATAAAATCTGAAGTGTACTGCCAGCAGCTAAAACGTTTGAAGACCTCGGCAGGAAAAACGACTTGCGTTGGTCAACACAAGGGGAGCGGCCCTCCGTCATGACAGTGCCAGACCCCACACTGCAACAACGTATAAGGGTCTCATTGAAGAATTTCGTTGGGAAGTTTTAATTCACCCGCCATTTTCTCCCGATCTTGCTCAACAGATTGCCATCTCTCTGGAAGCTTACAAAAAATTTATCAGGCCAAAGGCTTATTATTATTATTATATTATTTATTACTTGATGGTAAGAGCTTGAAACAAAGCTCATTTCTTTTTTCGAGTCAAAGCGAGACAAATTTACGAAGGATATACTGAAAAGCTTAAAGAAAGATAGAAAGTTGTCATTGATGACAATATGATTTTAAAGAAGATTAAATAAATCTCTGTTTCGCTTGATTTTCATTAAATAATGGAAAAAACTTTCCTTACTATCTGAAATTTCAAAGGGAGCGTATTCGGCTGCTAAAGGAAAAGTGTACGTATGCTAGTAGCTATCGTATGTGGCCGTCACAAATGGCGGTATTCGGTGCGGGGATGTTTAATAAAACACGCAAATTATCATGTATTTTTAACGAACACAGCAAACACGATCTCGTTTGTACCCGTACACAGGTGCGGAAATGTTAAATCGTGTGTCTGTGCTGCGGACTGGACCTGATCTTGTATCCTTTATGAAGGGGAACGGACGAGCTCGTATCTTATTATAGCATAGATAATGAAATATTTGATGACTCTCTTCAACACCTCCTCTTCGGGGTGTCAGTTGCTATTTTTTAAACTTTTGCTCTGTTTTCGGCCGTTTTTGCTTCCCCTAGGATCACCAAACTTTTGTTGGTCAATTTCACTGAAACGTAACATGGTGTTTGAACTAAGGAAACGATGAAGTCATATGGAATTCGAACTCAACGGCCTGGTAGCTTTGTTTTAATTTTTTTAATAATTGTTGTAAGTTTTTCTTTTGCTGTCGAAAAAGCGATAAACTGTGCACTGAACCAAATATATTATATAATATATAATTATAATGTATTATAATATTATAAATATATATAATAGTAGTTCCAGTTTAGCCAGCAGGTTGTACTCGAAATGTACTTATTCGGTCTGTTGTGCAAGCCAAATCGTGTGTCTTAATACCACATAGTGAAACACAAAGTCTTGTTTCTGTTGTAAATTTAATTTGTGTTATATAAACTTACCACGTGGCAAATTTATAGAGCCCAAGTTAAATACACATCAGAAAAAACACTTTTTGTTTCACGATCTAGCCCACACTGGGTGCAAGTTTAGAGCGACGCCTGCATTCCGTGCCGCGTCACGAAGTGCGGGTTAGGAGCAGGGACGGAAGGAGGCGCATTTCCACTCCACAAGTTTCGCTGGAAAAGAAATTTTGATGGGCTGATGAACAGCGGGCCTGAAATATGTTACTAAGAATGATTCTTGAGTAACTTGAGTCTGGCACACAGGCGTGGAACTCAGAGGTGCTCCTTGTTGTAAATGTGTGTATTAAAGAATTGTATGCAAGTTGCACAACTAAATAATTATAATCTGAGGCCAAAGTTGTCGTTAACTGAGTTTATTATTATGCAAGTCGCAGCCCACGCGAACCTCTCTTTTAAAATGAAGTTAGCTTGGCAGAAGTAGCGCAAGGGTCTCGTAAGCGTATTATAACTGGAAATTATAGAAGTTTCTACAGCGCTCTATTGTACGTCTACAGTTAGGGATGTAAAACTGTAAACTACCAATAAAGAGCTTCATTTTGTCGGGGAATAGTAGTATTCAGACGTGTAAAGATTGTCCATGCAGTTCCGTGTTGAAGCTCAGTGAGATCATGGGATTGGAAAATAAGTTAGCATAAATTAAATGTGTACTCACAAGTGAAGCCGACCGAGTGCATCGTTTAGCTACACCTACATAACCGTTCTTCAGTTAATAGACTTCAGCTGTTGAATGCAGCTGGCTTTCGGCATGCAGACTGAATGTGCAAATGTCTCTTTTGAGACATTTGTGTATTTAGTCTCGTGGCATTGAGGAAGGGACCGCATTCTCGGTATCATTCGTCAGCAAGAGCAGAGGTCGCCCGATGTGTTCTTCAGACGCGTCACCTGCACCTCGTAGGCATCTTCTGCGGACCTGCTCCGTCTGCCTTCCATAGTTGCCGTGTAGCAGATACTCTGGTTGTGTGGGCCCAGTGCATTTGGTCCTCGTCTTCTTATCGCCTCGTCTTCTTACCGCCTCGTCTTCTTACTCACAGTTTGATTTCGAAACTCACAGTTTGATTTCGTACTCCAGAGGTTGTGGGGTTCAGTTGACTTGGCTTCCATCTCACCGTCGCCCCTCACAACCGATGCACACTACTAGCTGCCTTCCTTCTGTCGTCGTTTTTAGAAGCTGTAACCACACTTCCAGACCTTGAAACTATCAAATAACATCGAATGAATGAAAATTTAATGTTGAATACGTAGACTGGCGTCGTAAATTTGTTGATTTAAATGTATCAGAAGTGAATTGCGAGTTCCTTAGATCTGAGTGTCATGTAAATTAGAAGACCTCAAGCTGGTTCACGGAGGTTATAGCTCGAGTTTCCTGGTAGCTCATCGCAATTTTGTTCAATATTATAAATGTATTGCAGCCATGAGCTTAACAGGCTTTCACTGAGAAGCCTCCTATTCCCTAGATTACAACTCACCTAGATTACAACTTCCTACATGCAACTCGACCATGTCAAAATGCCGACCTCATCTACCATCATGGTATCAGAAGCATAGACATAGGTTTAATGAAAGGTGATGCAAAACACGTTCTGACGAGTATTGAACATCAATGAAAATAAATAAGATAAAGCGGAGTTTGCTATTCTTCTTATGCTAAGAGGCTTTCTGCTCCTCGAATATAAACAAGGATTGTTTGTACAGCTACAATGCGGTGTTTAGTCCCAATATAGCTTGTAAAGCTACTATAACCTTTACAATGTCAAGTATCTAGTTTGTACAGCTACAGTAACCTTTTCTATTTCAAGTACCTAGTTTGTACAGCTACTATAACCTTCAAAATGCCAAATATCTCGTTTGTACAAGCTAATTACGTTTCTGTATTACGTAACTAGTTTGTACAGCTACCAGCTACAGTAACCTTCACAATGTTAAGAACCTAGTTTGTACAGCTACAATAACCTTTATTATGTCACGTAATTAGTTTGTACAGCTACAGTAACCTTCATAATGTCATGTACCTATTTTTCCTTCTATGTTATTGTAGGCTTTGGTATTTTCAACTTTGCATTTTATGTTGTACTTACTCTTCTACCTCCTGCTACTTTGTTGTGAACCCCTTTTGTCTATGCTCTTAGTATGTTTTAAACAGGTTTTCTATGGACATTTAGTTGTACGTATTTGTACATAGCATCTCTAGCACCGTTGCCGAGTTCAACATTTTCGCTGTTGTATCTTTAATTTTAGTCACCCTTTGCGAAACCAATATTTGGACAGCAAAAATCATAGATGCCCCATTGAAAAACTTATGTAGCATCGGATCTCGCCACCCTGTTTTGTTAAAACTAGAGGTTTTCAGAGTCTGGTTGATATGTTACTCTTCTGCCTGACATACACTCCTTTGATCTGATAGCGTCTGACAGTAGCACATTTGGTGCTACTAATGTGTCTCACATACGGTCCTTTGACCTGGCAGCAGTCAGAGAGTAGCACATTTCATTGGCTAACTTCAAAGAGAGATACAGTATATGTGATGGTAACTAAGTTTGGGAGATAGTGGGGTCCATTGAACCATGCATTTTTGTGTTGGCAGCAGTACATCTGTATGGTTATGATTGTAGTCGTAGATCTGTGTGGTTGTGTTGGCAGTAATACATCAGTACAATGGTAGTTGTACATCGGTATGTGTGTGACATTGAGCTGAGTTTGGAGTTGTATGTATTCTACCCCAGTGTTACATCACAGCCAATTGTTGGAATAGTGTCCAGCTAGTATCACTTACGACGCTGGACTGTGTTGACATTAGCGTGCTGTACATGCGTGTCAAATGTTGCACTCGTCTCAAAGTCTAATGGATAACATAAATAGAACGTTAAATAAATGGAATAAATAAATAAATAAATCGAACGTTAAAAGTGACTCGAAACTCACAATTTGATTTCGTACTGTCGAGCACTTTGTTCGGGAAAGCTTAAACAAATTCATTATTTTTCGATAAGCAATTTCAGCAAAAAGCTCACGATTTTCCGTTTGCGTTCTCGTGCGTCTGATGATTCACAGTTGTATTAACGTTATAATGACCCCGTTTCGTTAATGCTTTACTTAACTCAACTTTCATGTATAACTTCAACGGGAACTTTTCTTTCCTCTGGTGCTCGAAAATGACATATTTGCACCACAGTTTTACTTTATATTTGTTTTATGTTGAGGATTCAGGTGAGATTTTTTTGAGAGGCGACAAATTTCTCCACGCTGACCTTAACATTCGGGTCATTCTTACAGTACAGACAGCTCGTCAGGTGTTCGCTCTGTGTGGTGATGTTGGTGCGGGAGCTGTGTGCTCATCTGGTGAGGTATTTGTTGGTTTGGCATTTCTATGCAAAGGCAGTCGTTTATTTGTATAGCTGTTTGATAGAGTAGTTTTTGCCTGTTTATTTGTTTGATAGGGTAGTTGTCTCCCCGTGTGGTAGTTCGATGGGGTAGTTAATAACTAGCTATTTACCTGTGTAGTAGTTTGATAGGGTAGTTGTTTGCCTGTGTAGTAGTTTGGTAGGGTGTTCTTCGCTTTTGTAGTAGTTTGATAGGGTATAGTTTTTGCCTGTGTAGTGGTCTGATATGGTAGTTATTTGCCTGTGTAGTAGCTTGGTAGGGTAGTTGTCTGCCCGTGCCATGGTAGTTTGATAGGGTAGTTGTTTGGAAGTGCAGTACTCCAATAGGGCAGTTGTTTGCAAGTCACTTGTCTGCTAAGGCAGTAGTGTGCTAAACATTTTTTGCTGTTCAATTGTTTGTTGGTATTTGTTAAGAACTTTTCTGCTAATGTAGGGGTTTGCTAGCCATTTGTCTGCTAAGGTGGCTGTATAACAGGTCTCAATTCAATACTCACCAGCACGGTAGTTAGTGCAGTTAAATAGTCTGTCGAAATTTTAAGGTAGATATTCTTACTGTGTTCATTCTTCATCCAACGGCGCAAAGTCATCGAGTGTGTACTCATGCACTTTTTTATGACAAAATTTATTCAGAATCCAAGATTTTTAATGTTTATTGCTTGTTAAGCGTTAAATATACGCTTATTGATTTTATTCATAAAATATAAAAAAATACAGTCTTTTGTTATTAATTTTCTGCTTGTAGTCGAGCCTAAGGACGGAGGAAAACTTCATCACGTGCTTCACGTAGGCGCGCCTTACATACGCGTGTGCTGCACGTGCACGATACGTACGTGGCTACCTTCACGCGCAGCACGTAAATATACCCTTCACGCGCACGTGTATGGCGTGCCAGACATTGCCTCCATGTGCAGCACGTAGGTGTACTCAGTACACGCGCGTGTATGACGTGCACGTGTATGACGAGCACGCGTATGACGCGCACGTGTGTGACGCACACGCATATGACGCGCACGTGTATGACGCGCACGTGTCCCCACAGAGGCGTACTCCTCCGAGAGGAAGATCAGCTTCGCGCTGCACGAGGCGGACAACGAGAGCGTCGCCAGCAGCAGTACCACGCTCGCGGTGTGTGGGGAGTGGGGTGTTGTGTGGGAGAGGTATTCAGTTGTGAGTGGGTGTGTTGTGTGTAGCGTGTGTTGTTTGGGTGTATGTTGTGTGGGGGGAGCGAGGGAAATATGGGAGAGGGGGTGTTATGTGTAGCGTGTTTGTGTAGTATGTGGGTAGGAGTTTGTGTGTTTTGTGCGTGGGAAAGGATTTAGTTGTGGGTAGGTGTGTTGTGTTTGTTTGTGTGTGTGGTGTGTGTGGGGGGAGGAGGGTGGTGTGTATCTGTGTGTATATGTGAGGGTGGGGAAGAGTGTGTGTGCGTCTTGTGTCGGGGGAGGGGTGTGTGCGTGAAGGAAAGGGGTATTGTTTGTGTGTGTGGGTTCCGTGGATGCAAAATTAAAAATAGCTCAAACATATTTTACCCTCGATTTCAAAATGGTACAACATGTTAATGTTTTCTCGTTTCCTACATTTTTGGTGTTGAATAATTCTTTATCTGAATTAGAAACAAGTAAGAAATTCTATTCCGACTTAAGCTAACCAGTTCTTATCTTTATCGAAAACATAAAAGAGCTTGATCAATTTTTATACCTGTCGAAAAGTTAGTCGCCCGTCAAAAAGTTTGTCCGTTAAATAGTTTGTCCTTTGGAAACTTTGTCCGTTGAAAATTTTGTCTGTTGAAAAGCGTGTTCGTTGAAAAACTTTTCATTAAAAAGCTTGTCCTTAAGAAAAGTTTCTCTTTTAAAAAGTTTGTCATTTAAAAAGTACGCCCTTTATAAAATTTGTCTCTTAAATAGTCTGACTTTAAGAATTTCGTCCCTTAAAAAAGTATGCCTTTCAAAAAATTTGTCTCTCAAAAAGATTGTCTTTAAAAGATTCGTCCTTTAAAAAATTTATCCTATAGAAAATTTGTCCTTCTAAAGTGAAGTGACTCCCGACTGGCACCCACAGAGCACCCACTGGGGGGAGGAGGAGCGTCGGCGCGCGGGGCAGGCGGTGGTGCGAGCAGCAAACCTCTACGGCAAGAAGTCCTCGTCCCAGCCCAACTCGTCCTTCAAGAGGCGCTCCTTCAAGCTCAAGCGCAAGGCCAAGGAGCCGGACACGGACTGTGGGTAGTGTGAACGTTGTGTGCTGCGGGAGTGGGCTGCTCGGCGGCAGTGCGGGCCCAAATCGGCCGAATTTCTTACCACGTGGCCCGCCAAGGGTCAATTGCATTGTGTCTCCTCCCACGCATTTAGAGGTACAGGAATGGCAAATATGTCAATCGATTGGGCTTTAAACTGAAGTTCAATGTTCAACTCAAATTTATTGACCGCAAAGGGCTGAACTGAAGTTAAATATTCAGCTAAAATTTAAAGTCAATATTAGTGCGTGATATTTAAATAACAAAAATGAACTGGATCGTGCCTTCATTCAGCTATTTATAAAAATTGAGTTCGCGACTGCTGGTCGGTCGCAGCATTATGAAAATTCCCTCCGTGAACACTGGCGCTTCACATCGTGAGCAAAGTGTTAACATAATGATTTTTGAGACACAGAGCCACTGTTTGAGAAGATTTTCCCTAACTCTTCACAGTGGTGCGTGTCATTTACAGTACTAGTTCCCTGTCATAAAAATACTTCTAGTGCCATTACCACATTTGTGGGATTTTGATTAAACATTCGAAAATAAATTTCACGGTGTGCGGGTAAGAATCTTTTTCCCATTTGAAAGACTTGGAAATAACTGTGAATTAGTTAAGCAAGCACTAGTTCCAAATACATATAGGAACAGGTAGTTAGCGGACCGCATTTGGCATGTGTGCCGTGGGTTGCCCGCTCTTGCTGTGTATGTTGAGTTGCTTGCCCGGCTTGTTTTTAACACGTTTTGTGCGACGAGTTAAATTGAAGTTCAGGATTCAACTCAAATTTTAATTCATTTGCGGTAAGATATTTTCGAAGCAGTAAGCATTAACTGAGTCCATTAAATACCAATAACTTTAAAAGATTGATGAAATTTTTCAAACGACCCATCGATGGGTCGTTCACAAAAAATCAATAATTTTAATTTCAAGCAGTTTCAAACGATTTTGGTTGTTCACGTTCGTCAAAATGGTTTAATCGTTGTAGTCGTTATTTTTTATTTCTTTCTTTTTTTATTTTCGTTTGAAGTTTTGAAATCATTTTGGTAATAGTTTCATTGTTTGAATGTGTTAATTGCGTCGTGTTTTGAGTTATTTTACAGTTTGGTAGGTAGTAGTTGCATAGTTTGACGGTATTAATTGCAACGTGTTTGAAATTACGTAACAACTTGGAAATTTAAAAACAATTACTACTTACCAAATTACCTAACAATTTTGTTTACTTAGGATAGTTTAAAGGTATTAATTGTACCATGTTCGGGTTGGCTCAGCGATGAAGCGGTCGGACAGCATCAGGTCGCGGCGGAAGGTGTCGGCCGTGTCGGAAAAGTCGGACACCTCGGAGCAGGAGATGGGGGAGGGGGGGGTCCGGGGGGGAGGAGTCCCCCGGGCCCCTGAGCACGGACGACCTGCCGGACAGCCCCCTGCAGGAGGGGGAGGAGCAGCGGCTCATGACGCACATGCCGTGGCTGAAGCCCGTCATCCGCCTCGCGTCATCCTTCAACATGATCTGCAGCCACCAGGGCTACTGCCATCCATACTGCTACAGGCGCCACATGCGCGCCTCCAGGCGGCTGCTCCACGCCGTCAGGAAGGTAGGGTGCGTGACTAAATGAATGACGGAAAATTAGCGGAAATCGAAGGTCATCATAGAAATGATACGTGTTTTATAATTGAACTTTGAGCGGATATGTTAATTTTTCAGTGCACGAAAATTATTCAAAACTTGTTGGATGAAAACAAAGACCAACGTAGCTGATAATATTATGATAAAAACAAACGATTCGGATTATAAAAAATCCCCCTTCAGTGATCTGAAAAACAATAAATCTAAGTTTTAGGAATTGAAAGACTAAGTACTGTTTTTGAATAAGCTACAGTACATTGGTACAATGATCTATCATGATATTCATGGCGACATTGGTTTTCCCTTTAACCGTACGAGTGAGATATTGTAGAAATTAGCCTATTTCATCTCATTTATTCAAAAATTGTGCTAAAATTGGCAAATTTTTAAAAACTCACGTCCAAGCATTGTTCAAATGCTCACAATTTATTGATAAAGTTGATTTCCAGAGAGCTGTCCAAATTTTCAATATTGATTGATGTGTGCTTCCAGAGCACCATCAAATTTCAAAAATTGAGTGTCGTTGATTTCCAGTTAATTGTCAAATTTTTAACATTGATTGATGTTGATTTCCAGAGAACTGTGAAGTTTTCAATATTGATTGATATTACTTCCAGTTAATTGTCATATTTTCAATATTGTTTTTCCTTGACTTGCAGAAAAAACTATCAAATTTTTAATATAAAGGATTGTTTATTTCGATGAAACTAACTTTGTGGCATTTTGACTGGCGGCGTTCAGATGTACGGAGACGAGCAGGAGACCACGAAGGGGGAGATCACGAGCGCTGCGCGCACGCTGTCGTCGCACCGCTCGGGGGGCGAGGCGGGCAAGAAGGACAAGAAGCACCGCAAGAGCATCGAGCAGGGCGGTCACTCCTCGCCCATCAAGCGCCGCGACAGCTTCCCTAAGCGAGACAAGTACCTAAATGAAAGCTAGACCTTTGAATAAAAACTAGATCCTTAAATAAAAGCTAGACCCTCAAATAAAAGCTAGACCCTTAAATAAAAGTTAGACCCTTCAGTAAAAGCTAGGATCTTGCCTTATATAATCAATTTTATACCCTTAGATAGAAGCTTAACTATTACCGTACAAAATAAATGCTAGACCCTTACTGTACAAAATAAAATCTAGACTCTTAAATAAAGTCTACCCCCTTGAATAAAAGTTACATCCTTGAACAAAAGCCAGACCCTTGCTAAACAAAATAAATGCTAGACACTGAAAAAAGACTAAACCCTGGATTAATAGCCGGACTCTTGCCGTACAAAATAAATGCCAGACCAAGTCCACTTGAAAAAATTTGAACTTTTTGCGGTACGCACGTAGCGTAACCATCTCGCCCACAAGACAGAGCTTAAACTGCTATCTGTATGGTTTCGACTACGTAAATTACTTACCAATCATGATTGTAAGAATCATTTACCAGCCATCTACGTGCAGGATTTACGTAATATACTTACCAGCTTTCGACGTGCAGAATTAACGTAATTTACTTACCTGCTGTCGACGTGCAAAATTAACGTAATTTACTTACCAATCCTGCTTGGAAGAATCATTCACGAGTGGCCGACGTGCAGAATTGAGAAGCCGGCTGACCTGTCGGGCGTGCTGACGCGGCTGGGGCACCAGCAAGGTTCCTCCATGCACCTGTCGAAAGACACGCTCGCCACCGAGGCCGGCCACCACGTGGACACCTCCCCGGAGAAGAAGGACAGCGAGGAGAAGTGCGAACCTCCCCCTGTAGTCAAGTATATCAGGCAGCAGGTGAGCCATTTATTGTGGTTAAGGCGTTCACTGCGTTTCCGCGGTTGTTAACGGTTCGTTTGGGTAGGTTGTAAGTATCAGAACTGGAAAATTGACTTTACAGCTCGAATATGTTTTTATCCTTCCAAATGAATATGAAAAATGAAATTGCACGATAACATTTTACCTAGTATGATAACAATTTTTTTTTAAAGTGGTCAAATAGCAAATGAAATGTCATTCATTTATATATCTATACCGGTACGTGAATGAGCGATTAACCTAGTGATACACATATGGCCCAATACGCGGGGAACGTGTTAAAGTCGTAAGAGGGAACTGGCGAAGTACACCTTCACAGGTGAAACCAGTTACCTCTGTATTTCTGAGGAACGGTTTGTGTGCCTACCTGTGTACAGGTATTCATAAAGCTGGTCAAGTTGAATGAATACTCAGTACAACTGGAGAGTTAAACGCACAGAGTGAAAAAATAAATACCTAGCCATTTGAATAATTGATCAAACTAATAGTATTTTTCTTATTGTTTTTTTGTTAAGTTGGCTGCATGGTTATCACTCTCAACGCTCTGTTTGCCGTAATAACAGATGGACATCAAGTTTCAACATCTTGCATTTAATAATGCACCAACACTAAATTTAAAATTTTTCACATTGGATTGCTGATTCAATCGGTTTACAATACTCATTTAACAAAGAGTACTTCTTGAAAATTAGCAACCTTGCCCAATTGGTCACATGTGGTCGACCTTCATCAAAATTACCCTGATGAGTGTCTTAAAAACTGTTCCTATGGTTAGCTTCAGCTGTGATTATAACCTAATTTTGATGCACACATACAGGACGCAGATCTTGAGTATCACAAGTATGCAAGTTGACGTTCTTTCGATAATTCAGGCATTGAGTATTGGACATTACTTTTACGTCCTCTAATAAGTTATATTTAACCAACGCTTACTATGTCAGCTTTAGGATTTCTCGATTAGCGATCATCCGCTCACGAGTGACAACTGGCAAATCAAAATCGATAGGTGGCCTCCCGACGCTCGCATACCTACCTCTGTTACTTCTCTGCTCGCCTTCCTCCTTGTATCTCTCGTCATATATCACCCATGAGTACCTCCCCCCACCAGGTGTGGGGCTGTGTAACACCCACACCACACGTCACCCATGACTACTGTGCAACACCCACACGTCCCCCATGAGCACTGTGCAATACCCACACGTCACCCATGCCCCTCACCAGGTATCAGGGCTGTTCCACGCGCCGCTGTCGCTGGCGTGTAAGAGCCTTGTGCTGCTGCCGGAGGAGCAGCTCAGGCAGGCCGCCGCCCTTGCCTGGGAACTACTGCTCGAGCACGATAATGAGGCAAGGCGCTAACCTCACTCTGTATTCTTTATTTATTTTTACACTTAATTTATTTCGATTTCAGCTTCAAACTCAATCACTTTTAATTTAATTGATTTCGATTTCACACACTATCGCTGTCTCGGATTTAACTTTATTACTGTGCCAGGTTGAACACTATCTCTTTCTCAGTCAGATTTAACTTTATTACTGTGCCAGATTGAACACTATCACTGTCTCAGTCAGATTTAACTTTATTACTGTACCAGATTTAATACTATCACTGTCTCAGTCAGATTTAACTTTATTACTGTACCAGATTTAATACTATCACTGTCTCAGTCAGATTTAACTTTATTACTGTACCAGATTTAATACTATCACTGTCTCAGTCAGATTTAACTTTATTACTGTACCAGATTTAATACTATCACTGTCTCAGTCAGATTTAACTTTATTACTGTACCAGATTTAATACTATCACTGTCTCAGTCAGATTTAACTTTATTACTGTACCAGATTTAATACTATCACTGTCTCAGTCAGATTTAACTTTATTACTGTGCCAAATTTAATACTATCACTGTCTCAGTCAGATTTAACTTTATTACTGTACCAGATTTAATACTATCACTGTCTCAGTCAGATTTAACTTTATTACTGTACCAGGTTTAATACTATCACTGTCTCAGTCAGATTTAACTTTGTTACTGTGCCAGATTTAATACTATCACTGTCTCAGTCAGATTTAACTTTATTACTGTGCCAGATTTAATACTATCACTGTCTCAGTCAGATTTAACTTTATTACTGTGCCAGATTTAATACTATCACTGTCTCAGTCAGATTTAACTTTATTACTGTACCAGATTTAATACTATCACTGTCTCAGTCAGATTTAACTTTATTACTGTGCCAGATTTAATACTATCACTGTCTCAGTCAGATTTCACTTTATTACTGTACCAGATTTAATACTATCACTGTCTCAGTCAGATTTAACTTTATTACTGTACCAGATTTAATACTATCACTGTCTCAGTCAGATTTAACTTTATTACTGTGCCAGATTTAATACTATCACTGTCTCAGTCAGATTTAACTTTATTACTGTACCAGATTTAATACTATCACTGTCTCAGTCAGATTTAACTTTATTACTGTGCCAGATTTAATACTATCACTGTCTCAGTCAGATTTAACTTTATTACTGTGCCAGATTTAATACTATCACTGTCTCAGCCAGATTTAACTTTATTACTGTACCAGATTTAATACTATCACTGTCTCAGTCAGATTTAACTTTATTACTGTACCAGATTTAATACTATCACTGTCTCAGTCAGATTTAACTTTATTACTGTGCCAGATTTAATACTATCACTGTCTCAGTCAGATTTAACTTTATTACTGTACCAGATTTAATACTATCACTGTCTCAGTCAGATTTAACTTTATTACTGTACCAGATTTAATACTATCACTGTCTCAGTCAGATTTAACTTTATTACTGTACCAGATTTAATACTATCACTGTCTCAGTCAGATTTAACTTTATTACTGTACCAGATTTAATACTATCGTTATCTCAGCTTTGACGCTATCGCTGTCTCAGATCTAACGCTCTCGCTGTGGCAGGTGGCAGCCACGGCAGGGGTCGTGTTCATCGTGGCGGGGGTGCGGGTGCCCCAGTACACCTCTGACGTCATCAGCAGGGAGCTGACGCACTCGGACCCGTCGGTGCGCCTCAACGCCATCCTCAGGTAGCGCTCAGTAGCTCGGCCAAGATTGTTGAGCTATTTACTGGGTTGTGGCTTGGAGGATTGCTGATTCATTGAATTGGTGGTTCGCCATGTGTAATGGACTGTTGGTTTCTATTTTTACACTGCCTTTTGAGGCAGGATTGTTGAATAATTTACTGGATGGTGGATTAAAAGATTGTTCATTCATTATTTTGGTGATTGTATTTCGTGTAGAAAAACGGCCGTTTGTTGTGCGGTTTTACTCGCAGATTTAAAACCACGACCGTACCAGGTGTAACATTACTATAACAGATGTAACACCATCACCATGACAGATGTAACACCATCACCATAATAGATGTAACACTACCAGCATCAGATGTAACATGATAATTTCAGCAGATTCAGTAGATGTAACACCACCACCCCCGCAGGTTTCAGACGCTGTGGCGGTCCCGCCACCAGGCGTGGCCGCGCATGGAGGAGGGGGGGCAGGTGACCTTCAAAGTTCCCCCCCACGGCATCGAGTTCACCCTCCCCTCCCCCAAAGTGGGGGTCGAGTCCCTGCACGTGGTCGACCCCCCCTGGATGCCCCTCATCAAGATGAACGTGGAAGAAGTCACCCTGAGCCAAATTCAACACGTTAGTAGCTCTGCTCCAGAGGTCAGTCCGGGCTGTGCGCCCCCGCCGCCGCCCCTTGTTGGTATGTACGCTTCTTGTGGTCTTGTGCTCTCTTACTTTACTCGCTTCTTTTGTTCTTTCTTTGCGTATTTCTTTGCATTTTTCCTTGTTTCTTCCTTTCTTTTCGTTTTTTTTTCGTTTCTTCGTTTTTTTGCATCGGTTTTCAGTTTCTTCCTTTCTTTGCGTCTCTTTTCGTTTCTTTGTTTTTTTTTTCATTTCTTCCTTTCCTTGCATCTTTTTTTTCGTTTCTTCCTTTCTTTGCATTTTTTTTTTCATCCTTGGCATTTTGTATTTACTACTTCGTTTGCATCTATTTTTTGTTTCTTCTTTTCTTTTTTTTCTTTTCCGAATCTTGTTGTTCGTTTCTTCCTTTCTTTGCACTTCTTTCTTTCTTACTTTCTTTGAATTCTTATTTCTTACTTTCTTTCTGTTTCTTCATTTCCCGTGTGACTGGATGTCTTCCTCAACTTCTATCTTTCCTGTCTCGTTTATTTCTTCCGACCACTTTTTCTTGTTTACAAGTACAGGTGTGACCCACATCACAGCTCACACCTGGCCAAGCTAGCTGACCTCACAAAAAACGTATGGTATAAGTCCATCACTGAACCTAAATGTCTTGGGCTGAAAGTTTTCATGCTTCCGTCATCCCTGTTGGGTCAAACGAGGAGATGATTTTGTCAGGCGTTTACGATAGGTGTAATGAGTTCCCTTATTTGGATTTGGGTTGAGAAATTGTAGAGGTAATCAAAATGGAAACTTGTAATATGAGCAGCTAAGTAATTATTGTAAGCCATACATTTCCTCACCGTGTGACTTTTGTCTTGAAGTGTATTTTAGAGACCTGGAGAACACGGACACTTTTTCATCTTATCCACACTTTTGCTTGCCAGCTGGTTTTTGGTTTATGATTCACATACTGACTTTGGTGTTCTACACAATATTCCATGAGCATATGAAATTTTGTCTAGGAATTGGCTGCCTCCCCACATCTATGATTCTCCTCACACTTTACGCCACCAGTCGGAAAACCCCAAAATAATAATAATAATAAAAATAAAAATAATAATGATAATAAAAATAATAATGATTACACCACCAGTTTGATACTTCTTTACTGTTAAGCGGGCACATTTCTTTGAAATGCAACAAAATTGTGAAGCCAATCTCAGCCATACATTTAACACCAGTTATAAGTCTCACAGACCATATCCTCAATCTCTGCATTGCACGACTTGCAGTGCTGCGCCTGTCTTCTTTTCCTGTGTGGCTGCTCAGCTCGAAGACATTGTAGTGGTCTCACTCCTGTTGACTCAACCGTTCACGCATCGCTGGTTTTGGTATCCAGATACTTTGTACATCGTGTACCATGCCACAAGTCTGTTACCGTACCATCCTGCAACGGATACCGTGTATTATTTCGGATGCTACGGCGTGTTCCGAGCATCTTGTATCACAGATACTGCATTGCGTCACGATCAGTTTATCCTATCCCGAATGTCATATCTTAATAGTATCACGAATACTGCATTGCGTCACGATCAGTTTATCCTATCCCGAATGTCATATCGTAATCGTATCACGAATACTGCATTGCGTCACGATCAGTTTATCCTATCCCAATTTTCGTGTGGTAATCGTATCACGGATACCTGCCAGTCGAGCGTAACGGTCGAGCTTAACTCCGTCTGCATATTTAGGACAGCACCAGCTCTGCAGCTCGATGTCAGTACGTATAGATTAAGTTTTTTTATTATGTTTCATTAAGATATAAGTTGATTCGTGTTTCGTTTCAGTGTGCAAATTGTTCAACGTGTGGCAGAAAGGATGACTCATTCAACAACACTCGCAACTTGAAAGTCATAAGGGATAAAATTCAACATTATATGTATGTCATGATACTAAATTTCTAAATTTTTATGAAAAATATTTACTCAAACTGAATAAATTGCCTGCGTGGTAACACATCTCGAATCCTTCAATTAAATTTCTTACAATTTTTAATAAGGTAATGTTTATATTCCTAATTTGTTATTGCTTTAAAAATCGATGATTGTTTATGATTAATTCATCTTTCTGGGACACCTTTTATTTTCGTGACCTTAACTGAGTTCGGCTTTTGCTGATATGTTGAGCCGATTTTATTTTTACCAGGGTTTTTCACTTTGTTTGTACCAGGATTTTGTAATTTTATTTACCCCAGGATTTTACAATAACATATATTTGTACTCGTATTTGGCTTTCCGATGAAATATATCTTTTCGTTGCTCAAGTATGTTATCGTTCAGCTGTCATTTGTATCGTTGAATTTCAGCCACAAAATCTCTATAGTTGAGACAAAATTCTATTTATTGGTTATTTGGATCGTGTGAATCATAGAATCTATTCTGGTAACGAAACTTCTATTATTGTTGAATTCCACGACTTTCTTTGCATTAGGTAGAAAATGGAACAAATGTACCTTTTGCGATGACCTGCGCTCGAGCAACAACGGTACTTTTCGAGGTGAAATTATAAATCCTCACTCAGTGACCTGAACTTCTGTTTCAAAAATCGTTTTTTAAAGCAGCACAGCCCGATATTCATTTTCATTTAATTTATCCGCAAATATCTCATACACTTCAGAGGGATTGCAAAATTTAGCTTGTAATACAAAAAGTAAATTATAGTCCTCGTTTTTCCGTTACATCTTCTTGGCATCCTGTTTTTGGTTTTTTAGAGAATTTCTACACACCGTTTCATGTGTTCGAACGTGACACGCATATTGGTGCAGTGACTTGAGGTTTTTAAGTATCTCGAAAGCTCATTTCGTATGTTCGTTGGCTAGTAAACAAATACCCGATGGAGTAAACACCTTGAGCTTAACAATCATCATGTAAATTTAAGGAGAAAACTTCCCTTTTCTCTTTTCTAGAACGCTGGTTTCCGTTGCATATCATCCTTTTTGTCTCTTTCTATCTTCTGTGTTGGTATGCTTGTTGTCCCGCATGAAAATGCTTATGTTTTGCCCACCAGCCCTAACAGCGGCTGTTGCCTGACTATGACCGACTTGGCGATTTCAGTGCTATTATAGCGTGAGGCCTACCACACTATAGCGTGAGATTTACCTCCAGATAGTACTATAGCATGAAATTAGGTCAGGTTACTAATGGATATTACGTATTTCCATTCATTTAGTTTAACGGTAAACACATAATTTGTACATCTCAAACTGGACCTCGGTAGGCAATATATGGCGGTGGACCACACGCTCTAGTAGCACCGCCACTTTTCCTTTGCGCAAATACCTGCTGCCTGATCTTGCTTTCATCGGTGGTGTTGAGCTATCTGAATTTTATGCCATCCTGCGAATTTTTCAGTTATATACTTGTAGCAACTACGTTTTCCTAGGCTTGAGAAAGCAAGAAAAAGCCTCGTAAACCTCAATGTTTCCATGATTAATTTAATCACGCGAGAGTTTGATGCCATTATGCATCTATAGCACTAGTACATTGTCACCACGCCTTACACCTTAGAAGCATGGGTTGTTGAGGCTTGTTTTATGCTGTTTAATTCTCTTGTCCCATCATTTCCACACTCATGAAAGTGCTATAGGCATCGGCTGTAGGCATCGGCGCTGTTGAATTTGTCAACTAGTGCCTCGAATTCTTATTTGATGTTTTTTCTCTTATTTTGCAATTCTTTTTAAGCATTTCTTTGCATTTCCTCAACATTGTGTTGTGGTAGAAATGATAATGCAACTCCCTGACGTAAGCTGAGCAGTAGAAAATGGACAAATGCATAAGACTCTTGACGGATTTATGACTTGATCGGATGCTTCAGACTTCCGAGCGGATGTGGATGTATAAGACTCTTGATCTGATGCTTCAGACTTCTGATCGGATGTTTAAGACTCCTGATCGGATGCTTCAGACTTCTGATCGGATGTTTAAGACTCCTGGTCGGATGCTTCAGACTTCTGATCGGATGTTTAAGACTCCTGATCGGATGCTTCAGACTTCTGATCAGATGTTTAAGACTCCTGATCGGATGCTTCAGACTTCTGATCAGATGTTTAAGACGATCGAATGCTTCAGACTTCTGATCAGATGTTTAAGACTCCTGATCGGATGCTTCAGACTTCTGATCAGATGTTTAAGACTCCTGATCGGATGCTTCATACTTCTGATTGGATGTTTAAGACTCCTGATCGGATGCTTCATACTTCTGATCAGATGTTTAAGACTCTTGATATGATATATTAGACTCCCTCAGGAGGCACATGATGAGCCCCTTTGAACAACATTTTGATAGCGATTGCCGTCGTCAGTGTGGGTTGCAGAAATTAATGTTTCGCTGTGGTCTTACTTGCTACATACCATGGAGGCAGTAGTGTGTGCTGTAAGAGTCCGTAGTTGTAGGACATTTTCAATTATCTATGCCTGTCGTCCTAATGGTCTGTTAATGATTAGAGATTTATACTGATGCTGCTGCTCTCCTGGTGTTGGCGTAGTCTTTGGCTTTCTTTTAACTCTTTAAAATTTCAGAATATTATGGTGCTTTTAGATTTTCCTCTGAATAATTTTCAATTTCTTATTTCGTTTGCGATACTCATCGCCCGTTTTACTGTGTTATTTTCCGATCACCTCAGTTTTTACATTTGCCTTCAGTTCTCACTTTTCGCTCTTCGTTAACCTGAGCTCGCGATGAGCTCTCTCTCCATCGTTGGCTTGCAGTTGTTGATCTAGTAGCCCT
Source organism: Morinoia aosen (assembly GCA_030386875.1). NCBI lineage: Eukaryota > Metazoa > Arthropoda > Malacostraca > Amphipoda > Talitridae > Morinoia > Morinoia aosen. Next base: position 6,621,105 of record CM059573.1, read on the forward strand.
AGTGTTAAAATGAAGCATAATCGCTTAACCAGTTATGTTTATTTGCAAACTAATTGGCAAATTTTTGTTACTTTTTGGTAATTATAAACAACATCAATCTGTCACGTTTTCATTCTATCTGCTGCACCAATGTCTGTATCAGATTGGTACTTATAAACAACATCAATCTGTCACGTTTTCATTCTATCTGCTGCACCAATGTCTGTATCAGATTGGTACTTATAAACAACATCAATCTGTCACGTTTTCATTCTATCTGCTGCACCAATGTCTGTATCAGATTGGTACTTATAAACAACATCAATCTGTCACGTTTTCATTCTATCTGCTGCACCAATGTCTGTATCAGATTGGTACTTATAAACAACATCAATCTGTCACGTTTTCATTCTATCTGCTGCACCAATGTCTGTATCAGATTGGTACTTATAAACAACATCAATCTGTCACGTTTTCATTCTATCTGCTGCACCAATGTCTGTATCAGATTGGTACTTATAAACAACATCAATCTGTCACGTTTTCATTCTATCTGCTGCACCAATGTCTGTATCAGATTGGTACTTATAAACAACATCAATCTGTCACGTTTTCATTCTATCTGCTGCACCAATGTCTGTATCAGATTGAGAATACGTAACTGGTGCCCAAAAAACCAAAATCATTTTATCTGCTTGGACTCTAACTTGGGGATTGCGATGTTTTCAACCGACAGATTTAGAATGAAATCATTTTAGGGTTTGAATTTAAGACATATCTTGCACGAGCAATATGTTCGTCAATTTTGTGTTGTAGAATAGAGCTTTTCATTTCATTGCAAGAGAATTGAAAATATCGATGGTTACTCTCATTAATTAAACGCCATGCGACCAGCAATCATTCAATTAGATAAAAAAGTAACACAAAGTGTTCAGTAAATATAGTTAGTACATTGATTTACTGTTCCAATGATGTACTGTTCCAAAAAGATGTTTATCCTTGAACCCTGGGCTATTTCTCTGTTTCTCTATCCCAAAATATGAATCAATACACAAAAATAAACGCGATCTAAGACTTAATTAACTTCATCTTTTCTCATGCATTGTATAATGTGCATTATTCGACTTTGATCTTGTTTCATAATCTTCTTTCTCAATTTAACGTTTCTTTGCCCGTCATTGAATCCGCGTTCCCTTAACTCCTTACTAAATAGTGCCTTCCTCCTTCCTTTCTTTGGATCGCCTTTGTGTCGGATAGGGAGGCTTAAGCTAACTAATGATCTAATCTGTATCAAGTGCAAGAAAAGCAATTCATTGCAGCGTAGATGTTATTTTATTTGTCTTAGACGTGCGCATTGCACAATGTATTTGTGAATTACGTTACTTTTTCCATTAACTTTTTCCATTACTTGAAAATCATACTTCCTGGTACTATATGAGGAGGATATTTTCAAATTAGTCATATGGTTAGCATGTCCACTTTGATTAATGCACTTCACCCTCCCAGTATCTAATAAATGACCAGTAAATCTTTTGAAATAAGTAGAAATGTTTTGTTTCAGAAGTACCATTATTTATTTTCAATCATCATACTCCTAAAAACATTGATCATTATTTTAAAATCAAGCAGGCTCATGTATCTACGTGAAGGCTATGTATTTTGAGCCATTTTTGTTCCAATGCCTCAACGCTTTCTTTCTCGTCTGTCGGTAGAGTATAAAGGTTTTCTTCTTCTTTGTTCCTATTTTTTTAACTTTTAGCGAACCTTTATGTCGTTTTTGCCTCAGTTAACTCATTCGCTGTTGAAGATATTAGAATAATTATTGTGGTATTTAGATAGGAGGACTTTTTATTTAGGGAGTTTTGAAAGTCTACGCTACTTAAGCTTTGCGTCAATTTGATGGGCATAAACTGCTCTTATTTTTTCTTCATGTATGCGCGAAACGTTAGTTTGAAATATCCAAGAAGTTGGCTTCTTTACTTTTTCTTATGTTATATGTACCATCATTTATTTAAGCTCATTATATCAACATCGGTTACTATCGCAGAATCTCTAAGTTTCTGCGATAGTGCCAATAAGTTTACGAGGAGTTCGCGAGACTCGAACTCAGGACTCGAACTCAGGACCGTACCAGATTCATTATCTGTTTCTGGGGGTGACTTGACTTTGAACTGCCAACAAGTTTCGTCAGCATTCCGAAGCTTCCACTTGTGGCCAGTACTGTACTGATAATTCTTTTCAAACATAGAGTAAAAGATCCAAGAATTTTCACTTTTTTCTTACAATGATTTAGATATCCAGTGACGTGACTATTGTCTACCTATTGTCGTTTGTTTATCCATTTAGGATCTATATTTTGAGAGTGAATCAAAGTTAAATCGGTTGTAGTTCATTTTATGTTTCAATTTTTTTTGGGGGAAACAAATTGATCTTTCATTTTATTTTTTATCTCTCGTGTTGTAGTTGCATTAAACTTTTGTATTTGCATATTTATTCTTTTTTATTTGTGATTTTCTCTTGTGTCCCAAACATGTCGACTCGTCTTATTCCTCTCATTCCCTAACAGTCGCGATGTTATTTCTTGTTAACAATTAAAATATCGCTAAAATTGAAAAATTTAAAAAAATTTCCACTTTTGACGAAGTGTATCGTGATAGCATTTGTTTCTTGGTTCATGATCTGCAGTGAAAAGTAATTCGCGAACATTCATTTTCTATATTATTACAGCTCATTCATAATTCTTTGTCACGACAAACCGCTCGTTTGTGGAGCGATTAACCTGAACTGTCATGCGACGCCTGTGCATGTTGAACTCGGTGGAAGACACGTAACTAATACGTTGAGCTCCGTGGAAGACACGCATATATTGACCTCCGTGGAAGACACGTAACTTATAAGTTGACCTCCGTAGAAGGCACGTAACTTATAAGTTGACCTCCGTGGAAGACACGTAGCTTATAAGTTGACCTCCGTGGAAGACACGTAACTTATAAGTTGACCTCCGTGGAAGACACGTAGCTTATAAGTTGACCTCCGTGGAAGACACGTAACTTATAAGTTGACCTCCGTGGAAGACACGTAACTTATAAGTTGACCTCCGTGGAAGACACGTAACTAATAAGTTGACCTCCGTGGAAGACACGTAAATAATACGTTGACCTCCGAGGAAGACACGTAACACTTATGGTGTCCGCAGCGGTCGTTCATCACGGCCAACCGCACCCGCCACAAGCTGCAGGAGGAGATGGTCAAGACGGCCCTCAAGGCCGAGGAGTGCAAGAGGCGAACGGAGCGGGAGAACTTCTTGCTGTCCACCGTGCCGGTGACCATCCAGGCTGCGTACGAGCCCGCCCTGCACCACGTCACTGCTGAAGAGGAGAAGCACGAGGACGGTAAGGGCCCTCGTGAGCACCAAGATGGTAGGCAGGTGAGGTATGGCCGTATGGGTCCTCAAGGTAGGCAGGTGAGGTATGGGTTCTCCCTGTGAGGACGAGGACGATGAGGATGTATGGGTCATCATGGTGGGGAGGTGAGGTGAGGTTCCTCATGGTAGGGAATTGAGGTATGGATCCTCGACGACGAGGACCTCTTGAGGCTCGAGGTCATCGAGGCCTGAGGGCGACGCGAACCCTCATGAAGACGAGGACGATGAGGCGGTGAGGGTCATCGTGTTTTTTTTTTGTATTTATCTTTGGTGAGAGTCAATGATGGCTACCTACATGCATGGCCAGGATCACGTTTTCTAATTTAATCGTATAAGTATCCTGTACAGCGCTCAGTGATTTGTGTCGTACTAATGGATATTTATTGCAGGCTCCCGCAGTCTACTTCAGCGCAGGTAATGTGAGAATCACGAAGAAATTGCTTCCGAGGGAAGCTACGCGAAGTGTGTTTGTACTTTAGATGTTGTCTGTTTTAGGTAACTTGATGGTAATTTGAGGGCACCCTTAATGTTTGATTTTTAGTCTTGTGTTATGCCAGGTTATGTTGTGCAAGGTTACGCTGTTAAAGTTGATCTCATATTTACTTTTTTCATCCAGGGGGATTTCAAATGTTGATTTCACTGCTGAGGCATTTCTTTCTTCATTCTGACGTCAGTGATAACCTGATGCCTGTCCCTGTCTGGAAACGGTGGTTCCAATAACGTTTTATTTAGTAAAAATGCTACCGCTAGAGATAAATTATCAAAAGATAGTAACGTTTTACAAATCTGTGCATGTGACTTTTGGGTTTTGTGCTGTGCACAGAGGAAAATAGGGCAAGAAGGGGGATACAAGAGTTGAGTCATCAGAAGACCTTTACCTTCACACCTGTGTATGTGACTTTTGGATTTGTGCACAGAAGAAAAAGAGGGCGAGAAGGGGGAGAGCAAGGCGGCGGAGGGGGCGTGTTTGCGCCCCTTGGTTGCCCCTCCAGTCACGGTGGCCCAGCAGCTGTTCCCCTCGTCCCTCTGCTCGGCGGTGCTCACCATCATCCACCTGCTCGACGACCCAGCCGTCACTCCTGACGGCGTCGCTGTTTATCAGGTCGCACATCAGGTGCGTCCCAGTATTTTGGACAGATTATCTTCAGCTTAAATGTTTTTGTATGGAAGGTCCTCTCTGTAGAGTCTTTCTAGCATTTTTTTTAGATTTTCAAGCGCTTTATTTGCGATGTAGGTTTTTGGATTGTTTCACCTTATCCATTTGAACAGTTATGCCGTGAACTATTTAGCGAGAAAATTGGAGAGAAAAATTCGGGTTGAAAAACATTCAATAAAATTTTGTGATGTAGGTTTTTGATTATTGTACCTAGTCTATTAGAGTAGATTCTGACTTCCTCCTTCTGAAGAGAAAATGTTGAAGAGAAATTCGGGTTAAAAACAGTAATTCCCCCTTAATCATTCTTCTACGTTCAGGAAAGGATATTCTATTGAACATATTCAGAACTGCAGGGTTCCTGAGCTACTCTCTAAAATAGCGAGGCTGCAAATGCAAATCAAAGGGTGAAAAAATTGTACAAAGCGTCACAATTCTGGAATCAAAATAGGGCTTTGGCTGAGAGATATCCTCAGAATTTAACCTTTTCACTGTGTCGTGCAGGTGATCTGGTTATGTCTGGTGAAAGACTTCTCTCTATTTTATTGCAGTTTTTGCGAAGGACTTCCTTTTCTTTTTTTGACATTTTTTACAACTGACTTCTTTTTCTTTTAATGGATTTTTTACAAAGGGCTTCCCTTTCTTTGGGTGCATTTTTTACGTAGAAGTCAACTTTTCGTGCGTAAAATTTAAGATGATTATTGTGTGTTGTACAGGTGATTTGGCTGTGCCTAGTAGAGGACTCTGCCCTGTTCCTCCGTTTCTTCCTGGAGAAGCTGACACGAGAGCGGCAGGATGTGATGGTACGGCTCCTGCGCCGCCTCATACGCTTCATTCCGCACTTGCCGTCCCAGGTACCTGTCTCTTGAAATGTCCAGAGTATAGGTCATCTAGGATATCTATATAGGTGATCTAGTACAGGTAATTTGGTATAAGTTATCTCGTACAGGTAATTTGGTATAGGTTATCTAGTACAAGTAATTTGGTATAGGTTATCTTTTACAGGTAATTTGGTACAGGTAATTTAGTACAGGTAATTTCGTATAGGTAATCTGGTACAGATAATTTAGTATTGGTCATTAAGTATAGGCAATCTAGTATAGGTAATTTTGTGTCTGTAATGTAGTTTAGGTAGTATGTATAGTATACGTAATCTAAGGTGAATATGCTGAATATAGGTAATCTAGGGTACCAGAAACTCTATGCTCTTGGTCATACGAATTTTTTCTTCCCTCCGCAAAATAAGCGTACCAAATATTGATGAAATAGATATAAGCAATATAAACCCAGTAATGGAGTCGATTCTCTGTTGTACCCGTCAGTTCTCTGTTGTACCCGTCAGTTCTCTGTTGTACCCGTCAGTTCTCTGTTGTACCCGTCAGTTTTCTGTTGTACACGTCAGTTTTCTGTTGTACCCGTCAGGTCTCTGTTGTACCCGTCAGTTCTCTGTTGTACCCGTCAGTTCTCTGTTGTACCCGTCAGTTCTCTGTTGTACCCGTCAGTTCTCTGTTGTACCCGTCAGTTCTCTGTTGTACCCGTCAGTTCTCTGTTGTCAACATACTCGTCTTGTTTTGTTTCAGTGACGGTTTTCAACCTGAATAATAAACCTTGGTTTTCTTGCCTCTCCGTAAAATTCTCAATTGTTTGATTCTAAGAGTTCATATTGTTCATTTGTGATTATTGACGTGATTTAATTAACTTTTAAGCAGACCTCCGCAACTAACCACCTGTCAATTCAGTGGCTTCAAATCCACAGCATAGTTTAATTAACTTCTAAGTTGGCCCTTGTAATTACTCAACTCTTCACTCAACGGCTACAAGTCCACAGAATAGTTTAATTAACTTCTAATTTGGCCCTTGTAATTACTCAACTGTTCACTCAACGGCTATAAGTCCACAACATAGTTTAATTAATTTCTAAGTTGGCCCTTGTAATTACCCAACTGTTAACTCAACAGCTATAAGTCCACAGCATAGTTTAATTAACTTCTAAGTTGGCCCTTGTAATTACCCAACTGTTAACTCAACAGCTACAAGTCCACAACATAGTTTAATTAACTTCTAAGTTGGCCCTTGTAATTACCCAACTGTTAACTCAACAGCTACAAGTCCACAACATAGTTTAATTAACTTCTAAGTTGGCCCTTGTAATTACCCAACTGTTGACTCAACAGCTACAAGTCCACAACATAGTTTAATTAACTTCTAAGTTGGCCCTTGTAATTACCCAACTGTTAATTCAACGGCTACAAGTCCACAACATAGTTTAATTAACTTCTAAGTTGGCCCTTGTAATTACCCAACTGTTAACTCAACAGCTACAAGTCCACAACATAGTTTAATTAACTTCTAAGTTGGCCCTTGTAATTACCCAACTGTTGATTCAACGGCTTCAAGTCCACAAAATAAGTTTAGTTAACTTATAAGTTGGCCCTTGTAATTACCCAACTGTTAATTCAACGGCTACAAGTGAACAACGTGATTTAATTAGTTTTCAAGCAGACCCTTGTAACTGACCAATTGTTGGGTGGGCAGGCGGCGTTCGCCCTGTACAACTACATGGTGGGCTACGTGATGTTCTGCGTCCGCACGCCCGGCGACACTTCCCACCACCACATCGCCGCTGCACACGCCATACTCTGGAATGTGGGTGCCGCTCTGCCATTTCTGCTTGTTCCAGCATTTGTATCTGTACAATCCTACTGAAATTTTAGGCACTTTTACCTTATTTGTCTACGTTTAGATTTTGAATTTGTCCGATTATACTGAAATTTGAGGCGCTCGTACGATGCATTGCCGCCGCTCACGTAATACTCTGGAATATGGGTCACACTGAACAATTTTTACTTGTTTCCAGCCTTTTTATTAGGCTTATCATCCTGAAGTTTTAGATGTTTTTACGATACATCGCCGTCGCCCATGTCGTACTCTGGAATGTGGGTCGCACTCCACGATTTCTGAATGCTTCCACCCTTTGGTATTTCTCCCCTTACAGTGCAATTTTAGGTGCTTTCGCGATGCACTTCATGACTTAGCAAAGTGTTCAATTTTTGTGCCACTTCGGGAGTTTTCACAATTCGTGTAGTCGGAAGGTGTGAGACATCTATTTATTGGTGTTTCACTTGTTTATATTTCAACTTCATTAAAAGTGTTCGCAAGTATAGATATGTTATATATCTGCTCGTAAGGATTTCGATTTTGTCCTTTAGGTATCATGTTAACAGTATGATATATCATGATGTTTAATTTTGTCCAGTTTATCATTTCCTTCTATAATAATTTTCAACCTTCTCAAATATCACGACAATTTGCATCTTGTAAGAGATGCATGCTTTGTATAATTAACTATTTCGCAGCAGTACACGCATATTATCATGCATAAGCGATGGCTCAATTCTCTCTTCAGCTTGGTTAATTGATATTAAAATAGTAGAATTGTCGATAACTATCATGAATTTTATAGCGTAATGGTGAACAGCTCAAAATGCCTCTGTACGGTAACTGTCTTCGGCGCGAATGTCGCAAATTCGAGTCCGGTGTGGCGTGTGCCGCAGGTGGTGCCGAGCATGCAGGGCATCCTGTTCAAGGACCTCAAGCAGATCTTCAGGAAGGAGCAGTGCGACTCCTTCCTCCTCCTGACCGCCAACGTGCCCTCCGCCAAAAAGATCATCGTCCACGGGCCGGGCGGGGCAGACGCTGGAGGGATACCTTCACAGGTCAGGAGCCTCAAAGTCTCTCCATGCCAAGCTGGAATGAATGTGAAACAGTGCTAGTTTTTATGATCGATATCACTGAGGCTTTGATGAACCACAAGTAGCTAAACTCAAATACATCCATTGTACTATACTTAAGAGACAATCTACTGCTGTGGCAAATAAATTGTTTAAATTGTTTAAAAATATTGGCTCGCACCCTCCATATGGAGCCCAAGCTAACACCATCTCCATCCCAAGCGAAAAAACTTGTGGTAGTTCAGCGTTTTGATGTTAGAAATCATCAGAAAATGGTGTTCGACTTCATTTTGAATGGCTAATACATCATGGCCGTGTTAAGTTTCTGGGTATGTTTCTTGGCAGTTCCCGATCCAAGAGGACACGCAGTTTTGCCAAATTCTGCAGGAGGCGCTCGACTTCTTCGGCATTCCTGAACAGGATCACAACTCCTACTTCCTGTTTGACCACAAGACCAGTAAGTCATCACCACCTGACCACAACGCCTACTTCCTGTTTGACCACAAGTTATGACTTACTGATTTGTGTTAAACAAAGCAAAATTATCCCAATAATAGTCCCCTTTTGTTGAAACAGCAGTGGCTTAGACTGACAATTTTTGTGTCAAATTTGTGTTAAAAAAATTGAATCAAACAAATTTCAAAATATTGTATTGAACAAAACAAAATGTCCCTAATAATGGTTCCCCTTTTTAGAAACGGCTGCAGAATAAACGGAAAATTTCTCATAATTAAAAATTAATTAATCAAACAGATGGCGATTTTTTTCTCAGCAGATGTGGCACGCGTTGACTTGAACATTCACTGAATCCATTCCGGTTTAATTTATTATGTTTAATTTACTTTGATATCAAAACGTTGTGGTCAGCCATGAAGAACACCCCAGTTGATATTATTTTATTGAAGATGCGCCCTCTTGCTGTAATTGCTATTATTTGCCTTCCTGTTCACACGAGTTGTTTGTTCTTATTATTATATGCAAGTAATTTCTTTATCAGTGCGTGTAGCTTAAAATCAATCTACTAATCACTTAAATGAACGTCACCCAATAGAGTGTCTAATATCCTCCAAAATTTTCCTGCTTGCCACCAGACACCCAAGCGATTGAAATTTTCATCCATACTCTTATGTCCCAAAACTGATCCATTATGCATTACTGCTTGACTCACCTCGTCTGTTTTAATTTGAGACTCTTTAATTAGCTTCAAATGAAACACTAGCGAACAGAGTCGCTTTTAATTTTGGAATCATTAATTAGTAAATAAATTATTTGTTAATTCATTAAATAAGTTACTCTACATCTTTAATTCATTTCATTAGCGTGTACAGTCACTTTTAATTTGGGAATCTTCAACTAATTTCAAAAGAAACGCAAGCGTGTTGAGTCTCTTTTAATTAAGACTGTGAACTGATGCTTCATTTCGTGTCTCTCGTTTGTGCCCCCGCACCTCGCAGACCAGATGCACAACCCGCAGTCATTCGTGCGCGACTTCTATTTCTTCAAGCGGGCGCAGTACCCGCAGCTGGTGATGGTGCACATGGAGCCGACCGCAGCACGGGAGGCGCTACAGCTGCAGGCCTTCACACACAAACTCATCGAGATCGGCAAGGTGCTCATGGCCTGGGCGGTCATGCGCCAGGACCAGGTGAGCGTGGCCGCGTGTGGGTGGTGACTGGCTTGCTTCCGGCCAGTCATACGGCAGGACCAGGTGAGCGTGACCGCGTGTGGGTGGTGACTGGTTTGCTACCGGCCAGTCATGCGGCAGGACCAGGTGAGCGTGGCCGCGTGTGGGTGGTGACTGGTTTGCTACCGGCCAGTCATGCGGCAGGACCAGGTGAGCGTGGCCGCGTGTGGGTGGTGACTGGTTTGCTACCGGCCAGTCATGCGCCAGGACCAGGTGAGCGTGGCCGCGTGTGGGTGGTGACTGGCTTGCTTCCGGCCAGCCATACGGCAGGACCAGGTGAGCGTGGCCGCGTGTGGGTGGTGACTGGTTTGCTACCGGCCAGTCATGCGGCAGGACCAGGTGAGCGTGGTCGCGTGTGGGTGGTGGAATTTATTCGCTTTGTTTGGCATGTAGCTGTAACTGAGTGCATCGGATGGTTATCATGACCAACGTCGTCCTTAAAACTTTGATTTTCATTGCGCGATTAGCTATTTCAACGAAAATTATAGATCACTATTCATGATTGCCTTCATATTCCGCGTCATTTGTTGATAGATCCCATTTCATTTCTTTGAAATTTAGGTTTTTAAATTTCTCCACTATTTTATTTCTTGAAGTATTTCCAGTCCATTTTATTTGGTGCAAAATTTTTCAAATTTCTCACCTAAATATCTCGTGAAGTATTTTCAACCCATTTCATTTATCGCACAAGTTTGCAAATTTCTTTCCTTTTTATCTCTTCATTTTTTCCAATTGATGTTTCTGCGGCAGGTGGCGCAGCGAGTGTTCTTTTTGCACGAGGAGCTGACAAAGCTGCCTGCCTTCCCACGCAAGGCTCTGGAGGCGGACTTCCATCTCTACCACGGCGGCAGCATGGCCAAGGTGGGGAAGGGGTCATCTGTACAGGTCTCCGTGAGTCAGTTATTTTTATTAGGGCCAAATTCATCTTAACTAGGGTCGCTAAAAGTGTTCAGCTTCTCTGTCTAAGCTGCTCGTATACAAATGTTATTTATTTCTCGTGCAGTCACTCTTATCATTTGGTAAGTGTAAACTTTCCAAACGCAAATTTTCTGTAGCTTTTGGGCTATATAGTCTGTAGAAGTAACCTAATGTTGATACTCAAACTTGTATCTACATTCGGATGGTCAAAAGGTCGACTCAAAACACGAAATATTGAATTAAACTTACAAAATTGGAAAAAGTGTGGGTGGTTATTCGCGGTAACCGCCCAACGTGAGATGCATTGACTGCATTCTACTTGCTAGTGATGACTTCAGTATTCCTCAGTTGTGTAGTGGTCACCGTGGCCGAGTGGTTAAGAGTACTCCTTTTCCGGGAAGGGTCGGGGATTCGAATCCCGGCAGTGTCAGCCAGTGTTTCTCCCGTTTTGAAAAGGGAAATTTCAGTTATAATTATCCACTCTCCCCGGATATCGAAATGGGTACCGGTTCGACTGGAGGTAACCATCATTGCGTCCTGGTGTTAGTTACTAGGCATGAGGGTAACCAATCTTAGTTACAATGAAAATAACTAATGATTGGAATAAAATATCCTTTTATGTCGGCTAGTTCCGTACGATGATCTGCACGATCTTGACAATTCTACCGAGATTTTGCTTAAAGAAACTCGAAAACCATACTCATGTTCAATAACTATTACATTTTGCTGTTTTTTCTCATGTACTTTAGAAATGCCGTTTAAAATCTGAGGTAGAACCAACGTACTTATACTGACTCTGGTATAGGGGCCAAATTTTTGAACAATTTCTGTCGTTGTAGTAGAATGACTGGCAGCGAAAATTTTTAAGTCGACTTGGCGGCGCCACAAAGTGTTTGCCATAATCAAAATGCATAAGCTTGAAGATTTTCTGAGTAAAATTGGGGTCCGATCATTTCAGTAGACTACCAGATGCTGAGTGCTTGAATTTCATTCAGAAGGGACTCAAACTAAAGAATTTAAGCCAAACAAAAACATCGCAAAGCGTAGCCAGCCATACAGAAAATTATCACCACCGGCCAAACAACTATAACGGCGTGAATTTCTAGAAAATTTAACAGTTGGACTACGGAAGGTAGCATTGAAGTTTAAAATACAACTCAAATTTACAGTCAAATCCATTGAACAATACTGAAAATACCCAACATTAACTACACTATGTTTTCATTCAGTTTCGATGAAGTATTTTTTTAAATTGATTTTGTGACTTCTGGTTGGTGAGCAGCATAATGAAAACTCCCTCAGCGACGAAATAGGGCTCACGTCGCAGTCAGCCAGAGTGTTAACTGATGATTTTCATGGGTGACAGGAAATGCGGTGCATTGACCAGCTGCACCAGTACACGTGGGTGCAGCTGGTGTACTGCATGTGTGAGGGCATGGCAGGTAACCTCACCTACACCACGGACCTCCACCTCTTCATCAACGTCATCAACGGAGCCGTGCTGCTGCACTGCGAAGACTCCTCCATGCTGCGGCTCTGTCTCGCCACCTACATCAACATCGCGCACACCTTCAACAATCTCTTCGCCACCAACGGGTCAGGCGCTGCTTCGTGACTGTGATAATGAGTGTTATTCACAGGGTCTCCCTCCTGCGCTGGATATTTTTGTACGCTAGTGACGGTGTTGTTACGTGGGTCTCCTTCCTGCACTGGATATTATTGTACGCTAGTGACGGTGTTGTTACGTGGGTCTCCTTCCTGCACTGGATATTATTGTACGCTAGTGACGGTGTTGTTACGTGGGTCTCCCTCCTGCGCTGGATATTTTTGTACGCAAGTGACGGTGTTGTTACGTGGGTCTCATTCCTGCACTGGATATTATTGTACGCTAGTGACGGTGTTGTTACGTGGGTCTCATTCCTGCACTGGATATTATTGTACGCTAGTGACGGGTGTTGTTACGTGGGTCTCCTTCCTGCACTGGATATTATTGTACGCTAGTGACGGTGTTGTTACGTGGGTCTCCCTCCTGCGCTGGATATTTTTGTACGCAAGTGACGGTGTTGTTACGTGGGTCTCATTCCTGCACTGGATATTATTGTACGCTAGTGACGGTGTTGTTACGTGGGTCTCATTCCTGCACTGGATATTATTGTACGCTAGTGACGGTGTTGTTACGTGGGTCTCCCTCCTGCGCTGGATATTTTTGTACGCAAGTGACGGTGTTGTTACGTGGGTCTCATTCCTGCACTGGATATTATTGTACGCTAGTGACGGTGTTGTTACGTGGGTCTCATTCCTGCACTGGATATTATTGTACGCTAGTGACGGTGTTGTTACGTGGGTCTCCTTCCTGCACTGGATATTATTGTACGCTAGTGACGGTGTTGTTACGTGGGTCTCCTTCCTGCACTGGATATTATTGTACGCTAGTGACGGGTGTTGTTACGTGGGTCTCCTTCCTGCACTGGATATTTTTGTACGCTAGTGACGGGTGTTGTTACGTGGGTCTCCTTCCTGCACTGGATATTTTTTTACGCTAGTGACGGTGTTGTTACGTGGGTCTCCTTCCTGCACTGGATATTTTTGTACGCTAGTGACGGTGTTGTTACGTGGGTCTCCTTCCTGCACTGGATATTTTTGTACGCTAGTGACGGTGTTGTTACGTGGGTCTCCTTCCTGCACTGGATATTATTGTACGCTAGTGACGGTGTTGTTACGTGGGTCTCCTTCCTGCACTGGATATTTTTGTACGCTAGTGACGGTGTTGTTACGTGGGTCTCCTTCCTGCACTGGATATTATTGTACGCTAGTGACGGTGTTGTTACGTGGGTCTCCTTCCTGCACTGGATATTTTTGTACGCTAGTGACGGGTGTTGTTACGTGGGTCTCCTTCCTGCACTGGATATTATTGTACGCTAGTGACGGTGTTGTTACGTGGGTCTCCTTCCTGCACTGGATATTTTTGTACGCTAGTGACGGTGTTGTTACGTGGGTCTCCTTCCTGCACTGGATATTATTGTACGCTAGTGACGGTGTTGTTACGTGGGTCTCCTTCCTGCACTGGATATTTTTGTACGCTAGTGACGGGTGTTGTTACGTGGGTCTCCTTCCTGCACTGGATATTTTTGTACGCTAGTGACGGTGTTGTTACGTGGGTCTCCTTCCTGCACTGGATATTTTTGTACGCTAGTGACGGGTGTTGTTACGTGGGTCTCCTTCCTGCACTGGATATTTTTGTACGCTAGTGACGGTGTTGTTACGTGGGTCTCCTTCCTGCACTGGATATTTTTGTACGCTAGTGACGGTGTTGTTACGTGGGTCTCCTTCCTGCACTGAATATTATTGTACGCTAGTGACAGGTGTTGTTACGTGGGTATCCTTCCTGCAATGGATATTATTGTACGCTAGTGACAGGTGTTATTATTTTGGCGTCCTTCCTGCGCTAGTTATTATTGTTCGCTAGTAACAGGTGTTGTTGTATGGGTGTCCTTCCTGTACATGACAATACGGTGCGCTAGTAACAGGTGTTGTTGCATGGGTCTCCCTCCTGCATTGGATAATACGATGTGCTAGTGACAGCTTTTATCAAATTAAACCTCTGACATGGCTATCGTCTACTTCTTCTGATTTGCTCATTAATTTAGTACATTTATTGTGGAAAATGTTTAAAATCCAATTGGTTAAAATGCGTTTCATGTAGAGAATTTAATATGCATTTCATGTACTTTATGATGAGAAATATTTTAAATCCCATTGGTTAAAATGCGTTTCATGTAGAGAATTTAATATACATTTCATGTACTTTATGATGAGAAATATTTTAAATCCCATTGGTTAAAATGCGTTTCATGTAGAGAATTTAATATACATTTCATGTACTTTATGATGAGAAATATTTTAAATCCCATTGGTTGAAACGCATTTCAAGCCCCAACTTGTTTTCACGAAATTAACGTTTTTATTTTTATTTTTTCATCGGTTATTTTAAAAAATAAACGGTGTTCCTTTGGTTTCTTTCTTTGGTTGTCTTAAAAAAAAACAATGTTTCCTTTGTACCTTTCTTTGGTTGTTTTACAAAATGAACGGTGTTTCTTTTCTTTCTTTCCTTGGTTGTTTTAAAAAATGAACGGTGTTTCTTTTCTTTCTTTCCTTGGTTGTTTTAAAAAATGAGCGGTGTTTCTTTTGTTTCTTTTTTTGGTTGTTTTGAAAATAGAATATTGGTTTGCTTCTTTTTTTGGGTACCTCAGCTACCTGCTGGTGATGCCGACGCTGCTGCGGGTGTACAGCAACTACAGCAGCAACAAGATGGTCACGTCCGCCGTGGAGTTCGGCGTGAAGCAGCTCTACATCCTCCACCGCAAGCCCTTCGTGCTCCAGATGCTCGGCTCCGTCGCCTCCATCCTCGACTCGGACGAGCATGCCACTTATGGCGATGCTAACAAGGTCTGGGGTTACAGCCTACCTCTCCTCTAGTGTGGCTTTATTTGCTCTGTTCACAGCCCACCCCTCCTTTAGTGTGGCCTAATTTGTTCTGGTCACAGCCCACCCCTCCTTTAGTGTGGCCTAATTTGTTCTGGTCACAGCCCACCCCTCCTTTAGTGTGGCCTAATTTGTTCTGGTCACAGCCCACCCCTCCTTTAGTATGGCCTTATTTGTTCTGGTCACAGCCCACCCCTCCTTTAGTGTGGCCTAATTTGTTCTGGTCACAGCCCACCCCTCCTTTAGTGTGGCCTAATTTGTTCTGGTCACAGCCCACCCCTCCTTTAGTGTGGCCTAATTTGTTCTGGTCACAGCCCACCCCTCCTTTAGTATGGCCTTTTTGTTCTGGTCACAGCCCACCCCTCCTTTAGTATGGCCTTATTTGTTCTGGTCACAGCCCACCCCACCTTTAGTATGGCCTTATTTGTTCTGGTCGCAGCCCACCTCTCCTTTAGTGTGGCCTAATTTGTTCTGGTCACAGCCCACCCCTCCTTTAGTGTGGCCTAATTTGTTCTCGTCACAGCCCACCCCACCTTTAGTATGGCCTTATTTGTTCTGGTCGCAGCCCACCCCTCCTTTAGTATGGCCTTATTTGTTCTGGTCACAGCCCACCCCTCCTTTAGTATGGCCTTATTAGTTCTGGTCACAGCCCACTCCTCCTTTAGTATGGCCTTTTTGTTCTGGTCGCAGCCCACCCCTCCTTTAGTATGGCCTTATTTGTTCTGGTCACAGCCCACCCCTCCTTTAGTATGGCCTTATTTGTTCTGGTCAAAGCCCACCCCTCCTTTAGTGTGGCCTTATTTGTTCTGGTCACAGCCCACCCCTCCTTTAGTGTGGCATAATTTGTTATGGTCACAGCCCACCCCTCCTTTAGTGTGGCATAATTTGTTCTGGTCACAGCCCACCCCACCTTTAGTATGGCCTTATTTGTTCTGGTCGCAGCCCACCCCTCCTTTAGTATGGCCTTATTTGTTCTGGTCGCAGCCCACCCCTCCTTTAGTATGGCCTTATTTGTTCTGGTCACAGCCCACCCCTCCTTTAGTATGGCCTTATTAGTTCTGGTCACAGCCCACTCCTCCTTTAGTATGGCCTTTTTGTTCTGGTCGCAGCCCACCCCTCCTTTAGTATGGCCTTATTTGTTCTGGTCACAGCCCACCCCTCCTTTAGTATGGCCTTATTTGTTCTGGTCAAAGCCCACCCCTCCTTTAGTGTGGCCTTATTTGTTCTGGTCACAGCCCACCCCTCCTTTAGTGTGGCATAATTTGTTATGGTCACAGCCCACCCCTCCTTTAGTGTGGCATAATTTGTTCTGGTCACAGCCCACCCCTCCTTTAGTGTGGCCTTATTTGTTCTGGTCCCAGCCCACCCCTCCTTTAGTGTGGCCTTATTTGTTCTGGTCACAGCCCACCCCTACTTTAGTGTGGCCTTATTTGTTCTGGTCACAGCCCACCCCTCCTTTAGTGTGGCCTTATTTGTTCTGGTCAAAGCCCACCCTTCCTTTAGTGTGGCCTTATTTGTTCTGGTCACAACCCACCCCTCCTTTAGTGTAGCCTTATTTGTTCTGGTCACAGCCCACCCCTCCTTTAGTGTGGCCTTATTTGTTCTGGTCATGTCCTGCCTTTCTGACGTGTCCTTATTTGGTCTGGTCACATTTTTTCGCTCTAGGGTGTCCTCATTGGCTCCGTTGTCACACACGTCACACATCACCACTCTAGTAAGTGGTTCTTTGCTCTCGTCACATCCACATCTTGGTCGCTCTCTTGCCTGTCACAATGGCGTACTGATCACTATGGCGTACGGATCACTATGGCGTACTGATCACTATGGCGTACTGATCACTATGGCGTACTGATCACTATGGCGTACTGATCACTATGGCGTACTGATCACTATGGCGTACTGATCACTATGGCGTACTGATCACTATGGCGTACTGATCACTATGGCGTACCGATCGCCGATCACAATGTCGTACTGATCACAATGGCGTACTGGTCACAATGGCGTACCGATCACACCTCCTCTTGGTCACTAACTTCCGGGCACTCTCAGGTTTCCTAATGGACTTTTGTAAGGACTGTATGTTGCTGTGCGTGGGCCTGTGCACCTCGCAACTGAATTGCAATACAATAAGCAAAGCAACACTCGACTCACCGAATGTTAATCTGAAATTAACACTTTGATGGTAAATGGTTAAACTGAACTGCAATATTCAACTTAAATTTAAAGAGGGGAGCTATTTTGAAGCTAGCAAACATTAACTGGATCGTACCTCCATTCGGCTTTAAGTACTTACGAAAATTCAGTTTGTAACTACAGGTCGGTCAGCAGCAGTATGAAAATCCCCCTCGTAGTCACCGGCCGTGCACGTTGTGGTCAAAGTAATAATACAACTCTGTTGCTGTGTGGTTCGGTCGTGGAGAAGCTGGATTTTACCAATATTCGAAAGATCTAAAATGTGGGGTCTCGCATGTTGCCACCTTACGTTTATTTTTTTAACCATGCTGATAGAGAGAATAAGGGCCTTTTAATAAGAGAAAGAATGCGAGAGCAGTGTAATAATTATCTCATTTTTATGGATTCCCATTGGGAAGTGACGTAACACTTTGACAATAAGAAGACCTTTAAATAACGTGCGTACTTTCCGCATATTGATAGCTTGTGTAGGGATGTATCATTACTTTTGCCAGAAGGCTAGGGCTGAAGGGGTGAGTATATCAACGGGATGTTGGAAAAATTCTTTGAATATTAAATATTCATCGACTATTGGACGATTAAGTTCAAATTTGATCGCTATCCTGTTGTAAGGCGCGCGTTGTCAGTAATAGGTAAATATCACCATAAAGCGCCGTACAGAAGGTGCTCACCAGGGGACAAACTCGAGCCGCTACGTCTGAATATTTTATTTATTCGCAATGCAGCTTAATATACCAAAGTTTAATTAACTTTGATATATCAAGCTGCATCAAGCGACCTTTTTACTCGTAGTAATTCGAAAAATTTTCAAGTACAACCCAATTGACTTCTCGATCTGCTAAAGCCGCGACGTCGGAACGATCTTTGCTATATTTATTTGCAATGCAGCTTGAAATATCAAAGTTTATTCCCTCATAGCAAATCTGAAACTTTTCAGGTACAACCGCGTCGACTTTTCGATCTGCTGGTGTCAATGGAGCGCCTCCACGAGGACCCTCTGTACATCCTGGACCTGGTGACGCTGAACAAGCCCTTACGAGCTCTGGACTTCTGCTACCACGACGAGTCGGACAACCTGCCTTTGCTGGAGACCCTGGACATGTGCGTGACGGTGGTGGCCTTCTCGGCGGACAGCAAGCGTGGCCACCAAATGCTGACCATCCTGGACGCGACCCTCAGCATGATCATGCAGCACGTGCGCAAAGTGAAGTCCTCGAGCAGGGACGGCAAGCAAGAGCGGGAGGTGATCCACCACATCGCCGTCTCCATCAAGACCATGATCATCAACTGCGAGCCGCTCGCCAAGAACTACACAGGGCCCCAGCGACCCGCCGGCGAGGGTAAGGGGTCCAGCAGGGTGAACTACGGACGGTCCTCTCGGGTGCACGGTCCCCCCATCGAGCCAGACGACGACAGCCACTCCAAGTACTACGGCGACTCGCGCCGTCATCAAAACTACGAGAGGGACGCTGAGGACTCCGAGGTCAGTTGCTATGCCCGTGCTAACTCGTGGGTAAATTTACTGAAATAGGTTCGTGTCTAAAATGTAGCAGCCGCTTTGTTGAACTGCGAAAGACGAAGCTTTCATCTCACTTGCTTTTGAATTTGCTCTTGAATTTGCTTTTGAATTGGCTTTTTATTTGTTCTGGAATTTTCTATGGAACTTGCCCATGAATTTACTTTTGACAAGTACGGGAGAGCGGGAGACCTCTGCATGTCATCATTACTTGAATGTAGCTTGCAACTTGAGAGTGTCTCTACCGTCATTATTGCTATTGCGAAAAAGAGTATAATGCACTTTTTTTTAATTCAAGTCAAAGATTTACGAATATTTTTGAGCCTTCAGAATGAGCATTGTAATTATGTGATGTTGCGCATGAACTTGATGCTTTTTCTGTATGGTAGAAGATAATAGTAATATCGACGAGTAACTTCTGAGGAGTTGAATCGCTGAGATGTGAGGTACCTAATTATTGCATCGTTTTGTGCGTTATTGTGGTGCGTTCTGCCTCCCGATTTCCCTCTGTTTTGCTGTTCCATTCATCATAAAAAAGTCAAATGGAGCCAGCGTACCCGTTTTGAAGGTTCCTCTCCCTCTCCCTCGCCCTACAGACGCAGAGAGAGGGATTCGTGAAAAGATCAAACAAACATAAAATGGGTTAAGCCTTTGATGAATTTTGCGTTGGAATATACCTACGTATCATTCTGATTTAAATTTCCCCCTTAAGAAAAAAATAAGACGCTTCCCTATCAGCGTCCTTCCCACAATTAACTTCCCCCCTCTCCCGGCAGGCCGTGCGCGGGGAGTTCCGGCGCCCCCGCGACACCCTCTTACACGTGGTGGCAGAGTTCCTGACGAAGAGCTCGGCGCGGCTAGCTGAGATCAACAGACGCGGCCACGACCCGGACCTCCTCGACACTAAGTGTCATCTGGTGTGTTGTTTGTTGTGGTGGTGCATTATTGTGGTGGTGCTGGTGTATTGTGGTGCAGGTGTGTTATTGTTGTGTAGGTGTATTATGGTACTGCTGATGAATTATCGTAGTGTGTACTGCTGCGAGATTTCCTCCGTTTCACATTTGACTCACGATGCGCGCACAGCGGCTGGCGGAGGTGGCGCACACCCTCCTGAAGGTGGCGCCCTACGACCCCGCCACCATGGGCTGCCGGGGCCTCGTGCGCTACATGAACGAGATCCTGCCCTACCCTGACTGGTCCAGGGAGGACCTGCGCCCTGCCCTCATCAACATCCTCCGCAGGCTCGACAAAATGTTCAACAAGATCGCCAAAAACTCTTCTATCCGCGTAAGCTCGACCTTAAAATATTGTATTTGTTGTGAATCATTTTCCAGCCGCGTAATTTGGACATGTTTGTAGATTACTTTCCAGCCGCGTAAGCTCGACTTTTTCTTCTTGTCTTTGATATGAAATACATACTTTCAAGCGGTATAAACTGGACCTGTTTTCTTTGCTGTAGATTACGTGTAAAGTGCTTTGTTCCAGAGTGAAATATTCCGCAGTAGAAACGGGCTCATCTTTTAGGGCATTCAGTACAGCTTGCGAAGTTCGATGAAACTGGGCCGCCAATTTTTTAATTCTTGCTTCGTCCAAAACTAACGCAAGTATATCATTATGCGATCCAGGTGACTTTATTACTGTTTATGAGCGCTAACATCTTTTATTAAATTTGTTTGTTAGGAGCATTGCTCTGACGTATGACTGATGCAACACATGAGCATAACTGATGCAACACCTGAGCATAACTGATGCAACACCTGAGCATAACTGATGCAACACCTGAGCATAACTGATGCAACACCTGAGCATAACTGATGCAACACCTGAGCATAACTGATGCAACACCTGAGCATAACTGATGCAACACCTGAGCATAACTGATGCAACACCTGAGCATAACTGACGCAACACCTGAGCATAACTGATGCAACACCTGCGCATAACTGATGCAACACCTGAGCATAACTGATGCAACACCTGAGCATAACTGATGCAACACCTGAGCATAACTGATGCAACACCTGAGCATAACTGATGCAACACCTGAGCATAACTGATGCAACACCTGAGCATAACTGATGCAACACCTGAGCATAACTGATGCAACACCTGAGCATAACTGATGCAACACCTGAGCATAACTGATGCAACACCTGAGCATAACTGATGCAACACCTGAGCATAACTGATGCAACACCTGAGCATAACTGATGCAACACCTGAGCATAACTGATGCAACACCTGAGCATAACTGATGCAACACCTGAGCATAACAGATGCCACGCCTGCCCTCAGCGCCACACGGACTGGAACGCCGCTGCGGTGCTGCTCAAGGGCCTCTTCCTGACCCTCTCCAAGTTTCCCTTCATTGCCCACCTGCCCCACCTCAAGCTGGTGATGCAGGTGTGCCAGGTGAGCCGAAGCCTGCCCCACCTCAAGCTGGTGATGCAGGTGTGCCAGGTGAGTCGCGGCCTGTCCCACCTCAAGCTGGTGATGCAGGTGTGCCAGGTGAGTCGCGGCCTGCCCCACCTCAAGCTGGTGATGCAGGTGTGCCAGGTGAGTCGCGGCCTGTCCCACCTCAAGCTGGTGATGCAGGTGTGCCAGGTGAGTCGCGGCCTGTCCCACCTCAAGCTGGTGATGCAGGTGTGCCAGGTGAGTCGCGGCCTGCCCCACCTCAAGCTGGTGATGCAGGTGTGCCAGGTGAGTCACGGCCTGCCCCACCTCAAGCTGGTGATGCAGGTGTGCCAGGTGAGTCGCGGCCTGTCCCACCTCAAGCTGGTGATGCAGGTGTGCCAGGTGAGTCGCGGCCTGCCCCACCTCAAGCTGGTGATGCAGGTGTGCCAGGTGAGTCACGGCCTGTCCCACCTCAAGCTGGTGATGCAGGTGTGCCAGGTGATTCGCGGCCTGCCCCACCTCAAGCTGGTGATGCAGGTGTGCCAGGTGAGTCACGGCCTGCCCCACCTCAAGCTGGTGATTCAGGTGTGCCAGGTGAGTCGCGGCCTGCCCCACCTCAAGCTGGTGATGCAGGTGTGCCAGGTGAGCCGCGGCTTGCCCCACCTCAAGCTGGTGATGCAGGTGTGCCAGGTGAGCCGCGGCCTGCCCCACCTCAAGCTGGTGATGCAGGTGTGCCAGGTGAGTCGCGGCCTGCCCCACCTCAAGCTGGTGATGCAGGTGTGCCAGGTGAGCCGGAGCCTGGTCCACCTCAAGCTGGTGATGCAGGTGTGCCAGGTGAGCTGCGGCCTGCCCCACCTCAAGCTGGTGATGCAGGTGTGCCAGGTGAGTCGCGGCCTGCCCCACCTCAAGCTGGTGATGCAGGTGTGCTAGGTGAGCCGGAGCCTGGTCCACCTCAAGCTGGTGATGCAGGTGTGCCAGGTGAGCTGCGGCCTGCCCCACCTCAAGCTGGTGATGCAGGTGTGCCAGGTGAGTCGCGGCCTGCCCCACCTCAAGCTGGTGATGCAGGTGTGCCAGGTGAGCCGGAGCCTGGTCCACCTCAAGCTGGTGATGCAGGTGTGCCAGGTGAGCTGCGGCCTGCCCCACCTCAAGCTGGTGATGCAGGTGTGCTAGGTGAGCCGGAGCCTGGTCCACCTCAAGCTGGTGATGCAGGTGTGCCAGGTGAGCTGCGGCCTGCCCCACCTCAAGCTGGTGATGCAGGTGTGCCAGGTGAGTCGCGGCCTGCCCCACCTCAAGCTGGTGATGCAGGTGTGCCAGGTGAGCCGGAGCCTGGTCCACCTCAAGCTGGTGATGCAGGTGTGCCAGGTGAGTTGCCACCTGCCCACCAAACGCAAAGCTACACGACCAGCACAAAGCAACACGACCAGCACAAAGCAACACGACCAGCACAAAGCAACACGACCAGCACAAAGCAACACGACCAGCACAAAGCAACACGACCAGCACAAAGCAACACGACCAGCACAAAGCAACACAACCAACACAAATCAACACAACCAACACAAATCAACACAACCAACACAAAGCAACACGACCAACACAAAGCAACACGACCAACACAAATCAACACGACCAACACAAATCAACACGACCAACACAAAGCAACACGACCAACACAAAGCAACACGACCAACACAAAGCAACACGACCAACACAAAGCAACACGACCAACACAAAGCAACACGACCAACACAAATCAACACGACCAACACAAAGCAAAACGACCAACACAAAGCAACACAACCAACACAAAGCAACACGACCAACACAAAGCAACACGACCAACACAAAGCAACACGACCAACACAAAGCAACACGACCAACACAAAGCAACACGACCAACACAAATCAACACGACCAACACAAAGCAACACGACCAACACAAAGCAACACAAACAACACAAAGCAACACGACCAACACAAAGCAACACGACCAACACAAAGCAACACGACCAATACAAAGCAACACGACCAACACAAATCAACACGACCAACACAAAGCAACACGACCAACACAAAGCAACACAACCAACACAAAGCAACACGACCAACACAAAGCAACACGACCAACACAAATCAACACGACCAACACAAAGCAACACGACCAACACAAAGCAACACGACCAACACAAAGCAACACAACCAACACAAAGCAACACGACCAACACAAAGCAACACGACCAACACAAATCAACACGACCAACACAAAGCAACACGACCAACACAAAGCAACACGACCAATTCACAAAGCAACACAACCAACACAAAGCAACACGACCAACACAAATCAACACGACCAACACAAATCAACACGACCAACACCAAGCAACACGACCAACACAAAGCAACACGACCAACACAAAGCAACACGACCAACACAAAGCAACACGACCAACACAAAGCAACACGACCAACACAAAGCAACACGACCAACACAAAGCAACACGACCAACACAAAGCAACACGACCAACACAAAGCAACACGACCAACACAAAGAAACACGACCAACACAAAGCAACACGACCAACACAAAGCAACACGACCAACACAAAGCAACACGACCAACACAAAGCAACACGACCAACACAAATCAACACGACCAACACAAATCAACACGACCAACACAAATCAACACGACCAACACAAAGCAACACGACCAACACAAAGCAACACGACCAACACAAATCAACACGACCAACACAAAGCAACACGACCAACACAAAGCAACACGACCAACACAAAGCAACACAACCAACACAAAGCAACACGACCAACACAAAGCAACACGACCAACACAAATCAACACGACCAACACAAATCAACACGACCAACACAAATCAACACGACCAACACAAAGCAACACGACCAACACAAAGCAACACAACCAACACAAAGCAACACGACCAACACAAAGCAACACGACCAACACAAATCAACACGACCAACACAAAGCAACACGACCAACACAAAGCAACACGACCAACACAAAGCAACACGACCAACACAAAGCAACACGACCAACACAAATCAACACGACCAACACAAAGCAACACGACCAACACAAAGCAACACGACCAACACAAAGCAACACGACCAACACAAAGCAACACGACCAACACAAAGCAACACAACCAACACAAAGCAACACAACCAACACAAAGCAACACGACCAACACAAAGCAACACGACCAACACAAAGCAACACGACCAACACAAAGCAACACAACCAACACAAAGCAACACGACCAACACAAAGCAACACAACCAACACAAAGCAACACGACCAACACAAAGCAACACGACCAACACAAATCAACACGACCTACACAAAGCAACACGACCAACACAAAGCAACACGACCAACACAAAGCAACACGACCAACACAAAGCAACACGACCAACACAAATCAACACGACCAACACAAAGCAACACGACCAACACAAAGCAACACGACCAACACAAAGCAACACGACCAACACAAAGCCACACAACCAACACAAAGCAACACGACCAACACAAAGCAACACGACCAATACAAAGCAACACGACCAACACAAATCAACACGACCAACACAAAGCAACACGACCAACACAAAGCAACACAACCAACACAAAGCAACACGACCAACACAAAGCAACACGACCAACACAAAGCAACACGACCAACACAAAGCAACACGACCAACACAAATCAACACGACCAACACAAATCAACACGACCAACACAAAGCAACACGACCAATACAAAGCAACACGACCAACACAAATCAACACGACCAACACAAAGCAACACGACCAACACAAAGCAACACGACCAACACAAAGCAACACGACCAACACAAAGCAACACGACCAACACAAAGCAACACAACCAACACAAAGCAACACGACCAACACAAGTCAACACGACCAACACAAATCAACACGACCAACACAAAGCAACACGACCAACACAAAGCAACACAACCAACACAAAGCAACACGACCAACACAAAGCAACACGACCAACACAAAGCAACACGACCAACACAAATCAACACGACCAACACAAAGCAACACGACCAACACAAAGCAACACGACCAACACAACACCAGTTACACTCGGCTTCATGAGTGCCCACTATAAAATGACTGGCATCTCCTGCAAGTGAGTAAATCCATGAAATTTTGTGCCTCTGAAGTGTATTTTTCTCGATCTAAGTTTATTAAAACTAAGTCCATATCTTTTCCTCATTTTCACGTTATTTTTTCGATCTAAGTTAACTTAAATCAAAGTTTATTTCTTGTAAGAAAATTAATTATTTTTACATTATTTTTTCGATGTAAGTTAACTAAAATCAGTATTCATTCCATTAATTTTTTTGTATTATTTTCTTGATCTAATTTAACCAAAATCAAAGTTCATTTCATTACATTAATTATTTTCGCATCATTTTCTCGATCCAAGTTAACCAAAACCTACGTTGATTTCTTTTCATTATTTTCTTTATCGATGTTAACATGAAACGCAAAGTTCATTTCTTATCACTGATTTTTTGCGCTTTATTTCTCGGTCTAAATTGACCGTCCCCAAATGTCCTTCTCTTCATTAATTACGTACTTCCGCCCTGAAATTCTCTTCATTAATTACGTACTTCCGCCCTGAAATTCTCTTCATTAATTACGTACTTCCGCCCTGAAATTCGAATCTTCCTTTCGCCAGAGCCTGGTGCTGGGGGAGCGGCTGTGGGAGAACGAGGGGGCAGGAGTGCTGGGGGGAGGCAGCAGCGTGGGGGGAGCATTCGGCGGAGGGGGAGGAGGGGGAGCCGTGGTGGGGGTATTGACTCCCCCCCAACACTTCTGTTCCATGGTCGTCAAGACCATCGCCCTGCACATCGTGGCTATGGGGGTGAGGGGGAGTTGTGTGCCCAGGTGTGCTGGGTGCCTAGAACTGCCCATGTGTGCTGGGTGCCCAGTACTGCCCAGGTGTGCTGGGTGCCCAGTACTGCCCAGGTGTGCTGGGTGTCCAGTACTGCCCAGGTGTGCTGGATGTCCAGTACTGCCCAGGTGGGCTGGGTGCCCAGTACTGCCCTGGTGTGATGGGTGCCCAGTACTGCCCAGGTGGGCTGGGTGCCCAGTACTGCCCAGGTGGGCTGGGTGCCCAGTACTGCCCAGGTGTGCTGGGTGCCCAGTACTGCCCAGGTGTGCTGGGTGCTCAGTACTGCCCAGGTGTGCTGGGTGCCCAGTACTGCCCAGGTGTGCTGGGTGCCCAGTACTGCCCTGGTGTGCTGGGTGCCCAGTACTGCCCAGGTGTGCTGGGTGCCCAGCACTGCATGTTACATGAGGCTATCACTCGTTCTTTTCTTCACATTTACGATAAGATATAAATACGCTCAAAGTTTTAATTGACTTCCTTTAAATTTATTCTCCGTGAAATGATTTTTCCTTAATCGTTAACGAAAAAGTTCATATAATATCGCACTCTTCTGAAACATTTCTCTAAGTCTAGCTTGAAGCTTAATGATTTTATTTTCATCCATTCAAGCGTGGTGTTAAGGAATAACTACGTACCATCAAGCACACGCTTCGTTATGCTCAATTCAAGTATAGTGACCTTGCATGAGTTAATCGCAAAATCATGAATATCAAAGAAAACTTAACTTTGCATAGTGATATTTCGGAGATTTTTATGCAGGGTAATGAAAATGAGTTTCCATAGTTTATATCTTGAGGCCATTTTTCTTGTCCTCCACGTACTGCACTATTGTATCGAGTTGTTTCGCTTGTGTTATTCAGAATTCTGCAGTCCACTCCAATCTCGGAAGCGTTTGAAAATTGTGCACGAATTGCAAGCGATATCACGGTCGTGTGAAAACGTCCGCTGCACCGCGCGATATGGGAGAATCTTAAGCGTGTTATCTGTTTTATTCAAAGAACTCATTTGGTTGAGAATCCTTAACGTGTTTTCTGAACCCCTGATTCAAAGAACACTTACATGCCATTACCAGCATACTACATACGTAACCTAGTCACATAGCATATGTAATAGGTAGTATTTATACTGTGTGTACTACACAAACATGGTCGGTCTCCTGCGTCAAGTGTACAATTACGCACATGCAGCGTGCGTGTGACTGCATACTTGCCTGAATTCTCAAATTTTATTTAGAAAAGGATCTAGTGTGAGGTTTTCAGCCTGAAAAACTAGCGCGTGACGTAACTCTGAGTGTACTTTGATCGCCAGCCCTACCGCTAACACGACCGAAATTCTTGCAAAATTTTACCATAGGTCTCGGGTGACACGAGTCGGGCAATTTATCTAAAATAAGGCAAGTGATTAAATTAAGTTAACACTTTAACTGCAGCAACTAAATATTAAGTTCAACCCCAAGCTGAAATTTAAAGTCAATTGTAGTAAGCTATTTGGAAAATATCGGGCATGAACTGGATCGTACTTTCATTTTGCTTTGATTAAATATTTATAAAAATTGATTTTGCGACTACTGGTCGGTCAGCAGCCTTATGAAAATTACCTCCGTGTACCACCGGTGGCGCACGCCGCAGTCAAAGTGTAAATAATACGCTACGTGTACTTCTACTTGACTAGCACAACTCTCTTGTGAAGTTACTTTCATAGAAAAGAGTATTGTTGACAAGCGTGATACAAATTTAAAATGTTCCTTTTAATATGGTTCTCCTTTTCATCTTAAGCGCGAGATTGCTTAAGAATTGACCAATTGGGAATACAAGCTTAAATATATATATGCTTTTTTTGGTTTTGATATCAAGTTTGTGAATGGAGAGTAAAGTGAATTTGAAGTTTTTAATTTTGTTGTGTAACGATGATGAGGATCATAGACCATTTTATGCAGACCACCGTCAAATGCATTAAACTTCAGCGTGGCTCTGCCACGCCAGCCTGCACTCATGTTCATTTCTCCTCCATTTGTGATCCTGTCCGCACCCAAGCTAGGTTGTTCTCATACATCAGGTGCAACAAACAGTGAAGTGAAGAGGGAGGCTTAAGCGTTGATCCATAAATGTTTTAATTGCGTGGCTTGTTTGTGGGCCGTGTACGCCGCACCGGCTATATACTGTATAGAGCAGTCCGGTGTAAACTAAAGTGTACAGTTATATTAATTATAGAGCAGTTATAGTTAATACACATAGTAAACCTACCATATTATATCGTATCTTGTGCCGCATTATTTTACAGTCCTACCATATTACACGGTGAATTAATAATTTTACCGTTTTACCATGTTATACCATATATTAATAATTTTACAATCTTCCCATATTATACATATATCAATAATTTTACAATCTTCCCATACTATACCGTATATTAATAATTTTATAGTCCTACCATACAACGCTATATACGAGTATTAATAACTTTACAAAATCCTCCCATATTATACCAAATACTAGAAGTTTTACAGCCCTACCGCATAATCTGACATAATGCCATATTGTATGTAAGAACAACCTGGTACCATTGCCCAACTCGTACACTGCTCCTTCTGGATTGCGTTATGTCTGAAGTGAAAGTGTGGAAATTTTCTTTTAATTAGATTTATTTATTTGTATTTTTTACTTGAACATATATACTAAATAAAAAATGTTTCTTTTAGTCAGTAAAAAACTTTTTACTTGAATCATTTGTCGAGTGAGCCTACGCAGGTCGGCCCTAATTATTCATCACTTGGCCTCGTGATATTTCACCATTTTTGGCTCGAGTTACAAAGAACAGAAGCATACTTCCAGTTGGCAGAATACTTTCATTGTTTGTGTGTTTCCCTTCCAGGATAGTGTGTTCCGTGTTGTCTGTGTACCATGTTTTCTTCTCCACATGTTGTTCTCTGTGTGTTCATGTGTGTTCTGTGTTCCCTCAGATGTTCAGCGATGTCACTGGGGTGAGCAAGTGGCAGCAATTTTCTGCCTTCCTCACTACATACATATATATCTACATATATTCCACCCACTGTATATGGCCATGTATCTTGCGTATCTTTACTCGATGTGTCTTGTGTTCAGACTCTGCCCCATTGTCCGACTGCTGCATCATCTTCTTATAGAATTTTAATGTCTTGAAAGCATACGCTTCTCCGTCTAACTTTTCGCCGTCACGTCTATTATTCTGGCCGCCCGATGCGAAAGGTATACTTGTGCGGCTCAAATCATAGATGCTTCGGCGAAAATGTCAGACTGGGTTAGGAAGCAAGTAATGTCGTTCGTTAGATTTGATGTGCGGGCGCTCGTAAAATTCATTTCTTTGTTGCTTTATGTTGGTGTCAGCATTTTGTTAATGGGTAGAAAAAGTTAAATGCGAAAACGAGGCGAGATGTACGTATTTCTGGTGTTGCAATAGTTCAAATGAGAGTTCAAAGTCTAGTTACCCCCAGAAACAGTTAATGAATCTGTTAATGAATCTGGAAGCTGCTGCTTCCATAAGGTTTTTCAGATGAAATAAATGTACGATGAGACTAGAAATTACAGGACTAGAAATTACCGCGCCAGCACGCTTAAATCATAGATGCTTCTGGGGGTGACTAGACTTTGAACTCTCGATACATAAGGGAATAAAAATATATCTGTCGGGACAGTGCGCGCCTGCTTTCACTGTGCCAAGCATTGCTTTCGTTGGGCTTCGATCATCTTTTAGGGTGATCGATAGCTCGGTCGATAGCGTGCTGGCGCGGTAATTTCTAGTCCTGAGTTCGGGTCTCGCGAACTCCTCGTACATTTAAATAAAAAGGTTGTAACACTAAAAGACACACTGATAGAATTAAAATTTGGAACGTACCATTTAGTACAAGTCTAGTTTTCTCATTTGGATGTGTTGTTTTAGTAATACTAGTTTCATATCACAGTCATAAAATAATTACCACCCAGACGAAAAGCAACTCTGTTGTGATACAGAATGTCAATTGAAACTCCAGATTATCTTCGGTTTTAAGATTTCGTTAGGTTTAAGCTATAGAGGGAAAAATTAATGTAATATGTATTCGAATGAATGCGTCGTTTCTACTCCTCAGTAACTCAAAAATGACGATACCTTTTTTTCGACCAAATTTTTTTCTTTAATATCCATGGTTCTCTTCCATCCCAGCCTGGTGCTTCTCCAACCCAGCCTAGTGCTTCTCCAACCTAACCTGCTTTTCCCAACAATACGAACTGTGTTCCTTATGCATCCTCTTTTTAGATGCATAATGGCATCTAACGTTCTTCTGCCTCCAGCAATGAGGCATAAGAACACTGCTCATCCTTACAAATACCAAGTATTAAAACTTTTCAACGAGTGCGAGAACACTTGTGTGTCGGTCGCCTGAAAGATGAAACAGCGTAAGAAACTTGTAGAGAGGAAACCACCATCAATTTAGGCAAGTTAAGGGTTGCTTCTGTCATTTTACGTGAGTTGGAGGCTAGAGTTTTTTACCGTACATTCTGGCTATTTAAAAATTGCTCTTTCACATTTAGACAAAAATGGCCCCCTATGTTTTCACGAATTAAAAATCCTGCTATAGATTTTGATAACTTGACGGTTGTTACAGTCATTGCATACAGTAGAGGTTGATACTTGAATTTAGACAAAGCAAAGGTTGCCACGTTAATTTAGACAAATTAGAGCTTGCTTATCTCATTTTATAAAAGCTAAAGGTTGCGAACGTCAATTCAGGCAAATGGACGTTTGCTGCTTTGTACTCGTATTTAAACAAATTAGATATTGCTAGTCGGGAAAAGATAAATTACATCGAGGTTGCAATGTCAATTCATTTAAGTCAGAGAATACTTCTGAAAATTCAGCCAATTTGGGGTTACCAAATTCCGATAAACAAATTATAATTAAGAAAAAGGCAAGCATCAGAGTGGAGCCAGGTCAGAGCAACCAATACTTACGACTGAGAGCTTCGACACCTACCCAGTCTAACTTTTTCGCCGGAGCATGCCTGTTTTTCGCCGCCCAAACGATTTAAAAACTTGGGCGGTGAAAAACATGCATGTAGGCGGCGAAAAAGTTAGACTGGGCTAGAACGCTGACTACTGAAATTGCTCTGTTTGAATGTGTTCATCTGGGCCTTATACTGAACAAGCGCCAGTATCATCGCATGGACATGGATTTGATTTTGCTCCTTACATATGTGAGTGATGGCATTCCTCTAAGTCATCGTTGTACAGTGATGGCATTGCTGTAAGTCATCGTTGTACAGTGATGGTATTGGTATCCATTGTACTGTGGTGGCATTCGTGTAAGTCATCGTTGTACAGTGATGGCATTGGTGTAAGTCGTCATTGTACAGTGATGGTATTGGTATCCATTGTACTGTGGTGGCATTCGTGTAAGTCATCGTTGTACAGTGATGGCATTGCTGTAAGTCATTGTTGTACAGTGATGGCATTGGTGTAAGTCGTCATTGTACAGTGATGGTATTGGTATCCATTGTACTGTGGTGGCATTCGTGTAAGTCATCGTTGTACAGTGATGGCATTGCTGTAAGTCATTGTTGTACAGTGATGGCATTGGTGTAAGTCGTCATTGTACAGTGATGGTATTGGTATCCATTGTACTGTGGTGGCATTCGTGTAAGTCATCGTTGTACAGTGATGGCATTGCTGTAAGTCATTGTTGTACAGTGATGGCATTGGTGTAAGTCGTCATTGTACAGTGATGGTATTGGTATCCATTGTACTGTGGTGGCATTCTTGTAAGTCATCGTTGTACAGTGATGGCATTGCTGTAAGTCATTGTTGTACAGTGATGGCATTGGTGTAAGTCATTGTTGTACAGTGATGGCATTGGTGTAAGTCTTCATTGTACAGTGATGGCATTGCTGTAAGTCGTCATTGTACAGTGATGGTATTGGTGTAAGTCATTGTTGTACAGTGATGGCATTCGTGTAAGTCGTCATTGTACAGTGATGGCATTGCTGTAAGTCGTCATTGTACAGTGATGGTATTGGTGTAAGTCATTGTTGTACAGTGATGGCATTCGTGTAAGTCGTCATTGTACAGTGATGGCATTGCTGTAAGTCGTCATTGTACAGTGATGGTATTCGTGCAAGTCATCATTGTACAGTCATTTTTGTCTTATATGAATTACTTCACCCTACCGCCTCCTTGTGTACGTGTGTGTATGTGCGTAGGTTCCTGTGTGTGTTGGTTTCAATGCGTAATGCCGTACGTTTCCTGTCTTTATCATGAAATATTTATTTTCATATTCGTATGAGTGCACGCGGTATGCGTTTTAATAGTATATTCAGTATCGAATTTTCTTCGAATTTTATAGACAAATTAGCCTTCATATATACATAGTTTCCCTCGACTCTTGAATGGTGTACCTGTAATTTTGTTCCAATCCCTCCACCTAATTCTGATCCCGTTGAAATTCCACTTGTCAAATTCCTCGAGCAGTTTCTATAACCTCAAACCAGCGAATTTTCCTTGAATAAAGTTTATTAATTTTATTTTAATATTCTGAAAATTTTTCTAGTTTGAACGCTTACGAAGTGTCCCACCTGCTATAAAAAAGGGAAATTGCAAAAGTTTTCTTGTGGAATCCCGACCCGACACGATTAGTGACGGGAAACTGAAAACAAATAATTTAATGGCCGCGAATATTTTGTGGGACGACAAAACTGGCAGGTTTGAATTTTCAGTTTCGTGTGTGGCGCTCATCGCTCTTTTTACGCTGAAAATCAGCCTTGAAACTGCAAAAGTTATCAGACCTTTTTATTTTGTTATAATTCATTTTTAGTAGCATCGTCATGTTGTGTTAGGATTTTATCGATGAATGCTTGCCTCTTACAAGATCCTCGTGTTGAATGCCTCAGTTTTGTCTTGTGCAACCTCTTGTGAAACTTTTGTTTTGAACGTCGTGTTCTGAATGTCTTGCTCCTCCTCCCTGTCTCTAGACAGCCTTTCCTGCCTTGCACTCTGTGACCTTCCATTGTTTACCCTATTTTGGCCCTTGTTACGTGCATATTTAACTTCAATATTATACTCGATGTTCAAAGTTCTTACTTGTATACCTTTCTTACTACGGTTAGCATAGTTAGTTTAGGTTAGTCAAGCGTCTTGTTATTGAATTTTTGAGATATTTTAGTGTGTGCTAAGTTTAACTTCAATTAGTGGAGTGCTCATTACTTAGTTTAACTTAAAGGAGTGCTTAGTGGAGTGATTAGCTTAACTTCACTTAGTGGAGTGCTCATCCAAAAGGACTGACATGCTTCCCTCATTTTCCCTTAGACCCACTTCCGTTTTTCATTCCGATGTCCGTATGTGCACTTCCGTCAACTGTTTCTATTTCCGCAGATTCGATTTCATCTTTCATTTCGAAAGGTCCACGTCTGCGTTCCATTCAAATCACACCATTTCAGTGTTCCATTCAAATAAGACCAATTTTCATCTTCTTTCCGACATCCGTAGGCGAAATTCCGTCTTCCTTTTCAATGTGCGCAGGTTCACCCAGTATGGCTCAGCCTCCACGTCGGTGGGTCCTTTGTTCATACGTCTTTTGGACAACTGCAGGCCACAGCTCCAGGTTTAGGAATAGTGTTCGAGAATTAAGTTACTTTCTGCTCCTGTTTATGCCATCCATATTCTGCCTTGCCTACCAGCGCCTCACTATAAGATGTTACATTTATTTATATGAATTAGGTCTACGTGTTTTACTAGTGCATTTGACCAGTTTTTACCTGAATTAGGTCTATGTTATTAACAAGTATAATTGAACATTCTTCTATCTGAATTAGATCTACGTTGTTTACAAGTGTAACTGACCAGTCTCTTATCTGAATTTGGTCTTCGTTATTTACAAGAGTAGTTGAACATTGTTCTATCTATACGGTATTTACAACTGTAATTGCACCTATTCGGCCTCTGAACTGCGTTAAAATTTCTTCCTACGACAATTGACCGAGCAATATTCCCCCACTTAACGCAGTCTTCAAGCAGTTTAACTGTGTACCCACCCCTATGCACATCTTTCTTGCCCTTCCAGCTTGCTTTGAACCTTTCGTTTTGTGTAAGCCTTCATTTTCATCGACCCTCTTGTACTTATTTCACACACTGGACCGTCTGTACCGTCTGAGACATCATGTATAGCTTGCTTTTATGCTATTGTACCATTTTTCTCACTCCTTTGCTTTAATTTGGCTGGTCATCACCCAACTTATTGCACCAGCACCAGCCCATATCGCTACTGCACCAGCAAATTTTACCCCTGACTGCTTACGATTCTGAAGGACTTCAGTACTTCTCACATCCCCTATGCCTCATACGAGGTCATGGTTATTCTATCTCCTAATCTCACGTGAGCACTTAGTGTTCATTTCAAATATTTTACATTTTATCTTTTTTCATTCCATTCAATCAGGATATGCTTTATTTACTCTTCTTCGTATAGTTCACTATGAGCCTTTTCCCTTAGTGTTTATTTCAATTATTTTATCTCTTTTCATTCCACTGTATCAGGATATGCTTTATTCACCCTGGTTCATTTCACTCACTAACGAAAACCGCCCACCAGCAATAGTCGGGTTTGTCGTACCCACCCAACCCACTTCGGCTTGATCTCAGCCCTGATCTCAACCCACTTCAGCCTGATCTTAGCCCTGGCGTTGCTTCCCCTTGGGTCTCTCGCATCTGTTCCACCCACCTTGACCCATTTCTGAAAGTGTGCTCACCTACCTTTTATCGCGCTAACCCACTTTCCACTCACTCGTCTAGGTGAGCTACTCCCTGGAGCAAGCATGCGGTGGGTCGGCCGTACTGCCCACCCAGGAGCGGGCAGAGAATCTCATCATGAACCTCCTGTTGCCTTTGTGTCTGCGAGTGGGCTGTGGCAGAAAAGGTGGGTTTTCGGGGAGAATGGCCTGGAAGTAGTGTGCTCGGCAGGCGTGCTGCCTCTGTGTCTGCGAGTGGGCTGTGGCAGAAAAGGTGGGTTCTCTCTCAGCATGGCCTGGAGGTAGTGTGCTCGGCAGGCGTGCTGCCTCTGTGTCTGCGAGTGGGTTGTGGTAGAAAAGGTGGGTTCTCGGGAAGAATGACCTGGAGGTAGTGTGCTCGGCAGGTGTGCTGTGGGTGAGCTACAGCTTGAAATACCTGCCCTCTGCTAGTGGACAGAAATAATGCCCACTTGAGTGGGCTGTTTGATTGTCGGGTTCGACACTTCGGTTAAAAAATCAGAAGGGGGTTGGAGGTCGTGGGCTGTGGTGTGTGTGTGTGTGTGTATGTGGGTGTGCGCGTGTATTTGAGATAATCGGCTGTGTGTGAAAGTGTTTGTGTGTGTGCCTGTGTTTGAGATAATGGGTTGTGTGTGTGTGTGTTTGAGGTGGTGGGCTGTGTGTGTGCGCGTGTGTTTAAGGTGGTGTATTGTGTGTGTAAGTGTGTATATGTGTGTGCGTGTGATTGAGGTAGTGGGCTGTGTGTGTGTATATGTGTGTGCGTGTGCTTGAGGTAGTGGGCTGTGTGTGTGTGTGTATGTGTGTGCGTGTGATTGAGGTAGTGGGCTGTGTGTGTGTGTATATGTGTGTGCGTGTGCTTGAGGTAGTGGGCTGTGTGTGTATATGTGTGTGCGTGTGCTTGAGGTAGTGGGCTGTGTGTGTGTGTATATGTGTGTGCGTGTGCTTGAGGTAGTGGGCTGTGTGTGTGTATATGTGTGTGCGTGTGCTTGAGGTAGTGGGCTGTGTGTGTGTGTATATGTGTGTGCGTGTGATTCAGGTAGTGGGCTGTGTGTGTGTGTGTATATGTGTGTGCGTGTGTTTGAGGTAGTGGGCTGTGTGTGCACATGTTGTGAGTGTGTGAGTCGCAGTGGATGAATTTGGAAATGGAAGTTGGTGGTTGAAATGTTCAGCTTCGTAAACCTGGGCAAATTATTCAAAATATTCATCAGAACAAACATCAATATGAGTAAAAACAAATGAGTGGTAAGTTGGTCGAATGTGAGTTGGTTGTGTTAAATATTTAGGAATTATCGTTCGTATGAGGTAAAATCAACCTGCTCTGCTAAAATTCAACGAGTGTACTTGTTCGCTGTGTGTAACTCTGATGTAATGGAAAATTATAGTAAAGCAAATTTACCCCGGGTAATGAACGCGAGTAATAAAACTAACACATAATTGGTAACTAAGTCTTAATTAGTTGTGTTGATGCGAGTAATAAAACTAACACATAATTCGTAACTAAGTCTTAATTAGTTGAGTTGATGCGAGTAATAAAACTAACACATAATTCGTAACCAAGTCTTAATTAGTTGAGTTGATGCGAGTAATAAAACTAACACATAATTGGTAACTAAGTCTTAATTAGTTGTGTTGATGCGAGTAATAAAACTAACACATAATTGGTAACCAAGTCTTAATTAGTTGTGTTGATGCGAGTAATAAAACTAACACATAATTGGTAACCAAGTCTTAATTAGTTGTGTTGATGCGAGTAATAAAACTAACACATAATTGGTAACCAAGTCTTAATTAGTTGTGTTGATGCGAGTAATAAAACTAACACATAATTGGTAACCAAGTCTTAATTAGTTGTGTTGATGCGAGTAATAAAACTAACACATAATTGGTAACCAAGTCTTAATTAGTTGTGTTGATGCGAGTAATAAAACTAACACATAATTGGTAACCAAGTCTTAATTAGTTGTGTTGATGCGAGTAATAAAACTAACACATAATTGTAACCAAATATTAATTAGTAATAAATCTAATACATAATTCATTACGAAATGTTAATTAGTGGTGTACCGTGCAGACGTGCCGAAGCTGCGTCAGGTGGACCTGACCTACGCCCTCTCAGTGTTGCTGTTCGCCATCAACCCCCCGCTGGCCAAAGTGGGGGGCGGCCCCCACCCCGGCGTGGGGGGTGCAGGAGGAGTGGGGGGCAAGTCGGGGCTGGGGGGCGTGACGGGGGGCGCCGTGTCGGGGGACCAGCGCCAGGCCTCCTGGTCCCAGATCGACTCCCGTGGGGCCATCTACCCTAAGCTCAGGCCCACCCTCCTCAGGGCCGCCTTCCTGGGTGCGCTGCGGCCGTGTCTTTTGTTCCAATTTAAATTGTTTGAGTTGTTTTAATTGTTTCTGTGTTGATGCTCTGTATGTATTTATAACACTGTACATTTTGTATGTTTTGGACGATGTTTTTGTTCTACTTGACATTGTTTAAGTTGTTGATGCTCCATATGTTTATTGTGCCTTTTATGCTCTTTGGAAGACATTTTTTGTTCAAATTTAAATTGTTTTAGTTGTTGATGTTCCATATGTTTATTGTGCCTTTTGTGCTTTTTGGGGGATGTGTTTTGCTCAAATTCAAATTGTTTAAATTGTTTTAATTTTTTTAAGTGTTGGTGCTCTATATCTTTATAATACTGTGCCTCTTGTGTGCTTTGCAGGGATGTATTTTGTTTGAGTAATGATGCTCCATTTATTTATGTTCAAAACGGTTATGTTTACAATGGAGAGTAATCTTAAATGTTGGTCTTTAAAATGGTAGAATGTTGGTGTTCAGGATGTTAGGTATTAGTTTTTCAAATTTTAATTTCCCAAGATGTTAGACATTAATGTTCAAAGCGTCGCGTATCAATGTTCAAGATGGCATTAAATTAAATTACGATCTTCGAAATTTTGGATGTTCAAATTTGGAATGTCAGACGCTATGTTCAAAATCCTAATTCTTGAGATGTTACCCCAAAAAAGTTATTGTTCAAAAATAACATTGATGTTTTCGATCGTTTTTTAGGTGAAAATGTTCAAACTTTGACGTTAGCTGAAAAAATTGAATTTATCTGCATGTTAGAGCACCTGCATGCATTGCGTGTGAGGTGAGATAATGAGATATTAGAACACACTTGATTGTGTCAGTAAAAACACAAGACTTCTTTTGGGCACTGATTGCTACTTTTCTAGCGTCAATCCCTCAGGGGTATACAACTATTGTGTTTATGGGAATTAGCGCTCCCAGGGGGATTACGTGAGGGCCCGAGCTAAAGGTTAGGTAGGCTTTCGTTTTGTTAAAATGAAATATTTCTTGTTTTGTTACGGACCACCTTTTTTCGGTTCACTGCTGTCCTGTTTTTCAGCTCCTACTTCTTTCTTTTTCAACTTTGATCTTGTTTCATGAACTTCTTTCTTATGTTACTGCTTCTATGCCCTTTCTGCATAGATTCCGCGTTCCCTTAACTCCATACTAAATGGTGCCTTCCTACTTCCTCTCTTTGGATCGCATTTGGGGCTGATAGGGAGGCCTCAACTAACAATGATCTAATCCAATCTGTATGTCGAGGCAGCATGTGCTGGTGTGGCGCTCTTACAATTTTCGCGGAACTAAATATCGAGCGGCCAGAGCTATTGGCGCAATGTGCTGATCTAAATAACCTTAAAGTGCTTACCTGCGCCGAACTGCAGGAAACCAGTACAGACATAACGCCAATTTTTTCTAGATGTTTTATTTGAAGAACTTTCTGCGGAGGAGTCAGCTTCTGCTGGAATTCTTAGCAAACGAAAATTCATTCATTGTGATTTTCTCAAACTTCTAACGCTCAGCTACAAAAAAATTCCTGTACATTTCTAGCAAATTTTGACATTGTTGAAGATTGAGTTTTGTGACTTTTCTGTCCAGTTTCCCTCCGCCTCTTTGCACAAATTTGTCACGGACTGTCGAGCGCGACTTCCACTTAACGCATGTTCCTACTTCAAATAGCTTTCTCCTAAATTCTAACATATTTACATCCCACTTCAAGTCGCCTTTTCATGAATTTTAACACATGAGCAGGTCTGAAGGTGATGCTCGTGTGCTTCGAGAAGCAACTCTCGAACGACTGGCTGCGCATCCTGCACTGCCTCAGGTGCTCAATGTATAGTAGTTTTGCCCAATGCATATCGCGTCGTAACAATCCTTTTAATATCAGTAATTGATGGGTCTTTGTTAACTTACTTTAGAAAATTTTGTCATGATCCGTCCGGTATCAGTAAGTTGATGTTTCTCTAATTAACTTATATTTGGGAAGTTCTACATAACTATTTGGTATCAGTAAGTTGATGCTTCTCTTACTAACCGATTTTTGGGAAGTTTTTGGTATTTTTCTGACGCCTTACTAGACGTATGCAATTCGCCCTGACTGCAAAAGCTCGCGTTTAAAAAAAATATTATCATTATTACCACATACACTTCAGAACTTCCCTTTTAACAGCTTCTTGCCTCAGGTTTGCCTCAAAAAAGGCTTGATTTGAGAGAGCTGTCAGTGCTTGGCCAGTTGAAAATTCCTGTGTGAGTTCTTCAACCTAAATTATAATGATTTCTGTGTTCTAGGGACTTGGACAGCAGAGGCCAGGTGGGACATGCCTTCTGGGACTTTCTGGACTTCACTGCTACGTACCGCACGCCTCTCTTCCTCCTCATGAGGCCCTTCATCCTCTGCAAGGTGGAGAGGGAGGGTAGGGTGGAAGGGGGGGGGGGTTGTTGAAGAGGGAGGGTGGGGTGGGGAGGAGGGGTGGGGGGAAAGTTGGCAAAAGGGTCTTGGTCACCGTTGCCGAGTGGTTAAGAGCGCGCCCTTCACGCGAAGATGTCGGCAGTTCGAATCCCGGCAGTGCCGCCCGGTGTTTCTCCCTCTTGGAAAATGGGAGAACTCAGCCACAATTCCCCACTCTACCCAGGTGTCGGAAATGGGTACCGGTTTAACCGGGGGTAACTGGCATTGAATCCTGGTGTTACTTATAAGTCATTTGTAAAATTAATATACTAGATGATATGTATCGGGCTTGATTGGAATAAAGTTTGTTTTTTGAGCCACTTCCTAATGTTGCTTCCGCTGCTTTCTGCAGTTTTGTTTTTTTTTCAGCTAAAAGACAGGTAGCCCTTCCTTCGCCGAAATTAAAGTTTTTTGTCTTGTTACGGACTATCTTTTTTTTTCGGTACACAGCTGTACTATTTTTCAACACCTACCATTTTCTTCTTCAACTTCTATCTTGTTTCATGAACTTCTTTCTCAATTTATTGTTTATTTGCACCTTGTGCGTAGATTCCACGTTATTTTAACTCCATACTAAATGGGGCCTTCCTCCTTCTTCCCTTTGGAACGCCTTTGTTGCGGTTAGGGAGGCTTAAACTAACAACTAATCTAATCTAATCCTTCCTCTCTTTGAAACGCCTTTGTTGCGGTTAAGAAAACTTGAACTAACATCTTATAAACTGGTGTGCAGTTGAAGTGCTC
Source organism: Morinoia aosen (assembly GCA_030386875.1). Taxonomy (NCBI): domain Eukaryota; kingdom Metazoa; phylum Arthropoda; class Malacostraca; order Amphipoda; family Talitridae; genus Morinoia; species Morinoia aosen. The sequence goes on from CM059573.1 coordinate 6,661,827, forward strand.
TGACGCCACCTCGGAGCACTACCGGGGGCTGGTGAAGGGGAGGCTGCTGGGGCTGACCCTCCCCAGACCTCGCTCCAGAGGCTCCTTGCTGCTGGACCTTGCCAGACAGGTCAAAAGTCTCAAGGAGGAGCTCACCTCCTCCAGGCTGCTCGGTGAGCTTCAGGTCGTGCCTGGTGATGTTGGCAAAAGTCTTGACGTGTGCTTGGTTGTGACGCTTGTCGAATACAAGAATTAGCAGATGGTTGTGATGGTTATCGAATACAAGAATTGGCAGATGGTTGTGATGGTTATCGAATACAAGAATTGGCAGATGGTTGTGATGGTTATCGAATGCAAGAATTGGCAGATGGTTGTGATGGTTATCGAATGCAAGAATTGGCAGATGGTTGTGACGGTTATCAAATGCAAGAATTTGCAGATGGTTGTGATGGTTATCAAATGCAAGAATTGGCAGATGGTTGTGACGGTTATCAAATGCAAGAATTTGCAGATGGTTGTGATGGTTATCAAATGCAAGAATTGGCAGATGGTTGTGATGGTTATCAAATGCAAGAATTGGCAGGTGGTTGTGATGGTTATCAAATGCAAGAATTGGCAGATCGTTGTGATGGTTATCGAATGCAAGAATTGGCAGATGGTTGTGACGGTTATCAAATGCAAGAATTTGCAGATGGTTGTGATGGTTATCAAATGCAAGAATTGGCAGATGGTTGTGATGGTTATCAAATGCAAGAATTGGCAGATGGTTGTGATGGTTATCAAATGCAAGAATTGGCAGATGGTTGTGATGGTTATCAAATGCAAGAATTGGCAGATGGTTGTGATGGTTATCGAATGCAAGAATTGGCAGATGGTTGTGATGGTTATCGAATGCAAGAATTGGCAGATGGTTGTGATGGTTATCGAATGCAAGAATTGGCAGATCGTTGTGATGGTTATCGAATGCAAGAATTTGCAGATGGTTGTGATGGTTATCAAATGCAAGAATTGGCAGATGGTTGTGATGGTTATCAAATGCAAGAATTGGCAGATGGTTGTGATGGTTATCAAATGCAAGAATTGGCAGATGGTTGTGATGGTTATCAAATACAAGAATTGGCAGATGGTTGTGATGGTTATCAAATACAAGAATTGGCAGATGGTTGTGATGGTTATCAAATACAAGAATTGGCAGATGGTTGTGATGGTTATCAAATACAAGAATTGGCAGATGGTTGTGATGGTTATCAAATGCGAGAATTGGCAGATGGTTGTGATGGTTATTAAATGCAAGAATTGGCAGATGGTTGTGATGGTTATCAAATGCAAGAATTGGCAGATGGTTGTCCAAACTTTGTGTTGCTCGAGAATGTTATGTCAGTGAGGCTGTAACAGTCATCGGATTGTGCCATAGCGGACATTTGTAGGTAAGCAATAATTTGGGCATCACCATACCGTAGTGTGTGTGTACAGACGCAGTGTTGTGGTCATGACCATGTCATAGTGTGTGTACAGACGCAGTGTTGTGATTATGACCATGTCATAGTGTGTGTACAGACGCAGTGTTGTGGTCTTAACTATATACTGCAAAGTCTGTGTTAGGATGTGTTGACAAAAACTTGATCAGAGCTCCAGTCTCTTTTAAATTGAGGAAGTCACATTCATTTGCCTGGAACACTGGTTTGAGCATCTACTTTTGAAGTTGTCTCTGTATACTTCAGGTACTGAAAATAACTCTAAAAAGCCTCTAAGCCATTCAAAAAGTGAGTGAGAAGAGTGATCCAGTCATGATTGAGATGTCGGTGCTGTTTGTGTAATGCTCCGCATTTATCATGCTCAAATTCCTGTGTGACTGTGCTGGTTAGATTTTCAATTCTCAAACATAGGGAGGTCGTTTGTAATTAATTTTTTAGTTGATGATGGAAAAAGGTGTTGTAGTTTGGAGACACGGATATGTTTTATTTTAGAGCCGAGTTTATGTGGATTTTTTGAAGAAATTTATCAAATTTAAATGCGGTGTTTCCTCCTGCTTAGGTGCATGGTGATGAATAAGGCACTTTATTCTCCCTCCTTTCTGTACATCCAAAACCTCACACTACGTCCCTCACATGCTGCTTATTCTTAAGAGCTATCAACTGCCCGTTTGTTCGAAGTTCAACTGAAGTTTCTACATTTAGCGATCCTGAGTGCCTTTATTTAAGCCTTCCTAAATCAGATTTTTCTCATTCAAATCCATCACATTCTATGTCTGAAGTCACATCAAAACTAATAAGTAAGTCCTATGGCAAGCGAGTTGAGCAAACAAATCCAATTAATGACAGAATGCCTGATTTGACAAAATTTTCACCCACTGTCTTTTTAGGCTGGACTAGTGATCGGTGGTGCATTCAAATACCACACAAGGAGCCTCACTGGTGTTGAAATTCCTCACTGGTGTTGAAATTCCTCACTGGTGTTGAAATTCCTCACTGGTGTTGAAATTCCTCACTGGTGTTGAAATTCCTCACTGGTGTTGAAATTTCTCACTGGTGTTGAAATTACTCACTGGTGTTGAAATTCCTCACTGGTGTTGAAATTACTCACTGGTGTTGAAATTCCTCACTGGTGTTGAAATTCCTCACCGGTGTTGAAATTACTCACTGGTGTTGAAATTACTCACTGGTGTTGAAATTACTCACTGGTGTTGAAATTCCTCACTGGTGTTAAAATTACTCACTGGTGTTGAAATTACTCACTGGTGTTGAAATTCCTCACTGGTGTTGAAGTTACTCACTGGTGTTGAAATTACTCACTGGTGTTGAAATTCCTCACCGGTGTTGAAATTACTCACCGGTGTTGAAATTCCTCACCGGTGTTGAAATTACTCATTGGTGTTGAAATTACTCACTGGTGTTGAAATTCCTCACCGGTGTTGAAATTAATCACTGGTGTTGAAATTACTCACTGGTGTTGAAATTACTCACTGGTGTTGAAATTACTCACTGGTGTTGAAATTCCTCACTGGTGTTGAAATTACTCACTGGTGTTGAAATTACTCACTGGTGTTGAAATTCCTCACTGGTGTTGAAATTACTCACTGGTGTTGAAAGTCTCTTCCCTTTCCGCAAGGTGAGACAGAGGCGCGGCCCTCCACCTTGGAGGTGCAGAGCGAAGTGACTACTGGCCGACCTAAGAAGAGCAAAGCGACCGCTCCTGAGGCGCACCCCAACACTCGGCCCACCGCCTCCCCGCCACCTCCGCGGCAACGAAGAGGTCAGGCTTTGATGATAGCTTCATTTTTGTATAGGTCGTATTGACTGTGGAGAGTTGAGCAGGCTGCTTCTATTGGGCTATTGTCGTCGGGGTGGGTGGTGTTGTTGGTTACGTATCAGGCTGGGGTCTCTTGTATAGGTCTTTTTCACCGTGGACCGTTGAACAGTCATGTTTGCTTCTGTTGGGCCAATGTCGTCGGGTTGGTTTTGTTGGTTGTCATTTTAGCTGGGGTGTCATAGACGTGTGATGTTCCACATCAGTTAGCAGATACAAGTTGACGTTATTAGACCAATACCAGCATAAGCGCTCTTTTGCAGGTGGCCTCAATCCAGCTAATCTCACATTCGCAGGTGGACAAACGCAAACGATGTCATGATCTAACTGGTCCCTCTTTGCAGATGAACAGGTATTGCTTGCTCAACAGGTCCTGTTCTGAGAGACTGACATTAAGGCTCAACATGTCTACCTCTTTGCTAAGTATCCTTTTCTCGTGTGTGAGTTAAGAGCTTTTCGACATTGTTTCTCGTGGAAATCATGAGACAAAGAAATAATGTTTAAGTGAGGATTCTGGCGTACCTTGCTGACTTTAGAGCAGGAAAAGATCACCACGAAGCGCCTAGGTCTCTAAGGCAAATTATGCCCCGTGATCAGTGATGAATTCGCTATATTTATGCATCCGTTGAACTCCACATAGAAAACGCTAATGAAGCTTACATGAACAGGATGTAAAAAAAATTATGCCAATGAAAAATTGAGATTCCTGTTCAGAATCTCATTTTCGAACCGTTATGAAGAACTAGTCATTACCATACATACACTGATTTCAATTTTGTTCTACATTTTGACTCTATGACTTCATTAAAGATTTTTTGTTATGGCCATCGGTTAACGTCATTAAAAACTACATCAGGAGACCTTAGTGAGCTGTGTCAGCCGGAAGCAACGACTCGGTAAGCTTTGAAGAAATTAGAAAATGTCATGAGCTGTGTCGGCCTTCAAAAACTAAGTAAGAACTACAGAGGTTGGTTGTTTATAAGTCATGCATTGGTCAAGAATTCAGTTCCACCTGGAATTGCAGACTGGGATTGTCAGCTGCAGGTAAGCTGAGGCAGCAGGATTTGGTTCCGTCCAGCTCGTGTCCGTGAGTTCAAGCGTCTGTGTTTGTTGTTGTCGTCCACTGTACATACTCACCTGTACGTGCGTGTACATACTGCATTGACGTTTTTAATGGTTTCTGAATTGGCTTTCACTAAATGTTTCCATATAACAAGCATCTTGTCACTCTTATAACAAAGTAACCCTTCACTTACATGCTCTCTTTATTGGTATACTTTGTCAGTGTCGCCTTACGCTCATCCACACACACACAGGTTTTGTGTGTGATTCTCAAGTATGTGCTAGCGTGTGTGGATGTAAATGATTGCTTTGGTGAAAGATTTATTGCCTGCAGCCACGAATGTACTGAAGACTGTTTTCTTCGCGGTTGTTTTCCAGTATTGTTGTACTTTGACACTTTTCAGCACCTATTACCTTCTTATTCGACTTTGATCTGTTTCATAGTCTTCTTTCTCAGCTTACTGTTTCTATGCCCTTTCTGCTCAGATTTCGCGTTCCCTTAACTCCATACTAAATGGTGTCTTTCTCCATCCTTTCTTTGGATCACCTGTGTGGCGGATAGGGAGGCTAAAAATAACTAAAAATCTAATCTAATCTGTACTTTGATACTAGTTATCTCCAAAGCTCTATTTCTTTAACCTTCATTCATACTCGTATATGAGATTTCCTACATTCGTGTCCTTCTATACATACTTGCGTTTCCCTTCACTAGTATTTTCCAACGCTCGTGTTCTCCAACACTGGCATTGACGAAAAGTACTACCCTTCAACGTTGGTACCTTCTATCTTTTGTCAATTCAATCCTGTGGTTGCTAACATAGATAAAACTAGGTTTTATTCTGCACATGCATTCTCTAACATACTGCTTTCCAGTACCAACCTGCTCACACTATACAGTACTTAAAATTGCCCACTTCCAGTACGAGAATGTTGAAATAGTGACTTCAAATTGGTGTTTACGGGACACCAAACCCTTGTTGCTGGAGACTCGCCTTATCCAGTCCGGCCTCTATCATGCTGTTTCACTGCAGCTCCCAAGCATGCTCGAAATCAATTAGAAACGCTAGCAGCCATAAGGCCCATGTCACACTGAGCTAGCAAAGCAGCATCTAGCAAGCTCGCATGAGCTACCTACTGTAGATAGACTGCGAGACTAGCAGGTAGGAATATCATTGTCACCTCGCATGCTGGATGAAAGATACGAGTTCAGTGTGAAGGCAACGGCTCGTAATGGTGCTATTCCTACTTACCAGTCTCGCAGACCGTCTGCGAGATAGCTCATGTGAGCTTGCTAGATGCTGCTTTGATAGCTCAGTGTGAAATAGGCCTTAGATTGCACATCGAACACACGCTACGCAGTCCATTGACATGAATGACTGTCTTGACAACCTGCTAATATCCTTACTGCCAAGTTGAAAACGTTTAACGAGCTGCGAATGAGCGTCAATAATAAACCGGGTGTTACACTAGCATATTTCGACGGTCATTACTACGAGTTGACTTGCGGCTGTCATGCTTAGGTGCCTCACCGTACAATGACTGCGAGGAAACCTGCGGTGATAACTGTCGAAACAGCACAATGGATCGCCCGTTTAACGCGCGTGCGCGCTCGCGCGTGTGTGTTTGGGTGACATGTATGAGTGGATGTGTGTGGTGTGTGTGTATTCATCAGCTGCATTACGTGTATAACGTCTCATGTGTCGATGTGTCTACGGTATGTGAGAGCAGCTCTGTGTGCACCTACAGAAGGTATGAACAGCTCAATAGCTTCTAATAATTCTGCTCTAAATTGTAACAAATAATCCCAATAAAACCCGTTTTTAATGTTCCATCCATGTTTTGTACCCTTAAAAATGAATATAACTTTGTGTGTTGGTTGTGGTTCTTAATGATGTTCACTTGATTGGCAGGCTTTCGATGTGCTTGTTCTGGGCCAGGAGGGTCACTATAACGATGACTTTGTGCTTATCTATAAGAAAACTAATGACGGTCGGCTTAATATGCTTATGTTTTTTGCGTCTATTTATGTTAAGTTCGATGGCGACTGAAGAACTTCTGTTGCCTTTCAGAAGTGTGGATTACATTTTATGGTTATTGGTTAAGATTAGAATATAAGAATGATATTCACCGAACGTTCATATTAACGCTTCTAGTTTTGAACTGCTGGAATTCTTTTGAATTTGCCGCATGAGATGAGTAAAATAATGTGTTCATGACATAACATTTTGATGAAGAAAAAATACGTGCGCCCTTAAAATTAGGGTTGAGAATTCAACACATTTAAAAATTAAATTACATATGAAAATTTCATTAGAATTTGCCTATAATGATGAAGGCCTGAATTGTTTCTTGGAGGAAATTTCAACATCGTTGGATAAACACTTTGAGTTATTTAAATTAAAATACTTTGAGTTATTTAAATTAAAACACTTTGAGTTATTTATATTAAAACACTTTAAGTTATTTAAATTAAAACACTTTTAGTTATTTAAATTAAAACACTTTGAGTTACTTAAATTAAAACACTTTGAGTTATTTAAATTAAAACACTTTGAGTTATTTAACTTAAAACACGCCGAGTTATTTAACTTAAAACACTTTGAGTTACTTAAATTAAAACACTTTGAGTTATTTAAATTAAAACACTTTGAGTTACTTAAATACAAAATAAACAATTTCATCTGTCTAATTATTTTTCGACTAATCATTTCAAGTAATTTGTTTGTATAGTCAAAGTACCCTTTAAATTAGAACGTTTATTGATGAAATAAATGTATTGTTATCTTTTGTCACCTTTTTCAAGTTGTTGTGTGCGGTTGTGTACCATGGTTGCCGTGTACCATGGTTGCCGTGTACCATGGTTGCCGTGTACCATGGTTGCCGTGTACCATGGTTGCCGTGTACCATGGTTGCCGTGTACCATGGTTGCCGTGTACCATGGTTGCCGTGTACCATGGTTGCCGTGTACCATGGTTGCCGTGTACCATGGTTGCCGTGTACCATGGTTGCCGTGTACCATGGTTGCCGTGTACCATGGTTGCCGTGTACCATGGTTGCCGTGTACCATGGTTGCCGTGTACCATGGTTGCCGTGTACCATGGTTGCCGTGTACCATGGTTGCCGTGTACCATGGTTGCCGTGTACCATGATTGCCGTGTACCATGATTGCCGTGTACCATGGTTGCCGTGTACCATGGTTGCCGTGTACCATGGTTGCCGTGTACCATGGTTGCCGTGTACCATGGTTGCCGTGTACCATGGTTGCCGTGTACCATGGTTGCCGTGTACCATGGTTGCCGTGTACCATGGTTGCCGTGTACCATGGTTGCCGTGTACCATGGTTGCCGTGTACCATGGTTGCCGTGTACCATGGTTGCCGTGTACCATGGTTGCCGTGTACCATGGTTGCCGTGTACCATGGTTGCCGTGTACCATGGTTGCCGTGTACCATGGTTGCCGTGTACCATGGTTGCCGTGTACCATGGTTGCCGTGTACCATGGTTGCCGTGTACCATGGTTGCCGTGTACCATGGTTGCCGTGTACCATGTTTGCCGTGTACCATGGTTGCCGTGTACCATGGTTGCCGTGTACCATGGTTGCCGTGTACCATGGTTGCCGTGTACCATGGTTGCCGTGTACCATGATTGCCGTGTACCATGGTTGCCGTGTACCATGATTGCCGTGTACCATGGTTGCCGTGTACCATGGTTGCCGTGTACCATGGTTGCCGTGTACCATGGTTGCCGTGTACCATGATTGCCGTGTACCATGGTTGCCGTGTACCATGGTTGCCGTGTATCATGGTTGCCGTGTATCATGGTTGCCGTGTACCATGGTTGCCGTGTACCATGGTTGCCGTGTACCATGGTTGCCGTGTACCATGGTTGCCGTGTACCATGGTTGCCGTGTACCATGGTTGCCGTGTACCATGGTTGCCGTGTACCATGGTTGCCGTGTACCATGGTTGCCATGTACCATGGTTCATAACCCGTACCTTTCAATAGACATCTCGCCCTCCAGAATGCTGCTGTTGTGTGCTTCTGTCACATGTGCCAGCCAGCTTTAAAACTTACCTGCCACGGTTTAAGCGCAGTTATTCCGTCGTTGACCTTGAAATAAATACAAACGTAGCGTATAAGTACACATAATCATATTCGAGTATGTGCATGCCACCAACGTGCCAGCGCTGCCCAGCGGGTAGGAGTAGGCCGTGAGAGTATTGGCTCAATTTCATGTCTTCAATTCCTCAATTTCATGTCTTCAATTCCTCAATTTCATGCCTTAAATTCCTCAATTTCATGCCTTAAATTCCTCAATTTCATGCTTTCAATTCCTCTAGTTCATGCCTTCAATTCCTCAATTTCATGCCTTCAATTCCTCAATTTCATGCCTTCAATTCCTCAATTTCATGCCTTAAATTCCTCAATTTCATGCCTTAAATTCCTCAATTTCATGCTTTCAATTCCTCTAGTTCATGCCTTCAATTCCTCAATTTCATGCCTTCAATTCCTCAATTTCATGCCTTCAATTCACGCTTGGGAGACAGGATTCGTAGCGGTGTAGCTGGTGGCGAAAGTTCAGCCGACTTAGCAACCCTACGCGTTCTTTTTTTTTGAGGACAACATCACCAAGTTTGAGCTCTTTTCGAATAAAATTTGAGCATCTGAGCAAGACGCACGGCGCTCCAAGAACTCTCGCGGTCAGCTGCGCCGCTATGATGACGTGAATTATTTACGAATCTGATTCAATTTTCATGTTAATCTTGTCTTTCGTGCTGGAAATAAATTGTTCAATAGAGATATGTTCACGGGACTCTGGAGTAGGTAGAACCTCTTGTCAAGTTTTTAACCAATAACTGCAAGTTCTAAAAATTTAGGTTCTTAGTTTCTGTTTAGGTTATAAGTTTCAGTTAATTAACTCTAAGGTATTGCTGGGCCACGCTGGCACGTGTATGTAGCTGTTACCTGCCTACCTTTTTGTTCAGGCTTGCCATGTCTTTCTCTCTCTCACATTTGCCATTAGTAATGCTAATAGCACTAGTAATGCTAATAGCACTAGTAATGCTACCAGCACTACTGGGGCTCCTAGCACTTCTAGAGGCTTCTAGCGCTACTAGTCGTGCTGAATCTAGGCAATAGTAAAGAAATTCTTAAAGGCATAACAAATAAAATTTTGAAATGCCATGGAATTCTAATTTGGTTGAGAAAAAGGGTGAGCGAATCCAATGAGAATTTTCATACTTTTAGTTTCATAAAATTATTGTGATATGGACTTGCATCTTCCACAGTTGAGCCACCACTTAACTGCTATTTGCCTGTACGTGTTAACTCATGCATCAGCTTGCCAACATTCATTGCGTTGAAGACCTTTTGGCCGTCGAGTAAGCGAGTTTTTCCACTTTTCAAAATTCAATAAATGACATTTTTCTTTCGCTTTAATTAGTTGCATTGCACGTGATTCACTGAAAGTGCAACTCAATGACATAAGTTAAGGGGAATATCTTCGTCTTTTGGGAGGCTAAAACAAAAAGAGAGACATGATCAAGCAGCTGACATGTTGTTCAAGTTGTTAATCTTAGTTTGTTGTTGCGAAGGGAGCTCGTATTTACCTCTAACCTTAGTCGTTTAGATCGGTGCTGTGCTTCGTTCACCCTAAACCACTAAGCCAAGGGGGTACCTTAGCACTTTGACTGCGGCGGGTAAAACTGAAGTTTTATACTCAACTCAAATTTGAAGTCAACTATATAAAGCAATTGTGAAAATACCAAACATGAACTGGAATGTGCCTTCATTTAGTTTTTTTAAGCATTCACGGAAACTGGGGTTGTGACTGCTGTGAATTATGAAAATTCTGTCCGTATACCACCGGTGGCTCACGTCGCAGTCAAGGAGTTAAAATGGTACTTGTATTTGAACGAGACACTGACGGCACACTGAAGGCACGCACCACGCCACAGGGTCGGTCAGGTTTGGCCGGGCCGGTCTGCCCCCGGCCGAGCTGCCCGGGCGCCTGCAGCGCAACAAGGGCGCCTTCCTCCTGCGCAAACGCGCGTCTTCTGCCAACCTCATGGCGAGCGCCGCTGCTGTCGCGCCCACTCCGGCGGCCCTCAAGGCGGACCACAGACAGCTGACCGCTGCCGCTGCCTCCCTCCTGCCTACGGTCAAGCAGGAGGAGCAGGAGGAAGGTAAGATGAGCAGGGAGTGATATCTGCGGCAGGTAAGTGGTACGTTTCCTGCCCACCCTCAAGCAGGAGGAGCAAGAGGAAGGTATGATAAGCTGGGAGTGACATCTGCGCAGGTAAGTGGTACATTTCCTGCCCACCCTTAAACAGGGGGAGCAATAGGAAGGTATGATAAGCTGAGAAAAATTTTCAGGAGGTAAGTGGTACTTTTCCATCCCTCCCACAAGTAGGAGGAGCAGGAGGAAGGTAAGGTGAGCAGGGAGAGAATTTTCAGGAGGTAAGTGGTACTTTTCCTGCTCCCCCTTAACAGGAGGAAGATAATATGAGCCGGAACACAATTCTATGACAGGTAAGTAGTACATTTCCTGCCCACCCTCAAACAAGAGAAAGGTAAGCTGAGCAAAAGAAAAATGCTGGAGGAGGTGAGTGATATTCTTTTCTGTAAGCAAAATTCTTTGTAGAAGAGTAACAAATCAAGATGGTTGTAAGACGCAAGAAGAGAAGTCGGTAAAGGGTCATTTGCTTACCCTTTAACACGATGTGGGTTGAAGGCACAAGAGCCAGAAGAAGGCATCATGACAGAAGAGTATTTCTTACCTGCCGCAGGTAGGTTGACATTTTCCAGTATTTTTTGTGTGCTCATTTAATGAGACTTTGAATAATTCTCATCGAAGCGAGTAATAAGGTAGGGCAAATGAAACATCGACTCGTGCTCCTCTAAATTTATTCTACTATAACGCTGGAGGAGTTGTTCCTGACCTATACTATAGAGTTGGGATGAGCGAGGTCGCACTACTGCGATGCCGTTACTGCTTCACTTTTCCAGTGTTATAAACTTATGGAACGGGCTGTTATGTGAGAGCAGAGAGAGAAACCTCGATGACGAGCAATCGTTAGAGTACAGGCGCGTGGTGGTTGGTTTGCTGTGGTGCCGGATCGACGTACGATATTCGTACGAGTTGTTCGAACTTTTCTGTGAGCGCGAGTAACGAGTTGCTGACAGCCGCTAAACATGCAATGCATCGTGGTTGTGATAGTTCTTGGACATTCATAAACTGCATCTCACTGCCTGAATACCTCAATGACTTAGGTGGGAAAACAAAAAGCCTAATAACAATACCTGGTTAGACGTATGAGGAAACTCGTTTTCATAATGAGAAAGATTAATTCTGAAAGCATTGGTTTTCTTTATTTACAATAATTCTCAGAATATGATTATTTTTATTTATGTGTACTTTGAAATTTTTACGCCTGTTTTGTGATTAACAATTGCTATTTATTGGAATTTCTACACTCTAATTATTGAGCGACAGAGTTTTTTAGCTGACAATAAAAACTATTTTAAACGAGAAAACATTTCGTGTGTTGAATTTCTAACCTTGATCTAAAAGCGGTAATGACATGCATTCAGTTCCTGAAGAATGTCGTATGAACTATAATTTGAAGGTAGATTTTAGAAATTAGATTTTACTGCGTTTATAATTTTATAATACTGTACTTTGAAGTTTATGTTTCGAGGAATATTTTGTGCTCTCGAGCTGCTACCTACCGTCGTAAATTCTAGTGTAGGGAGAACGTGCACATCTGCGAGCTGAAAAATCCGTGTAACTGGAATATGTTAACCTGGTAGAACTTGAGGCCGCTCCAGGCGACTTGTATAGCAAAAGCATTGAAAAAATCGAAAGTGGTCGATATATATCTTGGTGTAGTATGTTATTTTCGTGAATGAATATAGTTGAACTTTTTTCGGCTATGCTATCATTTTTAAACTCAAAGTTTATTGAATGATATTTTGCATTTTTCTTCGTTGTATTAGACGCCAAGCAAATGAGCAAAGCTTTTTTCCTCGGGCCCCTGGATGAAATGCAGTTCTTAGTGAACTATTTGTAAGTTGTGTATTTGGTTTTTATTTTTTGATCTCAATCATTGGTGGTGTTTTTGAACTATTGTTGACGATATAGCTTATTTTTCTTTCAGAATCAGGCATAAAAAAAATTGAACGTTCCGTCCAATTTTTTGGACGCCCGACTCAGAAACAAAATTGAGTAATCCTAAATTTATCAGCGCTGAATTTTTTCGACTGTATACATTAATGGGCCAACGTGGGGGTGTTTGAACCTAAAAAGGGTCAACACTTCCGATGCTTGAGTTGTTGCCGAAGCTCGCAAAATAAGGTCTTCACGCAGCGGGGAGGTTGCTCAGCCTCTTGCTTCTGTGCTGACGCTGCGGACACCTATTCCCCTGAACAGTAATATGCACTTTATTTGCATACAGTACGGAACAGAATGTGCTTATCCCCCTGAAGGTGAGACAGAGAGCTTCACAAGCCCCAGCAGCCCCCCGTGCGAGGGCGGGGCCGGGGAGGAGGGCTCGGCAGGGGAGCGCAGTGCCCTCACCAACAAGCACAGGCTGCAGCGCCAGATGGCGCAGAGCAGGAAGACTTTTCGTCTCAGGAGGAGCAAGCGCGGCCATGGCGAGGTACCTGAACAGTTTAACACTTTGGTCGCGGCGTGACCCAGTGGTGGTCACTGATGGGTTTTCATAATGCTGCTGGCCGACCAGCAGTCACTAACTGAATTTCGATAAATGCTTAATGAAACTAAATAAAAATGCAATCTAGAAAATATTCGCTATGTTCAAAATTGATCTCTAAAGTCAACTCTAATTTGAGTTGAGTATTGAACTACTGTTTAACCCGCCGCACTTAACGTGTTAAAACGTTTGTTGCAATGTGTGCACACGGAGGAGATTTAGGTAATGTTTAGACTGACCAGTAATCACAAACTCGAGCTTTAAAAATTCGTGATCATTGTTAAATGAAAGCGCGATTCAGGTTATGTTTGCCATCTTCAAAATTGCTCACTACAATTGACTTTGAATTTGAGTTGGATTCTAAAATTCAGTTTAACCCGTCGCGGTCAACGTGTTGACACTTTGACCGCGATGAAGTTCAATATTCAACTCAGGTTTAAATTCAAATGTGGTAAACAATTTTGAAGATGGCAAACGTTAGTTAACTGGATCATGTCTTTATTTAGCATTAATTAAGTATTTTAAAAAGTTGAGTGTACAACTTCAGGTCGGTCAGCAGCATTATGAAAATCCCCTTTGTGGCCACCAATGGCTCACGTTCCGGTCAAAGTGTTACAATTTTTTGTGCATGTGTTGATGGGTTTGTAGAGTTAAGTAGAAGAAAGTATTCCGATTATTTTAGTGTACCAATTGCAGAGAGAACCTTACTTTACAGACGCCAAAGATTTTTTTAGAACTAGGTGGGTGACAAGTCTAATATGTATTATTTCTTATAGAATCTGTACGGCTATGTGCTCTTTGAATTGCCTTTCCGGGTAGCAGCTTTTTTCTCATTCTGATGTTGGTGACAGCCTGATGACAGTGCCAGTCTGTAACTGTGGTTGTATTAGTAAAAAATCTAAGACGGTAAAGAGTTGATGTTTCGATGTGTAAAATGCTTATTATGATGGTTATGTGACCTAAAATATATGAGATCTGTAGGAATGTGACGAGGGTGTCACTCGACGAAAGAGAACGTGCTTGAACATTTCCGATGTATGATATGTTTATTTCATGACCACATGGCTTCAAATACAGCAGTAAAAGGTGACTGTTTGAGACCAGTGTATCGCAGAGTGAGAGGTTTCTTAGTGGTCTCGCTCCCGAGATTTATCTACTGATTACATCAGAAAAGAGCGTGCCCATCATTACCTCAGCTTATTTATGAAAAGCCGCTACAATTTATGAATCTGTAGTGGGTTCAGTGAATAAAAATATGAGGTTTCACTTTATTTCTATGTGTGTTCTTTTTGGAGAGATAGCTAGTTTTTCAAGTTCGAGGAGAGCTGCGACTTCAGTTCTTTTCTGAAGTGTTGACTTTTGAGTGCGAGAGGTGCTTGTGAGCAACCGCTGTTATAACTACGCCTAGTTTTAATAGCATGCTGATCCGCACCTCATTAATTAATAAGCCATAGTAGCTTGAAGTTTTAAAAAGTAATGTTTTCTGGTAAACTGTGCTCTCCTAAATAGCGCAGTGTTTTAATATGCACTGAGAGCAAGAATGATTTGTTCAAACAACGCAGTGTTTTGAAATCTATTAAGAGCAAAAATGATTCGTTCAAATGACCATGGATTTATCTACTGTGAGTAAATGCCCACTGTTAATCTACAGTGTTTAATATCTACTGTTAACCTACAGTGTTTTTATATCTACTGTCAATCTATAGGGTATTACTATCTATTGTTAATGTATGGTGTTTTAATACCTATTCTTAACCTATAGGGTTTTCATGTCTACTGTTATCCTATAGTGTTTTCATATTTACTGTAAATCTATAGTGTTTTAATATCTACTGAGAGCAAAAAATGACACTTGTAGCTGCAGGTCGTTAATATATCCTCCCCAGTCTCGCGGCTCGGAGACCTCCGACGTGGACGCCAGCCAGACGAGTCTCGCCAGTGGGGGGGAGGCGCACCCCGAGTCCCCTCTAGGGACGAGTGACAGCCCCACGCCGGGGGGTGTGAATGGGGCTGAGGGTGTCAAAACGGCCTCATCTGGGCGGGACAGACCGCGTGAAGGTGGGGCTCTTCTCTAATAGTCATTAGTATTCAAATCTAATGCACGCTAGGGACTTCAGTATCTTTTCTAATAATCCCCTGGTGTGTTGATTATCTATATGTTTGTTTAGCGTCCACTTCTTCTGTCTCTCTGTGACGCTTTTAAGGATGATTTATGACCGTATCTGTGAAAGGAGTTACACCAGTGCACAAGTACAAGAACATTTTAATCGCGAGTACTATTGGGATGGATGTATTTGTTTGCCATCCACGTTTTAAAAATGTATTCAAGGAAAATATTTAATCCGTCATTTTTGACTGGGCGTGTACATTAGTTTCTAATAATGCCAAGAAAAGAGTCAAATCATGGGACCACATTCCGCGGACAGAAATATTGTGTTGACGTGGATGTACAGGTGTTTGTGCGGGGAAATTGTTGATTGTGAATGCGTTTTGTTGGTGCCTGTAAGGGATTGGGGCCTAACGGTATAGGACTGGGGCACAACCCGAGAATGGACTGCATGGCTCGCTTCTGTTGCCATTTTATATTAGATTCTTCTGGGCCTGTCGTGTGGCAGTGTTGGCAGGAACCTCTCCCTCAGGGACTCTTTTGAAGGAAACGTTTCATTTTTAAACAAATTATTCTATTCTCTTTTCAATTTTATTTCTGAACTGAGAAAGGCTCTAAATCGACGTACATTTGTCTGTTTTGTATACATTATATGTTTTGAATGAGATCACACCCGGAATGGGAAAAACCCAACCCACATGTATATTTTTGGGTTAAATTATAATTATTTTTGGTTTTAGTGTTTTTTTAGGAAAGACAAATAGCTGCAGCAGGTCATTCTAAGATGCTTGTGTTAGTTCTTGCCTTGCTGGCGGTGCGCTCATAATCTCGGACAAGAAAAGCTTTTTTTTCAATCCCAGCTCTATACTTGCGGTACTTTCAATCCCAGCCCGGTACTCGCGGTATTTTCAATTTCAAGTTAGACTTCTTATATTCGGACGACATCAATATTCAGCATTTAAAGCATTGTTTCGTGTAGGTTTAGATGTTCAAAGAATTTATATTTCGATGGCGAAGAAATTAGTGAGCCTGAATAAACCATGTGTGATAGTTTCCTTATTTCTCCCAGTTGGGGAAAGGAAAACTCAGCCACAATTCCCAACTCTACCCAGGTGTCGGAAATGAGTATTGGCTTGACCGGGGGCAACCGTCATTGCATCCTGGTGTTAGTTATGAGGCATTTGAAAAACCAGTGTACAACATGATGTGTATCAGGCTTGATTGGAATAAAACATCCTTTTCGACTAGTGACATGGGTATTACAATACTTATGTGTGTGTATAATCTAAGTGTATTAACTTAAAGATATTTTAAAAACCATTGATGGTACTATCTTTCTGTACCATCTTTATTGGAAATAAACTGTTTTTCTTTTTTTTCTTTTCTCTTCTTTATTTCCAGGGTCCACGGCCCCCACCACAGCGCCAGCAGAGGGGGGCTCCACGACCAGCTCGGGCCCCCCGTCCAGCGCCGCCCCCGGCAGCCCCAAGGGGATCGAGGGGGCCGTGCGGGCCGCCGCCCCCCCAAAGCGGCTAAGCGTGGGCAGCATCATGACCACCGGTGGTCTCACGTCCATCAAGGACCTGTCCATCAAAGACCTGTCCATCAAGGATCTGTCCATCCCACTCCTGAAGAAGGACAAGAAGCCTCCTCTCGTGCTCCCCGGCAGGGGGAAAGGGGAAGCGGCGACGGATGGGGCGGACATTTGTGTCACTGAAGCATCCAGTGTAGGGACCGGCGCCCCGAGGGGCACCTGGGGCGAGGGGGGCGACTCTCTGCAGGAGCTCGCTAAGATTGAGCTCCAGGTCTGTTGGGAGACTAGGGGGAGGGAGAGGGAAAGGATGAAGGCGGAAGTGTTGTTGCGTGTGATGGAGGTTTGCTTTATACTTCATGCTTTAGGTAGGAGAAAGAAGAGAGAGCAGGGGAAGGGAGGAGGGATGAAGGAGGGGAAGTGTTGTTGCATACGCGGGAGGTTTGCAGTTATACTTTATGCCTTAGGTATTAATTCTTTGTTTTACTGTTTGGTAGTTTTACTTTGGGACTTGGTCGTAGCGTTACCACTGGCAGCGTGTGTTTTTCTGCTGATCTGGAAATACAAAGTGCTGCTTTCATTCGCCAATATTCTTTAGTTTGAGCTTTTTTCTGTAAAATCTGAGCATTGTTGGATGGCAGTTCCCAGGGCAAATGTTGAACGTGTTTTTTATAAGAATTTTGAAGTGAAGGTTATTGTATTAGATGCTATTGGTATTTTAAATAAAACTTATTTGATAATTTAAAATTGCATCTTATCAAAGTACTCTAGGATCAGAGAAAACGTAGTTCAATCTCAACGTACGAACTTACGAATGTGAACAAAGGAAAAAGAAAAAAGAAATTATTTTACATCAGTTTTAAAATCAAAAGCAGACAAAATTTAAGACATAAGTTGCTCACATAATATTTTTTATGCTTCAAAAATTATCTTTTTCGGATTTATTTTCAGTCGTAAACTTTTCATTGACAGAACTACATCATAACCTACGGATGAAAATACTTGTATTAGATGCATTTGCTATTATGAATTAAGTACCTTTGGGTATAAAAATTAAAATCAGATCGAAGTAACTACAAAATCAGAGAAATTTCTTGCTCAGCTGAATCCGAAACTTAAATTATTTCAGTCAATAATACGAGAAACTTGTTTTAGATAGTGAAATAAATGGGAATTAACTGCTTGGAACGTTGAAAATATGATGAGAAACGTTTTATTGGTATTTAAATTAATGAGAGTGAAATGCGGGCTCTCACAGGTGCGGTCTGGACAGTCGCGCTACCCCCTGCTGGGGGTGACGTCTGGGGGTGCCCGCTCCCCCCCCTCCACCATCACCCTCACGCGGCCCCCTCATCCTCGCAAGGTGGGTCTTGTCCCTCACTCCCTCGTAAGGTGGGTCTTGTCCCTCAATCCCTCGCAAGGTGGGTCTTGTCCCTCACTCTCTCGTAAGGTGGGTCTTGTCCCTCACTCTCTCGTAAGGTGGGTCTTGTCTCTCACTCCCTCGTAAGGTGGGTCTTGTCCCTCACTCTCTCGCAAGGTGGGTCTTGTCCCTCACTCTCTCGTAAGGTGGGTCTTGTCCCTCACTCTCTCGTAATGTGGGTCTTGTCCCTCACTCTCTCGTAAGGTGGGTCTTGTACCTCACTCTCTCGTAAGGTGGGTCTTGTCCCTCACTCTCTCGTAACGTGGGTCTTGTCCCTCACTCTCTCGTAACGTGGGTCTTGTCCCTCACTCTCTCGTAAGGTGGGTCTTGTCCCTCACTCCCTCGCAAGGTGGGTCTTGTCCCTCACTCTCTCGTAAGGTGGGTCTTGTCCCTCACTCTCTCGTAATGTGGGTCTTGTCCCTCACTCTCTCGTAAGGTGGGTCTTGTCCCTCACTCCCTCGTAAGGTGGGTCTTGTCCCTCACTCCCTCGCAAGGTGGGTCTTGTCCCTCACTCTCTCGCAAGGTGGGTCTTGTCCCTCACTCTCTCGTAAGGTGGGTCTTGTCCCTCACTCTCTCGTAATGTGGGTCTTGTCCCTCACTCTCTCGTAAGGTGGGTCTTGTCCCTCACTCTCTCGTAAGGTGGGTCATGTCCCTCACTCTCTCGTAAGGTGGGTCTTGTCCCTCACTCTCTCGCAAGGTGGGTCTTGTCCCTCACTCTCTCGTAAGGTGGGTCTTGTCCCTCAATCCCTCGTAAGGTGGGTCTTGTCCCTCAATCCCTCGTAAGGTGGGTCTTGTCCCTCACTCCCTCGTTAGGTGGGTCTTGTCCCTCAATCCCTCGTAAGGTGGGTCTTGTCCCTCACTCCCTCGTAAGGTGGGTCTTGTACCTCACTCCCTCGTAAGGTGGGTCTTGTCCCTCAATCCCTCGTAAGGTGGGTCTTGTCCCTCAATCCCTTGTAAGGTGGGTCTTGTCCCTCAATCCCTCGTAAGGTGGGTCTTGTCCCTCACTCCCTCGTAAGGTGGGTCTTGTCCCTCACTCCCTCGTAAGGTGGGTCTTGTCCCTCACTCACTCCCTCGTAAGGCGGGTCTTGTCCCTCACTCACTCCCTGGTAAGGTGGGTCTTGTCCCTCACTCACTCCCTCGTAAGGTGGGTCTTGTCCCTCACTCACTCCCTCGTAAGGCGGGTCTTGTCCAAAACTCGTTCCCTGAAACTGTACATGAGGTTTGCGTCACTGCGTTCATGTGTTCTTAAGTAATGATAAAATAAAAAGGGCCTACAATGATATAATGGAATAGAATAAAATAAATCTATACTAATATAATAAAATAGAATGACATATATCATTCTCGGGTTGCCACTGAAGTCCCAAGTCGTCTGACACCAATAAGCCAGAGGCGCCGGTAGATTCAGTTAGTACAGAACTAGGTCGCCTTCAACTTCATCAATGGCATTCTAATTCATCAGTTCATCGTGTTACGCCCACAGTCATCAATTCAATGAACACATTGCTTTTTTAATTTATATACTGTTTGTACATGTGATAGCAATTTTTATGAAGACAAACATAATATCCTGATTTTGTGGTTAAAATTCAAGGTTTAAGTCCGACAGGGGAGAGAATCGGTGCGTTTTGATATCCATGCTCTGCGACATGAGGTGTGAGGGTTACCTCACTCGGACGAGAAGAAAAACAATGTCGTTACGCTGATTTTATACAGAGAAAGAGTGCACATGACAATGAACAAGTGCAAATAACAATAAAATTGTAATTACCTGTGCCCTCAGGGGGATACAATTATTGTATCTATGAGAATTAGCGCTCCCAGAGGGACAATGTGAGGGATCGAGCTGAGAGTTAGGTAGGCCTTCTTTTTGTTGAAATAAAATGATTTTGTTATCTTAGGGGCCACTTTTTTTTCGGTTCACTGCTGTCCTGCTTCTAAGGTCATACTACTTACTTCTTCAACTTTGATCTTCTTTCATGAATTTCTTTCTCAACTTACTGTTTCTATGCCCTTTCTGCATAGATTCCGGGTTCCATTATCTCCATACTAAAACGTAGTGCCCTCCTTCTTCCTCTCTTTGGATCGCATTTGTTGCGGATCGGGAGGCCTAAAATTAATAATAATAATAATAATGTAACTACCTGTTGTAACTTGAACATCTGCTAGAACCTCTCTTTGTGTCTTCACTCTAATGCATGATATGCAAACATTCACGTTTCTAACTTTTTAGACGAGTACGGGATCTCTAGCGGGTCTTTTGCGCGGAAGCAGCGCACCCTCTTCCTCCTTTGAGAGCCCGAGCCGCGTGACTGAGGCGGGCCGAGCGGCCGTGCTGCGGGTAGACGACAACCAGTACTTGCTCACCTCCTTCACGGACCTGGACGAGGAGGACACCCTCATATAGGATGAGGTGTTCATGCTCTAATTGCCAGGGCATGACGTCATCGACGGTAATTGCTAACGGACGACGTCTTAGGTTCAACGTGATGAAAAGGACGATGTCTGATGCTCTACTTTGTACCATGATGAAGAGGGAGATGTCTGATGCTTTAACGTGATGACAAGGACGATGTCTGATGCTCTACTTTCTAACGTGATGAAGAGGGCGATGTCTGATGCTTTAACGTGATGGAGGTGACGAAGTTTGATGCTTTAACGTGATGAAGTATATGAATTCTGTTGCTTTAACGGGATAAAGAGGACGATGTCTAATGCTCTACTCTCTAACGTGATGAAGAGGCTTTAACGTGAGGAAGAGGACGATGTCTTTTGCTTTAACGTGATGAAGATGACGAAGTTTGATGCTTTAACGTGATGAAGTATATGAATTCTGATGCTTTAACGTGATAAAGAGGACCAAGTCTGAGGTGCTTTAACATGAAGAAGATCTGAGGGAATAAGTGCGGGGCTTAATTTGAGTGAAAAAATTCGCCTGAAACCAAAAGGCATCAAAATAGTGAGCACCGTGAAACTTATAACTTTACGGCAATCGTAACTGTGTACTCCTACTCATCATAATTCTGTTTATATTAACTGGAGAACGTGATGAGTGGCTGAAAAATGACCTTATTTATTTACTGACCGTGAACCAAAATGCAACAAGTCGGTGATCTGTTGGTTGCCCTTCGATTGCAGTGAATTGCCCGGCCCTGGCTAAAATGATCGCAAAAATGATATTTATGGTAGCAGTGAGACAGATGGACAAAATGATCGGCCCTGGCTGAAATGATCGCAAAAATGATATTTAAGGTAGCAGTGAGACAGATGGACAAAATGATCGGCCCTGGCTGAAATGATCGCAAAAATGATATTTAAGGTAGCAGTGAGACAGATGGACAAAATGATCGGCCCTGGCTAAAATGACCGCAAAAATGATATTTAAGGTAGCAGTGAGACAGATGGACAAAATGATCGGCCCTGGCTAAAATAATCGCAAAAATGATATTTAAGGTAGCAGTGAGACAGATGGACAAAATGATCGGCCCTGGCTAAAATGATCGCAAAAATGATATTTATGGTAGCAGTGAGACAGATGGACAAAATGATCGGCCCTAGTTAAAATGATCGCAAAAATGATATTTATGGTAGCAGTGAGACAGATGGACAAAAGCGTGGTGACACTGGAAGTTCAGTGAACGAAAAGTTATATAGATGCTCCTTTTGTGGTTGTATCTACATGTACTGTAAATTTTCTAGTACGTCAGCGTTGTACATTGTCTAGTGTGTCTTTTGATTCCAGTAGAAACTCAGTCGATTTATTTATTTACATATTGCAATGGAAACTCAGTCGATTTATTTATTCCAATAAAAATTCAGTCGATTCATTGACTAATATATTCCAATAGAAACTCAGTCGATCGATTTATTTATTTATTTTAGTAGAAACTCAGTCGATTTATTCACACTTTTAGTTTGCTGAACTAGCGTTAATGTTGCGAGGGGCAGAATGTGTGCTTGAGCTTAGTGCTTTCTATGTAAGCTAATCCACGAATTTAGGCAGCACTTAAAATTGAATTATCAACTTCTTTTCATAACGTAGACTATGCTCTGATAATTCTCGTGATTTAACTCTGATTGTTATTTTTGAAGTATTCCACCCGAACAAAGTACATTCTGTGTACAAACATGGAACAATGCCCACCGCATTGTACCACATGATGGATATCTATTGTTAGCACTGTGGAATTCGTAAATGAACAATGTCATGAAATCTGATGACAAATTTTTAGTGAAATTGTATAGATGATTTATTTGGGCATTTGGGTGCTGCTGTGCAGCTTCCCAGTCGAACTTTTTCGCCGCCCAACGCTCGGGCGGCGAAAACATGCATGCAGGCAGCGGAAAAAGTAGACTGGGTTGGGGAGGGAGTCTGGGTGTTGTGGGGCCTAATTTTTATACTGTTTATGACATCGTAGAGGCATTACTGGCAGCGTAAGTTATTCTGTCGACTTGACTACGCTACGGGCTGCTTTTCTGCCCTAGATTTGTGGCTTTAAAAAAGAACGTTCGTAGTAGAGTAGTCAAATCAACGGCAGAACTTTCACTGCCAGCTAACCTTCTACAACGGCATATATTTTTTGAAAATGCAGCCTGTAGAAAGATGCTCCAGTGTAAACTGTAAATTAATTAAATTTAAATTGTGAAGCGGGATGTATATATTAAACGGCCTGAAAATTTTCACGCTTCCTAATTGTAACGAACTACCTTGTTCATTGCATATAAATTCTGTAAGATAAGCCCTTACAAGGTACAAGCTTTTGCTTCTAAAATTCCAAGTTTTGGAATAACTAAGTTTCTGCTGATAGTTTCTAATCCACATCGTCAACGCGATGCAATATAATGCTACAAAAATTGACGATACTGTAACCAGAGCTCTAGGCCAGGGGTTCTCAAGCTTTTTTCAAACAAGGACCACTTTTATTACAGAAAATAATCAGAGGACACCCTCACATGTGTTCCCCGTAGAAAAATATATATATAAATGGATCCACTGTAAAATTCGATAAATTTTGTGGACCCCTGTCAAAGTGCCACGAACCCCTGAGGGTCCGCGGACCCCACTTTGAGAACTCCTGCTCTAGGCAACTCTAGCTGAGATGTGCTCATGCTCCGTGTAGTATATTTACGAATGTATTTATGAATGTAAACCCTGCTCACTCCGGTGTGATGTATTTACGGTGAACTGAAGTTCGGTTCACGCCTAGGTCTGCATTTCTCCTGCAATCCATGGTAATGGTAACTCTAAGGCTAGTGTGGCGCTCTGCTGTCGCGGTCTGTGGCCTGCCTGGTCCAATGGCATCCCTCACATGAGTACGAGCTGCGTGTGTCCTCACTTTATGGTACCTACGTGTGTCCTTACGTGGGGTACCAGTACCTTCACGTGAGGTACCTGACTCCTCACTTCTTGGGTATCTACGTGTGTCCTCATATGGGTAATATTTTAAAGACACATGGATATTATTGGAATCTACTCTTGGAGTACTCCTCAGAGTATCTGGATGATACTTACGTCTTCACAAGGAGGGTCCCTCCGTGTGTAATCACTTGAGTAATACAGTGGCTTAAGAGTGCCTGAGTGGTATAGGGAGTTGCTCTTGAAGAATTGATTCTTCTGCTCTGGGTTCCCTAATTTGAGCACTATTTGAACAACAACTTGCTTAGGTTATTCCTAATTGTATGTTCGAATCATTATCACCTTTTTTCATTTCAGCATTTTGTTTCAGATTCCATAAGTTCAGATAAACCAATCTAATGTTGCTTGAACACGTGGAACAAAATATTTAACAGCGGTTGTTCATTGCATTCCTCAAATCGATTGTCTTAAAAAAAGGATATTTTGATCCAATCAAACTGGCATCATCTCGTACATTGATTTTTCAAATGCCTTAAAACTAACAGTTCCCTCCAATCCAACCAGAACCAATTCCAAACACCTATTTCGAGTAGGGAATTATTGCCAAGTTCTCGCTTTTCCTAACGGGGGAGAAAGACACTAGACTGGCGTTGTCGAGCTTCGAACCGACTACCTTTCGCGTAAAAGGCGTGAGCTCCTAACCGCTAGACCTTGTGACCATACCAATAAACTTTCATGTATTACTGAAACTCTTATGCTTGACTTGATCACGACATGTCATGTGCGCTCTTGGCA
This sequence comes from Morinoia aosen, assembly GCA_030386875.1. Lineage (NCBI taxonomy): Eukaryota > Metazoa > Arthropoda > Malacostraca > Amphipoda > Talitridae > Morinoia > Morinoia aosen. The sequence goes on from CM059573.1 coordinate 6,686,097, forward strand.
TGTTTCCTCGGCCGTGGTGGTCATGTTGAGCTCAGAATTCACAGCCTCAGGCAGGCCCGGACCGCAAGCAGAGAACAGCCACCTTTATGAAGCTTCTGATCCAATGTGATATCAGAGAGTAATGATTCAAGTCTCATGTATTTAGAATTACATTCACTTTATATTTTTCTAAGATCCTCATGCGCTTTTCTCGTAAAAAGCGTGCTATTTGAGTTGAAAAATCGTTCGCTCTTCCAGGAGGAGAAATGAGCAAATTTTTAAATACGTTGTGGGTCGCCTTTACAGTAGACGACTTCCTTCAGGGAAGAAAAGTCCGCTACCAATACTGATGAAACTTCACAATACTATGTTAGTTTAAAAGGCACCGTTATTGATGGGTTGGATTTGATTGTGTTGTAGAATAAGAAATATTTGGCCAGTTCCAGATACGAAAGCTGTTAGCCAAGTCTCTTTGTATCATCGAAGACTTGGTGTAGCTTGTAGCAGTTCATGTTCATGTTTCCGTTTAATAATGAAGTTTCTTCGGTTCTAAACGAGCACGTCACGTGTTGTCTAGATTGATTCGCTTCTATTTGATTGTGTATTATCAAAACCTAGATTGTGTATTGACTATTTTTTTACAGGGGAGATTAATGGCACCTAGAAACGTAAGTGCGTGGTACAAATGAAGTTCCTGTTTCCATTCTTTGACGAATTTTGTTTTTATGATTTTATTATTAAATTCAGTGTACATAAAATCCCTTATGAATCGTGTGATCATAGAACATCAGAGTGCAAAACCAAATGAATTTCTTTTATTGCTTATCTTAACGATTGGTCTATCCTTAACTGAATAGTTTGCGTTCAGTTAATAGTCAGGGTATACTCCATGTAAAGCTTACAACCGATGCCCAGAAGCTCTAGAGAAATAGAAAAAAAATGCGTTCAATGTAAAATGTTTACCCGTTGAATATCCATCAAAATTAAATTTATTTTCTATAAAAATGAGCGTAAATTTGATGTGACGTCTCAAAAGGTCATCAAATTGCCGAGCCCTGACGCAAACCCGATGATATCTTTCCTTTCGATCTCCTCTTAACGCATATACGCCTTGATTCATTGCCGTGCGTGCTCTCTTGGGCAACTGTCAATATTATGGCACATTGTGATTTATACAGGTGCAAATATGGAATATTTTTAAATGTACAGTTTTTGACAATATTTGTTGTCGAGTTCGTGCGAGTTGAGCTCAAATTGAATATATGGCGCTGCTTCAGGTTATTTAGTTAAATTTTAGTCCTCAAATTTCGAATTCTTTAAAAAAAATTCATCTCAGTTCAGTAACATTACTTATGTATTCGACAATATCGTACTGATATATTTTGTCCTGATTTTATCAGGTGTTAAGGTTGACCAACATACAGTCATGCCTGTGCAGGCGTGCCTGCTCTTATTGTACAGTTGTGCTTGTGCAAATCCTACTGGCCTAAAAGGCGTTGTGACATCCCCAGTCTAACTCTTTCGCCGCCAGCGTGCATGTTTTTCGCCGCCTAAGCTATTTAATCGATTAAATTGCTTATGCAGCGAAAAACATGCATGCTGGCGGCAAAAAATTTGGACTGAGATCACGCGCCCGTGCACGGTTCCCAAATTCGCCTTAACTTTGACCGTAACGTGCGCCACCGGTGGTACACCGAGGGTATTTTCATTATGTTGCTGATTAACCAGTAGTCATTAACTTAATTTTCATGCGTACTAAATTCGAGCTAAATGAAGACACCATCCAGTTAATGTTCGCTATTTTCAAAATTGCTCACCAAAATTTGCTTTAAATTTGAGTTGAATATTGTACTTCAGTTTAACCAGTTGCTGTCAAAGTGTTAATGGAGGTAAGATTCTTGAACTTGTGTTTTTTTCAAATGAAATTCGAGCTTGGAGAACGCCCAGCATCTTGGCAACACCGCTGTGCTGCCAGATGCTGAGTAGATTTATCCTCAAATTTTACAAGCGAAAGACCTGAAACGTGAGACTTAAATAACATAATAATAATCTGAGAACCGTGCTCTATAACTAAGTCCCAGCTAGGGACGTACGGGGCACATTTTATGTATATATAATATATGAATATAAGCGCTGTGAGTTTCAACTGTGCGCTTTATGGGGAAAATATTAATGGTAATGTCCTTAAGCTGTCGTTATCAGGATTGCCAAATTGGCTTTTCCATGACAAATTTAAGAAGTTAGTTCGCTAGAAGGCAAAACTGGTCAATCGTGCTTGTTACATTGCTTGTTGTCGCTCTTGTCCCGTGTCCATGTGTGTTCGTACTAGTAATTGTCTGAGAATTTAGTTATGACAGATGTAATATCTCCGTGCTAAAGTAATGCTAGATTATATTCATGGATTGTGATTTACGTATTGTTCATTGCCGTTATCTACACGCGGCAGTCAGGCAATTATAGGGTCATTTACGTGTGTCGTGGTCGTGCTGTGTTGATCGTGGCATGCTCTACTTGCTGTTCTTAGTCAAATTTCAAGTGCTTTAGATGTTTCTTTAATCTGTGATGTCCGCAGATTATTTTCTTGGTATTCAAAACTATGGTGTGAATATATTTATAGATGTTTTATTGGTGAAAAAGGAAAACACCGATTTACGGATGATGACTTACTTTTTCGATTACTGCTGACATCGAAGCGGTTCGCTATCTATGTATTTATTTGTAAGTCCTAAGCACTCTTTATGTGAGGCATTTTTATCAAAATTAAATGACCCTCAACGAATGATTTTGGCGGAAAGTTTTTCGTATTTTTCGCATAAATACATGGGGATTTCAGTCGTGATATACAACACGTAGCGCACTCATGATGTCGATGCTAGAACTTCTGCTGCCACCTGCACCGCTACAACGATGGAAATTGTTTTAAAATTCCTCCTCTGATTTTCTCTTGGAGTATTCTGATTATTGTTGTGCTGCTCGGAAATGTATCTTGGGGAAAACAACTCACCTCAGCAGCAACCCGAGCTAACCTCTACAGCAGTGGCTCTTAACCTTTTTACTCCCACGCCCTCCTGAAGAATTGTCAGGGGAAATTGTGTGCTGATGGACTGGTAAATAAGAGCTCGCACAGCAAAGAATATTTTAAATAGGTCCTCAAACATATTAAATGGTGAAAGTTCATTCTTTTGTCTAAAACACTACTGGGAAAAATCAGGTTTTAATGCGGAGGGTTAAACTCATGCCTTCCCCCCAGGGGGGCGCGCCCCCCCTCCCCCAGGTTAAAAACCACTGCTATACAAGTTCCGTCACTCATGATGCGGGAAGCTGTTTTGGATTTGTATTCACAGCTACTGTAAGAGGCAGGCTTTAGCATATCTTCTGCTTTTGAGGGAAAAAACAGAAGATATGCATCTTCTCTGTATCTTCTTTAGCATCTTCTCTGGTGTCTCAAACATTATCTCTCTTAGTCTTTCTTCAGTTCTCCGTCTCATTTCGATGCTCGCTGCCGCTGTTGAATCCCTTGCAGATATGGCAATGAAACTCTTATTTGTGGCTAAACTATTTGAAAGTTCTGGATAGCGAACAGCACGTGCCATCGGAGAGTCATTTTGGACAGAAGTCTGCTACAAACTGTAAGCACAACGACTGGGCCTCAGCACGAACGTTAAATCAAAATAACGCACAAATTATACAAATTTACTCGTAATATTTTTGTGACTAGCCTTCATCATATCAAATTCATCGAAAAAAACGTCTGTCGACAATCAAACAAGTCCGGCCTTTTTGGCTGATGTTCTTATAAACTGTTAATGAATAAGCTATTATTTTTCGCCTAATGAATACTTCTATAAATAATACTAATGACTCATAAAATGCATGGTTGCTTACTCCGTGAATAAGCAAGAATTAGACCTGAAATTCACTTACATGTAGATTCCCTCCTTTTTATAATTACATTATATGAGACCTCCTTCAACAGACTTCGGGCTCATATGTGGTTTTGAGCACTTCGGGGGATGCAACTAAGTATTGCATCTGCGGGAATTAGCGCTCCCTGGGGGAAAATGTGGGGTCCTGAGCCGAGAGTTAGTCAAACCTTCATGTTGGTGAAAGAGAACTTGATGTTCTTAAATGAACATAATTTTTCGGGTTACTGTTATCTGTTTTTTTTTCAATACCTACTACTTTCTTCTCCGACTTTTATCTCGTTTTATAAACTTCCCTCCTGACTCGCTTTTTCTATGTGTAGGATGTGGGGGAATGCCTAGTGCGAAGATTTCCAACTTTCATATTCATACTAAATGGTCCATTCTCTTCGCTCTCTTGAGATCGCCTTTGTTATCGCTAGGGAGTCATAAAATAACTAATATAACATGAACATTTTTACTATTTTGCTCTCAGTTAATTCAACCCATGGCATAGATATTAGAGTACCTACTTATTTAATTTGAGGTCTTGATAATTGGAAAAATTTTAAAATCCAAGGTACTGTTTTTAGTGTCAACTGTTTTAAACGTACTTTTCTTCTTCATGTATACGAGATTAGTTGGTTTCAAATTTTCGAGGAGTCTACTTTTTTCGTTTAAATTTACAATAGTCTACTTAAGCTCATTATATTTTTTTAGCAATCTCAGCTTCTATCGCAGAATCGTTAAGGCTATTGGTCAATATGGAAAGAAACTATGTCCCCTAAAGCTTTTTCTTTCAGTGTTTCACCGTTTTCAATTGTGACCAGTTTTATGAGTATTTCCAATTTTGAGCGAAATTTTGGCAGAATATTATTTCTTAAATATTGATCAACTACTGACATAGCCATTGTCTACTTTGCATTTTTTGGTTATCAATTTAGCACCATGATGTTCAGAAATATCAAACATCCCATTAGTTGTAATGGACTTAATTAATCAACTTTTCTTGGTAACTAAGATTTTTTTCGAGGTTTCCAATGTATTAATCTGTTGCGTGGAAGCCTTCATTTCTAATTTTCTTCATCATTACTTCGCAATACTCGCGTTGTTCTTTACACGCCATAAGCAAGTTGTCCCCTAGAGACTCCGCAATTATTAATGAATTCAGAGTTTACCATTTCCCACTAAATCTTACATAAGAAATGCATTTATTCAACATTTTTCCAAAAATAAGTGCCATTTTACATGATATTTGAAGAAAATGTTAATAAAACGTGAGTACGTATAGATCCAGAGGTGTGGTCTGCGGACTCTTTAGCCATAAACCCGAAGCAATTTCTAGCCTAGTACACATCGCTCAGTGAGCTCTTGTTTAGGAACTGCTTAGTGTCGCGTGCGTGTCTTCATCGTCCTGTAAAACTACGCTTAATTTCATGAATTTTAATAATCGTTCAATAACTTTATATTGTTGTACGCTATTGATGTTGAACTGTTATTGATGTTGATAAATATCATTGACTGACTTGTTTTATTGTCCTTCCTTTTCTCTTGATGAGCGAGCGCTGGAGTTGAATTGTTCTTCACCATGGGGAGAGGAGAAGTTTCTCTTGGCATAGCCAGAGTCCCCACTACTTCAACGTCTAGTCCTACTCTACGGAGCAAGCAAGTACTCTCTCCCTGGCATAAAAGGAAGCAACTCTCTCACTGCTTTCTTTTTTCCACCCCTGACTCATAATTTAAGACGCAGGTCTTGCGAGAGCACACAACCTCGTTGCTCCCTGAAGCTATCAATCACCTTTTTTCTATGGAGCAAGGCTCAATCCCATTCGATTGAAGTCCACGGCTTTGGCCTACCGCACTTCTATGTCACAACGTCCAGAGCACTTCCACAATCTAAATGTGCGTAGTAGCGCATTCTCACTATCCATTTGACAGCTAACGCTTTTCTACAAGATCCTGGCCGACAACGAAGCGTGCGCAGTCACAATTTTGAGTTCGCTCAACACCACAGTCACTCACTCAATCGAGGTTTTTCAATCAGTTGAGCCAACGCGTCCGTACTAGCGGACGTCACACCGAAACTTTCGGGGTTCAGAACACTGCATGCTCATTCACTGAACTTAGATACCGTCCTATCAATATCCCCATACTCAGTCTTGAGCCCATATAAATCTTATGCTAAATTGTCCTCTCCCTTATCGTTATTCTCATAACGGGTGCAACTTAGACGAACTTTATCTTTCTATCACGATATTGCCATCGTTGGTGCAAATGGGTTTTCAACTTTTAAGGAAAGAGGGAGTGAATGAAAATGAAAGATCAATAAGAAAAAGAATTTCCCACGAATCTCGTGCTCCCGTTTTCCCCGTCTCATCACCATTAGAGAAGCTGCACATAATCTGGAGAAAATACCGTAGGTGTCGGATTGTTTTTTAATTTTCTAACTGAAAAATGGTACCTTACATCCTCGCGACGAAAAAGAAACGGCATGATGTGCAGCAGGAATGAATAATGACAGAAGAAAACGTTCAAGGGTGGAAACACGTTCTAGTTGGTGAGGCAGAGATGATTCGTATATTGTTAAACAATTTAAACAATTTAAACAATTTAAACAATTTATTTACCACAGGAGATACAGAAGTAGAATGTTTCTTAAGTCTAATACAATGGTCAGAGTTGAGTATAGCTACCTGTGGGCCCGAATAAGTTCAGCGACTTCTAGGGCATCCTACCATTACATTATTCTAGGGCGTACAATAATGTTTAACCTAATTCACTTAGCCTAGTTTCGCATTAGACTGATCAACAGGATAATGAACTCGATATTGATGTTTAATTTTACAATATAGGTCATATGGACAATATTTAACAGTATATTCGATAACGATTTGGGAGCAGACTGAAAATCGGCGATATTACTCATGGCAAATTGCATTATTAGGACCAGAAATGTAGGAGGCAGGATTTGACTTGGTGATCTTACACGACTACACCTTTTTAGCTTCAAATTAAAATATGTGAAGTTCAATTTAAAATTTGTAAAGTTCAATTTAAAATATGTAAAATTCAATTTAAAATTTCAAAAGTTCAATTTAAAATATGTAAAGTTCCAATTAAAATATGTAAAGTTCAAATTAAAATTTGTGAAGTTCAATTTAAAAATTATAAAATTCAAATTTAAAATAGATAAATTTCAAATTAAAATTAGTAAAATTCAAATCAAAACACTTCCAATAATTAGAAATTGTTAAGCTCTCTAACCTCTAAAGTTCTCTAATTTGAAGTATTAATCTTCAAATGAAGTCAACCCAAGTTTAGAGCTCGCTTAGGTGCGGGGTTTGAGCGTAATTCACGTTGCCGGATAATAATTTGAACAAATTTTGCTTTAATGTTATGATAAAATAACTTCAATTGGCACTTAATAATATTAGTCAAAAATGTTTTTCTTATTTGGCAGCGTGAATGACACTTCATGTCTCATCACTAAATTGACCCAAAGTTTGGCCATACTATGTATAAAATGAATAAAAATTTTACAGCGTATAATCAGGCCAAATTTTCGTAGAATATATTTTATGTATATATCAAATACTAACTCTAAAATTCTGGGCAGCAATAACAAAGCCATTGCCTATAATATTTTGCATATTTTAAATATAATTTAGTAATTTTCATCATTTGCTGCATACCTATGTAGTGTGCAGAATATGGCACACACCGGTGAAATTTGAAATTTTTTCTAAATAAGGTATCATAGAAAAAAATTCCTATCGGCGTCGAGACTATGAGTCGGTTGACGGAGCGAGCTATGTATATATCTTCCATAAACCAAGAAGAATCCCAATTCATGAGGAAGTGGGTTAAATTGCAATTTACAAATTTCAATTGGAAGCTAAGTTAAAAGGTGTAGTTAAAAAATGTAAATTTTAGAAATTTTTGAAGTATTTTTATTTGAATTTTACAAATTTTAATTTGAAATTTATCTATTTTAATTTTGAATTTTATAATTTTTAAATTGAACTTCACAAATTTTAATTTGAACTTTACATATTTTAATTGGAACTTTACATATTTTAAATTGAACTTTAGAAATTTTAAATTGAATTTTACATATTTTAAATTGAACTTTACAAATTTTAAATTGAACTTCACATATTTTAATTTGAAGCTAAAAAGGTGTAGTATTCTGATAAGAAGTGAGACTCAAGATTTCTTTTAAATACCTTGTAAGAATTACTTTCACGGATCTCCGCAGGTATTGAGTTCCAGGTTTTAGTTCCAACGAATAGTATACTATGTTGCGAGCGGGCCTTTGAATAATAAGGAAGCATGAATTTACTTTTATTTCGTGTTAAATGGTCGTGATGACCAGTTTGCGCAGTTAATAACTGTTGAAGGCTATTGTCGCCATCATTCGCTAATGTTTTGTAGATGAAATTGCAGATGGAGATTTTGTAGAGATCCGAGAGTTTAAGTATTTGTAAATTTTTGAATGAATCATTTGTGTGAGCATTATATTCTAGGTTCTTTACCGCTCTGATGGCTCTTTTTTGCAGAGTAAAAATTATATTGGTTTTATTTTTATCAGTTCCATGCCATGCTTCTATTCCGTATTGCAGGTATGGTGAAATGAGCGTTCGATAAAGCATTAGTAAGGCTGTTTCAGGCAGGAAATTTTTAACTTTATTCAGGATTCCGATGGATTTTGATAATTTAGAACTAATATGAGTGATGTGCTCTTTGAAGGTCAGATGTTTATCTATTATGATGCCCAGAAATTTACATGAGTTGGTTTCTTTGATTTCACCTTCGCCAATTTTAATGGATGGTAGAGATATATTTTTCTTGTATGAGAACGTAATATAATTTGTTTTATCGATATTGAGGCTTATTTTATTAGCTTTAAGCCACAGTGAAACCTTATGGAGTTCATTATTTATACTCTCCGCAATCGTAGTGGGATTTTCGTTCGGAAGGACCGCAGAAAGCGTACTGTCATCGGCAAAAAGTATGAATTTAAAAAATGATGTAGATTTAATAATATCATTGATAAAAATCAGAAAAAGGAGAGGCCCAAGAACAGATCCTTGTGGAACTCCATGGCTAATTTTTTGTGGGTCCGATTTTGCGTCGTCAATGACAACGTATTGCTTCCGATTTGTTAGGTATGATCTGAACCAATCATGGGCAACCCCACGAATGCCATAACAATGAAGTTTCGAGAGTAATATGTTATGGTCCACACAATCGAATGCCTTTCGAAAGTCAAGAAATACAGAGAAGACAGTCTTTCCGTTATCTATATTAGAATAAAGGAATTGTAAATGATTTAATATTGCCTGTGTTGTTGATTTTTTACAGCGAAAGCCGTATTGTTTATCATAGAGAAATGATTTTTGTTCAAAATAAGAGTACACTTTTTTATACACAATTTTCTCGAATACCTTGCTAATAATTGGTAACATGGAGATAGGTCGATAATTGTTTACACAGGTTTTTTCACCATTTTTAAAGATAGGGGTTACTCTAGCAACTTTGAGGGAGTTCGGGAAAGTGCCTAGTAAGAGAGACTGGTTAATAATATTGGATATCAGCGGGGCCACAATATCAGCAATTATTTTAAGTATTTTAGTTGGAAACGTTTGTAACCCACTCGATTTATTTTTCATGTTGTTTATGCACGCAATTACATCGGAGGAGTTTGTAGGCGTAAAGAAAAAGGAGTTGTGTTCTCGAATATGATCCATAAATTCGAGGTGATCAGTAGGTTCACTTGGAATACCATTGGCTATAGTTTTCCCTACGTTTACAAAGAAGTTGTTGAAGAGATTAGCAATTTCATTCTTCTCATGGTATTTTACATTATCTTGAGTGATATAACCAATTTTCTTTTTTTCAGCGTTATTCGGTTTATAACAAGAGTTAAGGAGGCGCCAAGTCTTTTTAACGTCAGCTTTGAATTGAGTAAACTTGAGGGTAAAGTAGCTCTTTTTTGATGTTCTTATCTGGTTTGTCACATAGTTTCTGAATCGGTTATATGTTTCTCTAGATATTCGCCCTTCGCAAAGGAGGGCTAGGTACGCTTGGCGTTTCTTTATATTTATCACGATGTCTCTAGTAATCCAGGGCTTTTGTTTATTTTTCGGGGTAACTGTACGAGTTACAATTGGGCAACACTGATTGTATGCGGTCATTATAGTTTCAGTCAACTTTACTACTGATTCATCAATGCTCCTTGCATTATTGTTTTGTTGGGTGATGTGCAATGTTGGCATTAAATCTTCTAGAACGGTGCGCATTTCTTCTAAATTTGATTCGTTTATTTTACGATATGAATAAGTTTCAGCCCGTGCTTTGGTGCACGCAAGATAGACATTTTTCTTAATAAGAAAAACTGGAAAATGATCTGATAAGTCAGAAGTAATTATTCCAGCAAGAAAATCACTTGGGTCTGTCATAAAGATATTGTCAAGCAGCGTGGCACATTCTGAGGTTATTCGTGTTGGCTTTGTGATGATCGGAAGGAAAGATTTAGAATGAAATGCATTTAAGAAATTAGAGATTGGTTCATAGCTTTCATGTTTCAGCAAATCATAGTTGAAGTCACCGCATATTATTATGTCATTGTAGAAGGACCTGTTGAACTGAGAAATAATTCGATTAAGCTCATTAAGGAAGGATATAGGACAGGCTGTAGGCGGCCTATACACCGTTCCAAGCACAATTCGTTTGCCATCTCTAGACAGTTCTACGAATAATGATTCTATATGATCCTGATTCAGTGTTGCACTTGCTATGATTCTCGAATCCATGTGCTTAGAAATGTATGTACTGATGCCCCCGCCTCGCTTGTTTTTTCGTAGCGAATGGTAACTATGATAATTTTCAAATTTAATCATGTCTTTGGTCGAGTCATCTAGCCAGCTTTCGGTGAAGCTAATCACATCTAAGGTATACTTAAGTTCAGTAATAGTGCATTGTATCTCTTCCAATTTTGGATAGAGTGACCTACAGTTCCAACACAGTAGCGAAAAATCCTGCCGGGTTATTCGTATAGATTCGTTGAATTTTGATATATTAGTATATCTGCAGTTTTCAGAGTCGTTTAGGTTTGGAAATATTCTGTTCAAATGATTGAGATCCGGGTCGATTTCATCTAATATATCAGCGTGATCAGTCATTCAAAATTAGTAAACAGTAGGCAGTAAGTACTATTGTACAACTTAAAACGAAATACAGAGTCAAGATTAAAAGGATATATCTATCTAAAAACTAGCTTAGAAAGTATAGAAAAGAGTAAGAAATCTAGCGGGATTTCGTGGGTACACTCAATACTCAGCCAAGAGCGATTAATATTGGAGTTCAATATACAAAATTGATGCGTACAAATTGCTGAAGGCGTTGTTACAAAGTTCACATACAACAGGTAATAAGTTTTAAAAAAAATAAAAATAAATAGAAAAAAATTTAGCGACGATGATAATCTAATCAGCTAATATGTTTTACACATAATAATAGTTTGTTGGTTAAAAATTACATACAATTTACGAGGAAAGGTGAACAAGGTGGATATCAATATTCCATCATAATATTGGTAGGTACAAATTGCTGGTGGTGTTGTTGCAATTTCCAATACAGTTGTCATAAATGTTCATATATATCTGTCATAAGATTGTCAAAATTGAGGTAAAACTGCCGTATATATCTTTAGAGGTTGGAACTGATTCATGACATGAAGTTATGCAGTTTGAAGATCTAGTGTAAAGTTATAGAATTCTAGGCGTTATTGGCATACGAGTATATAATTTGACACAGGTACATGTTTTGATACCTAATTGAGGTGAACACCCAAGACCTGATTCGATGATTTATCCAGTTGCCGCATCAGGTATTGGTCGAGCTCTTCTGGCGTGTTAATCTGACGTCTCGAGTCCGGTTGTCCAGGGATGAATGCGAAGATGTTTCCATCTTGGGTCCTCGGGGTTCCGATTTTTTCCGGGAAATTTCTCTTGGCTACTCTCAAGGTGTACATGATCTTGGCTCGTGAAGGTATTAGATATTCATTTATATAGAACGTTGGTTTATTTACTCGGCAGGCAGAGAGAATTTCACGTTTTTTGTTGTAATGTTTCAGTTCGAAAGCGATGTTTCTTCGATCCTCGTTTCCACTTAGTGGTTTTCTTCCCATTCTGTTAGCTGACGTGATGTCAGCATCACTGAGGTCGATGTTGATGTCCTTCAGAATTTTGCAGACTGTTTCTTTGCAATTTTCGTTGTTGTGTGAATGAGGTAGTTCCCCCCCGGAAATGACGAGAGTACATTTTCTATCTTCCAGGTCTCGGCGCTGATCATTTTTTTCCAAGCGATCGAGACGTGACTCCAAGCTTTGTATTTTTTCATTCTGCTCTTCAATAATTTGTTTGTGTTCTGCTTCTTTTCCTGCTATTGTTTCAGATAGTGTTTTAAGGTCGCTTATTTCACTTTTCATTTCGTCAATATCACTATTAAATTTTGTCATCACTGAGTCGAAATATTTTATTAGAACAGATACCACTTCTTTGCAGTCTTGCGTTAGGCTAGACACATCAGGATATTGACCAAACTTTGGTTGATATTCACAGCTGTTATTGCAGCTGCTGATGTTGTTGCGTTGCTTCCTCGCTCCCATCTTGTAGGTTTAGAGAGTTGGCTTTCTTGTATAAACGAGGGTTGAACACCTTCACACCTTCACCTTATATTCTTAGTTTGATGATTTATATGTTGATATCACATTTGAATCCTCATGGCGAGAGAGGGTACCCATTCAGGCTAGAAGTACATTCTTTCTAACAATAGGCACTTTGTTTCGGAGCGAGCGGAGCGAGCGGAGCGAGCGCAACGCACATCCTCACCATATGGAGTCAGTGCATTATAATGGTAGTAAAAATGAATATGAAGGGCAAATATGAACTTTATTGCTGTCATATTGCCTAGAAATCTTGAACAAATAACTCTTTTGAGGTCCGTTCGCCTTTTCCGCTCATATCTCTTTCATTTGGTATAGAAGTAATGGTACTTTTTCAGAGTATTCTTGATATTTAGGTGTCTTCTATAAATTATGTGAAAAGCAGTATAGTGTTGAAATATATGCATAAAATTAAGAATAAACATCCTCGTAAAAAAAAATTTGCGGAAAATCCGTGAAGTTCTGTAAATCAGATGACGTTTGAATGTAGTGTTGCCACTTCGACGAACTTCCTACCAACGTCACGTTGATACTGTTTGTGCAGTTAATAAACCGGAGTAAAACACCTAATTTAATTTTTAAAATCTTTTCGTTTAAAAGTTTTTCGTTGAGGAAAGAGTTTCATTCACTAAAAATTGCATTTCTTTGTTGAATTTAGCATGAACGAAACAAATTAATAGGTGATTTACATTAAATTGTTCATTTAATCGTTATTTTATTGATTTTCCGACGTATGTTTTGTAGAATATGGTAACTTGAATTTAATTATCACAGATTTTTATGTATGAGAAACTCTTATAGCGAAATTACCCATGGTGGAAAGACTTTGGTAACTGATGGCAACGTCATGTTTACAACTGGATCGTACGACGTGTGTAGACATGGTGGAAGTGGAACCATGGTTGATGGAATGAGTAGATTTCATCACTTATGATGCATGATTTGCTTGATTACATTGACGCAGTGTAGAATAATTAAAAGGAGCTGTTCAATAGCTGATGAAAAATTGTTACTCAGGGTGAATAGACGTTTTTATGATGGAGATTATTCGTTCTATGACCCAAACTGTGTTGGGGAATGTTCCTGCAGATCAAACTCCTACAGGAGCCGAGACGGTAGGGGTTACTGTAAAATTTTCCTTATATTAACCGTTCATTCATATTAATTTTTCTTGCCCATCTAATACACTTTTGTAATGACCACTTTTGTATGTTGTATATTCTTTGAGTTTGCTAATTTGTTGTAACTTTTATGTGTGTGAAAACGAAGTTTCCTACTTCCATTACTAATTTGCAAAAGATCAACAGTGGGTTTTATTGACTACGTGAATGTCTCTTGTGCTCTTAATTTTGATGAAAATCGAATTAGAGTTTGTATGTGACTGTGTTATTCATGATGTTTCATTTTCAATCAAAATAAACTGAAATTTTGGGTTAGGAATTTGCAAATTTATTTTTATTTCCACAGATTCTGAATTTTCAAATAACAGTAGAAATTGCCTTATAAAAATTTTAAATTGTTACTGCATGGTATACGTGGTTCATTGATATATGTGAATAAATTTATACAGTTTAAAGTTTTTTTTTGTCATGTGAAAGTAGATTTGGCAAATGTGTAGTGTTTGGTTAGAATCAACTTTTGAATTTTTGATGCCAAAACATAGTAAATTAAATTGCAATAAACAAGTTTTCTTCTATGCACTTCCCATTGCAAATGAGTATTTTAAAAGCTAGCGGTAAATTAGTTACTGTAAGTTTAGTGTATGAAGCGGCAAGTAATTCATTGACCCCGCGTCTGGCAATACTTTCATGGACGCTCTGATCTGACGCGCTCGAATGCTCAAGTGGTTTCCGCCATCGATGACAAAAGTTAACATATTGGTATAATTTGTTATTTATGGGTGATAATTTCTATTGTGTTATTAAATAAAAGATCCTGAAAGTGAGTTGAGGCTCCGCAAGCTCTGCGGAATGAGATAATATTAAATTACAAAGTATTCAAACGTACTCTAACAGCTCAATTGAGCAAAAAATAAACCCTACCGCTCTAACTTGTAAAATACTTATTTGCCGCAAAAAGTGTATGGAAGAAAAGTAGTTTATATCAATCTTATTACCATGATTCAAGCAACAAAAATTTGTAAATTGATAAGTTGCTCTTTATTTGAGCTCATTAGTCATCAAAGACAAAACTAAACCCACCGCTATAACTCGTTAAAAACTCATTCGCAACAGAAAGTGCATAGACGAAAACTTCTTTATTTTAACCTAATTAATATGTTTAGGCTCCAAAAACTGGAAAATTGATTCATACCAAACGCTACACATTTACCATTGATTTTTTTGTGACTAAAAATGTAGTTGTAAAGTATTGATACTTTAATTTATCTATATAATGATTAATTTTTCTCTCTTTTTGATATTTAAAATTTCGGTCAATATTGAATATAATGTTGTCAACGAATTTCATAATTTCGTAGGTATAGGTAGGTAATATAGTCGGTTTTAAGACGTTTTTCATTAATGACAATGTGCCCGGAAATGCTTAGTTTTGGAGATATAGGATAAATAACGCCAGGTAAGAATAGCATTAACGGCAGTTCCGATATGGCTCTTCCGGCGTTTTGCGGACGCGTACCACGCCAAGTTTTTTGGCGGGAGTCATCGGCCTTGGTATGGTTGAGTTAAATTAAGATATTTTAGGCTTACTTAGGTTTTGATGCTTAACTAAATTAACTTTACCAAACCTAACCTTACCTATCGTTACGTCAGAACCGGATTTCTGCTTATTTACCTCTCCGTTTGTTAAATTTTATAAACGACGTTCCTATAACTTCAAAGTTAAATATCTCCAAAACTAAGCATTTCCGGGCACATTGTCATTCATGTAAAACGTCTTAAAATCGACTATATTACCTATCTATACCTACGAAATTATGAAATTCGTTGACAACATTATATTCAATATTGACCAAAATTTCATATTGACTATTGAAGTCTATTTAATATCAGTAAGCTGGAAATCTATTTGTTAACTTAGGTCAGTATCATAAAATAAAGTGTTACCTGGATCTCTAAGACTGCAATGATCACGCTATGCAAACTAGCAAAATATATATTTTTTTAAATATGTATGTTAAACCAAAGTATTATAATTTTTAAAAATTAGGTTTTAGTAGTAAAAACAGATTCTAACTAGAAATAAATTTTGTTTATCATTATTTTTATTTTCAATAAGAATTTTGAATTATATTCAGCTTTCTAGTTTTTATAATCTATATGGAAATTGAAATATTAAGATCAAAATATTCAAACATCTAATTGCTAAATTTTTCAAGATGTTAAATTGAAATATTTTGATTGTGATCACTTACCTCATTTTAGCTTGATCTATTCTAAATACCATTTTTGAAAGGAGTTATTTATTGGATTTTCAAAAAATTTTCTAAAAAAAATGTTTTTAATTATATTTAATTACTTATTTATCCTCAACTACTTGATTAACACTCAATTTGTCAATTAAAATATGAGTTACCCCTGCATAAACAACCTGGCTTAATGGGTCACAAATGATTAAATGCACTTGTTGCTTTCTATATTGCAGTATTTTTCTAATGCTTCATTGTATTGCATTCTATAAAATCAGTACCCGTTTGCTTTTTTATTTGTACTTCTCTTTGTATTTTGTGTTATTACAGTGTAAGTAAGTTGTTAATTTTCATCATTTATATTAGTTTGATGTTAGGAAAAGCAATTTCAAAGCTAAACAAATGGTAAAAATGATATAAATGAATTGAAACATATAGTCCTAAAAATTAAGTTGTATAAAAATTGAATAAGTTTTGTTAACTAATTTGACAAATTCATGATTATGAGTATTTAATCAGGGTTTACTATATGCGTTAATAGTACATATTCTTGATGTACATCAAAAATTTATATTAACACTTTGACCGCAGCGTGACCCACCGGTGGTACACGGAGGTAATTTTCACAACGCTGCAGACCGACCAGTAGTCACAAACACAATTTCCATAAATACTTAATCAAAGCTAAATGAAGGCACGATCCAGTTCATGTTTGCTATTTTCAACATCGCGCGCTGCAGTTGACTTTTAATATGAGTTTGGTGTTGAACTTAATATTTAGTAGTTGCGGTTAAAGTGTTAAGTATGTTTATTGATAAGAGTCTTCTACATCTTATGTTGATAATTTTTTTGTAAAGGTTGTACTCAAATATTTATAAGAGTATCAAAAAGAATAGTACAATAAAGAGCGGGTTGATAATAATTGGAAATGAGGGACTGTTGATAAAAAGATCAAAATTTGTGTAATTTAAGAAAACTCTCAGGGGCATAAAACAGGTAACAGGCTTAGGTTAGTTTGGTTTGCGTATCTTATGATATGAGGACTGGTGCATTGAAGAACACCCAATGTTAGATTACCTCAGCTCTAGATAGACCTTTGCAATGTTTGTTTGTTGTCCTACTTCTTTTAATTTTTATGTCTTTCTTATCTCTTCATTTTATTCTTTCTAAATTTGCGGTTTCTATGTGCAGGATATCCTATATGATTATACATATCTTGTATGTAATTTTCCCATTTTTTAAAGTTCATGCTAAATATTTTTTGATATTTGTTTTTTGAGGTTGCTTTTGTTATGGTGTAGCAATTATATAATAATGTAATATTAATAACTGGAAGAATAAAGTAGAAAGGTATTGCTACTTTGTTTATTTTAGCTTATTGAATGTATTAACAACAACCTGTGCTATGATAAACTAGGTTCGAGCGTATTGTAGTAAAATTTGATACAAAAGAAAGAAAGAAAGAAAGAAAGAAAGAAAAAACTTTATTTCCAATAGAGATTGTACAATATTACAATCATTGGTTTTTAAATATCTTAAAATTAATACACTTAGATGATACACACACACGAGTATTGAAAAAACTCGTGTCACTAGTCGAAAAGATATGATTGAGGGCAATGTACTCCTAATCTTGCTTAATCTACATTTGACAATACATGTAATGATAATTATAAGAGATAACGCAAATTCATGGACGATGCATTTTCATTGTGGGGTGAAAACACTTCTGACAGTTTACATGTACATGACATAAAACTTCGCAATTATTGATGCCAGGAAATAATACATGAATCGTTTGTTTCGGCAAATGTTCAAAAGTGTCATTTTAAGGAAGCATGAAAAAAATATATAAAAAATTATAAAAATATATAAATATATAAATATAAAAAATATATAAAAAATATATAAATAATATAAAAAAATTTATAAATATATAAAAACAAGAAAGTGTTCTTTGTGTTAACTTTTGACTATGGAAAAAATGTCTCTTTACTATCCTACATTTGTTATCAAATTTATGTATGTAAGGGATACATAATATAATATATATATGTAAGATTTATATAAACTTTGAGCTAATTTAATCAGTCTAGGCCAAGTCATGTTTGATTAGCTTGTGAAGAATTTAGAGGCCTATTTTTCTTGTTCCATATTATGTTAGTTATATGTTCTATAGGTAGAATATTTTAGTACTGAAAGCAAGAGTTTTTCAATATTGATTACTATTGGCATTTTTGGTCAAGTGTTAAATCATGCTGTTGGCTTAATTTTCTGGGTATCAAAAATTCAATCTATTCATAAGAAGAGGTTGTAAGTTAAAGTATAAGTATAATTATTTTTGTATGTGAACATTGATTTTTAAGCATAAAACCCAGTAAGTGATTAAGACTATTATTTTTTGTATAGTACATTTCTTACTCGACTTCTCCACTCAGTTGATATAGTTATTGTTCCAAACTATACGACTAAACTGAAGGTTGTATAAGCCTTCTTCTTGATGAAAAAAAATGTGCTTTTCACTGTGTTACTGGCAATCTGTTTTAATTCAATGATTTTTCCTTACCTCTAATAATTTTTTGAACTCTTTTCTTGTTTAACAAACTTCTCACAATCTTGCTGTTTCTATGTGCAGAGTGTGGGGACTTACCGTAGGCATAGATTAACCTTCTGTTAATTTCACGCTAAATGGTCCCTTCCTAGTTTTTCTCATGGGAACACTGGTTGTTGTTGGAGTGGACTTGAGCTCCCTTATAATTAAATCTAATCTTGCCCAACATTTTATTGCTGGTTGTGGAGGCCTCATGTTCAGAGATAGAGTGGTAAAATATTTCTGAATGAATCACTTCCTTTTGGCTGAATTAATATTTCATCTACAAATTTAAAAAAATGATTTGAAAAGTAAAAGCAACTAATTGTGCATCTTCTGACCACCCTATTAAAAAATCTTCTGAGCTTCACTGCTTATCTATGAAAAAATGAAAACTTTGATTACCGTGTAGAAATGCAGCGAAACAAATTCCTCTATATGAGTAAATGCTTTGTAATGTATTCATAACTCATGAGTTTTTATTAGAAAGGAAAATACACAAAAATGGTATGGATGGTCATGGTTAACTATTTGTTGAAACTATTGTAAATGATCTTTCAATGTCATCTTGTATCATGTCATGACTTTTTGCAGGTTGAAAGAGTTGTAGAGCGTGTGCTCTCATCGTCACTGCTCGAAGACAGACGTGATGGATGCCGAGCCCTGCGAGCCCTGGCTCGCAAGTACAGACTCTTGGTTGGGGCTCATGCAATGGATGCTCTGCTTCAAGTGAGATAATTAAGAAAGTGAAGTTATATTTTCTGTAGATTTAGTTCTAGAAAAAAATGACCATTCTAGTGTTATTGATTTTCCGGTAACTGATCATTCAAATGCATTAGTATGCTAAACAATAAGTTAATAAGTTATGTGAATGTTTTTTGCCTGTGTGTGTGTGTGTGTTATGTGTACATGTGTGTGTCAGAACAAAATCTAGCTATTTAGTTGCTCTTTTTCTAGGTATATTTGTACTTTTTCATTAACATAGGAAACTTAGTGTTCACATTGGTACAAGTAAAACATTGTTAAAGTTTCTAGTATGGAGTTAAATATGAGTAGTCTTTAGAGCTTTTTCAGTTGACATATGAGATATAAATAATCAAATATTGTTTAAATATAACCATTAAGTCTGGGAAGTGAAGTATAATTTTTAATTTTAGGCCCTGTCCAATGACCGAACTGATCACGAGCTTGTGAACTATGCTCTGGAAACGCTCATTGCCATCACTTCACCTGAGCCTTTTGAGGAGGAGATAGGTGAGTTTTCATAGCATTGAATCGTTTGGCTTGAGACTTAGCTCCTTAAGTGTCAATTCAACGTAGGGCAATAATTTTTTCTGTATAATTCATTTCTTCTCACCATCAAGCTTTTCAATGTTGCTTCTACTGCTACATATGGGAATATTTTTCACCTAAGGGACTTGTTTACAATCACCTTCAAGCTTCAATGTCAGTTCTTCATTTAAAAATTTGCACTTTCCTTCTATGGAATTTGTTTCCAGTCTCCTACAAACTTCAATGTCAGGTCTTCAAATGGGAATATTTTTCTTCTTAGGGGCTTGTTTCTAGTCACCTTCAAGCTTCTTGTCAGTTCTATGTGTGGAAGTGCTTCCATTCTGAGCAGCTCATTTCTTTATCATACATAAAGTAATAATGACTGGGATCTAAGTTTACTGTAGATTATTTTAGCTATTTACATCTAGAGTCTAGTTTTATTATATAACATATATGCTATAGATCAGTGGTTCTTGAGGAAGGCATGAGAGTAAAAAGGTTCTTAACCTTTTACTCTCATGCCTTCCTCAAGAATTGTCAGGGGAATTGTGTACAGATTGACTGGTAAATAAGAGCTCACAAAAAAGAATATTGTAAGTAGGTCCTCAAACATATTAAACTGTGAAAGTTTACTCTTTTGTCAAAAACATTACTGGGAAAAATCAGGCTTTACTGGGGAGGCTCATGACCCCCAGGTTAAGAACCACAGCTATAGATACTAACCTACATTAACACCTCGGAGGTTGTTGTGTGGTGTATAACAGTTATGCAGTAGGCTTGTGTTATCTAGATTACTGTTTCTCATTAGCCAATTCTAAGAGCATTTATCTAACTTATTTGAAATGTAGATAAACTGCACACTTTGGATGTGAATAATTTGCAGTGTTTTTGAATATTAATATTTAACTTTTTTGGGAATATGAGCTGCCCACGATTAAATTGTTGGGTAGAAGATACAGCAATTTAGTGATGTACCGATGTATCGGTATCGGTATCGGCAGTATTGGCCATTTTTAGTGGTATCGGTATCGGCAAAATCCGGCCGATACTTTACCGATACTTTCCAAAAATACGTATTTTATCATTCAAATGAAGGTCATAAATCATGAAAGTAAAAGTATTTAACCTAATAATACCCGTTGTGTGTTTATTTATATGCTTATTTGGTGTCCGCGTTGTGTGAGTTTGCGGTATCATTGATACAGAATTCCTCAGTGTAACATTGAAAGATGGCGTTTCCATGCATTTAAATATTTGACATTTTATCAGGATAGGTTTTGTTAGGATAGGATAGGTTAGCTTAGATTAGGATAGGCTAGGTTAGCACAGGTTAGGTAATACTGTCAGAATTTTTTCTCGGGTCCGCCTAGCTTAACGATGACATTGTCCATGGAATCTCCGCGGGTCCTGCTACTATCTAATAATACCCTTGGTTTATTTGGAGTCCGCTTCTTCCATTTTCTTTGTCACGCGCATGAGGAGAGTTATAGTGACCGTATCTGTGATACGAGTTTCACCAGTGCGTAAGAACAAGAATATTTTTCATCACGAGCGCTGTTAGGATGAATACATTCGTTGGGCATCACATTTGGGAAATTTGTTCAAGAAAGTTAGTGAGTCCCGTAATTTTTGACGGGCTGTGCGTACTTGTAATCAAATAAAGAGCCTATTCATACCTAGTAAATTAGATAGCTAACTGTTGAATTATAGCGTTCAATCAGGCCTGCTAACTGAATTCACTATTTTGAATTCCCGATGAATCACGGTCATAACTGAAAGCTATGTAAAATGAATAGTTAAACCCTGTAGATACATAAAATTTTTATACTTTTACGACTAAACCTTTATAGTTTGACTTAATGTCCATATCTTAAAGTATGTGACAGGCTAACAAAAACCAAACCAATTTAATAAAGTTGAAGGTGCATTTGAAAGTTTTTGTGAATTTAATATAGAAATTGCTGAAAATTCTATTTTAATTTAGCTTATAAATCGCTAAATATTACAAAGCTAATAATTTATTTTAACTTAGCATGCATATCACCGTTCATTACGAATTTTGCATTTTTCTTCTATGTTAAGATGTTTGAACAATTCACGAACAATCTTATAGTTCAATACATCTGAACGGGTCAGTTGATTGCTTTCATCGCAACTTGATGAATTTAAAAACGAGGAAAATTCCAATGAACTTAATTATATTTACTAGGAATACGTTTCGGAGTCCAGCTCCATCATCAGTTCGTAAAATTAAAATTCATTACGACTACAATAAAAGAAAAAATAAAATGTTGAATACAGTCATCAAAGAAAATCACAAAAACAAAAAAAAATCAAAACATGTCCCAGAGAAAGTAAAATCGACATCTACTTCCAATTTACGATGGGTAGGAACTGTCAGAATTGTTGAGGGCCAGTTTTCGTTTAAAAATATGTAGCGACTCTGAAATTCTGAGGTCACATGTAGTTGAAGCCGAATCTAAGATTTTGAAGTCCGCAGAGGATATCGGTTCGTTGCATTTTACTGCGTGATTACGTACGAATTGTGCGAATTAATTCCCCGTGCAGAAGCTTCAACCCCGATGTTCGGTCATTCTGATATAAAAATTTTGTGCCGTAATGCTGACTTACGATGATGTGCTCTGCACACAACTGTAAGAATAAATCAGACAGGCTCTTTCTCCATCAAAAGCGTATCCTCGTACCGGAATTGTATAATTTTATGGTTGCTTCATTTTTCCGGTACAAGGATATGCTTCCGATGGAGAAGCGAACCTCGATCTCTGATTTATTTTTAACAGTTATACATTTGTGTGCCGTGCACATCATCGTACGTCGGCATGACGTCACGAATTTTTATAACAGAATGGTCGAACATTGGGGTCGAAGCTTCCGCGCGGGGAACTAATTAGCTTACTCCTCACACTCCGCAGTACGTAATCACGCAGTAAAATGCAGCTAAATCTTAGATTCGGCTTCAACTGCATGTGACCTCAGAATTTTATAGTCGCTACATATTTTTAAACGAAAACCGGCCCTCAACAATTCTGATAGTTCCTACCCATAACAAATTGTAACTAAATAGTAATCTTGTCAATTTCAGTTTTTCTGGGACATGTTTTAATTTTATTTTCATTTTCTTGATTTCTTTTAATGACTGTATCCAACATTTTGCTCTATCTTTTATTGCAGACATAACGATTTGTAAATTTACGAACTGATGATGGATCCGGACTCCGAAACGTATTCCTAATAAATATAATCAAGTTCCTTAAAATTGTCGTTTTTAAATTCTTCATCTTATAGATGGTTGCGTGTTTGCGGATATGTTCGGTTTCGGGGCTTACCGAATTTTAATATTTTCTTTCGCCAAAGTATGTACTCGTATTTGGTGTGAATAACACGAAAATGACAATCCTTTTTTTGGAGAAAATATTGTTTTGGTCCACTTTTGGAGCCAGTTGCTATTATAGCTAGTCTACATTATGTTGCAATACGATTAGAAACACATATCTATTGAATGGATTTCATTTTGTTGTTTTTCTCAACAATATAGTTAACATGGCAAGAGCATTTTATTTTTCACAATCGGAAACTTTTTTGTTAATATTTTTGTATTATTAGATATATAAGGAAATAATTTTATTATAACTCCCATGTAGGAGTTAAAATGGTTTTATTTCAATACAAGTGTGCACGGCCCGCCAAAAATGGGATTCAATACTTTTCATGAACGAATTTTCAAGATGTAGATGATAAACAAATACAGTATATCCATCCTAACAGTACCCGTGATGAAAAATATATTTCGCACCGTTGAAACTCGTATCACAGATACGGCCATTATAACTATCCTTATGAGCGTGAGTGACAGAGAAATGGAAGAAACAGACACCAAACAAATAAACCAAGGGCAAGGGTATTATTAGGTAGCAGCATGACCCATGGAAATGCCGAGGACAATGTCATCGTTAAGCTAGATGGACCGATGGAAAAATTCCGTCAACATTATCTAACTTATGCTATCCTAATTCAACGTCGTGACTCGCACCGCCGCAAAGCACGTTCACGACGCGAAGGCCTAGCGATCGTCATTACATGGTAGCAACTGCGGTTCTTGTAGACCCTACACCACTAATGCGTTTTCCTCTGTTGCCAATACGTAGAAAGGAAAGTCGGGTAGGTTTAAAATGTTTATGCCGAACACATATGCACAAGAACACACTAAGCTCTCTTGACTCGGAGTTCCCCTCCGGTGACAAATCACCATTACCCAAAAATGATAACTTTGGGCACAGCTATTCACCAAATTACTATATCTAATTTAATGTCTTTTAATTATTCAATATGGCCTGAAAGCTGCACAAAAGCGACATGGTTAGGAAAATGCGCAAATTACGGCGATCACAACAACCTATCCAATACTACTAACCTATCCTGATGAAATTTCAAACATATCATTGCATGTACAGACGATCTTTCAATGTTACACTGAGGAATTCGGTCTCCGTGATACCGCAAACTCAGACATCCTATGTTTCTTAAGAAGCGGACACCGAACTAATACATAAACTAACATACAACGGGTATTATTAGGTTAGATGATTGTTAAAGTATCGGTATCGGTAGTTGTATATGTCAAAGTATCGGTATTTTCAAGTATCGGAGTATCGGTATCGGTATCGGCCAAAAAATGGGTATCGGTATCGGTTTCGGCCAAAAAAATGGTATCGGTACATCACTACAGCAATTTACTTTACCTCATTTTTAGGTACCTAATGGAGATGTTAATGTGTATCTGAGAAAATAAATGTCAAACTCAGTACTTCGACAAGCTAATGTGGGCTTCTCTTCAGTGAAAGTACTGGATTGCTGTGTTTGGTAGTGCCAAAATTTTAAATGTTCAGAACACTATCTACTACTAATGAAAGTAAACCAGTTTCTTCTGTCTATATGGTATATTATCTCAAAGTGTTTTCACTTGATACTACTTAATACCTCATTGTTGAATATCTTGGTTTTCATTTCACGGCAGTTATCTTTTATTATTTATCTTGCATATACACGTTTGTTAATGTAGGCTATTTTGCAGTGTTTCAAAATTTACTCTGTAATATAATTCATTAGTATTTAAATGCATATTATTATTTATTTAGAATACATATTTCTTCATGTCAATGCAAATCCCACTTCAGGAGGCATAGGATACACAATGGGTTTAGGTCAGTTAGGTTTGTCTATCCTATTCTATAGGGAAAGGTATGCCTAAAAGAGATACTGTTAGGATACCTCAATTATATAAAGGGATTTTGGATTTCTGCCTTTTGTGTCAATTTTGCAATTTTCAGTTCTCATGCTTTATTGCTATCTTCTCTTTATGATTTTTTCTTTTTGCTACCAAATTTGCTGTTTCTCTGTACCGGGCATTCTGTGTGTAAACATACATTGTGCATTGATTCTTAATTTTTCTGAAATCATTTTTAAATAGTACCTTCTCTGTGTGGTTTTGAGATTGCCTTTGTTGTGGGTAGGGAGTCTTGAACTAATTTAATGTTAATTCTCCATGTATATCATCTCTTTTCTGGCAAGTTTGTGTTGTCCCTGTCTGATTTTCTGATTAACATACAGAGGAGAGCGGCAATGCAGAGGTGTGCCGAGGCCTGGGGCAACAGTTCACAGAAATTGTCACGAAAAAGAGTGAAAACATTGCTCTGTTTGTTGAGCTGTTGGATGAGTTTGACTTCAAAGTGCGCTTCCCAACTGTAAAATTGCTCAGCAACTTGCTTGAAAACAGGTATTTTCTTAGGATAAGGAATCCTTCTCACTCATGTGAACTTTTGCTTGCTGGTGTAATATTGTGAATTTTGCACTGATGATGTGTTTGAAGTCTTGGTTGATTAAGGTTCTGCCCTGCCAAGATTTTGCATTTTGTTTCAATTTATTTTTATTTGCATGTAAAAGGGCTGTAGAGCTCTTGCTATAATGTACCTACTCAAAATATTTCAGAACCTATGTAAGGTGCTGATGTTTTACATCTTTTAATTAAAAGTAATTTTTCATGGTATATTATAAACTCCAGTTGAACATCATGACAAAAACTTCTTTGGACTCGCGTATAATTGATTGGCACAGAGCCCGAGGAGTGCAGGACGGCGTGCTGGAGGTGCCGAGCGGTGTGCCGAAGCTCATGGACTTGCTGTCGGACAACAGAGAAGTCATCAGGAACCACATGCTGTTGCTGCTCACCAGTCTCACGCGCGGAAACCCAACGCTCCAGAAAATTGTCGTCTTTGAGAACATCTATGACATCATTTTTGATATTATCAGGTGCGTGTACACGCTCATTAAGTGGGCTTCATGCCTTTTGACTTCGTTTTTGATATCAGGTGTGCGTCGCGCTCATTAAGTGGGCTTCATGCCTTTTAAGGATTTTGATCTGTGTAGCGTTTCAATACTGAAAACTTCAGTGCTATTGATGAGGAGGTAATTGTCTATCAAACCACATCTTTCCATGATGGTCTTCAACATTATAAGATGTTAGGTTGTCAGCTATCGCCTGTAAATATTTGTAGTTTGTAAGCTGTTTGGTCGTTCAGTTGTGCTGTTCTACATTAGTAAAGAAACATGGCGTCAGTTTAATTAGCTATCGGAATTTTTTCAGAATTATGCTTCTCTAGGACCGATGATGCAAGACTGTTGGTGCTATAACATGTCATGGTTTCTTCTCAAATATTATGGATGCATGGATGTGATGAAGAATAATTATTATTTGGATAAAGGTGTTCCTCTGTTACCATGCTAGATTTCTATGCTGCTCAAAACCAAATGCTGTTATTGTTATGAGAACAAGAGCGCATTAGACCAAATGTCAAAACTTAGTAGTTTGAATTCTTTATAAATTTGTTAAAATTTTTGAAGTGCCACTCGTGATTATTTTATTGCATAAAACAAGAGTGTTTGGTTTTGTGCTTGAATTTATCAGATGTTAACTATAAAACTCTAGCATGCTCTACATTTGTAATAAAATATACATTGCAGCTGATTCAGGTACTAAAAATGTAATTTTTCTAAACCTCATTTGGCTGAATACTTTAACTTTTCTATATAAGTGCCTCTCAGGGGAATACAACTATTGTATCTATGAGAGTTAGCGCTCCCTGGGGTAAAATGTGAGAGGGATTAAGTTGAGAGTTAGGTAGACCTTCTTTTTGTTGAAATAAAATGTTTTTTATGTTAAGGACCACCTTTTTTCGGTTCACTGCTGTCCTTCAGCACCTACTACTTTCTTCAAATTTTATCTTGTTCCATGAAGGTATTCTCAACTTACTGCTTCTATGCCTTTTCTGCATAGATTCTGCATCCCCATATCCCCCAAACTGAATGGTGTCTTCCTCCTTCTTCTCTTTGAAACGCTCTTTTTTTTGGCAATTAGGGTGGCTTAAACTAACTTATAATCTAATTTAGATAAGTAGCTGTGTAATGAACATTTAATATCCTATTTTTTTCCACTTGCTGAAAAAACAGTCAATGAAAGTCAAAATGCTTCATAACTTTTTTAAACTTCCATTCATGCATTGATTCCTCCTGATTATGTGAGCACGATCCATCTAGCTCAGTCCTTGAGCATAATGTCACACATTTCTACTGAAATACTGTTTCATGTCAAAATGTACTACCTGACTGAGCTAGCTGTGCATAGAGGAGGGCTACAGTGAACATTGTCCTCTATCCGAACCTAACCTGACTGAGCTGGCTGTGCAGAGAGGAGAACAGAAGCGTGGTGGGGGAGGACTGCTCATTGAGCATACTGACCTTCATTGTCCTCTGTCCAAACCTAACCTGAATAAGCTGGCTGTGCAGAGAGGAGGGCTACAGTGAAGGAAGCGTGGTGGTGGAGGACTGCCTGGAGCTGCTGGTGACGGTGCTGCGGTCCAGTCCCCCCAACCAGACCCTCCTGAGAGAGGGCGGCCACGTGGCGCAGCTCACCACCTTCTTCACTGTGCTCCTCGATGATACTGAAGACCCTGCCAAGGCTGGCTCTGCTCTCTCTGCTTGGTCTGCACAGAAAATGGCAAATGTGCACAAAATGCTGGAGGTGAGGAGTAATTGCTTTCATTACTTAAGTTTGAAATGTGTGGCTTTGAATTCAGGCTTCTGTGCGCTCTGTTTGAAGCATTTTTACTCCAAGACCTCAAATTCAAAGCTCGGAGGGGTATGGCTAGACTGGAAAAGTGTATCAGCTAAACTTGTGTTGATAAGCATGAATACATAATTGATAATTGAATACATAACGTTTAACGTCTTAAACGAAAGCTTCTGTTGACTTTTACTTTAAACCCACCCAAGCCCAACTCATTCTAGTCACGGGCTGTGATGCGGGCAGGTTCTATGGATTCTGGAGTCTGAGGTGTATAATTTTCCAGCATGCTTTAAGGGAATCCTATCAAATTATTTTCTGTTGGCAAAATAAATTATTCAGCCACGGTTTTGTGTACTTCATTTGCCGTGTACGATAATTTTTGCACTCTCGTTGATAGCAGCAGCTGAAGAAGTGATCTCACACACCAATGTATTAGGATTATGATCAAACCCTCTTCAGACAGACGCTCAATTTTTCAAAATCAACAATGCTTACTCAATGATTCATGCGTTATCGTATACATATAAAAGCTTTTCAGTGCTTTTATATGGTAAGAACTCATTGCAAATGGCAGTGAAGGGAGAATTCCAGTGCTTGCCTACCCCACACTCGTATAGCTCGGGGACCATTCACAGCACCCCCTCAGGGGGATACAACTATTGTGTTTATCAGAATTAGCACTCCAAGGAGAAAAATGCGAGGTCCCGAGCTGAGAGTTACATAGGCTTTTTATTATGTTGAAATTTTTTTTTTTGTTAAAGATCATCTTTTTTTTGTTCACTGCTGTCTTGTTTTTCAGCACCTACTACTCTCTTCTTCAACTTTGATCTTTTTTCATGAACTTCTTTCTCAATTTACTGTTTCTGTGCCCTTTCTGTGTAGATTCTGCATTCCTTTAACTCCATACTAAATAGTGCCTTCCTTCTTCCTCTCTTTAGATCGCATTTGTTGTGGATAGGGAGACTTGAACTAACTAAAAATCTAATCTCTATTTTCAGTTTACTTATCTGCAAAGATACCAAGATAAATTAAAATTTCGGTTGCAGACGGCATGTAGAGGGTAGCAGTAAAGGACTCATATCTGTTCTTCAATGATAATTCTATCATTATTATCATTACCATTGACAACACGGTTCATTTAACCCAGTTGGTGAGCTGCCTGGTGCAGCCAGAGAGCTGTAGCGCCGGGGTACAAGCGTACCAGACGGTGCTGCGGGGCAGCGGGCTCCTGCCTGCATTGTGTCGCATGCTCCTGGCCAGTGGCGTGCCTGCTGCCACCCTCACCCTGGTCATCACCACCATCGCTGACGTGATCAGGGCGCATGAAGACAACCAGAAATTCTTCAGCAACGTTATGGCGCCCTCCAACCCTCCCAGGTATCTTATTGCTGCTGAGGGAAGATATCTTGCAATCTTTCTCTGTGAATGAAATAGAGAATGTCTTGCATTTTTTCTATGTGTAAAAAAAATGGAAGATGTCTCGCGCTCTTTTTCTGGGTATAAGAGAGATTGTCTTGCACTCTTTATCTGTGTGAAAGAAAGAGAGATTGCCTAGCGCTCTTTCTAGGCGTGAAAGTGAGGTAAAAAGAGGATGTCTTTCTCTTAATTTGAAAGAGAGAGCTGTTTTGTTGATAAATTTGCTAAAATTAAAAAATATTGCAGAAATCTTCACTAATCCTAGCTTCTGTTTATGAAGCTTCTCTTACAGTTGATGATGGTAGATATGATGACCATTAGGTTCAATTAATTTAAGCAATTTTCTTGAAACGAACCTGCGAGCTGAGTCCGATTATGTGGTTCACTCTTGAAAGTTCTTTATATGGAGACACATAGAAGTACGTTCAGGTGAGAGAAAGTTCTCTAAGCGTGTATGCACTATACAAATATGTATTTAATCCACCATTGGAGATTCATCAACGATTAGTCCAGTCAAGAGATGAATTACTCGACTGGGATATTGATGATCTCCTGTATTCCAGACCTGCTGTGGTGGTGCTCTTAATGTCCATGGTGAACGAGAAGCAGGCGGTGGCTCTTAGGACCGCCGTGCTGTACTGCCTCCATTGCCTCCTCTGCAAGAACGCAGCCCTCCAGGCTACGCTGGTCTCGACGCTGCTGCCTCAGACCGTCAAAGGTACATCTCAATTTCTCTAGGGCTTGGCTTGCCTGCTGTACTCTGATGGAAAAGCTGTGTGTTTTGAAGTGTACTTTTTTTTAAACAAAGTTACCTGTTGTGTACTGTTGAGAAAGTTGAGTGCAGACGTGCATCTTTATCTACAAACACTGTTTTAGTACTCACCTTCTGATCAAAGTTGGAAGGGCTGTTACTGACAAGCATCTATTTCGATACACGTTGCTTTAGCACTCTCTCGCCTGTTCTATATTATTGGGAAAGCTATTGCTGAAATGCGTCTTGTTCTATAAACTGCATTTTAGTGCCCACTCACCTGCTGTGCACTGTTGGGAGAGCTCTGACTGGTGTCCTTTTCTATAAACAGCGCTTGTGCCTTCCATGAATTCTGACACTCGAGTGTTCAATGCTTACCTTCGTCAAATATTCGTATTTTGTTGTGCGTTGACGGTTTTCATTTCTTGCCATCTGCAGCTGTTGTCAGATAAGAGGAAGGTCTATTAGACTCTTTTTGTGTTTTTCCCATTTTCTTAAATTTCAAAAACTGAATTTATGGCTCATAAAAGCTGTGATATTAACAGCTATTCCTTACACAAAAGCAGATTCACACAAAATGTTACTAACAGCAGCATAAAAATGTAAGTTTCTCTGCTTGCATACTCTGCCAAATATTTATTAGGAAAACTATTTGTTCTTGTACTAAGATTGTAATTTATGTTAAATATAAGATTGTAATTTGTTAAAACTTGGGTAAGAATTTGTTGAAACTAAGATAGTATTTTGTATCTAAACTTGGATAGTTACTAATTTCCAATATTAGGATAATAGATGGTATTCAAACTAGGATAACATTCTATGTACACAATCACTAGGATGATGACCTATGTTTTAAACAAGAATAACTAAGTATAAAGTAGGGTAATAAACTATTTTTAAATTAGTAAATTTTATATAAGTATATTTTTATATCTGGTGCAACGAACTTGGTTTAAAATTGTATAAAAATTAATGTCTAAACTAAGAACATAATATGATGATTTATATTTAAGATAAGATAGTATAATAAACTTACCATTATCATAACAAGATGATAATGTCTAAGATAATAACTAGATTCTAAGCTGAGAAAATAATTTGTGTTACCTTGGCCAGTGGAGGACATCAGCAGCGGGCAGCTGCTGTGTGGAGGCCTGTTCTCCCACGACCCCACGTCCACGTGGCTGTGTGCCGTCGCCCTCACTCACGCCCTGCATGACAACCCGCAGCAGAAGGTGGGCCCAACTTCTTTGCCTCTTTTGTGCCCACTGCTCATAGAAAAATTTAAACATCTGAAGATGTTATTATTTCTGTAGCTAATAAATTTGAGCTCTTGTTTTTATGGGCCTTGGATGAAAACATGCAGAAGAAGGTGGGCGGCAGCTGCGCTATCTTTTTTTGTGTTTTCATCTTTTCAAAAAATTTGTGTGAAGATGTTATTGTTTCTGTTGGTTATCTTTTCTGACAAGCTGTCGTTTTAATGAGCCCTGCTGAAACATGCGGGAAAAGTTGGGCACCAACTGCGCGGCCTTCTTTGGGTTGTATTCTGAAATAAGGCAAATAAAGATGCTATTTTAAGGACAGGTGGTGTATTCTTACTGCTGTTTTTATGAGATAATCTAATCAGTTCATGAAGCTATCATTTTTGTGCGCCTTGCATGTCAGCCCTCGTTCCTGCATCACCTTTCATTTCATTCTTTAGCCCGCATTTCTGCATCACCTCTAATTCCATTCTTCAGCCCTCATTTCTGCATCGCCTCTAATTCCAGTCTTCAGCGCTCATTCCTGCATCAACCCTTATTTCCACTTTTTATAAATCATTCCCACCTTTTATCCATCATTCCCGTGAGGCCTCCATCTCAGCTGTCGCGTATATAACACAGGACGAGCTGCTGAGAGTCCAGCTGGCGACGGGCGGCGGTGGGGCGTGCGTGTCGCTGCTGCGCCAGTGCTGCACGCTGTTGCTGAGCACGTCGTCTTTCCTGGCGAAGGTGGCGCTGCTGCAGCTGCTGGCGTTGTGGCTGGTCCAGTGCCCCAGGGCTGTCACGCAACTCCTGCTCGTGTCTTCAGTCATGCCCTACCTCACGGCCCAGGTAAGTGTAGTGAAACATTGCAGTGCTTGAGAGTATGTGATGTGGTGTGTTGTGTCCATTTGAATTATCTTCGTTGGTTTAAACCATCTCGGCGCAGGTAAGTGCTACCTGCCGCGACACATTGCATTGCTTGAAAATATGTAATGGGGCTTGCCGTGTACATTTGAATTATCTTCATTGGTTCAAATTATATTGGCTTGATATATCGATTTAAATTATCTGCTCAATGTGAATCAAATTGGTTAGCAGCAATGGTCACAATTCTTGCTAAGGTATTCATTTTCAGTGATGGATACATTTAGTTCTCCTTGATAGAAAGGAATAGGAAAAATTGAGTCGTACGTGTTCTTGAGACCCATGCTGCACAAGGCTTAAATGAGTCAATCTGTTGCACTGAGTCAAACAAGGCAATGTTGTGCAATGAGTTAAATGAGTCAAACGAGTCAACCTGTTGCAGATATCGAGCAGTGAGACGGAGGACCCTGAGAGCCAGATCCTGCAGGGACTGAGCGCGTTCGTGCTAGGAGTGTGTGCCCTGTACAACGAGGGCGCTCCAAACACACTCTCCCGAGATAAGCTCGCCTCCATGGTCACCGACCGGATAGGGGCCCACGTCTTCCGCAACAAGCTCTCCGCTCTGGGCCGCACCGACCTCTTCATTCAAGCAGCCAAGTCTCCCAAATTATCTGCAGTGAAGAAGTCCGATCTCTGCTTTGATTATTCTTTTGTTTCTGCTTACAAGAGCCTTGAAGGCAGCCTCCTCCGAGCGGTCAACATTGGGGAAGCCGACGCCTCAGAGCTGCTTCAGCAGAAGGTGGCAGAGCTGCAGGCAGAACTGACGACTGCCAGTGAGCAATTGCAGGCACTGACGGCTGACAAGCAGAATCTGACAGCCACTGTGCAGCAGCTGACACAACAGCAGCAAGCATTGCAGGTGCAATATCAGCAGCAGCTGCAATTGCTGCAACAGCAGAACGGCAGTAGCGCAGATGGCAGTACAGCGGTAGCTGCGCTGCAGCAACAAGTGTCAGAGCTCACTTACGCTAGAGACTACTACTACTATCAGATGCAGGAGCGCGACAAGCTGGTCCAGGTAATTACCGTGCTGGCTTTCATTTGCTCTGCACATCAAATTTTTATGTATTCTCTCATTGACATTGACATTGTGTGTGAAATTTTACTCTGCAAATTCCCATGAAAATTTTGGATGGATTGAATTTCTAATGCATAGATCTTTAATATCATTGTTACTGTGCTGTGTGGATAATTTGGTTTTGTTCATTTGAAAAAAATGTTTTGGTTCTTCTGCAAAAAACGCAGTAAGCCTATGTTTAGTTCTACCCGCATTGTGAAATAACCAATAAATTTCTTGGAAACTTGTTTGAAACTCAAGAAAAACAATGCATTTCTGCAAAAAAAGGGACAAGATTGAATTTCTATTTTGTTAATTTGCTCGTAATACACATTAGAGGAAATGTGGTATCATTATTATATGACACCCTGTATCAGGATTGGAGATCAGGGCTGTGACAGAAAGTGAAATACAGAGACGAATGCTCGTGTAGGCTGGACACGAGGGGCTCCATGGTCATTCCTCGCCCCAGTGGTGTGTTCCTATATAACCCGTGGTACACGCCTGAACTGTGTGATGGTGTGAGGTGCCTTTGGGTTGTAACAAGGGCACAGGTGAACTTCGTTTCTGCCTTTGAAATCAGTGAACATGAGTGGACTTCAGTTGGAATTTATTGTCAAAACTCTGGAGTGTATGGATTATTTTTTACTGTGCATTCAGTTAACTTTATTTTGATTTTCAGCATCCTGGACTGTTTTAATTTGCATGACTACAATTTTAGCTGACTCTATGAGTACTCGTATGCACGTTCTGCCATTGATCACTTTTAATGGAATGTGAATGAAAATAAAGTGAACACTTTGTGTGCTTTGCAGGAACTGCAGCAACAGAAACAAGATGAGGGGGCAGCAACAAAATCTGCTGCGCAGGATCAAAGTACAGATAGTGTTGGCAGCGAACCAGCTGACCCTGAGCTTGAGACGCTACGGTGCCAGCTGCGAGACCTGCAGCTCGTGCTGCACAAGAAGGACGAGGCGCTGTACCAGCTGCAGCAAGGCAACATGACGAACGGCTCTGCAGAGGAGGATTCTAATCAGGTGAACCTCACTCGTTAATGTTAACACGTTTTCTGGGTTAAACTGAGGCTCAATATTCAATTCAAATTTAAAGTGGAGTGTAGTTAGCAATTTTGAAAATAGCAAACATCAACTGAGTCATGGCTTCATTTAACTTTTATTAGGTATTTATAAAAAATTGAGTTAGTGACTGCAGATCGGTCAGCAGCATTATGAAAATCTCTCATTGACGACTCCTCTCCTCTGTAGGAAATGTGATAAATGGCCTCACTCTCGTATGTCAAAATTGTATACCGTATCTTTCATTACGGTGTAATGGAACCCATATGGAAAGTGACTTACTCACAGTGTCTGTGTTGCACACATGCAGTGTCTGTTGCTCACAGTGTCTCAGTTAGTATCGAGGAGGTGACTCTTGACCAGAATTGGTAATTGTTCTTAGGTGCTCCTAGTTTTGTAGCTGGAAACTAAATGGCATTTAGTAGTCTTTTCAAGGGTGCATTGTTCTACTTTTTGTTGTGTCTTTGAACAAGCTGAAAGCAAAAAGCAAAACTAGGGGTTACTGGGCCGTTAAGATGCAGCTTGTAAAGATGTATATGTTTATGTGACTTCTTGATAAAGATATCCAATCATTGCCGGAGATATGTATTTAATATACCCCGTATATTTTATCCTCTTTAGCAGCCTCTTCCTTATGAATAATCATGTTAACGTTGAGGCATTTTCATGTGTGCAGTCAAGCTCATGTAGCCTTGTTACTTAACTTTAGCGTATGGAGAACAAATATTGTTTTTTCTTCAGCAATGCCTTATTTTAATGGACCTGTTCATTTTCAGTTGTTGGAGCTGAAGAAGAAGCTGGAGAGCTCAGAGGCGATGGTGCAGCAGCTGCAGGAGACCAACACCTCCCTGCAGAAGCAGCTGCAGGTAGCGGACGTCGGCAGAGCTGGGGACGACTCTGCAGAGGCTGAACTCGAGGCCGAGCGGAGGAAGCTCAAGAAATTGGAGGTGGGTCATGTGTGTACTTTGGTCTAGTATCTAAATTTATGGTTTTTCTTCTGAGCTTTTTGTACATTTGAGGTTGAGGGTGAAAAATTCCCGAGCAACTGAGCAAATTTAATGTAAAAGGCGGAACTTAAGGTGGAGCGGAGGGAGCTTTAGATTGAGTATCAAAATTTATGGATTTTCTGTAGAGCTTTTACAAATTTAAGATTGAGGGTTAAAAATTCCGGAGTAATTGAACAAATAAAATGTCAAGAAAACACCAAAAATGATAGACATTATGATTGTAAAGTTCCTCAGAAGTACGCCGTTGTAAAACATTGCCGCTCGTGAACGATTTAGTCAATTTTATTGGAATTATTTTGCCCAATAAATGGCCAGCACACCAATAAAAATCTCCAAGTAGCTAAAATACGTGATGTTCCTGTCAAGAATTCCACAATTTGATAGAAATGCAGTCACTATTGCTTGGCTTACTCGCCAATGAACCATTCTTCTCAACTGGAGTCCCGATGTTACAAGAGGCAACAAGGCTGCACCAAATGAAACATTGCCTCCTATTGCAGTTAAACACGGCGTTAGCAAAAGTGATATCCACCCTGTATATACTCGTATGTAGAAATGATGAGCTGTGGAACATCGCATACACCGATGAAACGCCTCTGTAGTGTCTTCGGTGGTGAAACGTCATGTATCACTATCACCATAATAATAAGAGCCGTGTCCGTCCGTCCGTCCGTGTGTCCCTCTCTTCTAATCGAAAGCTTTGATAGCAACAAGGATAAAGCTTAAGAAATACAAGATATTATTCTATTGCATTATTTTTCTGTGGCGATTCAGTTCCGTTTCACTTGCATTATTGTATCTAGAATTCACATTTGTTTTTCTTACAAATAGAGATTTTCGTATAACCTTTTTCTGCTGAAATTTATCATGATGCTTTGATATTCTTAATTGATAATGCAAAAAGAAATGTTTTAAATTAGTTTGACAAGTAACCTGGCTACCAACTAGCATCAGGCCAAAATTTTTTGGAAATTGAGTTACCGGTTTCGGAATTGGGAGTTTCTTGTAATAATAAGGGAGAATTGCAGATAACTGATAGTCTCTTGTGCATTGCAGGAGGAGCTGAGGGCGCTGCAAGGTGAGCAGGAAGACCTCCTGCTGCTGCTCACAGAGCAGGACGGGCGCCTGCAGCGCTACAGGAGCCACCTCACCATGCGGGGCGTGACCCCCCCGCCGGGGGAGGAGCTGCAGGCAGATGAGGATGCGGACAGTGACCAGGACGTCGTGAGCTTGCAGTGATGTTGTCTCGTCTCTTGCAATCCTTTTATTAACTGGTGCATCATCTCCTCACGCATACTTAGTTCTGAATTTGGCCTGGTGACTGTCGGACATCATCTCTTCCAGGTTTTTTGATGGAGCTCCGTGTAATAGTATGGCTTATTGCTGGGCAGAGAGTGCTGCCAGGGCTCCATCATGTGGATTTCGCTTAGGATGTCGTGGGTTATTGAACGAATTGAATCAGCTACTGTGACTTTTGTGATGGGTTATGCTTGACGTAAACCTCATCTTTAAAAGCGTCAACGCCGCTACAAAAACAAAATTTTGGTAGCGACCATCTAGGAATCATAATTATCACGAGTCATTCAGTTCGTTTTTGTTATTAACTTTCATGTCAGCTGTTTGCGTTATTGCTGGTGTCGTAAAGAATCAACGCTGCTTCTGCTATTTGCTCTCTTTCCTTCTCAAAGCTCTTTGGTGGTGTTGCTCTTCGTCATTGTACACTGGAGACTCTGGACTGTTTATGATTGTTTCTATCGATCATCTCTGAATTAATTTCAACAGATTTGTGCTTCATTGACGTGTTGATAGGTCGCAGTTTCTTTTTCTTTACTCATCTGTCTTTTTGTGAACAACAGAGTCGCACAAGGTAGAAAATAAATCATTTTGTAGACATGTTTGGCTGGGAGAAAGGTTGGACAAGGTAGTTGATTGTAGTCTTGAGCTCGTAAATTCTCCAGTAGGGTTGTAGTTCGGTAGATGGTATTGGATAGTTCATGCTCGGAATTTTATCAATTTTTTTATTTCGTAGTAGGGTTAAATAGATCAATTTGTGAACTGGTGAGCACGAGAGGTAAGACTTCACCTTTATCACTTCCTCGTCGTCTGGAGGTGTGATGAAGGTTGCCCTTCAGCGTGTTTTTAAGGATGGTAGAATTTCTGGGAACCTTGCAAGAATGTTTGTGTACAAATTTCTAACCTTACGCAAAACGGCTTCCACTTGTCTGTGCTAATGTATGATCCTGGCAAAAAGCAATTTCGTGTCTCCAAAAAACTAATGCATTTTCTCAGGAAGGCACGGTAATTGTGTCTCTCTGGGCAAATGTGTCACATACAGTGTGTATCGTTGTGGTATTCCAAACGCAGCGTATAATTGGGCGGCTCGTGCAATTAGAGGAAGTGATTATTTTCTATTTCATACAGCATTCATCTATGCTCAGACCGTAGATATTACAGCGACTGCAGAAAGCAGATTTGGGGACCCAAGCTTCCTAACCACAAATTTCTCGACGCCAAGCTTGCTTCTCTCAGAAACTTTTGCCACAAAAAGGTAGCTACTTGGTACTCCATGAAGCTACCTTGAAGTTTCCCTCACAGAATCAGCAACAAAAAGTAAAAAAGCCTCATGTTGCTTGCGTTCAAGGAACATTTCAATTCACATAAGAAAGTCTAACGAGAGTACCTCATGTTTGATTCCCGTTTCTGTTCTTCAAAGGGAGTTGTTTTGAAGCGGCTTTTGGTTCATTAGAGCGTCTAAGTACCTTCAGATAGCTGCATTAAGTTATTTAAAAGTTAAGATGAGTTTATCATTGTAGCGGTTGTCAACTTGTGTTTGTTGAAATGTTCTACATGAGTCTGAGCTTTGTGCTCCCTGTTTGGCACAAGTAGTGTTTCAGAGCCCAGTGCAAATTTCCACGAGTTCATTTTTTGTATATAATTCTAACAAGTTTAAATTGTTTAGCATATAAAAATTAGTTTTTTCAAGTCTCTTAATAAGCTATTGAACATAGGACTTCAAAACGTGTTATTTTTATTATTTCAACTTGAGTTAGGTTATTGCATTGACATAGAAATGAAACTTTTTTACCCCTACATGCTTTGCAATTGTTAAACGTATTTCGGCTTCAACGAAGCGCACGAGTAACAATGTAGTGGAGTAGAGACATCTTTTAGTGTTAAAGAGATTCATTATTGGAGAAAATGGTGCAAATGGAACACTGTAGAGGAGTAGCTCGTGTAGGGAATGGCAGTTAGTGCCATTCCTAGTTAGCGAGCGCACCTGTACACTTTTATACATTTTGTACGTTGTAGTGTGGGTAGCTTTTGTAACTTGTCTGGTTTTAATTTTGAAATATTTTATATCATGTTTCTGGTCATGTTGTTAATAATAATAGTGGTTTTTGACCCATCAATGGCGTGTAAGTTGGATTGTTTCACAGTAAATAGGAGGCTCAGCTCTCTTCGAGGCAAGAAGTGTTCTTGTGTCTTCTTCCTCAGGAGAGAAGGTAATCTAATAATGGTCTAACTATACTGACTAAATGTCTCTGGACATGGCTATGTTGACGACTCATATAGTATCTATTTGCATAGGCAGTGTTTCTTGACAGATTCTGTTGTATATCTATGTAAATAGGATGTCATTCTTTTCTTACCTTTCTATATTTTTGTTTGTAGAAACGATGCGTCTGCCACAGCCTTGTGCAGATTGTTTTCAACGATTTCCTTGCCGGCAGCTTTCTTAAATTTAGAAAGCTGGTGTAGGTAGAGGCTGCTCCCAGTGGCGCAGCACAGCACTGACCATTACGCAGTTTTCTTCGTCCTTCGAGTTGCTCATCGTGGGTGAGTAACAACCGTCTGCTCTTTTGAAACTTACACATGGACATGACAGGTCGCAATGCCTCTTGTTCTCCGTACTTCTCTCCCATGACTCGGCTCTCTCAGTAGTGTTAGGTGTGAGCTAATGCAGTTTTTGGAGGATCTCTATCCGATGTTTATTTCTCGTAGCTTACTGATGTACGAGGGATCAGATTTTCGATGTAGAGCATTAGTTGAAGGATTATTTTATAAAGGGTCGCCATGCGTTCTTTATACTTTCGATTCTGAAGGATCTACATGTGAAATATTTTTCTTCATTTCGTGATTACTTGTGTGACAACTCTGGACTCTCAGGAAATAATTTTCTGCTCTTCTTATGAAGTAGTTTTCTGCTCTTCTCATGGAATAGTTTTCTGCTCTTCTCATGGAATAATTTTCTGCTGTTTTTATGAAATAATTTTCAACTCTTTTCATGAAATGATTTTCTAAACTTTCCATCAAATACTTCTCTGCTCTTTTCATAAATTTGGTCAATGTTTGAGCTCGAGGGTGTAAACGAGCTGTAAACGACCAACTCCTTATGCAGCAGCCTGCAGTTCTTGTACCTTTATGCCTATGCCTTTGGATGTAAGTTGATGCTAAGGTTTACGGTCTTTGCTTGAGCATTTAGTTATTTCTCTATTTTCATTAAGAATATGAGAAAAACTAAATAGACTGATGCTAATGATACAGGCGTGGCTATATCGTTGAGGTGTTTAGTCATTCTTATACTCTAATTTAACATGCGTGAATAATTAGTTACTCAAACAAAACAGTATATCGGTACTAATAGCATCAGCTAACCTCTTGAGCTACGGGAACTTCAGATTACTGCACAAAAAGTTGGTTAGTGTTATTCCCGTTGCATTTTTATGTCCTTGTTCTCCTGTGACAAAATTTGACTCCAAATCATTCAAGCAATTCCTCATCTTCGCGAATGATTCCATTATAAGAACTTTCAGAATTTTTTGCCCTAGAATATATTTTACATTATTTGAATGGAATCTTACGTGTTTACTTGCTACTAAGATTCATGTGATGTTAACGGTTTTCATTACGAGTGTTGATTGTGTGAACATTATTATTTTTAGTATTAGTGCACTATTTATTACATTTTTATTATTTTTTCATATTTTAACATCGATCTATGTCGTCAATATTAGGATTCGACTGTAAAACACATACATTGTGTATGTATTTAGTGTGTATATTTTGTTTTAAGATGTTACGACAAATATTTAACAGATTTGGTTTAATACGCAATGGTTTGAAAAGTGTTTTGTAGATAAATTGATACTTGCATGAACTTGGCATGTGTGTGTGCTCTTCCCTATGTATGAAATTTGTTGTATGCTGTGTGCAATATTTACGGCCACTTGTAATCTGGTGAGCTCGGGAAGTAAAACTGCACTTTCAACACTTCCTCGTAGTCTGAAGGTGCGATGAAGGTTGCCCTTTAGCGTGTCTTTGAGGATGGTAGAATTTTTGGTGACCTTGTAAGAATAATTCTTACCTTACGAAAAAAATTTCATTTGTCTCTACTAACGTCAGTCAGGAGGTGTGAGAGTAGAAGTGTGACGTGCGTGTAGGGTGAACATGGAGGTTGGTTTACGGATCTTGCTTTCTTGTGTGGTACCCCGTGACCTTTTGTGTGGTACCCCGTGACCTCTTGTGTGGGTGTACTCTTCAGTTCTTGCCTATTTTTCTTTGATTTTGGTTGTGATGGAATGAGAATGGATGATTATTTTATAGCGAGAAGTGTGCCGTATTTTTGAAATGAGCGTGGGTTTACCTGCCAATGTTGCGTTAGCAAGCCATGGAGGTTGCAGAAGCTCGCTGTACGCACCACCGAAGTCTTGACATGAACAGCAGAAAAAAGACTTCTCTCAAAACTAAACTAAATACTCCATAACTCCTGACATAAAAGGAAAGAAAACTGTTTCAAACCGCGGAAAAAAGACTTCACTTAAAACTAAACCAAACTGAACACTTCCTAACTCATGACATAAAAAAAACATTTCAATTCCAATAGTGATACGCAAAGTTCTGATATGAATCCCTCATGCAGAGCTGCGGCATGCAGAAGTGCCACTTCACTGCTACGGTTACGCTGGTGGCCTCGGTAGAAACGTTTCCGGAAAGTTATTATTATTCACTGCAATGATTCTCTTCATGCTTCCAGTTTCATGGTCCGGGAGCAATTCTGGAATCCAATTCATGTTTGTAGTCCTGTTGTAGAACATTTCCTTGTTGTCTGTTTGCTAGTAGTAAATTTTCCATGATCAGATAGGATGTGTCCGTAAAAGCATAAGCCATCGGGTTCTTTCAAACTAGGAAATAAATATTTATTTGGAATTTGCTTTTATTTTTCCTTGGTTGTCTTATCTGCTGATACCATTATTGTATCTGTGGGAGTTAGTGCTCTTAGGAGGGAAATTTGATGTCCAGAGGTGAATGTTAGGTGGGCCTTCCTTTTGGTAAAATAGAACAGGAATTCTGTTTACTTACGGACCATCGGTTTCTGTTTGCTACTTTCCTGTTTTTCAACACCTACTAGGGTCTAATTCAGCATTTATCTTGTTTTATAAACTTATTCCCTTGCTTGCCATTTCAATGGACAATCTTGTGTGGGAACATATCTTGTGTGGTAATTCCTCGTTCATTTAACTTCATACTAAATGGTGCCTTCCTTCTTCCTCTCTTTAGAACATTTTTTGTTGTGGTTAGAGAGGTTTTAACAATCAGCTTCTCCTCAGGGAGATAAATCATGGTATCTACGGATATTGGCATTCCCAGAGGGAAGATATGAGGTCTCAAGAGGAAAGTTAGGGAGGCTTCCATTTGTTGAAAAAGAATAGGTTTTTGTTACGTATTGGCCATTTATTTTCGGTTCGCTGCTGGCTCTTTTCTGTACCTATTACTTTCTTCTGCAAATGTTACTTTAACTTTTTTAAATGTTAACTTTTTTCAATCTTTTTATGCTAAGAGTGTGGCGACACCTCTTGCGCATAGATTTCCCGTTCACTTGATTCCTTACCAAATAGTGCATTCCTCTCTTAGGAATACCTATGATGTGCATATAGGGAAGTCTGAGAGTTGAATCTGCTGGGGACTTCGGGGTAGTTCTGAATGTTACTGACTCAAATGGTGAATGAACGGCTATAATAATAGTCGCTTGCTTGATGGTCATTAAGTAGAGTTCTGAATAATGGACGGCAATACTAATGGCCTCTCTAGATTTCCATTAGGGTGTGCCATAAATAATGAACGGCACCACTCAGGGCTGAACCTGATTGTCATTGAGAAATACCTTGAATAATACTCGCCAATGCCTAATGGTCTTCCCTGATTACTTTCCAGTAGTGTCCTTAATAACAGGGCAGCACTAATTTTATCTTTCGTGATTACCATTGGGAGTGTCCTGAAAATACCTGTCTTTGTCGGCGACAAGACATGGGATGCGTTTGGATGATTTTTGTGCTATTTGGAGTCTAACAACATGAGCTGGTAAAGCCGTCATTTAGATCACTGACCCGACTGCCTTGAGACACAGCTCAAGGCATCGAACGTTTCCAGCTATGAAGTCCTCTCAAGGTGCAACGCGAACATTTCCCAGTCATCTGAAACATGGTGTCTGATATGAAATTTTTTCATTTATTATATACGGAGGGCGCAGTGCCCTTAACTTCTATTATACAGATTATCATAAAAATTCGTTTAACCCTTTTAACCAGTGGCCGCAGAGGGGATTTTCATAATACCGACCAGTAGTCACAAACTCGATTTTCATAAATACTTGTTTAAATCTAAATGAAGGCACGATCAAGTTAATGTTTACTATTTTCAAAATTGCTTACTAAAATTTACTTTAAATTTAAGATGAATATTGAACTTTAGTTTAACCAATTGCGGTCAAAGTGTTAAGCATTTGGTTAGATTCGATAAAAATTGTTCATCAACTCAAATTTGAAT
Source organism: Morinoia aosen (assembly GCA_030386875.1). NCBI lineage: Eukaryota > Metazoa > Arthropoda > Malacostraca > Amphipoda > Talitridae > Morinoia > Morinoia aosen. The sequence goes on from CM059573.1 coordinate 6,729,374, forward strand.
GTTCACTGAGAATATTTATTCAGTGCCAACCCGCAGGGGGTAGGGACGCAGTCCCTACTTGGGGAATTTTCTTTCCTCCGGGTCCCTTGATGGTAAACATAAACAAGAGCGTGCTCCTGGCATTATACTACTATTTAGTACTAAGTGTTAGTTTGATGTATATGTAAACCTAAAAGAAAGCTTGTGTGTGACCTCTGGTACACTGATGTTACTAATTTATCTATTAATTCATCGTACGTTTATTTTTTCATTTCCTTTGCGATTTGGGCTGAATTTCGGCTTCTTGTTTTCTCGTTTGTTGAGTTGATTCTACAGTTTTTTTTGGACAAGTCCAGCTTTTTTTGCTTGGCAATAGGTTAAGTTTGATTTGTCTATCCTGCGCTATGTGGACTGACGCCCCAGGAGAATACTGTTGGTTACTTCAGGTATAGTTCGGGATTACTATCTTTCGTACCCATTTTGCGTCTTCCAGTTTTCATGCCTTCTCCGCCATTTCCTATAGGTTTTAAGTCTCAACTTGATTTTCTTTGCTGTTTCAATTCGCAGGATCTCCTGTGTGGGGGCATATATGACCCATTTTGTATAACGCATACTAAATAGTGACCCTTTTTGCTCTTTTGAGATCGCTTTTTGTGGCTAGAGTCTTCAAATAATATAATAATTGGGTAAAAATATGTTGCCTAACTTATAATTAGATAGTTTTTTCGCACAGGGGGCCTATGTAAGGGCCCGAGCTAAAGGTTGGGTAGGCTTTCTTTTTGTTAAAATAGAATAGGTTTTTGTTTTGTTACGGACCATCTTTTTCGGGTCACTGCTTTCCTGTTTTTCAGCACCTACTACTTTCTTCTTCCACATTTTTTTGTTTCATGAACTTCTTTCTTAGCATCCTGTTCTGTGCACCTTGTGTATAGATTCCGCGTTCCCTCAACTCCATACTAAATGGTGCCTTCCATCTTCCTCTCTTGGAACATCTTTTTCGTGCAATTAAGGGAGGCTAAAACTTTCTTATATAATAATAATAATCTTTCTCATCTTACTGTTTCTATGCCCTTTCTGCATTGAGTCCGCGTTCCCTTAACTCCATACTAAATGGTGCTTTCTTTCTTCCTCTCTTTGGATCGCCTTTGTTGCGGATAGGGAGGCTTAAACTAACTAATAATCTAATCTAATTATCATTTTTTTTGCACTTTTATAGTAGAAATGACAGTTGTGCATTACGATTACATTTTAACGAAGTACTTTGTCTTTCCCTCTCCAGGAACACGGTGTCTTATTTTAGTGTGAACTCGTTCGGCGTTATAAATATTCTACGGAAATTTGCGAGTGGCTCCTAGTAATTCCGTGTTGTTCATTGGAACTATTTATTGTTGAAATCAAATCTGCATCATTTGTCACTGGAGAACACTCATGCATTTGCGTAATTTGAAAAAGATCTCCCTGTACTCTAAACTCTCCTCGCAATATTTACGAGTAGTTTTACGTAGTTAATCCGTTTTTTATGAGCTTATTTGACATGTGGTTACGCTCAACTCAGCCATTTCTAGCAGTGTTCGTAAGTATCAGAAAAGCCTCTTCCATCAGCGTCTGCTACATCCAATACACCAAACCACTTGCGTTAGTACTGACATCCAATACACCAAACCACTTGCGTTAGTACTTACATCCAATACACCAAACCACTTGCGTTAGTACTGACATCCAATACACCAAACCACTTGCGTTAGTACTTACATCCAATACACCAAACCACTTGCGTTAGTACTGACATCCAATACACCAAACCACTTGCGTTAGTACTGACATCCAATACACCAAACCACTTGCGTTAGTACTTACATCCAATACACCAAACCACTTGCGTTAGTACTGACATCCAATACACCAAACCACTTGCGTTAGTACTTACATCCAATACACCAAACCACTTGCGTTAGTATTGACATCAAATACACCAAACCACTTGCGTTAGTACTTACATCCAATACACCAAACCACTTGCGCTAGTACTGACATCCAATACACCAAACCACTTGCGTTAGTACTTACATCCAATACACCAAACCACTTGCGTTAGTATTGACATCAAATACACTAAGCCTTGTCGACTGGCACCAATTACACGTCACACTCTCGGCCTCGATCCCTCGCACAGTTCGTCTTACCCTCCACACCAAAGCAATGAAGATGGACTTCTCACTCGGCGTGGCTCCCAACGAAGACTTAGTCGAGGTGAGTGCCCACTCTCATCCGTCTGGGATAGCCCGTGCGATTGTTTGCTAAACTGGGATAATTTTCATCCTTTTATCCGTTTAAATGTTGCTGAAGTTTGACACGGAGTATTTTTTGGGACTTGGCACTCTTCGGATGCGCACGATTTTTGCGTTTTATTGGAGAAGGGATCGAGCTTCGCTGATGGTGCCTGTTCCCTTTAATGTGCTTTGTGGACATTTACCCCTGCAGTGGCACATTAGCTACTTAGTAGAATTGGTGATGCCATTTGTAATTATCTTGTGGGTTTAAGTGTTACGCCTATCTTTGTAAATTTCCTTTGGCCTGTTTCTCTAGTTCGAGAGATTAGTGCACAAGTGTCTTCGCTTTTTGCCCTCTTCCTTTTTTCTCTTTTCCTTTTTTCAAGACGCTCATGTTTAATGTGGCCAGTTTTGCTGAGTAAGACATAGAAATTGCCTTCTTGTTATGCTCCGTGCATCTAATCTTCAATTAGATGACCGAATTGATTAACAAAAAATATGGCGTTCCTGCGGAAGACATTAGTAATTGTTACTGCTTAACCTCCCGTTATTACAGTCGTCGGTCTGCAGAGCGTCCTGCCGCTGAATCAGCGGAACTTCTACCAACAATGGTGAAAATTGATTTTTACCAGTGTTTCGTTTTTTTGTATGTGGCCGTTGGTCTGTACGAGCGATCTCCTCGTTAGCCATATTTAAGATGAGCAACAGGTTTAAAAGCTAGTTACAGTTGTTTTCTGTATACTATACAGACTTGGGCCCCCGGGGGGGATACTCTTAGGTTACCTAAGCTAAAGATAGGTCTTTGTAACTTCTATATTTCATGCCCACTTAGCATTCATTCTATTTCCAAGTATTCTTTGCTATCTCTTCTTAGACTATTGTTTATCTTCATTCCTAACTTGCTGTTTCTATGCGCAGGGTATCTTGTGTGGGAACACATCTTGAGCATAGGTTTCCTATTTTCTACTGTTAATTTTAAATGGTCCCTTCTCTTCGTTCTCTTGAGATAGCATATTATGTGTTCCCTCAGGGGGATACAACTATTGTATCTATGGGAATTAGCGCTCCCAGGGGGAAAGTGTGTGAGGGCCCGAGCTGAGAATTAGGTAGGCTTATTTTTTGTTGAAATAAAATGTTTTTTGTTATGTTAAGGACCACCTTTTTTCGGTTCACTGCCGTCCTGTTTTTCAGCGCCTACTATTTTCTTTTTCAACCTTAATCTTGTTTCATGAACTTTTTTCTCAACTTACTGTTTCTATGCCCCTTCTGCATTGATTCCCCATTCTCTTATCTCCATACTAAATGGTTCCTTCCTCTCTTCGATACGCTCTTTTTTACAGCGGTTAGAGAGGCTTAAACTAACTTATAATCTTATAATCTTATGCATATTATTTGCTAGGGAGTCTTGAACTAGCAAAGAATGATACTTGTACGAGCGATACTCAATACCTCATTACCTTCATTTTTCACTCAACACCATTGACATTGCCTCTGATGTACAATTTTAGGACCACAGAATTTGAGAAATATGTAGAATAAACATAACTGTCATTCCCGCACGTGTCCAGGTCCACATTCGGTACTGCAACCGGCCTGAAGAATACGTGTTGGCCGTGTCCTCCAGTACTTCAGTTGGGCAAATCAAGCAGATGGCGGTGGGACACTTCGATTCCCCTGCCGCGAATTTTCCTCAGAACAACGGCGACCAGCGGTCACACTTTCTGCTGCTGCACGCTCGCGATCGTCGAAGACTCTCCGATGAATCTTCACTAGCGCAGGAAAACGTCCGAAACGGTGGTTGGTGGCATTTTGTTGGTTTTAATTGTTTGTGAATTTGTCCTTCTAGTTATATTTTATGATCTTTAACTTATGCAAATGAAAATTGATCACAGCTATTTATTTTTTTACCTGTATAAGTTGATGTTTGTGTCAGATGATGCATATTAGTTGAATTAAACTGTTATTTTGCATCAGATAAAGTAATTCTAGTAATTACCACAGATGATGTTGTTTCAGAGATGACCCCTGGATAGCGGTAGTTATGATGGAATTGAAGACAAATACTAAACTTAATTTGATTCAAATTGATCACGCTGTGCTTCTGCATTTTTGATTGCAGTATGTGTCATAGAAAATATGATTTCGAGACTTGGATTCCATTTTTTGGTTCCTAAGTCGTAGTGCACTCTTTTACGGCAAGTCTTTCATTCCTCACGCAAGGCGTCGATAAGTTTGCTCGAGCCATGCAAATTTCCGTTATTATGCGTGTTACCGTTAAGAAGATACTACTAATGCATCTGTGGAAATACGCATTCCTGGTAGAGATCAGATGTTAGATTCGGAGCTGCAGGTAATGTAGGCCTTCTTTTTGTTGAAATAAAATAGGCGTTTTTTAAGAACCCTTTCTCAGGTTCACTGCTGTAATTTTCCATCCATTATCACTTTCTTTTTTATACATTTTACAGTGTTTCCCAAACTCCTTTCAAACTTGCTGATCCTGTGCTCAGGTTGAGAGGGACACCTTGCTCATAGATGCTCCGTTCCCTTAATTCCAAACTAAATGTTGTATTAGTCCTTCACCACGGCCGAATTATAGGCGAGTTTTTGTTCCAAATTATTGAAGGGTTTTCGTTCCGAATTATTAAAGGGTTTTTGTTTTGAATTATTGAAGGGTTTTCGTTCCAAATTATTGCAGGGATTTCGTTCCGAATTATTAAAGGGTTTTTGTTTTGAATTATTGAAGGGTTTTCGTTCCAAATTATTGAAGGGTTTTTGTTCCGAATTATTGAAGGGTTTTCGTTCCAAATTATTGAAGGGTTTTCGTTCCAAATTATTGAAGGGATTTCGTTCCGAATTATTAAAGGGTTTTTGTTTTGAATTATTGAAGGGTTTTCGTTCCAAATTATTGAAGGGTTTTCGTTCCGAATTATTAAAGGGTTTTTGTTTTGAATTATTGAAGGGTTTTCGTTCCAAATTATTGAAGGGATTTCGTTCCGAATTATTAAAGGGTTTTTGTTTTGAATTATTGAAGGGTTTTCGTTCCAAATTATTGAAGGGATTTCGTTCCGAATTATTGAAGGGTTTTCGTTCCAAATTATTGAAGGGTTTTCGTTCCAAATTATTGAAGGGATTTCGTTCCGAATTATTAAAGGGTTTTTGTTTTGAATTATTGAAGGGTTTTCGTTCCAAATTATTGAAAGGTATTCGTTCCGAATTATTGAAGGTTTTTAGTCAGAATTATGGATGGATTTTCATTCCGAAATATTGAACAGCTTCTTGCCTTGAGTACTGAAAACTTTTTGACTATGGAACTACGGAAAAATTTTGATTCAATTCTATTCAACAGCTTCTGTTCCACATTATTGCGAGTTTTCTGTACAGGATTTCTATTGGGTTTATGCTCAAGTTTTTTGAAGAGTTTCTTGTTAAGGATTGCTGAAAAGTTTCTATCTGGGATAATTTAATAGCGTCTAATCCAGATTAGTGCAAGGCTTCTATTGTAAATTGTTAAAAGTTATCATTGAAGCTTCTGTAGGACTCTATTCTAGCTTTTAAAAAATTCTGTTCCGTCAATGGTGTTTGTATTCCGTATTTTAGCCGCAGGTTGAGCGTGCAAAGTCTTGAAAAATCGATGTTGTTTTACCTTACAATGTGATTTTTTCAGTTATGATTCAAACATAGCAATTCTTTTGATTAGCCCAAAGCAACATCGCATTGTTGAAACGCTCCTATTTTCAGCCAACTTGCTGCTGCTGGAGGATAATTCGCTCATATCCACATCGATGAGGATCCATCTCGACTCTGACCAAAACCTGACCAGCCTTCGCCAGAAGGCCAGGGCACAAGGGCTCCTCATGAACCACATGCGAGGACTTCCTCCTCCTGAAGGAGAGATCAGATTTGCAACCTCAAAGCTCCCGTACCAGCCGCGGGAGCAGCCGCCCAGTAGCCGCTGCAGCTGCAACACCATAGAGGTGAGCGAGGCTGGCTTCCGTTGGTTCAGTGGCGCAGCCAGCCGAAAATTTCTGGGGGTGGGAGGCAGACATTAATTATCAGTAGTCTTTTTATTCTTTTACTTTAAACGGTAACTGGAACTGGTCCACAGCTCAACATTTCGGGGGGCTATGGCCTCCGTGGCCCCTCCCTTGGCTGCGCTACTGCGTTGGTTCATCTGTTGTTCATAATTTTGTGATGTCGGCTCGCGCTCGTCTGGCCGCAGTTGTGTTCCATTTGTTCATTCTGTCATTCCGGAGCCTTAGGTATTTTCCGGTTCGTGCTCATCTAGCCTCAGTTATATGCTTCATTCTGTCATTCCGGAAGCTTCGGTGTTTTCCTGTTTGTTTCTCTTTTTTCAGTGCTTATATTTCTTTTTTGAGAGTTTCTGTCTCTTTTTGAGGGCTTCTATTCATTTTTTGTGAGTTTCTAATTTTTTGAGTTCACTCTCATCAAGAAAGAAAGAATTTCATAGTGCTTGTGTATAATTGAGTCTTCTTTTACGATGGTACCATTTACGTGTTGCATTTCACTCTCGTCAAGAAGGAAGTAATTTCATATTGCTTGTGTGTTATTGAGTTTTCACGTGCGAAATGAATGTCAGGTACACGGGAAGCTGCTGCTGCTGCGCCGGATCCTGATGGGTGTGGCGCACAGCTCCCTGCGCCTGCTGGGGGGCCCCCGCGTCACACAGGGCGCCTTCCTCGCCATCCTCGACAAGCTGGAGAGGCGCCACCGCAGCAGCATGAAGCCCGCCAGCATCCAGAAGCTTAAGGTTACTCATCTGCTTGAGAATACAGTTTCTTTGTTCAGGGAGTAGCATCTAATGAATAGTTTCTTTATTCAGGGAGCCGTGTCTGCAGAATAGATTTTTTTCGTTGCGGGGGAAGCATCTAAAGAACAGTTTCTTTGTTGAGGGAGCAGCGTTTAAAGAATAGAGTTTCATTGTTGAGGGAGTAGCATCTGAAGAATAGAGTAGAATTGTGTATTTTTGTTAGGGAAGCTCTAAATTTTTTCCCCCTTTCTCCTCTCTTCTTTATCGAGCAATCGCTGTTTGCTAATTATTTTGTCCAGGGCTCTTAGAGCGGATCGCGCAACAATGATTGTGAGACTAAGTAACTGCCATTGCAGGAAGTGAAAGTCTAGCAGGGTATTGATAATGCATTCACGGAGAAAGGTAGTTAGCAGCTGAAAGGCAGCAAAAGAACTTAGAACACTTGGTAGGTTCTTCTACATGAACCTAACAGGGATTTGGAGTTGGCTTCACGGCATTAGCTACAGCAAGCGAAGTCTTAGCTACCACAAGGCTTGATTTTTTAGCTGTAGTAAATAAATAATTCAAATTAAATAAAATATAGTAAATAACTCAGAGTTCGGAAGCTTACTGTGGGATTTAAAGTTCATTGGTCGTGTTTATTTTCAAACCTGATGTAGCGATTAGATTTAGGGATTAAAAGTCAGCATGTCGGCTTCAATTTCAAATTTAATAATTAACATGTGCATACCTTACTTAACTCAGTTTTTACGGAGATTTTTGTAAGTTAATCATTGCTTGTAAAATGTGAAACGAGAATGCATCCTACGTAGAAAAATTTAGCATGGAATTGAGTTTGGAAAAGACGGCAAATTCTGTCATAGTTTATTTTTTATTTTGGCTCCACTTTCTTAATGTTCTTTTCCTATTTCAATTCTTCTTTCTGAACTATCATGTTTATTCCAGGACATGGGCTTCAGCGACCCTAAAGCCATCATTGCTCTCAAGTGCAAAAGGTTGGTGTGGACTGGTAATCTTTCGTTCTGTCGATGTAAATTAATAGTTTTTAGTAATATGAGATACTTCATGTAAACAAGTCGTACAAACTCTCATGCATGTGGATATTACTTAAAAAACGTATCTAGGAAATAGGTTTCATGTACCAATTTGTACATTTGAATGTATAAATTTTTTTTCCTACCTTTCTTCTTGCGCGTTTTCACGCCGTTACTCTTTATAATTTACCTTTTTCACGGTGTTTCTATAAGCTATCTTTTTTGTTCTTTAATTTTTGTCTCCTGCTTGCATGTGCTCCCTACCAATAATGTAGTACATGAAAACTCTTGTGTCTTAAATTTGATGACTCGTGTATTACTAATATCATAAATTTAAAATGTAGCTTCAAATTTGTTAAAAATTAAAAGGCCTATTAATAACAAACTAAAATACTGAATCCTCTATAGGTGTAGTGCTGCAGCGTGATCAGGGAAAAAAGCGACTTACTTATAAGTGATGCAAATTGTGCAGCTTTGCTATACCCCGTCGAAATTAATGAGTGTAGTGTCAAATGTGTGCATATTTGTTTTCATTTATTAAGGTGAAGGAACTATTTCAGGTTGAAATACTTGCAGATTTTGAGACAGTTTGACTATTCGTCTAAGCTGTGTTGAGTTTTACAATTTAGCTGTATCTCAACTCAAATTTAGGGCCTGGAAGCAGAGACATGTAGATATTACTTATCACTACGACTCATTCTGCGATAATTCTTCTTTCCTATACGCTCTTTTGTGGGGTAAAAACGCATCTGTGTGAGAAGATAGATGCTTCTGAAAAAAAAAACCATCTGTGTGAGGAGATAGTGCCTCTGAAAGTTATTTTTCTTCCTTGCGCTTTTTTCCCTTTCCAGGGCGAAGAGGGTGGCACCTATGGTGGTCCTCGAACACTGATAGTACCCTTCTCCTGCCACTGTGATGCCTGTGCGTGATTAATGTTTGACTGCATGAATCTGAAGTAGCACTTTAAGAATGAACTACTCGCTTCATTCCTCAGTACATATTCTGTTCTAATTCCATGGCATTAATTTGAAATTAATTGTCTTTTATCTTGCTTCATAAACTTCTTTCTCAACTTACTGTTTCTATGCTCCTTCTGCATAGATTCCGCGTTCCCTCAATCTCCATACTAAATGATGCTTTCCTCTCTACGAAACACTTTTTTCTGCGGTTAGGGAGGCTTAAACCAACCTTCAATCTAATCTGAAATTAATTGTACAGTTCAGTAGAGGAGGCGGCCGAGTGGCTCGCTGAAAACAACCCGCACGAGCTCCTGCCCCCCGCTCCCGTCTTTGCTGACCTGACAGAAGAGGACGACCCTGTCGAGGTGCTCATGCCGCGCTTCTGGCACTTCAGGCGGCTCTTCTTCGTGGTGGGTCTGGCGTCTTTCTTAATAGCTGTATTTTCTTTTTACTTTTATGCACTGTAAATCCCATCCCCCCCCCACAAAAAAAAAACTGACCGAGCTTCGAATTGGAACTCTGCAGTTATTGTTGATATTCAAATTAAAATTCGTTGGTAATGAGATAATAATTATTAAAGTATTCAAAATTTTTATTCATATTCAGTTTCATTCTATCTCGGAGCAAACGCGGAGCTTTAGCAGTTTAAAATTCGGTCTGTCTGCTTTTTTTTGGGACACCCTGTATAGGCTAAGCTTCCATTTCCATTGTTTAGGAACGGAAATAATTTACCGTTTAAAAAAAATTGTCCTGGATTGTTTGGAATTCAACATTTGTATACAAGGTTCCCGAGGTATTCTTTCAAACTTATTCCTGAATTTGTCGTTTAAATTTCCCCATCATTATTAATTAAGTCACCATTTACAACAACTTCAACTTTGCTCCTCATTAAGCGACCATTTACAACCATCTCACCTAACTTCTCATTAAGAGCCACCATATACAACCTCACCTCCCTTTTCATTAAACCACCGTTTACAACCTCACCTTACCCCTCATTAAATCATTTACAATCATTATGCATGTGCTATCGTTTAATTCCCTTTCATTAACCTTTTATTTTAAAGCCCTGGAGGACTTTCGGTCCACTTTTGAAAATAGCCTCAATATCTTGTATTTCTTGTTTAATTTGTTCCCTAGTGTGTTCTTTGGAGTTCACTGGCGAGTGGCAGCTCATTCCTCATTCTAATGGCGGTCACTACCTGATGCCAGAGTAAGTCTAATGATGGTGGTCATAATAACGGTAATATGAGTAAAAAAATGCCGACGTTAAAGAGTTTGGCCAACATTTGGAACAACCGCACCAAGTCTTGCTCTGAAGCTCAACTCTCTCTTTCTCACGCTGCAGCCACAGCCAGGCTCCCACCGCCGTCTCGTCGAACGCGGCCACGACGCAACGCGCGCCTTTGATGCCCTCATGCAGGCTGAGAACGACGAGTCTCTCGCTGTGAGTGCTCTTTTTCGTTTCGTGGGTCCGGGCCCCTGACAGGAAGACAGCTATTGTCTTCGGAAATTAGTGCTCCCAACTGAGAAATGTGCGATCCCGAGCGGAAGAGTAGGTAGGCCTAATATGTGTTGGAATAGGATAGTTTTTGTAACAGAACAGCGTTTTAGGTTCTCTGTTGTTCCGGTTTCATCACCTATTTTTTCCTCCAATAATTTTTTATGAATTTCTTTTCTTACTTTCCTGTTTCTATGCCCAGGGAATCTTGAATAGGAACACACCTTGTGCGTAGATTCCCCTTTCTCTCAACTCCGTACCAAATGGTGTCAATATCCTTCTTCTCTTTATAAGACCTATGTTGTGGTTAGGGAGTCTTCAATTAATTAAAACTTATAATCCAATCCAGTCTGTAGGTGCGGTACTCGTACTTCACTCATAACTTGTTGTAGAGATGGTGCTCATGCTTAAATATCTCATTCCTTGCTGATTCGTACATTAGTGTCAGACGGCATCGTTTTCCTTTCAGTATTCATTGTCCTCTGCATAAAATAGATTTTAGGGCAGGTGAAATTGAATAACTGTATTTAATAGATCGTATTTTAAGGTGGATAAGATTGGCTGAGAGCGGGGAATGGAGGAAAGCACTGTATGGATGTGGTTCGTTGTAGTACATCTGGGGAGTTTTTTTTAGCATTCCTCTCACACAGGATACAATTACTATGGGAATTATCATTTCAAGGACGAAAATGTACGGCCGTGAGCTGAAAGTAAGGTAGGCTTTCTTTTTGTTGAAATAAACCATTTTTTTAAGGACAATCTTTTTCGGTTCAGTGCTGTTCTGTTTCCTGTCACTCACAGAACACTGTAACTGTTCTGTTTCCTTTTTCTGTTTACCTGTAACTCACATCAACTTTTATCTTCTTTTTTAATCTTCCTTCTGAACTTACTGGTTCTACTGACACGTGATCATGTGCTGGTCACACCTTGTGCTTATATTCCATATTCCGTTAACTCCATACTGTAACTCCTGGGCTTCTATCTGGATTGCTCTAGTTATGATAATGTATGTTTTCGTTAGTTTACCTAAGGGAATCGACAGTCGTAAGTGGTTTCCTATGTTAGCGAAGAATCAACAGTAATTTTACGTGATTTCAGGTGGAAGTACTGGACGCAGAGCGCAAATATAAGTGCGACCTTCTGTACACTGCTCCTCCTGCTCACCACCCCATCATGGCCAGCATATTCGGCGCATCCGTCGTCCAAGTGTCCTTGCAGAAGCCGAAGGTGCTTTATGGTAAGTTTGCTTCTATTGACTTATGGCATTCAATTTCTGCCCGTCAACATAGTAAATACTTCGTCTCCGTGCTTTAATGTCGGTAATCTCGACGCACGTCTGTGTTTTAGTGTTATATGGTAGTGTTGGCTATTGTAGATGAGATTTTTAGCAGTTAGTAAAAAAAAGGAACGGTATGGAATCAATAGAATAAAAATTATGCTTAACTTCTCATCTTCCATGTTTCTTTTGGTTTCGTAATTCATGTAGGCCAAAGATTACTGAGAGTGTAACACACATGTCGTTAAATGATTCGAATGCCACTAAGGTTCTGTCAAATGAGGATGGTTTAAATGAGATATATCGACATATAAATGTAAAGGCCAAACGTTAGTTTAGGACGGTAATCTGCACACACAGTTCTATACGCGGTTGTAGGAAATGTGTTCCGTTGAAAATTAAATTTGAAAGTTGGGATCCATATTGCGTTTATTCATTCATATGATGGTTTGTTAGGGCTAAAGGTAAAATAACGAAAATGGGCTCGTTCTAGCTCGTAGAAATTAATAGCACTATGCAATGAATTGAAATAGTTAAGTTCTGTATAAAGTTGTATTATTTTCCGATATTAAGCTCAATTGTTACTTATAAAATAGATACCATAAGTTCATCAATTCTGTTTTAAGCACTTAGTGTATTTAATTCGGCCCTAATTCTTTTTGTTATTAAGAATGTTATTAACAAGTGAAAAGTAAATGCATAGATTTATTTAACTGTATTTACATTTGAGACAATAAAGAAAAAATCACTAACATTATTTTCTTTCGCAGCACTACTAGCTTTGTGCGCTAATCCGAACAATGCAAACCTGTGGCTAAGTGACCCCGACACCAGCGGCGTGGTGAACTTGGTTCTAAAGCTCTACCACGAGGAACGTTTCAACATCGACTGCTGTTGTCAGGACTCGCAGCGTTAGGTTTGGACAGGTTAGTAGTGTTCTCAGTACCCAGATCGTGCCCCACTGGTGGGGGTCCACTGGTTCCACTAGTGGGGTGCCACTGGTTTCCACTAGTGAGTTGCCACTGGTTTCCACTAGTGGGATGTCACTGGTTTCCACTAGTTGGGTGCCACTGGTTTCCACTAGTGGAGTGCCACTGGTTTCCACTAGTGGGGTGCCACTGGTTTCCACTAGTGGGGTGCCACTGGTTTCCACTAGTGGGGTGCCACTGGTTTCCACTAGTGGGGTGCCACTGGTTTCCACTAGTGGGGTGCCACTGGTTTTCACTAGTGGGGTGCCACTGGTTTCCACCAGTGGGGTTCCACTGATTGGCATTCCACTGGTTCTACTGGACGTCACTGGTGGGGATTAGCACTGGATCCTACTGGTGGGGCTTAGCACTGGACCCCACTGGTGGGGCCTAGCACTGGACTTTACTGGTGGGGCCAGCACTGATCCAACCAGTGGTGGGGCCTAGCACTGGACCCCACTGGTGGGGCCTAGCACCGGACCCCACTGGTGGGGCCTAGCACTGGACCCCACTGGTGGGGCCTAGCACTGGACCCCACTGGTGGGGCCTAGCCTAGGACCCCACCGGTGGGGGGGCTAGCACTGGACCCCACCGGTGGGGGGGCAGTGTTTCATTGGGCTTTAGTGTTTAGATTTCTTCTCATCAGGCTCGCTGTTTTATAAGACGGCAAGTAGTGGAACTTGCACCAGCAAAGCCTGCAACAAAAGTTAAATAATATTTGAGTCTTATTAATATACGATCAGGAGGGAATTAAATATTTTTATTGTGGTTATAGTTCACGGATATTATAAATTTATTTTTTTAGTAACCTCAATGTGTAGAACTAAATACAATTGTATTCATAAATGTTAAAAGGTCATCAAAGTTAGGAAAAAAATATTCTAAAAGTAATCACTAACTAGTTTTGAATAATAATCCTATCATTTCTGGTAATAAATCCACAATACAGTTATAACTCGTTTTGCAGTAAAAGAAAAATAGTGCGCCTAAACACGTTTCAAGGGATGGTATCAATATTATCCGGATCATGGCAGCACTGTGAGGAAAGCTTGCCAATTGATTCCTATCTATACCGAATAAATATCGTATAGTTATTTGAGTCAAAACTAAATTATTCTATGCAATAGGAGACGGCTTCAACAAACTGACCTGCTTCTCTTTGATAAAGAAGGTCCGGGCTTGGTCGCACTGCACGGCGGACGGCAACGATTGCTCCAAGAAGAAGGAAGGCGTCTCCACCACCAGACTGTCTTCTCCCATCAGCACGCTTATGTCCGTACCCCTCACCTTGGATCAGAGTCTCCATATTATTAGCCCTACAACTCGCCAATTTTTTCATCACTTGATAATGCATTGCGTAATTTATGTGTTACATTCCACGAAGAGTTTTTATCGTTAATAGAGATATTGAAGAAATTTCAAGATTTCTTTTGGCTTATAGGGATTGAGCGCTTGATTGTTATTTTACGTGCTTTTGAAATATAAAGTTTAAATTCAAGGATGCGTATCAATTATAGAAAGTCTCTGTCTACCCAATAATGCTTGCACTGTCCAGTCATGTTAAGCAGTGGTTGACTACCAATAATATGAATATTTAGATTCAGAAGATAATTTTTTTTATTTCCGATGTCAATTTTAGCTTTTGAGATACTTCTGTATTTATCTTACATAGTTCACGATGTAATAATACACCTGTACATATTGTAATGATTGTTTTTGTGAAATATAAGTTTGATAATATTTCTACTTACTCCTAATTCTGACGTTTCCTATAAGAATTTAATGAGAGTTTAATAGTTTCTGGTCGAATAATTAGTTTTTCCAGACTTACAATTGATTCTTCATCAAAATTTTCGAAGTCAACGTCACATGAGATTATGTATATTTCATGGGTATTTTCAAACTTCTAGAAAAATGTTCATAAAAGCAGTTGAACCAGCAGGTTTATGTTAATATAAGAAATTCAAGAGTTGTGAGACTTTCGTGCAATTACAATTTATATTTCAATATTATGTAACATATCTTTACGAATATAAGATATAAAAAAATTGAATTCTAACACTACTAATTTGTAATCTATGATAAGGTTAATGCTTCGCACAATCAAATCGATGTTACACTTTCAATGTTCTACAATTGCACATGTATATAGTACTTTCGAATCTTAGGCTGTTGATAAAATTTTGAATTTCTGAATTCATACCTGCGGCTCCCATTCATCTAGCTTTTGGCAAGGAGTGGTATAGAGTTTCCTAAGCTACAGTGGTCTAAAATTTAACTGATCGTTGCTGCAATAATTTGGCGTTAAGAACTACCGTGACTTTTCAAGCAGCTTGGTTAAAATAAATATATTTTCTTATCTTTTCCTATCGTCTTATATCGATAAACTTTATATCAACCCACGAATCTACTAACAGGTCAATATTGTTGACTAACAGGCACCAATGCGACTCACTTTGCGCAAGCATATAACATATATTTCTTATCCTTGAACAAGTCTCGTAACTAGCATAAAAGGTGAGAAATTCTTTATCAACTGCAGCTGCAGCAAAATACTATTTGAAAGCTCAGTTGCATCATAAAAAGCTGATATGATTGAATAAATTCTAAAAATACGTGATAAAATACGTGATAGAAGAAATCATGACAATTATACTAACGACCCTTGTGTAAAAATTGAGTAAAACATTAGACCTCATTTTGAAATTGAAAAAGTTCTCCAATGAATGCTTGGTTCATTAAAATTTATAACCATAGGCGACCTATTTGATTTCCTAAGTGGTCAAAATATTGTTGAACTTGGACTGGAAATAAAGGGGTATATTTTAAGAGAATTGAAAGGAATTTATAGAGCAGGTGTGGCATTCTAAGAATCACCGCTGACATAAAAGAACTAACCTGGCCAGGCAGAAGTACGCGTACAGCAATGCCTATCATCTCCTTGGGTCCCACAGCATTGTCGCTTAGAATCCTTTCCAATTCGTACTTTGGTTTTTTTTTCTGGTTCTTGACTTGGTCCGAGGACAGTCGCTTGG
The DNA here is from genome assembly GCA_030386875.1 of Morinoia aosen. Taxonomy (NCBI): domain Eukaryota; kingdom Metazoa; phylum Arthropoda; class Malacostraca; order Amphipoda; family Talitridae; genus Morinoia; species Morinoia aosen. The sequence continues at coordinate 6,745,164 of CM059573.1, forward strand.
TCTCCACAGGGGTCAGTTGCCTCGCGTGTTTACTTTCGAGTGTAGGCAACAAATTCCCAAGTGATGACACATTGGACGATATCCCCTTTTTGGCAGCTTTTGCTTTGTTATCGTCAGTGGAGTCTGGTTGTAGGGACCTAGACGACAGTTCAGTAAGCAGAGGTGCGGTGGAAGCGGAGTCGTTGCTGGGCTTCGGCGCAGGTCTGAGGCCACTTAGTTCTTGTACCAAAGGCACAGACACTCGCACTGACCTCTCCTTCAATGTGCCCAGGTAAAGCTTATTCTTCAGTATCGTCCATCCTGAAGAAAAAGTTATCATGAAAGTATAATAGTTTAAATTAATTTAACAATATAGTGCACGTTCATATTTAACAAAGCATGACTAAGTAAAAGTGTTAGAATTTTTTTTTATGAAGATAAGACATAATGCATAAGAATCTCACTACCTCTGTATTATCTATCAAAGACTACTGACGAGAGATAGTAGCACAGCGGAAGCACTTACCGTTCTTGTCCAGCTCGATCGTGTATTTGACCTCGAGGGCTTCCAAGATGGCGAGCACAACGAAATTGTTAAAAATTAAGCTGTCTCTCGCCTTCGCCAAAAACTCAGGATTCATCACTACGTCATAAGCCGAACATGCGTTGCCTTCTGCACAAAAAAAACAATCACTGTCAGCACGCTGGGAATTACTTAACCGAATGAACAAGTAGTCGGATGATTCTTATCAATGAGATTGGAACTAAGAATTATGGTGTCACATTTGGTCATGAGCACGAACATGACAATTGCGTAATACTTAATCTTGATAGTTTATAGTTGAAAAAGCACAGAGTGGGCTGACCACAAGGTGTTAGTCGCCAAACACGACAAAAATGTGTCGGTCATTGAAGATAGAGAAGGTGAGTCAGTCACCAAACACGCCAAAGGTGAGTCAGTCACCAAACACGCCAAAGGTGAGTCAGTCACCAAACACACCAAGGGTGAATCAGTCACCAAAAATGCCGAAGGTGAATCAGTCACCAAAATGTCGAAGGTGAATCAGTCACTAAACACGCCAAAGGTGAAGGATCAGTCACCAAACACGCCAAAAGTGAAGAATCAGTCACCAAACACGCCAAAGGTGAAGAATCAGTCACCAAACACGCCAAAGGTGAAGAATCAGTCACCAAACACGCCAAAGGTGAAGAATCAGTCACCAAACACGCCAAGGTGAAGAATCAGTCACCAAACACGCCAAAGGTGAAGAATCAGTCACCAAACACGCCAAAGGTGGAGAATCAGTCACCAAACACGCCAAAGGTGGAGAATCAGTCACCAAACACGCCAAAGGTGAAGAATCAGTCACCAAACACGCCAAAGGTAAAGAATCAGTCACCAAACACGCCAAAGGTGAAGAATCAGTCACCAAACACGCCAAAGGTGAAGAATCAGTCACCAAACACGCCAAAGGTGAAGAATCAGTCACCAAACACGCCAAAGGTGAAGAATCAGTCACCAAACACGCCAAAGGTGAAGAATCAGTCATCAAACACGCCAAAGGTGAAGAATCAGTCACCAAACACGCCAAAGGTGAAGAATCAGTCACCAAACACGTCAAAGGTGAAGAATCGGTCACCAAACACGCCAAAGGTGAATCAGTCACCAGACACGCCAAAGGTGAACCAGTCACCAGACACGCCAACGGTGAATCAGTCACCAGACACGCCAACGGTGAATCAGTCACCAGACACGCCAAAGGTGAATCAGTCACCAGACACGCCAAAGGTGAATCAGTCACCAAACACGCCAAGTGTGAATCAGTCACCAAACACGCCAAAGGTGAATCAGTCACCAAACACGCCAAAGGTGAATCGGTCACCAAACACGCCATGTGTGAATCGGTCACCAAACACGCCAAAGTTGAATAAGTCACCAAACACCCCAAAGGTGAATCAGTCACCAAACACGCCAAAGGTGAATCAGTCACCAGACACGCCAACGGTGAATCAGTCACCAGACACGCCAACGGTGAATCAGTCACCAGACACGCCAACGGTGAATCAGTCACCAGACACGCCAACGGTGAATCAGTCACCAGACACGCCAAAGGTGAATCAGTCACCAGACACGCCAAAGGTGAATCAGTCACCAAACACGCCAAGTGTGAATCAGTCACCAAACACGCCAAAGGTGAATCAGTCACCAGACACGCCAACGGTGAATCAGTCACCAGACACGCCAAAGGTGAATCAGTCACCAAACACGCCAAGTGTGAATCAGTCACCAAACACGCCAAGTGTGAATCAGTCACCAAACACGCCAAGTGTGAATCAGTCACCAAACACGCCAAAGGTGAATCAGTCACCAAACACGCCAAAGGTGTATCAGTCACCAAAAACGCCAAAGGTGTATCAGTCACCAAACACGCCATGTGTGAATCGGTCACCAAACACGCCAAAGGTGAATCAGTCACCAAACACGCCAAAGGTGAATTAGTCACCAAACACACCAAAGGCGGATCAGTTACAAACAATCCATAGATGACTAACACCAACACAGCAATAGTGATCCAATATGCAACCTATTGTAGATGGTCTTAGACCCGCGCATGAAGACGGAAAAATGCGAGAAGGAATTAGAGTAGAAACAACGAGGGTTGAGCACAGGCAGCCGAGGCAGGCACATTTCTGCAGAGATACTAGTGAGATTTGTCTGTGAGTCAAGAGTCAAGAGAGTCATGAGTCAATCCTGTATCGTGTAAATCAATCGGCGAGTATTTGATTGTTGACAGTTGGATGTACTTTTTGGTTGACGATTTACAACAATAGACTTTGCATGTAAAGAGGAACAACCGCCTGAGATGTATGCTTACTAATCCCAGGCGTTACTTCATAATAAGAAATTAGTAGATTAACGTGGAAGTAGCGTTTTTGCTCTAAAGACCAGAAAGTACCTCCGAGGAAGTAAAACAGATAAATACATAACTTATTTTACTAATTCCAGTGAGCATTTACTCTGATGCAAGCAACAAGTTAACATCAGACCATAGGTCACTCACAAATAAAAATTAAATTGATAAAGCATTATACACGTGGTCTAATCACAAACATTGTACTTGTAACTATACTATCACAAGCACCACACAGGTGATGCAATCGCAAGCACCGCACAGGTGACGCAATCCCAAGCACCACACAGGTGATGCAATCCCAAGCACCGCACAGGTGACGCAATCCCAAGCACCGCACAGGTGACGCAATCCCAAGCACCGCACAGGTGATGCAATCCCAAGCACCGCACAGGTGATGCAATCCCAAGCACCGCACAGGTGACGCAATCCCAAGCACCGCACAGGTGACGCAATCCCAAGCACCGCACAGGTGACGCAATCCCAAGCACCGCACAGGTGACGCAATCCCAAGCACCGCACAGGTGACGCAATCCCAAGCACCGCACAGGTGACGCAATCGCAAGCACCGCACAGGTGACGCAATCGCAAGCACCGCACAGGTGACGCAATCCCAAGCACCGCACAGGTGACGCAATCCCAAGCACCGCACAGGTGACGCAATCCCCAGCACCGCACAGGTGACGCAATTCCAAGCACCACACAAGTGACGCAATTCCAAGCACCGCACAGGTGACGCAATCCCAAGCACCGCACAGGTGACGCAATCCCAAGCACCGCACAGGTGATGCAATCCCAAGCACTGCACAGGTGATTCAATCCCAAGCACCGCACAGGTGACGCAATCCCAAGCACCGCACAGGTGACGCAATCCCAAGCACCGCACAGGTGAAGCAATCCTAAATATGGTTAAGGTAACAATCAAAAACCTGGCATAAGTGATTCAATCAATCACCCAAATAACTAATTCATGAGCATTATACCGGTAACCAAACACAAATTAGATAATCCCATAGTAAAAACGTTATAGGTGGCTTAGTTACACATTTCATGAGTGGCCCAGCCAAAATTAAAAAAAAAATCATCAGGCTTGCAAGAATTAGCACGAAATAAAACCTAATATAAAAATATGAGGATAACCGAATACTCATAAGTGTTCAGAAAGAACTCGCGAGATATTTAGGAGAAAATAAACTGATAAGCTAAACACAATTCTCTGAATGACGAAAAGTGAACAAGTTTAACACAGAGATGAAGTACACAAAAAATGGACGTACTGAAATTCAAAAATAGAAATCCATATAGAACGCCAATTTAATAAAGAAAACTAGACAAGCCACTGTTAAACATAAACAAAAAATTATAGGTAACAATGAAAGAACAACGTACATGTATCAGGTTGATAATTTGATAAAAAGGTGTCTTACTTTTGTCTTGCTCCTCATGAAGCTCCCCGATGGACAAGGGGATACGGAAATTTGATGGCTCATCGCTGTTCAAGATCTGCACACCAAAGTTATCATCAAATTTGCCGTCTGGGATAAACTTAATATGTAATCTAAATCGGTAACCCTGGTATCTGAAAAATTAGATATTAAAAAAATACAACCCTGAGCAACTTTCTTAAAAAAGAGCATTTCTCAAGGAAACCTAAAATTCATGTCAAGAAAATAAATTTCTCTCCGGAAACCCTAACTCAAAAAATGATAGAAAAGAAGAGGTTACGATCGCTAGAGATAGGTTCAGTTAAGTAGGTTGATTAAACGACCGCAATATTTTTCACGAGCCTACTAAAACAAGCACTCTCGTTACCTAGTTACACTAAATCTACTTTACCTCAAGGAGTTCATCTTCTGTAAGATCTTCTGGAGGAGGTATGCTGCCGCTGGTGCACACATTCACAAACACCTTAGACTGTGTGCCACTCAGCAGTTTCGTTTTTACGCACATTCCTAGACAGAGTAGATCAAAAGTAAGCCATGCGACAAAAAGTTAGACGTGTATTGTCGCAGATTTGAGAGCTCTGCTTTTCATCAGATTTGAAGACTGTACACAATATGTCTTAGCAGGGAAACCATTGACCCCAGCAGCACGAGCACCACAAACTAAGTTTAGGGCCTAATTCTCAGCTGGTATATAGGACTTAATTGACAGCTTGTATATAGGGCTTAATTCTCAGCTTGTATATAGGGCTTAATTGACAGCTTGTATATAGGGCTTAATTCTCAGCTTGTATATAGGGCTTAATTGACAGCTTCTATATAGGGCCTAATTCTCAGCTTGTATAGGTGTGCTTATAAATAAAATACAGGTTCAGTATTTAAAAAACATAAGTGCTCAATCATGAGGAGTTGAACATCATAGTGATGTCAAAGTATACAAAATAGCTTTACTCGCTCAAGTGTATAGGTCTCCTTCAGCCAATCTATCTTCAAAGTAAACCTGCGTGCAACATACCATCACAACCATCCATGCACTACACCACCCCAACCACAAATGCAATAAGCCACCACAACATACCGCCACAAACTGGTATGAGAACCTCCACCATAACAACATATTCAATATTCTACCCCAACCACTCACAAGAACCACAACCACGCATGAGGAACACCACCACAACCACATAAGAGAATCACCACAACGCGTCCTCAATCAATAATGAAGACCACAAACACTAACAAAGATCACCACCACTGATAAGGATAGCCACCACATAAAAAGATCACCCCACCCACCAGGATCGGGCGAGATGGTGATGGCAGAAGCCAGCTTTGAGTCCGGCACGAGCTGCGACAGCTCCTGCCTATCGTACGTACCCACACCATCATCAGCCTGAGGACAAATTCAACATTACTTAACTTACTTTGCCTGGCACAGTGTGCACGACGTACCCACCGTATGTTTTACAAATTATTTTATTTTATACATAATTTCATTTTATAAATTATTTTATACATAGAGACCGTGATTGGTGCGTGCTGTATCAAAGTCAACAAGCATTTTCATTGTAAAGAAGACAGAGGTTATCAAACATAGCCTAATAAAGTAATAGGTAAAGGTGCAGAAACTTCCGATCTTATCAGAGTTTAATCATCTTGTGTTACACAAATTTGGTTTTCAGCAATTATGGAAATATTATTTACAGCTGAGAAATTGAAAATAAGTTTAATTTAAGCAAAAGCTAGAAATGTGAATCTTGCTTGTATGCAACACCTACTGATGTATAGACTTCACTGAGAGACACTGACGTAGAATACTGAATGGAGGAATTATATGGGTAATGCATTCAATACCAAGATAAATATTTCAATGAGAGGGATTTACTACAGAGAAGCTTTACTGTGTAGGATTTTGACACAAACTAGGATTTAGTGAAAAGCAGGATTGGTTAGCAGGCAGGATTTACTAATAAGTATTTGTTATCAAGGAATTTAACAGCAAGGAGTTGTTAGCAAGAATAATTTTCATCAAGAATTTATAAGCAAGCAGTTGTTAGGAAGAGTATTTATCAAGAATTCATTAGCAAGATGTTAGGAAGAGTACTTATAGAGGGTTCATTAGCAAGCTGCAGCTTGGAAGAATACTTATCAAGAACTTATAATCAAGCAATTGTTAAAGACAAGGAATTAACGAGCACTGGCTTAAAGCCACATTAATATTTGATTGGCACGCTCCACAAGCACACACAACTCACTGGAGTGCATCAGCAGATCCCAACAACCGAGGGTGGCTAGACAGCACGTCTCACCTGCAGGCGCAGTCTGTTCGTGAGGATGGACTCGTCCACGTCCAGCAGCGCGGCGCTCCTGTTCTGTCTTTGCTGCATGTTGTTCAATTCAGGCCAACGGACACAAGTCAGTATAGATTGCTAGTCAGTTTAAACAGCAGTCAGTATAAACTGCGACAATGGATATGTTGCGGCAGTGTCCTAGTTGTTATTTGCCCCTCAAGAATCACAAGCTACCAATCTCACGTAATGTTCACTTGGAAATGAAGTTAGATGTGGGACCTATGTGGGATATATCAAACAACGTCAGAGTTTAGTTAGATTAGATTGTACGTTAGTTTAAGCCTCCCTAACCACTACAAAAAAGAGCGTATCAAAGAGAGGAAGGATGAAGGCACCATTTAGTATGGAGATAAGGGAATGCAGAATCTAAGCAGAAGCGGCATACAAACAGTAAGTTGAGAAATAAGTTCATGAAACAGAATAAAAGTTGAAGAAGAAAGTAGTAGGTGCTGAAAACCAGGATAGCAGTGAACCGAAAAAAGGTGGTCCTTAACATGACAAAAAAAAAATATTTTATTTCAATAAAAAGAAGGCCTACCTAATTCTCAGCTCAGGCCTTACACATTTTCCCCCCAGGAGCGCTAATTTCGATGGATACAAACAAACATCGGCATCTACGGATGCTTTATTTCCAAGTCAAGCCTAATACATATCACCTTGCACATTGGTTTTTCAAATGCCTTATAACTAACGCCAGGACGCCCTGACGCTTTCCTCCGGCCAAGACCGGTACCCATTTCAGGCACCTGGGTAGAGTGGAGTATTGTGCTTAGAATTGTTCCCCTATACCCAACGGAGAAAATCGCCACCCAGCGCCGGGATTTGAACCCTCGATGCCCGCACGGAAGCAGGTCCTTAAACGACTTGGCTATGACAAGCACTTTTGACTGGCACGCTCCACACAATACAATAGTTGTATGCCCCTGAGAGGTAGAGTTTAATTACTGAGCTTGTTAAGATCTCCCGAGTTAATGCGTTGACTGTATATTGGGGCATACGAGTACCACTTGGTAAAGTTCTCATTTACGTATCGGTGTGAACAGCATTTCAATTATTTCAACGACTTTTTTAAAAGAGATTTAACATACGAGGTAAAATATCATCATGCTATTACATTTTCTCACCTCTTAAGAAAAATACAATTTCATTTCGAACAGTTAAGGCGTTTTTAAACTCAGCTACTTACAGCCTTACCTTTCAAGAAACACCAGAGGCCGCCCCTTGGCGGCCTCGGCAGCAAACACGTAAACATAATGCACATGAGTTTCATACGCAAGGCATCTCTACTCTACGAGACATGGCCCGTTGGGTAGCGTCAGGCACCGGGGGGGTCGCTACAACCTACAGTCCCCTTCGTTGCTTCGTCAGTAAAGGCACCACAATTAAGAAATTTATAATTTTGAAACAAGTTCTCATGAAAAATGTCTATGAGTAATACTCATTGCCTCATTGATTTACAATACCAAAGGAAAAAATTACGAGTACTCAAGAAAAAATGCGTATGAGTAATACTCATTGTCTCATTGACTAATGATACTACAAAAAAGTTTACAGCTCATGAGGTTAGACTAATGCTTCCATCATGGGTAACATTGAGAAGGCTTAATGAGTATAAGTATTACTCATATCTTCACTAAATCACAATATTATAGCAAGTTGCTCTCTACAGTTCACAAAGTTAGCCTAAAGTTTCAGTCATGCGTAGCATAATTAACTTGTTCAAACTTTCCTAACAAAGCAACGAGCCCTGCGGTTATCTATTGTCTCAAAGAGGTACAGATGAGCAACAAAAAATGATCATAAATATATTTCAGTGACGTTAATGATGAATGAAAACACGAGTGAGGTGTACTATAGAAATCTGAGCCTTAACATTACCTATACATGACTAACACAGCCAAGATGCACTCAATGTTGAACATTCAAAATATGGTAGCGGTCACAAAAAGCTCGTCTCCTAATGATCACCAGCAAGCAAAACTTTCTCCCCACCACCATTTGCCCAAAAATCAATGTCACGTTCAAAGGACCTTCTATTTGTACTCCCATGTAATTGTTGAGTGAGTATATCGGTGAAATGATTGTGTGCAAGACTAAGGTTAGCAAAGCGAAGTTTGAACAGACATAGAAGCTAACATCAGTTGAAATATAGAATCAATTTAATTTATTTTCTCTGAGTTAACATAACGGACATTTGCAGGGCATCACAAGCCAGTCCGTTTTCGCGAGCGTGTCTAAAACGAGTTCAGCGTTGTGAAGAAATTACGATATTCTGTTGCCGAAGCATTTCAGAGCGGCCATCATAAGAAAAGAAATTCACCGTCCATCTGCTTCCATAAAAATTTGTTTGCTCTTGTAGCCCTTAATTTTAATGAAGAAATAGAACAGAAGAAGAATTTTAATTTTAAAGTCATGTCTAAGGGGTCACCAGTAATAGCAACTATTGCAGATGCTATGTCAAAGATGAAAAAACATGAACCGAGGTTATACTTTGTCTATCGATTTCATAAAAAGAACTTCACATTAAACAATTTTAAACAAAATCATTGCGCTGGATTGGAAAGACTCAGTAAACTCATTCTGTTGCAGACACAGACCAAGCATATTCCGAGCAAGAAATAATGTTTACCTATCCACTGATCATCACAATGATGAATGATTTCATAGAAATCAATGGATAGAAATCGACACTATCGCCATGTCTATACAAACAGTGACAGGTCGATGTAGAATGAACCAAAGTTAGACGCGATGAGCATCGAAACTCACACTGAACTGGCAATATAATAAACAGAAATAGGTCCCAAGAAAAGGAAAAATGCCGCCGTACTTCTCTCTGTTCGTCTTTTGAGGTTGCAAACCAAAATATGCGCGATAATTAGACACAACAGAAAGACTAGAAATTTTTCATCACAGGTAGTGACTGATGAGGACAAGAAAATTAAGACTGTGTTAGAAACAACAAATGACGAGACAAGAAGATGAAAACAATCAATTATGGTCAAGCACGACCTGTGCTGGAAGAACACGCAGGTCACAGCCCTGAAAGGCAACACAATTCAACAAGAAGCCCTACTTTACTCTAAAACTAAAACAAACTAGAGAATGTTACAAGTACTGCTACAAAATATACATGCATTGGGCAGCTAAGAGTGTCTCTTAAAAAAGCACATCTGTTAGGCACGCTCAGAATTGAGCATCCTGTTTTAAACCCAATCTAATAAGCTTTGCGATTCATCACATATCTAGATAAACACCAAGTCTCTAAAACACACTGGAAGCAAACTCTCTTCAACAATCTTTACAACACACAGTTGATGAGTACGAGGTACATACATATACCAGGCTTCGTATGTACTTCGTACTCATCAACTGTGTGTTATAAAGATTGTTGAAGAGAGTTTGCTTCTAGTGTGTTTTAGAGACTTGGTGTTGCTCTAGATATGTGAAGAATTAAAAAGCTTATTAGATTGGGTTTAAAACAGGTATACGAGGTAACAGAAATATGATGATGAATACGAGGTAACAGAAAAAAGTATAAATTTTTACTGCACAGCAGATACATATATATATTTCTTAGTTTTGTTTTATTTCATTTCTGTCATAGAGAATGAAAGAGAAAACTTTTTTTTGAAAACAGACCAGAGCAGCCAAGTGAGCTCAAATAGTACCACTTAAAAACGAAGTGAATGATCCCATGGACCTCAGTACGAGTAGCATGAATTGCATCAGCACCTCATTGAGATTATGATGCGCATTGCTTCATTACTGTTGTATTGTAGACTCTTCAAGACAAAACCTATTTTTAAAAATAGACCAGAGCAGCCGAGTGACCTCAATAATACCACTTAAGACAAAGCGGATGAGCGCAGTACGAGTAGCATGAAGAGGTTTACAGCGTCCCATTGAGACTACAATGCCTTTGGAGGCATGTCCAGACTACGATGCCTTTGGAGGCACGTCAAGACTACGACGCCTTTGGAGGCATGTTGATAGCCCTGGAGGGAGGAGGGCGCACCGAGGACGAGGGGGCTGAGGAAGAAGTGCCCGTCAGCAGAGGGGACGACACCCACGTCAGCGCCCACTTCAGGTTCGTCAGCAGGAACTTCAGGGCCTTCGTCCACTGCTCGTCAGGGGTGAACTGCGTCCTGCAGGCATATTGAAAAATATCAGCAATTGTTTCGTTGAAATTTGACTTAGATCAACTGGAATTATAACATTTAAGACAATAAATCGACACAGCAATTATAACATCTAAGGCAACAACAAAGTTAATTCAACTCACAATTGTTCCTTTCCAACATGATTTCGATCAACACTGGAATTATGACATCTAAAGCAATAAATTTATATTTACTGCACAATTGTCCCTTTAAGACTTGACATTGACCAACACTGGAATCATAACATCCTGGTAACAAATTTAATAATACTGCACAATTTTTCCTTTGATACTTGACTTCGACCAACACTGGAATTATAATATCCAAGGCAAAAATTCAACTTTACTAAACAACTATCTCTTTGTTACTTGATCTCGATCAACACTGCAATAAAAACATCTAAGGCAATGAATTTGCTTCACTGCTTTTCCACTGAGCCTCCAAAAGAATTAAAGTTTGTCGGCCTAAACCGAACGTCACATCAAACCCAAAACCAAAAGGAGGGAAGGGAATGAATAGGTTAACCCTTTAACGTCCACATTTTCTACTCATGTTACCGTTATCACAACCATCATTAAAGTGGCACCGGCATCAGATATTTATCGATTTAACGATGAGGAAGGAACTGCCACTCGACAGTGCAGTCCAAAATACACATCAGGGAACTAATTTTACGAGAAATACAATATATTGAGGCTATTTTCAAAGAAGGACCGTACAGTCCACTTGGGCGTTAAAGGGTTAAGAAAAGGAATTAGAGATATTCTCTAGACAATAATGATGATAGTTCCTAGCGTTATACAACGGCACCACGAATTACGTTTCAACTGAAGTAGGGTACAGTGAAATTAAGCGGACCAACTGCACAAACTTCATTTACATGTACATTTATAGCCAAATGATCTCGCACCCAAGGCACAATACTTCAAATACTTCAGACATTTTTTTCTCAGTTAAAAGACACACTTTTCATCTACATACTGTTAACCCATAGGCCAACCATATTTACCAAAAGATACTTTAATCATCTAGAACATTTCATAAGACACTTGACAGGGTATCTAGACACTCACTCTCCTTAATATCAAGACATTCACTTGACTAATCATCAAAACACTCATTTTACAGAGTACCTTGACACTCCCTTGACCGAGTACCTTGACACTCCCTTGACCGAGTACCTCTAGCCACTCACTTTACCCAGCATCAAGAAATTCACTTGACAGAGTACCTGGGCACTCTTGACTGAGTACCTGGACACTCTTGACTGAGTACCCAGACACTCTTGACTGAGTACCTAGACACTCACTTCACCTAGCATCAAGACACTCACTTTACGTAGCATGAAGCCACTCACTTGACTGAGTACCTAGACACTCACTGCACCACCCATGAAGCGACTCACTTGACGGAGTAGCGGGCGCCGCCCTGGGGGTCGTGGAGGCAGTGCTTCTCGATGGGATAGGGGAGGCTGAGGGGCGCGTTGGTGCGCTGCTCCAGGGCGCGCACCAGCTCCTGGAAGCACTCCAGGAAGGCCATGATGGCCGTGTCGAACGAGTGGTCGAATATGTACTTGATGCCCGAGTGGCTGTACAGCGGCAGCACCGTGTTGCTGCTGTCCAGTATCTGCACCACAGGGTCACACATGAGTTGAAACGATATGGGTAACATGATTATCATGTTATTTTCAACTTTCAACTAGGGAATATAAATGCTTACAGCATCATTTCAGATGCAACTCGTACATAATGGGAAAAGTCTCAAGATATTCACCTTAAGTAAACAGCATTAAAATCTCTAATCTTACATTACGACCAGGATCACTTTGGATTTTCTATTTAGCTTTACATTAAGGTTCCCATGAAAAGAAAACGGTTCATGTATCTTTACATAAGGTCCCCACCAGAATAAAATGCTCAAGGCAAGAACAATCTGTCCATTAGCTACAGTAAACAAAAAGTATCCCACACATTTTCTACAAAACCTATTATGACCCATCCACTATCCAATCTGTGAATGTTTTCTTTATAGAAAATTAATTTTCAGGGTTTTATAGCATCAATATCGGAGAGAATTTTTCGTTATACTCGTAAAGAGCTATCTCCAAAAAATCAATGTCTATATTTAAATTTATTCTTCAGTTTCATTTCTTCAATATTGGTTAGAATTTGTCGGTAAAGAGCCGTTATCTCAAAGTATTATACCGCGGGTGTTTTAGTTCCCACCATGGGAGTTAAAGTTGCACTTAAAATTAAAATATAACATGGGAACTGAAACAAGCCGCGTGGTGGTCCATTCTCGGGTTGTAACCCAAATCCTATATTGTGAGACAACTATCACGCTTACGCAATAGAGTAGTCATAGAAGAGAAAAAATAACATTCCAAATCATCAGTTTATAGCCATAAGTACATTTGCAGAAGTGTGGTCCCATGATTTTGCAGTTTTTGATCACATAATTAATAATGTCAGAGTAGTTACAAAACCTATTTGTTTTTTTTATGCCTTGTTGATGCTTTAATCGGGTCAGACATAACCTATGGTAACTTGTTCATAAAGGGTGGGGCAGAAAAACCTATCCAATTTCAAATCCCTTCTTCTCAGAAGAGGGAGCAGGTAGAGTAGTGGGGTAAAAACCGTTAGAAAGCCGGTTTTATGCCATTTGTCAGTAGTCAACATGCCTTGGTCTGGTGAACATCGTGCTTTTGTTATTGAGCGGTTTATCGAATGCGGCGGTTCGATAATTGCTACACAACGTGCTTTTCGAATTCATTTCGGACTCGGGCGACATGATCCTGTTCCACATCACGCTACGATTAAAGTGTGGGTGTCAAATTTTAGACAGACGAGTTCAGCATTGAAAAAGAAGTCGCCTAGGCGTCTGGGGGCCTTACTTTTTTGAAGAAAATGGGCAAACCGTAACGGTCAACAGCGAGCGCTATTGTTTCATGCTGGAAAATTTTCTTAGACCCAAAATGGAAGAAAATGGCGTGGAAAATGTGTGGTTTCAACAGGATGGTGCAACCGCCCACACATCGCGACGATCAATGGACATTCTCAGGGAACTGTTTCCCGGTCGCCTCATTTCCCTGAGAGGTGATCTTAGCTGGCCGCCGCGCTCACCGGATCTCACTCCATGTGACTTCTTCCTTTGGGGTTACCTCAAATCGAAGGTTTACCAGCATCGACCAAGGACCCTTCTTGCTCTACGAAGGGAAATTACTCGGGCAATTGAAGAAATTCCTGTGGAAATGACGGTGAAAGTCATGGAAAGCTACCGCAAGCGCCTAAATCAGTGTATCCGCTCCCAAGGACGACATTTGAGTGATGTGCTTTTCAAAACTTAAATTTAAAAATGGCATAAAATTTGCGATATGCTAATAAAAAAATTTTTTTGACAACTTCAGTCGTTTTAATTTTATAACGTTTTGAAATCGGATAGGTTTTTCTGCCCCACCTTGTATATCCCACGAACAAACATGGTTTCTGCTGATGCCTAATAATTATGCATTTAATATTTTTTGCTTCATATATATCAAGAATAAATTTTTCATAGCCTCCACAGATCAGGTTTTCATACAGATCCCTACTACATTCCTCCTTCCGTCTCAGTGAAAAACTTCTTCCACAATGAGGCACTAAGAACTGCTCTCCATGTTACTTATCTATCACTTTTTCCAAGTAGCTGATATCTATGTTGCAAAATAATTGCCTCCTTTGCTCCAAAAGCATAGTTACGTCATGAAATAAAAATATTTTTGTTTAAAAATAACTTGAGCATGCTATGAAACTACATATTACGATACCAATGCATTGATGTAACTGGTATATATTTCAAAAAATAAGTAACATCTATGTTCTACAAAAATAGTATGTTATAAAATTAAAATTACCACCACATCCTTTCACATGGTGTTTGTTAACCCCTCTTCACGTCGATCAGTTCCAGAGCTCAAACATAGGACTTCCTAGCAGCGTTTAGGATATGACCCTACCTATGCTGTCACACAATCTTGAAGAACCCTGCCTATGCTGTCACACCCTGATGCCAATGCTGCCATACAATTTTGAAGAACCCTATCTACGCTGCCATACCTTGATGTAAGAATGGTTGCCGTATGGGACAATCTTGTACTTGGAGAAGGTGAATTCAAAGCGGCGCGCCAGCGACACAAGCAGCAGCGCCATCTGCCCCAGCGCTGCGTTAATCTCCGTCCACGTCACCTGGACCACAATAAGAAGACAGCGTGGCATGGGAATCGTTCAAGTCATGAAATATGAGCTAACCTTGGTCATGTGAAGCATTAATACGGTAGCAATGGATCTGGATAAGCTTCTAAATCATCAGAATAATTGTCAACCAATGATGAAAACACACCACAATTGTGAAAAAAGCTTCTAGTTATTCAGAGCTGCTTCCTGCAATGACAACAACACACCAAGGTTGAATAACGATCAACATTGATTTGCTTGATCAAATTTCAACTTTCCAGATCTATTTAAGGCAATATTAAAGTCAATCGTAATGAAGTCGGTGCATAAGATCAATGCACGATGGGTATCACCAATAAAACCATGCAGACAAGCCTAGATAATGTCTAGATAACAAGTTGGGTTAATAAGTACAACCAAAACAGAATAGCAAAGCTGCACATTGGCCATTAGTTTACGCCCTTCACAATTGCCTATAAAAGAGTAATATAGGGTGCACCAGTTACTGTAACAAAATCTCAAGCAGTGAAATTCGCACTGGAAAGAAAATGCAGGTCTGCCAAGTACCTGCAGGGTGGCTGCCAAGTACCTTACACGGTGGCTGCCAAGTACCTGCACGGTAGCTTCCAAGTACCTGCACGGTGGCTGCCAAGTACCTGCACGGTGGCTCCCAAGTACCTGTACGGTGGCTGCCAAGTACCTGCACGGTGGCTGCCCAGTACCTGCATAGTAGGCAGTCTGCCGAGCCTGAAGTTGTTGATGGTAGAGATGTGGTCGTCTTTCCAGATGTGGAAGGCTATGTTGAAAATGTTCGTTTGCTTGAGCTTCTCCAATTGCTGGTGTGTGTGCACCTTTTGGTTGTAGAAACTGAAAATGGAAGTGCATTAATTTGATACATCGGGAATGGCAAAACGCTTTTAATTAGTGATAATCCCAAGCAAAACCATCAGGGGAATACGAGGAATGAGATACTTCAAGCAATACAATACAATATAAGTTTTAGCAGTTTGCATTGATTTATTCTAATTTTCTCCTGTACTTACCAAATAACCCCTAAACCTTCAAGGCAATACGGAGTATGAGATACTCCAAACCAAAACACTATAATTTTTGGCAGTTCACATTGATTTATTCAAATTATCTTCCGTACACACTGAATATAACTTAAAACCTATCCCCAATAAAAATTTCTCCATGTAACCAAGATGAAATTTCAACAAATTTTTGAACAAAATAATTTTGCAGAAGTGCTAAGCATGATCCAGTAAAGTAAGGTATTTGATATTCCAGAATACCAGTCTCGAGTGACTTAGCATAGGAGATTTAAAAAACTAAATGAACTTGGTGGATAAATGCATTCAAGTATTTTTATGATTTATAGAACTAAATTCTCCAGTTGAGTTCCCTCATATTATTTAAAAAATTAAACCCCTAGCCTATAAGTGATGAAATTATGAGTTGTACATAAATACGCCTATCTTAATGATAAACATGTTCACTAAAGCAGCACAAAATCCTCTTCAGGCAACCTCAAGTCTTCTGGCAATAAAAATAAATGAGTTTCTTGCTGAGATATTAAGAGTAGCAAGAGCGCTGAAATGAGCAGCACATTCTGATGTCTTTCACCTGAGCCAGAGCTATTAGAACCCTAAAAACCAAGTATAGCTCTCTCTGTCCAACACAAAAAAGCGTTCATTTCAATTATATAATCCCTAACTTCCGTAACTCAATCACAAGTCAAGTAAGTGTAAAATTAGAAACCAATGATTTAAAAATAAATGAATCAGGAATGAATGGTGCAAATGATTGCTATAAGCGCATTGCTTATAGGTGATTCAAGACCAAGCAAAATAACCCAACAATACAGGTGAAAAAGACAATAAAGTCGTCACCAACACACACACACACCTGCCAGGAACCATCCACTGACCTGATTCTCTCTTCCTCTGCATCAAACCAGAGGGCTCGCTGCTTGCAGTACTCCACCTGGTACCGCTCTTCCTCGTCAGCTGTTGGAAGATTATACAAGTTCTAAGCTGCAGAATAATTTTTGACGCTTCAATGAAATTCTTTTTTATATACATAAAAAGAATTATATTTTAAGATTATATATGTATATTAGTGTACACGGCCCGTCAAAAATAACGGGATTCACTATTTTCCTTGAATAAATTTTACAGATGTGGATAACAAGCAAATACATCCATTCTAACAGCACCCGCAATAAAAAAATTCTTATACTTGTGCGCTGGTGAAAATCGTATCACAGATACGGTCATTTAAGCATCCTTATGAGCGTCGTGTCAGAAGGACTGAAGAAGCGGACACAAAATAAATAAATAAACACACCAAGGGTATTATTAGGTAAGAAATATAAAAACATTAGTCATTGTAACCCTATAACGACCAAATTTTGGGGGACTTAAACGAAATATTACAGTAATTTCTCTTAAATTATTATAAGTGAAAACCAGCAAATGTGAACTTCTCATGGAAGCAAAAATAAGAACGATTCGAATAATTTCTTAATGTCCTTCAGAAAAGGCGGTGGTCGATGTAGGGTTCAGGCTCCCTAACCACAACAAAAGCTATCTCAAGAGAGCAAAACAAAAAGATAATTTAGTATATATAGACTGTAAAGAACGGGAAATCTTTGCACAATAAGTGTTCCCACAAAGGATACCCTACGAATAAGAACAAAAAGTTATGTAGGAAGTACAACTAAAAACAAACATGAGATAACAAAGAAGGTATGATAACTAAGTGGAACAAAGTGGGCACAAAAGACAGAATAACCAAAGGCCTATCTATAGCTGAGGGGACTTAACAACAGTATCCTCTCTGGAGGTGCACTGGATAGACCAAAGCACTGGATAGACAAACATGACGAACCTAAGCACGAAAACATTGCTGCACCCAGAGTGCAAATTCAAGGCTGAACAGCTTGTTTTTCTAAGGGCAAAATTAAGGGCAATTTTAGCAATGGTTATACATGAGGCTTTTTGTTTTTTATAGAAAAATAAATTTAATTGGCCAAGCAGGTTTCAAATACATCTAATATCAAATGCAGATAACGTGTGCATACTTGTATGTGAAGCATGGCACTAAAACTTGTCCAGCATTCTTTCTGCACCACAAAAGCATGCATATAATGTGAGAAAAGTATTATCATTAGTATTAATGTTATCTGGTACCAATAATTGAAAAACATTATTACTTAACTCATTTTATATTCGTCTCTGTGGAAGTTTAATTTTATTAGAAGGACGCACTCTAAATACAGTTTATAAAAAAAAAATTCTGTTCACATATCCAAGGTGAAGAACAGAAAATCAAAAACTGTTCAGTTCACATATGCAAGGTGAAGAATGGAGAATCAAAAATTGTTCAGTTCACATATCAAAGGTAAAGAACAAAGAATCAAAAACTTTTCAGTTCACACATCCAAGGTGGAGAATAGAGAAGTCAGAAACAGCCCTTTCTTCATACTTTCCTTTCATTGGTTGTAGCAACTCACCCAAAGCTTGCGCCTGTTCCTGTTTCTCCTCCAGCAACTTCTCGGCATCTCTCTGCTGGTCCAGGAGCTGGGCGACTTCAGCCTCCAGCACAGCTTCCTCTTCCTTCAGCTGAAATTAATATTTCCATAATGTTAAACTCCATTTTGAAACTTATCTCCACAGTAAATTTACTTATTTTTAATTTTTGACAGGTAAAATCATAATATTTCCATATTTAATTATTCATTTTGATAAAATGACTTATAATGTAAAATTTCTAAATTTCAGCAGTGTAAAAGTTCTATTTCATAACCGTTTATGCATGAGAGGTCAAACTGACACCTGACAAGGTTTAACACGTTAAGTGCTGCGTGACACACCGGTGGTCATTTAGGAGATTTTCAGAATACTTCTGACCGACCAGCAGTCAATGACTCAATTTTTACATATACTAAATGAAAGCTAAACGAAGGCATGATTCAGTTAATGTTAGATATTTTCAAAATTTCTTACTACAATTGACTCTAAATTTGAGCTGGATGTTGAACTTCAGTTTAACCCGCCGCACTTAATGTGTTAAATAGAAATCCAATAGAAACAGATGAATCAAGGTTTTGGTATAGAGCATTTTTTAAAAAAAACAAAGTGACTTACCATTTCAAGTCTAAACTTGTCTTATTATAACTTCAAACTACCTGATTCAACTTGAAACAAATATCTGTCTTTCCCTCGTATGTAAAGTTGTACAATGTACTTCTCTACAAAGATTTTTATTTGACTGGGCAGGTATAGGTAAAATCTGCATAATTCAAATATACTACACAAATATGATTAAATACCCATGACCTTTCTAGCAACACACCTGCCTGAGCTCAGCCTCAAGCCCAGCCGTGTCAGGCTGTGGCATTTGCTGGAGCTGTTCGAGTAGCACCGTGTAGGACTTGGCCCTGTCGGAGGTGAAAAGAAGCTGGCCCTCGATTTGCACCATGAGGGCGTCGGTGCACTCCTCACACAGGGGGTGGTCAATGGAGCTGTTCGTGCTGGCAATGTCCAGCAGCGTGTTGGTCACCTGAGCGACACGAATGATCAGGCATTGCGCAATTGGTCACCTGAGTGGCATGAATGATCAGGCATTGTGCAATTGGTCGCGTGAACCCCATGAATGATGAGGCATTGGGCAATAGGACACCTGAGTGGCATGAATGATCAGGCATTGTGCAATTGGTCACGTGAACACCATGAATAATGAGGCATTGGGCAATTGGTCACCTGAACACCATGAATGATGAGGCATTGCGTAATTGGTCACCTGAGCGGCATTAATGATCAGGCATTGCGCAATTGGTCACCGGAACACCACGAATGATGAGGCATTGCGCAATTGGTCACCTGAGCGGCACGAATGATCAGGCATTGCGCAATTGGTCACCAGAGCGGCATGAATGATAAAGCATTGCGCAATTGGTCACCTGAGAGGCATGAGTTGCGAGAGTGGATCAGGAGTTGTGAAGTGAATGGAATTTACTAAGCCCATTCTTGGTTGGATGTGCAAGCAACTTTATTGAATACCACTGAGAGTTAACACCTTCAATGGCATCAACACCACACACAATACCGAGCCCATTATATGTCACATTTATTATCTAGCTCAATAGAGAATGCACTCATTAATGCAAGCTCATGAGCAACATCAAGACAAAAATTGCTCTGTTCTATAAATGGTATAATCGAACATGAGGGCCAACAGAACACAAAATACCAACAGGGCTGCTCACCTTCAGAGCTGGGGTCTTTTCTATGGTATTGGCAGGGCACCCAAGCACCGTGTAGCCCTGGTCTGAATACGAGTAGCTGCTGCAGTCCAGCCTGTAACACAAGGAGAAACATAAGCATGAGATCACAGCACATGCTCTAAGCCATTACTGGCAAGCTAGGCACAAATCCATAATTATTAAATTTATGCTTAACAAAACCACATATATTATTCATCATACAAAAACACCTTTTTAGATATTCATTATAATTGTTATCATTGGTATTATAATTATTTCAAGACTCAATGGCCCTAACAAAGGTTATTTTAAGACAGCAAAGAAGGACCCATTTGGTATGGACTGAAGAGAACAGGAAATCTATGTATAAGATATGTTTAGAAGAAAGAAGAAAAGACAAAAAATAAAACTGAAGGAAGCAAAATGGGAACAATAGACAGTAGTTCTGAAACCGTTTTAGAGCTAGTATAACCAAACAGCAACTTCTCTGAGTGTGCCAATCCCACAAGCATAGGAAAAATAGGCTTAAGCCTATGCCCAACAGATTGATTCATGTGAAAGTACTACCATCTATTTTTGAAAAATAAAAGAGCACTCACATTTGACATTTCAATGTTTTACTCAAAGCAAGAGTGTTCTTCAAGATAAATGACTAAATTAATTGCATTCATGATATTTACCATCTCCTTGCACAAACCAATAAACTATTTTCATATAATAAGTGAAATACTTGTAAAGTGCATAAGTAAACAGCTATAGTTTAAAGAAAAATTTGAAGATAGGACAGGACTGACCCAGTGATGTTGGAGTACTGAAGCAGCGTGTCACCACTGGACTCGTGCGACAAGGTAAGAGGCATGACCACTCTATCCAGGCAGGCAGACGCAGTCTCATCTTCAGTCGGGAGCAAAAACTCGCTTCCTTTGAATACTTGTACTGCACACATGAAACAGTTTAAGCTGAAATATGATAATTTGAATCACTTCATTTATTCATAAACTGTTAATGAGTCATATTTGATGAAAATTACCATGCTTATATCTAACAAAGAAAATCTCATCTAATTTTAGTTTTTATAAAAAACTTTTAGAATTCAATACTAATGTGAGATATATAATTACCAAAAATGTTTGTATGAAGATAACAGTACACATACCTATATAATACTTCAAAAATGTTAGTACACCACAATACTCTTATTATCAAGATCTCTATAGCAAGCACTAAGCCTGGTCAAAAAAGTGGCTTGTTTCAAAATACATTAAAAATTGAGATTGAAGTAAAGTTTGCATTTTAGCTGGCCTTTATTGTACAAGAAAGTGCATATTTTATAACTAAAGCTAGTCACAGTTGAAGTAACCATTCCCGAAATGATCAAAGCTGAAGGAAGGATAATCTCAAGCTCATTTAATAATTAAAATAGTGTTCAAATCTGGAAAGCATAGCAGCCAATCTGCATGCTAAGATGATCTCTCATGCCCTCAAATTTGAAAATGTTTAAATTTACCATGTTGATAAAAGATATTACTTATTTGCCAAAAAACTTACTGACCAATAATTTACCTCAAATGATTATAAGGCCAATAATTTACCGTTATAAAAATTTGCAGAAACAATCTATCTTGACTAAATAGCTCATAAGCCTGGCACTACGTATAGATGCCTGCATGGTGGAATCAATGTAACATGAATTGATCTAATGGTCTGGAAGATTTTCATCACATTTCAATTTTTCATTACTCTGAAAAAAGATGTAACTTCAAACAAAACTGAAAAAATTGTTTTTTAAAAATGGTATTCCATTGTTAAAATATTTGATTCAGCAGTTTACTTGACATATAGAAAATAATACATTTCCACTAGTAGTTCAAATTTCTCATTAGGTCCATGCCTACAAAGTAATCAAATTTTTCTCCCATTTCCAATGGAAGTTTAACTACGGCTTACTCAATATAGAACACTTTTTCTGTTGTGACTGTTTAGTCTTTATGCTTTCAGGAAAGCAGACATTATTGCCATCACCAATTAGAGAATATGAGCTTTCAGATCATTTTGTATAGTTTATAGCATGGGCATTCTTAAAATCTCATAAGACTAGTTATAAAATCTGTTTGTTTATGAACACATTAATTATCAATATCATCAAAAAAGGCAACCAATTTATGACTTCCATATAGCATATAAAATAAACCAACTTTAAAATTTCACATCAAACATATAAAATTGTTCTGGACTTTTTGATCCTAAAAGCAATTTTACACAACTATTTAGATAAGAATTTTAGATATGATATTGGTAATTAATCTAATCATCACCAAAGGCTGAAATATCAGTTGTAAAAGCAAGTCAAAAATATTTTATTAGCAATTTTACAAATAGTAATTTAAAATAAGGTAAATGTTAAGGTTAAACCGGGAATCAATTTTCAACTTTTCAAATCCTAAACATAGTTCATTAGATTGAATTAAAAAAGTTTTCTTCTATGCACTTTCCGTCATAAATGAGTATTTTACGAATTATAGCGGTTGGGTTAGT
This sequence comes from Morinoia aosen, assembly GCA_030386875.1. Classification (NCBI taxonomy): domain Eukaryota; kingdom Metazoa; phylum Arthropoda; class Malacostraca; order Amphipoda; family Talitridae; genus Morinoia; species Morinoia aosen. Next base: position 6,768,026 of record CM059573.1, read on the forward strand.
TTCGTCTTTGATGACAAATGCGCTCAAATAAACAGCTACTCATTGATTTTTTAATTTTTGTTGCTTGAATCATGGTAATAACATTAAAATATACTACTTTTCTTCTATACACTTTCTTCGTCAAATGAATATTTTACGAGTTAGCGCGATATGTTTGGTTTCGTCTTTGATGACGAGCGCGCTGGAAGCGAGACTTCATTGCAGTGTTGCCATACGCCGGGCTTGTTGAATTGCTTCCCGCTTCAAACACTTGAGTTGGGTTAAGTAATTTACCGCTATAACTCGTAAAATACTTAGGAAATACTTAGGAGAATGAAAATATTGATTATAACTGGAATTTGATGCTGATTCCAAATCTGCAATTTGTTTTGACCGCTCTCGATTTTTTCAATTTTTAGTGATTTATTTTAATTTTAAATTTTTATACATTTTTAATGTTTTTTTTTGGTCTGCACCACCTCATGATCCGAACTTTGTCATTCTCGACCCAACCTGGTCGGACTTGGCATACTTTGGCCTGCACCACCTCATGATCCGAACTCTGCCATTCTCAACCCAACATGGTCAGACCGTGCCTTGAAGACCCAAGTACCGGATAGGGCCGGGTTCAACCCAACCTGTACGGACATGGCATTCTTTGGGCACCATCTCAGTTGTTGCTAGCCGCCTTTCCAAAAAAAAATTTAAAAAAACAAAAAAATCGAGAGTGGTCAAAACAAATTGCATATTCGGAATCAGCATCAAATTCCAGTTCTAATCGATATTTTCATTCTTGCTGAGCGGCTTCGCCGCTTAGCGAGACTTAAGCCAATACTTATTTAGGACGGAAAGTGCACAGAAGAAAACTTTTTTAGGCAAATCTGAAGGAGATGACAATTGTTGATTTTCCACTTTTTGGTGCCTGAACCTAATTAATTGAATCAAAACAAACAAGTTTTCTTCTATTATTTTTTCGTCTCAAATGAGTATTTTACGATTTATAGCGGTAAGTTTAGTTTCGTCATTGATGACGAATGCGCTCAAATAAACAGCTACTCATTGATTTTCGAATTTTTGTTGCTTGATACATGGTAATAAAATCGAAATAAACAACTTTTATTCTATACACTTTTTTCGTCAAATGAGTATTTAACGAGGTATATCGGTAGGTTTGGTTTCATCTTTCAAGACAGAGCGCTGGAAGCAAGACGCCATTGCAGTATTGCCATACAACTCGATCAAAGAATTTCTTTCCGCTTCAAAGACTGGAGTTGCGGTAAGTCATTTACCGCTATAACTAATAAAATACTCATTTGAGACAAAAAGTGCATAGAAGAAAACTTGTTTATTTCGATCTAATTAACTATGCTAAGGCATCGAAATTTACAAAATCGACAACTGTCATCTCCTTCAGATTTACCCTTTTTTATTTCGATCTAATTAACTATGTTTAGGCATCCAAAAATCAAATTCCAATTACCGGTTAATCCTCAACATTTACCTAAAATAATTTAGAATCATGTGACAAAATAACTTGATAAAATGTTGGTATATACATTGGAAATATTTATTCAAATAAAAGCTTACAATATTTTTTTTCATTTGAATTATAAAACTATGTTCTCTACAGCCTCATATAAAACATTACTAAGCAAATCAATAGCAATTAAATTGTTCTACAGCTCACAAAAATTCCAAGAAGTAGTAGGCATCAAATCTGAAAACTCCTAGCACACAATAGCAAAATGAAATTTAAAAAGTGCATTGTTAAAAAGAGCATATCAAATGCCCTAATTATAAGTAAGCTGGAAAGAAAAAATTAATAGCAACTACAGACATGGAGCCTAAGCTAAAAATACAGAACCAATGTTGCACAATTCTTTAAATTTGAATTTAATGCAGAGATAAATTATATTTCAGTGGCTCAACTTGTGCTACCTAATTTGAATAAACACTATTTATATTATATAATAATGAATGCCATGAGCAATTACTTACACGATAATTCTGCTTTGATATGCTCTGACATGTGAGAAAATCCGGCGTCCAGTTGAATAGGAGCCTCACACTTAGAACATGGATAGTTAATGGTCACTTTTGGATCCATTTTCCAAGTTTATATAAAAAATTGGTAAAGACGCTATAAGAAAACTCAACGAGAGAGTAATGACTCAAGACTTATTGATAAATTTAAGAAATTGAAGTCAGGATCACCCCCGTGCATAACCGTCCTCAATGAGGTTTTCTTTAAAACAAAACAATGAACTTGAACTTGAACTTGAAATTGAGGGCCGACAGCGTCGGGGCCTTTGTAACGGCCTACAATTCCCTCCACAGTTATCACACAAAGAGTTCAGCGCCTGGTACCAGACTTGTCCACTAAACTACTCAGGATCTACCAATCCTTGTCACAAGCTGCCTTTGGATGGCGTCACTGGGATAGCCAGTGTGTCAAAACACCATCCCCAGGCACATTGGGTCATTACAGCCTATTCTACCTGACTGGCTCATTCCAGTCACTGTCTCTTACTCCAGGCACGCACAAGAAACACTTTCATAGCCTCAGTGATACTCGCATTACACTCCTGATCCAATCCAGCAAGACAGCTCATACCGCAATCATCTTCAGCACATCTGGCATTCCACTCATTCTCTCCATACTGCTCAGACACCACATTCATAAAACTCTCTCTCTCTTGCTCATACTTACTACATTCCAGCACAAAATGCTCAATTGTTTCCTCTACTCCACTATTACACTGCTGACATAATCTGTTATTATTCTCATTCCATCTCCAAGTACGTCTGTTCACACTTAATGACTTACACCTCACAGCAAACAAGAGTTGACTTCCAAAACTACCATCATAGAACAGCTCAAACTTAGGTGCTTTCTTTTTCATATACCAGTTAAGTGTAGGCTTCCGCATCATGCTAAGCTTCCACTTATTCAATCCATACTCTTTTGTTTGTCTCTCAATCTCTTTCTTCCACCTCTTGCAGTCCCACTCAGGCCCTACACCTCCTGCATTTATTAAACTCCAGTCATCCACAGGTCTCCCAATTCTAACATGAATAATCTTTTGCATACTGAGTTTCCTTGCATGCCCCCAACATACTTTCTCCCAATAGCTTACACTCAGATTCCATTCAAAGATTCGCCTTACCCACCTGCTATTCTGCATTCTTTCAATTCTCACCTTATAATTCAGCACAGCTTTCATCATTCTTTCTGAAAATAGGCTCCACCCTAGGTCACCTCTAATGGCTTCTATAGCTGTCCATTTCGGAGCACCCAATGCTACACGTCCTACCTTATTTTGTATCACATCCAGCTTTTCAAGATCACTTCCATTCCAAGCAAGAGCACTCATACCATACATGACACTAGGTACAGCAACATACTTCCACATTCCTCTCACACATTCGTACTTGTTTGCTCTGTATTTGGCCACACTACCTAACCGTCCACTCCACTGCATTGCTTTAGCCACTTTCTCACCTTTAGTTCTAGTACATCCATTTTCACTCATCATACAACCTAGATATTTGTATTCATTTGTTCTACCTATTCTGATTTCTCCAATATTCCACAGTCTGTCTCTATCAGTCTCATCACTATTTATAACCATGACCTTACTTTTATCGGCACCAAAGTTCATCTTGAAATCTGTACTATATCCATTCACAATGTCAAGCATCCTTTGTAGTTCATGACCACATTCACTAACCACAACCACATCATCAGCATACAACAAACAGCTCAGTCTCTCATTACCAACTTTCAGTCCTAAACCACTCCCTCTCAGTCGAACTGCTAATTCTTCTGTGTACAATCCAAACAACAGGGGGGACAGAGTACAGCCCTGTCTCACTCCTCTAACACTCCTCACTTGCCCTGTTTCCAAATTTCCTAACCTGTAGATAGCACTTGTGTTCTCATACAGACTCTGTACAATGTTCACTATTTTTCTGCTAAAACCAACTTTTCTCAAAATTTCAAACAGCCTAACCCGATCCACTCTGTCATACGCCTTTTCAATATCCAGGAATGCTAAATATACCTTCTTGTTATCCTTCTTCATTCGCTCAATTATTTCACTCACTACAAACAGATTATCCTCCCCCCGTCTATCTTGCCTAAAACCATTCTGTTCTTCTCCCAGGACTCCTAATTCCTCAACTAAATTTTTCATTCTCTCATTCAAAATACCACAAAAGATCTTACATACGGTGTCACCCAGTGCAATTGGTCTGTAATTTTTAAGTTCTTTCATACTCTTATGTCCACCCTTATGCAACAGAACTACATTACACTTGTTCCAGTCATCAGGTACTCTTTCACTCTTCCATATCTCATCAAATAAACATTTCAACATACTGACTACACTCTCTCCTCCACATTTATAGAACTCATATGGTATCTTATCAGGGCCACATGCCTTTCCATTTTTCACTTTCTTCAAAAAACTTACAATCTCTTCACAAGTGATTTCGTCTTCCATTTGCAGTTCATGTTCATCTATCAGAAAATTTATTGGTTCATCATCTGTAACCTGCTCATTCATTCCACCAACGTCCTCCCAGTATTCTTCAACTGCTTTCACCATTTGCATCCTATCTTGCACACTGCAACCATTGACTACTAATTCATCAACTTGAACTTCACTACCTCTATCATTACCTTGTATAAACCTATACCAATCTTTTATTCCATCTGGACCTTTCTTTCTTAGATTTTCAACTTGGTGTCTCTCTTCTTTAACCCTAGCCTCATTGATCATTCTCTTTACTTTCTTCTGCTGGTCCTTGTACTCATTCCATACACTCTGCCATTCATCCTCAGTAATTCTGCGTCTTTCATACATTTTCCTCATACTGCGTTGTTTTTTATTTAAAGTCTTCCTTCTCGTTCGTTCTTCCTTTATCTCACTCGTAAACCACCTAGCATTCTCTGTTCTTTTCCTGCATCTCATTCTACCGATCTTTTGCTCTGCCACATCATACAAGGTTCTTGCAATCTCCTTATTTAGGTCATTTACATTTCCACACCTGTTCCAGTTACATCTACTCAATTCATTTCTAAATTCTTCCCAGTTTCTAAATTCTTCCCGCAGCAGGAAAAACCAATGCTGAAAACAAGAAGCATCATTAACAGCTGACGTTTTCCGGGTGTTCTCGTCCGAATCATTGGACGGCAAGCAACTGCTGCTAGAACGTACGGTAACGAATAATACAAAATTATGTGTATGACACGCTAATCAATAACTGACTAGTTAAACTAGTACTATCTCACAAATTTTTATTTTCAAAATGGATGAAAAAATGTATAAATCTGGTTAGCTGTTGTGAAAAATTTGGAAATAAACTGTTTTTCTTGCTTTTTTCTAAGTTTTAAACATAGTGGGGGTTCGAAACCAGGATCTTCTGTATACGAGGCATTGACAAAACGCTACTTAAGAATTATTAAAAATAGGGGAAGTGAAACAAGTCACTCATTTAGATAGATTGATAACGTATTTTGAAAAAAACTACCCAGGTTTTTTTTCCGAATACTGCAGCACGAACAGAGCTATATTATGATTCTAAATTTAACACGTTAGTTGCGATGGGTTAAACCGAAGTTCAATATTCAACTTGAATTTAAAGTCAAAAGTGATAAGCAAATTTGTAAATATCAAACATTAACTGGGCCTGTTAAATACCACTAATTTAGAAAGGTTGTTAGAATTTTTCAAAACGACCCATCGATGGGTCGTTTCGCAGCAGGAAAAACCTAAGCACGACCCACCGGTGGGTCGTGTCGCAGTCAACGTGTTAAACTGAAAAATTTACCACATTCTGCACGTAGATTTTTCAGGCAACTTTCTGGGCATCTAAAATGATCTCGTTTCAATAAATACTCATATCTACATGTAAATAAATACAAATCAATGTTCTTTTCTCTTTTTTCTATAAACAATTTATCTAATACTCTGGTTTTATCAGTAGAGTGTTTCTTATTACTATTAAAATAGACACATTTGAGTACCTTTCTTTCTTTTTTCTTTTATAGCTACCGTACAGCTACCGTTAAACATTTCATGTTTAACTCTATTGGAAATAAATTATTTTCTTATGGGTCAGAATAGGTTCACCCACTTCTAGGGCATCCTATCATCAACGTTGTTTCAGGGCTTACAATAACGTATGTTCAAGCTACTTCATTCAACTTATTTGCACACTAGATTCATCAATAAAGTGGCTTGCTTAAGATTCGATGCTTAATTTCTGCCACAATCTGGGCTACATGGGATCAGTATATACTAGTAAAGACATGAGATCACGCTTGAGATCTGTGTCATTAATCATCGGTAATTACCCTTTCAAAATGAGACATACTCGTATAACAGACATGACCTGATTTACTTCATAAGAATAATATTCAAATAGAAATAAGGATTCAGGATTCGTTTTGAAAGCTTTCTAAGAACTTTTTATATGAAGCTCCGCAGGGATTGAATTTCAAGTCAAGGTTCCAATGAAGAGGATACTGTATTATGACCTAGCTTTTGACCAATGAGAAAGTGCAAAATTACTTCTATTTCGGGTTATATGAATATAATGGCCAGTTTGTGCAGTTGATAATCGTTCAAAGTCATTGTTTCTTCTAATGTTCTATACATGAAATCACAAATGAGGAGATTTTAGAGATCCGAAAGCTTAAAGCATTTTTAACTTTTGAACGTATCTATATTGTGAGCATAATATTCTTATTGTCTTACTTCTCTGATGGTTCTTTTTTGCAAGGCATAGTGCAAATTGGTTTCATTTTTATCATTTCAATTTCCATACCACGTTTCTATTCCGTATTTTAAATAGGACGAAATAAGCGTTCGATTAAATATTTTCCGAGCTGAATTAGCCAATGCATTTTTTACTTCAATTACTTTCCGAGAGAATACTGGTAGGTATAAAAGATATTTTAACATAAAATGAAAATAAAATGAAATAAAAGAGTGTTAACTTCAATGACCAAATTAATTAATTTTATAATTAAATTATTCCGAGACAACTGTTCAATTTTAAACTAGTGATGTTTAATCAAATGCGTTAGAAATAAATGGCACAAATGAGTGCTTAGCACTCGTTCATAGATATTTACTTGGAAACACGAATTCGGATTTTATTTCTGAAAAGAATAATTCAACATAATGATTTTATAAGCACTTAAGCTTTTGTAAACACAATTAAAAAGAATAATTGACTCTCAAACTGGGTATTTTATTAGCTGTTAGTTCGAAAACGGAATTTAAATATTCAAACGACTGTTGCAAAAAACATCAAACCTGATCAACTTGTGTATACATAATCCTTCTGATAAGAGTCATTATGCAAAGAAGAAATTACTGAATCATAATAGTAAAAAAATCACGTAGGTGGGCCATGCAGTTGGTCAAACTGTATTATCAAAACAGAAAAGAAACACGTTTCGGTCTGTGTGTGAGTGTATTAAGTGTGTGAGCGTTGTGTGTGTGTGTGATGTGTGTGTGAGTGTATGCAGTTATGTAGGCATAATCGTTATTGGATAACTTTAGTCGTTGAAATAGAATATTATTTACATCTTCTGGTTGGCAAATATACTACCGTAACTGAGACTGCAGTATATGATTCCAAAATGGTGTTTATTTTCCTTTAATACCAAAAAGTAGAACTATTATGAACAAAGTGTTGCAAGCAATAAACTCTACAAGAACTCTAATTAGTAATTTGACGATGCAATCCTGATTTCAAAATCATTTATGAAATCTTTATCACTCTATTATGCCCCAGGAACTCTATTGATCTTATTGGGTTGATTGGTTGTCACCTTCCACGCAGTGTTCTAACTAAAAAAAAGGATGTTTTATTCCAATCAGCCTGATACATATCATCTTGTACATTGGTTTTTCAAATGCCTCATAACTAACACCAGAACGCATTGGCGGTTACAACCAGTCAAGCCGGTATCCATTTCCGACACTTGGGTTGACTGGGGAATTGTGGCTGTGTTCTCCCTTTTCCCAACGGGGAGAATCACAGGGCGGCATGTGAAGTTGGCGGCAGGTTGCCTCGTAAAAAGTGAGGTACCATTATCTCCTACGATATGCCAACGGTTGTCCGAGAGTGCAACGGGAAAATAAAATAAGGTAATGTATATTCACACTGCTTAAGGTTTTATTTTGAATTAAGCCAGCGAGTCCTCCCGGCTCGGGAATTTTCAAGACAGATAGGCTGGTGTAAGCCAGAGCGACGCCAGTGAGTTGCAGCAACTTGGGTACAGTAACCAGTGAAATTTGCGGCGATCATCAAGCAGTAGTAGGAATCCGTGAAGCTAGCCAATCAGTCAGTCAGTCAGTCGATGCTTATAGGAAAGACGGAAAGAGAGTTTGACGTAGAGTGTGTCGGGGAGAGAAGGGGTGAAACGGAAAAGGATAGATAGGAAACTGAAAGAGATGCGCTTTGCGCTATGATGCTAGTGTTGGAAATTTTTTTGTAAGTAGTTTGAGGTTGGGGGATCAGGCAGTCAGTCAGAACCAGATGAGAAGACACTACTGCACAGTATGAGAGTAAATGTTGTACACTGTACTGAGCATGGTAGACGAAAGGCTACCATGGTACTGAGGCGTACAGTTCTAGTGCGGAACCATTCGTCATACCCTGGTGTTGCCAGAACGTGAGAACATAATTTTCAAGGCATAACTATTCTATGCTAATTATATTATTCTCATGAATCATAATGATGAGTCTAAGGAATTTAATATTAATAAATTAAGAGAATCTATGAAAACAAACACGTGAATGATTAATTTTTGACGTTTAGAGTGAACGACTCTAATGCTACAAGCACTGCCGGGATTCGAACTGTGACATCTTCCCGTGAAGGGCGCGCGCTCTTGACCACTCGGCCACGGTGATCGAAACCTGAGGGGTAATCCTGCTCGCAGTGATAACATTCGGGGGTTAAATTCACTAACCTACGCTCTGCAATAAGGAAAGAAAGAAAGAAAAACAGTTTATTTCCAATGAAGATGGTACAAAAAGGTAGCACATCATTGGTTTTTAAAACATGGTAATCTAAATACACTTAGATGAGACACCCACATGAGTATTGTAATACACATGTCACAAGTCGAAAAGAAATTTTTGAGGGCAATGTACTCCTAATGTCGCTTAATCTACATTTGATGATGCATGTAATTGTAGTTATACGAGACAACACAATTTCAACAACGTTAAGCAAAATTCACTTATCCTCCTTTTGAAACAGAAGAAAAAAAACTTCAATTTTATCGCAAGACATGAAGACAGGACGTGAATAGAATCAGTTGTATAAGTAAATTTCACGAAGCTTATTTCTCAACAATTAGTTGACCAAGAACCGGAAGGAAAATGCAACGAATTTTAAAAGCGAAGGGAAAAGAAACTGATTGTAATTTAAGACAAATTAGAGCAGCTGTTTAATGAATAGAATGAAATTTTACATCAAAACATCTTGAAATTTTTCTTCAACTTATGGGGCTTCTGAAGATGGCGACGGAATTCTGAAATCTCTTTCAATTTGAAATATGAAAAGTTTCTCGTAAGAAATCTTGAACTATCATTATGGTTCAAGAAAGTTTTCAAAAACGCGCTATTTCGATTGATCACGCAAATGAATGGATACCACGCTCTCCCGATCTCACCACGTGTGACTTTTTTCTTTGGGGCTATTTGAAGGACTTCTATGGCACACAGCGCAATCCTGAATCCACCAGACACAATTAAATCTGTTCCTGTAGGCATTTCTTAATTGAGGGACGAGTACCTTAATGAATGCATATTTTGAGACACCCTGTATATAAGTTAAGCGAATAATTATAGTGGAAATCCCACACGCTGGATTATGGATGCGGTCTGCTACATGTGTTCATTTACGAACAATATTTTTCAATGTTTTTTGCAAGTAATTCTTAGAAATTGTTTTCATTGAAAATGGATTTTTTTACATACATAAAACGTGTGATCCACAGCCAATTTCAGTTTAGGAAAATAGTAATAAAAACAACCTGACCCACAGGGGCATGAGAGGTCGTCTAGTTTAATTGAGATAGTTAAATTGAGAGAGGAAAAAATCTAAAATATGAAGTAGGAGTTTAAATATACCAGAAGAGTTAAATGCTTCTATCTTTTGAAGTTTTTCAAAGTCATTCATTTCAATATAACAATTTATAAAAAATGGAAATAATTTTTTTTCTTATAGACGAGCAGCGCATAATCATAAGTTGCAAATCTTAAAAGGGAATGCATCATTGTAATTAAAATATTGACAAACATTTAATCGCTAATTTCTACCAGCAGTTAAGGGGCTGACAAAAAATGCGGAAGTTTAGCTATCGAATTTTAAGAAGAATTGAAAACTGGGCAAGTGTCTCCTTTTGTACATGCGAAAAATTTCCCTTCTTTTCTACAATGGTGACATTTTTTTACCATTTCTACGCCAGTGAAAATTACCACTATTTTGACAATGGTGAAAAATTCCCAAAATCAGAAAAAGAAACCACTGACGCAACCGTGAATATGCACGAAAAATTACAGATATTCAGCAACATGCCCACTTTCTGAAGCCCCTTCTCCCCTCCAACCAACTCTTGCGAAAGACGTGCAAATTTCACCCCAGGAAATTACGCACATGACACGCGTGACGAAAGCAGTCGTCACGGGTGTGAGAATTGAGGGAAAATTTCCCAGCGGATGAGGAAATTTCAGGTTTTTTTCTGCGACGCGGAGCAGTGCTGCATCATCGGGCCGAGCTCTTGTTAAATAGCGGAGTGACCGCTGCCTCTGCAACAGTGCGCAACCGCGGAGCAGGTGAGAGGGTGCGCTACCCGCAACGGATTATTGAAAACAATTTTATATTAACCCTAGAACGTTAACCTCGGGGGATTTTCTCCCTAGGGAATTTGGGGATGATGCATTTCACCCAAGAGGGTTACCATTCAAGGGTTAAAGGAGTAATCTAAGTATTTTGTGGACCAGTTTTTTTAATTGAAACGTCACGTCAAAATTGAAAAAAATTACCCAATTTTTGATCAATTGAAGTATTTATTGGATAATTTTTTTTTTAAATTGAAGCGTCACGTCACCCTTGAAAATATTTTACTCACTTTTTGACGTGACATTAGCCACGTTAGAGAATCTGCGTGTTGCATGTGGTTGTGTTGAGCGTGAAGCAAATTGTGCTCCAGTGAAATACTTTCTTATTGTTTCAGTTTGTTAGAGTATATAGCTATTAATCAACCAACTCTTCGAAATAAAGTTGCATTTTAACTCTAGAGCTGCAGTTTTACTAAACAAGCATTTCATGATAACATAATATTGCGAGAGGTGAAGCGTAGTGTCCTAAAATACAGCAAATTTCAAGCATTTACACATTAAAACAATGCACACGCACTAGCACTATGGAAATCTCTACCTTGCTCGCAGAAACTTGAACTTATTACAAGATCAGTGCGCTGTGTTGAAGATATGATTCAAACCGAATATTTGGTGGTCACCTTTGTTATTTACATTTTTACGTGGAATTTAGAATTTTTTGCTTCGCGGTCATCTCTGTACTTCCTTTGCATTTTTTGTCTGTGATGATCAGAGAAATTTGAGACCGTCGGACTGACACTAGACCAACGCTTGAATGTCACTGGATAACCGATTAAATTTCCCATTCAAACTTTTAAACAGTTTTAATGATTTTTTCAATTTAAATAATTCAAACAGTATACACAATTTTAAATACGTCTTTCAGTTGCCACGTCTTTACGTCCTTCAGTTGCCACGTGTGTACGTCCTTCAGTTGTCACGAGTGCACGAGTGTGCAAGTTTACCAACACAACCACCTGTGATTGGCAGTGCATCGTTCACAGGACGCTGTAGATCCTACACCGGATGTGTGTGTGTGTACGTGCAGATAGAGCATAACATGCATTGCTACTGATAAATAAGAATGTACAGCTTCATGTACGCGAATATAAATGAAAGTTAATCAAAATGACGTATCCCCTCGCCATACAGTGTTTCATATTTTTCAATTACAGTAATTCAAATAAAGTATTTGAGGTTCAATGTGGTCTCTTCCCACTAAAATAAAATTCCAAAATAACATGTCCACTTACATCGAGTTGATAAAGGAAAACAACGCTAAGGCTCTCACGAGCTACACGTGCGTGTTTGATGCAGTACGTACGTAAGTCTTTTTTCCTTTTTGTCACCAAAAAAAAATATCTCTTTTATATATTTGAGAGTAAAATCGGTATTGAGACATTGGGGAAAGCTTATATGTTTACTGAAAGAATAATCCATGAAATAATACATACGCGATAATATAATACATGATAATTTATAGTTTCTATGTACTTCGCTTATTTTAATCTACAGTAGAGGTCTTGAGCCCTTTAGTCCAGGCTGCACTCTATGAAATATCGCGTACATTGAGCATGTGTAATGCTAACGTTCTTCCTATTTCGCACGTGCTTTAAGGCATTTATGTAGATTATTTTACATTCATGAAAATTATTATTACACATGAAAATAAATATCAATCTTTTTACCGGTTAGGGAGGTGTAAACCAACTTCTGATACATATTATAATAAATATCAATATTAGTACCGATTAACAACGCTCAAACTAACTCATAATACACATGATAATAAATATCAATATTTTTACCGGTTAGGAAAGCTTACACGATATTAAATACCAATATTTTCAAACATTTGGGAGGCTCAAACTAACTCATAATACGCATCATAATAAATATCGATGTTTTCACCGGTTTGAGAGGCTCAAACCAGCTCATCTAATCAATATCTTTATGCTGTATTTTACCATATTCTCTCGCATCCCACGCTCCCGCTTGCACCTCCACGCCACGCAAATCTTAAGTAAGAATTTTCCGATGTATATTTCCAAGAAGATTTTCACGCGCAGCGATTTCGGCGAAAATCTTTCCTAACCTGCAAATTTCCTTCCGTTGTTGACTCGTTAAACAAAAGCGGCGCTGCTTGCGCAACCTCGACGTTCTGAAGCTAATTGTCTGATGAACGAACCGGTCCGGCGTGACTTGGCTGCTTCCCTTGACAGGGCTGATCATTTTCTCCGTTTTTGTGACCTGACTAGTCTGCTTGGCAGGTCTACCTGGCAATTCTGCTTGGCAGGTTTGCTTGACAGGTCTGCTTTGCAGGTTTGCTTGGCTGGTCTACCTGGCAATTCTCCTTGACAGGTTTGCTTGACAGGTTTGCTTTACAGGTTTGCTTGGCTGGTCTACCTGGCAACTCTGCTTTACAGGTCTGCTTGGCTGGTCTGCTTGTCATATCTGATGAAAGTTGAAAGTTTTTCCCTTAAAAAGAACCCTCAAAATTCCCAACGAAAAAAAACACTTTGCATGCTTTCTTCCCTCGAACAGCATCATTTTTTTAAGAAATGATTTCATGGATAGATTTTTTCCTCAGGAAAAATGAGAAATATGAGAGAAATTAGGGACGGGTTCTGCGGAGGAGACTTCAAGGGCGAAACCTGTTCACAATCGAAACAAAATTTACTTAATGACTTGGCATATTTCGTTTGCGTGCAGCGATCGCGTCGTTAAAAAGAATCTCTTAAATGATGCTATTTTTTGCATGTTAACGAGAGCGCTGCAGTTGACGTAAAAATTTCTTTGGTTCTGAGAAACTGCGAAGCAATGAAATCCAGAACACACGCACGTCATTTTTACGTCTAGCTCAGAGCCGCAAGAATCATGATTGGCACGCAAGAAGCCGGTTTATTACTTGCGAGGCTGTGAAAGGCTTCTATGCTTTTTTTAGAATTAATTAGATGTTGAATGAAATGCGCGAGAGAAGTTCCTAAAGGGAAAGAGGTCACGGTTGGGGATTAGTTCACCTTGTTCTATGGAAAGAGGGGTTTCTAATGGAAAGAGGTTGCGTTTGGGAATTAGCTCACTTCGTTCTATGGAAAGAAGGGGTTTCTTATGGGAAAGAAGTTGTGGTTCTGGATTAGGTTAATTTGTTTAATGGAAAAGGAAGGATTTTTAATGGGAAGGAGGCTGCGATTGGGGATTAGCTCACATCGTTCTGTAGAAAGGAGAGATTTATAATGGAATGAGGTTACGGGAGATAAGGTCACTTCGTTCAATGGGAAAAAAGAGATTTCTAATGAGAAGAAGGTTGGGGTTGGGACTAGCTCACCCCTTTCTATTTTTATGCGTAGTTTTTTTCGAAGAAAAAACATGCTCCCAGTGTTATACTCTTATTTGCAAACTTTCAAAACTATAAATGTGTCGCTAACTGTTTAGAGGGTATATTTTTTTCTCCGGACTATGCACAAGTGTAAAACATTTGTTGTGCTAGAATGAAGCTTGGAGGACCCTCCTCCCGTCATTGATTTCATTGTCTCTAGGTTAAGTAAGTTAAGTTAAACGTAATTGTGCACCTTAGAATAGCGTTGATGATAGGATACCCTTGGAGTCGCTGGAATTATTCGGGCTCGAAAGTAGTTATACTAAAATGTGTCCATTGTTCTAGCTTCAAGAAACAATCTACTGCTATACCGTTTTTGGCTAGTAAGTTATTTAAATTGTCATGAAAAAGTAAGAAGACCTAACACTCATTCCTACAGAGAGGCCATAATCTGACATAACAAAGTTACTTGCGTTGTGTGGGAACGCGCATCGTCTTGACGAAAATAACCGTCTGCCAGCATTGGCTGAAGCTGGATGATTTATTAATCTAAGCACGTGATAATTTGCAACCAATGACAGTACAAAACAACTGTAACTGCTAGAGTCTCTGCCTTTTAAGAATTTTTTGAGAAATTTTGCTTGGTGTGTTGGAGATATATTTTTCTTAAAAACTCAGTCATGGTCAAACGCATAACAACTTGAAAATGAGCAACTCTAGAAAGGTTACTTGTGACACAGAGCTGAACATATTATTGATTTATGAACTGTTTTACACTTTTTCATTGCAGTTTTACAGTTTTTACCTGCCTCAGCGTTACAGCATTTTTACATCAAAATAAAATTACAGCTACATAGATCGCAAATGCCTAGCTTCTCTTGCTCCAGCATGCTTTTGAAAGAAAGTTTCGAGGGTTCCAGCCCTGCCGAGAAGCAACAAGTTCAAAATGGAAAAGAAGAGAGCGACAAGAAGTTTCCAGATGGAGCACTTATCCAGAAAATCGCTGACATCGCCAAAAGAGAGAAGTTGTACGGCAAAGTGGATAAAAACACCAAGGTGGTTGAGTTCAAACACCCTGCTGAGCTGGAGGTGGGTAATGATTGCAGTTGTCATTTATTCATGCCGTAGAGGTCATTCAATCTAAAGTAGAATTAAAGTTAAGTTTTCAAATCTCATCTCCATATGTACATATATAACTCAATCTTTTCCAGAATGAAGGTTAAGTTTTCAAATATCATCTTCTTGTGCATGGATAATCCAATCTCTTTCAGAAAATGGATGGTGTATTAAAATTCCATATAATAAGGAAGTTGTATACAGAATACCATGTTCTAGAGAAAAGGCATAGGGAATACTATGTTTCAGGCGAAGTGTACAGCATAGAATTACTATCTTATAAGAAAATTGTATAAATAATGTTATGTTTAGGCAAGTTGTATAGGGAATACTTTGTAATGGGCAAGGTATTTAGAGCATAGCAGGTGAACTCGACTGAGTGTGCTTTAGCATAAAATATCGGGACGTCACTGACGTCTCTAGTTAACATCCACCACGGCAAAAGAAAGCTGGTATTTTCTAAATCGATTTAAGTTCATTCATCAAATTAAGTCTTTCAAAATTGATAACTTCTGCCACGGCAAAAAGTGTAGCTGGTATTAGCTTATTCTATTCGAGTTCATTTATCAAAAAAGGCTTTTCTAGATTGATAACTTTCACCTATGCAAAATGTAAAGCTGGTTTTAGCTAAATCTAGGTGATACGCACACACATGGGTATCGCAATACCCATGTATGTCACTAGTCGAAACAAATGATTGAGGGCAATGTAAACCATTTCTCCAGAAATTATTCGAGCTGGACATGATTGAAACAAATGATTAATCCATTATATTAATCCATTTCATCAGAAATTATTCGAGCTGGACATGAGCCGGGAAGGATGTCAGTCTCGAGAGGATGTGGAGGAAGTGCTCGAGAACATCGTACGCTACAGCGTGCGCACCCAGCATCCTCATTTCTACAACCAGCTCTTCGGTGGCATCGACGAGGTCGGGCTAGCGGGAGCCTGGCTACTGGAGGCTTTAAATACTAACGCGTGAGTTAAATTTGTTTGATATAATTCGTGTTCATGTTTTATTGTTATTACAAAGTATCTTATATATAAAAAACACTGTTTTTCTGCCGCGTGTCTTCTGGAGGTCTTGAACACCAACGCGTGAGTCACATTTGTTTGTTATTTATTAGTGATATTTTATAGCCTGGTTGCTGGAGGCCTTGAACACTAACGCGGGAGTTGCGTCTATTTAGTATTTACTAGTGTTATTTTACTACGAACAACTCTTAAATTGCACAACATTACCAAGTCCTGACACCTTCTCCACTGGCGTCAACTCAATCTCAGGGGCCCGATCACTGTAATATTCAACAGCGTACATAAAATTAGATAAATACTCTTAACAAGATACTTGCCGTCGAGGCGGAGTGGTTAATGGCCTCGCCCTTCCGTGAAGGGGTCGAGGGTTCGAATCTCGGCGCTGCGCGGCGATTTCCCCGTTGAGTATAAGGGAAAACTCAAAGCACAATGCCCCACTCAACCCAGGTGTCGGAAATGGGTACTTGCTTTACGGGGGAAACCGTCATGGTGTGCTGGTGTTAGTTATAAGGGATTTGAAAAAACCAATGTACAAGATGATGTGTATCAGGCTTGATCGGAAATAAAGCATCCTTAGATGCCGATGTTTGTTTAAAATTGCACATACCCAGCATAACCTGAGTCTAGTGTCCCTCCGCCCCAATCGCCCAAAAGAAAAAAGAACCCAAGTTTCCCCCCCCCCTCCAGCTACAATTACACAACATAACCTCAGTCTTGTGACCCCCCGCCCCAATCCCCCAAAATAACCCAAGTCTCCCCCCCCCCCCTCCCCCAGCTACACGTACGAGGCGGGGCCGGTGCTGGTGGTGGCGGAGCGGCAGGTGCTGCGGCGCCTCATGGACATCTTCCGCTGGGGGGACGGCGAGGGCATCTTCTGTCCTGGTGAGTGGACACCTTGTGGTGGCTCTACTTATTGCATGTAGAGGTACTATTGATTATACATCTAGCTTGTAATATTACTGTTTATTGTGTTTAGAGGTACTATTTGTTGCTCTCCTACCCAGTCTAACTTTTTCGCCATCTGCATGCATGTTTTTCGCCACCTAATTGATTAAATCGCTTAGGCGGCGGAAAACATGCATGCAGGCGGCGAAAAAGTGAGATTGGGTAGCTTATAATATTACTATTTATTGCTTTCAGAGGAACTATTTGTTGCTCACCTAGCTTATAATATTACCATTTATTGCTGTTAGATGTACTATTTATTGTTCTCCTAGCTTTATGAGGAACTATTTGTTGCTCTCCTAGCTTCAAGAGGTACTATTTATTGCCCACCTATCTGACAGCAGCCCTATTTATTTGCACACCTACCTTAAAGCAGCCCTATTTATTTGCACACCTACCTTACAGCAGCCCTATTTATTTGCACACCTACCTTACAAAGTCACACACACACACACACACACACACACACGTTTATAAAAGAAGCAGTTATGGTAAAAAATAGCGTCATTTAGATACTATCAAGTCATGCACACCACACATTTACAACAGTAGCAGTTATATATAAAAATTCCCGTGTTTATGCTGACCAGGAGGGAGCATAGCGAACATGTACAGCATGGTGCTCGCCAGGCATCACTTCAGTCCTGACTGCAAGCGTTCAGGCATGGCAGCGCTGAGCTCTCCTCTCGTACTCTTCACTTCTGATCAGGTATGTGGCGCTTATACTTGTGTGTGGTGTTGGGTGCATACTTGTGTGTGGTGTTGGGTGCATCCTTGGGTGTGGTGTTCTGTTCATACTTGTGTCTGATCAGGAAGGTGGAGTTAATTTTTTTGCAGTTACAGCAGAATTCCTAATATTTGGAGACGTTCTGAGTAAAAGAATCAAACAATGGTACTATAAACATGTATTTATGGCGGGTCTCGCACTACCGTAATCATAAATATCTCCCTTTAACTCACGCATTTTATCCACATAATTCTCAGAAATTTCCTGTATTTGATTTTATTGTTCTCAATCGCTATGTAATGCACTGTGCCTCAGACCAGTGCCTTCCATTCCAGTGCCTCAGACCACATTGCAACATTTTTTCCAGTGCCACTACTCGATCTCGAAATCAGCGTTCTGGCTAGGCTTTGGCCTGGACAACGTGGTGTCAGTGCCCACTGACGAGCAGGGCGTCATGCGTGGCGATGCTCTCCGACACGCTGTGATCGAAGCAAGGAAGGCAGGAAAGCAACCTTTTTACGTCAACGCCACGGCAGGCACGACCGTGTTCGGCGCGTACGACAACTTCAGGGAGATTGGAGATGTTTGCAAAGAAGAAGGACTTTGGTTCCATGTCGACGTAAGTATTGTTAATGGAATTTTTTGTGTTATTTCATGGTAGTTTTGGCAATGGGCAATGGGCCAATTTTGACACTTAAAAAAAAATTATTTTTCACGAAAGTTTGAATTAATCTACAGGCGTATTATTCATACCATATATTCCCCAATAGTCTTAGAATTTTTTTAAAATAAGAACGACCTAATATCAATGGCAGCTTTCACAAAAATTCATTTTGAAAAAAGGGGGGGGGGGGCCCGCTGCCCCATGTTACCATATATTCTGTCATGCTTCATTGCGGTGAAAACGTTTTTAGAATCTAAAATTGAAATACTAATTAATAGCTTGGCAATGGCATCCTTCACTAATTAATAGTTTGCGTAGGGAGTCCGAAACAAATTAATATTACTATTATAAAAGGAGCCGCGTCCGTCCGTCCGTCCGTCCGTGTGTCACACCCACCAGCCTGCAGTGTGAGATGAGCGTATCTGTGATACAAGCTTCATCAACTCCACAATTTTCGGTGCTTCAATTCAAAAGTGTTAAGAAGGGGGTAGGGGCTAAAGTAATGCTGACATTTAGCATTTTAAGAATAGATGTACTAAGATGACTTATTAAGCTTTCCAGACTGGTTTCGAAAAAGATAAGGTCTTTCTTTCTTTTTCTTCTTAACCCAGCAGATTGGAAGTCGGAATGAATATCACGTGTATTGGTAGGTTAGATTAGGTGGTATAGAATATCAGCGGTTGAGACTTGGGAAAGTATAGGAAAGCCTTAGAATAGCATGGGAAATCATAGGAAAGCCATGTAGAAGCTCAGTTGGTCCTATATCTAATACTGTCATTTTTGACGGGCCGCGTGCACTCGTAATCATTATAACAAATGACAATTATTAATGCCCTCCCCTTTTCAGGCGTCGTGGGGCGGTGCTGCGGCGCTCTCCCGCACACACAGGACGCTGCTCGACGGGTCGGAGAGGTGAGTGGCGGGGGGAATAGGTGTCGAATAGGTATTTATTAATATGAAATGGGTAAATAGATACCTCACTAGTGGTAGCGGATAGGCATTTGTTATTGGTAAATAGATATCTCACTATTAGAACCGAATAGGTATTTGTTATTGGTAAATAGATACCTCACTATTACTACCGAATAGGTGTTTTGTTATTGGTAAATAGATATCTCACTATTAGAACCGAATAGGTATTTGTTATTGGTAAATAGATACCTCACTATTACTACCGAATAGGTGTTTTGTTATTGGTAAATAGATACCTCACTATTAGTACCGAATAGGTATTTGTTATTGGTAAATAGATACCTCACTGTACCGAATAGGTGTTTTGTTATTGGTAAATAGATACCTCACTGTACCGAATAGGTATTTGTTATTGGTAACTAGATACCTAACAAATTATTTACCTAAATATAGGTAAACAGATACCTAACAATTTAGCGTCTAGGTATCTAGAAATATGAAGTTGACAAATAGATTAACAATTTATACTGGAGATGTGACTGCTCGTATTTAGGAGGGCTGTAAAAATAGTTCAAAATAAATATGTTTATAAAAGCACTCAGATACATAGCAGTATATGTGTGATAGATTACTAATAAAAAAATGTAAAAACTTTTAAAAATAAGGTATGAAAGTACTGATACATAGAAATGTAATATTAGACTATGGATGCATTAGACTTAAGAAACATTGACCAAACACAGAAGAGGTGTATGAGTGATTAAAATTTTTGCATAAATGTAGAACTACACAGAGAAGTAGAACACATACTCGTATATCCTCATTTTGCGCTCGACACCAAGATCCATTAACTTCGAGATTCTCTTGACATCGATGAGACGTTTTGAGCTAAAATCTTGCGTAAGTCCTCATAAAAGAGCTTACGCTACCGACTGTACCACTACGACACCGTTAATTTTTTTGATATGCGAACCTTGCTGAAGGTCTGGAAGGGAATATAAAATGTTTCTCTCAATATCAAAATTAACTTCTGAAGCGGCTATTGTACACCTCGTATGGTTCGTCATTCGGTCAAGGAACTTTATACTTGGAAACTTTTAAAAAACAAAAAATGTTGCACTACATTTCTTGTATCAACTTTCTTGGAAATAGACGAACCGTACTAATAAGAAATTTTTATAAAACCAAAAATATTGTACTACAGTCCATGTACCAACTTTCTTGGACAAAGACGAAGTTTCATATTAAGAAACTTTTATAAATGAAAAATATTGTACTATATTCCATGTATCAACTTTCTTGGAAATAAACTGTTTTTCTCTTTTCTTTCTTTTTTGCTCACTAATTCGATGCGTTGAGCAGAGCGGACTCTCTGTGCTGGAACCCTCACAAGATGCTGTGCGTGCCCCTCCAGTGCTCCATGTTCATCACTAAACACAAGGTGAGCGTGTGACATATTGTCCACATATTTATCCGCATGTATGGGTTGAGTAGAGGGTATATTTTATTCATAATTATCAAGTTGATGCTTGTTACATTGCGCATTGGCCTATGAAACAGTTATTAATTAGTGCTAAGAATCAATTACGATTACCCCTAGGTACCCATTACCTCCAGGTACCCATTACCTCCAGGGATCCATTACCCCCAGAGACCCATTACCCCCAGGGACCCATTACCTCCAGGGATCCATTACCCCCAGGGACCCATTACCCCCAGAGACCCATTACCCCCAGAGACCCATTACCCCCAGAGACCCATTACCCCCAGGGACCCATTACCCCCAGAGACCCATTACCCCCAGAGACCCATTACCCCCAGGTACCCATTACCTCCAGGGATCCATTACCCCCAGGGACCCATTACCCCCAGAGACCCATTACCCCCAGGGACCCATTACCCCCAGAGGCCCATTACCCCCAGGGACCCATTACCCCCAGAGACCCATTACCCCCAGGGACCCATTACCCCCAGAGACCCATTACCCCCAGGGACCCATTACCCCCAGAGACCCATTACCCCCAGGGACCCATTACCCCCAGAGACCCATTACCCCCAGGGACCCATTACCCCCAGAGATCCATTACCCCCAGGGACCCATTACCCCCAGAGACCCATTACCCCCAGGGACCCATTACCCCCAGAGACCCATTACCCCCAGAGACCCATTACCCCCAGGGACCCATTACCTCCAGGGATCCATTACCCCCAGGGACCCATTACCCCCAGAGACCCATCACCCCCAGAGACCCATTACCCCCAGAGACCCATTACCCCCAGGGACCCATTACCCCCAGAGACCCATTACCCCCAGGGACCCATTACCTCCAGGGATCCATTACCCCTAGGTACCCATTACCTCCAGGTACCCATTACCCCCAGAGACCCATTACCCCCAGAGACCCATTACCCCCAGGGACCCATTACCTCCAGGGATCCATTACCCCCAGGGACCCATTACCCCCAGAGACCCATCACCCCCAGAGACCCATTACCCCCAGGGACCCATTACCCCCAGAGACCCATTACCCCCAG
This sequence comes from Morinoia aosen, assembly GCA_030386875.1. NCBI lineage: Eukaryota > Metazoa > Arthropoda > Malacostraca > Amphipoda > Talitridae > Morinoia > Morinoia aosen. The sequence continues at coordinate 6,790,169 of CM059573.1, forward strand.
CGACCCATTACCCCCAGCGACCCATTACCCCCAGGGACCCATAACCCCCAAAGACCTATTTAATATACCAAATTTAATGGTGTAGTGGGGAATGGTGGTTAATATTTTTGCTTCTCTATGCGAGAAAATCTCCTGGTCAATGCGAGGTCTCGAACCTTCGACCCTCCAATCGAGGGGCGATCGCTTTATCCACCAGGACACGGTAACACCGGTGTCAGGAAGTGATTATGAGTAGATGAAGTCAATCGTGTAAAAGTGATAGCAACAGTTATTGTAACCTCCCTTTTCAAAGAATATTACGCAATATAACAATTGTGTTGTAACAACATTTATATTGTAATTGTAACATTTATACAACACAATAATTGTGTATTACTAGGCCCTGTGATTAAAATAAGCAATATACAATATTTGTATACTATTAGACTCAGTGTATTTCGACCCTATTTTGGACCCTGTGTACTATTCACGTTCTAACAATAATTGTGTAATATTAGGACTCTGCATTGTATTTTCCTCGCAATAACTGGATAATATTAAGTATAATGTCCCCCCAGGGCTTGCTGCACAGGGCGAACTGCGCAGGCGCATCGTACCTGTTCCAGCAGGACAAGTTCTACGACGTGACGTACGACACTGGCGACATGAGCGTCCAGTGCGGCCGTAAGGGCGACGCGCTCAAGGTCTGGCTCCTGCTCAGGCTGCTCGGCATGGACGTCATCGAGAGGCGCATCGACTCCGCCTTCGCTGCCTCCAAGTGCGTTTGTATAAGATTTTTCTAATTGATATGTGTCAACATGCCCAGTTAATATATATGAAATGTGTAATACAATATACGCAGCTGTTTTAAATGATAGTAAACGGTCTTTTTTCGGTACGAAATGTGTTAACTCACCACAAATGCGATAAACGGAACTGCTTTAAATGACAGTAAACTGTAATTTTTCTCTTTATAAAATATGTCAACACGGTGGGAAATGCTATGTACGCAGCTGCAGAACTGTATTGAATTTACTCCCATAAACGTAACCTAAATAAAGTTTTACTTACAAGCATACCTGCAGAGTTAACAGCCTCATACTGACCTCACTTGACGTCGTGCGTCGTATTCATCTCTCGTTGACTTTACAAGAACTTGAGATATACATATTGAAAAAAACACATTGGCTCTCTCTTTCAACGCGAAGTTATTAGTAAATCATAAAATATCCTAACAACCACATAGTGTAAACGGCCTGTCAAAAATGACGGGATTTGATATTTTGCTTAAATAAATGTTGCAGATCTAGATGAAAAACCAGTCGATTTCATTGCGCTTCTACAAAAGCACTATACCTCGAAGCAACATTGTGTCAAATAACATGGTAACATTGAGTCTTACAGTAATAACGCGTCCAACACCGTACCTAAAAATTTCATCGTTGACGTAACATTGAGTCTTACAGTAATATCGCGTCCAACACCGTACCTAAAAATAACATAGTTGACGTAACATTGAGTTTTATAGTAATATCGCGTCCAACACCGTACCTAAAAATAACATCGTTTATGTAACATTGAGTTTTACAGTAATATTGAGTCCAACAACAATGTCCTTAAAGACGACAACGTACATGGAAATCGGTTACATAGTACCAAGAAATCGGTTGCATTAAGCTCTCTATCAACACCAGGTACCTGGAGGAGGCGGTACAGCGGCGGGAAGGCTTCGAGTTGGTACGCGCAGGTCTCCAGTGTACCAACGTTTGCTTTTGGTACGTGCCTCCTGCCCTTCGTTCTTGCGAGCGTACTCCTCAGTGGTGGCAACAGCTGGACAAGGTGGGTGCCCCCTGTTCTCAACGAGCTGTATATTTACGAGTTTTATCTTATATGTTAATTGTTTTCCGTTGATGTCAGTATTATTGTTGAGTTCTACTCTAGTATCGGCGTTATTTTTCAATTCTTCTTTAATATCAATAAAATTGTTTAGTTCTAATTTAGTTTCACAACTAATTTTTAATACTTCTTTAATATCAATGTTATTGTTTGGTTCTAATTTAGTATCACTGTAATTTTTTTAGTTCTTCTTCAATATCAATGCTATTATTTATCCCTTGTATAAATGCACAAGTGTTTGGTAGAGTATTCATTACTTCACTTAGTGCTAGTATATTAGAAGAACCTTATTTCAATTCACTGCAACTGTATGTGGATGATAAAATCAGTGATCTTGAAAAATTTAAGCTGTATTGTGTGTAACTTTCATCTTTTTTTACTGCTGTAATTTGAGAATCACCCGCGTTGCATATCAGGTGAATGCCTAAGTGTAACTTTCATCTCTTTTTACTGCTGTAATTTGAGAATCACCCGCGTTGCATATCAGGTGAATGCCTAAGGAATATCCAATTCGCAGTGATGATCGTTAGCAAAGTACGGAAGCACCCGGAGAGCAGCTCCGTTTTGCTGCAGTATTCTATTTACTTTTTTGTATTATCTTGTTATGTAGCGCCACAATTTTTAGCATCATTTTATTTCATGTGACTAATGGATTTAGGATGAAGTCGAAAAGGAATATAGTTTTCTCATGACTTTAATTTTATGGACATTGTAGATGAAAATGATACGGTGCACCTAGAAATAACATCATATCTGAGAATGGTATTGCGCCTTGAAAAAACACTGTAGCTAGAAATGGCATTGAGCATCGGAATAATACTGCAGCAGGAAACAATAATTCACTAGAAAAAATATTGTTCCTGGAATAACTGTACACCTGAACAAAAACAACATGCCTACAAAAAGCATTATACCTCGAAGCAACATTGTATCAAATAAAATTGTAACATTTACGTAACATTGTGTCTTATAGTAATATTGTGTCTAATAACATGATAATACAATAGTATTGTTGTCCAAAAACACTGTACCTAAAAGTAACATTACGCCTGTCTATACCATTATATCTAATGAAATTGTACCTTTCCACGTGTGATCCAGGTGGCCCCCCTGATCAAGGCGCAGCAGGTGCAGGACGGTACCCTGCTGGTGGGGTACCAGCCCATGACCTGCAAGGGCCTCGTCAACTTCTTCAGGATGGTGAACACGGGACACCCGCAGCCCACCGCGTCTGACATGGACTTCGTCTTGGACGAAATAGAGCGCTGTGGCAAGGAGCTCAGCATCGAACAGCTAGCACTCTAAGACTTGTAAATTTCTGTAAATTAATTGAAACTTTTTTTGTGAATTAGAAGTGTCGCTACCTAATTTAATCATCTCTGGGTAATGTTTGAGATTATTCTGTAAATTATTTGACTCTTGTTAGTGGATTAGAAGTGTCGCTAACATATATTTAATCATCTCCGTGTAACGTTTGAGTTTATTTTAACTAGAGTAGATATGTAGCTACTTAATCTATTTAGTGGTAAGATTTGAGATTGTCGGAAGCAGAATTGCAGAAGGCACCTGGTCGCGAAATGCTTCTACTACAATCTGCATCTAAAAAGAACAAAAATTGCATGAAGGCATGTTTTTTAAAAACAAAGAAAAATCATGTTCTCAGTGCTCTATTAATAACAAGTAAAAATCGAAAAGCTCTACTCACTCAGTTATTAGATTTTACTAATGAAGTACTCTCAAAAAGTGTCAAATTTTCCAAAATTAGAGCCTGAATTATAAAATTCAATTTAAACCTCCCACTAGAAGTGGTCTAATTAATTTAAACTGGAACTAAATTTGATCATTTAAATAATTAAAAAATAAAGAGCTACATAGAGGAGTTAGCGTCGTTTAAGTACCCTATATTCATTCCTAAAAACATATGCTTGTCAGCATCGGATAGATACATGAACGCCTGTGTTTGTGATTGTAGGTTCCTTGAAATTTTGTTTGCTAGGAATTTTGAAAAAGAAATGGAGGCTTGAACTTGGTGATCAAATAACCTTCTTACGGCTGTGAAAATGCGCAAGCTCAAAGATGTTGTTAGGTCAGAACATAACTAAATCATGTATAGCAGATGTTGTTGGTCAGAATTTAACTATCATGAATTGCTAATGTTGTTGTTCAGAACATAACTAAATCATGTGTGACAGAAGGTTGTGCACCAAAAATCGTCCAATCTTGGAAAACATTTCCATCAATCAAACTTTGTATGTTGCGAATGTACAAATGGTTTATTGTTCTTTGGATGTTTTCATAATAAAGAATACAGTGAAAAAATTCTGTTCATTGAAATACCTCCTGTGATAAGTGTAACAATCGGTCTTTATACCCCAAGTAGATGTGAGATTTCCATCGAAGATTCCATCTACTAACATTTTTTCCATACAAATTTTCCATTTTTTAAAAAAGGGGACAAATTATAAGAAAACGAATGAAATTTAATTCTAGTCAAAGTTGTACCCCCCTGAAGGGGAAACCATTTCATAACAGTGCGATCAACACGAGACTTAATATTTTAAAACTAAAGGTCAAATTGTGAAATTCAATTTAAAATTCACATTGAAACTAAATTAGACAAATTCAGATTAATCATTTCATTTCTGAACTAAATTACACTCACGCCCGTTTTGACAAACGCTCATGGGAATGATAGAGGAGGAGACCGAACTTGTTTCAAAGTTGACTTTGGGCCGTTCGAAGAGATTTAATGTTAATATTAAATTGCAACGTAAGTTGGGTAGGAAGTTAAGCAATTTCAACTGAGCCCATTATTCAAGGGATGCTCACGTGTTGTAGTTTTGTTTCCATTTTTTGAAGACCTGCATGGAATGGACCTTTTCCAGACAAGCCCCGCCAACAATGCAACACATAAGTTCACCCACTTGTAACTTTCGAAATAATACACCTATCGACTTCAAATTAGATTTAATAGAAAGATTAAAACATTCTTTCGTTTGAGAGTAATTTGAGGTCGATGGGTGCATTTTTTCGAAAGTTACAAGTAGGAGAACTTATGTGTTACATTAGTGGCGGGGCTGGTCTGGAAAAGATCCCAGGGAATTAATTTACCCATTATTTAATGAAAATGCTTACATTCAGGGAATTTTTTTAATTATTTGAAGACTGCTTATGAAGTAATCTCGCTGCTTAATACAACCATCTTTAGAAGAAGATTTGGGACTATCATAAGTAGAGAAATGTCGCTACCGACCTAATAGGATACTTAATCCCATGAATGAATGGAAATGGAGAATTCGAATAGAAAATCGAAAATGCTTAAAAACATTAAGATTGATAGAATTTTGAGAAACAAGATGAAAAGGGAAGAAGAAAATTTTAGGGCAATGAAATAAAGCAGTGAATCGAAAAAGATGATCAGCCACAACACAAAATTCGTTTTTACGTTAACCAAATATTACCTGCTTAATCTTCAGCTCGTGGCCTCACATTTTTGCTCTGCAAATCTTCGTTCCCATAGATTTAATAGCATATCCACTCAAGGAGTTTCTTGTGTGGATCAGTATCAGCTGATCATACTAGAGGTTTACCCCGTGACTATTATGATTCCTGGTAACAAAAGTGGCTAACTTTCATGTACAGAATGACGCAAACAGAAAGCGTGGATTTCAAACTAGTATAATAGGCTTTATATACCTGTAACAGTCATGATTTTAACTAGTCTAATTATATTAGTTATAATTTCGGTATAACTACATATTCATACTAGATATAGTTAAATCTAGTAGTATAACACTAGTTATACTCGTAACTATTATTGAATTATATAATTACACTAGTTACAATTATAATTAGCATGATTTGCTAGTGTAATTGGTTATACCACTCCTACCACTGATACTACGCAATTCTAATCCATGTGTTTTTTTGAGCCCCCTTATATTTAGGGCGCATTCTGGGTGGCAGTTATAATTCAGATAAGCGCTTTTAATACTTCTTTAGTACTTCTAAATTCTTCTTCGAATATCACACCTCGAGAGTGCAACTTTTAAACTGGTTTCTTAATGTTGGCATGTAAATAAATATATAGGTTTTTTTGAAACATCACATCCGTTGAGCTTATTTTTGACGCTTGCATTATCTTAAAGCTCATACCTGAAATAAATTAAAGAATGAATGCATGCCAAAAATTAGTGGTAAAATAACAGAGAATAAGCGCTCTATGCTAATTTTTTACTGTCTGAGTTCAATATTTTTGCTAGGAATCTCATTCTACGAGACTTTTATTTATAAGAAATACGAGAGCATTTCAACTCGCATCTATAATTTAACAAAGATCATGTTAATAAAGTTAGTTGGATTTAGGTTAGACTGGAGCAAGCGATGTCGTCCATTGCAACCGGTTTCAACCAACCAAGTTCAAGAACGACAAAACCTTGTCACAATAGACAAGGTTGGCTCAAATCGACCAGATTCAAGGACATTAAAATTAAAGAAAAACTCAACAAATGAAGTTGACATTAATCTGCGAATTTAATACCGCCAAAGCTAACTACAAACATTTAGAAAATATGTTTGATTCTTCTGGTTAGTCAAAAGCCTAGTAAACAGAAACAGGTCATTAAAACTCAAGCTGTGATGCAAAATATATTAGTGCAGGAATGGCGAGGTCAGCCAATATAGTGCAATAGACAAAAAATGTCCTATTCCAAAACAGTAATAAGCTTAAAAATGCAGTAACAAAACAGTACAAAAGAAAACATTAAAAGTGTGAAACTTTGGGTTTGGGGAGGGCATCGAAATGCCTCATTCAATTCCAGATTCTGTGTGAACTATTGTGTCTTAGCTTAGCAAGTGATCAAGAATGGAATATTACCATGCAAAAATATCTAACTCCTCTGAAAGCATAGCAACAATCCTCGTATAGTTTCATTATGCATTTTGCTTGTAAAATTTCATTGTGCATTCTAAAGTGTATGGGTTTCACCCAACGAGCGTGTAGTCTAATTTCATTGTGCATTTTGCTAGTATAATTTCATTGTGCATTCTAAAGTGTATGGGTTTCACCTAACGAGCGTGTAGTCTAATTTCATTTCGCATTTTGCTAGTATAATTTCATTGTGCATTCTGAAGTGTATGGGTTTCACCCAACGAGCGTGTAGTCTAATTTCATTTCGCATTTTGCTAGTATAATTTCATCGTGCGAGGGTTTCAGTGTGAAGGTGAAACCAGAAGTGTGAAGGTGAAGGCGAAACCAGAAGTGTGAAGGTGAAGGCGAAACCAGAAGTGTGAAGGTGAAGGTGAAACCAGAAGTGTGAAGGTGAAGGCGAAACCAGAAGTGTGAAGGTGAAGGCGAAACCAGAAGTGTGAAGGTGAAGGTGAAACCAGAAGTGTGAAGGTGAAGGCGAAACCAGAAGTGTGAAGGTGAAGGCGAAACCAGAAGTGTGAGGGTGAAGGCGAAACCAGAAGTGTGAAGGTGAAGGCGAAACCAGAAGTGTGAGGGTGAAGGCGAAACCAGAAGTGTGAGGGCTTCACACGCACAGGTTTCGCATGATTTCATGGAGCATTTTACTTGTCAAAACATCGGAGCTTCACAAACATGCAATAGCCAAAAAATTAAATTAATTGTACATTATTACGCTAACTATTCGGTTTGAGGGCTTCCATGTTTTAATTCTGCATCCCAGTCTAACTTGTTCGCCGGGGCATGCATGTTTTTCGCCGCCTAAGGGATTTAATTACTGGGGGTGAAAATGTTAGACTGGGATGTAATTTTGGAGCTTGAAAAATATAAGCGTCGTGGTGGTCACTTGTCGACTTTGAGGAACCTTTTTTGAGTGTTTTTATTATTAGATGAATTCAAAGAGGCTTAATTCCTTCTCAGATTGCTTCACACATCAGTGAAACTGATATTTATAAGAACGTACTGTGAAAAATTTATAACAGAATAAATCACTGTTGTAAATAAATCAAGATTGTAAAACCATGACTCTAATATCGTATATCACATATTATACATCTCTAATAAAATAGCCCGTGAGGTTAGGAATTTTCTTATTGAACTTTCGAAAATGAAAATAATTTTTCATCTGAGAACCCATCAGCGATGTATACAAAACAAAACTCAAATAAAGTCCACTGTAGAACAGCATTGACAGGTTTAGAAGAAGCTATTTTTGTACCCCGTATCAAAATTTCTATTAACAGACACTTTAATTCAGCCGCCAATAACAATCACAATGATGAAGAATGATAGCTCCGGCTGGATGATTGACTGCTGCCGAAAAAATATGTAAATCAAACCATAGTTATGGCGTTTAAAATCTGAGAAACTTTGACCACCAGAAGAAACTACTACAGAAAACCTATTCTTTCAGGGCCAATTTTAACAACTCATGAACTGATCAACACAAGAAATTCCGATATGAGACCCTACATCTCATGATTTTAACCCCCTCTTGATAAATTCAGATAAACGAGGCAACCAAAGCAATTACTCGAGTAACATTTTCCTACAAGCAATAGTCAAGCGAAAAAATGGAGGGAAAAACCTCCTGTTGAGAACAGATTTATCCTGAAACGAAATTAAGGATACTGTTAACGCGGAGACCAGCGCTGGAAAAGGATGAGCCATGCGAGCCAAGGCAGCGGAGGTTGCTGAGTGTGGAGACTTGAAGAGAGGAACGTTGAAGTAGCCGAGTTGAAGAGAGGAACGTTGAAGTAGCCGAGTTGAAGAGAGGAACGTTGAAGTAGCCGAGTTGAAGAGAGGAACGTTGAAGTAGCCGAGTTGAAGAGAGGAACGTTGAAGTAGCCGAGTTGAAGAGAGGAACGTTGAAGTAGCCGAGTTGAAGAGAGGAACGTTGAAGTAGCCGAGTTGAAGAGAGGAACGTTGAAGTAGCCGAGTTGAAGAGAGGAACGTTGAAGTAGCCGAGTTGAAGAGAGGAACGTTGAAGTAGCCGAGTTGAAGAGAGGAACGTTGAAGTAGCCGAGTTGAAGAGAGGAACGTTGAAGTAGCCGAGTTGAAGAGAGGAACGTTGAAGTAGCCGAGTTGAAGAGAGGAACGTTGAAGTAGCCGAGTTGAAGAGAGGAACGTTGAAGTAGCCGAGTTGAAGAGAGGAACGTTGAAGCAGCCGAGTTGAAGAGAGGAACGTTGAAGTAGCCGAGTTGAAGACAACAGTTCGATGAGGACAAAAAGTTTTGTGATGATGGACCGTGTAGTAGCGGGGCCGTGATATGTAACTATGGGCCGGCTGGTGCTGTGTTGTTAGATGTTGTAGATGTACCTAATGTTGTAGTGGGGCCAGATGTTGTGGTGGGGCCAGATGGTGTAGTGGGGCCAGATGTTGTAGTGGGGCCAGATGTTGTAGTGGGGCCAGATGTTGTAGTGGGGCCAGATGTTGTAGTGGGGCCAGATGGTGTAGTGGGGCCAGATGTTGTAGTGGGGCCAGATGTTGTAGTGGGGCCAGATGTTGTAGTGGGGCCAGATGTTGTAGTGGGGCCAGATGGTGTAGTGGGGCCAGATGTTGTAGTGGGGCCAGATGTTGTAGTGGGGCCAGATGTTGTAGTGGGGCCAGATGTTGTAGTGGGGCCAGATGTTGTAGTGGGGCCAGATGTTGTAGTGGGGCCAGATGTTGTAGTGGGGCCAGATGTTGTAGTGGGGCCAGACGTTGTAGTGGGGCCAGATGTTGTGGTGGGGCCAGATGGTGTAGTGGGGCCAGATGTTGTAGTGGGGCCAGATGTTGTAGTGGGGCCAGATGTTGTAGTGGGGCCAGATGTTGTAGTGGGGCCAGATGGTGTAGTGGGGCCAGATGTTGTAGTGGGGCCAGATGTTGTAGTGGGGCCAGATGTTGTAGTGGGGCCAGATGTTGTAGTGGGGCCAGATGGTGTAGTGGGGCCAGATGTTGTAGTGGGGCCAGATGGTGTAGTGGGGCCAGATGGTGTAGTGGGGCCAGATGTTGTAGTGGGGCCAGATGTTGTAGTGGGGCCAGATGTTGTAGTGGGGCCAGATGGTGTAGTGGGGCCAGATGTTGTAGTGGGGCCAGATGTTGTAGTGGGGCCAGATGGTGTAGAGGGGCCAGATGGTGTAGAGGGACCAGATGGTGTAGTGGGGCCAGACGTTGTAGTGGGGCCAGATGTTGTAGTGGGGCCAGATGTTGTAGTGGGGCCAGATGTTGTAGTGGGGCCAGATGTTGTAGTGGGGCCAGATGTTGTAGTGGAGCCAGATGTTGTAGTGGGGCCAGATGTTGTAGTGGGGCCAGATGGTGTAGAGGGGCCAGATGGTGTAGAGGGACCAGATGTTGTAGTGGGGCCAGACGTTGTAGTGGGGCCAGATGTTGTAGTGGGGCCAGATGTTGTAGTGGGGCCAGATGGTGTAGTGGGGCCAGATGGTGTAGTGGGGCCAGATGTTGTAGTGGGGCCAGATGTTGTAGTGGGGCCAGATGTTGTAGTGGGGCCAGATGGTGTAGTGGGGCCAGATGTTGTAGTGGGGCCAGATGTTGTGGTGGGGCCAGATGTTGTGGTGGGGCCAGATGGTGTAGTGGGGCCAGATGTTGTAGTGGGGCCAGATGTTGTAGAGGGGCCAGATGTTGTAGTGGGGCCAGATGGTGTAGAGGGGCCAGATGGTGTAGAGGGGCCAGATGGTGTAGTGGGGCCAGACGTTGTAGTGGGGCCAGATGTTGTAGTGGGGCCAGATGTTGTAGTGGGGCCAGACGTTGTAGTGGGGCCAGATGTTGTAGTGGGGCCAGACGTTGTAGTGGGGCCAGATGGTGTAGTGGGGCCAGATGTTGTAGTGGGGCCAGATGGTGTAGTGGGGCCAGATGGTGTAGTGGGGCCAGATGGTGTAGTGGGGCCAGATGGTGTAGTGGGGCCAGATGTTGTAGTGGGGCCAGATGGTGTAGAGGGGCCAGATGGTGTAGTGGGGCCAGATGGTGTAGTGGGGCCAGATGTTGTAGTGGGGCCAGATGGTGTAGAGGGGCCAGATGGTGTAGTGGGGCCAGACGTTGTAGTGGGGCCAGATGGTGTAGAGGGGCCAGATGGTGTAGTGGGGCCAGATGGTGTAGAGGGGCCAGATGGTGAAGTGGGGCCAGATGTTGTAGTGGGGCCAGATGTTGTAGTGGGGCCAGATGTTGTAGTGGGGCCAGATGGTGTAGAGGGGCCAGATGGTGTAGTGGGGCCAGATGGTGTAGAGGGGCCAGATGGTGTAGAGGGGCCAGATGGTGTAGAGGGGCCAGATGGTGTAGAGGGGCCAGATGGTGTAGAGGGGCCAGATGGTGTAGAGGGGCCAGACGTTGTAGTGGGGCCAGATGGTGTAGAGGGGCCAGATGGTGTAGTGGGGCCAGATGTTGTAGTGGGGCCAGATGTTGTAGTGGGGCCAGATGTTGTAGTGGGGCCAGATGGTGTAGAGGGGCCAGATGGTGTAGTGGGGCCAGACGTTGTAGTGGGGCCAGATGTTGTAGTGGGGCCAGATGGTGTAGAGGGGCCAGATGGTGTAGAGGGACCAGATGGTGTAGTGGGGCCAGACGTTGTAGTGGGGCCAGATGTTGTAGTGGGGCCAGATGTTGTAGTGGGGCCAGATGTTGTAGTGGGGCCAGATGTTGTAGTGGGGCCAGATGTTGTAGTGGGGCCAGATGGTGTAGAGGGGCCAGATGGTGTAGAGGGGCCAGATGTTGTAGTGGGGCCAGATGTTGTAGTGGGGCCAGATGTTGTAGTGGGGCCAGATGGTGTAGAGGGGCCAGATGGTGTAGAGGGGCCAGATGTTGTAGTGGGGCCAGATGGTGTAGAGGGGCCAGATGGTGTAGTGGGGCCAGATGTTGTAGTGGGGCCAGATGTTGTAGTGGGGCCAGATGGTGTAGAGGGGCCAGATGGTGTAGAGGGGCCAGATGGTGTAGAGGGGCCAGATGGTGTAGTGGGGCCAGATGTTGTAGTGGGGTCAGACGTTGTAGTGGGGCCAGATGTTGTAGTGGGGCCAGATGGTGTAGAGGGGCCAGATGGTGTAGAGGGGCCAGATGGTGTAGAGGGGCCAGATGTTGTAGTGGGGCCAGATGGTGTAGAGGGGCCAGATGGTGTAGAGGGACCAGATGGTGTAGAGGGGCCAGATGGTGTAGAGGGGCCAGATGGTGTAGAGGGGCCAGATGGTGTAGAGGGACCAGATGGTGTAGAGGGGCCAGATGTTGTAGTGGGGCCAGATGGTGTAGAGGGGCCAGATGGTGTAGAGGGACCAGATGGTGTAGAGGGGCCAGATGGTGTAGAGGGACCAGATGGTGTAGAGGGGCCAGATGGTGTAGTGGGATCAGATGGTGTAGAGGGGCCAGATGGTGTAGAGGGGCCAGATGGTGTAGAGGGACCAGATGGTGTAGAGGGGCCAGATGGTGTAGAGGGACCAGATGGTGTAGAGGGGCCAGATGGTGTAGAGGGACCAGATGGTGTAGAGGGGCCAGATGGTGTAGAGGGACCAGATGGTGTAGAGGGGCCAGATGGTGTAGTGGGACCAGATGGTGTAGAGGGACCAGATGGTGTAGAGGGGCCAGATGGTGTAGAGGGACCAGATGGTGTAGTGGGACCAGATGGTGTAGAGGGACCAGATGGTGTAGAGGGACCAGATGGTGTAGAGGGGCCAGATGGTGTAGAGGGGCCAGATGGTGTAGAGGGACCAGATGGTGTAGAGGGACCAGATGGTGTAGAGGGACCAGATGGTGTAGAGGGACCAGATGGTGTAGAGGGGCCAGATGGTGTAGAGGGGCCAGATGGTGTAGAGGGGCCAGATGGTGTAGTGGGACCAGATGGTGTAGAGGGACCAGATGGTGTAGGGGGACCAGATGGTGTAGAGGGGCCAGATGGTGTAGAGGGACCAGATGGTGTAGTGGGACCAGATGGTGTAGAGGGACCAGATGGTGTAGAGGGGCCAGATGGTGTAGAGGGGCCAGATGTTGTGGTGGGGCCAGATGGTGTAGAGGGACCAGATGGTGTAGAGGGGCCAGATGGTGTAGAGGGACCAGATGGTGTAGAGGGGCCAGATGGTGTAGAGGGACCAGATGGTGTAGAGGGACCAGATGGTGTAGAGGGGCCAGATGGTGTAGAGGGGCCAGACGTTGTAGAGGGACCAGATGGTATAGAGGGACCAGATGGTGTAGAGGGGCCAGATGGTGTAGAGGGGCCAGACGTTGTAGAGGGAAAAGATGGTGTAGAGGGACCAGATGGTGTAGAGGGACCAGATGGTGTAGAGGGACCAGATGGTGTAGAGGGACCAGATGGTGTAGAGGGACCAGATGGTGTAGAGGGGCCAGATGGTGTAGAGGGACCAGATGGTGTAGAGGGGCCAGATGGTGTAGAGGGGCCAGATGGTGTAGAGGGACCAGATGGTGTAGAGGGGCCAGATGGTGTAGAGGGACCAGATGGTGTAGAGGGACCAGATGGTGTAGAGGGACCAGATGGTGTAGAGGGGCCAGATGGTGTAGAGGGGCCAGATGGTGTAGAGGGACCAGATGGTGTGGTGATGCTGGTTGGTGTAGAAGGACCAGGTGGTGTGGTGATGCTGGTTGGTGTAGCGGTGCTGGTTGGTGTGGTGGTGGTGCTGGTTGGTGTGGTGGTGCCAGGTGTCGTAGATGATCCCTGGAATATGAACATTCCATTGATAATAATCGTCTTGCTTTTTGCATTGAAATTAATGGTTCACTTATCTACAGTGTGCTGGAACGCTCATGCACAGTCTTGCGATCTTCCTGCTTATTTTTACTCATGGGATCTCCCTGAATGTTTATATTCCGTAAAAACATTCCCACAATTTAATCCATTCATTTATCACAAAGGAAACGGCAGGAGATTGTTTCTGAAGTCCAGGGCAATGGACGCATTCAAGTTTAGCTATTTGTGAATCAACATAGAATTTACAAATAGCATTAGAAAAGGAAACCATTACATTTTACCAGCCATTAGTCTATACCGTACCGACAGTAAGAAAGTAAGGGTAATTTTAAATTACTTAATCTGCTTCATTATCACCTCTATCTACTATTAACTTGTTTATCAACTTTTTTTATATCCAAATGGGAAATTTGAGGATGATAAATGGACGAGCACTTTTTCAGTTATAGTTTTGGCGACAGATACGGAAAGTTTGCCAGAGAAAGCTAGTTTGAATTCTTTTTTTTTGTTGTAAAAGTATTTATGAAAATTACTTTCAACTGTTTGTTAGTAATAAGACATCGCTAGTACATAAAAAAGAAAATATAAAAAGTAGTAAGCCAATATTTAATTTCCTTCGATGTGTGCAAATTTTCTTTCTACACACAATTGTATATAAAATCTTCTCCGTATACTAGATACGCCAGTTACGCGCTTCCATGTCTAAACTTATAAAAATTTGAGCCTCAAAGCTCCGAAAATTGAAATTTCCCCTGGCAACCACTCTCCCATGTTCAGCAGCTGTCATCGGTTACAAACCAAGTCAATCTTCTATCCTTACGAAACACCCAGCAAGCCTTCCGTTCTGTTAGAAACTCTACAGGGTTCCTTGATGCTTAGTGCTGACATTTTGTTTAGGAAACCATAATATTCGAACATTTTAGTGAAAAAACAGCACATACTACAACCAAATCCACAGAAAAACTTCCGCTTTTGACTAAACCGCCACCACGAGGTGATATGGAAATCTCGTTTTAAATCCGATTCCAATTCTTTTCTTGCCTGACAATGTCAACGACTTACTCACCTTACACACAACTGAGTAGTGTATTTCAAAGCCCTTTCCTCCATCTTTCCCGCTGAACAGGACGTTGAGCTTGTTGGCTTTGGACATTTTCATCTTGGGCAGCGTGTCACCGCAGAACTGCCCACGAGGTCTGGCGTAAGTCTTGTCTCCAGTTTTGCTTAAGCCCAAGTAGTCTCCCGGGCACTTGTCGGGGTGTACTCGAGGCTGGCCTACGTTGAATTGTACGAACTCGAGCCGAATTCTGCACCCTTCGGGAGCCTGAAATGATAATGTCGAACTAAAATAAATTCTAATTTACGTGGAAGTGTCGAGTTTGTGAAGCCCTCAAATTGTAATTTTTGTGAAAGTGTCGAATTTGTAAAGCCCTCAAATTGAAATTATGTGAAAGTTTCGAATTTGTAAAGCCCTCAAATTGAAATTTTTGTGAGTGTCGAATTTGTAAAGCCCTCAAATTGAAATTTTGTGAAAGTTTCGAATTTGTAAAGCCCCCAAATTCTAACTCATGAAGAGTAGGTCATATTATTCTAGCTCTGAGTTGTAGGAATTGAAGTCGAATGCTGAACCCTTCGGGAGCCTGCAATGAAAATATCGTTTTTATATGAATTCTAATTTATGAAGTTTAGATAATATTATTCTAATTCTCAATTCCAGGAACTAAAGCCAAATTCTTCATCTCTACAGATTTTGGAATCTAAATGCCGACTTTAGAGAGCGGTGTAATTCTAATTTATGAAGCTTAGGTCATATTATTACAACTATGAGTTGCATAAACTGGAGGTTAATTCTTCATCTCTAGAGTGCTTATAATTTTAACTCCGAATTTATGAAGTAGATTATTTCTACTAGATGAAGCTAAGATTATACGATTTAAACACCGGTTTGAAGAAAATTGGGGGGAATTTTTTACCCTACCGGGGCGATAAAAATTCGGTAAATAAGTCGTACTTGTGCAAGTATTTGCGCAAGTACGGATGCTTGTACAAGTACGAATGTTTGTACAAACACGACTTATACCAATCATATTAGTTTCCAAACGGTGCTGATTGTTGAAGGCTTACTATAAGGTATTTCCGAACAAATCATTATTTATTTTAAAAATTTCCGTAGAAGACAAGCCGATGGTAATTCCAAGAACCCGAAAGAAACTTTGAAAAAAAGAATGACTGGCATCCTAATATTTGCGTTAAACATCAAAACATTTGTATCCGGCAACATAACATTGACACCAAACATTAAAACAGGTTTAGCTAACATCCTAACATTTCCATTTAACATCCAGAAATTGCAGGTCACAACAGACTCACCGTCATCCACCACTGGCAGAAAGTATTCTCCGCATAATCCAGCTTTTTGAGCCTTCCCTTGTCGCCTTCTGAAAGTTCGCACACCTGAAATACAAAAAAAGAAAGAAAAAATAAAAACATTTCATTTCCAATAAAGTACAAACATGAAATGTCGATACATTGGTTTTTAAAAGACCTTAACAAAGATAATAAGTGCATAAATTTGCCTAATCATGAGAGTTAAAAAACATCCGTAACTTCGAGACACTAGCGCACGTGTTTTATTTTGTATAGTGTTATAGATCACAATTCTCAGAAAAATATATTCGTCAAAGCTATTTTCAATATTTTTTTCAAAACCTACCTTACCCTCTCATTCATTGTATTCGTCGAGTATTTTTATTCGGCAGCGGCCTCTGTGATTACCAAAACTTCATGGATTTGTAAATGTATTTTGCATGGTTCATAATAGGCAAACCAGCGTACACTGCCCGTCGCAAATGATGGCGTGGACATGAGATTATTAATTATTATTGAACAAACACTCGCGGTGATTTTCGCGAAAACAAGCTGCAAACGTTGAGGTGAAGCCTTTAATCAAGAAGCATACTATTTTTGTATTACTGGCACCGTGCAAGCAAACTAGCGTAAAACAGCCATAATTTTATAGAGAATGATACTACTGCTCCTACTACAGTAATTAAGCTAGGTCCATTTTAAAAAATGTGAAAAATTCTTCTTATATATTTTGCCTTGACTGAAATTTAATGTGAAACAGTTTTAATTCACATTAAACGTTCACAACTAGTGTACGCGGCCCGCCAAAAACGAAGGGATTCCACAATGTTATGAAACTCGTGTCACAGATACGGTCATTAAGCACATCCAGCTTGGTTCTAAGGTGTAACAAAATAACAGTGTCTTCTTATCATATATTACCTTTCATATTCCCCTATGTAAATCCTTAATATAGCATCACTGAGATGGCGGGATTCATTTTTTTCTTTGCATAAATTTTGTGGATGCCCAACAGATGTGGATGCCCAACAAATATATCCATCCCAATAGTACCCGCCATTAAATAAATCCTCCAGATGTGGATGCCCAACAAATATATCCATCCCAACAGTACCCGCCATTAAATAAATCCTCCAGACGTGGATGCCCAACAAATATATCCATCCCAACAGTACCCGCCATTAAATAAATCCTCCAGACGTGGATGCCCAACAAATATATCCATCCCAACAGTACCCGCCATTAAATAAATCCTTCAGACGTGGATGCCCAACGAATATATCCATCCCAACAGTACCCGCCATTAAATAAATCCTCCAGACGTGGATGTCCAACGAATATATCCATCCCAACAGTACCCGCCATTAAATAAATCCTCCAGACATGGATGCCCAACGAATATATCCATCCCAACAGTACCCGCCATTAAATAAATCCTCCAGACGTGGATGCCCAACGAATATATCCATCCCAACAGTACCCGCCATTAAATAAATCCTCCAGACGTGGATGCCCAACGAATATATCCATCCCAACAGTACCCGCCATTAAATAAATCCTCCAGACGTGGATGCCCAACGAATATATCCATCCCAACAGTACCCGCCATTAAAATATTCTTGTGCTTGTGCACTGATGTAACTCGTATCACAGATACGGTGATTGAGCGTCCTTGTGAGCGTCACAGAAAGACGGAAGAAGCGGACACCAAACAAGTATACAAATAAATGAACACACCAAAGTTGTAATTAGGTAAAATAGAGTAGATTGCAATCCAAAGCGACAGTACCCACCCGTTGGCAGTTGCGCCTCTTGGCCATGATTTTGATCTTGAATCCCTTGTTGTTGTTCTTGCTGGAGGACCTGAATTTGACGACGGTGCTTGATGCGGCCGAGTAGATGTCCTTGCCTTCGTCGGCAGCGCTCAGCCTGAACGGCAACGCGCTCGCCAATTAGAAATTTGGTCTCCAAACTAAAACATTTGATTTATTCGCAATTGAAAATCGATGACTTGTAAACGAACGAGCTTATAAGATGTTCGAATGTGAATAGTGAAGAAAATTAAAAAAAGTGAGGTATGCGTAGGAGTTCGATTGAGAACAGTGAAGAAAATTAAAAAAAATTGAGGTATGCGTAGGAGTTCGATTGAGAACAGTGAAGAAAATTAAAAAAAATTGAGGTATGCGTAGGAGCTCGATTGAGAACAGTGAAGAAAATTAAAAAAAATTGAGGTATGCGTAGGAGTTCGATTGAGAACAGTGAAGAAAATTAAAAAAGTGAGGTCTGCGTAGGAGTTCGATTGAGAATAGTGAAGAAAATTAAAAAAGTGAGGTTTGCGTAGGAGTTCGATTGAGAATAGTGAAGAAAATTAAAAAAGTGAGGTATGCGTAGGAGTTCGATTGAGAATAGTGAAGAAAATTAAAAAAGTGAGGTATGCGTAGGAGTTCGATTGAGAATAGTGAAGAAAATTAAAAAAGTGTGGTATGCGTAGGAGTTCGATTGAGAACAGTGAAGAAAATTAAAAAAGTGAGGTATGCGTAGGAGTTCGATTGAGAATAGTGAAGAAAATTAAAAAAGTGAGGTATGCGTAGGAGTTCGATTGAGAATAGTGAAGAAAATTAAAAAAATGAGGTCTGCGTAGGAGTTCGATTGAGAATAGTGAAGAAAATTAAAAAAGTGAGGTATGCGTAGGAGTTCGATTGAGAATAGTGAAGAAAATTAAAAAAGTGTGGTATGCGTAGGAGTTCGATTGAGAATAGTGAAGAAAATTAAAAAAGTGAGGTCTGCGTAGGAGTTCGATTGAGAATAGTGAAGAAAATTAAAAAAGTGAGGTCTGCGTAGGAGTTCGATTGAGAATAGTGAAGAAAATTAAAAAAGTGTGGTATGCGTAGGAGTTCGATTGAGAATAGTGAAGAAAATTAAAAAAGTGAGGTCTGCGTAGGAGTTCGATTGAGAATAGTGAAGAAAATTAAAAAAGTGAGGTATGCGTAGGAGTTCGATTGAGAATAGTGAAGAAAATTAAAAAAGTGTGGTATGCGTAGGAGTTCGATTGAGAATAGTGAAGAAAATTAAAAAAGTGAGGTCTGCGTAGGAGTTCGATTGAGAATAGTGAAGAAAATTAAAAAATTGAGGTATGCGTAGGAGTTCGATTGAGAATAGTGAAGAAAATTAAAAAAGTGAGGTATGCGTAGGAGTTCGATTGAGAATAGTGAAGAAAATTAAAAAAGTGTGGTATGCGTAGGAGTTCGATTGAGAATAGTGAAGAAAATTAAAAAATTGAGGTATGCGTAGGAGTTCGATTGAGAATAGTGAAGAAAATTAAAAAAGTGAGGTATGCGTAGGAGTTCGATTGAGAATAGTGAAGAAAATTAAAAAAGTGTGGTATGCGTAGGAGTTCGATTGAGAATAGTGAAGAAAATTAAAAAAGTGAGGTCTGCGTAGGAGTTCGATTGAGAATAGTGAAGAAAATTAAAAAAGTGAGGTATGCGTAGGAGTTCGATTGAGAATAGTGAAGAAAATTAAAAAAGTGTGGTATGCGTAGGAGTTCGATTGAGAATAGTGAAGAAAATTAAAAAAGTGAGGTCTGC
This sequence comes from Morinoia aosen, assembly GCA_030386875.1. Taxonomy (NCBI): domain Eukaryota; kingdom Metazoa; phylum Arthropoda; class Malacostraca; order Amphipoda; family Talitridae; genus Morinoia; species Morinoia aosen. The sequence continues at coordinate 6,809,638 of CM059573.1, forward strand.
GTAGGAGTTCGATTGAGAATAGTGAAGAAAATTAAAAAATTGAGGTATGCGTAGGAGTTCGATTGAGAATAGTGAAGAAAATTAAAAAAGTGAGGTATGCGTAGGAGTTCGATTGAGAATAGTGAAGAAAATTAAAAAAGTGTGGTATGCGTAGGAGTTCGATTGAGAATAGTGAAGAAAATTAAAAAAGTGAGGTATGCGTAGGAGTTCGATTGAGAATAGTGAAGAAAATTAAAAAAGTGAGGTCTGCGTAGGAGTTCGATTGAGAATAGTGAAGAAAATTAAAAAAGTGAGGTATGCGTAGGAGTTCGATTGAGAATAGTGAAGAAAATTAAAAAATTGAGGTATGCGTAGGAGTTCGATTGAGAATAGTGAAGAAAATTAAAAAAGTGAGGTATGCGTAGGAGTTCGATTGAGAATAGTGAAGAAAATTAAAAAAGTGTGGTATGCGTAGGAGTTCGATTGAGAATAGTGAAGAAAATTAAAAAATTGAGGTATGCGTAGGAGTTCGATTGAGAATAGTGAAGAAAATTAAAAAAGTGAGGTATGCGTAGGAGTTCGATTGAGAATAGTGAAGAAAATTAAAAAAGTGAGGTATGCGTAGGAGTTCGATTGAGAATAGTGAAGAAAATTAAAAAGTGTGGTATGCGCTGGAGCTCCATTGATCGTATTGAAAAAATTAAATTGATGAAATATGTGTAACTTAATAGCAGCAGTCTCGAACAAACTTTAACTTGAAATTACTATAATATCGCTCTCATTCTTCATATCTACAGATTTTGTGTTTGGGCTTCTGAACATTTTTTTTTAAATTACTAAAAATTTGCGTGCTTCGGCTTCTGAACTCCTTAAGAACTACAGAAAACTCATTTCATGAAGAAAATCATGCGCTAAGCAACACTCCACAGGTGAAGTTAGTGCATGTCGTGTGGAAACCAATGTAATGTTTTTGAAAAAAACAAGCACGGCAAAGGAAGAATGATTTTAAAAAGAACTTAGCAGAGCCCTGTACACACCTGTGCTTGCCGTACGGGAACTTGATGGTGACCCAGTCCTTGTCGAGCACGTCGAACTTGTTCGGTCGGAACACGAGGCTGTGCGGCCCTTTCTGGGGGATACCAACATCAAATTTAAAAGATATTTCATTCAATTCAAATACCTAATTAAAAATGTAATGTAATTCAAATACTTAATTTAAAATATTTAATTTAACTTGAACATGTTCTCATTGTAGTGTCGGCGACTCCCTGATGCTTAAAGCCAGTATGGTATCATGGTATCAGGTATTTCTGACAACTTTCTTGGAAATAAACGGTATCTCTTTTCTTCTTTCCTTCTTTTCAGAAGAAGCCGAACAATTTTGAGTGGAGCAGTTGAAACTTAAAAGACTAGTGTACATATACACCCCCAAATATTAGCAGTTTAAATAACTACCTGTGCTCTCAAACCCACCAAACAACGGAACTCTGAGCCCTTCTACTACTTCAGTGAATAAAGCCAGTCTGGTTGTGTTTACTGTGGTCGTTATGACTGTGGTTGTAATGGCGGTGGTTGTAATGGCGGTGGTTGTAATGACGGTGGTTGTAATGGCGGTGGTTGTAATGTCGGTGGTTGTAATCGCGGTGGTTGTAATGACGGCGGTTTTAATGACGGTGGTTGTAATGACGGTGGTTGTAATGGCGGTGGTTGTAATGGCGCTGGTTGTAATGCCGGTGGTTGCAATGGCGGTGGTTGTAATCGCGGTGGTTGTAATGACGGTGGTTGTAATGACGGTGGTTGTAATGGTGGTGGTTGCAATGGCGGTGGTTGTAATCGCGGTGGTTGTAATGCCGGTGGTTGCAATGGCGGTGGTTGTAATCGCGGTGGTTGTAATGACGGTGGTTGTAATGACTGTGGTTGTAATGGCGGTGGTTGTAATGTCGGTGGTTGTAATCGCGGTGGTTTTAATGACGGTGGTTGTAATGACGGTGGTTGTAATGACGGTGGTTGTAATGGCGGTGGTTGTAATGGTGGTGGTTGTAATGGTGGTGGTTGTAATGGCGCTGGTTGTAATGGCGGTGGTTGTAATGGCGGTGGTTGTAATGGTGGTGGTTGTAATGGCGGTGGTTGTAATGGCGGTGGTTGTAATGACGGTGGTTGTAATGACGGTGGTTGTAATCGCGGTGGTTGTAATGACGGTGGTTGTAATGGTGGTGGTTGTAGTGGCGGTGGTTGTAATGGTGGTGGTTGCAATGGCGGTGGTTCTAATGGCGGTGGTTGTAATGGTGGTGGTTGTAATGGCGCTGGTTGTAATGGCGGTGGTTGTAATAACGGTAATATGAGAACAAAAATGCAGACGTTGATGTCTTCACCCTCCATTGCCTAACGTCCTTCCTGAACAACATCAGTCAGTCACCAACATTGCTCCAAAATTCTAAACGTTTCAATGAAAAGTTCACATTTAATGGGTTTCATGACTGAAAATTTAGGAGAAATTGCCGTAAAATTTCGTTCAAAAGCCTAAAAATTTGTCGTTACATGATTACTAAAGTAACTATCATTCTACTCACCGTTGATATTCGCGCCTCACACTTCACTTTGTCAGGATAGTGTGCAGGATAGTTGGGACTCATCAAGAAGTAGGCTTTGTCACTGAGTTGCTGGGCAATACAGGGAGCGGCTCCCTCTATTTTGAGGCCAAAATCGCCCTTATACGGCTTGCATTGTCCTCCTTCTGTCATCTGTTGCAAGAAAATATTCAAAAATTATTAATGTGTACTTCTTGTTTATCAAAAATAAAAAACGAACGATTTTACTTCGTGATCGTAGTTTTCGAAAGTGTCGTTCATTTAAAACTGTTAATCAAAAATGAAAAAAGCAAATACCAATACTTCACGATTATTGTTTTCGGAAGCATAAATAGTTTTAAATTTGTTAGCGAACAATAATGAAATAATAACGATATACTTTTCTTATTTACAAAATTACAGCTTTCATTGTACAGGGAACTTTTTTCGCTTATTGTACCAGTTCATATGCTATACTTTTTTTCAAACATAAGTGTCTCAGTCAAACTAAACTCGTTGTAACGTCATATGTTCGACGCTTTACATTTAAATCTTTTATCAAATAAATTTCTGATTATGAACTTATTTCTACATTCTATTTTATGGAAAATAATTCATGACTTTAACCAATTATGTCCAAGTTTACAAGGCTTACCACATATTCATTTCTGTTGATTTAACTTACCATGCACATATGTACCACCAAATCAATAACACAATAATTATAAATAAATAATCCACCAATTTATGTTCATTTTACTTTTCATGCCTATGAACCGCTCAATCAACAACACAATAGTTATGAATAGATAATACCGGACGGTGAAAATCCATCCCAATAATACTGAAATTACTTCAGATTAAACCTCGCTAATTTTCACCACAAGTATAGACATGCGATTATATATATATATTATCATTATAGTAGTTACCTACCGAACTCATGGAAATCATCTTAACAATCACATAGATACTGGAACGTTTGTCTCGCTTGTACCCTGCTGCTTACATCGATCGATCTTAGGCATAAACTGGTGCGTTCGATTGTCCTATTTCTATTTATTTTGTTCCGTACGTAAGCCATTAACCATGCAGCCATGGATGCGTTACCTGTGGGTATAGCATCAGAGCTGCCACCGCCAAGGTGACGGTTTTTCGCAGGCGCATCTTGAGCCCAGCCTGCGTACCTCCGAACTGCCTATGGGAACTGGTCAGATGACGAAATAAAAAATTAAAGTTCATAAAATTCTGGATCAAAGCTTGAATGTGGGTTCGTTAACAGAAATGTACTCTAAACAAGGAATATCATCATCATATCTTCGTCTGTCTGTCCTCCGTCATTCAGTTAAAATATAAGGTTAGGTTCGTAGCACTGATACACTCTCCAACAACTTAGTGCCCGTGCACGAGAACAGTGGAATGGTTCTCTGAAATAACTTTTTCGTGGAGTTTGAAAATATGGATGAACTCACAGAACACCTACATAAGTATATGGTCTGCAATGAACGGAAGCACTAACTAGAAAATACATAACGCTGGCATTTTTACTACTCAGGTACACTAGTAATAGGGACACTAACGGAAGATTTGCTGGAGCAAACTTGGATCTAAAAAGTGATGAATCAAAGCTGTCAATTACATCTCCCACACGTTGGTCGTCTGGTAGCTACAAGTTTGGTATCATAAGTGAAATAGAGGACGTCTTGGACAATTCACTTCTCTAATTTTCTCGTAGGACTCAACGAAACAAAATTGTATTGGTTGAAGTATTTGGCTGAGTTCATTTCAGCAGACGTCAAGGAGTAAATATTTTTATACATCAAATCCTCTTGTGGTACAAGCGCATATCTAGCATCCAACAGAAACTTTTTGCATCAATCTACAATCACGAAAAGTTCCGTCACGAGTGTTCTACGATTTCTATTAGCTATCTACACAGTATCTAGGTGGGTATAGCCACGGTAGAAGAAACAAGGTAGGGTCAAACCAATCGTTTTTCTTTCGACCGTGTGGCAATGCTGACGTCACGGCAACGAACCAATAGCAGCGCTCTTATTGCATCTGACAACACCGCTAGTCCTAAATCTGGCACCACTATAGGCCTAACGACATGTGGTAATGGTGACGTCATCCAGTGAGTTCGAAATGAAGCCTTTTCATAGGCTAGTCGAATAAGGGGATGAGTCCGTATTTTTCCCCACTGAAATGACTCTACCTTGTTTCCTCTACCGTGAGTACAGCTCAACTACACGTGATTTCAGCCAGACGGAGCGCCTGAGAGTGAAATCTGTACTCCTAGCGCCTTGTATTTGTAGCCTTTGCTGAAAAGAAAATCACTAGATGTATCACATCACTGTTTGGTTAGTAGAGTGTATATATATGACGACATAGTTCGAATAGTGTGCACTTGAGTGATGCTGACACCTTTACCAGGGCTGGTCCATTGTTTGTTGACCAAAATGTATTGCCAACAGCAGCACAGATGAAAAGAAAATCTCCTCAGTCGAACGGAAATATTCTTTTGTGCTGTGGCATACAAATCAACATATAAAAGACTCTATCACCATCAGAGGAGCCAAAAAGCTTTTCAAGACTGACGTGTTTAGCATATTAATGGTTTTTCTTTTTTAGCAGACTATATTTTCTAGGTTAGAGTATTGAACATACATCATTGCTGCTGTATGTATGTAGGTCTCACTGCATTACATCAGGATGTAAGAGAATGTGTGTCTCTCAGCACGATACCATCTTGTTATTTATACGTTTACAAGTCCACCCCCCTTTATTTTTAACTATGAAAAAGGCGAAATAAAAAAAGGCCGTAAGAAATAAAAAAATTCTATCTCGCGAGAGTCGATGAAGCCGGGTGCACACTGCCAATCAAAAATGAATAATAATGTTCGATAAATCACATGAAAAACGCTCCTATTATTTTTTTAAAACAATTTATTTACCACAGGTGATAGAGAGGTAGAATGATTCTTAAGTCTAGTACAATGGTCAAATTTGAGTATAGCTACCTGTGGGCCCGAAAAAGTTCAGCGACTTCTAGTGCATCCTACCATCACGTTATTTTAAGGTGTACAATAATGTTTAACCTAATTCACTTAACCTAGTTTCGCATTAGACTGATCAATGAGGTAATTAACTCGATATTTGATGCTGTATTTTACAATATAGGTCGAATCGGCTATATTTAACAATATATTCGATAAAACGATTTAATAGTAGACTGAAGATCGGTTATGTTACCCATGGCAAATTACATTATTGGAAACAGTCATGTAGGAGACAAGATTTGACTCAGTGATTTTACACGACTAGTATTCTGATAAGAAGTGAGACTCAAGATGCCTTTTGAATACTTTGTAAGAATTACTTTCACGGATCTCCGCAGGTATTGAGTTCCAAGTTTTAGTTCCAATGAAGAGGATAAATTATGTGTTGCGACCGGACCTTTAAATAATAAGGAAGCATGAATTTACTTCTATTTCGAGCAAAATGGTTGTGATGACCAGTTTGCGCAGTTAATGATTGTTTTAGGCTATTATCGCCATCATTTCTTAATGTTTTGTAAATGAAATTACAAATGGAGATATTGTAGAGATCCGAAAGTTTAAGTATTTGTAAATTTTTGAATGAAACATTTGTGTGAGCATTATATTCTAGGTTTTTTACCGCTCTGATAGCTCTTTTTTGCAGAGTAAAAATTTTGTTGGTTTTATTTTTTCCAGTTCCATGCCATGCTTCTATTCCGTACTGCAAGTATTGAGAAATTAGCGTCCGGTAGAGCATTTGTAAAGCTGCTTCAGGCAGGAAATTTTTCACTTTATTTATGATTTCGATGGATTTTGATAATTTAGAACAAATATGAGCGATGTGCTCTATGAAGGTCAGATGTCTATCTATTATGATGCCCAGATTGTTACATGTGTTGGTTTCTTCGATTTTACCTTCGCCAATTTTAATGCGTGGGAGAGATATATTTTTCTTGTATGAGAATGTAATATATTTGGTTTTATCGATAATAAGGCTTATTTTATAAGCTTTAAGCCACAATGAAGCCTTATAAAGTTCATTATTTATACTTTCCGCAATCATAGCGGGATTTTGTTCGGAAGGACCACAGAAAGCGTACTGTCATTGGTAAAAAGTATGAATTTGAAGAATGATGTAGATTTAACAATATCATTGATAAAAATCAGAAATAGGAGAGGCCCAAGAACAGATCCTTGTGGAACTCCATGGCTAATTGTCTGTGGGTCTGATTTTGTGTCGTCAATGACAACGTATTGCTTCCGATTTGTTAGGTATGATCTGAACTAATTATGGGCAACCCCTCGAATGCCATAACAGTGTAGTTTCGAGAGTATTATGTTATGGTCCACAGAATTAAATGCTTTTCGAAAGTCAAGAAATACAGAGAAGACAGGCTTTCCTTCATCTATATTAGAATAGAGGAATTGTAAATGATTTAATATGGCTTGTGCTGTTGATTTTTTAGATCAAAGCGTATTGTTTATCGTAAAGAAATGATTTTTGTTCAAAATAAGAGTACGTTTTTTATATACAATTTTTTCGAATACTTTGCTAATAATTGGTAGCACGGAGAAAGGTCGATAATTGTTTACACAGTTTTTTCCCCATTTTTAAAGATAGGGGTTACTCTAGCAACTTTGAGGGAGTTCCGGAAAGTGCCTGGGAAGAGAGACTGGTTAATAATATTGGATATCAGCGGGGCTACAATATCAGCAATAATTTTAAGTACTTTTGTCGGAAACGTTTGTAACCCACTCAAGTTATTTTTCAGGTTGCTTGTGCCCGCAATTACATCGGAAGAGTTGGTAGGCGTAAAGAAAAAGGAGTTGTGTTCTCGAATATGATCCATGTATTCCAGGTGATCAGTAGGTTCACTTGGAATACCATCAGCTATAGTTTTTCCTACGTTTACGAAGAAATTGGTAAAAGAGATAAGCAATTTCTTTCATCTCATTGTATGCTACATTATCTTGAAAAACATGTTTATTTTCTTTTTATCGACGTTATTCGGTTGACTAAGAATTCTCGTGATATTCATTCCTACTCAAATCTGATGGATTAATGCACTGGAAATTGTGAAGTTGATGAAGCTTGTATCACAGATACGCTCATCACACACTGCAGGCTGGCTTCGGACAGACAGACAGACGGACGCGGCTCTTATTATAGTATAGATTTACAGTCTTTGATCCTGTCTGAACTCTTACAAGTGTCTGGACGGACTATTCAGTTTTGAAGTCGTGGAACGCTAACTGTAGCTGTTTGACACTTGAATAATGACATGCACCTGCAATTTACTCTCATGTCATTTGCATTCAGCAACCCACAATGAAAGTCGATTCATAAATATGTGCTTTGCAGAACTAATTGAGACCTAAAAATGGCTTGACACCCGAACGAAAATGGAAAGGAAGTTATGTGGAGCAAGTAGAGTCTGTCTACGTAAAACGACCTTGATAGTTAAGTATGGATGTTTTATTGTTAAAAATTCTTATACGTGAAAAATTCAGTGTCTTATTTATAAAACTTCCAACGACGAATGGAAAATTACGATGGATTTAAATAGGTATTTTTTCCAACGCATTAACGTACTGCTATCCGTATTTAAGCTTGTTGAACTTATCAGAACCTTTCTGAATGGAAAAGAAGATTCGAATAGTTATGAGTGTTAATTCATGTTTATTACGTATTATGAGATAGCGAAATGCACATACGTGCGTACATTTATTTGATGAGTGTGTACGTTAATTCGATGAAAATCTGCCCTTGATGGCTTTTGTAGCGAAGACCCTCAGAGGCACTCTCCAGTAGTGTTTAAAGTATATATAATCTTTCAGTCATGTTGAATTTGATAAAAAAAAATAAAATAGTTTCACTGTGTCTCTTATGACGTACTAACTACCTCTTGACACGGTTATCATACACCTCGTAGGGTTTTGGTATCGAATAAGGACCTTGATATTAAGAAAATTTAAAAACAAAAATGTTGTAGTACATTTCATGTATCAACTTTTTGGGTATAAACGTTTTTATGCTTTTTTTTCGGTCCTTACATAGTTGCATTGTAAAGGCAGTTCAAAATAGGGGAGCATTTTTCAGGTCCTCATTTGCTGACCAATTATGCTAAAGAGTGTTCGACCGATTTGCCTCCATTTCCAGTATGTGCTTGATAAAATGTTGTTTCAATAAATTTTACATATAAAAATATTTCAAAACTGAAATATTACTTAAATTATAATTAAAATACAAATGAGAAATTTGCGACACGAATAATTTTTGTCCCATTTACGCTTTCTAAACAAATCAATTCTTATCTATACTTTATCAGATAAATACTAATTACTCTTGTCGATGCTGAGTTTTTGTCGACACTGAGCTCCTTTGTCGATATCGAAACTATGTTTGTCGATACTGAAGTACTATTTTTGATACTGAAGCACTTTTATCGATACTGAAGTACTGTTGTCGATACTGAACTACTTTTACGATACTGAACTACTTTTGTCGACACTGAACTACTTTTGTCGATACCGAACTACTTTTGTCGATCCTGAACTACTTTTGTCGATCCTGAACTACTTTAATCGATCCTGAACTACTTTTGTCGATCCTGAACTACTTTTGTCGATACTGAACTACTTTTGTCGATCCTGAACTACTTTTGTCGATCCTGAACTACTTTTGTCGATGCTGAACTACTTTTGTCGATCCTGAACTACTTTTGTCGATACTGAACTACTTTTGTCGACACTGAACTACTTCTATCGACACTGAACTACTTTTGTCGATCCTGAACTACTTTTGTCGACACTGAACTACTTCTACCGACACTGAACTACTTTTGTCGATCCTGAACTACTTTTGTCGATACTGAACTACTTTTGTCAATCCTGAACTACTTTTGTCGACACTGAACTACTTTTGTCGATCCTGAACTACTTTTGTCGATACTGAACTACTTTTGTCAATCCTGAACTACTTTTGTCGACACTGAACTACTTTTGTCGATCCTGAACTACTTTTGTCGATACTGAACTACTTTTGTCGACACTGAACTACTTCTATCGACACTGAACTACTTTTGTCGACACTGAACTACTTCTATCGACACTGAACTACTTTTGTCAATCCTGAACTACTTTTGTCGATCCTGAACTACTTTTGTCGACACTGAACTACTTTTGTCGACACTGAACTACTTCTATCGACACTGAACTACTTTTGTCGACACTGAACTACTTTTGTCGATCCTGAACTACTTTTGTCGACACTGAACTACTTTTGTCGACACTGAACTACTTTTGTCGATCCTGAACTACTTTTGTCGACACTGAACTACTTTTGTCGATCCTGAACTACTTTTGTCGACACTGAACTACTTTTGTCGATCCTGAACTACTTTTGTCGACACTGAACTACTTTTGTCGACACTGAACTACTTCTATCGACTCTGAACTACTTTTGTCAATCCTGAACTACTTTTGTCGACATTGAACTACTTCTGTCGACACTGAACTACTTTTGTCGATCCTGAACTACTTTTGTCGACACTGAAGTGTAAAGCAGGCGAACAAAACCCCACAGAATATTTTGTGCATAATTCTGCGCGTGAAAAGAAGCGCAAACACTCAAAATATTGACTTCTGCAAATTGTTGACGGGAAACGTTCAATGTTTTAATTCTCTTTACACGTGTTGGAACGAAACCAAAATATAACGTTGCTTAATTTTTATGATGCTTTCCAATTAAGGCATTGCTATGATATGTGTTCATTTTACTTACCAGAATTCCATGAAATGAATGTGAGAAAAATACATTTGTAATAAAGAAAATTTTTTCTATAATACTTCACTTACACGATATTGAAAACTGCGCTAAAATTGAGGAGTTTCATTTAATATACTTCCGTGAGTTTCATACTTCCATGTGTTTTATTAATGTCTAAAGGTATAGCAACGTAAAATTCTCAGACTGATTGTTCAGACAGTGTCTCAGTTACGAATAATGCTCTACTTCACATTTTTAAGGACACCATCCGAATTTTTGAACTTTTTTCGTCCGATTCGTTTGAAAATTGGCCAGTATATGTATTTTTTTGAAAGGAAACTTTTTTACTCGTGTCACTTTTTCGATTTAAGTGTTATTTTTTTACGAAAAATTAGTTTGTTTGTATATCTTTGCGTATATTTCAAGACGTATGAACTCATTGAGTTTTAATGCTAGAACAAAACCAAAGACAGTTTTAGAATCCTTGAAGCATTTCTAACAAAAGCATCGAGTAAAATTTTAACATTTTGGAAACAATTTTCGGTGATAAGCGAAATTGTATCATTACATCAAAGAAAATAATTTTTGGGTTTAGAGCTATATAACTTTTTATTTGTTCTCAAATTTGGAAAAAGCCAATATACTTTTGCTAGAAATTTTCCAAGAATTCTGAAACTGTCTTTGGTTTTGTTCTAGCATCAAAACTCAATGAGTTGATACGGTTAGAATGTTGAAAGTTATATGTTTTGGGTTAAGCCAAAACAAAATTTTTTGTTGAAGTGTAATATAATGGACAATTTATGTGATTGAATGCAGTTTTAATTTTTATTGCGATAATTTACATGCATAACTTCATATTCACACTTCGAATTGGGATTTAAAAAAAAATTTGAACAAATTATTAATTTTTTTATTTTCAGTCTGATTCTTATGAAATTTTACTATTATATGTAAATTTGAAAAGAAACACAATTTTTTATATTCATTTTTTGATTCAGGCCTTAGTTTTTGAAAAAAATTGGACACATTTGTTTTTTAGTTCATTTGTTTCGATATTTCAAAACGTATCTCCTCATTGCATTTTCATTCTAAAACAAAACCAAAGACAGTTTTAGAATCCTTGGAACATTTTTAACAAAAGTACATTGAAAAATTACCCATTTCCCGTTTTATTTTCTTTTTATATGGGGTCGAGATGGGGTCGAAAAATGAAGATTTTTGTTCCATACCCCCCGGGGGGGGGGGGAGGATCTAGTGTCCTTGGTGCCATAAAATTTTAGGAGCGAATATCCCACCACCTAAGGGTCCTTTTCCAACAAAAACATGAAAAATGCTCATTTGAGTGACAGGGGCCTGGCAGGGGCCTGGGATGGTGGCCTTAATGTTACGTCTGGTATATTGAAAAAGTACGCAGAAGTAGATTTCTGCTGATATATAACATATATATCTAACCATATGCTCTTGAATTCTTAGTTATGCAAGAAATATATTCCTGAGTGTTCGATATAAAAAACAGAGTAATGCATCACATACATTAACTTTACTGGTAATAAGCTATCAATCTTTTTTTTATTTATTTATACTAGTTTCCGCTCATGCACATATGTGAGATAACTCCGAGCCGGAATATTTATTCCAAGAAATCAGTCGGATTCGTTCCAGTTTTTTTCTCCTCATTCTTCAGATTCCAAAAAAACCCATGCGTTATACCTTTTTCATATTCTTTTCTATAATAAAACCAGCAGTATACATAATTTCTTCGATAAAAATCCGTGCAAACCTAGCTACCGTCCATTATCAAATCAGATATTCCTAGAATGGCCCATATATTCATAGAATTTATGATACACGCACTTTCCAGAAATTTCGGCACTGTCTTAAATAGAAAACGGTAATTTCTTCCGAGAAAAGCCGGCCAAGACGCGAGAGTAAACACCGTAGAGTTTCGTTTCTTTGCGGCGGTCAGTTGCCTCAGTGACCTTGGTTACCCCTCAAATCTCAATTCTAATCTATTTGTGTTCAGTAATACTAATATGTCTAAATGCAAATTTAATTAATAAAAAGGAACTCAACGGTTCCCGGCCCGGCCTCATCACACGGCCTCATCGCACGGCCTAATCGCACAGCTTTATCGCACGGCTTCATCGCTCGGCCTCATCGCACGGCTTCATCGCTCGGCCTCATCGCACGGCCTCATTGCAAGGCCTCATCGCAAGGCCTCATCGCACGGCCTCATCGTTCGGCCTCATCGCACGTCATCTTCGCACGGCTTCATCGCTCGGCTTCATCTCTCGGCACTAACGCTTTGCAGCATCACCATTTGAACATCCTTAATAGAATCATTCGAAGTTCTTTCTCTTTAGAGGAAGGGTACTTGTAGTGCCCTACCTTAGTTACCCCTCAAATCTCATTTCTAGTCTATTTGTGTTCAGTAATAATATGTCTAAATGTAAATTTAATTAACAAAATGGAACTCAACGGCTGAAGTAGCATCATCAGGCCTTACAAGTGTTGACCTCAGACAAATCGCCAGCTTTTAAAGAATAAAGCCATTCGTCGTTTACCGAAATTTAACTAGTTGCTTGTAGAAATACATCCATTCGGGAACGCTTGAAATAGAGCTGAAACTTTGTTCTGATTGAAAGCGTCATCTCCGTCCTGGATTCTTAATAAAATGAAATGAAATAAAAATCACAATAAAGTGACAAATGCTGGACTTCAAATGGAATGCGCCAAACCGTCTCTGGTAAATACCATCTATCCTTACATTAGCGGAAGACCTTCCAAGAGGTTGGGTCTGGTCGTATATTTTCGTGGCTATGAGTTATTTTCAGGATTAATGATATTTATCAGAATTAATTTGACGCATTACATATGAATCCCAGGGTCTTGCTTCCCATTTTATTTGGATACCATTTTTATTTGGACCCTATTTTTATTTGAATTCCATTTTTATTTGGATACCATTTTTATTTGGACCCCATTTTTATTTGAATCCCATTTTTACATGGAGCCCTTTTTTATTTGGATCCAATTTTTATTTGAGTCCCATTTTTATTTGGATTCCATTTTTATTTGAATCCCATTTTTATTTGGATTCCATTTTGATTAGGATCCCATGTCGATTAGAATCCCATTTTGATTAGGATTCCATCCCAAACACTCACAACACAACCTGCTTCAGGTTTGGCTCGAAATTCTCTGAAAAAATTACCTTCGCGAGAAATCTCGCTGCACGCGCCAGCATGCGGTGGCACGTGCATGGCGTGTTCGCGAGGCGATTGATTCAAAAGGCACACCTTATAAATTAGGTTTAACTATTGAATTACTGTCAGAACTGACAAATTTGGTCCAAAATTTACTGAATTGTAAAATGCAATTTAAGCCTGACACTAGAAGTGGTTTAATTAATATAAATTGAAACTAATTTTTTCACACTTAGGTTATTAAAAATAAGGAGCTGCATATAGGAGTAGCGTTGTTTAAGTTTCCCAAATTTATTTCCAAAACAAATGCTTGTCAACATCGGATAGACACTTGAACGTCTGTGTTCTTGATTGTAGCCCTTGAAATTTTGTTCACGAAGAATTTTGGAAAAGAAATGGAGGTTTGAACTTTGTAATCAAATAACCTTCTCATGCCCGTAAAAATACGCAAGCTCGAAGATGTTTTTGGACATAACATAACTATCATGTATGGCTGATGTTGGTCAGAACATAACTATCATGTATGGCTGATGTTATTGGTCAGAACATAACTATCATGTATGGCTGACGTTGGTCAACATAACTATCATGTATGGCTGATGCTGTTGGTCAGAACACAACTATCATGTATAGCTGATGTTGTTGGTCAGAACATGACTATCATGTATGGCTGATGTTGGTCAGAACATAACTATCATGTATGGCTGATGTTGTTGGTCAGAACATAACTATCATGTATGGCTGATGTTGGTCAGAACATAACTATCATGTATGGCTGATGCTGTTGGTCAGAACACAACTATCATGTATGGCTGATGTTGTTGGTCAGAACATAACTATCATGTATGGCTGATGTTGGTCAGAACATAACTATCATGTATGGCTGATGTTGTTGGTCAGAACATAACTGGCTGATGCTGTTGGTCAGAACACAACTATCATGTATGGCTGATGTTGTTGGTCAGAACATGACTATCATGTATGGGTGATGTTGTTGGTCAGAACATAACTATCATGTATGGCTGATGCTGTTGGTCAGAACATAACTATCATGTATGGCTGATGTTGTTGGTCAGAACATGACTATCATGTATGGCTGATGTTATTGGTCAGAACATGACTATCATGTATGGCTGATGTTGTTGGTCAGAACATGACTATCATGTATGGCTGATGTTATTGGTCAGAACATGACTATCATGTATGGCTGATGTTGTTGGTCAGAATATGACTATCACGTATGGCTGATGTTGTTGGTCAGAATATGACTATCACGTATGGCTGATGTTGTTGGTCAGAACATGACTATCATGTATGGCTGATGTTGTTGGTCAGAATATGACTATCACGTATGGCTGATGTTGTTGGTCAGAATATGACTATCATGTATGGCTGATGTTGTTGGTCAAAATATGACTATCACGTATGGCTGATGTTGTTGGTCAGAATATGACTATCACGTATGGCTGATGTTGTTGGTCAGAACATGACTATCATGTATGGCTGATGTTGTTGGTCAGAACATGACTATCATGTATGGCTGATGTTGTTGGTCAGAATATGACTATCACGTATGGCTGATGTTGTTGGTCAGAATATGACTATCATGTATGGCTGATGTTGTTGGTCAGAATATGACTATCACGTATGGCTGATGTTGTTGGTCAGAATATGACTATCACGTATGGCTGATGTTGTTGGTCAGAACATGACTATCATGTATGGCTGATGTTGTTGGTCAGAATATGACTATCACGTATGGCTGATGTTGTTGGTCAGAATATGACTATCACGTATGGCTGATGTTGTTGGTCAGAACATGACTATCATGTATGGCTGATGTTGTTGGTCAGAACATGACTATCATGTATGGCTGATGTTATTAGTCAGAACATGACTATCATGTATGGCTGATAATTATTATATCATGTATGACTAACAATTATACAGTAATTATAACTAGCATAAATAGACTAGCAATTATTTCAACTAGTATAATTATAAAACGCCAATTATACTAGTTTTAAATCTATGCGTTCTTTTTACGCCACTCTGTACATGAAAATTAGCAGCTCTTGCTGCCCGGTGGCATGATGGCCAAGGTGTGAACCTCCAGTATGAGTAGCTGGTAATGCTCCTCTCGGGAATCTCCTCACAGGGGTACAGTTATTTTAACAATAGGAATCTAGGTTATCAGAGGTCAAATGTGAATGTGAGGCCACAAGCTAAAGGTTGTGTAGGATTTCTTTGGTTAACGTAGTATATTTTTTTGTAAAGTTGCTGATCATCATTTTCGGTTCGCTGCTTTATTTCATTGCTCTAAGATTTTCTACCTTGTTTCATCTTGTTTCGCAAAATTCTATCAATCTTAATGTGTCTAGGCGTTTTCGATTTACTATTCGTTTTCTCCATTTGCAATCATTCTTGGGACTAAGTACCCTATTTGTATCGGTGGCGACATTTCTCTACTTATAATAGTCCCAAATGTTTTTGTTAAAGATAGGTATATTAAGCAGTGATAATACTTCATAAGCAGTCTTCAAATAATGGGAAAAAGGTTTCCTGAATGTGAGCATTTCTAAAATATTGTGTAAATTAATTTCCTGTAGGTGTTCCAAAATTGGGAACAAAACTACAATTTAGGAGCATCCCTCGCATATGGGCTCGGTCCTTTTAGGGGATACAACTATTGTATCTATGGGAATTAGCGCGCCCAGGGTAATTATGCGAATTTTCGCGCTAAAGGTATTGGGGGCCTTCTTTTGTTGAAATAGAAGAGGTTTTTTTTATTTTGTTTCGGACCACCTTTTGCGGTTCATTGCTGTCCTGTTTTTCAACACCTACTACTTTCTTCTTCAACTTATATCGTGTTTCATGAACTTCTTTCTAAGCTTACTGTTTCTATGTACTTTGTGCGTAGATTCCGCGTTCCTAGAACTCAATACTAAATGGTACCTTCATCCTTCCTCTCTTTGAACATCTTTGTTATGGTAAAGGGAGGCTTAAACTTCCTTATAATAAATCAATCATTAAAGGGTTCGGTGGAAATTACAAAACTCCCTACCCACCTGGCGTTGCAATTTAAGATAAGCTGTAAGTCTCTTCTGAACCGCAAAAACCATATGCAATATATATATATATATATATATTGCAAAGGGAGGCTTAAATATATATAAAAATAAATATATATATATATATATATATATACATATATTTTCCTGAGAGGAACCCATGTGAGTTAGTCTTCAGCTAATTTTCTGTAATAAAAGTGTTTTTTGATTAAAAAAAGTCGAAGACTCCTGATATAGGGAAAAAATTCTATGGAAATTAGTACTTTTAAATTTTTCTTCGAATATCACACCTCGAGAGCGCAACTTCAAAACTGATCCTTCAATGCTGAGATTTTATCTGTTTTTGAAACATCGTATTCGTCGAGCTTATTTTCGACGCATTCATTTCCTTATTCCAAAAAATGTCAGTAACTACAGCTAAAATTACAGTGAATGAGCGCGCAATGGGAATTTCTTACCGAGTTTAATGTGTACGAGTGCACACGGCCCGTCAAAAAAATGACAGGATTACGTATAGGACCAATTGAGCTTCAACATGGCTTTCCCATGATTTCCCATGTTATTCTATAGCTTCCCAATACCTTCCCGAGTCTTAACCGCTGATATTCTATTCAACCTAATCTAACCTACCAATACACGTGACATTCTATACAACCTAATCTAACCTACCAATACACGTGACATTCTATACAACCTAATCTAACCTACTAATACACGTGACATTCTGTTCAAACTAATCTAACCTACCAATACACGTGATATTCCGACTCCCAATCTGCTGGGTTAAGGCACCGAAAATTGTGGAGTTGATGAAGCTTGTATCACAGATACGCTCATCTCACACTGCAGGCTGGTGGGTGTGGCACACAGACGGACGGACGGACGAGGCTCATTTTATAATAGTGATAATGCTAGGAATCTTATTCCAAGAGGTATTAAATTTAACATATATGCAACTATTTCAACTTGTATCTAAAATTCAACGATTTTCAGGGCTAATAAAGACTGTTAGATTTAGGTTAGACTATAGCAAGCGATGTCGTAAATTTCAACCTACTTCAATCCACCAAGTTCAACAACGACAAATTGAAGATTATGATAGATTAGGTTGGCTTTACTCAACTAGGTTGACAAAAGTTAAAATTAAAGACAAATACAACGAAATGAAGTTGACATTTTTCAGCCTTACCGCCAGAGCTAACTATAAACATTTAGCAAATATGTTTGGTTCTTCTGGGTATCCAAAGGCCTGGTAAATAGAAACAGGTCATTGAAAGTCAAGCTGTCAGGCAAAATATGTTAGTGCAGGGATGGCGAGGTAACCCAAAATAGTGCAATGGACAAGAAACGCCCTATTTCAAAACAGTAACAGGTTTAAAAATGCAGTAAAAAAACAGTATAAAAGAAAACATTAGCAGTATAAAATTTTAGAGCTGGTGAGGGCATCGAACAGCCCCATGGACTCCAGATTCTGTGGTAAAATGTGTCTTAGCTTAGCAAGTGATAAAGAATGAAATATTAAGTAAAACTATATAGCACCTCTGAAAGTATTACAACGGTCCTCGCATAATTTCACTCTGCATTTTATTTTTTTTAATTTCATTGTGCATTTTTATTGTACAATTTCATTGTACATTTAGATTGTATAATTTCATTGTGCATTTTGCTTGTGCAATTTCATTGTACATTTAGATTGTACAATTTCATTTGTACATTTAGCTTTTACAATTTCATTGTGCATTTAGCTTTTACAATTTCATTGTGCATTTTGCGTGTACAATTTCATTTGTACATTTTGTTTGTACAATTTCATTGTACATTTTGCATGTACAAATTCATTGTACATTTTGAAATATGTGGATTCCACCCAACGAGCGTTATACTCGAGAGGCTGGCGTGAGCGGTACACGTACGTGTCTTCAATGCAACTCACTGGCAATTATAATGGGGGGCCACCTATTAAAACTAACATCTATTGATTATATAACCAACTAGCGTGTCCATCATGAGTGGTGATGGCGGATCTGGAACTATACATGGTGTTCGCTAATTCATGGTACAAACTTTGACATTATGTATTGAAACCTAAAACAAACACATTTTCATGAATAACCAAATGCTCAAAAATGCTTCGTTATCGAGATATTGAATCATTGAAATTTATTTGATTTTGGGGAAATTTCTCACTTTCTTAATTGGGACGACCCGCTATATGACAACATTGTGTGCTTTTCTAACTCTGGTGGAGACAGTCTTCCGAGTCTTAGGAAATGAAAACTGATCTGATTTCATTAACTTTAATTATTACAAAATTGACATTACATGAGTGGTTCAAAATGCCTGCCCTGTTCGTCAATGTACATCTGAAACCTACGCAAAAGCGATTCCCGAACACGATCGAACACTCGTGGATCATCCTCAATGCATCCTGCAGCGTCCACTATCCTTCCAACAAGATCCATCTCTGTCGCCACTGGGGTCTCATAAATCAAACTCTTCATGTGCCTCCATAGGTAAAAGTCCAAAGGTGTCATATCTGGAGGCCTCGCTGGCCATGAAACTGGGCCAGAACGACCTATCCATCTGTTGGGATATGTACGGTCTAGGTAACGTCGCACATTCATTGAGTAATGCGATGGAGCACCGTGTGCTGGAACCACATCTGTCGCCGAATAGCCAAAGGCAAATTGTCAAGTAGGCCAGGCAATACCTCCCTTAGAAATAGTAGAAAGAATTGTAGAAAAAAATATGCAAATCTCAACAATTAAGTTAAGACGTTTAAAATCGTAGAAGCCCTGGACGGTCAAAAAAAAAAAAATCCTCTGAGCCTATTGGTACATTTCTTAGACTGATCATCGCAACATATTTCTACAAGAGACCCTACATCTCTTGATTTTAACCCCTCTTGATAACCTCAGATAACCTAAGCAATAAAAGCTACAGAATTACTCGAGGAACATTTTCCTACAAACAATAAACGGGTCAAAAATTGCTCAACTCTATATGTTGACCATCCTATCTGAAAAAAGAATACGAAATCACTCACATTTTCCACATTTTCTGAATACTTCGAAGAAAAAATCGCATCAGCTGGGTTCATTTATGATAATTTAAAAGAAAATACAGTAATATTTTGATCATGACCTCCAAAGTTTGTTCATTTTAGGGTTAAAAGAAGGAAAAACTGAAATTGAAAAAACTGATTGATACAGGACGATATTGACTGTAGACGCTGTGACCCCAGAGTCACTGGACGATGGTGGGCCAGCACAGCGGAGGTTGCTGGGTGTGGAGACTTGAGGAGAGTGAAGTTGAAGTTGTTGCCTTAAATGTGAAGACATAGTAGGGACATAAGTGTCGTAAGGATGGATCGTGTAGAAGTGGGGCCAGCTTATTTAACTCAGCGGCCTCCAGGTGGACCGGCGTTATGTGTTGTAGAGGAGCCAGCTGTAGTGGAGCTAGGTGTTGTAGTGGAGCTAGATGTAGTGGAGCTGGGTGTTGTAGTGGAGCTAGATGTAGTGGAGCTAGGTGTTGTAGTGGAGCTAGGTGATGTAGTGGAGCTAGATGTAGTGGAGCTAGGTGTTGTAGTGGAGCCAGCTATAGTGGAGCTAGGTGTTGTAGTGGAGCTAGATGTAGTGGAGCTAGGTGTTGTAGTGGAGCCAGTTGTAGTGGAGCTAGGTGTTGTAGTGGAGCTAGGTGATGTAGTGGAGCTAGATGTAGTGGAGCTAGGTGTTGTAGTGGAGCTAGATGTAGTGGAGCTAGGTGTTGTAGTGGAGCCAGTTGTAGTGGAGCTAGGTGTTGTAGTGGAGCTAGGTGATGTAGTGGAGCTAGATGTAGTGGAGCTAGATGTAGTGGAGCTAGGTGTTGTAGTGGAGCCAGTTGTAGTGGAGCTAGGTGTTGTTGTGGAGCCAGTCGTAGTGTAGCTAGGTGTTGTTGTGGAGCCAGTTGTAGTGGAGCTAGGTGTTGTAGTGGAGCCAGTTGTGGTGGAGCCAGTTGTAGTGGAGCTAGGTGTTGTTGTGGAGCCAGTTGTAGTGGAGCCAGTTGTGGTGGAGCTAGGTGTTGTAGTGGAGCCAGTTGAGGTGGAGCTAGGTGTTGTTGTGGAGCCAGTTGTGGTGGAACCAGTTGTGGTGGAGCCAGTTGTGGTGGAGCTAGGGGTTGTAGTGGAGCCAGTTGTGGTGGAGCTATGTGTTGTAGTGGAGCCAGTTGTGGTGGAGCTAGGTGTTGTAGTGGAGCCAGTTGTGGTGGAGCCAGTTGTAGTGGAGCTAGGTGTTGTTGTGGAGCCAGTTGTGGTGGAGCTAGGTGTTGTAGTGGACCCAGTTGTGGTTGAGCTAGGTGTTGTAGTGGAGCCAGTTGTGGTGGAGCCAGTTGTAGTGGAGCCAGTTGTTGTTGAGCCAGTTGTTGTTGAGCCAGGTGTTGTTGTGGAGCCAGTTGTAGTGGAGCCAGTTGTTGTGGAACCAGTTGTAGTGGAGCCAGTTGTAGTGGAGCTAGGTGTTGTTGTGGAGCCAGTTGTTGCGGAGCCAGTTGTAGTGGAGCCAGGTGTTGTTGTGGAGCCAGTTGTAGTGGAGCCAGGTGTTGTTGTGGAGCCAGTTGTAGTGGAGCCAGTTGTAGTGGAGCCAGGTGTTGTTGTGGAGCCAGTTGTAGTGGAGCCAGGTGTTGTTGTGGAGCCAGTTGTAGTGGAGCCAGTTGTAGTGGAGCCAGGTGTTGTTGTGGAGCCAGGTGTTGTTGTGGAGCCAGTTGTTGTGGAGCCAGGTGTTGTTGTGGAGCCAGTTGTAGTGGAGCCAGTTGTAGTGGAGCCAGGTGTTGTTGTGGAACCAGTTTTAGTGGAGCCAGGTGTTGTTGTGGAGCCAGTTGTAGTGGAGCCAGTTGTAGTGGAGCCAGTTGTAGTGGAGCCAGGTGTTGTTGTGGAGCCAGTTGTTGTGGAGCCAGGTGTTGTTGTGGAGCCAGTTGTAGTGGAGCCAGTTGTAGTGGAGCTAGGTGTTGTTGTGGAGCCAGTTGTAGTGGAGCCAGGTGTTGTTGTGGAGCCAGTTGTTGTGGAGCTAGGTGTTGTTGTGGAGCTAGGTGTTGTTGTGGAGCCAGTTGTAGTGGAGCCAGTCGTTGTGGAGCCAGGTGTTGTTGTGGAGCCAGTTGTAGTGGAGCCAGTTGTAGTGGAGCTAGGTGTTGTTGTGGAGCCAGTTGTAGTGGAGCCATGTTTTGTTGTTGAGCCAGTTGTAGTGGAGCCAGGTGTTGTTGTGGAGCCAGGTGTTGTTGTGGAGCTAGGTGTTGTTGTGGAGCCAGTTGTAGTGGAGCCAGGTGTTGTTGTGGAGCTAGGTGTTGTTGTTGAGCCAGTTGTAGTGGAGCCAGGTGTTGTTGTGGAGCCAGTTGTAGTGGAGCCATGTTTTGTTGTTGAGCCAGTTGTAGTGGAGCCAGGTGTTGTTGTGGAGCTAGGTGTTGTTGTGGAGCTAGGTGTTGTTGTGGAGCCAGTTGTAGTGGAGCCAGGTGTTGTTGTGGAGCTAGGTGTTGTTGTGGAGCCAGTTGTAGTGGAGCCAGGTGTTGTTGTGGAGCTAGGTGTTGTTGTGGAGCCAGTTGTAGTGGAGCCATGTTTTGTTGTTGAGCCAGTTGTAGTGGAGCCAGGTGTTGTTGTGGAGCTAGGTGTTGTTGTGGAGCCAGTTGTAGTGGAGCCAGGTGTTGTTGTGGAGCTAGGTGTTGTTGTTGAGCCAGTTGTAGTGGAGCCAGGTGTTGTTGTGGAGCCAGTTGTAGTGGAGCCATGTTTTGTTGTTGAGCCAGTTGTAGTGGAGCCAGGTGTTGTTGTGGAGCTAGGTGTTGTTGTGGAGCCAGTTGTAGTGGAGCCAGGTGTTGTTGTGGAGCTAGGTGTTGTTGTTGAGCCAGTTGTAGTGGAGCCAGGTGTTGTTGTGGAGCCAGTTGTAGTGGAGCCATGTTTTGTTGTTGAGCCAGTTGTAGTGGAGCCAGGTGTTGTTGTGGAGCTAGGTGTTGTTGTGGAGCCAGTTGTAGTGGAGCCAGGTGTTGTTGTGGAGCTAGGTGTTGTTGTTGAGCCAGTTGTAGTGGAGCCAGGTGTTGTTGTGGAGCCAGTTGTAGTGGAGCCATGTTTTGTTGTTGAGCCAGTTGTAGTGGAGCCAGGTGTTGTTGTGGAGCTAGGTGTTGTTGTGGAGCCAGTTGTAGTGGAGCCAGGTGTTGTTGTGGAGCTAGGTGTTGTTGTTGAGCCAGTTGTAGTGGAGCCAGGTGTTGTTGTGGAGCCAGGTGTTGTTGTGGAGCTAGGTGTTGTTGTGGAGCTAGGTGTTGTTGTGGAGCTAGGTGTTGTTGTGGAGCCAGTTGTAGTGGAGCCAGGTGTTGTTGTGGAGCCAGTTGTAGTGGAGCTAGGTGTTGTTGTGGAGCCAGTTGTAGTGGAGCCAGCTGTTGTTGTGGAGCCAGTTGTAGTGGAGCCAGTTGTAGTGGAGCCAGGTGTTGTTGTGGAGCCAGTTGTAGTGGAGCCAGTTGTAGTGGAGCTAGTTGTACTGGAGCCAGGTGTTGTCGTGGAGCCAGTTGTAGTGGAGCCAGTTGTAGTGGAGCCAGTTGTAGTGGAGCCAGGTGTTGTTGTGGAGCCAGTTGTAGTGGAGCCAGGTGTTGTTGTGGAGCCAGTTGTAGTGGAGCCAGGTGTTGTTGTGGAGCCAGTTGTAGTGGAGCCAGTTGTAGTGGAGCCAGTTGTAGTGGAGCCAGGTGTTGTTGTGGAGCCAGTTGTAGTGGAGCCAGGTGTTGTCGTGGAGCCAGTTGTAGTGGAGCCAGGTGTTGTTGTGGAGCCAGTTGTAGTGGAGCTAGGTGTTGTTGTGGAGCCAGTTGTAGTTGAGCCAGTTGTAGTGGAGCCAGTTGTAGTGGAGCCAGGTGTTGTTGTGGAGCCAGTTGTAGTGGAGCCAGGTGTTGTTGTGGAGCCAGTTGTAGTGGAGCTAGGTGTTGTTGTGGAGCCAGTTGTAGTTGAGCCAGTTGTAGTGGAGCCAGTTGTAGTGGAGCCAGGTGTTGTTGTGGAGCCAGTTGTAGTGGAGCCAGGTGTTGTTGTGGAGCCAGTTGTAGTGGAGCTAGGTGTTGTTGTGGAGCCAGTTGTAGTGGAGCCAGTTGTAGTGGAGCCAGGTGTTGTTGTGGAGCCAGTTGTAGTGGAGCCAGGTGTTGTTGTGGAGCCAGTTGTAGTGGAGCCAGGTGTTGTCGTGGAGCCAGTTGTAGTGGAGCCAGGTGTTGTTGTGGAGCCAGTTGTAGTGGAGCTAGGTGTTGTTGTGGAGCCAGTTGTAGTT
Organism: Morinoia aosen; assembly: GCA_030386875.1. NCBI lineage: Eukaryota > Metazoa > Arthropoda > Malacostraca > Amphipoda > Talitridae > Morinoia > Morinoia aosen. The sequence goes on from CM059573.1 coordinate 6,833,520, forward strand.
GAGCCAGTTGTAGTGGAGCCAGTTGTAGTGGAGCCAGTTGTAGTGGAGCCAGGTGTTGTTGTGGAGCCAGTTGTAGTGGAGCCAGGTGTTGTTGTGGAGCCAGTTGTAGTGGAGCCAGGTGTTGTTGTGGAGCCAGTTGTAGTGGAGCCAGGTGTTGTTGTGGAGCCAGTTGTAGTGGAGCCAGGTGTTGTTGTGGAGCCAGTTGTAGTGGAGCTAGGTGTTGTTGTGGAGCCAGTTGTAGTGGAGCCAGGTGTTGTTGTGGAGCCAGTTGTAGTGGAGCCAGTTGTAGTGGAGCCAGGGGTTGTTGTGGAGCCAGTTGTAGTGGAGCCAGGTGTTGTTGTGGAGCCAGTTATAGTGGAGCCAGGTGTTGTTGTGGAGCCAGTTGTAGTGGAGCCAGGTGTTGTTGTGGAGCCAGTTGTAGTGGAGCCAGGTGTTGTTGTGGAGCCAGTTGTAGTGGAGCCAGGTGTTGTTGTGGAGCCAGTTGTAGTGGAGCCAGGTGTTGTTGTGGAGCCAGTTGTAGTGGAGCCAGTTGTAGTGGAGCCAGGTGTTGTTGTGGAGCCAGTTGTAGTGGAGCTAGGTGTTGTTGTGGAGCCAGTTGTAGTGGAGCCAGGTGTTGTTGTGGAGCCAGTTGTAGTGGAGCCAGTTGTAGTGGAGCCAGGTGTTGTTGTGGAGCCAGTTGTAGTGGAGCTAGGTGTTGTTGTGGAGCCAGTTGTAGTGGAGCCAGGTGTTGTTGTGGAGCCAGTTGTAGTGGAGCCAGGTGTTGTTGTGGAGCCAGTTGTAATGGAGCCAGGTGTTGTTGTGGAGCCAGTTGTAGTGGAGCCAGTTGTAGTGGAGCCAGGTGTTGTTGTGGAGCCAGGTGTTGTTGTGGAGCTAGGTGTTGTTGTGGAGCCAGTTGTAGTGGAGCCAGGTGTTGTTGTGGAGCCAGTTGTAGTGGAGCCAGGTGTTGTTGTGGAGCCAGTTGTAGTGGAGCCAGTTGTAGTGGAGCCAGGTGTTGTTGTGGAGCCAGTTGTAGTGGAGCCAGGTGTTGTTGTGGAGCCAGTTGTAGTGGAGCTAGGTGTTGTTGTGGAGCCAGTTGTAGTGGAGCCAGGTGTTGTTGTGGAGCCAGTTGTAGTGGAGCCAGGTGTTGTTGTGGAGCCAGTTGTAGTGGAGCCAGGTGTTGTTGTGGAGCCAGTTGTAGTGGAGCCAGGTGTTGTTGTGGAGCCAGTTGTAGTGGAGCCAGTTGTAGTGGAGCCAGGTGTTGTTGTGGAGCCAGTTGTAGTGGAGCCAGTTGTAGTGGAGCCAGGTGTTGTTGTGGAGCCAGTTGTAGTGGAGCCAGGTGTTGTTGTGGAGCCAGTTGTAGTGGAACCAGGTGTTGTTGTGGAGCCAGTTGTAGTGGAGCCAGTTGTAGTGGAGCCAGGTGTTGTTGTGGAGCTAGGTGTTGTTGTGGAGCCAGTTGTAGTGGAGCCAGGTGTTGTTGTGGAGCCAGTTGTGGTGGAGCCAGGTGTTGTTGTGGAGCCAGTTGTAGTGGAGCCAGTTGTAGTGGAGCCAGGTGTTGTTGTGGAGCCAGTTGTAGTGGAGCCAGTTGTAGTGGAGCCAGGTGTTGTTGTGGAGCCAGTTGTAGTGGAGCCAGGTGTTGTTGTGGAGCCAGTTGTAGTGGAGCCAGTTGTAGTGGAGCCAGTTGTAGTGGAGCCAGGTGTTGTTGTGGAGCCAGTTGTAGTGGAGCCATGTTTTGTTGTTGAGCCAGTTGTAGTGGAGCCAGGTGTTGTTGTGGAGCTAGGTGTTGTTGTGGAGCCAGTTGTAGTGGAGCCAGGTGTTGTTGTGGAGCTAGGTGTTGTTGTTGAGCCAGTTGTAGTGGAGCCAGGTGTTGTTGTGGAGCCAGTTGTAGTGGAGCCATGTTTTGTTGTTGAGCCAGTTGTAGTGGAGCTAGGTGTTGTTGTGGAGCTAGGTGTTGTTGTGGAGCCAGTTGTAGTGGAGCCAGGTGTTGTTGTGGAGCTAGGTGTTGTTGTTGAGCCAGTTGTAGTGGAGCCAGGTGTTGTTGTGGAGCCAGTTGTAGTGGAGCCATGTTTTGTTGTTGAGCCAGTTGTAGTGGAGCCAGGTGTTGTTGTGGAGCTAGGTGTTGTTGTGGAGCCAGTTGTAGTGGAGCCAGTTGTAGTGGAGCCAGTTGTAGTGGAGCCAGGTGTTGTTGTGGAGCCAGTTGTAGTGGAGCCAGGTGTTGTTGTGGAGCCAGTTGTAGTGGAGCCAGTTGTAGTGGAGCCAGGTGTTGTTGTGGAGCCAGTTGTAGTGGAGCCAGGTGTTGTTGTGGAGCCAGTTGTAGTGGAGCCAGTTGTTGTTGTGGAGCCAGTTGTAGTGGAGCCAGTTGTAGTGGAGCCAGTTGTAGTGGAGCCAGTTGTAGTGGAGCCAGGTGTTGTTGTGGAGCCAGTTGTAGTGGAGCCAGTTGTAGTGGAGCCAGTTGTAGTGGAGCCACTTGTAGTGGAGCCAGGTGTTGTTGTGGAGCCAGTTGTAGTGGAGCCAGTTGTAGTGGAGCCAGTTGTAGTGGAGCCAGGTGTTGTTGTGGAGCCAGTTGTAGTGGAGCCAGGTGTTGTTGTGGAGCCAGTTGTAGTGGAGCCAGGTGTTGTTGTGGAGCCAGTTGTAGTGGAGCCAGGTGTTGTTGTGGAGCCAGTTGTAGTGGAGCCAGGTGTTGTTGTGGAGCCAGTTGTAGTGGAGCCAGGTGTTGTTGTGGAGCCAGTTGTAGTGGAGCCAGGTGTTGTTGTGGAGCCAGTTGTAGTGGAGCTAGGTGTTGTTGTGGAGCCAGTTGTAGTGGAGCCAGGTGTTGTTGTGGAGCCAGTTGTAGTGGAGCCAGGTGTTGTTGTGGAGCCAGTTGTAGTGGAGCCAGGTGTTGTTGTGGAGCCAGTTGTAGTGGAGCCAGGTGTTGTTGTGGAGCCAGTTGTAGTGGAGCTAGGTGTTGTTGTGGAGCCAGTTGTAGTGGAGCCAGGTGTTGTTGTGGAGCCAGTTGTAGTGGAGCTAGGTGTTGTTGTGGAGCCAGTTGTAGTGGAGCTAGGTGTTGTTGTGGAGCCAGTTGTAGTGGAGCCAGGTGTTGTTGTGGAGCCAGTTGTAGTGGAGCCAGGTGTTGTTGTGGAGCCAGTTGTAGTGGAGCCAGTTGTAGTGGAGCCAGGTGTTGTTGTGGAGCCAGTTGTAGTGGAGCCAGTTGTAGTGGAGCCAGTTGTAGTGGAGCCAGGTGTTGTTGTGGAGCCAGTTGTAGTGGAGCCAGGTGTTGTTGTGGAGCCAGTTGTAGTGGAGCCAGTTGTAGTGGAGCCAGGTGTTGTTGTGGAGCCAGTTGTAGTGGAGCCAGTTGTAGTGGAGCCAGTTGTAGTGGAGCCAGGTGTTGTTGTGGAGCCAGTTGTAGTGGAGCCAGGTGTTGTTGTGGAGCCAGTTGTAGTGGAGCCAGTTGTAGTGGAGCCAGGTGTTGTTGTGGAGCCAGTTGTAGTGGAGCCAGGTGTTGTTGTGGAGCCAGTTGTAGTGGAGCCAGGTGTTGTTGTGGAGCCAGTTGTAGTGGAGCCAGGTGTTGTTGTGGAGCCAGTTGTAGTGGAGCCAGTTGTTGTTGTGGAGCCAGTTGTAGTGGAGCCAGTTGTAGTGGAGCCAGTTGTAGTGGAGCCAGTTGTAGTGGAGCCAGTTGTAGTGGAGCCAGTTGTAGTGGAGCCAGGTGTTGATGTGGAGCCAGTTGTAGTGGAGCCAGTTGTAGTGGAGCCAGTTGTAGTGGAGCCAGTTGTAGTGGAGCCAGTTGTAGTGGAGCCAGGTGTTGTTGTGGAGCCAGTTGTAGTGGAGCCAGGTGTTGTTGTGGAGCCAGTTGTAGTGGAGCCAGGTGTTGTTGTGGAGCCAGTTGTAGTGGAGCTAGGTGTTGTTGTGGAGCCAGTTGTAGTGGAGCCAGTTGTAGTGGAGCCAGTTGTAGTGGAGCCAGGTGTTGTTGTGGAGCCAGTTGTAGTGGAGCCAGGTGTTGTTGTGGAGCCAGTTGTAGTGGAGCCAGGTGTTGTTGTGGAGCCAGTTGTAGTGGAGCCAGGTGTTGTTGTGGAGCCAGTTGTAGTGGAGCCAGGTGTTGTTGTGGAGCCAGTTGTAGTGGAGCCAGGTGTTGTTGTGGAGCCAGTTGTAGTGGAGCCAGGTGTTGTTGTGGAGCCAGTTGTAGTGGAGCTAGGTGTTGTTGTGGAGCCAGTTGTAGTGGAGCCAGGTGTTGTTGTGGAGCCAGTTGTAGTGGAGCCAGGTGTTGTTGTGGAGCCAGTTGTAGTGGAGCCAGGTGTTGTTGTGGAGCCAGTTGTAGTGGAGCCAGGTGTTGTTGTGGAGCCAGTTGTAGTGGAGCTAGGTGTTGTTGTGGAGCCAGTTGTAGTGGAGCCAGGTGTTGTTGTGGAGCCAGTTGTAGTGGAGCTAGGTGTTGTTGTGGAGCCAGTTGTAGTGGAGCTAGGTGTTGTTGTGGAGCCAGTTGTAGTGGAGCCAGGTGTTGTTGTGGAGCCAGTTGTAGTGGAGCCAGGTGTTGTTGTGGAGCCAGTTGTAGTGGAGCCAGTTGTAGTGGAGCCAGGTGTTGTTGTGGAGCCAGTTGTAGTGGAGCTAGGTGTTGTTGTGGAGCCAGTTGTAGTGGAGCCAGGTGTTGTTGTGGAGCCAGTTGTAGTGGAGCCAGGTGTTGTTGTGGAGCCAGTTGTAGTGGAGCCAGGTGTTGTTGTGGAGCCAGTTGTAGTGGAGCCAGGTGTTGTTGTGGAGCCAGTTGTAGTGGAGCTAGGTGTTGTTGTGGAGCCAGTTGTAGTGGAGCCAGGTGTTGTTGTGGAGCCAGTTGTAGTGGAGCCAGGTGTTGTTGTGGAGCCAGTTGTAGTGGAGCCAGGTGTTGTTGTGGAGCCAGTTGTAGTGGAGCCAGGTGTTGTAGTGGAGCCAGTTGTAGTGGAGCTAGGAGTTGTTGTGGAGCCAGTTGTAGTGGAGCCAGGTGTTGTTGTGGAGCCAGTTGTAGTGGAGCCAGGTGTTGTTGTGGAGCCAGTTGTAGTGGAGCTAGGTGTTGTTGTGGAGCCAGTTGTAGTGGAGCCAGTTGTTGTTGTGGGGCTAGTTGTTGTTGTTGTGGGGCTAGTTGTTGTTGTGGGGCTAGTTGTTGTTGTTGTGGGGCTAGTTGTTGTTGTGGGGCTAGTTGTTGTTGTTGTGGGGCTAGTTGTTGTTGTTGTGGGGCTAGTTGTTGTTGTTGTGGGGCTAGTTGTTGTTGTGGGGCTAGTTGTAGTTGTTGTGGGGCTAGTTGTTGTTGTGGGGCTAGTTGTTGTTGTTGTGGGGCTAGTTGTTGTTGTTGTGGGGCTAGTTGTTGTTGTGGGGCTAGTTGTTGTTGTTGTGGGGCTAGTTGTTGTTGTTGTGGGGCTAGTTGTTGTTGTGGGGCTAGTTGTTGTTGTTGTGGGGCTAGTTGTTGTTGTGGGGCTAGTTTTTGTGCTAGTTGTTGTTGTGGGGCTAGTTGTTGTTGTTGTGGGGCTAGTTGTTGTCGTGGTTCTAGTTGTTGTGGGGCTAGTTGTTGTTGTGGGGCTAGTTGTTGTTGTGGGGCTAGTTGTTGTGCTAGTTGTTGTTGTGGGGCTAGTTGTTGTTGTGGGGCTAGTTGTTGTTGTTGGGCTAGTTGTTGTTGTGGGGCTAGTTGTTGTTGTGGGGCTAGTTGTTGTTGTGGGGCTAGTTTTTGTTGGGCTAGTTGTTGTTGTTGTGCTAGTTGTTGTTGTGGTGCTAGTTGTTGTTGTGGGGCTAGTTGTTGTTGTTGTGGGGCTAGTTGTTGTTGTTGTGCTAGTTGTTGTTGTGGGGCTAGTTGTTGCTGTTGTGGGGCTAGTTGTTGTTGTCGTGGTGCTAGTTGTTGTGGGGCTAGTTGTTGTTGTATGGCTAGTTGTTGTTGTTGGGCTAGTTGTTGTTGTTGGGCTAGTTGTTGTTGTTGGGCTAGTTGTTGTTGTGGGGCTAGTTGTTGTTGTGGAGCTAGTTGTTGTTGTGGGGCTAGTTGTTGTGCTAGTTGTTGTAGTGGGGCTAGTTGTTGTTGCGGGGCTAGTTGTTGTTGTTGTGGGGCTAGTTGTTGTCGTTTGGCTAGTTGTTGTTGTGGGGCTAGTTGTTGTTGTGGGGCTAGTTGTTGTTGTTGTGGGGCTAGTTGTTGTGCTAGTTGTTGTAGTGGGGCTAGTTGTTGTTGTGGGGCTAGTTGTTGTTGTTGTGGGGCTATTTGTTGTGCTAGTTGTTGTCGTGGGGCTAGTTGTTGTGGGGCTAGTTGTTGTAGATGGGCTAGTTGTTGTTGTGGGGCTAGTTGTTGTTGTGGGGCTAGTTGTTGTTGTGGGGCTAGTTGTTGTGCTAGTTGTTGTCGTGGGGCTAGTTGTTGTGGGGCTAGTTGTTGTAGATGGGCTAGTTGTTGTTGTGGGGCTTGTTGTTGTTGTTGTGGGGCTAGTTGTTGCGCTAGTTATTGTAGTGGGGCTAGTTGTTGTTGTGGGGCTAGTTGTTGTTGTTGTGGGGCTAGTTGTTGTGCTAGTTGTTGTCGTGGGGCTAGTTGTTGTGGGGCTAGTTGTTGTAGATGGGCTAGTTGTTGTTGTGGGGCTAGTTGTTGTTGTTGTGGGGCTAGTTGTTGTGCTAGTTGTTGTCGTGGGGCTAGTTGTTGTCGTGGGGCTAGTTGTGGGGCTAGTTGTTGTTGTAGGGCTAGTTGTTGTGGGGCTAGTTGTTGTTGTGGGGCTAGTTGTTGTTGTGGGGCTAGTTGTTGTTGTGGGGCTAGTTGTTGTGGAGCTAGTTATTGTTGTGGGGCTAGTTGTTGTGGGGCTAGTTGTTGTGGGGCTAGTTGTTGTTGTGGGGCTAGTTGTTGTTGTTGTGGGGATAGTTGTTGTTGTTGTGAGGCTAGTTGTTGTTGTTGTGGGGATAGTTGTTGTTGTTGTGGGGCTAGTTGTTGTTGTTGTGGGGCTAGTTGTTGTTGTTGTGGGGATAGCTGTTGTTGTTGTGGGGCTAGTTGTTGATGTTGTGGGGCTAGTTGTTGTTGTGGGGCTAGTTGTTGTTGTTGTGAGGCTAGTTGTTGTTGTTGTGGGGCTAGTTGTTGTTGTGGGGATAGTTGTTGTTGTTGTGGGGCTAGTTGTTGTTGTTGTGGGGCTAGTTGTTGTTGTTGTGGGGATAGCTGTTGTTGTTGTGGGGCTAGTTGTTGATGTTGTGGGGCTAGTTGTTGCTGTGGTGCCAGGAGTTGTCGATGATCCCTGAAATATGAACATTTTATTAATAATAAGCATCTCTCTTTCATGTATTGAAATTAGCGGTTTACTTATCCACGTACTATTGAAATGTCTTTCAGACCTAGTAACGCATTTTTTTCGTTGATAGTTTTTTTAAGTAAATAAACAGTATCCAATTAAGGCACGAGTCTCGAAAATTGGGTCAATCGAAGCTGTGTTTGCATATTCCAGTGCGTTTCAACTGCGTTAAATATATTTTTCTCACAGTTTAAACAATTTAAAAGAATTTAAACAATTTAAGTACTTTAAATAATTTAAACAATTTAAGTAATTTGAATAACTTAAATATTCAAGCAATTCAATCATACGAAACGGCAGTGGATTGTTTCTCAACTCTAGGCTAGTGTTTTCTTGTAGCTACTCTTGGGGCTAGTATAGAATTTTCAATATAGGATGAGAAAATGAATGCTCGCCTGTGTAAATGAGATTTGTTAACGTTAAAAAGGGTATTTTTGTAGGTTTATATTTTGAGCTTGAAACTTGCCGAATAACTTCGCGAGGAAACATAACGGTATATGTTTTACGTTCTGCATCATTGCATTCTATTGGTGCCCATAAAGTCAATTAATACAGACAGTATAACTAGATTCGGGTTACCATCCATTTTATTTTCCGCTCTAACAGTCTATATATGCCGCCAATATGCCGCCAATATATATGCCGCCAATATGCCGCCAATATGCCGCCAATATGCCGCCAATATGCCGCCAATATGCCGCCAATATATATGCCGCCATAGCCATGTGGCTAGAGGGTTCTGCCGCCGTGCGGGAGACCCGGGATCGAATCTCGGCGCTGGCAGTGGCGATTTTCTCTGATGGGTGTAGGAGAAAAATTCCAAGCACAATACCCCACTCTACCCAGGTGTCTGATATGGGTACCGGTCTCGACCGGGGGAAAGCGTCATGGCGTCCTGGCGTTAGTTATAAGGCATTTGAAAATCCAATGTACAAGGTGATATGTATCAGGCTTGATTGGAAATAAAGCATCCGTAGATGCCTTCATTATTATTATCATTATTATTATTATATTATTATTATCTATGTAGTCACTTTATACAGTCAGTTAACTAGGTTCTCGTTGCGATCAACATCCTTTCACACTATAACAGTTTATGTAGTATAGTTATAGTCAGTGTAAGGAAATTCGGATAACTTTGAACATTATTTTACACTAAACAGTCCATGTATCTGACTTTCGTCCGACCAGAATGAAATGACCGTTTGGGGGCGGGGCATGAAACGTCATCCAATTTGCCAAATTCCCACTGGGGGTATATTTTCTGTAATACAAATAGTATCAATAGCCAACTAATATATAACTTGTTTGGTTTCAGGCAGGAAAAAATAACGATACCTAGAATATATATCCGGCATTATCAAGCAATTAACAATTCAATAATTACCTATAATAATAATTGAAATAAACACGAATGAGATTCAGCAACAATGTATGAATTCTAAGAAAAGCTGTGCCAAACGTACCAAGAGTGCGGACATTATAAATGTAATATACATACATAGCTTAATGCATGCGAGAATATTTCAATAAATATATGTTTAAATAAACTATGACGTGTTACCGAAGGCTTCACGCAGCCATCGGAATTAATCGAACAGGAAAATGCAGTGCAGTTTGTGATGCACTGCACTTTCAACGAAATAATCGTATACAGACAGTTTAAGTAAAACTAGTTTTCATTTTTGAAAAATAAGTAAGCAGAAATGGAAAGAGCAGAAATGAAAAATTAAGTAAGCAGAAATAAAGTAAGTACATTAAGTAAGCAGAAGTGAAAAATAAGCTAAGCGCAGTGGGCAATGATAAAAAATGAATTAAAATAAAAAATTTGTTGTTCGGGACTCGCATGTAATTGACCAGATTTTTAATATTTGAGCCCTCACCTTATTAAAAAGAAGTTTCTAGCGTTTTCAATTCTATCCAAGTTTGAACACCCTGGAAGATTTGTCCTTTTTACTTTGTGTTATGCATTTAGTTTAAATGCTACAGTGGCTATTTATTATCATTTAGCGGGCTATAATACTCTCAAAACTGCAGGACTGTTAAGTTACTGTACACTAGATACACCAGATATGCGCTTCCATGTCTAAACTTTTATCAGTGAGAACCCCCAGGCAAGTTTACTGGAGAGTGGAGACTATTCAGTATACTAGATACGCCAGGTGGCACAGCGTCCAATCTCGCAGAATTTCTACACCGCCCACTCCTCTCCCTCCACCTCCGAGCAGCTAGAGCAATGTTAGGTTAGGGTAATTTAGGTTAGGTTAAGTTAAATTTGGCTAGGTAAGTAGGTTAGATTAAGTTAGGTTGGGTTATGTTAGGCCACGTTCAGTTCGTTTAAGGTTAAGTTTGAGAATCCCTGGTTTTGAGTGCCGAGATGGAGGGTCGAATGCCCAAACACCAGCAGTCATTGTCATAACTTATTATAAAGATTTAATGCAGGTTAACTTTAGTATTCCGCTGTAGTATCTACTTACTAAGTACTTGTAGTGGTTATATTGCAGTGATTAATAACAACTTTAAAACTAACAGATAGGTTAATAAACCTCAGTAGTGCTACATAGTTAAATAATTGGCGCGAATGGCAACTTCATGTAGCTACTCGGAGGTGGAGTAAGAGGGGTGGGCGGTGTAGAGATCCTGCAAGATTGGACGCTGTGCCGCCAGGTGAGCGTTTCCTTGCCTAAACTTTAAAAATGTGAGCCCCCAGGCTGCAAAAATTAAAATTTTTTCAGGCAGCAACTCTCCAATGTTCAGCAGCTGTTAACTGTCACAAACCAAGTCTTTCTATCCTTAAGAAACATCCAGTAAGCCTTCCGTTCTTTTAGAAACTATACAGGGTTCCTTGATGCTTACTGCTGACATTTTGTTTGAGAAACTGTTGAAGTGAAAAATTTTAGTCAAAAAACATCACATAATACAACCAAATCCACAGAAAAACTTCCGCTTTTGGCCAAGCCGCTACCATGAGGTGAAGCGAAAATCTCGTTTTCAATCCGATTCCAATTCTTTTCTTGCCAGACAATGCCAACGACTCACCTTACACACAACTGAGTAGTGTATTTCAAAGCCCTTTCCTCCATCTTTCCCGCTGAACAGGACGTTGAGCTTGTTGGCTTTGGACATTTTCATCTTGGGCAGCGTGTCACCGCAGAACTGCCCACGAGGTCTGGCGTAAGTCTTGTCTCCAGTTTTGCTTAAGCCCAAGTAGTCTCCCGGGCACTTGTCGGGGTGTACTCGAGGCTGGCCTACGTTGAATTGTACGAACTCGAGCAGAATTCTGCATCCTTCGGGAGCCTGTAATGAAAATGTCGAATGAAGACAAATTCTAGTTCATGTGAAAATGTCAAATTTATGAAGCCGTCAAATTATAATTTATGAAACTTAGAGCTTATTATTCTAGCTCTGAGTTGTGAGAATTGAAATCGAATTCTGAACCCCTCGGGAGCCTGTAATGAAAATGTCGAATGAAGACAAATTCTAGTTCATGTGAAAATGTCAAATTTATGAAGCCGTCAAATTATAATTTATGAAACTTAGAGCTTATTATTCATACTAGTGCACACGTGCTGGTCGTCATTAATCTAAAGAATTTCATCTCTTCCTTTTTGAGTTAAATGCTCTTCTGCAAGTCGATGCTGTTCGGCATTAGTCTGAAGAATTTCATCCCTTCTTTCTTAAGTTAAATTCTCTCGTGCCATTTGATGTTGTTATACCGAAGCGTTATACCGAAGAATATCTTTGCTTCTTTCATGTGTTAAGCTCTCTCTAGCTACTCGGTGTAGCTCTGCATCATTCCGTAGAATTTCCAAACGCCGTTCAAGGGTCAATTAAGCTCTAGCTCTCGTTGGCGAGCAGCATTGCTTCGTCTTGCCATTTCACGTTGTTCATCCGATCGTCTACGGCGTTTTTCTTGCTGTCGAAGTCTTGCTACTTCTTTCTTGCGTTAGGACACATTTCTATTCAAGGTGGCATCTTTTGCTAGAATTTAATTTTGAAATGTTGTCTATTATCTCTTCGGAGCATTTCAAGAAAATCACAATTTCGAAAACAATAACTCAAGTGCCAAAATCTTGGGCCTTATACTAAGTGGTGGCCAGGTTACTGGTCAAACGAATTTAAAACATTGCTATTCGCGTTACCAATTAAGAATATCAAACCAGCATGATGAATATAAACGGAAAAAGCTCAAAAAAATCTTTTAGTAAAAATAAGCCGATTGCGTATTCTGGATACCATAATGCAAGTGAAAGGGAATTGAATCGCCACAGAAAAATAATGCAGTAGAATTATTTCTTGTTTTTCATAACTTTTATCCTTGTTGCTGTCAAAGCTTAATTTTCGATTAGAAGAAGGGGTCACACAGACGGACGGACGGACGGACGCGGCTCCTTTTATAATAGTGATGATTATTCTAGCTCTGAATTGTACGAACTCGAGCCGAATTCTGCATCCTTCGGGAGCCTGTAATGAAAATGTCGAATCTAGATCAATTCTAATTTATGTGAAAATGTTGAGTTTGTGAAGCCCTCAAATTCTAATTTATGAAGCTTAAATCATATTATTCTAGCTCTGAGTTGTAGGAGCTAAACCCAAATTATTCATCTCGAAAGCTTGGAATCTAAATGTCGAGTTTATGAAGCCGTCATATTCTAATTTATGAATTATAGGTCATATTATTCTGACTCAGAGCTGTAGGAACTGAATCCAATTCTTCATCTCTAGAGAACTTGGAATCTAAAGGTCGAGTTTATGAAGTAGAGACAATTCTACTTTATGAAGCTAAGATTGGACGATTTGAACTATGGTTTGTTAGACCATGGAGGGGAATTTTTCACCCTTCTGGGCCAGAAAAATACTGTAAACAGGTCGTACTCATGCAGGTATTCGCATTTTATTGTAGCAATCATTTAAGTTATCCACGATTGTTGAAGACCAACAATGTGGTATTTCCTAACAAATCTTTAGTCATTTAAAATTTTTTCCTAAAAGGACAGACCCTCAGTATTTCGAAGAACCAAAAACAAACTTACAAATAAGGAATGACTGGTATCCTTAAAATCTTGCATCCTAAAATTTTCATCAAACATTAAAACATTTTTAACTGACATCCAAACATTTTTATCCAATGTCAAAACATATTTGACCGGCATCCTTACATTTTCATCAAATATCAAAGCATGTTTAACCGACATCCTAACATTTTCATCAAACGTCAAAACAGGTTTAACCGACACCCTAACATTTTCATCAAACGTCAAAACATGTTTAACCGACACTCTATTATTTTCATCAAACGTCAAAACAGGTTTAACCGACACCCTAACATTTCCATTCAACATCCCAAGATAGCAGGGCGCGACAGACTCACGATCATCCACCACTGGCAGAAAGTATTCTCCGCATAATCCAGCTTCTTGAGCCTTCCCTTGTCGCCTTCTGAGAGATTGCACACCTGAAATACAAAGATATAAAGAGCATAAATTTAGTAATTCTTAAGAGTTAAGAAACACAAGCAGTGCATGCTTAACTTCTTGACACCACAAGTGGTTTATTTTTTTTATATTGTGAGTTTTAATTTTTAGGGGTATTGTGATACAGGTCACTATTCTCACAAAAGTATATTCGTGCAAGCTATTTCCACGTTTTTAAACAACATACGCTATCGTTCATTATACTCGTTGAGTATTTTTATCCGGGAGCGGCCTGTGTGATTACCGTAACTTTATAGATTTATAAATGTATTTTGCATGGTTTATAATATGCAAACTAGCGTACACTGCCCGTCACAAATAACGCCGTAAACATGAGATTAATATTTACTAGTACACCCCCGTATTTTTAAAAAGGGAGGGGGGGAGGAGGTGATGTTACGCTGCTGGCGTTATCAACAGAATTTTTCACGGGTCCACATAGCTTAACGAGACATTGTCCAAGGAATTTCCTCGGGTCCTGCAACTACCTAATAATAACCTAGCTTTATTTGTTTGGATTCCGCTTCCTGCATTGCTTTGTCACGCTCATAAGAGTAGTTATAATGACCGGATCTGTGATACGAGTTTCACCAGTGCACAAGTACAAGAATATTTATATCACGGGTACTGTTAGGATGGATATATTTGTTTGTCATCCACCTGGAAAGTTTGTTCAAGAAAGGTATTGAATCCCGTTCTTTTTGACGGGCCATGCACACTAGTTTCCTAAGAATTCACGTGATATTCATTCTTGCTCGAATCTGATTGATAAATACAATGGAAATTGTGGGGTTGATGAAGCTTGTATCACAGATACGCTCATCACACACTGCAGGCTGGCTTCGGACAGACAGTCAGACACACACTTCTCTTATTATAGTATATATTAACTTTCATATTACCCCTGCGCATATCCTTAATAGCATCAGAGAGAAACGGGCCAACCACCCAACCAAGCAAGCAACAACTGTGTATTATTACGAACCAATGCACATGGCCTGTCGAAAACAACGGGACGCAAAATTTCCTTGCTTCAATTTTCCAGATGTGGATGACAAACAAATATATCCATCCTAATAGCACCCGTGACTAAAACATTCTTGTACTCGTATCACAGATACGGTCATCAAGCATCCTTATAATGAGCGTGACAGAGAGACGGAAGAAGCGGACACCAAATTAGTATAAAAATAAATAAACATACCGAAGTTGTTATTATGTAAAATGTAGTAAATCGCAATCCAAAGCGGTGTTACTCGCCCAGCGTACACCAAAAAACTTTACAAATAAATGAACACACCAAAGTTGTTATAATGTAAGATTGCAATCCAAAGTTACGGTACCCACCTGTTGGCAGTTGCGCCTCTTGGCCATGATTTTGATCTTGAATCCCTTGTTGTTGTTCTTGCTGGAGGACCTGAATTTGACGACGGTGCTTGATGCGGCCGAGTAGATGTCCTTGCCTTCGTCGGCAGCGCTCAGCCTGAACGGCAACGCGCTCGCCAATTAGAAATCTGGTCTCCAAACTAAAACAATTCATTTATTCGAAATTGAAAATTGATAACATTTAAACGAACGAGTTTATAAGATGCCCGCTCCTATTCCAGTTGTGATGGTTGTTATATACTCAGTATTGCACCTAGCTTATTTTGTGTATATATTTTTCATTTCACTGTGTTTTAAGTTTAAAAAAAAACTGACTTCGTACTGCGGAACTTGCAGAACGGAAAAATCAATGTTATTATTTGAATAACGAATGTTCTACAAATCCAAAATGTTTAAGCCATTTGTGAGCTTGCACTTTTTCATAACTCGTGTAAATTGCAGAAAGATTTTGTGTTTGTGCTTCTGAACTTCGTTTAAATTACTGAAAATTCGTGTCCTTCGGTATCTGCACTTTCTAAGAATTACAGAAAACTCGTCTTATGGAGAAAATAATCTGTTATGCATCTTCTAGAAACAAACTGAATATTCTAATGTTCTTTTACACTTAGTGTGTGTCATCTGGAAACAACGGAATGTTCTTTTAAAAAGAACTTAGCAGAGCCCTGTCCACACCTGTGCTTGCCGTACGGGAACTTGATGGTGACCCAGTCCTTGTCGAGCACGTCGAACTTGTTCGGTCGGAACACGAGGCTGTGCGGCCCTTTCTGGGGGATACCAACATCAAATTTAAAAGATATTTCATTCAATTCAAATACCTAATTAAAAATGTAATGTAATTCAAATACTTAATTTAAAATATTTAATTTATGTTAAAAATGTTCTCATTGTAGTGTCGGCGACTCCCTGATGCTTAAAGCCAGTATGTATCATGGTATCAGGTATTTCTGACAACTTCTTTGGAAATAAACAGTATCTCTTTTCTTCTTTCCTTCTTTTCAGAAGAAGCCGAACAATTTTTAGTTGAGCAGTTGAAACTTAAAAGACTAGTGTACATATTTACTCCAAAAATTAGCGGTTTAGATTACCACCTGTACTCGTAAACCAACCAAGCAACGTGACTCTGAGCCCTTGCACTACTTTAGGGAAAAAAGCCAGTCTGGTTGTGTTGACTGTGGTTGTGTAGACCGTGGTTGTAATGGCGGTAATATGAGTACAAAAAAATTGACGTTGATCCCTTGACCCTCTATTGCCCAGAGTCCTTTCTGCACAACATTAGGTATCCACGAGCATCGTTCTTAAATTATAAATGTTTGATTACAATTTCACATTTACTGAGTTTCACGAACAAAAATTCAATAGAAATTTCCGCAACATTTCGTTCAAGAGTCTAAAAATTTTCTCCTCAAAGAGTTATTAAACTATCATTGTGCTCACCGTTGATATTCTTGCCTCACACTTCACTTTGTCAGGATAGTTTGCAGGATAGTTGGGACTCGTCAAGAAGTAGGCTTTGTCACTGAGTTGCTGGGCGATGCAAGGAGCGGCACCCTCTATTTTGAGGCCGAAATCGCCCTTATACCGCTTGCATTGTCCTCCTTCTGTCATCTGTTGCACCAGAATATTCAAAAATTGTTAATGTGTACTTCTTGTTTATCAAAAAATAGAAAACGAATGATTATACTTCGTGATCGTTGTTTTCGAAAGTGCCGTTCGTTTAAAACTGTTATTACTTTCTGTTTATCAAAAATAAAAAAACGAAAAAAATACTTCACGATTATTGTTTGCGCAAGCATCATTGATTTTATGTTCATAAATAACCAATTATGATTCTGGAATGAGAAAATGAATACTAATAAAAATACTTCCTAATTATTGTTTTCGGAAGCACTAATAATTTTAAATTTTTTAGCGACCAATAATGCAATTAAAACAATATAATTTTCTTATATAAAAAATAACAGCTTCCACTGTACAGGGAACTTTTTCGCTTATTGTACTAATACAAATGCTACACTTCAAACATATGTGCCTCAGTTAAACTAAACTCGTTGTAACGTCGGATGTTCGTTTTACATTTAAAACTTTTATGAAAAATTTTTGATTATGACCTCATTTTTGCATTCTATTTTACTGAACATAATTCATGACTTTTACCAATTATGTTCAAGTTCAACATAATTCATTTAAAAGGCTTACCACATATCCATTTATGTTAATTTCACTTACTGTGTACATGCACGACCAAATCAACGACACACTAGTTAACAATTTATAATCCACCGAGTAATATTCATTTTACTCTTTATGCATATGAAACACCCAATCAACAACCCAATAGTTACGAAAAGGAAATACCAGACGGTGAAAATCCTTCCCATTAATACTGAATTACTTCAGATTAAACCTTGCTAATTTTCACCACAAGTATGGACATGCGATTATCATCGCCGTAATTACTTAACGAGCTCACGGAAATCTTCATAACAATTTCAAAGAAACTGGAACGTTTGTCTTGCTTGCGCTCTGCAACAGGTTAGCGATCTTAGGCATTTTTAAACAATTTAAACAATTTAAACAATTTATTTACCACAGGAGGTACAGAGGTAGAATGTTTCTTAACTCTAATACAATGGTCAGAGTTGAGTATAGCTACCTGTGGGCCCGAATAAGTTCAGCGACTTCTAGGGCATCCTACCATTACATTATTCTAGGGCGTACAATAATGTTTAACCTAATTCACTTAGCCTAGTTTCGCATTAGACTGATCAACAGGATAATGAACTCGATATTGATGTTTAATTTTACAATATAGGTCATATGGACAATATTTAACAGTATATTCGATAACGATTTGGGAGCAGACTGAAAATCGGCGATATTACTCATGGCAAATTGCATTATTAGGACCAGACATGTAGGAGGCAGGATTTGACTTGGTGATCTTACACGACTAGTATTCTGATAAGAAGTGAGACTCAAGATTTCTTTTAGATACCTTGTAAGAATTACTTTCACGGATCTCCGCAGGTATTGAGTTCCAGGTTTTAGTTCCAACGAATAGTATACTATGTTGCGAGCGGGCCTTTGAATAATAAGGAAGCATGAATTTACTTTTATTCCGTGTTAAATGGTCGTGATGACCAGTTTGCGCAGTTAATAACTGTTGAAGGCTATTGTCGCCATCATTAGCTAATGTTTTGTAGATGAAATTGCAGATGGAGATTTTGTAGAGGTCCGAGAGTTTAAGTATTTGTAAATTTTTGAATGAATCATTTGTGTGAGCATTATATTCTAGGTTCTTTACCGCTCTGATGGCTCTTTTTTGCAGAGTAAAAATTATATTGGTTTTATTTTTATCAGTTCCATGCCATGCTTCTATTCCGTATTGCAGGTATGGTGAAATGAGCATTCGATAAAGCATTAGTAAGGCTGTTTCAGGCAGGAAATTTTTAACTTTATTCAGGATTCCGATGGATTTTGATAATTTAGAACTAATATGAGTGATGTGCTCTTTGAAGGTCAGATGTTTATCTATTATGATGCCCAGAAATTTACATGAGTTGGTTTCTTTGATTTCACCTTCGCCAATTTTTATGGATGGTAGAGATATATTTTTCTTGTATGAGAACGTAAAATAATTTGTTTTATCGATATTGAGGCTTATTTTATTAGCTTTAAGCCACAGTGAAACCTTATGGAGTTCATTATTTATACTCTCCGCAATCGTAGTGGGATTTTCGTTCGGAAGGACCGCAGAAAGCGTACTGTCATCGGCAAAAAGTACGAATTTGAAAAATGATGTAGATTTAATAATATCATTGATAAAAATCAGAAAAAGGAGAGGCCCAAGAACAGATCCTTGTGGAACTCCATGGCTAATTTTCTGTGGGTCCGATTTTGCGTCGTCAGTGACAACGTATTGCTTCCGATTTGTTAGGTATGATCTGAACCAATCATGGGCAACCCCACGAATGCCATAACAATGAAGTTTCGAGAGTAATATGTTATGGTCCACACAATCGAATGCTTTTCGAAAGTCAAGAAATACAGAGAAGATAGTCTTTCTGTTATCTATATTAAAATAAAGGAATTGTAAATGATTTAATATTGCCTGTGTTGTTGATTTTTTACAGCGAAAGCCGTATTGTTTATCATAGAGAAATGATTTTTGTTCAAAATAAGAGTACGCTTTTTTATACACAATTTTCTCGAATACCTTGCTAATAATTGGTAACATGGAGATAGGTCGATAATTGTTTACACAGGTTTTTTCACCATTTTTAAAGATAGGGGTTACTCTAGCAACTTTGAGGGAGTTCGGAAAGTGCCTAGTAAGAGAGACTGGTTAACAATATTGGATATCAGCGGGGCCACAATATCAGCAATTATTTTAAGTATTTTAGTTGGAAACGTTTGTAACCCACTCGATTTATTTTTCATGTTGTTTATGCACGCAATTACATCGGAGGAGTTTGTAGGCGTAAAGAAAAAGGAGTTGTGTTCTCGAATATGATCCGTAAATTTCAGGTGATCAGTAGGTTCACTTGGAATACCATTGGCTATAGTTTTCCCTACGTTTACAAAGAAGTTGTTGAAGAGATTAGCAATTTCATTCTTCTCATGGTATTTTACATTATCTTGAGTGATATATCCAATTTTCTTTTTATCGGCGTTATTCGGTTTATAACAAGAGTTAAGGAGGCGCCAAGTCTTTTTAACGTCAGCTTTGAATTGAGTGAACTTGAGGGTAAAGTAGCTCTTTTTTGATGTTCTTATCTGGTTTGTCACATAGTTTCTGAATCGGTTATATGTTTCTCTAGATATTCGCCCTTTGCAAAGGAGGGCTAGGTACGCTTGGCGTTTCTTTATATTTATCACGATGTCTCTAGTAATCCAGGGCTTTTGTTTATTTTTCGGGGTAACTGTACGAGTTACAATTGGGCAACACTGATTGTATGCGTTCATTATAGTTTCAGTCAACTTTACTACTGATTCATCAATGCTCCTTGCATTATTGTTTTGTTGGGTGATGTGCAATGTTGGCATTAAATCTTCTAGAAAGGTGCGCATTTCTTCTAAATTTGATTCGTTTATTTTACGATATGAGTAAGTTTCAGCCCGTGCTTTGGTGCACGCAAGATAGACATTTTTCTTAATAAGAAAAACTGGAAAATGATCTGATAAGTCAGAAGTAATTATTCCAGCAAGAAAATCACTTGGGTCTATCATAAAGATATTGTCAAGCAGCGTAGCACATTCTGAGGTTATTCGTGTTGGCTTTGTGATGATCGGAAGGAAAGATTTAGAATGAAATGCATTTAAGAAATTAGAGATTGGTTCATAGCTTTCATGTTTCAGCAAATCATAGTTGAAGTCACCGCATATTATTATGTCATTGTAGAAGGACCTGTTGAACTGAGAAATAATTCGATTAAGCTCATTAAGGAAGGATATAGGACAGGCTGTAGGCGGCCTATACACCGTTCCAAGCACAATTCGTTTGCCATCTCTAGACAGTTCTACGAATAATGATTCTATATGATCCTGATTCAGTGTTGCACTTGCTATGATTCTCGAATCCATGTGCTTAGAAATGTATGTACTGATGCCCCCGCCTCGCTTGTTTTTTCGTAGCGAATGGTAACTATGATAATTTTCAAATTTAATCATGTCTTCGGTCGAGTCATCTAGCCAGCTTTCGGTGAAGCTAATCACATCTAAGGTATACTTAAGTTCAGTAATAGTGCATTGTATCTCTTCCAATTTTGGATAGAGTGACCTACAGTTCCAACACAGTAGCGAAAAATCCTGCCGGGTTATTCGTATAGATTCGTTGAATTTTGATATATTAGTATATCTGCAGTTTTCAGAGTCGTTTAGGTTTGGAAATATTCTGTTCAAATGATTGAGATCCGGGTCGATTTCATCTAATATATCAGCGTGATCAGTCATTCAAAATTAGTAAACAGTGGGCAGTAAGTACTATTGTATAACTTAAAACGAAATACAGAGTCAAGATTAAAAGGATATTTCTATCTAAAAACTAGCTTAGAAAGTATAGAAAAGAGTAAGAAATCTAGCGTGATTTCGTGAGTACACTCAATACTCAGCCAAGAGCGATTAATATTGGAGTTCAACATACAAAATTGATGCGTACAAATTGCTGAAGGCGTTGTTACAAAGTTCACATACAACAGGTAATAAGTTTAAAAAAAAATAAAAACATTAACTGGTGCATTCGATTGTCCTATTGCAATTTCTTTTGTTCCGTACGTAAGCCATTAACCATGCAGCCATGGATGCGTTACCTGTGGGTACAGCATCAGAGCTGCCACCGCCAAGGTGACGGTATTTCGCAGACGCATCTTGAGCCCAGCCTGCGTACCTCCGAACTGCCTATGGGAACTGGTCAGATGAAGAAATAAAAAATTAAACTTCATAAGATTCTGGACCAAAGCTTGAATGTGGGTTCGTTAACGAAATGTACTCTGAATAAGGAATATCTAAGTGATATCTTCGTCTGTCTGTCCTCTGTCACTCAGTTAAAATATGAGGTTAGGTCCGTAGCACTGATGCACGCATCAACTAGTATCTGCTTGAGCAAGAGCACCCTAGTGAAATCTGTACACCTTGCGTCTTGTATTTGTAGCCTTTGCTGAAAAGAAAAGCACTTGCTGTATCGCATTACTGTTAGGTGGCCGAGTGTATATATATATGAGGACATAGTTTGAATAGTGTGCACTTGAGTGACGCTGACGCCTTTACCAGCGCTGGTGCATTGTTTCTTGACTAAAATGTATTGCCAACAGCAGCACAGGTGAAAAGAAAGTCTTTTCAGTCGTACGTAGTTACTCTTTTGAGCTAAGACACACAAATCAAAATATAAAAGACTCTATCATCGTCAGAGGAGCCAAAAAGCTTTTCAAGACTGACGTGTTTAGCATATTGATGGCTTTTCTTTTTTAGCAGACGATATTTTCCGGGTTAGGGTGTTGGACATACATCATTGCTGCTGTATGTATGTAGGTCTCACTGAGTTACATCCGCATGTTAGAGTATGTGCGTCTCTCAACATGATCCCATTTTGTTATTTATACATTTACTAGTCCACTCCCCTTTATTTGAAATAAAAAAGGCGAAATAAAAGAAAGACGTAAGAAATAAACAAATTCAATCTCTCGAGAGTCGATGAGGCAAAGTGAACACGGCCCGTCAAAATTGCAATACAACGTTCGACAAATCACATGACACACGCTCCGATTTCCTAAGCATTCACATGATATTTATTCTTTCCCGAATCTGATGGATTAATACACTAGAAACTATGGAGTTGATGAAACTTGTTTCACAGATACGCTCATCACACACTGCAGGCTGGCTTCGGACAGACAGACAGACGGACGCGGCTCTTATTATAGTATAGATTTACAGTCTTCGATGCTGCCTGAACTCTCATCAAGTGTCCGGACCGACCATTCAGTTTTGAAGTCGTGGAACGCTAACTGTAGCCGTTTGAAAAATGAATAATGACTTGCACCTGCAGTTTACTCTTATCTCATTTGCATTCAGCAAGCCGCAGTGTAAGTCGATTCATAAATATGTGCTTTGCAGAACTCATAGAGACCTAAAAACTGCTTGACACCCGAACATAATGGATTGGAAATTATGTGGAGCAAGTAAGGTTTGTCTACGTAAAGCGACCTCGATAGTTGCGTGTATATATTGATGTTAAAAATCTTTTACATGAAAAATTCATATTCCTATGGGTAAAACTTCCAACGACGGTTGGAAAATTTTGATGAGTTTAAATAGGTGTTTTTTTCAACGCATTAACGTACTGTTTCCAACGGTTAAAGTTGTTGAACTTTTTACAACTTTTCTGAATGGAAAGGAAGATTGGAATAGTTGTGAGTGTTAATTCATGTTCATGACGTATTATGAGATAGCGAGTTATGCGTGTGTAGAATTATTTGATGAGTGTGTACATTAATATGATGAGTGTATACAATAATTTTATGAGTATGTATATTAATTTGATGAGTGTGTACACTAATTTGATGAGTGTGTATATTTATTTTATGAGTGTGTACATTAATTTAATGTGTCTGTACATTAATTTAATGTGTGTGTACATTAATTTAAATGAGTGTGTACAATAATTTGATGAAAATCTGCCCTTGATAGCTTTTGTAGCGTAGACCCTCAGAGGTATTCTCCAGTATTGTTTAAAGTATATATAACCCATCAGTCATGTTGCATTTGATTAAAATATAAATGAAATAGGTTCACTGTTGATAAAAATAAAAATAAAACAGTTTCACTGTGTCTCTTATTGACGTACTAACTGACTCTTGACACGGCTATCGTATACCTTGTATGGTCTGTGTATTAAATAAGGACCTATAAATTAAGAAATGTTACAAAACAAAAATGTTGCAGTACTTTTCAAATGTCAACTTTCTTGGGAATAAGGTATTTTTTTGTTTTTTTCTGTGCTTATACAGCAGCATTGTATGGGCAGGTCAAAATAGGGGACCATTTTTTAGGCCCTCATTTGCAGACCAATTATGCTAAAAAGTGTTCGACCGATTTACCTTAATTTCCATTAAGTGTTTAACCAAATGTTATTGCTAACATTTTTCCAAATAAAAATATGTCTTACTGATATAGTATTTAAATGATAATTAGAGAACAAACGTGAAATTTCCGAAATGAATATTTTTTCTAATTTACGCTTCCTAAACAAATAAATTGTTATCTATACTCTATACGATAAATGCTAGTTAATAAAAATGAATTTGATACGACAAAAACTTTTCGTCATTAACTCAACACGTTAATTAAGATGCAGTTCAGTATCGACAAAAGTAGTGCTATATCGACAAAAGTAGTGCAATTTTTGCACTGCAGTAGTGCAAAAGTAGTGCAATATCGTCAGAAGTAGTGCAATATCGACAAAAGTAGTGCAATATCGACAAAAGTAGTGCAATATCGACAAAAGTAGTGCACTATCGACAAAAGTAGTGCAATATCGACAAAAGTAGTGCAATATCGACAAAAGTAGTGCTATATCGACAAAAGTAGTGCAATATCGACAAAAGTAGTGCAATATCGACAAAAGTAGTGCAATATCGACAAAAGTAGTGCACTATCGACAAAAGTAGTGCAATATCGACAAAAGTAGTGCAATATCGACAAAAGTAGTGCTATATCGACAAAAGTAGTGCAATATCGACAAAAGTAGTGCAATATCGACAAAATTAGTGCTATATCGACAAAAGTAGTGCAATATCGACAAAAGTAGTGCACTATCGACAAAAGTAGTGCAATATCGATAAAGGTAGTGCAATATGGACAAAAGTAGTGCAATATCGACAAAAGTAGTGCAGTATCGACAAGAATAGTTCAGTTTCGACAATAATAATTCAGTTTTGACAAAGATACTCTAGCATCGGAACTCGTACACTGAATACTTTTGTCGTTATTGAATTACTTTTGTCGATAATAAACTACTTTTGTCAACACTCAACTATTTATGTCAACACTGAATAGTACAAAGTACAACTATTTTTGTCACAGTACATAAGACGCACAAAACTATACAGACTTTTATGTGCATAATTCTGCACGTAAAAAGAAGCGCAAACACTCAAAATATTGACTTGTGCAAATTGTTGACGGGAAGCGCTCAATGTTTTAATTCTCTTTACACGTGTTTCAACGAAACCAAAATATAACGTTGCTTAATTTTTATGATATTTTCCAATTAATGCAATTTAAATTGAGCTCTGTGTAGTTTTCATTTTACTTTCCAGAGTTTCATGATATAAATGTGAAAAAATACATGTACAATTAAATACATTTTTTCGATAATACTTCTCTTACACGGTTTTGAAAATTCCACTGAAGTTTGGAAGCTCCATTTAATATAGTTCCGTGAGTTTCATACTTCTATGTGTTTTATTGATGTTTAAAAGTATGACAACGTATAATTCTCAAAATGATTTTTTAGAAAGTGACTCGGTATTAATAATGCTTTATTTCACATTTTATTGTTACGTCTGTTATGTTGAGAAAGTATGCAGAAGTAGATTTGTGCGTATATAATATATATATACATATATAAATATATACATATCTAACCATATACTCTTTAATACTTATTTATGCAAGAAATATATTCTAGAGTGTTCGATATAAAAAACAGGGTGATGTATCTCATACATCAACTTTATTGGCAATAAACTTTCTTTCTTTTATTTATTTCTTTATCCTAGTTTCCGCTCATGCACATATTTGAGATAACTCAAAGGCCAAATATTTATTCAAAGAAATCAGTCGAATCCGTTCCAGTTCTTTTCTCTTCATTCTTCAAATTCCAAAAATACCCATGCGTCATACCTTTTCCGTATTCTTTTCTGTACTAAAAATAGCAGTATACATAATTTCTTCAATAAAAATCCGTGCAAACCTGGCTATACTGTCTAATATCAAATTATATATTCCAAGAACGGCCTATATGCTCATACAATATATGATACACGCGCCCTTCAAAATATTCGGTGCTGCCGTAAACAGAAAACGATAATTTCTTCCGAGAATAGCCGGCCAAGACGCGGGAGTAAACACCATAGAGTTTCGTCTCTTTGCGGCGGTCAGTTGCCTCAGTGACCGGTTTGGCGCGTGACCAACGTTCAGTGCCTCTCCAGCAGTACGACGTGGAAGGTCAGTGCTCCGTTTCTGCAAGCTTTTTCGCTATGATTCGTTTTAATGTAAATTTCCTATGTATATGGTGGTGTATGCAAAGACGTTCATTTTTCAACAGCTCTGAGCAAATATCTGGGAAAGGCCACCTTTATTTGAAAATTATTGCAACAACAGCGCATACCTGCCATAAAAAATGCATAAAAGACATCTTAATTATCCTTCAGCTCTTTCATGTCGTAAATTTAGCCTGATGACGTAATATGGTCATCGATGGCGTAACGCAAGGGCCCCTCCAATGTAGGTAAATTAAATGGGAGCTCAATACGCTAACTCGACCCTGACCTTGTGTTGGGCGCGCTCTGCCCTGCATGTTACGCGTGTGTTTTCTTTTGTTTATTCGTCTTTCTATTTCGACCCTGCGGCTTTGTGCTTCTGAGCATTTATAGCGTTCAAAATTTTGATAATTTATTCCATTTTAAATAAATTCAATTAAATTTCATTCGAATTACACATATTCCATTTAGAACTCTTTTGTTTATTTGTGTATTTCGGCCCCGCTGCTTTGTGCTTCTAAGCATTTATAGTGTTGAGAATGTTGATAATTTATTTTTTACAAGTGTTCATGACGAAGCATAATTTTTAAATTGATGTAGAAAAGGTGATTCAGTCTGAAAAAGGCGATGTTTGACTTTTTTCATGTTTCATCTGGTTTATTGAGAAAAAGCAGTATTTTATACATAAACAGGATGTAGATAGTCTCAGCAGTACTTTATACATATTTAAACATGTGCTTTTGAATACATTATTTTGTGGCACAAATAATTCCTTAATTTATAAATAAATTTCAAGCTATATGATGATAGATGTTTTTGCCAATATTTCCAAGAAATTTTAGGTGTGATTTCATACTTTAGACGCCGGTCTTTTGCCTCTGGAAAATATGAAGAGAACGCAAAAAATCCGTTAACATTCGACGGAATAAGGCAGTTTGACGTTTAACTTTTTAAACAAGCTGCTAGTTGAAATTATCCATTCGGGAAAGCTTGAAATAGAGCTGAAACTTTGTACTGAGTGAAAGCGCCATCTCCGTCCTCGATTCTTATAATGGAATGAAATAAAATCAAAATACAGTTACAAATTCTGAACTTCAAATGAAATGCGCCAAGCCAACTTTGGTAAATATCATCTATCCTTAAATTAGCTGAAGACCTTCCAAGAGGTTTGGGTATGTTCGTATACGTTCGTGGCTATGAGTTATTTTTATGATTAATGACAATTACCAGGGTTAATTTGGCGCATTCCATATGAATTCCAAGATCTAGATTCCTGTTTTATTTGGATCCCATATTTATAAGGATCCCATTTTGATTTGGATCCCATTTTGATATGGATCCCATTTTGATTTGGATCCCATTTCGATTAGAATCCCATTTCGATGAGAATCCCATTTCGATTAGAATCTCATTTCGATTAGAATCCCATTTCGATTAGAATCTCATTTCGATTAGAATCCCATTTCGATTAGAATCCCATTTCGATTAGAATCTCATTTCGATTAGAATCTCATTTCGATTAGAATCCCATTTCGCTTAGAATCTCAGTTCGATTAGAATCCCATTTCGATTAGAATCCCATTTCGATTAGAATCTCATTTCGATTAGAATCCGATTTCGATTAGAATCTCATTTCGATTAGAATCCCAATTCGATTAGAATCCCATTTCGATTAGAATCCCATTTCGATTAGAATCCGATTTCGATTAGAATCTCATTTCGATTAGAATCCCATTTCGATTAGAATCCCATTTCGATTAGTATCCCATTTCGATTAGAATCCCATTTCGATTAGAATCCCATTTCGATTAGAATCTCATTTCTATTAGAATCCCATTTCGATTAGAATCCCATTTCGATTAGAATCCCATTTCGATTAGAATCCCATTTCGATTAAAATCCCATTTCGATTAAAATCCCATTTTGATTTGGACTCCATCCCACACACACAACACAACCTGCTTCAGGTTTGGCTCGAAATTCGCAGAAAAAAATGACCCTCGCGAGAAATCTCACCACACGCGCCAGCATTCGGCCTCACGTGCACGTCGTGTTGGTGAAGGCGATCGATTTGAGTGCAGAAAGAGACCCGGGCGATAATAAAGTCTTTGTCTCGCCCGGCTTTGATCACGCTGCGGCTTTGCTCTTTCTGAACTTTTCTGGAATGTTGGAGGATGCAGCAGTGTCGCTGATTAATATGTTAACGTTGGCGAAAATGTTGATGGGAGATGTTCAGTGTTTTGATTCTCTTTAAATGTGTTTGAACGGAACAAAAATACAATATGCTAAATTTTCATTAAGCTTTCCTATAGAAACAATTTAAGTTTAGCCTTGTGTAACTCGTGCACTTTGATACCGTATGGTGACAGGCGAATGGAAGGAGACCGTGCTGAATTAATTGTAATTGTTGTGGTAATGATCTAAAGACTTAGATTTCCTTAGGCGACAAACGTGTTAATGGAGACCAAGCTGAATTAGTTATAATATTGTTGTGGTAATAATCTAAAAACTTAAATCTTCTAAGGTGATGGGCGAGTTGAAAGAGACTATGCTGAATTGATTGCAGTTTGTGGTAATGATGCTAAGACTTAGGTCTTTAAATCATTATGCTGAATCAGTGTAGTTCTTGTGGTAATAATCTAAAGACTGTCACACCCGAGAAAACTTCACTAAAGCCAGAAAATATTATTCTGGGTGGAATCTGAGCAGCTTTAATGCAGTTCGAGGAAAATAAAAGATACAGGAAGCGAATAAAACGATTCAGTGAAAAAAGACGGATTTCTTGCAATGTGAAGTAAAGGCATTTGGCTTTTCTCGGTGTTGTCTTGTGGGGGAGGATGATGTTGGTGTCTCCCCTAGGAGGAGAAGAATCGTGTTTATTGGAAGGTTCATCATCCTCCCACCTTCTCCGGGAGGTTAATGTCGATGGGAGGATAATGTTGGCGTGTGCGTTTAAACCTGCATCGACGCAAAGTATTCCTGGAGAGTTACCGATCCCTTCACCGTCCACGTAGATTTCAAAATCAATTCTCATAAACATCGTTTATTTGTCCGCGCACACTTTAATTTTTATCGCAGTTTGTACTCATATTTAGTTTGAAGTTCACTGCCGAGTGGCAGTTTTTCCCTCATTGTGAGGGTGATATGCCGATGTCAGAGCCAGTTTATAACGACGGTGCTTGTAGTGACGACAGAAAAACATGTCAGGTCTCGACCTGAAATGGTGTCTCAATCTCAAGTGGTGACTTGACCTGAAATGGTGAGTCTCGACCTCAAATGGTGACAAAGGACTTTAGTGAACTTGAACACTTCCACGTAGTTACGAATCATGGCGCACATGAGACATTACAGTACACATATGATGATAGGTATACAAGAATCGATCAGAAATGGAGGTGACACGGTAGAAGGTTAAGCTGATGACCACGAGAGGCGTAGAGAAAAAAAATGGCAGCCCTTCTTTTTTGAAAGTACTGAAAGACTTTGTGGTGAAGAAACCTGAGAAGCAGCTTCAGTTGAAGGGGGAGGATATACAAAAGAATTAACAAAAACTAATACTGTGACAAATATCGTGATGATCAAACTTTTCTTAGCACTTTGACTGCGTCAGGTAAAACTGAAGTTTAATATTCAACTCTAATTTAAAGTAAATTGTAGGATAGAACGCTTTTTTAAAATAGCAAACATTAACTGTATCGTGCCTTCATTTAGCCTTGATTAAGTATTTATGGAAACTGAGTTTGTGACTACTGGTCGGTCAGCAACATTATGTAAACTCCCGGTGTGCCCACCGGTGGCTCACGTTGCAGTCAAATGTTAAGGTGATGTTTGTAAATAGAAGTGCGAGAGAGATAGAGTGGTCGGGAAGGCAGTGGAAAATGAAAACAGTCGGGAAGGCGGTGGGAAGCAGTTTACAAAACCGTTAACGGACAACGTTGTTGCCTTCTGAACAAAATATGAAGAAAACTATCGTTCCCATCATGGGGTGTCTTTTCAACAGAACGCGAAGTACAAAAATAACAGTTTATGATTTCGAGTATCATCTTCCAAAGACTTCAGAAGTCCGTATGCACGGGACTAATCCAAATTACATTTGTCTTCGGCATTCAAAGCCGTTCCATTCCATTCTATGTTCTTAAACAATGTTATTCTCGTCATTCGAAGTGTAAGTACATTATTTGAGCCACCCTATAGATTCGTAGTTAGCAAGCGAAGACCTGCCTTCTTGTTGGTCGATCGTCTTTTGCCGTATAATAGTTTTTTCACGTCCGTACAGTCAATTCCTTTGTTTGGTAATAACGCCTTAGTGTTCTACTGCATAATTTGGATGAGTGCGTAAGGCAACGCTCTCTTGTTCACCGCCAAAATTCAACTAAGATTCTAGGCTGGTTTCTTCAGGTGTGCTTGTTTGCAGTGAAGAAAAAATTGACAATCGTTCACGGGTTGAAGGTTCCCACGTTCGCTCTGCTGATCTATTGAGCTTCGAACCTTGAATGGATTGCATTATATTCATATTCAATATTTTCAATTTAATGTTTGATATTTAATACTTAGTATTTAATATTTGATATTAAAAATTAAGTCAATTTATAATATTAAATATTCAATATTGTATATTAACGATTCTAAATCTTATACTTGTTATTTAATAGTCAATATTTATGATTGTATATTTAATGTCTAATGTTCGACACTTATTT
Organism: Morinoia aosen; assembly: GCA_030386875.1. Taxonomy (NCBI): domain Eukaryota; kingdom Metazoa; phylum Arthropoda; class Malacostraca; order Amphipoda; family Talitridae; genus Morinoia; species Morinoia aosen. The sequence continues at coordinate 6,863,051 of CM059573.1, forward strand.
TTTAACATCAGATTTAAGCTCAGTGCAGACAGAATTTCATCTTGTTATCTCAAAATGAGAAAACTATATGCAGAAATTTTCCAAAATATGCAAGAGAAATATTCCATGTAATCTACCGTTAACCATAAGTTTTTGTAAGAAGGCCCAGCACATGATGTTAATAGTTCATGAATTTTGCTTCGTACACAGAACACAAATGATGTGGGTAACACGTACATGCTTAACTCAACGCCTAGTTAACAGTTAAGGATCTTTATGTTAAGACATTTTAAAACCCACTGTTAAGCATTTCACGCATTAACTTTTTTGGGAATAAACTGTTTTCTTACTTTCTTTCATTCTCCTTCTAAAGCGTCATTTTGTAAAACCGACTGCATGCACTGCTTACCTGCTTAACCCACAAAATTTAATGCCTTTGACATCAGAAGCCATCTCCACCAACGTGACGATGAGATTACACTTTTTATTTCAAGCTATACCACAAAATTGAATACCTTCTAAATCAAAAACCATCTTCACCGACGTGACGATGAGAGCTTGACCCCAAAAATTCAACAGCCCTTGCATCAAAAACTATCTCTTAGCTTTTTAATTCCATACACGATGAAGTAACACCCTATGTATCGAAAACCATCCCCACCAATGTGACTACGGCATCGAGAGCTTTAACTCACAAAATTCAACATCTTTGCACCGAAAACCATCTCATGCAAGGTGACGTTAAGAGCCTTTAATTCCCTGGCAAACAGAGACGATGGCAGAGGAGGAAGACACTTGCACGTTCTGGTCGTCGCGGTGGACGGAGGACCCGTCGTGGCACCTGGACGAGGTGAACCCGCACCTCAAGCGCCACCTGTCGCACCTGGCGCCCCCGCCTGGCAGGTGCAGGATCTTCGTGCCCCTCTGTGGCAAGAGCCTCGACCTCAAATGGTGAGTCTCGATCTCAAATGGTGAGTCTCGACCTCAAATGGGGAGTCTCGATCTCAAATGGTGAGTCTCGACCTCAAATGGTGAGTCTCAATCTCAAATGGTGAGTCTCGACCTCAAATGGTGAGTCTCGACCTGAAACGGTGAGTCTCGACCTCAAATGGTGAGTCTCGACCTGAAATGGTGAGAAAGGGCCTGAGGTCTACTCGGCCTCAAGCGCTATCTCGTTTGAATGCCTTTTAATGAACTTGAACATTTTAGTTACGGATTCTGACGCATATGATATATCACAGCACACATAAGGTGCCGAGCTGAAATCAATCGGAAATGAAGGCGGCGCTTTAAATCCTCTGCTATAATTATTATTATAGCTAATTATCATAATCATTATTTGCTTTAATTTGCTCATTCGCTGTATTTCTTCATGATTCTCTATCCCTGTGCACCACTGTCAGACCCAATCACGAAAGTCAAAAGCTTCGACCTCTCAAACTTTAACAATCCTTGTCCCCGTACTGCCCCGGACCAATTTCTTTACAAAGATTCTGAATTCCCATTCCTAATTTTGTGGAAACTTTAATGTCCTCGAGTCTTTTGATGCACCCCAAGCTCTGCTGTGTAAGTTGTAGGTCTGCGTGTATGCAGAACACTTGACCTCAGATGGCGAGTACTTCACTGCAATCCTTTATAATTTTGCAGCCATCAGCTGCAGTGAAATATGCCTGCTCGGTTTGGCGCAGGCTCCTTGCTTTTAAATTACCTTCTCTGTTATAACTCTCATCATTACCTTCTCTATCATAACTCTCATCATTACCTGCCCATGACAAAACGAATGAAAATCACCGACCATTGCAGAATGCTCGATACTCGTAATGAATAGAGTTATAATAGAGAAAGTAATGATGAGAATTATACTAGAGAAGGTGATGATGAGAGTTATAATAGAGAAGGTAATGATGAGAGTTATAATGCCTGAAATTCTACATATTTTGGATTTAGTTCATTCCAACACAAAATTAACTGTCAATTAACTGACAGTTCTGTTCCTTTCAGCTCAGCAGATTAAAATTCTTTACAATTTCAGATGTGATTTTTGGGACGCTACAGAAAATGCTTGAAATTCTATAAATTTTGAATTTAGTTCATTCCAACACAACAGAATACCTTGAAAAAAATTTCAGATTTCAGACCTAACTTTAATCCCTAAAATTCCTCTTTCAAAACGTTCTATCCTCCATCAATACCAGCCCGAGTGAACAAGCCGCGTAACTGACGTGAAATACCCGCGTTCACGGTCCTGTCAGAAGATGATGTAATTTACCAGCCCCGCAATTGGGCATTGATTTAGCACTCAGGAATGTGGTCTGGCACATAATCCTAGAGTGCCCGTGACCGGAGGTCACGAGGCTGTGCTTCGTTCAGTAGGTGCATTGTCAAATAGTTTACATGTAAGTTATGCAGCGTAAATACTTTCTAAGAAGTCTTGACGGGAGGTTTATACGTATGTAGCGTAACTACTTTCTAGGTAGACATTTCACTAATTAAAAAGCCAGATTTCGTAATGGTATGTAGTTCAACGCAAATAAACATAGCGGAATTTGCATCATAATTCAGGAAAAACATAAATGCTTCCCATATTTCTCTACACAATAGTTAAGGGCCGCAACCTGCAGTATTATAGAAGGCCATCTAATATCTATACAAAGGAACATCGCGTAATGTATTTCACCATTAAATGAGAAAATGCATTTGCACCCTTACGTTCCGTAAATTATTGAAAAATCATACAGAATTAAGATATTTGACCCAATTTATTTAAGATATTTGGCCCTACAGCATGCAAAGTTTATTTCCCTCCAAGCCAAGATTTCTTCCAAGATGTTATCGAGAAATTCTTCGTTCGGTGACGGTCGTTTTGATGAACTGTAGACCGGGTCACTGTTTCCAGCCTGCCTGATGTGCACCTTAACGGGATTTACATCCTGCACGTGATGTAAACCTGCACGTGATGTAAACCTGCACGTGATGTAAACCTTCACGTGATGTACACCTGCACGTGATGTACACCTGCACGTGATGCGTACAATAACACAGGAAATATTTCCTGCTTCTACTTATGATTTAGATCTACCTTTGTTTTTCCATTGCACTGCACTCGCATGTGGCCTTTACGTGCATGTGCCTACGTGCACATGACCTTCACGTGCACGTGCCCACGTGCAGAGGACAAAAGTTCCGTATTTCTCGCGTGCTGCGACAGAATCAATACCACGAACTTGAGGGCCCAGAGCTGCGCGCCGTAAACACGTCCCGTAGGCCTTGTAATAAATTCGGAGTCCTGACGTAAGGCTGCAGTGTCCGAAGGAGCGACTTTCGTGGCATGCTGCTTGCGCTCTTGTTCAATCCAGTCAATTCTGAGTCGTTATACGAGGCCTGTCGAAAAAGTATCCGACCTTTGGCCAGAAAAAATACTTCAACAACCTGACGGGGTTGGGACCCTAATCCCCTTCAAAGTAGGCTCCTTGTGCTTCCACACACTTAGCCCACCGATCCTTCCACTGCCGGAAACACCTCTGGAAGTCTTCTTTTGGAATGGTGTTCAGCTCTGTCGTCGCGTTCCGCATTATCTCTTCTCTACTCTCAAAACGGGATCCTTTCAGTGGTGTCTTCAATTTTGGAAACAACCAGAAGTCGCAAGGAGCCAGGTCTGGAGAGTAGGGAGGTTGGCGAACGGTCGTAATTCCATGTTTGGCCAAGAAATTGCGGATCAAATGGGATGAATGTGCGGGCGCGTTGTCGTGATGCAAGTGCCAGTTGTTCGCAGTCCACATGTCTGGTCTTTTGCGCCGAACTGCATCACGAAGTCGCCGGAGAACATCCTGATAGTACTCCTTTGTCACTGTTTGTCCTTCCGGTGCGTATTCGTGATGCACAATTCCACGGACATCAAAGAAAACAGTCAGCATCGAAGGAGTCAAACAGGCAATGCGACGATGGAGCTGAACACCATTCTAAAAAAAAACTACCAGAGGTGTTTCCAGCAGTGGAAGGATCGGTGGGCTAAGTGTGTGCAAGCACAAGGGGCATACTTTGAAGGGGATTAGGGTCCCAACTCCGACAGGTATTCGAAATATTTTTTCTGGCCAAAGGTCGGATACTTTTTAGACAGGCCTCGTAAGTGATTGTAAGTTAGGGGTCGATGCTGAGTTTAGTTAGGGGTTGATGCTGAGTTGAGTTAGGGGTTGATGCTGAGTTTAGTTAGAGGTTGATGCTTAGTTTAGTTAGGGGTTGATGTTTAGTTAGGGGTTGATGTTTAGTTAGGGGTTGATGTTTAGTTTAGTTAGGGGTTGATGTTTAGTTTAGTTAGGGGTTGATGTTTAGTTTATTTAGGGGTTGTTTTTAGCTTAGATAGGGGTTGTTGTTTAGTTTAGTTAGGGGTAGATGTTTAGTTTAGTTAGGGTTTGATGTTTAGTTTAGTTAGGGGTTGTTGTAAGTTTAGATAGGTGTTGATGTTTAGGTTAGTTAGGGGTTGATGTAGTTTAGTTCAATTAGGGGTTTGGGTTTAGCGTAGTTTAGTTAAGGGTTGATGTTTATTAAAGGTTTGATGTTTTATTTTCCATTTAGTTCAACTCCGTTTGGATCTCTTGTGTTTACTCAACGTACTTTTTGGCACACGACCGCAGTTGTGCGTTTGAATGAGACGTGGCTCATGATCAACGGTTACAGTTCAATTAACACTATCCTTGATGACTTAATTAACACGATCCTTGATTACTTAATTAACACGATCCTTAATTACTTAATTAACACGATCCTTGATGACTTAATTAAGACGATCCTTGATTATTCAATTAACACAATCCTTGATTACTTAACACGATCTTTGATTATTTGATGAACGTGACTTTTGATTAATCAATGAACACGATCCTTGATACTTCAATAAATACGATCCTTGATAGCATAATTAGTACAATCCTTGATTATTCAACTACCACGATCCTATATTATTTAATTATCACAATTCTGGATTATTCAATGAACACGATCTTTTATTCTTCATTTACCACAATCCGTAATTCTTCATTTAGCACGACTCTTGATTTAACCCTGGACTCACCGGGACTAATTTAGACCCGTATAAGTCGATGACACACAATCCAAAGTTCCATTGTTGCGTTTCGGGATTCGGCCAGCGTGAGGATGCGGACGAATTTTCATCAGTCCGGGTCCGCCATTCACGTCACGGAAAGCCAGAGCCTGAGATTGTGTCGCGTTAAATATTGAGATTGTGTCGCGCTAAATATTGAGATTGTGAAGCATTCATGTAAAAACTATAATTTTGTTGTGCGATCATCCATTTATATTTAAATAAAATGCTTGTTAACTAATGGCCGTTATGTTAAAATTGTTGAATCAGTAATACAAAACTTATAATCTTCTTGGTCCTCATGCTTATATGTATATATGTATTTGTGTGTGTGTGTATGTGTGTGTGTGTGAGTGTGTGTATGGATATACACACACATGCATACGTATATGTACATATGTGTGCATATGGATATATATTTATATATATTTTTTTTCATGCTTTCTTAAAACGACACTTGTGAACATTGACCGAAACAAGCGATTTCATATATTATTTCCTGGCGTCAAGAATTGCGAAGTTTTATGTCATGTACATGTAAACTGTCAAAAGTGTTTTCACCCCACAATGAAAATGCATCGTCCATGAAATTGTGTTATCTCTTATAATTATCATTACATGTATTATCAAATGTAGATTAGGCTAGATTAGGAGTTCATTGCCCTCAATCATTTCTTTTCGACTAGTGACACGAGTTTTTCAATACTCGTGTGTGTGTATCATCTAAGTATATTAATTTTAAGATATTTAAAAACCAACGATTGTAATATTGTACAATCTCTATTGGAAATAAACTGTTTTTCTTTTTCTTTCTTTCTTTCTTTCTTTCTAAAAATTGAGATTATGTTGAGCTAAAAATTAAGATTGTGTTGAGGCTGTGTTGCGCTAAAATTTCCATCATTCCGGGTCCTCCATTCATGTCACGGAAGGCCGGACCCTGAGATTGTGTCGCGCTAAAAATAGCAAAACTTTGCATCCCACACAATGGACACATCGACCGCTCTTGCAAGGCGACCTTGCGCGTCCTTTCACGGCGTCGCGTGAGGAAGACGAAGAAAGCGCGACGTCTTTTAATTGAGGTCCTGAAATTGTTTGTCAAAATGCGCCGTCTTTTGATTGCGATCCTGAAATTTTACGATAGGGGCCGAAATATTTGGTGAATTCCTCGGTAGGTGTGAAAACTTTAATGCGATAGTTTGTTGAAATATAGGCTCGTGAGAATGTGCGTTCCATAATTTTGCTTGAAAATCGGTGGGGTGAAGGCAGCAATACGCGGTAGGCTGCACCACAACGATAACCCTAAAATTTTATTTTACGCATGTTTATGGTTAAAATTTCTCTATGAATATTTTTTGCTGGTTCTGTACATTCACTATCATGTTGCCTATCTATTACTTATTGAGAAATGATTATTGCTGTCTCCCTATCACTCACTAGAAAATCCTTATTACTGTCTTCCTAATACATATTAAAAATTGAACGATGCAGACCTTGACATTCGGCTCGGGCTGCAATGAGCACGAACGGCAGCCAGACTATCACACTTCCATCATTAACACGTGACATGGAACTGTGATAACGGTGCGAACACGACAAAACTGTAAACGCAGCCGCACGTGTAGTTGTGAACATGGATGTAACTTCAGAGGCAACAAGTGGGAAAATTGCAACGGTAGTTATAGTAAATTGCAGAGGTAGTTAGAATAAATTGCAGAAGAAGTTAATTGCAGAAGTAGTTAGAGAGTAAATTGTAGAAGTATTTAGAGAGTAAATTGTAGAAGAAGTTAGAGAGTAAATTGCAGAAGTAGTTAGAGAGTAAATTGCAGAAGTAGTTAGAGAGTAAATTGCAGAAGTAGTTGGAGAGAAAATTGTAGAAGTATTTAGAGAGTAAATTTTAGAAGTAGTTAGAGAGTAAATTGCAGAAGTATTTAGAGAGTAAATTGTAGAAGTAGTTAGAGAGTAAATTGCAGAAGTATTTAGAGAGTAAATTGCAGAAGTAGTTAGAGAGTAAATTGTAGAAGTAGTTAGAGAGTAAATTGCAGAAGTAGTTAGAGAGTAAATTGCAGAAGTAGTTAGAGAGTAAATTGCAGAAGTAGTTAGAGAGTAAATTGCAGAAGTAGTTAGAGAGTAAATTGCAGAAGTAGTTGGAGAGTAAATTGCAGAAGTAGTTAGAGAGTAAATTGCAGAAGTAGTTAGAGAGTAAATTGCAGAAGTAGTTAGAGAGTAAATTGCAGAAGTAGTTAGAGAGTAAATTGCAGAAGTAGTTAGAGAGTAAATTGCAGAAGTAGTTAGAGAGTAAATTGTAGAAGTAGTTAGAGAGTAAATTGCAGAAGTAGTTAGAGAGTAAATTGCAGAAGTAGTTAGAGAGTGAATTGCAGAAGTAGTTAGAGAGTAAATTGCAGAAGTAGTTAGAGAGTAAATTGCAGAAGTAGTTAGAGAGTAAATTGCAGAAGTAGTTAGAGAGTAAATTGCAGAAGTAGTTAGAGAGTAAATTGCATATGTAGTTAGAGAGTAAATTGCAGAGGTAGTTAGAGAGTAAATTGCATATGTAGTTAGAGAGTAAATTGCAGAGGTAGTTAGAGAGTGAATTGCACAAATAGTTAGAGAGCAAATTGCAAAATTTGTTGGAGAGTAAATTGCTGAAGTAATAGCTGAAGTAACTGTCAAGGGTATTGGATAGGTAACAAACTGCATGTATGGGTGACTGTAAGAGTCTCTAGATGGGTAACTGTAGGGGTAATTGCACGTGCCATTTCAGGTTATACTGCAAGGGTAATTACAGAGAGAACTGCAGGGGTAATAGCTTAAGTAACCCCTAAGGTAACCCCTGAGGTAACCCCTGAGGTAACCCCTGAGGTAACCCCTGAGGTAACCGCTGAGGTAACCCCTGAGGTAACCCTCGAGGCGAACGGCGGCCATCGATCGTCCGCTATCGCGTGCGGCGGTGACCGCCGGCGGCCTTGTATTGTCCGCCACGGCCATGGGAGCGTCCATCTGCCGCTTGTGTGACCTTGTTTGAGTTGGCCACTTCGTGTGTGCGTGTGCGTGCGTGTTTTTGTGCAGTTAAACTACGGTGCCTTTGTAAAATCTGCGATTTTTATGAGGGCATGTATAGTTTACGATAAATATGTGTGCGTGCGTGTGTATGTGTGTGTGTGGGTGTGTAGTCCACGATGAATGTGTGCAGCAGACCGCGTGTGTTTGGTGTGACTTTCAAAGAGTTATAACATGAGCTCATCAATTTAGGGTTTATTTACTTTTTCATTGACTAATGTTCATGCGCGCGGTTTCACAAAGAACTCGGCTTCATAGGAGGCTATTATTTGGCGGATAGAATTGCAGTTACATTTTCAGTTTTACATTGCAAAACTTTGCACTCTAAAGAAGGCTACGGAAATCCAAAATTGCAGGATTAACTGCTGCACCCTGTACAAGGCTTAGCAGTTAATCCTGCATTTTTAGGCTTTCATAGGCTTTTACTAAAGTTCAAAGTTCTGCAGTGTAAAATTGAAAATGCAACTGCAATTCCATTCTTCAAAAAAATATTCTTTTGGCGTATCTTGGATACGGGGCACTCCTCTCAGGCTGAACTGAATTCTTGAGTATATCATCCACAGAAAAGGAACAGAGGAAAACATTTTTCTTCGAAAATGTGATACGGTATCACAGATACATAATATTTTTCATATTCAAAATCTCCGATTAGATTTTTCGCGGAAACCTAAAGCGGCCCATAGACGATCAATTTAATTGTCAATATTGACTCAGTATATTGATGATTTTTTGCCCATTAAGTCAATTCTTTGACGGTCGTCAATCAAGCCCACAGACGATCAATTAAATTGTCAATACTCATTATTGACAATTATATTGACAATAAAATTGATCGTCTATTGGCCGCTTAAGGGGGTCCTCCGGGGCCCCTTTTCTCTCCGATGGTCATTTTTCATTTTATTGTTGGAAAAGAACCCTTAGGTGGTGGACTATTCGGTACTAAAATTTTATGGCGCTACGGATAATAGATCCCCCCCCCCAGGGGGGGGGGGGGAAGGGGACCAAAATCCTAAATTTTCGAGCCCATTTCGACCCCATATAAAAAGAAAACAAAAAAGAAATGGAAAATTTGCGAATGTACTTTTGTTAGATATGTTTCAAGGATTCTAAAACTGTCTCTGTTATTGTTCTAGCATAAAAACTCAATGAGTTCTATTCTTTCGAAATATCAATACCAATGGACTAAAAACCAATATGTCAATTTTTTTCAAAAACTAAGACCTGAATCAAAAAATTGTATAGAGGAAATTGTGTTTCTTTTCAAAAGTTACATATAATAGTCAAATTTCATAAGAATCAAACAGAAAAAAAAAGTTTCATAATTTTTATGAAATAAGTTAAAATTTTTTTAATTTTTTCCTTTTTTGTAAATTACAATTCACAGTTTGAATATGATGGTATGCATGGAGATTATCGAAATAAAAATGAAAACAGCATTCAATTACCTAAATTTTCCATTATATCACACTAAAACAAAAAATTTAGTTTTTGGCCTATACCGTAAAGTTACTTACTTTCAAAATTCAAAAGAATAGAAGTCATTGAGTTTTTATGCTAGGAAGTAAACAAAGACAGTTTTGGAATCCTTGGAACATTTCTAACAAAGTTATATTCCCTTTTTTCCATTTTTACATTTCATTTTTTTATAATGGTTCAAATCCAAAAATTTCGTTTTTTTTATTTATTGGGTAATTTTCGCATATAAAAAAATTAAAACAAAAAAATGCAAAATCCCCGAATATATCTTTGTTAGAAATGTTTCAAGGATTCCAAAACTGTCTTTGAATTTGTTCTAGCATAAAAACTCAATGACTTCTATTCCTTTGAAATATGCATAAAAATGACCCAAAAAACCTATTTTTCAAATTTTCCGGAAAAACTAAGGCCTAAATCAAAAAATTTCAAGTTCAAATATGTTTGTCTTGCAAAACTACATATACTCACCAAGTTTCAGACCAATCGGATCAAAAAAATTTTCATTCCGGAGGACCCCCTTAAGACCAGGGGTTTCCAACTTGGGGTGCGAGACAATATTCCAGAGGGTACAAGAAAAGTCTAGGTAAATAATAGAATATTGGCTTTATGTTGGAATTTTTATTTCAGGGGGTGCGAGGCTCGAATGAAATTTCTTTAGGGGGCGGGGCGAAAAAAAGGCTGGGAACCTCTCTCCTGGAATATAAAATTACTCGAATAGGTTACTTGCGTTCACATGAACTAAATTTAAAATTGACATGAAACTTCTCAGCACACGAGGGGGCGATGACTGACGAACAGCAGTCAGCCCTGACATACATTTCTGCTTGTCGATGATCGATCAATGCCATTTGTTTCTCTTAACTGAACAGACTTGCCGCTGAGGTGTGAGCGACTGGAGAAATTCAGCGGGATTTTATGTACCGCCTACAGTGCTTTGGTGACTTGTGTTTGATGGCACGTGGTTACATATAATATTAATTTGTCAACAAAATGTTAATTTATTTATAATAATATAATTTTCGTAAAATAATTCATTCATAATAATGTTAATTTATATAATATAAATTTATGTCTCGATTTCTTTTGCGTATTTACTTGTATTTATCATTAGTTTGTATATGTATTCCGTATCGATTTAAAGTCCTTAACAATTTTCAAATGAAATTCAAGCGCTGAACAATATTCTCTCCTTAATCGAACATTTAGCAAAGCAAAGATAAAAGATGAGTTTCAATAATAGATGTTACTAGCAGATGTCAAGAGTATTAATCGTAATCACTAGCTACACAGTGACTCATACTGATCATGATCAGTAGAGACGGGATCTCTTTTTGTGTTGCAATATGACTCTTCAGAAGCATGGGTCTGTAGTGTATACATATGATCCTTAAGCATGGATTATTTTCGCATGATATAAGGAGCATCGTGTGAGTAATACATGTACTAAAATCAGTGAACAAATTTCACCGATCACATATCATGTATTTATCACTTTCACCGTTGTGCAAAAAGAGCACAGCGCATGTAAAATGTGAGAATATCTGTGAAAACATTTTACTGAACTTGTATAATTCGAATACGCTTTTTTTACGAATCTTATGTCATTTCGTAAGTCTTATTTAGTAGTCTATACAGACAGAGGCTTCAAGTCAAGGCATGATCTCTTATTATGTTTATTATATCAGTACTTTAGCTATCTTCATATCTCCTCGTTTGAATTAGAACGAAGATAATTCTGGAGCAACGATTACGATTACGATTTAGTACGATTTAGTTTGGCATTACTTCGGCTTGAGAGATGTTTCTGGAATAGCAAAAATAAAGTTCTTATTTGCACTTTTTATTCATCAGTTTGTTATTATTTTCCGTGATTGATGTGAGTTCGGAAAGTTTGGTTAGCAGTGAAGTCTCGATGATCGATGGGAAAGTCACTGACCTCTCACACCGACCGATGCTGGGAGTCGCATTCCAATTGGACCTCAGTAGTTGCATTTCAATCGTTTCACGTGGTCGTAGTGGCGCAGCTCGCAGCGTAAGTCTACTTAGACGAAGGGTAATTGCAAAGGTATGCTTATGTTGCTAGTTATGTTACTTATGTTGCTAGTTTCACAGTTACGATCTTGTAAGTTGTTTCAAAATTCGCTCTACTTTGCATAACTTACGTTGCCATCTGAACGGCTACGATCTCGTGAATTATATAAAAATATGCTTCACTTAGAAGAACATTCAAAAATAACTTGCGCTTCCATCTTATAGTTACGATCACGTAAATTATTTCAAAATTTGTTCCTGAAGATTTTCTGAAGGCTCAGTGACTTCCACGAAACATGTGGGGATCATTCATTGAAGCGATCTTCATATTTGCATTACCAAAAATATCGAAGGAACAATCGAAGCCAAAAACTTAAGAAGTCCCTTACTAACCGAAAACATCACACTGCATCAGGAAATTGTGCTCGCCATAGAGCAAGTGGCTAGGGGTTCTGCCGCCGTGCGGGAGACCCGGGATCGATTCTCGGCGCTGGCGGTGGCGATTTTCTCTGTTAGGTATAGGAGAAAAATTCCAAGCACAATACCCCACTCCACCCAGGTGTTTGAAATGGGTACCGGTCTTGACCGGGGGAAAGCGTCATGGCGTCCTGGCGTTAGTTATAAGGCATTTGAAAATCCAATGTACAAGGTGATATGTATCAGGCTTGATTGGAAATAAAGCATCCGTAGATGCCTTCATTATTAAAAAAATGATTACAGCAAATGAAATGAAATTGGAACGTATAGAGCGAACATAACAGAAAAATAAAAACTATTATTGGAAACTTTAACACGTGCTTTACTAATTACTACGGGATGTTAGCGCGTGTTTTATTTATGAATATAAGACGTTAATGCGTGTTTCAATTATTACCATGGGATATTAGCGCGTGTTTTACTTATGAATATAAGACGTTAATGCGTGTTTCAATTATTACCACGGGATATTAGCGCGTGTTTTACTTATGAATACAAGATGTTAATGCGTGTTTTACTTATGAGTATAAGACGTTAACAAGGGTTTTACTTATTAATACACAACGTTACCGTATGTTTTACTCATAAACATCAAAATAGAATAAAATAATTCCACATGTTTTAACCAGTCATTCTTCCTATGAGAACTACCTTTTTTCAGGCTACACAGCAAGGGCCACAGCGTGGTGGGGGTGGAGCTCGTAGAAGACGTCGTCAAAAATTTCTTCGAAGAAAACGTACCAGATTACGTCGTGAAGGACCTCGGATGGGGCATCCTATACACGGTGAGAACTCCATCTTCTGATGTATAAAAATCCCGTCATCCGATGTGTAAGAACCCCATCATGTGATGTGTAAGAACCCCACCATGTGATGTGTAAGAATCCCATCATGTGATGTGTAAGAACCCCACCATGTGATGTGTAAGAACCCCATCATGTGATGTGTAAGAACCCCATCATCTGATGTGTAAGAACCCCATCATGTGATGTGTAAGAACCCCATCATGTGATGTGTAAGAACCCCACCATGTGATGTGTAAGAACCCCATCATCTGATGTGTAAGAACCCCATCATCTGATGTGTAAGAATCCAGTCATCTGATGTGTAAGAACCCCGTCATGCGATGTGGAAGAACCCCATCATGTGATGTGTAAGAACCCCACCATGTGATGTGTAAGAACCCCATCATGTGATGTGTAAGAATCCAGTCATCTGATGTGTAAGAACCCCGTCATGCGATGTGGAAGAACCCCATCATGTGATGTGCACATGTCCCGATGTGTACGTCGAAGTGTTGACGTGTACACGCTCTACTAATGATTGTGTACATAACGATGTAGGTGATCGTACAAAAGATTGATGTACGCAGTCAACTGCGATTGCTGCAAAAGAGGGAAGGCTTTCTATTAGAAGATCTCTCGTTGTGAAAAAATCGTAGACATGAATATTTCAGTGAAAAAATACGTTTATCTTATTCTGATTTTTACTTTTCGTTTTCGTTTCAAACGGAAAAAAATTAGCAATGAGCTCAGCTTAGCTACAAAAAAAAACATTAATACTTCACTACTCTCCAACTGAAGGGAAAAACGGAAAGATTTTGTAATATTTTTTTGTTCAGTGTTGCATGCCGTCACCGTAACGCTAGAGTTAATACGCGGTCATTTATATATAACATAAATAATTCACGCCTGAATATGTAAGAATAATACAGAATAGCAGCACTGACCGTCATACAATCACAGAATGCGAAGATTTTTTATTTCGTGATTTTTGGATTGGAAAATTTTTGTTTGATGGTTTGAGTGTGTGGAGATGGGTTTGGGTTGGATTTGTTGAGTTGAGTTGAATTATGAAGGCTTAACACTTTGACAGCAACGTGCGCCACCGGTGGCCACGGCGGGGATTTTCACAATGTTTTTGACCGACCTGTGGTCACAAACTCAATTTTAATAAATGCTTAGTGATAGAAAAATGAAGGTACGATTCAATTAATATTTCCTAGTTTCAAAATTGCTTACATCAATTGACTTTAAATTTAAATCGAATATTGAACTTCAGTTTAACCAATTGCGGGCAAAGTGTTTAATTGGGGTGGATTGACCTGTGTTGGATTAGGTCAGGTTAGATTCTGTGTTTGAAGAGTTTTGTTTCATTTCGTCATTCTAAGTTTGCTTTTTTAAACGCACATTCGTTATAACATGAAACTATTGACAAAATTTGACAGACTTGTTCTTTGTCTTGATGTACTTCAGCTCACTAGTGGAAAATCGCTATTTAATCCGTCGTAAAAAAATACAAGTGATTTCATGCAATTTGGGTATCTTTTTGATGGACATATGGATAGGCGGTGCTATAGTGTACACGGCCCGTCAAAAATGACGGGACTAGATATTTTGCTTGAATAAATATTGCAGATGCGGATGACAAAGAAATATATCCATCCCAACAGTACCCGTCATCAAAATATTCTTGTACTTGTGCACTGGTGAAACTCGTATCACAGATACGGTCATTAGTCATTCAAATGAATTCTTTTTCGTGTCGTACGCTATTGTTCACAAAAATCCATTAATTGATGTTGTTTCGTTACAACAATTGTAATTATTATAATATATTTTCTAGGTATTATTTTTCTATCAATTATCAGCAATATTTCATTCATTCTATAAACGAGTGTTAGTTTCACAACCATACCACATGTTTTTAAATGACTTAGTGTATTGACTTAAGTCTTTTGCATTAAAGCATCATTCGTCCTTTGATGAAAGCACATAGACTCGTGACTTTGACCTGTTTTATGAGAGCACAATCCCACCAACAATACGCAACCCCACCAACAACCAATACACAACCCCACCAACAACCAATACACAACGCCACCAACAACCAATACACAACCCCACCAACAACCAATACACAACCCCACCAACAACCAATACACAACCCCACCAACAACCAATACACAACCCCACCAACAACCAATACACAACCCCACCAACAACTAATACGCAACCCCACCAACAACCAATACACAACCCCACCAACAACCAATACACAACCCCACCAACAACTAATACACAACCCCACCAACAACCAATACACAACCCCACCAACAACCAATACACAACCCCACCAACAACCAATACGCAACCCCACCAACAACCAATACGCAACCCCACCAACAACCAATACACAACCCCACCAACAATACCCGGCCCGCAGAACCACAACCGGTCGCTGCAGATCTACGTGGGCGACATCTTCAAGCTGCACATGGAGGAGCTCGGCCGCTTCGACAGCGTGTGGGACCGTGGCGCTCTCGTGTCTATCCCTGAGAGCCAGCGGACTGAGTGAGATCGGAGTTTATGTATACAATTTAAACAA
This sequence comes from Morinoia aosen, assembly GCA_030386875.1. Taxonomy (NCBI): domain Eukaryota; kingdom Metazoa; phylum Arthropoda; class Malacostraca; order Amphipoda; family Talitridae; genus Morinoia; species Morinoia aosen. The sequence goes on from CM059573.1 coordinate 6,878,553, forward strand.
TGTGAAGAACTGATCTAATTTAAACAATTTAAACAACGTAGGTAATTCAAGCAATTTAAACAATTTTAACAATTAAGAAAAATTAAATTACTTTAACGATTGAAACCAATTTAAACCATTTAAACAAGTTAAACAATTCATTTTCCACAAGTGATATAGCTGTGGATTGTTTCTTAAGTTTAGTAAAATGGACACCTTTGAGGATAGCTACTTGTGAATCTGAATAAATTTAGCGGCTTCCAGGGTAACCTCTCCTCAGCGCTAAGCTAACGCGTACAGTTACGTTTATCCTAATTATAGATTTCACCGTGTGCATTGGTTTTTCAATAACGAACACCAGGACGCTATGATGGTTTTCCCCGGTGAAGCCGGTACCCATTTCCGACACCTGGGTTGAGTGGGGTTTTGTGCTTGAGCTTTCCCTTATACCCAACGGGGAAAGTCGCCACGCAGCACCGGGATTCGAACCCTCGTCACCTTCACGGAAGGGCGAGCTATTATGCACACGGCTAAGGCGAGTAATTCCCTTAATATAGTTGAGTACGCTTCTAGAGTACCCGCACCGTCAAAAATGACGGAGATATTTTCATGCTACAGATGTCATTCCTTCGTGAAGTTGTTTCTACATTTCTTTATGAATGTCCACGTGAATGATTAAGTATAGCTGTTTGGATGGAAAATCGGCCATGTGTTTGTTAAGCTGCATTTGAAGGGATAGAAACTACAAAATTATTGGTATTAAACGTTTGTATTGTATCATAGAGACTTAGTGGTAATGATTTTTAAAATTGGTAGATGAAAAAGGGCTGAGATCGATCAACACGGGAGAAATTAAACAGTGACAAGATTAGGTTATCTAACGAAAAGGAGACTTCTAGGTTCTATAATCATGATACAATAATAAAACTCAACTAGACAACGAACTTTATTTTACCAAGCTTCCAACCCGTTTCTTGAGTATAAATGGGTCGAAAGCTTAGGAAAATAAAATATCAGTTGTTTACTTGAGTTTTGAAATTTTATCAAAGTGCGATCATCTCGAACCTTCAGGACATTAGGGGAACTACATAGTTCCCTTGGTATCTAGGCTACTACTGAACAGTAATATTTTAAGGGATTATGAGATCAGTTGCACCGTTTGTTCGTAGCGGAATCAATTTAATACCGTTTGTTTAGTGGGAGATCTCTATGCCAAAAATATCATAATCTAAAGAGAAATGTCTGTGGTTGCGAGGACATTATTAAGGAGGTTTTAATTTAGGGATTACTGGGTTGTTTTGAATGGGGACGTGAATTTTTCGGTTTATTACAGAAACAAAAGTTTAGGTGCTTGTATGGGTGCGCTATGACTGCACGGATGCTTTATGACTGCAGGGGTGCATTATAAGCCCCACAAATTAGCCTCCCCCCAGGTACGCGTCCATCATCAGGCGGTTACTAAGGCCACACTTCAGGTACCTGCTCAACAATTTCCTGTACCGACCCCCAGAGAAGTTCCAAGGACCTCCCTACACTGTGCCCAATTATGTGGTCCATGAACTTTTTGGTGAGTTTGTTGTTATAAATCTAGTGTACGCGGCCCATAAAAAATAACGGGATTCGATATTTTCGCTAAATAAATACCATTGCAGATGTGAATGCCCAAAAAATATATCCATCCCAACAGTACCCGCCATTGAAATATTCTTGTACTTGTGCAATGGTGAAGCTCGTATCACAGATACGGTCATTGAGCATCCATGTGTGAGTGTCACAGAGAGACGGTTCGTGTCACCGAACAAATATTTAGATAAATGAACACACAATAGGATATTATTAGATAAGATTGTGGGTATCACGTCTACCTTCATCGTCGTACTGAAACACACGAATAATTATGTGAACATAACTGGTCTCCTCTATCGTGGTATTGGGGCATACGATTTAACAACCGAACGTATCCAGTCTACTTAATTGGGATATCAGGTTGTTTCGCACGAAATCTCGTATTTAATGCAGTATTCTTTCTTAACTGCGTGTATATAAGCCTGATTACATTCATATGCATGTGGTTCATCTTAAGTACCCTTTATTCCTCACAAAAGCATCCAGGGAAGGTCATAGAGAAGGAAGGATCATATTTTGATTAAAATGAACACTTTACGACAATTTTTTTTCATTTTCAGACGCAACATTTCATGTGCGTTAACCCGGTATTTCACAATTATTCAGTTATCAACTTGAATCCGTTTTATTTGTATTGCTCGCATTGGTTTAAAATTATTCTGTATCGGTTAATGCATGCAATCATTCTGTATCTGTATTTGTAACGGTTAATGCATACTCTAATATCACTACAAGCATTTTCATGAGTGTATGTTATTTTTACCATCCATCTAAGATTTAATTTCATCAACTATGTATTTCATTTTTACACGTATAAAATTTATGTAATTTTTATGCCATTTTTTGACCTTTTATTTAATCTTTAATTTCATCAACTATGTATTTCATTTGCACTTGTATGAAATTATTAGCTGCAACTAATTTTAATTAGAAATTTTAGTAATGTGATGATCAATTTAATGCACTGACTCTTAAGAAGAATAACATCTCATGAGTTGCTAAAGAGTGTACCCAAAATATCATCGCACGAAATTTAAAATTCTTATTCAAACTAATGGAGGTGGAAGAAATATGAGATATTCACCTTATGAAGCCCATAATTGAATCATCAATTAAAAACATAAGATAATAGTGACACCCAAGATGGAAGGTTACATTTTCACAGGTTTTTTATTCGAGACTCAACTGAAACCAAAAGATTTATTAACATTTTTTTTTCAGGTCAAATTGCGATCTGGAAGATCTTGGAGACCACCGAGATGATGTCCAAAGAAGAGAAGGAAGCGCAGGGTTTGGACGTTGCAATGCAAGTGTTCTTGCTACTCACCCCCAAGCGCATGTAGGGTAGGATGACACATTTAGGGTATGTGACGTACTGTGTTACCCTAACCAATAACTTCCTGGACCTTTCCACTGCGAAGTTATTTCAGAAATTTTAAATAAGCTATTGTCTCTCTTTCTAAGAGCCCAACCAATTCTAATTTAGATCATTTTTCTCTTTTTGAGAGCCTTGCAAATTGTAAGTTAGCTCATTTTTCTCGTTTTGAAAGACCAGCCAATTTTAAGTCAACATTTTTTTTCTATTTTTGAGAGTATAGCCAATTTTAAGGGTACTTTTAAAATACTCTGCAATTTCACGAAAAAGGGATTCATGTTTTATGTAAAAATGTTTGGGGAAATTCACCGTGCACTACTATGTTCCCTACTTCTATGGTCCCTCCTTCTTTGGTCCCTAGTTCTATTTTCCGTACTTCTATGGTCCCTACTTCTATGTTCCCTACTTCTATGTTCCCTCCTTCTATGTTCCCTACATTTCAAAAGGATTAGGTACGGAGTAGGCACAAGTAATTTGCCTACCTGGCGTACGGAGAGCAGTGCGGCGACAGCATCAAGCAGAGTCAGATAAGGACGCCTCACGTGACCGAGTCACAGGTGATGGATTCAGACATCTGGCATGAACGCATCTCTGGGAGCAGATAACGAGAATATGTTTAGTGAAAATTGGCTTGCCTCTTAACACGAGGAAAAATGCTGATGTAAACTTGGCTGGGTGCTCAAAGGGAGAAAAATACTCTGAATTAAATTTGCGGGGTATTAAAAAAAGGTAAAATGCACGAATTAAATTTGGCTTGGTTTAAAAAAGATAAAATGTGCTGAATTAAGATTGGTGGAGCTAACAAAAATTGAAAAATGTGCTGAATCAAAATTAACTTGGTTCTCAGAAAGAAAAAAATATGCAGAATTGAAATAAGCTTGACACTTGAAAAGAAAAAATACTAAATTAATATTGGCGGGGCTCTCATAACGATAAAATTTAAAAATTATTTATAGGCTGGGATCTGAATAAGGAAAAACACGAACTAAATTAGAAGATTAACTGAGTTCTCGGAAAGAAAAAGACATTATTAGATTATAATCGACAAAGCCAAAACATTGAAATAAAGGACTATAAAAAATGCTAAAATTTGCAATTTCCCGACTACGATCTGCAACAAAATTGTAAAAAATATTCGATGTCAGTAAAGACATGTCATCTACGGTGTTTGTCGGAACATATTTATTTGTAATGTTTCATTACTGTTTGAGTCTACTTAGAAATTCTCAAAATAGTTATGAATAACTCTTCTTCGTAAAAACACCCATCATATTTCTATGGGCTGGCTAATAGTTATTACAAGGAGACAACTGCAATTTTCTTACCGAGTATTTTACAAATCTTGATTGGTGTGAAATAAATAAACCCTTTACTCTTTATCCATACATGCACTTTTGAGGAATTTTATTTAAGTGTATCAGTGGAACATTCAATGTGACTACTCTGTGTTGTTATAATTTTTATAATTTTTATTATAATTTTAATTTTTGCATAATTCTTTAAGTCCACATAACTTTAACACTGTGGGGTTAACTTTCACATCAGGTTATTTTACCGCCTCCGAAAAAGCAAAGGCTCGTGTGAGGTTCTAAATATTTGAAAAAAAATGTTTCTTTTGTTGAATTGCGCGAGGGTTTCGACTTAACCGAATCTCGATCAGTCGTTAAATGGCAGAAAATTGCCTCTGCACTGCCATGGTTCTACAGCATGTCCACGGAAAATGTATCCACTGATTTAAAATTTTAATAATGTGTATCTGTGATACGGTAATATAGTGTAAGTCAGATCTATTTATTCTACTTATGGCCCTTCTAAGAGTAACTTATTAAAAAAAATAAAACCATTGAGTCATAGATAATTAATCAGTGAGTATATTTTTTGTGCACACACGTATAATACAGTGTAGGGTAGCCATAATACACGTATTTCTCTCTTAAAACCACCGAGACATTTTTGAAAGAGAAAGATGGTAACAAATTTCAGTGTTTCTTCATTTTATTTCTGCACCCAGAGCAATCTGATGGGTACGCAAATGATAAAAAAAACGCTGAAACTTGTTGCTAGCCCTAAGGCAGTCAAACATTAAAATAACATAAAACGAAGATCAAAATATTTGATTAACTCATAACTTTTATGATAAAATAAAATAGTAATAATAATATCAATGTTAGTGAATTTAAGTGAATTGCTTTATGAAGTTTAGTTGCGCGTTATTCTCGAGTCCGCAACACAGTCCACTAACCGCCAGGGGGCGAATTATGGAAGAATTTATGTGGTCGTAGTGTCTGTTTTTCTAAGCGGACTTGCTGATGATGCAGAGCAATGTAGCCAAGGTGACTTAGAAGAACTTAGCTGTACTGTTAAAACGACGTAACTTGTGTAAAAATCCAGCCCCCGATATGCGAATGTAAAACGACAGCTGTGTTGATGTTTTAGGAAAAGCAGATGTCGCATTCTCAGAAACACAGTACATACACAAGAACGAGTAGTTTGGTAGTGTGCACATTTGTACGCGCGGTGGTGTGTAGAGAATGAAACTACGGTAGATGCTTCACTGCCCTCAGCTTCTAAAATATTCCTTTATTGAAACTGTAGCCAGCATCAACGTAGCGAGGAGTTAGCGTTAATATTCATTGTTCGTAGAATTGATTAAGGTTTGTACATACATGATTAAAATATAATTTGTAGTTTTGGTAATGTTGTGGCACTTTTTACAGCACCTTTTGATCATTTATTCATAATATGTAGATACTCAATTTCTGAGTATACTGAAAAGCTCGGCTCAGTTCCCAGTGTGGTGTGACCGCTGTGACTTGCCTAAATAGTGTCACGATTTCCATGACTTCTAAATAATTAACACGTTAACTGTGAGGGGTTTAGCTGAGAACAACATATTTTGCTCACGATCCATTGCTAATAAAAATAATGGAAAGGTAAACCGTCAGCCTATGCTTTTTAATTATTTAAATCATTTTGTGTAAAATTCGATGTACGTCACACAGTGATGATTAAAAAGTAAGGAAAGATGTATTTTGTTCACGATCTATTTGCTTCTCAATATCTCAATAAGTTCAATATTTAACTCTAATTTAAAGTTAAAAAGTGTTGAAAACTTCTATAAATACCAAACATTAACTAGATATATTAAATACCGTTAATTTTAAAAGATTGTTAAAAATTTTCAACCAGACCCATGGATGGGTCGCATCGCAAACAATGTGTCAACTTGCGACGAAATTGGCGACAGAAATTGTATACCCGTATTATGGGAGTAAAATTGAGTTTTTCATTTTTATGAATGACAGTTTCAACTTCTGAAGTTAAATTTAAATGGTCGGCTTCAGCTTTAGAAGTTTTTCCCGACCCTGTAAAAAATAATTGAAAAAGGTCTCGAAACTAAATATCATTCTGAAGTTATTATAATAAAATTACACATCAGGAAATTATGTGTTAGTTATTGATAGAGTTCACCTCATATGATCAAGAGATCTTTATTATTTATAGTGGTCCAATTTATCCCGAGCCGTATATCCTTCAAAAATATCCTCTATCAGATGATTTGACTTAACATATAATTTATTATATAGTCTAAACATAAAACATTTTATTCCTGCGGCACATAAGTGAAAATAGAAAACGGTGTCAACTTGAGAGAAAGTAAATATCGGAGAAACTGATAATTCTTTATATGTATTATTCTGTATAAAAAATATGTTTTTTGCACTTGTATCATATACAAAAATCGTCCTACACAACCTCGATCGAAGTACACATACAAGATATAACGTTTGTCTAAGAGAGCTGCTCTAAAGACTAGTAGATACTAAAATGTAGCAGTTGTGTGAGTTTAACAGATAATTTACTGTAAAGTCACTGTTGCCTGCAAGTACATAACATTGTTCAAGTTCTTTGCGTGTCAAAATTTTAAACAAATATTGGGTATCTACTTGTTGAAAATATTCACGCGGGAGGGCTTGAACTATCTGGGAAAGTGAAGTAGTAAAGAAATAAAATAAGTGTAATGTTATACAGTGTGTTCCACAAAACCCGAACCGAGTATTTATTTTCCCGTATCAGTAATACCATCATAAGAATACCATAAGCATTTTATTTCTAGCAAAATTATCATTCAAAATTAACCTTCAGAAAAGCCATTACTGATTATGATGGTATTACTGATACGGGAATAAAAATACTCCGTTCGGGTTTTTGTGGGACATACTGTAACAGTTTTCGTCTTAGATTATGCCATTTTAACTCTTGTCAGTCTGCGTTTGTCAACATTTTGGTTCTGTCCCAGAGAACATTAAGCTTTCGTTATAAGAAACAACTGAAAATGCACCGTCTAATATTTTTATGAGTAAAAGGCGAGTACTTCACTTCAAGTTTCATTTAAATTGTCTTCCGGTTGAATTTTTCAGTTCTTTTATTATACACGGAAAAAAATAACGGTATTTTTGCTGCACAACCGTATTACCGTAATACTAATAGTTATATGTAGAGTTGCTTGAACTCATCAATCAAATGTTTGTGTGTTTTTGTCAAAATAAAATTAAGATATTGTTGTGACGTTTGAATTGTAATTGTATCTTGACAATAATTTACAGATCGACGAAAATCTTTCACTCCTTCATTTTTCTAAACGTACGAAGCTTTCAAGAGCGCCCTACAGTGTGGAAGTGGAATTAAAGAGGATTCTAAATTCTTGCGTCGGAAGAATAGTTTCTCTAATAAGACAGGGGTTTCGCACCTCTGAGGATACCAGACGATATTGCGAAACAAGACAAGTCCAGGTAAATAACAGGATATTGGCTATATGTTGGCGTTTTATTTCAGGGGAGCGAGGTTGGTATGAAATTTCTTTAGGGGTGCGGGACGAAAAAAAGTTTGGGAACCCCTGCGCTAAGGTGCCTAAATATACGTAATCATGTTCCAAAGCCCAACTAGATTCTACTCAGATGGATTATCCTACCCATCAACTCCCACTTCTGTACGTAACACTTTTCTATGCAGAATAATCCTGTTGATAGGAAATTGTATTAAAACAGGATTTTTTCCGTTTTCTCTGATGGATATTTTCTTTCCTCTTCGAACTGAGCGACCAGGAACGCTGAACCAGATTGTCGCTTTGTTGACAAATGTATTTTATAAGGCTAAAATTACACTGAATTTTGAGTGAACTGTTGTTTTAAAACATGGCTACCTACTTATGATTTTTGGAAGCAATCCACGTCGAGTTATAAAACGATTGTAGAAATTAACAAGTTATTTAAATTAGAAAGTTCATAATTAAGACCAGCAACCGCAGTTTGATTTTAAATTATCATCAATAATTATTGTTACACGGTAATAACTCATTGATATTGAGATACACACTTTTATATAAAAATCTGAATTCATGTCCTCATATCAGGAATTATCTTTTCTTACAGTAACTTAGGCATGTTAGTTGAAAAAACAAAAATTTCCTACAACTCGTCCACTGCCTTCACGACAAACGTGACAAAAGCACGGGAAAGACACAGAAAAATTATTTTTTACCATTAAATTCTGGGAAGAGGCCGTTATGTTTTTAGAAACGTATGCGTGAAGCATTACATAACTTTTCTCGAAACAATCAGTATGCTCATTAAAGTTTCATTTATAAATTTTGGGGCAAAGTTCATCACGACTGTAGAAACCTTGATCATAATTACTGAGGGACACAAACGTTTGAATTTCAAACTATTTACTCATTAATTTATATTGCACGCCGTTATCAAAAATTGCGTTTGTATTAACGTAACAATTTTGTCCTAATTTACAGCACGACCAAACAATGAATCAATTCGATTCTTGACCTATTATGTCTCTATATATTCTTAGTCTGATTATTCCTCACTAGGAAATTCATTATTCTGCAGTATGACATCAAAAGGAGACTTTAATAAGAAATTATACGGTCTATCGAGTCTCATTTTGATAAAAATGAATCTTTCTTGCGCTTTTAAAATGAATACAACCTCAAATAAGTGATAAATTTATGATGTGTTTGTACGTTTGTATACAACGTTTATAATGAAATATTCTGTAAAAGTATCACTGATGTGACGAAAAATACGACAATTGTTTTTATACACCAGTTTCTTTAGCGAAATTCTTGTTAAACTTATAAACGTACTCCCTGTACTGTATTCTTGTTAAACTTATAAACTTATTTCCTGTAAAGGAGTATTGCCGAACACATACCCTATTTCAAGCGTACAAGAGGATCTCACAGTCGTGATGACACCCGGCACTGCGTTGTAATCGCCCTTTGGCAAAAAGACGTCATTGTTGATCAGCGTACCCAATCCCCTTCAGAGCTTCTGTGTCGTCTCCACAGCGCCTACCTCAATTGCGCAGTGTCTGGTATGCTTGAGGTTGCGCTGTTCTTATATGCATTTAGAGCAGTGGTTCTTAAGCCCCTGTGTGCAGTTTGTATACTAATACAGTATATGCATAGTTATATACATGTGTTTTGAATATGAAAAAAAACACATTTTATTTTTCCAATTACGAAGGGTTCGATGAATGCATGTATGGAACTTGTAGGGTTCAATACCTCACAAGGTTAAGAACCACTGAATCTCAAAGGAAAGCTAAAGGGCTGGCCATCTCACAATAATCCAAGACAGAGTTCACCATAACGTAATAGTTATAATTATATCCAAAACCAAAATAAGTCACTACATAGATTTGTTGAAACATTTACTCGCCTGTAAAAATAAGCTTCATCACTCTCGTGTTTTGTTCTTGAAACTTTGCATTTGTAGCTATTTTGAAATGAACGATTTTATTATTTTGAACAATGCACCGGCATAGAAATTCACTAACACATTCAAACTAACTTCAAATGCTACGTAATTAACGTCTGATTCACTGTCTTATTCCACTGGGTCATAAGGAAATTTAATACATTGCATTTAAGGTTAAAAATTACTTAAATAGAATATAACACTATTTACTCTTTTTTATTCCTGTTTTTTTGCTGATTCTCTCGTTTAAAACTAAAACTAACAACAAACGTGATAGTATCCGTATTTACAACACTTGCTAAAAACAAGAAGAAATGAAAAATTAAACCTTCACCTTATATTTTTTACTATACTAATGATTTTGTGTAAAATTCGAAATACGTCGTACAGTGATGCTTAGAAGCCCACGAAGATGCATTTTTTTCCACGATCTATTTGCTAAAAATTAATTAAAAAGGTAAACCTTCAGCCCATATATTTTCCATTACATTGATGATTTGGTGTAAATTACAAAGTACGTTACACAGTGAGAATTAAAAAGCGAACGGTCGAAGATGTTATCTCCAAGCTCCGACTCCAAGCGTCTGCGCAGGGCATGCTTTCCAAGGCCATCCATCGTCTCCGCCATGTTACATACATTGCCAAGGAAGGCGGTGCGCCAAGGACATGACTGCAAGAATTGGGCAACAAAGTAATTGTGATTCGTAAACCGGTGTCAAATGTGCGCGGCCTTGACTGCAGTTTAGAGTCGAGTCGCTTCGTTACAGAAGTCAGTTGGTGACTGTTGGTTGCAGTCTAAACTTCATATCTCCTCAAGTTAAGTGAATGCCACGTTTGTGACAGTGTGATTAGTTGCCGTAGAACTTCATATCTTCTCTAATTTAGTGAATATCACGTTTGTAAGAGTCTGAGCATTATGTTCTTGTAAATTTAGTTTTCACGGTCACCGTGTCTATAATTAAATATATTGGCTTGCATTAATTAGATAGGGTAATTCATCAAATATCGAACAGAAACCACGTGTGTCTAGAAACAACCTTCATAAATCGGTAACTTTTGCTCTGAATAACTGTTGCGGGCCTCAAGATTATTCTTGAACAGTTGCTTTCTTGTTCTGTGATGTCGCTTTAAAGACAACATAGATTGTTGGAATTTATTTATTGTTCTAAAAATCGAATTCTTTAATAACATAATTTCATCAATATCGAACATGAATCGAACAAGAATTTTGATCCGAACAGGATGGTTTGTCAATTAGTTCTCCTCGTATGGAACTTTTGTGAGAGTATTAGCATGCCACGTATGGTTTGTCTATTAGTACGCCTCGTATATTTTGTCCATTAATATGCCTCGTATGGTCTATCTATTTGTACACCTCTGATAGTTTGTCTATTAGCACACCTCGTATAGTTTGTCAATTATTATGCCTCATATGGCTTTTCTATTTGTACACCTTTGATGGTTTGTCAATTAGTACTCCTCGTATGGAACTTTTGTTTTAGGACGTCCTATATTAAGAAACTTTTTAAAACCCAATATGTTGACATGTATCTCATGTGGCTACTTGGAAAATAAACGTTTTTCTTTCATTCTTTTTTTTCTTTGGTGCACTGGATTTTCTTGGAAATGCTCGCGGTGGCACAGCGGTTAAGGGATCGGACTTGTATGTTGGAGTCGCGGGTTCGTATCCCGGCGCTGGCGCTGCGATTTTCCCCGTTGGGTATAAGGGAAAGCTCAAGCACAATACCCCTCTCGACCCAGGTGTCGGAAATGGGTACCGGCTTTACGGGGGAACCGTCATGGTGTCCTATATATAGTGTTAGTTATAAGACATTTGAAAAACCAATGCTTAAGATCATTTGTATCAGGCTTGATTGGAAATAAAGCATCCCAAAGATGCCGATGTTTGTTTTGTTTGTTTGTTTGAAATAACTGTCTCATTACTTATTTTCAAGATGCATTTGAATGGAGAGTTATCAAAATTTGAATATGATGTCGATGTCGATCATTGTGATCATCAACCTGTGTGACCTTTTTTGGAGTAGAGTGTAAAGCACTCGTCAATGAATTATTATTGATGCTTGCATCAATTTTCTTGGCAAGGGATTGATCACCAGTAAATGTAGCCTGACGAATCATTGATGATCTTGAGGGCCTTGGAACACCAGCAGCTGATTGATAGCCCCTCACCAGAATTCCCATCTTCAACTATTCAATGTTATTATCAAGCGTTAATACAATATTTTAATGAAATAAAACAGGCGTTCAATAGATCGATTCAGTTATTTAAAAGAATTAAGAATCGAAAAGCCTTGTTCGAGGCATAAATTCATGATTTTTAAGGAATTTTGATTCGAACACCTTTGTTCAGTATTTAATACTGACATGAAAAAGGAACTGAATGTCGAACATGGAATAATTATCAAGTTTTTGGCGGAAAAGAAAAAAATACAGTAACAGAACATCATATGACAACACTACTCTCTAGTTATGACGGGAGGTTGACGGTGACCCAACAACAATTAAACCGTCGCAATTTTCCCGAGGTGCGTAAGATTTTTCGAGTGAAAAAATTCGACCAATTTGTAAGGGTCGTACAGAAAATGCGTTCGCAACCGCTGGTAGCAGTTTGCAGCTCACAGAAATGAGTTTTTATCACTAAAATAGGAGTTTTAGATGTAAGATCACTGGCACTGAGCAAGTTTGGATGCTTACTAAATTTATTACGCGCATATTTCCAAAGTTGTTCGATAATCAGTTCAGTTCGATATTTGATGAATTACCCTAGTTCGAGTTGGTGATCTGGGTGAGAAAGGAATTTCTACGGAAGCATGACTTCCATTTAACCGCATTCATGACTTCGAGAACTTTTTTTTCCTGAAATCATGAATCTGTGTTTTGGTCATTTTGATATTGGGGAATTTCAGTTGTGACTAATGCGTTTTTTTTGTGGAATTTACTTTACCGTGGGAGTAATTGAGTGGTTCAACTTTGATTAAATGGTGTACCTAATTTGGTAATTAATCATTAAAATAGTCTGAATCTAGTATTATTGTTTATGAATTGTTCTGCAAAACATGTTGAAAAATTTGTGAACCATTTGTTCCTGTTTTGCTATAATTAGCAGTTCTTGAAGCATCAGTTTGGTCGTTCTTAGCATCATAATAACGGTGCTGTGTCTGTATTTGTTCTAGTTATCAACTTCTAAGCAAAGCAGTATCAAAAATTGTCTTTATACACGCCAAGTGTTAGTTGAAGTTAGTTGATGTGTTAGTTGCTTAAATTTTCTATTACTCAATTGCACCTTATAATGGTCAATCACATACTGAAACTTGAGCAATACTTCGGAAAGATTTGAAGAACATTCAATTATAAAAAAATATTTTGGTAAATGTTAAGGAGAATTGACTAATCGATTTTCAAAATTTTGTTGCTTGAATCGTAGTAATTACATCGAAATAAACAACTTTTATTCTATGCCTTTTTGAAGGGAAATGAGTATTTGACGGATTATCGCGGTATGTTAATTTCCGTCGTTTATCGTAATTACAGTTTTCCAAGCAGCAAAAATCGTTACGTTTTGGGTGAGTTACGTTATCTAAACAATTCAACTAGCCTGCGCCTTCAGGAAAAGACTCTATTCTTCATCCATCTGAAGATTCAGTTTCGGGATGTACTGCTATCGAGCGCATTAAAGCCGGCGGAACAAAGATCGTATCGGAGAGCTACGATTTTTCTCGCTCAAAAGACTAGAATTAATTGCGGTAATTGACCTACCGCTCTAACTTGTTAAATAATTATTTCCTCAAAAAAGTGCATTGAATAAAAGCTGTTTATTTCGGGTTAATGTGTAGCGTTGGTCAGTAACCAATTTTCCACTTTTTGGTGCCTAGAAATAGGTAATTAAATCTAAATAAACAATTTTTCTTCTATGCACTTTTCGTCGGAAACGAGTATTTAACGAGTTATGGCGCTAGGTTTAGTTTCGTCTTTGATGACGAATGCACTCGAATAAACAGCTAGTCATCGATTTTTGAATTTTTGTTGCTTGAATCATGGTAATAACATCGAAATAAACAACTTTTCTTCTATACACTTTTTTCGTCAAATGAGTATTTAACGAGGTATAGCGGTAGGTTTGGTTACTTTTAGATGACGATCGGGCTGGAAGCGAGACGGCATTGCAGTGATGCCCAACCACGGGATCGATGAATTTCTTTCAGCTTCAAACACTGGAGTTGCGGTAACTTATTTCCCGCTATAACTCATAAAGTATTCGTTTCCCACGGAAAGTGCATAAAAGAAAACTTGTTTATTTTGATCTAATTAACTACGATTAGACACCGAAAACTGTAAAATCGATTACTGACCAACGCTACATATTTACCTTATTTCGATCTAATTACCATGATACAAGCCACAAGAATTCGAAAAACGATTAGTCAGTTCTCCTTAACATTTAACCAAGATTTTTGAGTTGTACTTTCAAGACCGGCAGAACTTCACTACAGGATGATCATTGATCAAAATACCGTTCACTGACTAAATGGATGACTTGGACAAATTTTACAACGCATTTACTAAGTCTGTGTCGCCTAACCATAATTTGTGCTTAATGGTGATCCATGGACGCTGCCGGAAATTTTTGATTAAAAATTGACGTATGTGTTGTGTTGCTGTGAAATTCGTCGTTGAAGCAAAAATAGGATCGTTTCGGTGCATTCGGTGAACTAAGAAAACCTTATGAAAAAACTAATTTCATCTCTAGGGCCAAAACCGGCGATGAAAGCCAAGTTGACGGCTATGATCCAAAAACAAACAAAAGCCATCTGAACGAAAAGTCCCCTGTCAACCGGGGAAAAATACGGCAATGTAGCAGCCTAACGAAAACAATACTCAACGTATTTTTGGATATCAGAGACACTGTCCATCACGACGGTAAAACGCTGAAGTGAGGAAAGACCGACATCACAACCGTAGAATTATTTCGCTTCTATAGAAACTCTGTTTGAAACAAAAAAAAGCAGCCTGACTGACGCCCCTCGTGCACTATATTTACCTTCCCCTCAGAGGGAAACAACTATTGTATCTATGGGAATTAGCGCTCCCAGGGAAAACGGAGTGAGGGCCCGAGCTGAGAGTTAAGTAGGCCTTCTTTTTGTTGAAATCAGTTTTTTTGTTGCGTTAAGGATCACTTTTTTCGGTTCACTGCTGTCCTGTCTTTCATTACCTGCTTCTTCAATTTTTATCTGGTTTCATAAACTTTTTTCTCAACTTACTGTTTCAATGCCCCTTCTGCATGGATTCCACCTTTCATTATCTTCGAAATAAATAGTGCCTTCCTACTTCCTCTCTTTGAAACGTTTTTTTTTGCGGTTAGGGAGGCTTGAGCTATCACCTAATCTAATCTCTATATTCACCAAATTTTGTCTCCGTGCGATTTCGCTCTGTGTTTCTAAGATAGGAAATTAACGGGTTTGGGGCCACCCTTTTGACCCTATAAAAACATTCGTAAAAATGCAGAAGATACTTCATATTTTTTTTCAGGGAATGGGTTTTCTGACCCTTGTGGTTACAATGATAGGCTGGTTGCATAGATTTAGCAACGAGACTACTCTACGGAATCTGGGAGTCATTAGTGTTAATGCGTGCAACTACTGCGCATATTACACCTAGTCCTAGCATTTTCTGTAAACACTTCTGAGGAACCGACTAGAGCGAGCATAACCATGATCATTTTGGTATGAATAACTATTGAAGAAAAAAATGTAACGTTTAGCAAAAATAATGAAAAACAAGATACGGTATGGGAGGCTTTATGACTGCGTGGGTCTATCTTCATGATTGCTGCAACAATGGATAACCATCATCATCTTGGTATGAATTACTTAGAAAGAAAAGATGTAACGTGTATCAATTGGAATGAAAAACAAGATACGGTGTGGGAGGGTTATGACTTGGTTCTATCTTCATGATAGCTGCAACAATGCCATTGTTGCTTATCTCGCTTTGCCACATGCCCGCCCCACAGACACTCAGCATTGGGTGTAGTCACTATAGCCACTTTACAGGCAGGCCTCGCGGTGCTCAGGTGTTCGAAGTCTTTCTTATTTGCTGCTGACATTACTCTCTCATCGCTATGGCGCCAGCATCTCAGAATGTGGAGCTCAACACTGGAGCTCTCATGCCCATCCTTGGATTGGGCACATGGAAGGTCAGTGCTTCTTGGATCTGTTTTACTAGCGTACGCAACCTGTCAAAAATGACGCGATTCGATATTTTCTATAGAAAAATCTTCCAGATTTGGATGCCCAACAAATATATCCATCCCAACAGTACCCACCATTAAAATATTCTTGTACTTGTGCACTGGTGAGACTCGTATCACAGATACGGTCATTGAGTGTCCTTGTTAGCGTCACAGACAGACGGACTAACCAATTATACACGTTGACTTCGTATAGGGCCATGCGTGTATACCTCTTGGCAAATTTTTCATTTACGAACCGGTGTAGAAGAACACCATTTCAATTACTCAAATTGAATGTTTAAGATTACATTTCAGCGCAATTCATCATGCTATTAATTTTTCCCACTTCTTAGAAAAGATAGAAATGTATTCCAGCAGTTACGTCAGTTTTTCAACGCTGCTTCTTACATGCAAACTTAACTACATGCAAACTTAACTTCAAATAAAATTAGTCTTCGTTTTGTTACGCTGTCCCCCTCAGGAGGATACAACTATTGCATCTATAGGAGTTAGCGCTCCCGGGTGAAAAATGTGAGGGCCCGAGCTGAGAGTTAGGTACGCCTAATTTTTGTTGAAATAAAATGTTTTTTTTTGTTATGTTGAGGACCACCTTTTTTCGGTTCACTGTTGTCCTGGTTTTCAGCACCTTCCATTTTCCTCAACTTTTATCTTGTTTCATGAACTTCTTTCTTAACTTACTGATTCTATGCACTTCAGCTTAGATTCCGCATTCATTTATCTCCATGCTAATGCCTTCCTCCTTCCTCTCTTCGGTACGCTCTTTTTTTAGCGGTTAGGGAGGCTTAAACTCGCACATAATTTAATCTGTTAGTGTATTTTGTTGTTCGTATACCTTGGTGGTGAAGTGCGCTGTGTTGTCTGTGTTCCCTGGTGTTAGAGTGTCCCCTGGTGTACAGAGTGTCCCCTGGTGTGAGAGAGTGTCCCCTGGTGTGAGAGTGCCCCCTGGTGTGAGAGTGTCCCCTGGTGTGAGAGAGTGTCCCCAGGTGTGGGAGGGAGAGTGTCCCCTGGTGTGGGAGGGAGAGTGTCCCCTGGTGTGGGAGGGAGAGTGTCCCCTGGTGTGGGAGGGAGGGAGGGAGAGTGTCCCTGGGAGGGAGAGTACACTCCCTGGGAGGGAGAGTGTCCCCCTGGGGCATATATACCCTAATGCTGACGTGCCCTGCGCTGCCCCCCAGAGCACGGAGGGGGCGGTGCTGCAGGCGGTGAAGGACGCCATAGACCTCGGCTATCGCCACATCGACACGGCCTGGGCGTACGGCAACGAGGCCGAGATCGGTGCCGCTCTGAAGGCCAAGTTTGAGGAGGGCGTCGTCAAGAGGGAGGACCTCTTCATCGTCAGCAAGGTGAGCGCGACCCTAAGTCTCGTTTTGCCCAAATTTGAGATTTTTGGTTTCCCCTCTGGGGGTGTGGGATAGAAAATGGTTTACGTTTTGCTGGAAGTCTAGATTTTGTTTCCCCTCTGGGGGTATGGGATAGAAAATGGTTTACGTTTTGCTGGAATTCTAGATTTTGTTTCCCCTCTGGGGGTGTGGGATAGAAAATGGTTTACGTTTTGCTGGAATTCTAGATTTTGTTTCCCCTCTGGGGGTGTGGGATAGAAAATGGTTTACGTTTTGCTGGAAGTCTAGATTTTGTTTCCCCTCTGGGGGTATGGGATAGAAAATGGTTTACGTTTTGCTGGAATTCTAGATTTTGATTCCCCTCTGGGGGTGTGGGATAGAAAATGGTTTACGTTTTGCTGGAATTCTAGATTTTGTTTCCCCTCTGGGGGTGTGGGATAGAAAATGGATTACGTTTTGCTGGAATTCTAGATTTTGTTTCCCCTCTGGGGGTGTGGGATAGAAAATGGATTACGTTTTGCTGGAATTCTAGATTTTGTTTCCCCTCTGGGGGTGTGGGATAGAAAATGGATTACGTTTTGCTGGAATTCTAGTTTTTGTTTCCCCTCTGGGGGTGTGGGATAGAAACTAGGTTTGTTTAAGTGAGTTGTCTAAATTTTAGATTTCCTCTCTCCTCGTGGGGGGTATGGGATAGAAAATAGGTTTACGTTATTTGCACAAGTTTTAGATATTTTGTTTCCCTCACAAGGGTTTTGGGATAGAAAATAGGTTTGCGTTCGCACAAGTTTTACACTTCTTTTTGCCTCAGGGGGTGTGGGATAGATAATATATTAACGTTTGTTAGGTGCTAGAAATGTTTATTATAATTGTTAGGCTGTTCCTGTTCGGCGCCAATTGTTATTTTTTTTAGTTTTTTGGTCCTTGATCGGGCCCCTAGATATTTCGGATGCTTTTACGGGCTGACCTTGCTCACGGGTGCCGAAGTTTAGTTCGTCGAGGTTGTACCACAGCGGATGTAGGACTGCCGCTCATTGGGCGCCACTCATTTGAAAACTCTCTACGAGTTGAGACCCTTTTTTTTCCTTGTAGTCAGTATTCTTCTCGGGGAAGATAGTATTCGGTTAATTTCCAGATTTATTTGCAGGGAACAATGTTAGCTGCAGAGCATTTCAGTAACGGATAATGAGGTTCCGAAATTCCAGAGAGCTGACCGTTTTTCCTTTGTCGCTCTCCCGAATTTCGGACAAGCCGGATTCAAGGGGGTGTGGGGAGTATCTAGGTTACTCGAATTAAATTCCGGCGAACATTATTTACAAAGCCGGTAGCGTGATACTAGAATATCCATCTGGCCATACTGGCGCGGGGCCTAACATTAGGTTTTGTCTAATGGGACATACTCTTGGTCACTACTCTTGGTCACTCTTGCCCAAGGGGACATACCGTTAGGTCACTTTCGTTATAGCTAGGTCTTCTGAACGTCTATCATTTGAGTTTATTTTGCTTTTTCCAGTTTTTTTGCGTTTGTTGCTATTTCTTCTCTTATTTTTTCTTGCTGTTGTATCTTAACGTGCTCCCCGCATAGTAGGGCAGGTGTGTACCTCTAGGTGAATTTCTCATTTACCTACTGGTATAAATGGAGGAAATTTCATCTATTTTGTGCTTTTTTTAGAAGAAAAATATCAAACAAAGTGGGAAGTTACCGTGAAGTTGAATTTTCATATTTATTAGGAAGGATAAAACTGTATTCGAGAAGTAAAGTAGATTTCCAATTATTCTGCCTCTTACAAGTTAACAAAACCAGCCGTGAAATCGCGGTGAACGCGTTAACTTACTGTTTCCATGCTCAAGGTGTTTTGTGTGAGAACACACTTTTTGCGTAGTTGCCTCATTTCGTCGAGTCCGTACTCGGTCGCTAGTCATGTATACGTATTTCTAAAAAAATTTTATTTTTCTCAATTCATCAATGTTGAAAACGCATTTTCGAGATGAGAAAACTAATTGAAATTTTAAAATGCCGAACTGTAAATGTATTTTCAAAATTTCAGTTTGCAAAAATTGATTTTATAATTTGTGTTCTGGTGACATACATATACTTTTACATCGGCAAAAATGAAGCTAGAAACTTTTTCTCCGAGTATACCTTTTGAGAGAATAATAGTTGTTGCTTCTATAATTTTAATTCCTGTTATTTTTGATTAGTTTGTGCGGCACAAATTCTACTTGGTTTGGTTATCGTTTGCGCTTCACAAGACAGGGAAGTTACCTGGAACATTTCTCAGCTCCTACGGAATTACATGTGAAATAGAACGGTTTTGCTGTGCCGATTTATCAACCTATGTAATAGGATACCATCTTTGGACAATAGCATAATCATTAATTGTGTTTAATTAATTTTTGAATTTATATTATGGTAAATATTTTCCAATCATAATATACTGTCGTTCTTTTTTCTATTAGCGACATGAAACGTTATATTTTAAATAAAATTCACAAACAGAGGATCATGTTTCAGCCAAGAGTGCCTGTTCCTTACGGAAATGTTAGAATAATTTTTCTTTGGAACGATTTTATTCCTTGGGTACACTGCTCCCTATCCAGGGTCACAGGGTTCTTTCTCGGGGGTTACAAGGTCCCGTTTTTAGGTTAACTATATATTTTCCTGAAGATTTAATGTTATCTTTTTTCATAATGTTGCTGGTTACAGGGTTTTTCCAACGGATAGTTCAACCTCTCTTTTAGACGAACTAATTTTGTGGCAGTAGTCTACATTTCTTCGTAAAAAGTGATGTGTGCATATATAGCTTGATAGTTACTGCAAAGCGCTGGCTGTTGTAATGTAATTTCGTTACATTACTTGGTTTTATTTATTTTTCCGACTGGCCGTTGCTTGTGTGAAGTGATGCGCTTATCAGTCGCCCCTCCAGCTCGCTTATCTCTAGCATTTGTAACCAGAAAAAATGATAAACTAAAGTCTCATTGATGTAATTTAAACTCTGATGTCGAAATAAGGGTACGTTTGAGCAGTATCTTCAAGGACGTTGCAACGGTCAAAGTATAGAGTAAATATTTCAAATTTAGTGATTTTTTTGTGGTATATCAAGAAGCTAATTTGAATACACGACATCATCAGTTTGGGGAAATAAAATGTTTGAGACTACCGGGCTGACTTTTTTCTTCAACTTTTATCTTATTTCATGAACTTCTTAATCAATTTACTGTTTCTATGCCCCTTCTGCATAGATTCCTCATTCTCTTATCTCCATACTAAATGGTGCCTTTTTCCTTCCTCTCTTCGATATGCTCTTTTTTTTGCGTTTAAGGGCTTAAACTAACTTATAATCTAATCTTGAGACTACCGGGAGGGTTGTAGGCAGTATTGATGCTTCGTAACGTACGTTGAACACAAAAGTTGGAAGTGGCCTAGGTTAAATTAAAGGGTTCAGTTTGGTAAGATCAATAAATTAAAAATTTTACGGGAATGATTTTTTGTGCAATCTTCTCTGACATGCGTCGACTCAATAAAGAGGAAGTAAATTGAAGCGAAGTGAGCAGCTAAATCCAGTCAGTATTTGGATTTAAGTAAACATTTATTCAAGGCTCGCTTACTACGTTTAGATTAATACTTTTTAAATAAGAATAAGGCGCACTTTCAATATGCCAGAAGATGGTGCAACGAATAATTACACTATACACGCGTCAAGCGCTCCCGCGTGAGAGGAGACAACAGGTGCGGCATTTCCAAATCATGCTCTGGGAAACGATCGGATGTTTCACGAACAACATCAGGCTTGGTGTTTTTATCTCCACGGCAAAGTGTTTTATCTCACTGATAGCACAACTAAGCGCCCGCAACAGGGGGCGGCGCTCGCCAGCACGAGACAACTTCTCAACCGCAGCGTCAAATTCAAGGTCGGGGCGCGTAGCCGGTATTGTGGATACGCCCCGGTAACTGTGTTGGATATAGGCAGCCTTGTGTTGTTTGTGCACCTTGATATCTGTGAAGGAAATGGGTGGCCCTGTATTATAAATAGGCTCTAATATCTGTGTTGGCAGGTTGAGGGCTCGTTCCACCAGGGGTCAGGAAGCCATGCTATTTTTCATCAAAATGGCTTTACCTCAGTTTTTTTGAAATGGATGGTTGTTCGTGTAGGCCAAATGGCTGGTTTTTATGCGGTTGACAGAATGGCTGATTATTCGCTTAGTCATTATAGCTGAGATTTCATTAAAACGGAATAGCTGGGCTTTCGTTTTGATTTAGTAAAACAGCTGGGTTTTCGTTTTGTTAGTATGGCTGGTTACACATTTAATCAAAATAACTTATTCTCTGTTTTCTCAGAATGATTAATTCTTTTGTTGAGGAAATGACTCGCTATTTAGTTAAGACTCCAATTTTTCGGTCGAAGTCGCTTGTTTTGTGTTGTTTACTAACGTCACGAAAAATGGTTCGTCCTATCTTAGTGTCTGCACATCGATATTTCTTTTTTCTCCCATTTAAGATTCGGAAACCTATGAGCAGTTGATTCTTGGAGTTTTTTCACATGACATTGATAATATTCATTAATATTCTTAGAACTATGTGTCGCGTATGCCGTGAAGTCGCCACTGATCTTCAGATAGATTAAAAAAATACATTTTTAATTCATTCCAGATGAATTGCGTTAAAAATGCAATGGAGTCACCGATGGTTTTTCAGATGGATGTTTGCAAATGCAGTTTGTTTAATTCGTTTGAGTTCTAATTCGCAGCTGTGGAACACCTTCCACCGCCCGGACCTGGTCGAGGCTGCCATCAAAGACTCGCTGGAGAAGCTGGGGCTGGACTACCTCGACTTGTACCTCGTCCACTGGCCGTTTGGTTACAAGGTGCGTGCATCGTATCTCACATTTTCCATTGGAAGCAATAATTCCAATGTATGGAGTAGTTGTGTTCCGTTGAGCGCCATAATCTTGGTAGAGGAAATAAGCTAAAGTCATTTCTATGGGAAAATACACCTTCTCTTGTTCGGCTAGCCAATGGAACGGTTTTATTTCAAATAAACTTTATAGCGTCACTATTGCGACATGCCTTTTGCCCAATGCTGGTGCCAGATTTGGGGCTTGCAGTGTTGTCAGATGCGGTATGAGCGCTGTTATTGGTTCTTTGTTATGACGTCAACATTGTCACACGGTCGACGTGAAAAAGACTTGCTTGACCTTACCTTGTTTCTTCTACCGTGATCGTACCTCACATTTTCCCTTGGGAGTGCCAATTCCAATAGATCTAGCAGTTGTACCCCAATAAGCACCATCATTCAGTGCGATGGTGCTCACTGAAAGATGGAGCTCTTGTATCTATGATGCAACTTTTGAATCTTCGGGAATATTATTGACACCCCAACGAGGGGAATGTGAGGCATCGAGCTGAAATTAGAATTAGCTATTTTTTTAAATTGAATAGTTTGTTTTTGTTACGTTACGGACCGTTCTGTTTCATTTCCCTCTGATTTTCATCAACTGCTACTTTTTTTAAACTTTTATTTTGTTTCACAAACTTTCCTCTTAAATCTCTGTTACTGGCGCGCGCAAAGGATTTTGAGTGGGAACACATTTTGTACATAGATTCCACGTTCATTCAACTCCATCCTAAAATGTACTTACATCCTTACTTTCTAACTTTTGTGGTTACAGAGGCTTAAACTTAATGGAAATATCCGAACTTAACTTACATTTATACATTGACTGGTATTTGATGCAAACGAGTACTACAAGGAAAATTGCTCATTTACTGTGAATGAACAGCATTTCAATTATTTCAATTTTTCATTGAGAAGAAATCCAAGCATACGAGGAAAAATGCCATGCTCTTACGTTTTTACACTTAGGAAGCCAAAATAATTTTCCGAGCGGTAAAGTCATTTCTTGAACTCGTCTACTTACAATCTTAATGTTCAAGAAATGCCAGAGGCCGCCATTTGGCAGTGAACTTATATTCTGAATTGCAGCCACACTGTCCCACATTACTGCTGGTAACTGTGACCGCGGTAAATTAACTTATAATCTGAATTGCAGCCACACTGTCCCACAATACTGCCGCTAACTGTGATGGTAAATTAACTTATAATCTGAATTCCAGCCACACTATCCCACATTACTGCCGCTAACTGTGACCGCGGTAAAATAACTTATAATCTGAATTGCAGCCACACTGTCCCACATTACTGCCGCTAACTGTGATGGTAAATTAACTTATAATCTGAATTGCAGCCACACTGTCCCACATTACTGCCGCTAACTGTGATGGTAAATTAACTTATAATCTGAATTCCAGCCACACTGTCCCACATTACTGCCGCTAACTGTGACCGCGGTAAATTAACTTATAATCTGAATTGCAGCCACACTGTCCCACATTACTGCCGGTAACTGTGACCGCGGTAAATTAACTTATAATCTGAATTGCAGCCACACTGTCCCACATTACTACCGCTAACTGTGACCGCGGTAAATTAACTTATAATCTGAATTGCAGCCACACTGTCCCACATTACTGCCGGTAACTGTGACCGCGGTAAATTAACTTATAATCTGAATTGCAGCCACACTGTCCCACATTACTACCACTGTGCCCGTGCAGGAGGAAGGCGACAAGTTCCCATTGGACAAAGACGACAATCTCCTGTTCAGTGACGTGGACTACCTGGACACGTGGCTGGCCATGGAGAAGCTGGTCAAGGCGGGCCACACCAAAGCCATCGGTGTGAGCAACTTCAACCACGAGCAGCTGGACAGGCTTATTGCCAACAGCACCATCACTCCTGCCAACAACCAGGTAATCTCCCAAGCAGCCAGGGAATCCCTCTAGCATCCAGGGAATCCCTCTAGCATCCAGGGAATCCCTCTAGCATCCAGGGAATCCCTCTAGCATCCAGGAAATCCCTCTAGCATCCAGGGAATCCCTCTAGCATCCAAGGAATCCCTCTAGCATCCAGGGAATCCCTCTAGCATCCAGGGAATCCCTCTAGCATCCAGGGAATCCCTCTAGCATCCAGGGAATCCCTCTAGCATCCAGGGAATCCCTCTAGCATCCAGGGAATCCCTCTAGCATCCAGGGAATCCCTCTAGCATCCAGGGAATCCCTCTAGCATCCTGGGAATCCCTCTAGCATCCAGGGAATCCCTCTAGCATCCAGGGGATCCCTCTAGCATCCAGGGGATCCCTCTAGCATCCAGGGTATCCCTCTAGCATCCAGGGTATCCCTCTAGCATCCAGGGAATCCCTCTAGCATCCAGGAAATCCCTCTAGCATCCAGGAAATCCCTCTAGCATCCAGGGAATCCCTCTAGCATCCAGGGAATCCCTCTAGCATCCAGGGAATCCCTCTAGCATCCAGGGAATCCCTCTAGCATCCAGGGAATCCCTCTAGCATCCAGGGAATCCCTCTAGCATCCAGGGAATCCCTCTAGCATCCAGGGAATCCCTCTAGCATCCAGGGAATCCCTCTAGCATCCAGGGAATCCCTCTAGCATCCAGGGAATCCCTCTAGCATCCAGGGAATCCCTCTAGCATCCAGGGAATTCCTCTAGCATCCAGGGAATCCCTCTAGCATCCAGGGAATCCCTCTAGCATCCAGGGAATCCCTCTAGCATCCAGGGAATTCCTCTAGCATCCAGGGAATCCCTCTAGCATCCAGGGAATCCCTCTAGCATCCAGGGAATCTCTCTAGGATCCAGGGAATCTCTCTAGGATCCAGGGAATCCCTCTAGCATCCAGGGAATCTTTCTAGCATCCAGGGAATCTTTCTAGCATCCAGGGAATCCCTCTAGCATCCAGGGAATCCCTCTAGCATCCAGGGAATCCCTCTAGCATCCAGGGAATCCCTCTAGCATCCAGGGAATCCCTCTAGCATCCAGGGAATCCCTCTAGCATCCAGGGAATCCCTCTAGCATCCAGGGAATCCCTCTAGCATCCAGGGAATCCCTCTAGCATCCAGGGAATCCCTCTAGCATCCAGGGAATCCCTCTAGCATCCAGGGAATCCCTCTAGCATCCAGGGAATCCCTCTAGCATCCAGGGAATCCCTCTAGCATCCAGGGAATCCCTCTAGCATCCAGGGAATCCCTCTAGTATCCAGGGAATCCCTCTAGCATCCAGGGAATCCCTCTAGCATCCAGGGAATCCCTCTAGCATCCAGGGAATCCCTCTAGCATCCAGGGAATCCCTCTAGCATCCAGGGAATCCTCTAGCATCCAGGGAATCCCTCTAGCATCCAGGGAATCCCTCTAGCATCCAGGGAATCCCTCTAGCATCCAGGGAATCCCTCTAGCATCCAGGGAATCCCTCTAGCATCCAGGGAATCCCTCTAGCATCCAGGGAATCCCTCTAGCATCCAGGGAATCCCTCTAGCATCCAGGGAATCTCTCTAGGATCCAGGGAATCCCTCTAGCATCCAGGGAATCTTTCTAGCATCCAGGGAATCTTTCTAGCATCCAGGGAATCTTTCTAGCATCCAGGGAATCTTTCTAGCATCCAGGGAATCTTTCTAGCATCCAGGGAATCCCTCTAGCATCCAGGGAATCCCTCTAGCATCCAGGGAATCCCTCTAGCATCCAGAGAATCCCTCTAGCATCCAGAGAATCCCTCTAGCATCCAGAGAATCCCTCTAGCATCCAGAGAATCCCTCTAGCATCCAGAGAATCCCTCTAGCATCCAGAGAATCCCTCTAGCATCCAGAGAATCCCTCTAGCATCCAGAGAATCCCTCTAGCATCCAGAGAATCCCTCTAGCATCCAGAGAATCTCTCCAGCATCCAGAGAATCCCTCTAGAAGCCAGGAAGCGTCTCTGGGCACCCAGGTAGCGCTGATTTATAATTGCGAAATATAGGCTGAATAGGCTGAAAGGTTATAGGCCGTTAGGCTGAAAGGCCGTTAGGCTGAAAGGTTTATAGGCCGTTAGGCTGAAAGGTTCTATTTTTAATTTCAAATCTTCCCCGTGATCGGCTTCAGCATGATTATTCTTGCAGGTGGAGAGCCACCCTCACCTGGCGCAGGTGAAGCTCATCGAGTACTGCAAGAGCAAGGGCATCGCTGTCACCGCCTACAGCCCTCTCGGCTCTCCCGACAGGTACCCCCCTCTGCTTGATGGCAACACCCTTACCTCTCGACGCTTGGAGCCCGATGGCAATACCGTATAATTATGCCTTAGGTGTTAACACCTTACTTGCGGTACGACTCATCGCTTTAACACTTGGACCACAATTTGTGAAACTGAAGTTCAATGTGCAACTCATATTTGAGTGCAATTGTAGTCAATAATTTTAAAAATAGCAAACATTAATTGGATCGAGCCTTCATTTACCTTTGAGTTTATGTAGATTGAGTTCGTAACTAATGGTCTTTCTGCAACAGTACGAAAATGCCGTCAGTGGCCACCGTTGATGCACGTTGCCGTCAGAGTGTCAAGTTCTTCCTGCTACCAAACAACCTATCGATAGGTCGTTTGAAATATTTGAATAATCTTTAAAGATTAATGGCATTTAGCACGTTAACTGCGATGGGTTAAACTGAAATTCAATATTCAATTCAAATTTAAAGTCAATTGGGGCAATCAACTTTGAAAAATAGCAAACATTAACTGGGTCGGGCTTTCATTAAGTATTAATAAAAATGAGTTAGTGACTGCAGGTGGGTCAGCAGCACTCTGAAAATCACGTAAGTGACCACCGGTGGGTCACTTCACAGGAAATGTGTTGATAACGTTTTTGTTTCCCGCAGGCCGTGGGCTAAGAAGGACGATCCCATCCTCATGGAAGACCCTAAAATCGTCGCCATGGCAACCAAGTACAAGAAGACGCCAGCGCAGGTTCTCATCCGATACCAGGTGACCGCTTTGTGCTGTGCCGTGATTTCCTTCGGGCTCGTCAGGGTGTACATCTGTTACATAAATTCCCGGGAAATAGTACTCCCAGGGTCGTACATCTATTACATAAATTCATGGGAAATAGTACTCCCAGGGTCGTACATCTATTACATAAATTCATGGGAAATAGTACTCCCAGGGTCGTACATCTATTACATAAATTCATGGGAAATAGTGCTCCCAGGGAAAATTTTAAGGTCCCGAGACGAGGGTTAGGTGAGCAATCCTTTTGTTGAAACAAAGTTTTTTTTTGTTTTGTTACAGACTGTCTGTTGTCCTGTTGTTTTCAGCATCTATAACACGTCCAGCTTTTATCATGTTTGATGCACTTCCTTATTAATAAGCTCTTTGCCCAGGGTATGTTGTATGGAAACAAGCCTTGTGCATAGGTTCCTCGTTGTCTCAACTCCATACTTAATGGTTCATTCTACGTTCCTCTCATTAGAACACCTTTGTTGTGATAGAGGTTTCTAACTTAAAATATTATTTAATCTGTTGTGGGGCCCTCCACCTCCACCGTAGCCATGCTACTGTTTTTTTTTGGTAAATTGGTTCTTTATTCCTTCATAGATTTGTTTAGAATATAACTATCTAGAGTAATTTCACTTCTTCGCCTACCATCAAGGTAAAGCATTCATATTGGGGAAAAATGCACCTCTTGTTGGACTAGCCAATTGAAAGGCTTCATTTAAAACGCACTGGATGACTTCAACATTGTGACATGTCGTTAGGTCTATAGCGCTGGCAGATTTGTCGTTACCAACATGACATCTGAGCGCTGCCATTGGTTCGATGCCATGACGTCACCATCCCCTCAGGGATACAACTATTGCATCTATGGGAATTGGTGCTCCCAGGGGATTATGTGAGGTTCGGAGCTAAATGTTAGGTAGGCCTTGTTTTTGTTGAAACGATAGATTTTATGTTGTGTTGCGGACAATCTTTTTTCGGTTCACTGCTGTCCTGTTTTTCAGCATCTACTACTTTCTTCAACTTTTTTCTTGTTCCATGACCTTCTTTCTTAGCATACTGTATGCACCTTGCGCATAGATTCCGCGTTCCCTTAACTCCATACTAAATGGTGCCTTCATCCTTCCTCTCATTGAACATCTTTTTCGTAGCAAAAGGAGCCTAAAACTTTCTTATAAACAATCAATCATTGACGTCACCATTGTGACACAGTCTACGGAAAAAAGACCGGTTTGACCCTACGCTGTTTCTTCTACCGTGAGCATGGTGCTCTGTATCCCGCATGGTTGGAGGCTCGTGTGTACACACATAAATGGTAAACACGCGATGGAATTACGGGCTATGATCGATCGGAAACATGACCGTGAACTATATATAGTTGATTGTTCGAGAGAGCTCTTACGCGTTATCTGCCGCGTGACGCGCCTTTCGTCACTGAGTGGATTTACATAGCATAGCCAAGCTCTTGGTGATCGATCACGAACGTATTTTTTTGTTTACCTTATCAAAACTAAAAGAAGGCACGATCTTTTTGACGGAGGGCTCTTTAAATATTGCACACTGAAACTGGCTTTAATTAAATTTGAGTGTTGGACTTTAGTTTAAAAGTAATTTAAAACAAAGTATTCAGCGGCAGGGCAGATAGTCAACAAGTTTTTAAACGCGCTCCTTACACATCTGAATAATCAGCGAAAATATTGGTGGCATCCATAGAATTAAAATAATTCATAAATGAAATGTAGCATCTGCGTGACGATGGTGTGGTGTTCGCGTTGCAGATCCAGCGAGGCGTCATCTGCATCCCAAAGTCGGTCACCAAGAGCAGGATCGAGTCCAACTTCAAGGTTAGTGTATCAGACAAATAACTGAAGTTAGCTGTAAAGCCATCGTCCCAGATTTCTTTACCTTCAATTTGAGGTTAAGTCATCACCTGAGATTTCTCTAGAATTTTTTTGAAATCGTAGCTTAACCAGAAATATCTTCAAAATCTTCAAGAGTGTATCGTCGATTGCTTCTCTCATATCGACCATTTCAGTTTTTATCATTAAGGGCGGTCCTAGAATTCCTCTCAGTGTGTAGTTGAGGAATTAACCCAAGTATTGATCAGTTTAAAAATTAGCAGAGACGGAGAATATGTTATGTTAGAATTTTTAGAATATGTTATGTTAGAATTTTTAAAGTAATTTCTATATAAAAATTTCACGGGTCCACGGTTTTCTTTATTTTTGACATATTATCAGTATAGGTTCAGTTAGGATAGGTTAGGAAAGGTTAGTTTAAGTTAGTATAGGTTAGGTTAGTAAAGGTTAGGTTAGTATAGGTTCGGTAATGTTGATGGAATTTTTTAACGTGTCCACGGTTTTTAACGTTTGACATATTTTCAGGATCGGCTCGGTTAGGATAGGATAGTATACGTTGGCTTAGAATATGTTATGTTGGAATTAGTAAGGTAGTATTGACCGATTTTTTTCACGGGTCGACCTAGCGTAACAATGGCATTGTCCGTGGAATTTCCACGGGTCCTGCTGGTAATACTTATTTCAAAATCTCTAAGAAATGATGACTGCGTGGCTAAATACTGCGTTTGAGGCTGAGAAGCTTCACGTTATTGTTAGACATGTATTTAATACATGCATTAAATGTTAAGTTTTGATGTTGATATACTGCATAAAGAATTCTCCGAATTGCTAGTACGCTTCCAAAATGTAGCACAAGATTAAGAGAAGACGCAAGTTATTCATACGAGCTGTTCAGGAATCAACACATTTACAACATCGAGCGGCAATGAACCTTTGATGGGAGTACATTATATTCTACTCTATAGTTTCGTTCTGAAATGGACTGCATTTTCGCGGCAGGCCGAACCCTAAAGCGGCCCATAGACGATCAATTTAATTGTCCATATCATTGACTCAATATATTGATGAAATTGTCTTAGCCCACTAAGTCAATTAATTGACGGTCGTCAATCAAGCCCACAGACGATCAATTGAATTGTCAATATTCATCATTGTCAATTATATTGACAATAAATTAGATCGTTTATGGGTCGCTTTACTCTCATTATTTTTGTTCAGGTGTTTGACTTCGAGATCTCAGAGGAGGACATGAAGGTGCTCACCAGCTACGACTGCAACGGCCGGGTCTGCGTCCTCGATAAGTGAGTTCTTATTTCGGTTTATGTAGTTTCCATCACGGTTACGTCTATAATATCGTTTTGAAATATATATATTTTCTGTTTTCTTAGCAGTGGCGCTTTCGCAGAGATCTTAGGTGAAGAGCTAATTAAGGTGACATTTTTTTTAACGTGTACTATCGGACTCTATAAATACGTTGTGTCCATTGAAAATTTATTCTATTTTATCACGTATTACTATGAATCTTCGCATAACTTATCACCTATACGGAGATCGTGTACAATTTCAAAGTTATTGTTTTTTTTGCATCAGGTGTAACAGCTTTGCACACGCGTTATTTTGAGTTGAGCATCTTGCTTGACCTCGGGTGGTCTAGGTCTATGACAAGAATTCCGTGACCAGGGTAACCGAACAGTAGGAGAAATTATACTTGACAAAACATATGAAATACGGCCACACTGATCTACGTTTTAATGACAAATGTTAAACCCGATCTGAAATAAAAGCTGGAGGTTGGACTTTATTTTGACCAGCCGCAGTGAACGTTGACTCAGCACGATAAATCCAGACCGTTTTCATTGATTTCGGAACAGAATTATTTAATTCCATGTACTAAATGAATCAAAATGGCTATTTTAAATTTCGAAATGGATATAATTTCCACTTCAAAATCGAACACTCGATAAATCGGTAATTTTACGAAACTATATAGGATTTCTTGTTAATAAACTTTAACATACGCTCAATCACTGACTACTTGCTGAGTCAATTTCTTACGGACCGTGCTGTTCAGTAGGGACGTTTTCATAATTAACCCCTTACCGTTAGAGTGGATTCTGAAATCCACTTCCATAAACAGCTCCAATATGTTTAATCCCTTGTGAAATATGTGCCTTAATGTGTTCTGCGAAGGTCATGGTCGAGGGGCAGTCTTTTCCTCGTGTTGCCGGTGACTACATGATGCCGGTGCCAGTTTAATGATGGTGGTTGTGATAATGGGAATATGAGTACAAAATGAGGACGTCTTCATGAGGAATGAATAGCCTCTAATTTAATACAACTCATTTTCCCTTCATTTCTCCCCAGGGATAAGCCGCACAAGTTCTTCCCCTTCAACATCGAGTACTGAGTGGTTGCCACTTCAACTCATTGCGCGCCGTTTCCAAGTGCTCTTCAGTCGAGTGTTCAATTCGTTTTGAACCCTACTATTTGAAATTGTATCATTTTTCTTTATCTACTAGAAGCTACTCAGTTGATTCACTTGCTCCGGAAAGTCCTAATATGTTTCTGTTCAGTAAGTTACAAATTTATCAAGTTCACGATTGTTTTATTGCTTTTCATTTCTACTGATACAGGGAGTCTTTGCACGTTGAATAAAATTCAGAGGAAATTGGGTGACTTTTATTTTCAAAGACTGAAAGTATAAACAGCAGCTATACGGTTCTACGTTACATACATGCAAGGGATTTTTTCCTCAATGTAAACAATAGCGTAGTGATTCTTTCCTACAAGCATACCCGCAAACAGAGGTCGGCTATCTACATAGATATCCAAGTCACAGTTGGCCTCCATAATTAATGATCACTTTAAATACCACATCATCTCCGGCTATAATGAAGAAAATTCAGTAACATAACTTTCACGCGTCTTATAATAATTATTCAGATTCATATACTGATTTGAAAGCTAATCGTATTACAGAGAAATATATGATCAGATCCTCGTTTGAACACAATAACATCTACCATAACAGTCAACCCGTTCCTTCAAGCAACAAAAGAATTAAACACTATTGCGTTGTCAATTGCACAATATCAGATCTTATAATTTGATCGACTTGTCTCGAGTTCTCAGCTTTTTACGTCAGGCGCGAGCTACACGAAGCAATTTACAGGTTCATTTCTTACGCGAACTGTTATCTTCATCGCCCCAGGCTCACGTTAATGCTCTTCTGGTGCAACATTCCTGAAATGAGTAAAGAGTTATTTCTCACGACGATGGTAAATGCAGTCAAAATTTGTCAATTGCAGTAAAAATCACTTACAGTAAATGCGGTTAAAATTTAACAAGCCAATTACCAGGAATGATTAAAACAAACAGGATGATCAAGACACTTCAAACTGAACTATCACGCAGAACGCACGGCTCCAAATGTTTCCATTGAATATCAAGAAAAATGACGAAATCTATACTGTTATAGATTATAGTACACAATACTATATAGATCATAGTACTGTTATACTAGTGCACAAAGCTCGATGTCCTCTAAAATTATACTTTCTGAATAATAATGTAGGAACAGGATCGACATAGGTCAAAGGGCTATAGAAATGCTAGACTAGGGTGTATAATGTCATCGCACCAAGGTGTCAAGTTAAGAGCTCAAGATGCACACAGAAAACTGTTCTTTGAATAGGCTTGAGGATATTTACGATGCGCAATTTTCTACGACAGCTGTTTCTGTGTCGAAACCACAAAACATACGGAGATCATGCATTAAAAACAATTTTATGGCCCTATCAAACTTGCATCTGCCATCAATGAAACGAGAGGTGCAAGACGAACGTCATCCACAACGCACGACACGGTTGCCTAAATTTTATGCCAGAAAAGCAATAGCGTAAATTTATTTATACATTTATATTTCAAGGCTTTTTCTACATATATCTCACCTGTTGTTCAGTATTCGGTGTGGAACGGGTAGAAGGGACTATCCTTGTACCTGTAAATATAGGCGTAACTTTTTTTAACCTCGATTTTACAAAAAAAAAAGAATAAAAAAAAAGAATAAAAAAAAATTAACGTATCGGTGAACATGTCTGCGCAATTATAGTAGCTCTGATAAATAGTTTCACAAACGCCAAACTTTCCACAAATATGCTTTAATTTTTTCTTTATTGTTCACTTTTTTAATGAATAAATTTTTAAATAATTTATATAATTCTCAGCATAGATTAAAAAATGAATCCTTATTTATAGCAGTTTTTGCGACGTAAGGTCGGTAATATTGAGCAAGGCATACTACATAGTTCTCACACGCATTGGCCCTTGAAACCTAAAAAAAAAAAAAAGATGTTAGGTCATTTTACTGAATATTTCCAAAGTGCCTCAAAAACACCCAGTAGACAAGCGTCCATTCAAACAGTGAACAAACGGAAACAGAATGCTACAATTTCAAAACTTGAAATTAGATATAAGCAAACAATTTTCCACTCAAGCCACTGATGCCAGGAATTTTGTTCTGATGTCGATTTCGCACGAAAAAATTAAATTCAAAGAGACATTCATTATCTACAAATTAAAAATTTTATACATTTCAATTAAATCCCTATCATTGAAAAATGTTAAGACAATTTACAAGAATTTCAGAGTGGTCTTTCAAAACCTTGAATTTACCCTAAAATAGAAGAAAGGGCAACAGGCAAGAAAATGCTAAACGCAAGATCTATTTCCAACGGTTGATAAAAACACATGAATATTACCTAAAACCCCCAATATCGAATGAGAAATTGACCGAAACAGGGCAAAATATAGACTCCTAGTCTAAATTAAAGACCCGATTTAAAATAAAACACAAACTCAAATCAATTACTAACGAGGCGCAAAGCAGAGCACGGAAGGGCTTATCCAAGGCCTCCATTGCCGCCACATCCTCGTCTGAGATGGTGAAGGACCACATCTGCGCGGCACAGAATTATTCATGTACATTCATACTTTTAAATACTAAGATAGAAGATTAGATGCTAGTTAAAGCACGGCACTTATTGCTGTACGTTCCAATTTTTCAACATTGATATAAAAGATTAAATTCGGCGCTAGTTTAAGCCTCCCTAACCCAAATACTAATATTGCAGGTTAGATTAGTTCCTAGTTTAAGCCTCCCTAACCCAAATACTAATATTGAAGATTAGATTAGTCGCTAGTTTAAGCCTCCCTAACCCAAATACTAATATTGAAGGTTAGATTAGTTGCTAGTTTAAGCCTCCCTAACCCAAATACTAATATTGAAGGTTAGATTAGTTGCTAGTTTAAGCTTCCCTAACCCGAATACTAATATTGAAGGTTAGATTAGTTGCTAGTTTAAGCCTCCCTAACCCGAATATTAATACAGAAGATTAGATGTCAGTTTGAGCCTCCCTAACCGCTACAAAAGCGTTCCAAAGAAAGGAGGGAGGAAGGCACTATTTAGTACGGAGTTGAGGAAACCCGGAAACTATGCACAAGGTGCATAGAAACAGCGAGTTGAGAAAGATATTCATGAAACAAGATAAAAGTTACTCGTTGAATATATGAATCACCCTATTGAAAGTGTAAGATAAAACTTAAATAAGAAAGTAGTAGGTGCTGAAAGACAGGACAGCTGTCAACCGAAAAAAGATGATCCGTAATGAAACAAAAAATCTATTCACTATTACAAAAAGGTAAGTACCAAATATTACAACATTTTCGATTTAGTTCCGTCCTGTCTCAGTTAGGAATATCGTAAATTCATGAGCGATTGAATTCTATACTCCCTAGTACTGACAAGTCAGCACTTGAATTTCCGAGCACGCGGCCTTAAGATAACAGGGCTGTACTAATAAACCCTATAATGGCACTAGTTTTTAGAACCTTCAACGAAATATAGCGGTTATTTCTCGCAAATTATTATAAATAAAAAACTTTTCTTCGAAGCATTGAGAAAATAAGAACGATGCGAGTGATTTCCTAACGTTCTTCGGTAAGGAGGGTGGTCGGTATGGGGTTTGAGAACGTGGTCTGATTTAGCGCGATCTTTCTGTTATTCAGCGAGGCTTTAGTAAACTCTACCGAAATGATATGAATTCTAAACTGATGAAAATCGGTGAAACACAGAAACACTTAGCACTAATTCGAAGCACGTCACTTATACTGAGCCACTACGGAAACAATGAATTTACGTAGAAAAAAAGTAAACCTAATACAGATATTTCATCACTATAGACAATACAGAAAATATCAGTGGCAAATAATTTACATCGGATTATAAACCAGCAGAAGCTGGGGCATACATTACAGGCAGGAAAGAAAGAAATTACTTGGAAATTTTCGAAGATGCGAGACTTCGTCACAGACTTCGGGATGCAGATTAATCCACGCTGAATCTGAAACAAAACAAACATAGGATCAGAATAAATGTTATTATAAGCCTCCCTAATGTTTCAAAGAGCAAAAGGATGAAGGTAACGTTCAGTATGGCGTTGAGGGAATCTATCAATACAATGTGCTGCTGCAGAATATTACGTAGAAACATTAAGTTAAGTAGGAAAACAATGAAACAAGATAAAAGTTCGAGAAAAAAGAAGCGCTGAAAACTGGACAGCAGTGAACCAAAAAATTGGTCCTTAACACAAAAAAAATTGTATTTTAACAAAAAGAAGACCTGCGTAACTGTCAGCTCACGACCTCACATGTTCCCCTGAGAGTACTAATACCCGTAGAAACAATAATTGTATCCCCCTGAGGGGAAGGGGATATAATATAATATACGAGGAAAATACCATCTCCAGGAAAATACCATACCAGGGAAATATACTGAGAAAAATATAATAATCATACACGAACTACAATCATACATTTTATATTAAAAAATGATCAGGCACATTTTCTTTGTTATTAATGATTGGGAAGAAGCAAACATGAGTAAGAGCTTCAAAGTAGAAGAATAGTAATTTGCCGTACGTGTCAGTAAATAATTGTTTTGATAGTGTGATATTGGATAGATATTTAACACACACTTATGTACCATTGATAGGAAAGGCGAGCGCGTGATAAGAATGACAGAAGATGAAAGGGTAGCAGGCTTTCTTAAATAAAAGCGAAAAGCATGACCAAAAAAATGATTGAGAGAGAGGGGAGGTGGGCATTTTTCAAAGATTCAAGCAGGACACACGATAATTCAACTAACTGACTCGAGAGGACCACCACTAGAGAAGTATTGCTCTCACTGCAATATCACAGACAAACCCTGTCGCCACCAAGTTCAGTTTCACTCTCAAGAGGCAAAACTTTGGATAAAAGCAACTCATACTTGGAGGTGTTTTATAGCTTCAGCACTATACCCCTAAGGGTTAACTCATTATTCACATTTTTCCTGAGACCCAACGAGGCTCAAATCAAGCTCAGAGTAAGCTAAAAAGTCTAAAAAATAGCCCTAGTAGAAAATCAGCAACAGTTACTTTTAACTTGAGTTGAGCAACAGTTACCAGAAACTTGACAAGGAACAGAGCAACAGTTACTTTTAACTTGATAAGTTGAGCAACAGTTACCAGAAACTTGACAGGGAAAGGAACAGAGCTACATTTACCCGGAATTTTATGAGGAACGGAGCAAAAGTTACCTGGAACTGAGTAAAACTTACCTGGAACTTGATGAGGAGTTGAGCGACCGTCACACCGTACTTGGATGCGAGGGACAGAACGAGAGGATCCTTCATCACGACGGGCTCGTCTTCCTGCACCCAAGGCCTGAAGCGACACGTCGTTACCGTCTACAATTAAGTGATAAGCGGCCACAAAATACACCTCTATGACTGGATTAGATGTTAGTTTTAGCTTCCCTAACCGCTAAAAACAAAAGAGTGAATTAAACAGAGGAAAGAGGAAGGCAACTTTTAGTATGAAGATAAGGAAACGCAGAATCTATGCAGAAAAGGCATAGAAACAGTAAGTAGAGAAAGTTTATGAAAGAAGATAATAGTTGAAAAAGAAAGTAGTAGGTACCAAAAAAACAGGACAGCAGTGAACCAACAAAAGATGGTCCTTAGCATAACACAAACATTTTATTTCAACAAAAAGAAGGCCTACCTAACTCTCAGTTCGGGCCCTCACATATCTTCCCCTGGGAGTGGTAATTCCCATAGATTGAGGTTTTGTCACTGTTTTTCGTATTACATGAGATACGTACTTCTAATAACTAAAAAATTCATTTATAAGCTGTTTGAAGCAGCAAACCTGCTATATAATAATTTCCTGTAGTTTTTTTCATATGACATGAGATACTTCTAAAACTAAAAAAAATTGTCAACAAGATGATTGAAGAAGCGAACCTGTCGGGAGAGCCGAGAGGGCTGTAGGCGGTGACAGAGATGCCCTTGCTCTTGCAGTACTCGATGAGCTTCACCTGGGCAAGGTAAGGGTGACACTCCACCTGAACACATGAACATTAAATTAGAAAAATCAGCAATGAAGAGTTCACCAAGTTAAATTTTGAATGATATATCAAGCCCACCAACAACCAAACCGACCTGAAAAATATTCTAGGTCTCTCGAGTACTTGAAATTTCCCTCAGTGAGCTAAAATTTGAAATCCAAATGCACAGCTGGAATATTATGATCTCATAAAATAAATAATGATGTCAAAACTCAACATAAATTTTAGGGGCAAAAGATTTGGCAATTTATGCCAAGAAAGCACGTAGGTAGCCTCTATTTGTCAACCATTCCTTCAAGTCCTATTCATCTTATCTAGCATCACAATTGTGTCACTTCGATCACACCCGCTAACTTACATTGCGTCAAACTATTGTATAACTCCATTAGCTATCCTGGGCCAGATGAGAATACATAAGTCTGTGCCTTTTGCACTCACATAATTATGAAGGAGTGCAAATTTGCAGTCCTCACACAAGAAATTCCGTTACATGTAATTATGATGTAATGGCACATTTACCTCTCAACACCACGTTGAAGTGTTGCCAAAGAAAGGGTAAATTATAGCCTCTTTTTATGCATAATTACAAGCAAACAAGAAAAATGTTCCACAAAAAACATAAAACCTATTATACTTTAACTAAAGAAAGCCTACTTAACCTTGACTTCACATTTTCCCCATGGGAAAGTCAATCCCCATAGATACACTAAGAATAAGTAACTAACTGAGCAGTTTTAGGATTATTTAATCTGAAACACACAAAAATAAAGCAATTTTCAACTCTCAAAAGTTGAGCAATTCAACCTACAGCAGTAACTTCTTCAAAAGAAATCCAATTCAGCTTATATACAGCGAAGCTGCCCGCTAACTCACAGTCTAATATATTGGAAAGGAAAAAGATTCAACAGCCCTGAAAATACAACAGACCACCCTTAATATGTTGCTTCTTCATAGAAAGTAAGTATTTGAGCATTCATTACGGCACACAGACCAGTATGTTTTCTACGAAGAGAGCCCACTGAACCCAACACAAATCAGGTGTCCTGCCACAACAGGATATTTAGGTCAAAAATGGGGCAAAGCATAAGTAAAGGCGCACTTAGCATCCATTTATGCACAAAGAAAGACCATAAGTATCAGAAACACACCCTACCTGGTTGTTGGCAGGAGGGATGGTGCATACAGCAAGAATTCTTTCAATTTGGTCCTTGCTGAAGTTAGACAGGCCAATGGATTTCACGAGTCCTTGTTTGACAGCTTCTTCCAACTCCAGCCAAGTGTCGACGTAGTCAGAATCGCTGTACAGAGGCTTGCCGTCACTGCCCGCTGGGTGTAACTCGCCCGTATTTTCCTAAATAAATACACTTCAGAATTTGCATATTCAATCAATACAGGTTTTCTTCACATGAGGAAGTATCTTTAAAAGGAGGGCAATTTGTTAACAAACAGATAGACATTTATATTCATTCAATAAAAAAAATGGTGATTAAACACCAAGAGTTTGATTCGCAGACGTGGCAGCACATGCTAGGGAGCTGTTGACAGAACAAAGTACCGTCAAACTGCAGATGAGGCCCCTAGAATTATTAAAAATTCTGCAGATGAGGCCCCTAGGTGAGGACCAAGCGCCAAATACGTCTAGCAAAAATGAGTTATGTATACAGCTGTCATCCCCAAATCTTCCTTTGCCTAGAGAGTTAGTTGAAGGTACAGAAAAATAGCTACAAAATGTTGAATACTTCTGTCAGTTGCAGAGATGCGATGGTTTCCAAGTCACTAAACTTTAATGCCGTTTTCTGACGTGTTTAAAAAGTGGCGCTTGGTGCCGTATGATTCTAAGGGGCATCATATGAATGTTACCACTGAAAGCATACAAGCCCACTAGCATTCTCATCAATTCCTTGCTCATAAGAACAAAGCTCAAACAGCCTAACTGATTCATTTGACACTAAAACAACAAGCATGTCTGTTATGAGGCATACTAACTTTCAAGAAGCCCAAAATCTGATGACTACTCTTAGTATAGATTATATACACCAAAACGTAGCTTTAGCTCTACCTCTTACCAAATCCTGAGCTTCCATAGTCAAATAAAGGATCAAATAGCCGTTACCATCTTAGAAACGATAACCATGTTAATTGATAGCAGTAAAATCTGAAAAGTGATAAAGTGCTGATGGATATAAGCACTGCAGCTTTCCCAGTGTCGCCAACCTACCGCCTTGCAGTGCATCATTTCTCACCTATGGCCTGTAAACACTTACATAGCTCGTGAATTGAAACTCACCAAGTTTTGTACCCTCACCTTGAGTGCCACAGGCCAGTGAATGAGGTAAAGGTCAAGATAGGCCAGGCCCAGGTTGGACAGGGTTTCTTTCAGCGCTGGCAGCACCGAAGCGCGGCCATGGAATGTGTTCCACAGCTGCACAAATGAGTCAGGGCTACAAAAAATTCAGGAAAATATGCCCAATCACACAATATTACTTACAGCATGGAGAGAAGGTGAGTAGAACCTACAGCAAATCTTTCTAGGTAATATACTATCTTGTTCCCAGAATAAGTTTTTCAGCTTATTGTTAAAACTTTCTCAACCGGTAATGGCTGACCTTAATAAATCCCTTTTTACGTACTTGTCATACGTTCATGGATACTGCCAACACTGACAGGCAGCAATAGTTGTTTATAACATCAATATTATCAGGAACTCAATGTGCTAGCTGACTTCATAACTTCAACTGGGGCCTATTGTTCAATGGAAGCATAGCTGAGGAGGTTGAACACTAACATTATAATACTAAAAACTTCACATTCTGCATGTCATCTTTTCAGGTAGAAAAATGCAGAACAAATATGGTGTAAAATTAAAATAAACATATAGGTATTTCACACCATTGACATTGTGCACAGCACAACAAATAGACTACACATGCTCATGTTGTGGCTTATTAATATAAAAAATATTATTTGTTCAAAATGTTTGAGGTAAATTTGATTATAAACTATTCATAGAACTTCTTACATCAAATGATATTTTCTGTACAGCAATGCTCATGAGTTTATCTTTTATAAGCATAAAAATTTTCATTCTCAAAAGATATACTGCAAACAAAGATGAACCATAGTGCATTTGGAGGCTTTTTTTACTAAACCAACTAAAAATTAGTATTTTAATTTGTCTAATCTAATAGTTGTAGCATTGATGTAAAATTTCCTTGACTTTCTTTTTACTGCCACAATTGTGCCTAATATACTTATTCATCATGACCTATTTTCACTAGCATTTTCAACTCAATCACAAGCATCTGCTTTCCACTCGATGAAGCCATAAATATTTTAATCAAATCAAGCACATAGTTAGACAAAAATAAACCCAAGAAGCATAACAATTCTACAATTTAAAAAACATACTCTTTGATTAAAAAATTCATAAGAAATGTACCAAAAAGACCCTAGTTGATAGCACAAGTTC
Organism: Morinoia aosen; assembly: GCA_030386875.1. Lineage (NCBI taxonomy): Eukaryota > Metazoa > Arthropoda > Malacostraca > Amphipoda > Talitridae > Morinoia > Morinoia aosen. The sequence goes on from CM059573.1 coordinate 6,919,555, forward strand.
TTGGATGCATCACCCTCTTAGGCCAAGACAGACTCACCTTGCTGGTGATGAAGAGGTCTTCTCTCTTGACAACTCCCTCATCAAAAGCACTCTTGAGGGCCTCACCAACCTCCTTCTCGTTCAGGTATATGTAAGCACAGTCAAAGTGCCTGTAGCCAATGGCCAGTGCCTCCTTGATTGCATTGCCAACTGCACCAGGAGGGCTCTGAAACAATCAGCTTCTGTTAGAATATATCTCACACACAATTCATGTCAACCAAAATCTCTAGAGAAAAACATTTATAATAATGTTCATGCACTAAAAATTCACAATTTAGATAAGTTTTTGGTTTAAAAATTGTTTAATTTAAGTTTTGTATAATTTGTATCTGAAGATGAAAATATACAAAGAATGACTACATTCTAGCATTAACTTTCAGTTCAATTGACCTCAAGTTTTAGTAATCAAGATAAATTAAAGACATAAAAAATTTGCTCTGATTAGCTGGGAGCCAATTTTTTGACCAGTGATGGGAAAAACCTAGGTGGTTTACAGACATTTATTACATATCCAAGCTGGTGATATTAGTATCTACAGTCAAACTAATCCAGAAAACTAGTGAGAACATTTTCAGCACCATTTCTTTTTATCCTATCAGCTATGAAATTTATTCCTAAGCAGCCTTGATATTAAAACAACAAAACAATTTAGCTTAAATCCATCACAGGATTCTAAAGTAATGACTGTTTTGATTTTAAAACAATACCAGTTCAATGTTCTGCCTACTTCCCACCAACCTGCTGTAAAACTATAGCTTATAGGCAAAGGAACAAAGTCACTGCAGTATCTAAGTCTAGGTTTAGCTACTCAGATATAAGGCTTAATTATACTTGAGTGAAAAACATAAAGTTGTCATTGTGTTGGGACAAAAAAGAAATTAAAATATAAAAATTGTAACTATTTTAGGGAGTAATAACCATGTTAGAAGTATTTATTTATTGCCATACATAAAATATTATATTAATTTTGGTCTACTAGTACTAGAGTTGGGCTTTTATCATCTACATTATTCAACAGTAATTTTAGTTAAAAATCCTAACTACTTAATCCTCATATCAAAAAGAAAAAGCAAAGAATGACCTAAAATTGTTATTCTAGCAATAAAGATCAGAACAAAATCCATAATTAAGAACACACTAGTACAGAATTTCAAGAAAATAAGCTGCAAATATACCTAACATAAGTCTTTGAAAAATAGGTAAATCTGAAAGATATGACAGTAATTGATTTTATGAATTTCAACGCCTTAACAGAGTTAATATAATCAAAATAAACAAGTTTTCTTCTATGCACTTTCCGTTTGAAATGAGTATTTTATTAGTTATAGCAGTAAATGACTTATCGCAACTCCAGTGCTTGAAGCGGAAAGAAATTCATCGATCGCGCAATATGGCAGAGTTTCGCTTTTGAAACGCTCGTCATCATAGACGAAAATAAACCTTCCGCTATACCTTGTTAAATACTCATTTGACAAAAAAAGTGTATAGAAGAAAAGTTGTTTATTTTGATGTTATTACCACGATTCAAGCAACAAAAATTTGAAAATCGATGAGTAGCTGTTTATTCGAGCGCATTCGTCATCAAAGAAGAAACTAAATCTACCGCTATAACTCATAATATAATCATTTCAGACGAAAACTGCATAGAAGAAAACTTGTTTATTTTGGGTAAATGTTGAGGAGTTGACCATAATTTATTTTCCACTTTTGGATGCGTAAATATTGTTAATGAGATGAAAAGGAACAACTTTTCTTCAATGCACTTTCCAGGGCAAATGAGTATTTTAGAAGTTAGAGCGGTAAATGAGTGACCGGAATAATGGAAGCAAACACCCTATTACAAACGTAAAGAGGTTGGGTCGTGAGGGGTAGCCACAGTTCTTCTAGTGAGAATTATAAATAAAGTGAAATTCTGGCATGCATAAACATGTTTACATTTACCAATTGAGGCATGAAAAATGCAAAAGCTCCACCGCTCCTACCGCAATATAAGCTCAAAGATGGCGACCACCATGGGCGCCGCCATCTTGGAGTCTATGTAAACAAGATTGCGGTCGTCACCCTAATGTACGTTACAGAAGCTTTATTTATAATTTTCACTAGAAGAACTGTGCCTACCTCTCACAACCCAACCTCTTTACGTTTGTAATAGGATGTTTACTTCCCTTATTTATTTTTCCCCCCTCAAACACTTCAGTTCCAGTAACTCATTTATCCCGCTATAACTTCTAAAATACTCATTTGCCCAGGAAAGAGCATTGAAGAAAAGTTGTGCCTTTTCATCTCATTAACAATATTTACGCATCTAAAAATGGAAAATCAATCATGGTCAACTACTCAACATTTACCTTATTTTGATTTAATTAAATATATTAGGGCACCGAAAAGTGGGAAATCGATTACGTATCCTTCAGATTTACCAAAAAATATTTCACAATTTTTCTTTAAATTTTGTTAGGGCCTAACTAGGTACTTTTAAATAATTTAACAGATTTTTCCATAATTTAAAAATTAATATACTAGGTATGATGAAAAAAAAGTTTATGCTCCTTTGAAAACATTTAAATGAACATTAAAATCTTAAAAAAAAAAAATAAAATAGTAACTGAGGTACCATGGCCACATACAAAATGCACACAAAACAATCATATATTAAAATAGTAACCCTCTATTCCCATACTTAAAACAGCTACCTACTGAAGTTGAAAAATTATTGACTCGCCTTCCATGTGCCGAGCCCTAAGATTGGCATTGACGCACCAGAATTCAATTTCACATTAGGCACGTCGCTTCCCATGATTTCAAACTTTACCAAAAAGAGTTCCAAGTTTACGGATTCACAAGTACACTGCAGCTGCAAGTTGGACACAAACGATCAACTGCGCAGCAACTTTGACCGGCGTTTAACCAAACGTGATGGCATGTTACGTACAACATACGTCACGTTTCACTCAGCTGTCTTTCAATAACAACAATAATATTATGAGACAAGGAAATGTGTTGTCGTTTTGAAGTGAAGGACGCTATATTTGAAGCAACATTTGCTCTCCAGGCTTTTATTATAAACGTCGCTAACAATGCCTGTGTATTGATTCGCCTAGACAATTTATTATTATTATTATGTTAGATCTCTGGAGTAAGGATAAAATTATGCTAATAGTATTGATCAGAAATTTTTGCCATTTTAATTATAGAATAATAACTCTACTTTAATTAGAGGCAACCGTAGTGTCGTTCTGATGCATCGCGCAATTAACTGGCCACCCTACAATCTTACTAATTAACTTAGGGTGCGTTCACACTACGAGCGGAGCGAGCGGAGCGGCGCGGAGCGTCGCGTCACGGAGCGGAGCGGCGCGGCGCGTGTGTTCACATGTGAGCTGAGCAGAGCGACCTACACAAGCATCAGTCGCTATGGAGCGTTCCGTGAATGCGCTTCTGTTGCTCGACGGCAAAACGGAAACACTAGATCCATCCCATCAACATGAGGAGAGATCGCTATGGAGAATACCACTATCTCTTCGAAGCACTGAGGAGAGATGAATCACAATTCTACGAGTATTTACGGATGAAGCCGGCAACTTTTGATGTACTACAATCCCTTATAGAAAGAAAAATTTCCAACGAGATTAGATAAATTTGCTGTTTAGCAATACATAAATTTTTATTGAGGATACATGTAAAGCAAAGTAGTTTAAGCAAAATTAAAGTCTTTCCATATAGGCTGTATCACATATATTACTACAGGTTTTCGTAGACCAGTACGATCAAAAAAAGTCTTGTGGTGACTTAAATGTGAGTGAACGTAAAGTAATTCCCTTCAGAAATTCAGGGTTGTGCCAGAGAAACCTAAGTGAAAAATACTGACAAATATTGACTTGTCCTGACCAAATAGTTCTCGAAATACTGATATGCTTTCCGTTAGTATTGGAAAAAATCACCCAAGCTCTTAAAATTTTGTAACTTATTGTGTATTTGACACTCATTGAGTCCTCCTCATCATCATACGGCCTCCTTTTTCTCCCATTTTACGGAAAAAATGAAAACTTTATTAAAAAATCGTACATAATTATACTTTAATCAAGATCATAAAATGAAATGCACAGCATCACAAGAAAGATGAAACAACATCACGAGAAAAGCATAATAAATTCCTTAAACTGAAGCAATAATAAAATAACTTATCAGAGAAAGCAGAAGAAAATAGAAATAAATGATTAATGAACCCAAATGGGTGAAATTACACTAAAATATTACATGTTACACTATCAGTTATAATTGTTATATGATTAGTTGTACAAAAAATTGTTATGTACTAGAATTTTTTAACTCAAACGACAATTCTACCCCTGTAAGATATGACGATCCAAAGGCGGAGCCGAGGAGAAACGTTCGACGCGAGCGTCAAAAAATCCCAACGAATTTCCCGAGCGTGCCGCTCCGCTCCGCTCCGCGCCGTGCCGCTCCGCTCCGCTTGTCGTGTGAACAGCCAAGCGTTTCTGCATTCAAACCTGTACAAACATTATTGCCGCTCCACTCCGCGCCGCTCCGCTCCGCTCGCTCCGCTCGTAGTGTGAACGCACCCTAATTACAGTGGATCATTTCTCATCTATGACACGCGAACACATTACATAACAGGTAAATTGAAGCTTACTAAGTTTTAAATCTGCTCCCATGTCAACTGTTTTTACCCCTTAATAAGAGTGTCATGGCTTTCCTTACCATACCATTTTATGATAAAAAATTGACAACAAGACCCCACAATAATAAAAATATTATACGCTACGAGAAAAATTTTAGGAGGGCTTAACATCTATCCCAATGTGCAAAAAAAATTCATTTGAGATTAGGGTACGGTGTGCGAAATTTTGACCACTCGCACAAACACTAAGTTGAACTTAGTTTTTCTCTTCAAAACAGGGTAAACGAAGGGTGAATTTGATATCGGTCTAATTTCTCACCTACTGCACCGAAAAAGCTAAATTTTATCTCAAATTAAAGCTAACACTTTGCTCTGTAATTTTAATCGAACAGTAAACTTTGAACTTTAATTGAACAGTAGTTTGAAATGATCATGTACAGAAAATAAGAAATTATATTTTATGAAACATATATGCGAGGTTGTCTGCTAGGCTAGTTGGTCAAAACGGAATTTTGGTCCCGATTTGCCCGTCATGGGCAGTTAAAACGCAACGAAAACCTTGTAATATATTTTATTGTTATAGACTTGGAATTTCAAAAAATTTACTAATAAATGCACACGATAATCTTGTCTTGAAATTTTCATTCCAGTTTCGGGAAAAGAATAGTATAATTCAAGGAAAATGACATAGACGGGAGTTTTCGTGAGACGCCGTATATTTTAATAGTTTTACCAAATAGTTGTTACATTTCTCTTCTTTTTATTCCAAAAGTGTTAAAAATGGGGTAGGTTGCTAAAGTAATACTGCCATTTAGCATTTTAAGAATGGTGTCAAGGAATGGAAAGACTTGGGTATTAAAGTGTTTTCGGGTTAAACTTTTCTAAATTTCTGTCGCCCGGTATTGTGCTTCAGCTTGTTTTTTGTTAGATCATCGGTCTTCGTTACTATATTCTTGCATTTAAAGACAACGCCTGCTGAACGCAACAACTTGTCTTATATAGTCCGGGATATCAAGGAATTTATTCATAGCTTCAGCAGTCACCACTCGAGGCAGAGTGAGTTCTTCTGTCGACCCCCCAGACTGGGATACTCGGGGCAAGCCCAGCCACAACCCAACCGGTTCCTGTATGTTTAGAAGAATTTGTTTTGTTCAACGTAACTTCGAGTTGAAAACCGAAGTGTGCCAGACGCAGCTGCGGGTGCCGGTTTCTGGAAACCAGATAATTTCCTGACTTCTCAAATTGCGAGTATTATCTCGCACACTGGTCTTCCCCGGCATTCATTCGATCTACGACTTCACTTCCTACACTGGAAATAAAGATCAGGCCGACTCCAAGTAGTCTACTCTAATAGCCGTGGTTAAGGTTTCTTTATATAGTTACTACGGCAGTACTGTGATTCAAGTTTTACGTGAAGCACATTGTTTAAATTTATTAACCATAGCTGACCGGGTGTTCGTATTTATTATTTAATTGTATCTTGAATTCAATTCTAATTTTTTGAATTCAATTCTAATTTCGTGTATTCGTTAAATGCTCTGTACTAAATTTCATTTGAAATGTTGAACTTGAAGTAAATTGTAAAACCTTATTCTTATTTCACCACCGGTTCACCCAAGTCATATCCGTAACCTGAACAAATGGATGTACTGAGATAACATCTTAAGCTCTCCAGACTGGTTTTGGAAAAGATACGGTCTTTCTTTCTTTTTCTTCTTAATACAAGAGAACTGAACACAGAGAAAGGACCATTCGTGAGACCTTCGTATTGAATCAGTGTTCCCAAATAAAGTGTCCACAAATTTTTTTCGCATCCTTCACAAATTATTGGAGGAAATGCTCAAATTGACAAGATACTTCACTTTGAGCAGTGGAACACTTTGGTAACATGCAGCCTAAAACGCGATAGATATCCCTAAAACGCGTGAACCACTAGAAATGAAGCATGAAAGAAATGACACTTATGAATGAAAAAATTAATTTGATGTCTCAATTCCGGATAATAAAATCGAGAGAGATCCGCCACTTTTTTACTTGCAGCAGTTATAATAATTCTACGACAGGTGAGAGGGAAAAATGTAGGAAGATTCAACTTTCGATTTCAATACACTTACCGAAATGAATTATTTGAGGAGCATTGCCTACGTAAAACACAAAAAATATTCCCCTTTCCTTTCGAAAAAGGAAGGAGTTTTCCTTCCTCACTCGACCCACATGTACCACTGGATATAAGCTCGATTATTTTATATAATTCGACGCTGGTTAGGTTCCAAACTCAATATGCTGATTGGCTACCATGAACGAAAAATTTCAAATGAAAATAAAGCCCTGTTTCCTAGACGACAGTTTCATTCCAACAAAAATACACGAACATCACACAAATTTGATGGGATGAAAATATTCGTATAATGAAATACATCTTCTAGAATTTTCAATTCACGTAGTTGTAAGAAATTACCTTTCCTACTCTATGCACATGACTTCGAAAGGAATGTAATGTGCTTACTAAATATTAAAACATTGTTAAAGATTATTGTAACGAACTTGACGTGGTCTCATTTTGGCAGCAGATTGGTTTAGACAAAAGAACCTAGTTTAGGTGTGAGGTAAAGGATTATTGACTCTCACAAGTGCAGTAATAGTTACGGAACTATTTCTAAACTGAGATATATCTACAACTGCTTTGCAATGTGATATTGAATAAAAGACCAAAGAATCTGGTATGACATCGGCTTTGCCTGAGAATGGAAGACTGTCAAAATTGTCACCAAGTGCAGCGCGTAATTGTTCATTGGTTTTGATGAATCCCACGAACGTGACACAACTAACAATATATTTCAGTGAACAAATAGTGTAGGCTTACAAGCATAGCATGGGTTGTTCACATGGAGACTGTAGGAAATATAGTGAGAACGATGCTGAAGTGAAATCCATGAACTCAGTTCTTGGGATCCAAGAGCTTCCTAAGCACATTCTGAGAACAGAGCTCTTCAATATTAAATGCACTGTGCCCAAACACTTTGAGGCACAACAATCAAGATTTCAACGCAAATTGAGTGGCGATGATAAAATGAACTCCAGAGTTGTGTTAGAATAGAAAACCCAAAACTCATAAGCACATGGCATCAGCGTAAGCAGTAACTGTCAAAGTTGCCTGTGGGGCACGTGGATGTAGACCACGACGGCGCTCATCCATAAGTTTCCTCATCTTTCAGCACTCAACAATTTTATCAAAACTCTCTCGCTCAAATGAAGTTATTTTTAGACGCTATTACAATGAAGAGATTAAATATAAATTGAGTTATCCAGGAAAAAGATGGGAGCACTATTTCCCAGTCTAACTTTTTCGCCGCCTGCATGCATGTTTTTTGCCGCCGAAGCAATTTAATCGCTTAAATTGCTTTGGCACCGAAAACATGCATGCAGGCGGGGAAAAAGTTAGACTGGGTTGACGTGAGATGAGTGAAGGCTCTTCTTTTCAAGAACACAACGCCAATTATTAAGCAAAAAATTGGCTGTTGGATGTCTTGAAGTTCTTGTATAGGCAAGTGGGAATGCTAATTTAATTATTCAAAATCTAACTGGAAATCATATCAAACGACTGGATCAAGATCTTAATGAAATCTGCAGAATATTGGCACATAATCGTATTCTCGCAGTGGTGTGCATATCTGTTTTGGTTCCGAAATAGCTTCAAACAAGGTTCTAAAATTGCTACAACGGTTTCAACAATATGTCTAAAATTGTCGCAGTGGTTTCAAACATGCGCCTAAGCCGCAATGGTGTCAAATATACTTTAAAATTAACGCAATGGTTTCAAACATACGCATAAACTTGCCGCAATGGTTTCAAGCATGCGTCTAAGATTGCCGCAATGGTTTCAAACATACGTATAAAATTGCCGCAATGGTTTCAAGCATGCGTATAAGATTGCCGCACTGGTTTCAAATGTACTTAAAAATTGAACTGAGGGTTCCATGAAATCAAAATTACAGTTTTACCTTTAGGCCCACATAAGAATTTGTAGTGAAAATTCAGTGTTCAATTTCTCTCTAAAATATGGAAAGCTTCAAGTATTGAAACACATCGCCATTTAAGGAAAGAAAGTGCCCCGTAGAAGATGCTTGAATTTAAAGGATAGTGTACAAACAATTACTTTTTTTTATTAATTTACCATAGTTGATACAGAGGTAGATTGTTTCTTAAGTGTAGTACAATGGTCAAATTTGAGTACCTGTGGGCCCGAACAAGTTACAGCGACTTCTAGGATACAAGCATTTCATGAAAACTTTCAGAACAGAAGGTTGTACTATCAAATAAAGATCTTTTTGTTTTCCCCGGTTCTAATATATCTGTTAGTTAATTTATTGAATAATATTTTAGAGTATTTTATTGGACTGTAATTTCTTCTGAGAAGTGAACTTTAAATTTTATTGGCTCAGGAAGATGTTGCAAGCCGGCAATTTCATGCAGAATAAGCTTCGAATTATACTACCATTAAATTTTAGCAATGTCAAATTTTTAATGTTTACTTTAAGTATCTATATTCCAGGAGCCAACATCTGCAGTGTAATGTTTTTCCTTTTCTCATATTAAAAGGGAATTTTCAGCTGAAGAGTGGTTATATTTTCATGATAGTGACACTCTTTTTCAAGTATAAAAAGGTGGAATACAACGCAGAGATAGCAGTTGACCAAAATTGAACAAACTAATTTTCAATATATTTATTGGCACATTTATTTGAGCAAAAAACATTGAATACCTCGTAGAGGGAAGAATTGACACAAGTTGAACAAACTGTATTTTTCAGCACATTTATTGGCATTCTTGTTCAAGTATAAAAACATTGAATACCTCGTAGAGGGAAGAATTGACACAAGTTGAACAAACTGTATTTTTCAGCACATTTATTGACATTATTATTCAAGTATAAAAACATTGAATACCTCGTAGAGGGAAGAATTGACACAAGTTGAACAAACTGCATTTTTCAGCACATTTATTGGCATTCTTATCCAAGTATAAAAACATTGAATACCTCGTAGAGGGAAGAATTGACGCAAGTTGTACGAACTGTATTTTTCAGCACATCTATTGCAGACCCTCAGCGTCTCGAGCATCTACTGCCAGTGCCTGAGCCTGCTAGGCTGCTACTGGAATCAGTTACCCTCAGGCAGGCGCTCGGGAAGGAGGTCATGTGATGTCCGTCTGTGGAAGCAGTCTCGATAATCCGTCTCTCCATGTTAAATTGTTTCGAAATGTGGAAATTTTTAGTGCGTATGGAAATGTTTTTCGAATTTCACCAAGAGAAAAATCACAATCATATGCGATGACGGTGAAAGGAGGTTAATTAAAACGAAAATTTATCCGAGAACAAGAAGGGAAAATTTGGAGTGGCCTTCAGAGTTCGGTGAGAGGGAAAGCGAGGGCTGGAAGCCAGCTCACGGTGACACACTTCATTTATGACTTTTGTGCTCTTGACTGTTGGTGCGCTTCAAGTTTATTAATCACTGAAATAAATTTGTGAAGATTGGACAATGAAAGTTTGTGGGTTTGAAACTGCAGTTGAGTGTATTTTAGCCTTAATTTTAGAGATCAATTTTGAAAACAACGAACATCAAATAGATCGAGCCTTTTTTTAGTGTTAGTAAGCATTTATCGAAATAGAATTAGTGACTGCTGGTCGGTCAGCAGCATTTTGAAAATTCCTCCGGTGATCACCGGTGGGTCACGACGCACATAAAGTGCTAATCACTAAAATGAATTTGGGAAGATCGAAGAATGAAAGTTTGATGACTTGAAACTATAGATGAATTTTTCTAAAAGTGTTTGAAATAAATGTAGGCTTTGAGGTAACGTTGATGAAATGCAGCTGATGCGGAAGTTTACATACCAGCGGCGTTAAAATGCCGGTAACGAAAGTTAGCGCAAATGTGGTTAGTTCTTTTGTCCTATTTTTTTGAAGAAATTTCGTACGGTCGTCAAATTTTACGCATGAAATTTTTTGTCGTGTTGATATTTTTCCAATGAACGTTTGTTTTCCCTCCGCGATTTGGTTTGTTAGATTAAATTTGATTAAATCTACTAAGCGCACCTGGGAACTTTGTGTAGTTGTCGGCTATACAAGATGTACTTCACTCAAAAGGAAAAACCCAAACAACCTGCTATCGTCTGCCATGAAGTCTCATTACAGCACCACATGCAATTGTCCTATCCTTTTATTAGTAGAGAGTTAAAAAATAGTTGATTTTTTTTTTACAAAAATTACATAAAAAATTCATTACACAAAATTATTTCATACTTTTTTTTACCATTTCTTCGTGCCATTGTGCCCTTTTCGTTTGCCAAATGCACAGCTTTCTCACGCCCTATCTTACACCCTTTTTCTCCCTCAAAAAATCTGTGCCCGAATGGTACTTGTAAAGCAACTAGTTATTTCAGTTGTATCGTGAGCGCTTCTATGTACGGACGCAAGTAAGATCAGAACAGAAATGGCGAAAAAAACGCAATTGTACGATTAATTCGTTTCTTGAAAGCGAGGGAGAAGAAATACAAAAGTTACACAGGCAACGCAGGGCTATTTGAATGATCGTGATTCAAAGCAGCATTATATTTAATACTGACCAATTTTACATCTAAACACGCGAGCAGTCGCACACTGTCGGTTGATAGATAGCAGCATTATTTACAAAATGATCAAGTTAATTTAAAAACTACGCGAGCAGTAAAAAAGTAAAAAAAGACGCTTTATTCCAATCAATCATGCCTGATACACATCAACTTGTACGATGTTTTTTTCAACGCCCTATAACTTTCACCGGGATGCCATGACGGTTACACCCGGTCAAGCCAGTACCCATTTCCGACTCCTAGGTGGAGTCAGGTTTTGTGCTTTGAGTTTTTCCCTTACACCCAACGGGGAAAATTACCACACAGCGCCGAGAATCGAACCCTCGACACCTTCATGGAAGGGCGCGTTCTTAACAACGCGGTTACGGCGAGCAAACAGACGCCCACCGTAGGTAGAATTATCAGGAATCTCATCGATGTTTACGAAGTTGTGCGAGCAAGAAATTCTAGCGGGTATTTCTGTACGTGTTAGGAAAAAGAACAAGAAGTTGGCACGAAATTATCCGAACGTGTACACAGGATGAGAAGAGAGCTGTGGTTCACTACATCCGGAGTACAGGGGAGATGTAAACAGATGGTCTGATGTAAACAACCTCAGGGCTCGGTCGTAGCGCATCGTGGTGTGAGGCTGTCGCTGTTTTGTGTAGAGAACTTTTTGTAGAGAACTTTGTGTAGAGAACTTTGTGTAGAGAACTTTGAGTAGGGAGCTTTGTGTAGGGAACTTTGAGTAGGGAGCTTTGTGTAGGGAACTTTGAGTAGGGAGCTTTGTGTAGGGAACTTTGTGTAGGGAGCTTTGTGTAGGGAGCTTTGTGTAGGGAGCTTTGTGTAGGGAACTTTGCGAAGGAAACTTTATGTCTTTATGTCTCAAACTTTATATAGGGAACTTTATGAAGGAAACGTTCTTGGAAGCGAGGTTAGAGACTAAAAACCTATTTTTGTCCTCTTCTGGAAACTGAAGAGCCGAGAAGCCTAAGAATTTATGGGTTCTCGTTAAAATTGAAATAGTGTCGTCGTGGAAGCGAGATTGCATGTTTTCCGTAGAAAATCAGACACCTAAAGAACATTTCTTAGGACTAATTAAAAATATTAAAACATTAGGAGCGGTAGTAAATTTCCATTCAGCAGTTAAATTGCATGGACGTGAGAATAGAATACTTTTTGACTTTAAAGAGTTTGTTAATTGTGAACTTAAAATTCACTGACTTTAAAGAGTTTGTTGATTGTGAACTTGAAATTCAAAGATTGTGAATAAATTGTTAAATAAAAACCTAAAAATCACAGACTGTAAACAATTGTTAATGGGAATCTTATGATAATATTCATAAGCAAAATCGTAGTTCTGTAGTGCTGAGCCAATGACATTACGCCGTATACAAACACGATTGAGCGATGTTTGCAGTTACATATGTTTCTTTAGAAACAACTGTTTCTGCGGGGAAGATTTTCACTCAGTCAGAAAAACCTCGGATGTATTAAAAACACATACAATATTTCCATGGCACGGATATTGCTCTACCAAATTTTGGATGGACCACTATATTGACTAGGCCTCTGAAGCTTGCGTTTGCGACAGTGTACCACTCGACGACTCTGCACACAACACCACAGTGCATCACAACACCACAGTGCACCACAACACCACAGTGTATCACAACACCACAGTGCATCACAACACCACAGTGCACCACAACACCACAGTGCATCACAACACCACAGTGTATCACAATACCACAGTGCATCACAAGGCACCACAGTGCACCACAACACCACAGTGCGTCACAACACCACAGTGCATCACAACACCACAGTGCATCACAACACCACAGTGTATCACAACACCACAGTGCATCACAAGGCACCACAGTGCATCACAACACCACAGTGCATCACAAGGCACCACAACACTGCACCAGCAGACTACAGCCCCCATGTCTCCCGACCACAAATATATCTAGCAGGCCTGGCAGCTCTCACAAATATCACAAGACTGGACGGACGTCTTCTGTACCTCAAGACGACCTAAAAAATTATCGGTTTGCTGTGTTTTGGATCGGATGTGTTTGGTGCGCTGCACATCAGTGCGTGTTGTTGATCTGCTTAGGTTACGTGACACACGATGAAGCGATGAAATGCATTTTGATAGCAAAGAAGAGCTGTATAAGGAGAGTTTGTTGTTCAAAGAATAAGAAAACCTACACAATGGGGTAGCTTATATCTTCTCTTCACCTGAAGTAGTGGATGTATAGCTGGGGGTGGTGAGGACGGGGAAATAATGCGCATAAAAACAAAAGTAATAAAAAATCGTTAAAGCAACTTTCCTGTTAGAGGAGATGAGATCGATTGAAATCATGAAGGTGGCAGAATTTTGCAGCGAATAATGTTACAAAGACCGCGCGTTAATTATAAAACGCATAAGTAATACCTGTTGTATCCAAGCTACAGCTCAACGCAGCACACACTCACGAGGGTGAGGCAGGTCGGGAGCCCCAGCTTCTCTATGCAAAATATGGATCGTATTTCAGAGCTAATGGCAGACCTGTGTTGTTCTCAGGGGCCGCGTGTGCGATTTGGTCGCCATGCAGCTCGCATTAGGGACAAAATTTGGCGTACAGCCTCATTTGACGCGATTTACAGCGCTCAACTCTGACCTAAAATTACATGGAATGTGTTTTCTCTGGTGGCCCGTGTGTGTGTGTTGTGTGTGGGTGTTGTGTTTAGCGTGTGTGTGATGTGTGTGGGCGTGTGCGCTTCGTTTGTGTGCTGTATGTGTGTATGTGCTGTGTGTGGGTGACATGGTGAGGGTTGTGCGAGGGTTGCTTTACGCTGAGTTGTACAGGTGAAGAATGGAAGGAATGGGAAAAGAAGGGGAAGGAAGAGGTAGAAAGGGGAAGAAAGGTTCCGGTTCTTACGAGAAAATGTCAGCTGTAAAAAGAATGCATTAAGCTCAAAGTTGTCATAATGCTAAAGAACAGTTCCAGAAAATACTTAGGCCCACAAGAAGAATTTCAAATTTGCTAGTAATGAAGACATAATAAACTATATTTTTCCTGCTATACACACGCTTCACTAAAGGAGCGACAAACTACGCACGTGGGAATGAAAAACAAAAGTGATAAAACACAGACAAAAAATCGTGAATGAAGAAAACTCAGGTTAGGACTGGAATTTGATATGGACATTTAGATGTCGTTATTTAGAGTCACGAGGGTTCGATTCCCGGCTCTGGGTGGCAATTTTCTGTTGAGAGTAGGAGAGAAACTCCAAGCACAATACCCCACTCTACCCAGGTGTCTGAAATGGGTACCGATCGGACCGGGGGAAAGCGTCATGGCGTCCTGGCGTTAGTTATAAGGCATTTGAAAATCCAATGTACAAGGTGATATATGTATCAGGCTTGTTTGGAAATTGAGCAGCCTTAGATGCCGATGTTTGTTGTTTGTTGTTGTTGTGTAGAATAGAGCGAACCTACAAAAATTCTGTGTAAAAACTCCACGGGAGACATCGCCTCAACTGACGCACGTTTGGTTGTTCAAGTCGAACTCGCGGTCTGGCGTGCTGCACCTGTCACACACACGGCGTTGTGTGCGTTCCATTGTTTGTTTGATTTTACTCTCCCCAGAGAGGCTCCTACATTAATGAAGCTTGTTGGGAAACGCGTGACATGCAGTGCTATTTTTGGCCATTTCAGCACGCTACCATTCGAAATTCTTCGGAGGTTATACCTACACCATGTAGTCTCACAGTAATTACTGACAGTTTTTAGTAGTTTATCATAAGTCACACCAGTTTCAATTATTTTTCAAAACAAGCGTTAAATACGATAAAAGAACTTTAAAAATTTGGAAGGGAAATCTCTGTTTTTTACGTATACATTTTCTGCATTGCACGGTGCGTTTTCAATTTGTAAGGGAAGCCAATCCCTATTCTTTTTTTGTTTCTATACGGAAATGAGTCACGCTTACAAAAAACTCTGTGATAATTCTTAATTCGGACCTCATCTGTAGGTTAATTATGCATATGATTTGAGTTAATTATTTAAATTATAAATTTCAGTATGCACAATACTACACGTTTGAAAGATATCCTTTTTCCTTTAGAGGCTCAAAATGATATCATTTTCGGAGTTTTCGTCAATTAATTTTTATTTTGAGTTCGACGATTGCTGATACAATCTAGGATTTAAGATTTGTGCTGTAATCTACGATTGCCACGGTCATCTAGGAACTAGGATTGCTGCTGCAATTTAGGATCTATGGTTGCAACCATAATCTAGGGTCTAGGATTTGCTAATGCAACCTAGGACCTCAGATGGCTACCGTAATCTAGGATCTAGGATTCACTAATGTAATCTAGAACCTCGGATGGCTACCGTAATCTAGGATCAAAGGCCCAGGATTATTAATGTAATCTAGAATCTTGAATTTTGTTGTTCTAAGATCTAGGATTGCTACTGTAACGCAGGATCACTTCCTAAACTAGGTACGGGTGTTAGTGCCAATCCTTGTTTACGGTAGAAGCAGACGGCCGTTTCACTGGCCTGTTTACAGTAGGGAAGCTTACATCACACAGCTCTGCACAGCCAGAGCAGAGAGTGCTGCATTTTCTTGTTTACTGCAGAAAGAAAAGTTGCATTTTCTCGTTGTTAACTGTCTAGATGACAAGCGTAATCGTTTTCTTTGAAGACAAGCATCAAAAAGATTTACTCCAGAGCGAAAGTTTACATCCGCCCGTCGTTTATCGTGTAGATAAAAGGAGTAACAGTCTAATTTTGTAGGCAAACATAAAAATAGTACGATACTATCTCTATGTCACTGCCCTTTCACTTTGTTAGATTTAATTGGCAGGCCTAACCATCATTATTTACCAAATGCTTGTTAGCTCTGACTTCTAACTGGGTGTGGGCAACGATGTCTTTCTTTTGTCCATATGGATATCTGTCTTTTCTTGAAAGAAAAATGAATATTTCCTAACGACGCAAACAAATACGTGAATTTGAGCATCGAATTTTTATTTCTTTAAGACTGTTATTGCTCCCTAGATTTGAGCCATCGTGTCCGTATGATACACTTCTCTTTAGATATTTTATTATATATTTCTCGAGCCGTCATATCCGTAGAGGACACTTATTCTTCATATATTTTATTGAATATTTATCTGCGGGAAACACTTTTATTCAATATTTGTTGAGCCATCATGTTCCCATCGAACACTTATTTCTTATATATTACATCGAATACATCCTGAGTTACCCCGTGGGAAGCTGAGGCCGAGATTTATTTCCGGAACTGCTGGACGCGTCTGAAGTGGAGCCGTCCGCATCCGGAGTGGGAGGAAGGCGATATCGATTTGGGTGGGGGGTTGTGTTGTGAGTGGGGTTCGGGAGGGGGATCGAGTGGAGAGTGGGACTCAAGAAGGAGATGAGTGGGGAGTGGGGTTCTGAAGGATGGTTGTGTGGGGAGTAAGATTTGAAAAAAGGGTTGTCTAAGGGGTGGAAGAGGGAGCAAGAAAAATAAAGTTAGTGCTTAACACGTTCACTGCGTTTCCGTGGATGTTATTTAACCGTTTGCTTTGGTTAAGTTGTAAGTAGAAGAACAGGGAAATCGAATTTACTCCACTAATACATTTTTATTTTCCCTAAACAATATGAAAAATAGAATTGCACGATGGTATTTCACCTCGTATGATAACAGTTATTTTTTAAAAAGGTCGTGAAACAGATGGAATGTCATTCATTTATACCGGTACGTGAATGAGCTAATTACGGATAGTGGTACACATGTGGCCCAATGCGCGGTGAACAAGGTAAGAGACAGAAAAACCAGATCCCGGTCAGTATTTGAGAGTGAGCATAGTGAGAGGTTGCAGACAGAGCAGTGAGAATTTATTTCAGTGAATCAGTTAAATCGTGGGGATTAGAGAGTCAGTAAAATGAAAAAATAGAGTAACAAAAACTATGTTAATTTCTGTATTGTTAGAAATAAAGCTACATTACCGTTAAATTTATGGTAAAGCCTCCATAGACAAAAGAAAGTAGACAATACCAAATGTTTTATGAAGATTGTCGGAATAAGACAGAAATGTCCCTAGGGATTAGACAAAACCAAATGCTTTATGAAGGTTGCGGGAATAAGACAGAAATGTCACTAGGGAATAGACAAGACCAAATGTTTTATGAAGATTGTCCGAATAAGACAGAAATGTCACTAGGGAATAGACAAGACCAAATGTTTTATGAAGATTGTCCGAATAAGACAGCAATACATTAGTGTGGGCCTGGGAAGAGGAATGAGAGGATAACGTGAGTCATTATGTGGCCATTAATTTGAGTTTTAGGGTAACTTCACATCACGTGAGGTCATTACTGCGCAGGCATGGCAGCGGCACTGTACAGCAACTGAGTAACAATTTCCTAAGTTCTTATTCAGTAAAAATTTACTCAGTAACAATTTACTCAGTAAAAATTTACTCAGTAACAATTTACTCAGTAACAATTTACTCAGTAACAATTTACTCAGTAACAATTTACTCAGTAACAATTTACTCAGTAACAATTTACTCAGTAACAATTTACTCAGTAACAATTTACTCAGTAAAAATTTACTCAGCAACAATTTACTCGGCAACAATCTACTCAGTAACAATTTACTCGGCAACAATTTACTTAGTAACAATTTACTCAGTAACAATTTACTCAGTAACAATTTACTCAGTAAAAATTTACTCAGTAAAAATTTACACAGTAAAAATTTACTCAGTAAAAATTTACTCAGTAAAAATTTACTCAGTAACAATTTACTCAGTAAAAATTTACTCAGTAAAAATTTACTCAGTAAAAATTTACTCGGTAACAATTTACTCAGTAAAAATTTACTCAGTAACAATTTACTCAGTAAAAATTTACTCAGTAACAATTTACTCAGTAAAAATTTACTCGGTAACAATTTACTCAGTAAAAATTTACTCAGTAACAATTTACTCAGTAAAAATTTACACAGTAAAAATTTACTCAGTAAAAATTTACTCAGTAAAAATTTACTCAGTAAAAATTTACCCAGTAAAAATTTACTCAGTAAAAATTTACTCAGTAAAAATTTACTCAGTAAAAATTTACTCAGTAAAAATTTACTCGGTAACAATTTACTCAGTAAAAATTTACTCAGTAACAATTTACTCAGTAAAAATTTACACAGTAAAAATTTACTCAGTAAAAATTTACTCAGTAACAATTTACTCAGTAAAAATTTACTCAGTAAAAATTTACTCGGTAACAATTTACTCAGTAACAATTTACTCAGTAAAAATTTACTCAGTAAAAATTTACTCAGTAAAAATTTACTCAGTAAAAATTTACTCAGTAACAATTTACTCAGTAAAAATTTACTCAGTAAAAATTTACTCAGTAAAAATTTACTCGGTAACAATTTACTCAGTAAAAATTTACTCAGTAACAATTTACTCAGTAAAAATTTACCGGTAAAAATTTACTCAGTAAAAATTTACTCAGTAACAATTTACTCAGTAAAAATTTACTCAGTAAAAATTTACTCGGTAACAATTTACTCAGTAAAAATTTACTCAGTAACAATTTACTCAGTAAAAATTTACACAGTAAAAATTTACTCAGTAAAAATTTACTCAGTAAAAATTTACTCAGTAAAAATTCACACAGTAAAAATTTACTCAGTAAAAATTTACTCAGTAAAAATTTACTCAGTAAAAATTTACTCGGTAACAATTTACTCAGTAAAAATTTACTCAGTAACAATTTACTCAGTAAAAATTTACACAGTAAAAATTTACTCAGTAAAAATTTACTCAGTAACAATTTACTCAGTAAAAATTTACTCAGTAAAAATTTACTCGGTAACAATTTACTCAGTAACAATTTACTCAGTAAAAATTTACTCGGTAAAAATGTACTCAGTTTTTACTTAGTAAAAATTTACTCAGCAACAAAGGTGACGGCGGACAGAAGCAATAACAATTTTTATCTAACGAGAACACGTGTTTTTCTTTGATTTTTGCACGTGGATTATTTCAATTATGGTTTCTTGGATGCGAATTGAATTAGAAACGCTCGCCATTTTAGGGTGTCTGCTTGGTGTAAAAAACTTGCTGGGTGTCAAGATCTTTTTCAGTGCATCATAATACTGCAGAATATGCGAAGGTTTGTTGTAGGTCACGCCTTTTCACTAAACTTGATATATGTTTTATGTATTCGAATTGCGCTTCGTAAAAAAATCCAAGAGTGGCCATGCTTAACTCATTCGTAATCGACTTAACGAGCATCGCTTTAAGAACAACACCGATGTCGGAAAAGAAAAAGCGATACAGAACTCAGAAGGTATTCTAATCCACATTTTCGTACACAAACACCCCACTGATGTTTGGCTAGCGTTTTGTCGGGACTTGTGTGACGGAAAATATCTCACCCTCGCTGTTTGTAGTGAAGTAAAACTAATATCATGTTCTCGTTTTCTTAAAAGTGCTATTTCAGAAGTTCTAGTGAAACTGAACCAGTGATCCAGTTTACTAAATCTGATGTGGGCGCGTAGTTTTCTTAGTACATGAGAATAGATGAGAGTACATGAGAGTATATGAGAGTACATGAGAATATATGAGAGTACATGAGAATAAATGAGAGCACATCAGAGTACATGAGAGTACATGAGAGCAATGCATACAAACAACACAAATGAATGAGAGGTAGAAAGTGTGGGTCAGCACCACTCAGCACCCCAGATGAGTACAAGAAAGCTAAATAAATGAGAGGCATAACGGTCAGCTCAGCACCACCCAGCACCCCAGAAGGTCATGCTGAGCTCTGAGCTGGTGTCAGCACCCCGTCTGACCAGCACCTCTGGTGGCCGCCCCATGGCCTACGCCTCACATGATGCTGTCGAGGTGAGGGCAACCTGCTTCTGAGGGTAGCTCTTTACCCTCTGAGGGTAACTGTTTACTCTTAGTTTTAGTTTATTCTCATCTGGTCACAGTGAAGGAAAACCTGTCTCGGTTAGCACGAAACCTGAGGGTAACTGCTTACCCTCATTGTTTAAAAAATAATAATTAACAATGAATGAAGTTCACTGAATTATGTTCACTGTTTATTCACACTGGGCCAAGGTGATCATTAGGGCTCAGTGAGGGGAAACATGCCTCTGAGGGTGGCCATTTACCCCCAGGTGCAGTTTATTCTCATTGGGCCATGGCTTAGTCTCCCGCAAAGAGTAAAGGATTATGTAGATTGCGTAGGTCATTTATCAAAAGGCAGGGCTTACTTTCAGAAGCAAAAGATTAACCCTCACAAACCATATGTATATCTTTCAGTTATTCTACTGACTAGATCAAATGGTACATTTCAATTTTTTTTATCCTAATGCGAGGGAACAGATAAACACTTTGGAAAGCTTACCCTCAGAGGGTAAAAATTCGCCATCCAAGAGCGAATATCTTTGGGATATTTGTGGATTCAACTAAATATTCACAACTCATGGCTTCAAGTTCACGGCAAAGTTTCTCAACTTAATATTTATATTTTAGCACATGATACTTTTAAATTTACATTTTATATATCAAGGTGTGATAGTTATGGAGCGGTGTGCTATATTTTAAGGTATTTATGAAAATTATAAAACTACGCAACATAGTTCAAGGTAAGGTAGTGAGTTGTTCATTTCATGATAAAGAGAGAAGATTATAAAGTTTTATGAAATTTCTGAGGGCATACATCTGCGCAGGTGCAGCAGGAGGTGCTGCAGCTGTCGGCGCGACTTACAGCTGCAGCGCACGACAGACTTGTACTGGAGAAAAATCTCGCTCAAGCTCAGGTGAACCTTTGGCTAATGTGTGGGATATGACACAAAATCTTCATATACTGTGAGAAAACTAAAAATGGAAAAGTGCGTTATATTTCGTTGGTATGATTTAAGGACCTCACTGCTGCGATCGCAACATTCTCAATCAGGTCTTACGAACGAACATGAATAATCTATGTGTAATGAAACCACTTACTAAACTTACCTTCAGTATCAGGGCAAAATAAATCTAGGGGATATGAAACCCCACAATCAACTTACTTTCTGAATCAGGTTTAAATAAATCTACGGAGAATGAAACCACACATTCAACTTACTTTCTTAATCTTGTTGAAATAAATCTACGGGGAATGAAACCCCGTATTCAACTTACTTTCTGAATCAGGTTGAAATAAATCTACGGGGAATGAAACCACACATTCAACTTACTTTCTGAATCAGGTTTAAATAAATCTACGGGGAATGAAACTACACATTCAACTTACTTTCTGAATCAGGTTAAAATAAATCTACGGGGAATGAAACCACACATTAAACTTACTTTTTGCATCGAATTAAAACAAATTTATGGGAAATGACCGGTGACGTTCAACTAAGTTCAAGCAAAAACGTGATCAAAATTTACGAAATAAAAACTGCGCATGCACCTTACTCCACGAGCACTGCGCTAAAAGAATCTACGGAGAATTACATACCACGTTCGTGTTACGTAACGGACTCTTTTCACATTTTCAATATTATGTGAGAGTTTTAAAAGCAGATAAATGTATTACTTCCCTGTGCCGTGAATATTATTAATATTTTGATGTTACTTCTTTCCTGCGTGAGTAATAACAATATTATAACACTATTTCTAAATGCCATGAATATTAGTAGCCTCATATCATTACTTCGCAGTGCCACGAATGTAAGCAAAATCACAAAGTTACTCCCAGTGACAAGAACGATGTTAACATCACAATAAAGCCTCACGGTGAGCCACGCTAGCAAAATAAAGAAGTGCTTATTAAATGTTAATTATTTTTAGAATAAACAATCAATTATTTATTTTATTGTTCATTTATACAATTATTTAGTTATTCATTTGCCTAATTATTTTTTAAAATTATTAACTATTAATTTCACTAATTATTAATTCATATTATATTAAAATAATATTAATTATAATTTTAATTATTGATTATATATTATTATTAAATTAATTTATTATTATTTCCTTAATTATTTACCTACTTGACTAATTCTTTACTCAATTATTCATTTAATTAAATAATATGTTAGATAATTAGGTATAACCAGTACGGTGTGCGACACAGCGGGAGCGCGAGCGGCTGGAGGCAGCGAACCGAGCGCGGCTGGACGCGCAGAGTGAGCTGTTCGAGGAGCGGATCTCGGAGCTGCATGGGGTCATCGCCCAGCTCACACGGACCCCACCCAGGTCTGGAATCCATGGGGTAGGAGTCTGATTGGTTGGGGTCATCGCGCAGCTCACCCGCAATCCCCCCAGGTCTGAGGTCCATGAGTTCTCAGGGGCTTGTGGGGGCTAAGGGGTTAGGATCATCGAGCCGCTCACACGGACCCTCCCTAGGCCTGGGGTCTGAGGGGTTGGGGCTTGGGAGGTTGGGGTCTGAGGGGTTGGGGCTTGGAAGGTTGGGGTCTGAGGGGTTTGGTTTTGGAAGATTGGGGTCTGAGGGGTTGGGGCTTGGAAGGTTGGGGTCTGAGGGGTTTGGTCTTGGAAGATTGGGGTCTGAGGGGTTGAGGCTTGGGAGGTTGGGGTCTAAGGGGTTGGGGTTTGGGAGGGATAGAAGGAAGACTCGAGGAGCTGTGGGGATTTTATGAAATACTGAAAGAGCCTCAAAAAAAGGGTTAGAAGAAATTTGTGTTGTTGAAGGCAAAAAGGAAAGAATCCGAGGGGCTGGAAGTCGAATGGGATTGGGGTACAAAAAGTTAGGGTTCCGAGGGATTGAGGGTTCGAGGGTTGGGGTTTTGAAGAGTTTCTAAATGGATCTGATTATATTAAGGGTCCGAGAGAATAAGGAAGCCTGAGGAGTTAAAAAAGGTTCCGAGGGGTCCGAGGGAATGAGTATTTCAATATGCTGTGGGGTCCGAGGAAATGAAGGGTCTAGGGATGTGTTCCTTACAATTGTCAGCGAGTAAAAGTATTTAGCCTTAGTGTAATGTATTTAGCATTAGTGTAAAGTATTTAGCCTTAGTGTAAAGTATTTAGCCGCAGTGTAAAGTGTTTAGCCGCAGTGTGAAGTATTTAGCCGCAGTGTAAAGTATTTAGCCGCAGTGTAAAGTATTTAGCCGCAGTGTAAAGTATTTAGCCGCAGTGTAAAGTATTTAGCATTAGTGTAAAGTATTTAGCCTTAGTGTAAAGTATTTAGCCGCAGTGTAAAGTATTTAGCCGCAGTGTAAAGTATTTAGCCGCAATGTAAAGTATTTAGCCGCAGTATGAAGTATTTAGCCGCAGTGTAAAGTGTTTAGCCGCAGTGTGAAGTATTTAGCCGCAGTGTAAAGTATTTAGCCGCAGTGTAAAGTGTTTAGCCGCAGTGTAAAGTATTTAGCGGCAGTGTAAAGTGTTTAGCCGCAGTGTAAAGTGTTAAGCCGCAGTGTAAAGTATTTAGCCGAAGTGTAAAGTATTTAGCCGCTGTGTAAAGTGTTTAGCCGCAGTGTAAAGTATTTAGCCGCAGTGTGAAGTATTTAGCCGCAGTGTAAAGTATTTAGCCGCAGTGTAAAGTGTTTAGCCGCAGTGTAAAGTGTTTAGCCGCAGTGGAAAGTATTTAGCCGCAGTGTAAAATGTTAAGCCGCAGTGTAAAGTGTTATTTAGCCGCAGTGTAAAGTATTTAGCCGCTGTGTAAAGTGTTTAGCCGCAGTGTAAAGTGTTTAGCCGCAGTGTAAAGTATTTAGCCGCAGTGTAAAATGTTAAGCCGCAGTGTAAAGTTTTTCCCCGTAGTGTAAAGTATTTAGCCGCTGTGTAAAGTGTTTAGCCGCAGTGTAAAGTATTTAGCCGCAGTGTAAAATGTTAAGCCGCAGTGTAAAGTTTTTTCCCCGTAGTGTAAAGTATTTAGCCGCTGTGTAAAGTGTTTAGCCGCAGTGTAAAGTATTTAGCCGCTGTGTAAAGTTTTTTCCCCGTAGTGTAAAGTATTTAGCCGCTGTGTAAAGTGTTTAGCCGCAGTGTAAAGTATTTAGCCGCAGTGTAAAATGTTAAGCCGCAGTGTAAAGTTTTTCCCCGTAGTGTAAAGTATTTAGCCGCTGTGTAAAGTGTTTAGCCGCAGTGTAAAGTATTTAGCCGCAGTGTAAAATGTTAAGCCGCAGTGTAAAGTTTTTTCCCCGTAGTGTAAAGTATTTAGCCGCTGTGTAAAGTGTTTAGCCGCAGTGTAAAGTATTTAGCCGCAGTGTAAAGTATTTAGCCGCTGTGTAAAGTATTTAGCCGCAGTGTAAAGTATTTAGCAGAAGTGTAAAATGTTAAGCCGCAGTGTAAAGTATTTAGCCGCTGTGTGAAGTATTTAGCCGCAGTGTAAAGTGTTTAGCCGCAGTGTAAAGTATTTAGCCGCAGTGTAAAGTATTTAGCCGCAGTGTAAAGTGTTTAGCCGCAGTGTAAAGTATTTAGCCGCTGTGTAAAGTATTTAGCCGCAGTGTAAAGTATTTAGCCGCAGTGTAAAGTGTTTAGCCGCAGTGTAAAGTATTTAGCCGCTGTGTGAAGTATTTAGCCGCAGTGTAAAGTGTTTAGCCGCAGAGTAAAGTAAAGTATTTAGCCGCAGTTTAAAGTGTTTAGCCGCAGAGTAAAGTAAAGTATTTAGCCAGCCGCAGAGTAAACTTGATTTTCTGTCTAGGAATTTTCAACTCTGCAAGCTAAGTTGATCTGCGTCCTATCATACGTACTGAGTAAAAATCCCTGTAATTATACGAGATTAAATAAAATTGAGGAATTTTACATGTTAAAATGGAACGTAACATCTTGAAATCGAATTTTACAACTTTAAACGACATTGAGCTTCGTAAAATGAAATCCTCCACCTTTAATTAAAGTATTTGACCGAGAATCTTGAACAATTCTTAAAAGAAAATACAAATATCGTAGCAATAACAATATTTTGCCCACAGAAACACAGAGGGTGCTGGTGAGGACGCCAACAGCCAATCAGGAGCGCCGGAGCGGGGCGAGCTCAGTGAGAGCTCGACCAATCGCAAGCCTGGTGGGTGTGCCCTTTTTTCCTCAACACTCAATTTTGGGCTCCATATCTAATTCAAGTGATTATTTCAATGGATTTCTTAAAGAATGAAGAATTCTAGTTACATTATTATTGTATGAGTACTTGTGGGCTCGTTATCGATTTCAACTGATCAAATGAACTGATTTCGTAGTGAATGGAGAATTCTAATGACATTATTGCATGGGTAATTGAAATATTGTTTTTTAGAATGCGTCGAGGGAAATTTGGGAATGGGATTGACTGTAATAAAATTTAATGAGAAATGGCATGACAAAGAGGAACCGTAATTACCCATTTGGCAACGATGCAATATGGTTTCAATTTATTATTCAACTTACGAATCACATCATAGATCTTATCTTTTGTCTTGGATAAAAAGGTCTCACTGATAACATTTCCTACAACCACAAAAAGAACAAACTGCATCACATATGTTGTTTTATGCATAGGTTTTCATTCATATTAAATTTCTGGGGGTAATTATCAGTAACGCAGCGAATAAAACTTTCACTTTGAAGTTCTCTAGGGATGTTTATTTAAAAAAACAGTCTACGTCGAATAGTATTGCAAGTAATATCATTAATAGCAACGCGAATAGATTTAGAGCACTATTTCTCATACGTTGAACGGTATTAACATTTCCATTGTTATTTTATGCAGGTGATCCTCGTACGAATAGCATTACGAGTGCCTGCACCGATGCCAGTACTTCTGCAGACATCGATGAGCGGGCAGTGGAGGTGGGTATGGTGGGCACAGCGGGCAGTGGAGGTGGGTATGGTGGGTACAGCGGGCAGTGGAGGTGGGTATGGTGGGCACAGCGGGCAGTGGAGGTGGGTATGGTGGGCACAGCGGGCAGTGGAGGTGGGCATGGTGGGCACAGCGGGCAGTGGAGGTGGGTATGGTGGGCACAGCGGGCAGTGGAGGTGGGCATGGTGGGCACAGCGGGCAGTGGAGGTGGGCATGGTGGGTACAGCGGGCAGTGGAGGTGGATATGGTGGGTGCAGCGGGCAGTGGAGGTGGGTATGGTGGGCACAGCGGGCAGTGGAGGTGGGTATGGTGGGTACAGCGGGCAGTGGAGGTGGGTATGGTGGGCACAGCGGGCAGTGGAGGTGGGTATGGTGGGCACAGCGGGCAGTGGAGGTGGGTATGGTGGGCACAGCGGGCAGTGGAGGTGGGTATGGTGGGCACAGCGGGCAGTGGAGGTGGGTATGGTGGGTAAAGCGGGCAGTGGAGGTGGGTATGGTAGGTACAGCGGGCAGTGGAGGTGGGTATGGTAGGTACAGCGGGCAGTGGAGGTGGGTATGGTAGGTACAGCGGGCAGTGAAGGTGGGTATGGGGATGAACTGGACGCTGTTACGGTTGACTATCGTCTGTTAAATGAAAAATTTCTGTTTAGGTTAAGGATGCGCAAGCAAGAGTTACTTCGTATTCGGATATGCTACTGTTGTGTAAGTTGTGTTGAGAAGCGGTAAAAACACGTTAGGCTAGGTTGAGAAACGGTTAAGAAAGGTTAAATTATTTCTGTAAGAAATGACCGTGATTTTTTTGTCACTGGCTTACCTAGAATCAGATGACCTCGCCATATACCTTTCAAAACATCCCGCATAACTTTTTGTAACAATTCATGTTGTAACTTGTATAATAACTTATTAATGCTAAAAATATAATACTTTTGATAAAATTTCCAGTTGTAACTTTGTAATAACTCATTAATGTTGTAAATTTAATATTAAAAACCGTATTTCTTGAGGCTGGAGAAGGCATAGCAGACCTGGACGTGAGTGACGCACGGCCTGCCTCTGACGAGGACTACGATGACCCGAGGGAAGACGACTACGACCTGCCGGTGTCCCCTAGTGATGATGGTGATGATGGTGATGACCTCACTGATAATGGTGAGTTGTGGTGGTGACCTGCCGGTGTCCCCTGGTGATAAAGGTGATGATGGTGATGACCTCACTGATAATAGTGAGTTGTGGTGGTGAGTTGTGGTGATGAGTTGTGGTGATGAGTTATGTTTGTGATGATGATGGTGACCTTTCTGATAGTGGTGAGTTGAGGTGATGACCCCACTGAAAACCATAACTCTATATAACTCTTGCCATTAATCCCAACTCCTGACAACTGTAACCAATAACTCCCTGATGTGTCGCAGACTACAGCAGACCGAGCCAGCAGCCCCGGGCCGTGCCAGCGGACGTAGCGGTTCTCATCCAGCGGTTGAGAACCGAGAACCGGCGGTTGCAGCGCTCAGCTCAGTCTGCTGAGCTCAGTAAACTGCAGCAGCAGCAGCTGCTGGACGCTGCTGCTGCTGAGAGGGACATGCTCAAGTGTCAGGTTGTGTCACGTGTCAATTGTGCCAGCTTGTGTCGTGTGTCAATATTATTGTGCCAGCTTGTGTCGTGGTGTGTCAGTTGTGTTAAGTGTCAATCGTGTGTCGGGTTGTGTCGTGTGGCGGTGGTATCGTGTGGCGGTTGTATCGTATGTCGGGTGGTGTTTTCATTCATTTATTATTTAGTTGCATCTGGTATTTCCTGTAATAGCTTTTTCAATTGGACATCTTATTACGTAGTTACGTCTAGCATTCCTTGCATGAGATTATTTTAGACAGTATTCACAACTAAGTTTGAGGGACGGGGTTAGCTCCATTATTGCAGAATTCATGAAAGATTTGCTGGAACTGGAGCACATTAATCGTTCCATCACATCTAGTCCCCGGCTGGCATTTTTGACGTCCAGCTCGTGAGTTTGTGCGTGTGGTGTGCGTGTGGTGTGCTGAGGTTATTGTTCATCTCTTGCTATGTACGTAAAATTGCTCATTAATTAGGAGGAAATTAAGTGTTTACGAAAACAATGAAAGCTCAGAAAGGTATCCAATATTCAGGGAAATATTTAGCATTCAGGAAAATAATAATCATTAGAAAATGTGAGATGTTCAAGAAACTATTCATTTTTCAGGAAAATATTTATTATTCTACAAAAAAACCTAATACAAAAAACATCAATGTTCGGGAACCTATTTATTATTTTGGAAAATATTTGAAATTCAAAAAACGCTGGAATTAGCATTCAACGTCAAAAGAAATATAAATTTTTTGGAAAAACCATTTAATCTTAAGAAAAATAATGTTCAGGCCAACATTTTTGCGGGAAACATTTATTATTGAACACAGCACGAAACATCCAGTAAATATTCAGATCGTCTATAGTTTTTGAGATTATTGAGAGAACAATTTTCAGGCAAAGTTATTAAGGGAAACGCTATACAATGACTTTAGAGTAGCGTTGATGGTCGGATGCCCCAGAAGTCGCTGAACTTATTCGGGCCCACAGGTAGCTATACTCAAATTTGACCATGGTACTAGACTTAATAAACAATCTACTTCTTTATCGATTGTGGTAAATAAATTGTTCAAATTGTTTAGATTTAAGAACACATTTTGTATTCAGGAGACGAAATGAATACCTCAAACAAAATTGTTTATTTGGGATATCCAGTTCGCCTGCACTAAACGCCTAGCTATAATAACTATAGACTTTATAGTCTCCGAGTCATTTTCCTCCAAGATTCGTGGCTATGTTCACTGCTGACGGCTGTGTTGTTGGTGCAGGTGCAACAGCTGCAGCAGCTGCAGCTGCAGCCGGCCATCAGATGCAGTACTCAGCAGGTGTCAGATGCAGTCGCAGTAAAAGGCTTGCTGCGGTCGTCACAGTCTTCCTTATATCGAGGTGACTGTACAGATGATATTTTATATATATCGATGTAACTGAACACTCAATAACGTATTTTATAAGTTTACACGACCCGTCAAAAACGACGGTATTCAGTATTTTTAAATAAATCCATTAAATAAATCTTCCCGACCTGGATGCCCAACAAAAATATTCATCCCAACAGTACCCGTCATTAAATAAATCCTCCAGACGGGGATGCCCAACAAATATATCCATCCCAACAGTACCCGTCATTAAATAAATCCTCCAGACGTGGATGCCCAACAAATATATCCATCCCAACAGTACCCGCCATTAAATAAATCCTCCAGACGTGGATGCCCAACAAATATATCCATCCCAACAGTACCCGTCATCAAATAAATCCTCCAGACGTGGATGCCCAACAAATATATCCATCCCAACAGTACCCGCCATTAAATAAATCCTCCAGACGTGGATGCCCAACAAATACATCCATCCCAACAGTACCCGCCATTAAATAAATCCTCCAGACGTGGATGCCCAACAAATATATCCATCCCAACAGTACCCGCCATTAAATAAATCCTCCCGACGTGGATGCCCAACAAATATATCCATTCCAACAGTACCCGCCATTAAGTAAATCCTCCAGACGTGGATGCCCAACAAATATATCCATCCCAACAGTACCCGCCATTAAATAAATCCTCCAGACGTGGATGCCCAACAAATATATCCATCCCAACAGTACCCGCCATTAAATAAATCCTCCAGACGTGGATGCCCAACAAATATATCCATCCCAACAGTACCCGCCATTAAGTAAATCCTCCAGACGTGGATGCCCAACAAATATATCCATCCCAACAGTACCCGCCATCAAAATATTCTTGTACTTGTGCACTGGTGAAACTCGTATCACAGATACGGTCACTGAGCGTCCTTGTGAGCGTCACAGAGAAACATACCAACCAATTTTATTTTTTCATTATGAATCTCGTTGAAATAACAAAAAGAAATAAAGCACAAAAAATAAGAATTTATTTATAAATTTACGGTGGCACCTGGCGTTTTATAATATAGTATTGATTGATAATTTATAACAATCACAATGGTGTTTATAGGTCAAGTACGTAGATAGCATACAGCTCAGACACAAGCAATTATGCATTTACGATTGCAATCAAGATGAGTTCATTTCAAAACACAACGAAAAATAAATAATCATACGTAGGTTTTTACATATATGTTGAGTTTATTTTAAAAACTAAGTAAACAACTAAAAGTTCATGTTCAGTGATGATGATATACGACTTCATAAACTTTGATAAGTCTAACAAAGTTGTTGATTTAAAAGTAAGTATGCAACAAAATATTCACTGATGTTGATATACCACTACATGGACTTTGAGTGGTCTAACAAAGCTCTAGATTTAAAAAGTAAGTAAACACTAAAAGATCATGTTCAGTGGTGATGATATACCACTACATAAACTTAGATAAGTCTAACAAAGTTCTAGGATTAAAAAGTAAGTAAACAACTAAATGTTCGCGTTTAGTGATTTTGACGTACGAATACAAAGACTTTGACTGGTCTAACAAATCTCCGCTTCCCCCAGCATGCGGGTCCCCCAGCCCAGTTCCCCCAGGGGATCGCCCCCCCAGCGCCCCCCCGGAGCCCCAGGACGGGGGCGCGGGGGAGGCGGCGGGGGGCGACGGGCCCGACTACGAGGACCCTCCCATCATATGCAAGATGGCGGAGCGGGTGCGGCTCAAGAAGACCAATGTGAGATCATAAGTGTAGTTGTGGGGGAGTGTAGGGGGTGAAATATTTATATCTTCACCAAGTTTATTCACAAAAAATAGTAAAGTCGATTACCGGGATTCGATATTTTTTACACAAATCTCCCAGATGTGAAGAAAAACAAGTAGTACCCGCCATCAAAATATTCTTGTACTTGTGCACTGGTGAAAATCGTATCACAAATACGGTCATTGAGCGTCCTGGTGAGCGTCACAGAGAGACGGAGTAACCAATAAAGTGTTTTATGAGATTCCCATTGTAATAGATTAAGAGAATTACGAGAAAAAAGTGAATTTATTGATAAATTTAATGAGACATCTGGCTTTTTAAGCAGCCCATAGACGACCAATTTAATTGTCAATATCATTGACTATTGATGAAATTTTTTTTGCCCACTAAGTCAATTATTTGACGGTCGTCAATCAAGCCCACAGACGATCAATTAAATTGTCAATATTCATTATTGACAATTATATTGACAGTAAAATTGATTTTTTATGGGCGGCTTTAGTATAAAGCATTGATTGATACAAATGTATGTTTTTTTTTATTTCAGACGCTGTCTTTTATTTCAGACGCTGGGCCAAGTTACAGGTTGCGACCTACGCCACCTGGGAGTGTCAAATACAGCCGTAGCAGAGCAGCTCATCGCGTCCCTCAACGAAGAGAGCCAGTCCCAAGAACTCTTTTACGCCCTCGCAACCGCCGGCGGAACGCTGGTTCCTCACGAGCGTCTCAAGGAATACGAGGTGGAAGTCGAGAGGCTGAACGCCAAGCTGGACCACCTCAAGGCACAAAACGACGTACTTTCCATCACACTAAACGAATCCAAAGCACACTGTGACCACCTCAGCATCCTGATGGGCAAATACGAATCCAACAGCTCCGCTCTGCAACTGACCGTGTCCACTCTGGACATGACGGTGGAGTCTCTCGAGGTTCTGGTAGCTCTGTATGAGAGCGAGCTCGGCTTGCTGTTGGCCACTTACAGAGCTAGTGAAGGGGGCACTTCAAGGTGGAGGGAAGGGCCTCACAAGGATCTCTTCGGGGCCATGAAGTTGTCCCAAGAGCATCGAAGGGCCACAGAAAATGTTGCGAGGCATCTGTTGTCTCGGTGTGAGAGGGAACTCAGCGTCTCTCTGCCGAGGGTAGATCATCAGTCTGAAGGGTGGGTTTTGATGTTCTTATGACACCTTGCTATTTATTTTAATATTTCAATCGTTTCGAGCTCAGCGGCTCTCTGCCGAGAGGAAATCATTAGTCTGAAGGGTTGGTTCTGATGTTCTTTTCTGAATGATACTGTCCTATTTTGTAAGCTATTGCACTCATTTCAATATCAGTGTTTCTCAGTCGAGGAAAATCATCTAACAGAAGGGGGGTTTCGCTATTCTCTCCTATTCTTTTGTGTCATTCCAATCGTTCCGCGCTTGCATTAACTATGTAACATTGACTGTGATTATTCATAACTTAGAGAGAGATTTCCGTCGATGTTTCGACCCTCTCGTGTGTTTTGAAGCGTTTTCAATCCATGTGATTTTCTTTTCTTGCAATGAAAGCAGTACAACAGCCCTGTAACTCATATTGTGAAGGCTTTCAATGTGAAGCCTTTCAACACATATTGCACTGATACCATTCAACAAGAAGCTATGGCCGGGGTTCCTGCAGTTTAGCCGCAAATATTTAGCCGTTAATCTTTACAAAGAAGGCCTGAAAGATAATTATACATGCTTTCGTATTTTTAACGTACTTCATGTGCGCAAATTAACTTACAAGCTCTTGACACGGTTTCAGATAATTTCTCAAAATCATGAAAGTTTTGTGCCCAGATCGTCAACATCGGACGAAATAAGCCGGGCTGAAGAGATCAGAATACGGCAGCTGGTCAACCGCCTCAAGGACGACCGCAGAAATATCGCTTCGTCGGTGGTGCATCTCGAGTCCCTCCTCACGGACCCCCTGACAGCCCACCATCCCCTCCCGGAGGCGGAGGCCCTCAAGTTGGACCTTGAGAACTCGGTCCTCATGCAGGAACTTACAGCTGTGAGGGAAGACAGAGCTGAGCTGAGGGCGCAGGTTGGTTGGGGGTAGTTCTTTACACCCTCTGATCTCTGCTAGTGTTGGAAAAATAATTTTTGGTATGAAGTTGTTAGGGCCCTTAAAAATGTTTGAAAGCTTGAGTGAAAACAAAACTTCGATTTCACTAGGTTCTATTCGAGCCAAATAGTTTTAGTTATAATTTCTTTGTCTATAATAGTTGAGGCCGTATAAAGTTTTTTTTAATCATCGTATCAGTGGCTGTGTGCACAGAGCGCTTGCGTTCTATGCTTTCAGCGCTGGGTTCGAGCCCTGTGGTGGCGCTGCAGTTGGCGTGAAAACGCTGACGCGGCAAATCAGGGTCGTTGCCTGCAGTGTGGTCACTGTCCTCAAGGAATGTTACCTGAGCACTAAACGAGAGGAAAATAAGGCCTTAAAGCCCGGGCGTAACTAGGGGCCTTAAAGCTCGGGCGTAACTAGGGGCCGTAACTAGGGGCCTAGGGGCCGTAACTAGGGGCGTAACTAGGGGCCTGGGGATCCCCTATCACGAAATCATCACTGTAAAAGTATCACGTAAATGATACTCAGCTGCCTCTCCTAGGAGAGAAAAAATACTCGGTAAAAAATGGCTCGCATTTCAGTGGCTTACATTTACTTCACTACGTCTTTTTTGATGGTGCATTTAGGGCATTCTCAATGTTGCGTAAATTTTATTTTGAAGTAATTACATGAATTAACATATTTTCAGTGGCAGGCGGACCAAAACCTATGATAATTTAGGTGGCAAGTGTACTTTTATTTAAGCTAATTTCAGCGGCAGGTGTACCTGTTATTTAGGCTAATTTCAGAGGCAGGTGTACTTTTATTTAAGCTAATTTCAGCGGCAGGTGTACCTGTTATTTAGGCTAATTTCAGAGGCAGGTGTACTTTTATTTAAGCTAATTTCAGCGGTAGGTGTACCTGATATTTAGGCTAATTTCAGAGGCAGGTGTACTTTTATTTAGGCTAATTTCAGAGGCAGGTGTACTTTTATTTAAGCTAATTTCAGCGGCAGGTGTACCTGTTATTTAGGCTAATTTCAGAGGCAGGTGTACTTTTATTTAAGCTAATTTCAGCGGCAGGTGTACCTGATATTTAGGCTAATATCAGAGGCAGGTGTACTTTAATTTAAGCTAATTTCAGCGGCAGGTGTACTTTTATTTAGGCTAATTTTAGTGGCAGGTGTACCTGTTATTTAAGCTAAATTCAATGGCAGGTGTACTTTTATTTAAGCTAATTTCAGCGGCAGGTGTATTCTTATTTAAGCTAATTTCAATGCCAGGCGTACCTGTTATTTAGGCTAATTTCAGCGGCAGGTGTAGCTGTTATTTAGGCTAATTACGGTTCCAGGTGTACCTGTTATTTAGGCTAATTTCAGTGGCAGGTATACCTGTTATTTAGGCTAATTTCAGTGGCAGGTGTACCTGTTATTTAGGCTCATTACGGTTTCAGGTGTACCTGTTATTTAGGCTAATTGCTGTTACAGGTGTACCTGCTGGAGCGCGAGAAGGCTGGCTTGGAGTTGCGACTCGGTACCTGCGAGGCGAGGGAAACTGCCCTGGTAGCAACCATCGACCTGCTCAAGGCACAGGCCGAGGGAACCAACAACCTCCTGGTTGGTACCATCAGTGCAATGGTAGGCTGAGTCATGCATGTTGTGTGTTCAGTCCAGCAGTTGATGAAGAATGTTAAACTGCTCGAACCCGTTGAATCATGTGGTTTATTATGTGTTGAGTCTGGTAGTTGATGTTGAATGTTAGACTGCTCTAACCTCTTGGGTGATGTGGTTAATTTTCGTTGATTTTTTTAGTAATAGGGGAATTCGTGACAAAGTTTGTGCACTCTCTGAACGGAGGAATTTTTAATTTTGTCTGACGTTATTACTCAAATTGGATGTCGAATTTTCCTAAAATTATTACTGAGAGCAGAGCATGTACGGTGAAAACCAACTGAGTGAGCAAATTAACAAGGTTATCTAAGTTTAAAAAGTATTAAGATCGATAAAACTTCACCTGGACTGTTTCTTGCATTACCAAAACTTATAGCCTTTCTTAGTCTTGAAACCGAAAGTATAGGGCATCAACGCAAGTGTCTCAGGTCAGTTTTGATGGTATGTGAATGAAATTGGAACAGAACAACAATGATGAGAACAAAATTGCTTAACTATCAATCTCAAAACCACAATGTCCAGGCTTTCAAGAGGTTTCAAGGTCTATAATCCTTTAATTTTCCAGGAATGTTGTTCGACGGACAGCGGAGCAGCAGACTGCAGTAACGCGGCAGGTCGGGATGACGAAACAAACAAATTTGAGCTAAAAAATTCGGCCCCTGGAGACATCCAAGCCAGCGCGTCCAAGCTGGACAGTTCGCCTGTCAAGATCCTCAACACAGCTGCTGGGTCATACCCGGTCCCAAATGAAGCGAAGGCTAATGAAAGTGAATGTTTAGCAACTTCGTCAACCGTCCCGGAAGCTAGCGTACAGTCACAAGCTATCGCTAGAACGTCAATGGAAATTTCATCTGGAATGGAAATTTCTTCCGGAATTTCATCGGCTGACGTAAAGGCCTTCGCAAGCCAGGGATCCAAAACCACCACGTCTTCTGGGGCAAATAAAGTGAGTTTTTCTGAAAATGAACCTAAAGACTCTGCAGCTGCGATCCCAAACAGTTCTGAGGCCAAAAGCAAAGACTTTGGAAGTTCGAAACCTGAGAGTTTAAGAATAAGTTCAAAGGCCCCTTCAGCTTATGAATGCCAGCTGCGTGACCGCATTCAGGTGCTCGTCAACACCCTCGAGAAGTTGACCGCCAATTCTGAAGCTCGCCACAGGCAGAGTCAACAATTCATCGAGGATCTCAAGAAAGCCAACAGGTGCGTTTGTTCCTTCGATACGTTGACTATGTACCAACTGTGTGTTGGTACATATGTGGTGCAAGTTTTTCACGAACCTCAACCTTTGAGTGCGAGTGTGTTGGTACATATCAACACGAACCTCAACCTTTGAGTGCGGGTGTGTTGGTACATATCAACACGAACCTCAACCTTTGAGTGCGGGTGTGTTGGTACGTATCAACACGAACCTCAACCTTTGAGTGCGGGTGTGTTGGTACGTATCAACACGAACCTCAACCTTTGAGTGCGGGTGTGTTGGTACATATCAACACGAACCTCAACCTTTGAGTGCGGGTGTGTTGGTACATATCAACACGAACCTCAACCTTTGAGTGCGGGTGTGTTGGTACATATCAACACGAACCTCAACCTTTGAGTGCGGGTGTGTTGGTACATATCAACACGAACCTCAACCTTTGAGTGCGGGTGTGTTGGTACATATCAACACGAACCTCAACCTTTGAGTGCGTGTGTGTTGGTACATATCAACACATCAACACGAACCTCAACCTTTGAGGTGTG
Organism: Morinoia aosen; assembly: GCA_030386875.1. Taxonomy (NCBI): domain Eukaryota; kingdom Metazoa; phylum Arthropoda; class Malacostraca; order Amphipoda; family Talitridae; genus Morinoia; species Morinoia aosen. Next base: position 6,955,889 of record CM059573.1, read on the forward strand.
GGTGTATTGGTCCATATCAACACGAACCTCAGCCTTTAAAAGCGTTTGTGTTATTCATAACGTAACCGAAGCGTCGTATTGCTTGGACACCCGGGACTGATTTAGATTTCCATAGGATAAGATTCACATAAGACGACACCGTTTAGGTCGGGGATTGATCTCTATAGGCTAAGGTCCACATCGTATAGGTCGTAGATCGATCCCTATGGCTAAGGTTCACACCGTATGGGTCTGACTGTATAAGATACCGATAGGGATGTTGAACAGGGTGAATCGATCCCTATAAGAAAAAGTTCACATCGTATAGGTGGGGGATCGAGAGGATCAAGAATTAGACATATAGTAGTGTGCTACTATTTTGAAGCTCTTTTATTATTGTTAGTTGCGTTGTGCTATAAGTGCTTAAGTAGAGATTCCTGTGTACCCTGGAGAGTAACATCCACGATCGGCCTGTTACGCGCAATAGCAAGAGCATGTGAAAGCCTCCAGAAGATAGGCTGTTGTTGTTGAGGTTTTGGAGCCTATAGAGGTCGGCGTGACTATCTCTGTACTGATCTGTGTATACTTTTCATCTGTGGCTACGTTGTGCATTTTATGGTGGGTCTGAGCGTGGACAGGTTAATAAAGGCTAACGTCCTGTGCTTGATGACCCCGCCGTAGGATAGTTGCCAATGCACGGAGCAGGATAGTATAGTTTCACGTAACATAGCAATGCCAACCGGTTTTATCGTAAGTGGTACGTTTTAAGGTGTAATATCCCCTTCGTTGGATGTCAATAAAACGTAAGTTTTACATTTTGGTTGTTTTCCAAGAAAGCCTGTTTGAATAGCGCCACAGATGCTAGTAGTCCTAACGGGTCGGAAAATTAACAGGAACTGGTGCAGGTTGCGAGTAAGAAGTTCGGTCGTAACTCGTGCTTAGGTGTGATTCGGGAAACCTGTAAACCTGTTGGTCGGTGACTGTACCGAAGCCTGGGACGTTGCTGGAATTTGTTGGCTGAGTCGAGTCCAGGATGCTTCAGAGATAGGCTGGAAAAGCGAGACGGAACCTTGAGTGCATTGGAAATAGGGTAGCAGCGCTACACCCGTGCTTTACGTTGGTTAGGCTGGTGGAAGTGGGAGTCGCGCAGCCCAGGCCATAAAAATTCCGCGACCCCGACTGCCAGACCTACCACAGACATAAAACCAAGGAATTAGACATAGAATCATAATTGAACAGTACTTAAAACCAACTTTGACTGCGACTTATAAACGAACAATAGTCAAAACAAACGTTGACTGTAACTTATATACCGGCTTGACCGGGGGTAACCGTCATTGCATAGGTGTCAGTTATAAGGCATTGGAAAACTAACGTACAAAAGGACATTTATCATGCTTGATGTGCATAAAACATCCTTTTTACAACGGATCAGTGGCTGAAGAGGAAGTACACGGTGCGGACGTTTTTAGCTTCTAATTCTAATAACAAATCGATTCCGTTCTACATAAACACTAAATGTTTATGATTTTATTGAAATGAAAAATCCTTTTTTACAATGGATCAGTGCGCTGGTGGGGGCGGTGGAGCGGCTCAAGAAGAAGTACACGGTACGAGTGCGGCGCATGGAGCAGCAGAACGAGATGCTCATGGAGAGACGATCCATCGAGGTGAGTATTGGAGTAAAATCAAGAATTGAATAAAGCTGCAATTTCTTAGAACTGTTTTGAAATTTGGAAGTGATCGAAGACTGGCGTCTTTGGGGCCGACTGGCGAGAGCGTCGTGGTCAATTTTTCGAGCTTGCTTGCCGACCAGTGAGTCGCGAAGTGAGGGTTGGAGCGAGCACTTGTGTACTAACAACAAAACTTCCTAAGCAGATAAATTTAGGATACTCAAAGAGAATGCTCTAACAAGCAGGATATTTTCACCGTCTGTGGCTTGAGAAGCAAGGTGTGTGCTTTTGTGCTTGCTTAAGCATGTTCTTAAGCCCGTTCGTTACCTGCTGCGTATCGTTTCCGTCAACTATGTCGAGGAAATACTTTAGATATTTGAGTGTTGCTCAGCGTACATTTCCACCTTTTCGTGAGACACACGGAAGCGGAAACAAGGTAAGTTCAAACCAGTCTTTTTTTCGTTACGGTGTGGTTTTGCTGACGTCACGGCAACGAACCAATAGCAGCGCTCATATTGCATCTGGTGGACTTTATCTTTCCTTACCGAAACTTGTAGTCTTTCTTAGTCTTAAAACCGAACGTATGGGCCATCAAACCCACCTGTCTTTGGTTAGTTCTGATGGTATGAGAATGAAATTGGATGAAAACAACAAGTATGAGAACAAAATTGCTTAACTATCAATCTTGGGGGTAGCACTGCTACTCCCAAATCCGTCTTCACTATTGGCCTAACGACACGGCGTTTTGGTGACGTCATAAAGTTTGTTTGAAATAAAGCTGTTCTATTGGCTAGCCGAACAAGAGGAGGCGCATTTTCTCCTATAGAAATGACCCTACCTTGTTTCCTCTACCGCGGTGAGACACATACAGTATATTTTCATATGACGCGTGACGCGAAGAATTCAACTTTAAATGGCACATGATACATTTAATTATGTTTCATGAGGTGCATTAATTTAACGCATGACGCATAAAGTTTAAATGTCATTTAATGATTGGTACGGCTGAGAAATTAAATGTTCATTCAGCGATTGTTACGATTGTCAAGTAATTGTTACAATTGCCAAGTGAGTGTTACGATTCTCAAGTGATTGTTACGATTGTGTCCCTGATTGCCGCTTGGTATCGCAGGTACACCGCCTGAAGCAGACCATCCTGGAGCTGGAGGACCAGTTGGCGGCCTACCAGAGCGGCGGCTGCAGACCCGACACAGCCTCACCCAACGAGACCTGCTTATGAAGCGCTCGTTCTGGCTGGGCTCTGATGTGGTGATATGGGTGTTTCTTCTTAATTTCTGATATTATTGTACATTCTATGGGTGTTTCTTCTTAATTTCTGATATTATTGTACATTCTATGGGTGTTTCTTCTTAATTTCTGATATTATTGTACATTCTATGGGTGTTTCTTCTTAATTTCTGATATTATTGTACATTCTATGGGTGTTTCTTTTTAGTTTCTGGTATTATTGCGAATTCGAAAGGTGTCTATTTATAGTTTCTGATTTTATTTAACTTATCATTTCAAGTCAACTAGGTTCATCAAACTATTAAGGATTGTTTTTTCAAATTTATTGGCCCAGTTTTTCAAAACGCTTTTCTATTATTCTCACCAAAATTGTTGTTTAGGGTTCTTTAAGCATTGTCTATTCATAAGTCTTTGCCCAATTTTTTTATAAAGTGCTTTTTTCTTCATATCATGATGGTTACTATTTCTGATTTTTTAGGTGTTTTCTATGCACACGCCTGTCAGTCACATCTCATTGTTCCGTTTAGTGCTCATGGTTTCCTTTTATCACAATACCTGTTTTTGATCTCGAGACATTTCTGATCACATGACATTTCCCAAATATTATTCTCAAAAGCTTTCTTTGTCAAATGACAAATGCTACTATTTTTTCTTCTCAGAAAGTTTCTCACTTATTCTTCTTAAAGTCTTTTACCATCACACGCATTTCCGTTTGTTGTTCTCACAGTCTGTCCTTGCCTAACGTCTTCCTCATTTTTCATTGGCTGACTCACGATACATGTCATTGCCCTACTCTTAATACTTGCAATTTATTATTCTCTCTCATCCAAACACTTTTTTCACCACATTCGCTGTCATTGCCCTACTCTTAATACTTGCAATTTATTATTCTCTCGCATCCAAACACTTTTTTCACCACATTCGCTGTCATTGCCCTACTCTTAATACCTGCAATTTATTATTCTCTCGCATCCAAACACTTTTTTCACCACATTCGCTGTCATTGCCCTACTCTTAATACTTGCAATTTATTATTCTCTCGCATCCAAACACTTTTTTCACCACATTCGCTGTCATTGCCCTACTCTTAATACTTGCAATTTATTATTCTCTCGCATCCAAACACTTTTTTCACCACATTCGCTGTCATTGCCCTACTCTTAATACTTGCAATTTATTATTCTCTCTCATCCAAACACTTTTTTCACCACATTCGCTGTCATTGCCCTACTCTTAATACTTGCAATTTATTATTCTCTCGCATCCAAACACTTTTTTCACCACATTCGCTGTCATTGCCCTACTCTTAATACCTGCAATTTATTATTCTCTCTCATCCAAACACTTTTTTCACCACATTCGCTGTCATTGCCCTACTCTTAATACTTGCAATTTATTATTCTCTCGCATCCAAACACTTTTTTCACCACATTCGCTGTCATTGCCCTACTCTTAATACTTGCAATTTATTATTCTCTCGCATCCAAACACTTTTTTCACCACATTCGCTGTCATTGCCCTACTCTTAATACTTGCAATTTATTATTCTCTCTCATCCAAACACTTTTTTCACCACATTCGCTGTCATTGCCCTACTCTTAATACTTGCAATTTATTATTCTCTCTCATCCAAACACTTTTTTCACCACATTCGCTGTCATTGCCCTACTCTTAATACTTGCAATTTATTATTCTCTCTCATCCAAACACTTTTTTCACCACATTCGCTGTCATTGCCCTACTCTTAATACCTGCAATTTATTATTCTCTCTCATCCAAACACTTTTTTCACCACATTCGCTGTCATTGCCCTACTCTTAATACCTGCAATTTATTATTCTCTCTCATCCAAACACTTTTTTCACCACATTCGCTGTCATTGCCCTACTCTTAATACTTGCAATTTATTATTCTCTCTCATCCAAACACTTTTTTCACCACATTCGCTGTCATTGCCCTACTCTTAATACCTGCAATTTATTATTCTCTCTCATCCAAACACTTTTTTCACCACATTCGCTGTCATTGCCCTACTCTTAATACTTGCAATTTATTATTCTCTCTCATCCAAACACTTTTTTCACCACATTCGCTGTCATTGCCCTACTCTTAATACCTGCAATTTATTATTCTCTCTCATCCAAACACTTTTTTCACCACATTCGCTGTCATTGCCCTACTCTTAATACCTGCAATTTATTATTCTCTCTCATCCAAACACTTTTTTCACCACATTCGCTGTCATTGCCCTACTCTTAATACTTGCAATTTATTATTCTCTCTCATCCAAACACTTTTTTCACCACATTCGCTGTCATTGCCCTACTCTTAATACCTGCAATTTATTATTCTCTCTCATCCAAACACTTTTTTCACCACATTCGCTGTCATTGCCCTACTCTTAATACCTGCAATTTATTATTCTCTCTCATCCAAACACTTTTTTCACCACATTCGCTGTCATTGCCCTACTCTTAATACTTGCAATTTATTATTCTCTCGCATCCAAACACTTTTTTCACCACATTCGCTGTCATTGCCCTACTCTTAATACTTGCAATTTATTATTCTCTCTCATCCAAACACTTTTTTCACCACATTCGCTGTCATTGCCCTACTCTTAATACTTGCAATTTATTATTCTCTCTCATCCAAACACTTTTTTCACCACATTCGCTGTCATTGCCCTACTCTTAATACTTGCAATTTATTATTCTCTCTCATCCAAACACTTTTTTCACCACATTCGCTGTCATTGCCCTACTCTTAATACTTGCAATTTATTATTCTCTCTCATCCAAACACTTTTTTCACCACATTCGCTGTCATTGCCCTACTCTTAATACCTGCAATTTATTATTCTCTCTCATCCAAACACTTTTTTCACCACATTCGCAGTTTTCCCACAACTCCAGAAGGTTGCTCTGATGTAACTAGGAACAGATTTGGGGACAATTACTATTTCTTCACCCAAACCTTATCTGAAAATACGGTCAGAAAATACAGATCGGATAATACTCTCGTCATTGACATCGTTGGTATTGGGTGGTGAAGTCTACTGTTATTTCCGATCGAGAAGTGGTCTGTGAAAATGTATATATCTCTGCCAGTAACGTATTCTGTGTTCTGTATTCAACAAATTTTGAATGAAAACATGCTTTTTCTTTTTGGTGTGGAATAGTGCGAATCAGAACCGTATTCTAAGTTTTTTATTTCAAAATTCGAATAAAAACAGGATTTTTTCTTTTTGGTGGGGGAATTGGTTAAAGGTAAAACTTTTGTGTGAATAGTATGAAGATGGAACTCAGAGGGTCTTTTGATATATTCAAAATGTTGTAAATATCAAAATTGATTTTATAAAGGACCTTTTTTGTAAGGGACAGTGCGAAGGTTTGAATCAAAATTGGCCTTGACGTCATAAGAGACAGTGAGAAACATTAAAATTTGCAAGCGAAAAACTAATTTTTGATTATAAAATTAGTAACTTATTTCTTGGAGAAATATGAGTTATTCTTCCAGCTCTGAAAACTACGGATACTTTCAAATTTATACTTAGCACTGAATTTTTTTTCTGGTATACTGATCATGAGTTCATTTTCTTGTTGGCTTTATGGCCGTTGAATTTTTAATTAACTGGTTACGTATATATTTGGGTGATCAAACTAGGTTGTTGGTAATACCGTTTAAAATGAAAATGATAGTAAAAATAGCCGATTAAAAAATAATTTTAATGCATTAACGTATAGAACGTATAATTGGGCTGATTTCTGAGTGATCAACAGCATTGCAATGCGAGGTTAATTAAAGGAAAAGGTAAAATGAATAATGTATTTTTTTAAATAGCTCTCATTGTGATATGCGGATGGGAAAATTGCTAGTAATTAAAAAATCAGGGCGAGATTGTGCTAAAATAATCACTCATTTTAGGGCAGGCTGGTGGCACTTCGAGTTCTGACGCGCTGATTGACGTGGGTTAAACTGAAGTTAATTATTTAATTAGAGTTAATTTATTGAAGTTAATTTTAGAGACCAATTTTGAAAATAACAAACACTAAATAGATTGTGATTTCATTTAATACTTATTATGCATGTATGTATGGAAATTGAGTTTGTTACTACTAATCGGTCAGCAGCATTATGTAAATCCCCTCAGTGACCACCGGTGGGTCACATCGCAAGTCAAAATGTTCAGAGTATATTTTTATTTCACAAACTCCTGCAATGAACGAAGTGAGAGTAACTCTTGAGCTTGTGAAGGGTAGTGTACGTCCGTCCAAACGTTTGTTGCTGATATTCACATTTTGTTCATTCTGTGTTTCATCTCCGTGGGATACTCGAAAATCGCTGAAGTAAATAAGAAAATAAGAAAAGATAATAAGGAAACTCCGACACGTTTTAAAGTACTGAAAGAAGACAAAGAAGTGGTTGATGTATGGAATACATGTAGTTCGAAAATGAAATTCATAGTGTGCTAACTTTCTGATGCATTTTTCTCCGTATGAAGGCTTTTGACTCGAAATCCATATTTCGCCAACGTATGCGAGTTTTCATTCATGTGTCCGGCATCTTACTGATTTTCCTGCTTGGCCAATTCAGTCAATTTATGAAAACGTAGCAGGACTGGCGATAACGTAAGTTCTTCTATATGGGCTTACGCAAGAAGCTGTACAGCTGATGGAATGAAAGTTCGGCGATGGTGTACGGAGGAAGGGCGGATAAACTATAGCAGTGGATCTTATTGATAATCCCTTGGGTCGCTAATGGTTTGTGTAACCTGTTTGTGTTAACCTACAGTAACCTGTTTTCGAACGAATAGTCGTATCATGAATGAAAATTTTTATTTAGGGTCACTACCAAAAATGGTTGAGAACTACTGAACTAGAGGGACAGCGACCCTCTCTGACCTACGCCCTTTTGACCTCGTGGACACCGAGGAGACGGATCTACTCTTGGTCTATTGTTGGAGACGGATCTACTCTTGGTCTATTGTTGGAGACGGATCTACTCTTGGTCTATTGTTGGAGACGGAGCTACTCTTGGTCTATTGTTGGAGACGGATCTACTCTTGGTCTATTGTTGGAGACGGAGCTACTCTTGACTTATTGTTGGAGACGGAGCTACTCTTGGTCTATTGTTGGAGACGGATCTACTCTTGGTCTATTGTTGGAGACGGATCTACTCTTGGTCTATTGTTGGAGACGGAGCTACTCTTGACTTATTGTTGGAGACGGAGCTACTCTTGGCCTATTGTTGGAGACGGAGCTACTCTTGACTTATTGTTGGAGACGGAGCTACTCTTGACTTATTGTTGGAGACGGAGCTACTCTTGGCCTATTGTTGGAGACGGAGCTACTCTTGGCCTATTGTTGGAGACGGAGCTACTCTTGACTTATTGTTGGAGACGGAGCTACTCTTGGCCTATTGTTGGAGACGGAGCTACTCTTGGCCTATTGTTGTAGACGGAGCTACTCTTGGCCTATTGTTGGAGACGGAACTACTCTTGGCCTATTGTTGGAGACGGAGCTACTCTTGACTTATTGTTGGAGACGGAGCTACTCTTGACTTATTGTTGGAGACGGAGCTACTCTTGACTTATTGTTGGAGACGGAGCTACTCTTGGCCTATTGTTGGAGACGGAGCTACTCTTGGCCTATTGTTGGAGACGGAGCTACTCTTGGCCTATTGTTGGAGACGGAGCTACTCTTGGCCTATTGTTGGAGACGGAGCTACTCTTGGCCTATTGTTGGAGACGGAGCTACTCTTGACTTATTATTGGAGACGGAGCTACTCTTGGCCTATTGTTGGAGACGGAGCTACTCATGGCCTATTGTTGTAGACGGAGCTACTCTTGGCCTATTGTTGGAGACGGAGCTACTCTTGGCCTATTGTTGGAGACGGAGCTACTCTTGACTTATTGTTGGAGACGGAGCTACTCTTGGCCTATTGTTGGAGACGGAGCTACTCTTGGCCTATTGTTGTAGACGGAGCTACTCTTGGCCTATTGTTGGAGACGGAGCTACTCTTGGCCTATTGTTGGAGACGGAGCTACTCTTGACTTATTGTTGGAGACGGAGCTACTCTTGGCCTATTGTTGGAGACGGAGCTACTCTTGGCCTATTGTTGTAGACGGAGCTACTCTTCTCGGTCAAGAAATATCTCGATCAAGAAATATCTCGATCAAGAAATATCTCGATCATGAAATATCTCGATCAAGAAATATCTCGATCAAGAAATATCTCGATCATGAAATATCTCGATCAAGAAATATCTCGATCAAAAAATATCTCGATCAATAAATATCTCGATCAAGAAATGTCTCGATCAAGAAATATCTCGATCAATAAATATCTCGATTAAGAAATGTCACGATCAAGAAATATCTCGATCAAGAAATATCTCGATCAAGAAATATCTCGATCAAGAAATATCTCGATCAAGAAATGTCTCGATCAAGAAATATTTCGATCATGAAATATCTCGATCAAGAAATGTCTCGATCAAGAAATGTCTCGATCAAGAAATATTTCGATCATGAAATATCTCGATCAAGAAATGTCTCGATCAAGAAATGTCTCGATCAAGAAATATTTCGATCATGAAATATCACGATCAAGAAATGTCTCGATCAAGAAATGTCTCGATCAAGAAATATCTCGATCAAGAAATGTCTCGATCAAGAAATATTTCGATCATGAAATATCTCGATCAAGAAATGTCTCGATCAACAAATGTCTCGATCAAGAAATATCTCGATCATGAAATATCTCGATCAAGAAATGTCTCGATCAAGAAATATTTCGATCATGAAATATCTCGATCAAGAAATGTCTCGATCATGAAATATCTCGATCAAGAAATATCTCGACCAAGAAATATCTCGATCACGCGATGTCTCATCCCCCAAAACATATATCAAACAAACAGGAGCAAATCGCATTTTTACTTTTCTGTATAAACTTGTAAATTGTTTTGAAACCCTCACGCTTCCCCGTCCAATGGGGACCCTGCGCTCCCCAATAGTGGCAGCCAGCACTCCCCACACACCTGCATAATCTATGCCTCCCTAAATAGACTACGTGTGTTTTATGTGCCACATAAGGTATACTCATTAGTCTCTCTACCATTTAGATGTAAGCAAATTTAAAAGGGTACTCTTTAACTAGTCTCGAATTCTATGAAATTCTATTGTACAAACTATCTTCCCTCGTGCGTAAATAACTTGTTTTATTTATCATATTGAATAGATGTATACTGCGTGTCGATAACATTACTTGGCACCTAATGACATTACTGGTGGTTCTCTATCGAGTGACCCTGCGTGTGTGTGTGTGAGTGTGTGTATGCGTGCATATGCGCGTGTGCGTGTTTGTGTGTGTGTGTGTCTGTGTGCATGTGCGTGTTTGTGCGTGTGTGCGTGTGTGCATGTGCGTGAGCGTGCATGCGTGCGTGTGCGTGGATTGCGTCTTCTGAGTAGTTTTCCCTAGTACATTTTTTTAGTACGTACCTTAATTACTTTTTGAAGTACTTTCACAAAGCACGTTTTTAGTACGCCTTTAATTACTTTTTTCAAGTACTTCTACGAAGTCGTTGTTTAGTACGTTCCTGTCAAGTACTCTCTCACCAATCTTGGAGCCGTGACCAGGTAGAGAACCACCTACCTCTAAGTACCTAAGGCTACCATAACGTACATGTGCTATTACCCACGTACGTTTAGTACTCCGCCGTCTGATGCGTATAACCAACCTGTTTTTTCTTGCCAGTACCCCGTATACACGATGCTGTAATTGTCATTGCTTGCGAATAATCAATATTTATTAATTATTCCTTTCGTTTGAGCAAATTTTTTTTTCTTGGTGCTTCTGAAAACGTTATTGCTTTCGAATGACATACATTTTTTTCATAGGTACTATGTAAAAGTTATTGCTTTCATATGACAGAATATTTTTTTTCAGAAACATGATCGATTTTCTATTCATGCAGAATTTTGTCTAGTGAATTCATGCGGGCTGTCCAATTTCACGGAATTCTATCTCTCCTATTTTTAAGAAGCCAATAAATTTCCTTCATTATCATGTGATTCTGTATAAATGTTTAGAAAACGTGAAACTTTGCGTTGAGTTCGAGGTCGTATGTATTGCAATATATTCACTATTTATTGCGATCAAATAGCAGTAATTGAGTAAAAATATTTTTTATTTCATATTGCGTTATATTTATGATATTTATATAAATTAAATTCATGATATAAATATAATTTATGATATAACAATACATAGTACTAATTAGTACTATATATTGCGATCATATGTCACTAATTGTGTCAAATAATCGCATTATATCATAAACATATCGTAATTTATCATAAATATATCGCAATATATCGTAAATAAAGGTTTTTACTCAATTAGTGCCATATGATCGCAATATATAACAAATAAATAGGATTAACGACCACCCAAAGTTGGAGCGGTACAGCTGATAGAGTGAGTTTTCTAAGTAGGCTGGGCTACGCTAAGAGCCGGTTTTCTTAACCAAAATTTCCAAATTTGAAATTTTAAAATCAAGTGCAATCACAGCAGGCGCACAGTTATTTATTTCTTCCTTATTAGCTTGAAACTGTGTGAGTTGTGTTTTTAATTTTATTTTATGTCAACAAACAAAAAAAAAGCTATCAGCGTAGGCAAGCGCGCAAAGAAAGACTTGCGCTACAGCGTGGCCCGAACGCGTAAATTGGCGCGTAATCCGGCTCCTCTGTACGCAATCCTGGTCCGCGCTAATTAGTTTACGGCAACGGGATATTGCAACTAAAGCGACAAAATGAGGGCAATCAGCATCCGGATTTAAAAGACTCTCTGGAATATAGTTCATATGAATTGTTTAGGCTGTATTTCAGTGTATACCAGGTCGGGGAAATTGTGTACATGAATTGTTATATTTGAGGGTCCACGTGGTCGGGAAATAGTTTATGTGAACTATTTAGGTTGTATGTCAGTGCCCATGGGGTAGGAAAAATAGTTTACATGAATTGTACCTCAGTGTAGGCGAGTCCGGAAAATAGATTATGTGAACTATTTAGGTTGGATTTGAGGGTTCACGTGGTCGGGAGAATAGTTTATGTGAACTATTTAGGTTGTATGATATTTCAGTGCCCTCGTAGTCAAACATGACTTAGCTATTTATTTGAAACTGTACGTTTTATAATTGCTCGAAGAAGACAACGAAATCGTTCGCGTGAAATTTTGTGCATGTGAATATTTTTTCTGTATTTTGTACTTAAGAACTTATGTACCTCAAGTATACCGTGCCAAAGAACCTCTTGCTTTGATTCTCCATAACTTATTTCATCACAATTTTGAATTCTGAGAGGAAAATTTCTAAATTGTGTAAGCGAAATGTGTTGTACAGTTCACTGCAAGCAGGCTTATATACTATGCGTAATGCTCAACGGAGCAAAGGAACTCTACGCTGAATGCGTTAAATATCAAACAGGGAGGGGATAACTGTCGCAATTTATAACAAATGTGAAGGATTTATAATTTTAAATTTATCATCGGTAAGAATTTGAAAATTTTCTGCCAACAATTCCTTCGCAAGATCAGAATCGACAATTGGAAATATCAATTCCTTCGCTCTACGGACGAAAGTATCAAGTGTTTTTTGAACTCCATATATGCACATGAATATATGTACATGTAAATAAAATTGAGGTCTATTATTAACGTCACTATCCACATGACTAAACCTGAAATAGAAGAAAACTTGAAAAATACTTTCTCCTTAATCCTTAATCAAAAACCTTAAGAAGCCCTTTATGACCAATCTCATTACCTTAATTAGAGCTGTGTTGTGCCCATGGAATGGCCATTTAAAGCATGACACCGAAGCAGCTATCAGTCGTAAGAAGTCTCTATGAGTCGTTTCAAGATACAATCACTATCTACATATTGCAAAAAAATTCTAAAAGTCTCGGCAAGTCTCAACAAGTCACTAAAAGTCTTTACAATTCATACCAAGTCAAAAAAATGCTTCACTCAATTTTAAACCATTTAAACAATTTATTTACCACAAGGGATACAGAAGTAGATTGTTTCTTTAGTCCAGTACAATGGTAAAATTTGAGTATAGCTACCTGTGCGCCCAAATAAGTTCAGTGACTTCTAGGGCATCCTACCACCGACACTATTCTAGGGTCTATAATTATGTTCAACCTAATTCACTTGAACTAGAAACGTACTAGACTGACCAATGAAGTAGTTAACTCAAAATTCGATGCTGAATTTTGCAAAGAAGTTTACACGGGCTAACAGTATATTCTAGACACGACTTGAGGACAAACTGAAGCTCACTGATATTAACCATGGCAAATTACCCCATCAGGATGAGTCATTTAGGAGAATAGATTTTTCTTGGGTCTCCACATACTTACTACTTAGATAGGTAAAGGGCTTCGAGATTCATTTCGAAAGCGTTGTAAGAATTTCTTTCACGAATCTCCTCAGGAATTGAGTTCCAAGTCTTAATTCCAACGAAGGGGATGCTGTGTTGTGACCGAGCTTTTGAATACTATAGAAGCATGAAGATACTTCTATTTCTTGTTAAATGATCGTGGTGACCAGTTTCTGCAGTTAATAATTGTTTGAGGTCATTGTCACCATCTTTGTTCATTGTTTTATAAATAAAATTAGAAATAAAGAGTTTGTAGAGATCCAAAAGTTTAAGCTTTTTAAACTCTTGAATGAATCATTTCTGTGAGCATTATATTCGAGTTTCTTTACCGCTCTAATGACTCTATTTGTAGAGTAAAGAGTAAATTGATTTAATTTTTATCTGTTCCGTGCCATGCTTCTATTCCGTATTGTAAGTATGGTGAGATGAGCGTTCGGTAGAGTATTCGCAAAGCTTCTTCAGGCAATACAGTCTTTATTTTATGGAGGATTTCATAAGATTTTGAACACTTAGAACTAATGAACGCAATGTTCTCTTTGAAGGTCAGATGCTGTTCTATTATAATGACCAAGAACTTACATGAGTAGGTTTCTACGATTTCACCTACGCCAATTTTTATATTTTGAAGAGATATATTTCTCCTGTAGGAGAATATAATATACCTGGTCTTATCGATATCAAGACTTTTTTTATTAACGTTAAGCCACATCGAAACTTTTTGGAACTCTTTGTTAATACTGTTCGCAAGCAGAGCGTTTTTTGAAGGAGGACCGTAGAAAGCGTGCTGTCATCGGCAAAAATATGAATGAAAAAAGTATGCAGATTCAATGATATCGTTAATAAAGGTTAGAAATAAGAGTGGCCCAAGGACAGACCCTTGTGGAACTCCATGGCTAATTGTTTGTGGTTCCGATCGTGCATCGTCAATGACAACGTATTGCTTCCAATTTGTTAGGTATGATCTGAACCAATCATGAGCAACTCCTCTGATGCCATTACACTAGAGTTTCGAGAGCAATATGTTATTGTCCACATAATCGGAAGCTTTTCGGAAGTCAAGAAATACGCAGAAAGCAAGCTTTGTTCCGTCTATGTTGGAATATAGATATTGTAAATGATTTATAAGTCTATGTTGTTGATTTTTTAGGGCGAAAACCAAATTGTTCATCATAGAGAAATGACTTTTGTTCAAAATAGGATTATACTTTTTAATTCACAATTTTCTCGAATATTTCACTAATAATTGGCGCCACAGAGAGGGGTCTATAATTGTTTACGTAGGTTTTTTCGCCACTTTAAACTCTAGCGACTTTGAGAGAGTTCGGGGTTAATAATATTAGATAGGAACGGGGCTATAAATCGGCCATAGCTTTACAATTTACTACAAGTCATTCAAATTTGAAAAGTCGGTAAGTTTCCCTACAAGTCACTACAATTTGCCACAAGTCGCTACAAGTTACTACAGATCGCCACAAGTCGCTACAAGTCCCTGCAGGTTGCAACAAGTCTCTACACGTTTGTAACGTCACAGCCTTCAAGCATTGCAGGCACCATCAGCTTTAACTTTGGTGGTGGTGGTACCTTGTCTTCACTGCCACCATGGTGGTGATGGTGGTGGTGGCGGTTGCTTGTGGTGGTGGTGGTGGGGCCGTGTCTTCACTGCCACCATGGTGGTGATGGTGGTGGTGGCGGTGGTTTGTGGTGGTTTGACATGGCACCACCACCACGTGGTGGCTGACGAGTATTGGTGGTGGTGGTGGTGCCATGTCTTCACTGCCACCATGGTGGTGATGGGTGGTGGTGGCGGTGGTTTGTGGTGGTGGTGGTGGTGCCGTGTCTTCACTGCCACCATGGTGGTGATGGGTGGCGGTGGTTTGTGGTGGTGGTGGTGGTGCCATGTTTTCACTGCCACCATGGTGGTGATGGGTGGTGGTGGCGGCTGCTTGTGGTGGTGGTGGTGGATTGCCCTCAAATTAAATCATAAACATTAGTTGCATTCTCTAAAGTTATTTTTACTTTAATTGAATCCAGCAGAGACCAAAGACGAAGGCTGAGTCGAGCATTACTCAACTAAACATTTTGTTGTGCTTCACTCTCACAAATTAACTCAAACGGCCTGAAGGAATAATTGTTTTCGTCATTTTAAATAACTTTTACTGTTTCAGTTACAAGGTCAATTCAATCGCTGTTCTCTTTTCGCTTTGTCGATCTGTTGCCTGCGCACAAAATAAAAGCTTGCATTTAATTAAGGCCAGCGTGTTTGTACGATACTCTGCTAACTGGAACATTCCTGAACGGTTACTACAAAAATCGATACTTGCACACAAATAAAAGTACTGAGCTTTTGTTCTTGTTGCCAACGGAAACGGGCCGCATCAGAGGAATGTATACATATTTAAATCATTTTACTAATAGAAGCGAAAAGCATTCATATGTTTGTATACATATTTGTATAATTTTGAACAAAAGGTGTGGAATGCATTAAGATGTATGTATACATATTTAAATGATTTTACTAACAGAAACGGAAAGCATTCGTTTGTTTGTAGACATATTTATATAATTTTCAAATATAAGAAGCGGAACGCATTCAAATGTACGTACACATATTCAAATAATTTTTTACTAACAAAAACGGAATATACTCATACTGTATGGATGCATATTAAAATAATTTTACCAAAAGAAGCGGAAAATATTCACGTGTATATATACATATTTAAATAATTTTTAAGAACCGGAGCGGAACATATTCATATGTATGTGAACACATTCAAATAATTTTTTGCTTACCGAAATGCAACACACTCACATTAATGTTCTTTCATCTAAATATTTATTTTGGTCTGCAACCATCGAAACTTTAGAGTTAGTTTGAAGGTTTTGTGAGCGTATCTGTGATACAAGTTTCACTGTCCAGCGGGTATAATGGTAACATAAATCATGGGTGTAATTAAGATAAATATATTTCTCTAATTAGGCTTAAACAAAAAGAGTTGATAAATGATAACACAAATCATGGGTGTAATTAAGATAAATATATGTCTCTAATTAGACTCAAACAAAATGAGTTGATAAATGATAACATAAATCATGGGTGTAATTAAGATAAGTATATTTCTCTAATTAGACTCAAACAAAATGAGTTCATAAGCGGCCCAAAGACGACCAATCTCATTGTCAATATAATTGACAATGATGAATATTGACAATTAAATTGATCGTCTGTGGGCTTCATCAACGACCGTTAAATAATTGACTCAGTAGGCAAAAAAATTTCATCAATATATTGAGTCAGTGATATTGACAATTAAATTGATCGTCTATGGGCCGCTCTACTCGTGTTAACCAATACCCGTCAGCTCACTTTGGTGGAGCAGATGATGGAAGAACTTTTCCATTGATTCACTATATAATGACTACATGGTGTTCAAAACCATTCAAAAATGGAGGGATTCGATAGTTCCCGGGAATAGGTCTCATGATATGGATGACAAACAAAAATATCCATCATAATGGTACTCCCGATTAAAATATTCTTGTACTTGTGCACTTGTGAAACTCGTATCACAGATACGGTCATTGAGCGTCCT
This sequence comes from Morinoia aosen, assembly GCA_030386875.1. Lineage (NCBI taxonomy): Eukaryota > Metazoa > Arthropoda > Malacostraca > Amphipoda > Talitridae > Morinoia > Morinoia aosen. The sequence continues at coordinate 6,972,828 of CM059573.1, forward strand.
GGTGAGCATCACAGACACGCGCACCAACCAAGCAATCAGTAACTATGCATTATTTTTTATTACTAAGTACATTAATTTCATCATAAATTTAATGTGTTCAATAAAATTCCCATAGTAATAGCATAGGATAAATTACGCGCAAAAAATATATAAATTTATTTGCAAATTCAAGGAGACACCTGGCGTTTCAAAATATAAGTATGACACACAGATGTTGCTTGCTTGCTGAGTTCAATGCTGTATAATATATATATATATATATAAATATACATATTTAATTCCATACTGAGTTCAAAAAAAGAGTTAAATGCTTGATTTCATACCAATTAATTGCACTTAAACGAACTTTGGGATATGACAGGAAAAATAAAAAATCATTCATTTGAAATTTATTTAGCACACCACGGAAAATTTTGTAAATATCTTAAAAAATGAAAATAACAATAAAAAAATGAATTGAAAAACAGAAAATATTAGAAAAGAAACTCAGATCTGAAAAGAAGTTGATGATATACGGAAAAAAGAATACTTAGAAATCCCACACAATGTAGGACTTCCATTAATTGAAGATAATTTGAAAAAAATGTTAGCCACTGCTTCTAGGTCGTTCTGAAACCCCGCAAGCGTACGTGTTTCTTGTTTGTGTTTTGTGCTGCGTGTGTGAACATACATACTTGTGAACATACATATGTGTGAACATAAATGAGTGTGTGAACATATGTAAATATATGTGAACAAATATAATGTGAACATGAACAAATGTGTGAACATATGTAAATATGTGTGAACAAATATAATGTGAACATGAACAAATGTGTGAACATATGTAAATATGTGTGAACAAATATAATGTGAACCTGAATAAATGTGTGAACATATGTAAATATGTGTGAACAAATATAATGTGAACATAAATAAATGTGAACATCAAGTGAGGCGGTAACGTCAGCAGGAACCATCCTTGAGAACACCGAGCTGTGGCGAGTAACATGTCTAAATTTTTTCTTAAATAGTTCTACGTACTTTCTAATAATTCTAATTTCAAATAGATTATAATAATAACTTTCTAATAAATTTTTACTTAAATAGTTCTACGTACTTTCTAATAATCCTAATTTCAAATAGATTATAATAATAACTTTCTAATAAATTTTTACTTAAATAGTTCTACGTACTTTCTAATAATCCTAATTTCAAATAGATTATAATAATAACTTTCTAATAAATTTTTACTTAAATAGTTCTACGTACTTTCTAATAATTCTAATTTCTAATAAATTATAATAATAACTTTCTAATAAATTTTTACTTAAATAGTTCTACGTACTTTTTAATAATTCTAATTTCTAATAAATTATAGCAATAACTTTCTAATAAATTTTTACTTAAATAGTTCTACGTACTTTCTAATAATTCTAATTTCTAATAAATTATAGCAATAACTTTCTTATAAATTTTTACTTAAATAGTCCTACGTACGTTCTAATAATTTTAAGTAATGTTCATTCTGATGTATTGCTTGTGGAAACGAATTGCTTGAGTTATAAAACGTATTTTTTTTGCAACTGGGATTTAAAACCTGACTTACAACTTCAAAACTGATTTTTGGACGTTTCCTTGTACTCTTGCGACAGGACCTGTCTGCTAACCTGTATATTTGGGACATGATACGTTGTGTGGCTTTATGTATAAACTTGTATGGCTTTATGTGTAATACTTGTGTGACTTTATGTATAAAACTCGTGTGACTTTTTGTGTAATACTTGTGTGACTTTATGTATAAAACTTGTGGGACTTTTTGTATAAAACTCGTGTGACTTTACGTATAAAACTTGGGCGTAATTTATACGCCTTGAATTATACAGAAAAAATTTGCCGAAAAATATTTATAATAATTTTTTCATGTTGAGCACATGGCGCAACATGTGGGCAGGATGTTGACATGTTGAGCACAAGGCGCAACATGTGGGCAGGATGTTGACATGTTGAGGTCATGGCGCAACATTTATGAGGAATAAATACCCATCGACTGCCTTGATTAATCGGTATCACTTACTTCGTGTGGTAACTCATTATTTTCTGGGGCTAACTCATTTCGGTTCCCATTTTGTATATCTTCAGCTTTTTCATTTGGTACTCTATTGGCGGATGAATTTTGATATCTTCAGCTTTTTCATTTGGTACTTTATTGGCGGATGAATTTTGATATCTTCAGCTTTTTCATTTGGTACTCTATTGGCGGATGAATTTTGATATCTTCAGCTTTTTCATTTGGTACTCTATTGGCGGATGAATTTTTATATCTTCAGCTTTTTTATTTGGTACTCTATTGGCGGATGAATTTTTATATCTTCAGCTTTTTCATTTGGTACTCTATTGGCGGATGAATTTTTATATCTTCAGCTTTTTTATTTGGTACTTTATTGGCGGATGAATTTTTATATCTTCAGCTTTTTCATTTGGTTCTTTATTGGCGGATGAAATTTTATATCTTCAGCTTTTTTATTTGGTACTTTATTGGCGGATGAATTTTTATATCTTCAGCTTTTTCATTTGGTACTTTATTGGCGGATGAATTTTTATATCTTCAGCTTTTTTATTTGGTACTTTATTGGCGGATAAATTTTTATATCTTCAGCTTTTTCATTTGGTACTTTATTGGCGGATGAATTTTTATATCTTCAGCTTTTTTATTTGGTACTTTATTGGCGGATGAATTTTTATATCTTCAGCTTTTTCATTTGGTACTTTATTGGCGGATGAATTTTTATGTCTTCAGCTTTTTCATTTGGTACTCTATTGGCGATTGCTTCGAATCCCTACGCATCACAGCACTAACTTGCATGTATAATTAAAATACATGCGTTCCTTGTCTTCAGGTAATACTTCAATTGAGATACATGCTTCCCGTGGAACACTTTAATGAACTTATAAAAAAATGCTTTTAAGAACGAATCTATGTTGTTCTTCTGCTGCTCTCACAACGCTGGAGCGAGGAATTTTCTTGCTTGAGTTCAGGGAATTCCAATTTTCTGGAAAGTTTCCTGTTCAGATATTTTTGCACTGTGCGGATTCCCCCCAAAAAATATGCATTACTAATATGCATAACATTACTAAAAGGTGAGAGTTTCGGTCTGGCAGTTTCTCGCAATAATTTCACAGACTAAATTTTTCAAACCGAAATTTTATCGTCAGTAACAAGATTTTTTTTCAGATGGATTTATGAAAATTGTAGAAGGAAAATTCAAAACAGAAAGAATACATTACACAGCAGCATGCACCACACAGCAGCATGCACCACACAGCAGCATGCACCACACAGCAGTATGCACCACACAGCAGCATGCACCACACAGCAGCATGCACCACACAGCAGCATGCACCACACAGCAGCATGCACCACACAGCAGCATGCACCACACAGCAGCATGCACCACACAGCAGCATGCACCACACAGCAGCATGCACCACACAGCAGCATGCACCACACAGCAGCATGCACCACACAGTAGCATGCACCACACAGTAGCATGCACCACACAACAGCATGCACCACACAGCAGCATGCACCACACAGTAGCATGCACAACACAGCAGCATGCACCACACAGTAGCATGCACAACACAGCAGCATGCACCACACAGTAGCATGCACCACACAACAGCATGAACAACACAGCAGCATGCACCACACAGTAGCATGCACAACACAGCAGCATGCGCCACACAGTAGCATGCACAACACAGCAGCATGCACCACACAGTAGCATGCACCACACAACAGTATGCACCACACAACAGTAGCATGCACCACACAACAGTATGCACCAGATGTCACGAGAAGGCTGTCTGCCTCGTCTCTCATTAATTTACACTAATGAGAAGACCGAATGCTCGCTTGAGGGGTTGGCATACCTCAATAAAATGCACAGGAAACACAAGGAAAATTTATGGGCAAGCCCAAAACAAATCAACACTACTACAACATGTGTATACTAAAATTGGGCAGTACTCACCGATGTACGTTGCACTCGACTTACTCAATGCGCGTTTTTCAGAGCGCATCAGTTATGATGAGGGGCTGCTTGCTACTAAAATTGGGGGACTTTATACACGTGAAAATTCACTTAATTTATAATTTACGGCAATACATCATACAGAACATCGATAAGCGCACGCAATGTATGGCATTAGAACTGGTGTACATTGAGTAATGGTATTCTAGAAATTTCATGTGTTAAACAGCCTACATAACAGAATGACAGTAAATGCTACCGCTGGCCAGCATATCCCCGTACGTTAATCACACAGGTCCTGATACATGAGCCCTACAACATGTTCATATTCTAACAGTGCTGGAGGTGGTGTCACTTCAAACATACATTAATTAAATAACACAGCTTCAGTTCCAACTTTTGCCTTATGCACAGTACAAAATGTCTATTGCTGATATCACACTGCTCGTCCCGCTTCGTTATCTTGACCCATGATCTCCCTTTCTTCCAAGCCGATGACAAAAACCTTCCCGCCTGCACGATAAAAATTAAATACTCATTACTTCTAGTCGTGCTAATGAAGTTCCCTTAAATATTCCAATCTTCACTTCAACAAAAGGCCACACACTTTTATCATATCTATTTCAAAATATTTTCTCCAAAGGTAATTACATCACTCTTACCCTCCCCACTTAATGTGGCATCTTCAGAATGATTTCCCCGCTTTAGCCAGGTCTGCAATTTACCCTCTGTGGAAAAAAAACGGAGACTATTTTATTAAGCGAAATTTTTGATAAGTTTAACTCCCTGTGTTGATATCTATGTCACATATTTTCAGGGTAATTTTCAACACCTCCTATTTTTAACACGTACTATATCCGACGATCGCCGACGCAAGACTAAATTTTTCTCATCAGCTCTACCCACTTGTTTGCGAGAAAGCGGTGTTCTAGTTCACGCATGGCCAATCACACACTTAGAAGCTTCTACGTCATGTTCGAATGCCCTTCTTGTTTAGCAGCTAAAGCCTCATTCGTGTTCCTTAGCTTCAACTACTTTCCCACCATATTGATGTCGTGGTATTGGCCTAGAGCCTTCTGACGTAACTTAGCAGCCTCCTCCCTCTCGAGGGTTTGCAGGACCGCCGATCTCAACGTTAGCCCTCCGACTATTTCTGAGAGTTTCCTTTTCACGCTCAAGTGCTTGCCATAAATCTGTCGAGCACTGTGTATGGAGTTTGAGATTGTGCCATTAACCCACACAGCATGCGGTACCCGCCGAGGGCCAGCAGACTGCTTGTATAGCCAAAAATCTTGAGAACATAATATACACAGCTATCGCCTGGACCAAGGCGTCAGCACTTTCGAACGTCTTAGTGCTCAACCGTTGAGATTGTTATTTCTCCCCTCTCGATAGAGTTACAAACTCCCTGCCTGAAACAACACACCCTTTCTGAAACAACACATCCTTTATGGGCTCACCACACACACCCGTCCAGACATTCTGGCTTGTAACACACACAAATGTTGAAGAGACTACACCTCCGCACCGCTGGAATTTTAATCAACACAAACAAAATTTTATAACAACACAGCAGCATGCACAACACAGTAGCATGCACCACACAGCAGCAAACACAACACAGCAGCATGCACCACACAGTAGCATGCACCACACAACAGTATGCATCACACAACAGTAGCATGCACCACACAACAGTATGCACCACACAAGAGTAGCATGCCTTTAACATTTCTACCAGACGGTTTTATCGATCCTTGAGTCACTGCTAGACTGCGAGTAGACAGCTCGTAGACGTGAGGGGGTAGACGGAGAGTAGACGGAGGGTAGACAGGAGAGAGAGAGGGAGAGAGGGGGAGAGGGAGCAAGCAAGGCTGCCACAACGAGAGCAGAAGCAACAGCGTTCAAGGTCGTCTGTGAAACTTTAAAATAATATTTTCCCCTTTGAATAAAGGGTGAGGTAACACAGCGTGCGTCGTCTGCTAATTTGAAATCCCCTCGCATATGAGCGTGTGCGCTCTAATGTGTTTTGTGCGCACCTTGTGTTGTGTGCTTGTGCTGTGTGAAAATGACGGATTTGTATCTGCTTGCAAACCTGCATTACGTGACCTCAATGAAAGCTCGCTTCAAGGATCTGACCTTCAGATTCAGCCGATGAATCGCTTTGGAGTCCCGCTGTCGTGAATTTGTACAAAATGAATGGTACGTTTCAGTGATATGAAACACGGACCTGTCGCTCGTGCTGCGTTAAAGAGGAACAAACTTAATCGTTGGCATAGTTTGTGTAGGTGAACACGGCGCGTTCATTTTGTTATCCCTTGTGAAATTGAGAATTTATCCCTTGTGAAACCGGCGTGTTCTTCCTTTAGCACCACACGCACACACGCACACACATACACGGCTCTACGTGTGTTCTGTTCGGCGAATATTTCGATATAAGCTTCAATAAAATAAAATCAAGTTTTGGAATGATGATGACTTGGGTTTGTTCTCCTGTTTGGTTGCGTGAACTCGGGATGGTGTACCCCATATATCAATAAAGCAACAAGGCTAGTTTAGATGCTTTTATAAATTCAGCTCGCTTACTGAAAAAATCTGTTGTTTAAAATCAATAAAAAATTGTTGTAAGGATTTATTTACAATGCTAAAACTCGATTGAGTGAAATACGTTCCCTACTGCTGATACATTCAAATTTTAACTATCATAAATAAATAATTAACTTCCGTGGGGTATGCATTTTTGAACAAGTATTCTTATTTCTCCCAGAAAACCTAAGCGCCAACAACAAAAAAAGTGCGAACCGGACACCGAGGATTCAAAGCAGAGACACGTATACTGGATACCGAAGGCAATATAATTCATCAGTCACGGTGTGCAGGTCGCATAAATGGAATACGTGAACGCAGCCCGCATTCCTGCCATAGACTGCCCTCCATACAACCTCAACTCTGCATTACATAGCACAAACTCAATTCCTCAACCCAAACCCACCTGGCAAGCACAACTCACGAAGAACATACGAAGAAAATTGCTTGCCCGTGCAAGGGAAACGAGCGAGGCTTGCAAAATAAGAAAGCACCACAAATGTTGCGACGTTTGGCATCGGAAGTACATCTCGGTCAATGATAAAGCAGCGCGTGTAGGGTGGTATGATCTCTGTATAGTTGTGCGCTGCCAAGCTTCGTGACGTTCGTACCCTCCATCTGCCGAAAATGGTGTTTGTCGACCTAGCTGGGCTGGGTGTGCTCTGCCAAACTTGGTGGTGCTCTAGCTTATGTCCTGCCAAATGTGGTGTACTGTATGTGTACAAGGCTAGGCTGAATGTGCAGCGTCAATTTTGGTGGCGCTCTAACTCTGATCCCGCCAAAAGTGGTGTCTGTTGAAATGGCTGAACCGAGTGCACTCTGCCAAATTTAGTGTTGATCTACACCTAGTCCTGCCAAACATCGTGTCTGTTTAAAGGGCTGAGCCACATGTTCCATGCCAAAATTGGGTTCGCACTATCGCTAGCTGTGCCAGATATGGTTTCTATAAAAATGGCTGAATTGGATGTGCATTTCCAAGCTTGGTATTGCAATAACACAAGCTGTGCTAAGCATAGCAACAGTAGATGTTCTGTAATGGTTGTTTCCTGCCATGTTAAGCGATGCTCTAAAACCGTGCAGAAGTGGTGGCTGTAAACTCGTGCCATGCCAAATCTGGTTGCGCCATGACACTGGTCGTGCCAAAGTTGGTGACAATAAATGTCCTCGTAATGATCACCTACGGCCAAGCTTGGTGGCCGACTTAAACATTGCCACGAGTCGTGACTTTATGTGTGTTCCTTGAAGCAACACGAGAAAACTCTTTTAAAGTAGATATTCAAGTTGATGCTTTCAAGATGATCAATTCAATAGATCAATTTAATTTCAGTTCAAGTTGAATTGAAAATTTGCCACTTGTAGCTTTTTCGCAACTCTCACTGAAGCAAGAATCTTTTTGCGTCGTGCGCAACCATGTCGCAGCCCCCCACAACAACTTGCTTTCACTTACGTACACGTGAAGACATTTTATTGACTTATACGTCACAATCTGTTCAAAGATATGTGAAGACCAAAGTATATTGTGAGACGGCAGCTCCCTTGAGCCATTGTCCTATGTAAATATTGCTATGATACCAAACTAGCGTTATAAAAATATTACAATAATGTCGAACTGGCGTTATAATCTTTAGCTAAAGCTCTGATAAATCGAAAATTGCGCAGAGACTACAGTCTCTTTGCTTTTCAACCGTCATTCAGTGACACACGCGTCACTTTATACGAGAAGGTCCCGGGTTCAATTTCCCACATCTGCGGGGGACTATTACAAGAACAAACAGCTCCTCTGGTGATGCGGGAAAAGGTGAAGGCGGGTGAGAGGGAAACCGTCTAACTCCGAGGGCATACACTTCACTGTTCCCCCACTGGTCATGGTAGAAGCCACAAGGTAGGGTCAAACCAGTCTTTTTCTTCGTCGACCGTGTGGCAATGGTGACGTTATGGCAACGGACCAATAGCTAGGCTCATATTGCATCTGACAACACTGCTAGCCCCAAATCTGGTAGCAGTATTGGCCTAACGACAAGACCTAACGGCGATTGGCTTGCGACGTCATAAAGCATGTTTGAAATAAAGCGGCGCTTTTGGCTAGCCGAAAATAAGGTGTATTTTCCTCCCATAGAAACGACTCCACCTTGTTTCTTCTACCGTGCCACTGGTCCTAGGGCAAAAAATCGGTCGTGATGACACCCGAAATGGAATGTCAAAAAATCTCTTATTGCCTCGTACACTTTTGATTCCTTATTGCTTAAAAAATCTCTTATTACTTCACACACTAGCGACCCCTTATTGCTTCAACAAATCCTTTATTGTTCCGTATACTTCGTATACTTGTGATGTAAAAGATGAGGGACATACGAACTCTTCTTACGCCGTGTAAGAAAGAGTTCCATCAGTTTGTTGGAGAGAATCCGCGCTGTTTGTTTTCACAACACCGTAAGTCTTCCTATTACAGAGCACTAAACTCGATTCGGAAAGAAGGTTAATGAACAAAGCTATCATCAGTTTCTCAACTCGGATGTGCTTTACTGAATGAGTGATACGCATTGACTGAAGCTGAATGCTCTGTTTTTTAATATTACCAGCACACATTAACGTCCCGCATTCATCTGCATGCTATATAGTGTGCACGACCTGTCAAAAATGACGGGACTCAATATTTTGCTCAAATAAATCTTTCAGATGTGGATGACAAAAAAGTATATCCATCCCAACAGTACCCGCCATTAAAATATTCTTGTACTTGTGCACTGGTGAAACTCGTATCACAGGTACGGTCATTTAGCATCCTTGTGAGCGTCACAGAGAGACGGAAGAAGCGGACACCAAACAAATATATGAATAAATGAAGAAACACATCGAGAGCATAATTTAGTTAGATTACACATATGATAAAGACTAAAGTTTCCAAGTTACTCTTTTACCAACCACAGCAGATCAAGAACAAAATTGAAAGACGATCGCACATGAAAACCAGATTGTTAATGACGCTCGTATGTCCAGACAAGATTGACATGACTTTCGCATATCAAAATATAATCTTACCAAATAATACCCTTGGTGTGTTTATTTATATATCTATTTCGTGTCGGCTGCTTGCGTGTGTCTGTGACGCTCAGCAGGACGCTCAATGACCGTATTTGTGATACGAGTTTCATCAGTGCACAAGTACAAGGATATTTTGATGGCGGGTACTGTTGGGATGGATATATTTGTTGGGCATCCACGTCTGGAGGATTTATTTAATGGCGAGTACTGTTGGGATGGATATATTTGTTGGCCATCCACGTCTGGAGGATTTATTTGATGGCGGGTACTGTTGGGATGGATATATTTGTTGGGCATCCACGTCTGGAGGATTTATTCCACGAAACTATCGAATCCCGCCATTTTTGACTGGCCGTGTGCACTAGTTGTCGATGTCGTTCTAATTTCAAGTCATGATCACCAATGACACGCATATAAAAGACACAATTACCATCAGGGCAATTCCACAAACTCATCAAGTGCCCCAAAACAACACTCCTACCAGAACATCTCGAGAACCTCGAAGTAATTCATTTCGCGCGTCAAATACACACGACAGAGCCTCGCCTTTTGCTCAAAGAGATGACGCTCACTCTTGCGTGGTTTTATTTAGGTGTCGTCCTCAAAGGAGCTGCTCTACATACGCGAAACATCATCCAGACATCGGCACAAATTAGAGCATCCAGCGAGCCTTCAGCGGGTTTGTTTAGTGACGCTTGCAAGCGGCGGCGCCCCACCCCCGCAGCTGGCCAATTAGCGGCCGGGGCAGTCGTGCGTCTGGCAGTCGCGAGCTGCTGGTGTTGTTGTGTTGTTTTGTGGTGTTGCTGCTAGTGTTGTGTTGTTGTGTGGGGTTGCTACTGGTGTTGCTGCTAGTGTTGTGTTGTTGTGTTGTGTTGTGGCTGGTCTTGTGTTGTTTTATGGTGTTGTTGTGTTGTTGTGTGGTGTTGCTGCTGGTATTGTTGTAGTATTGCTGGTCTGGTGTTGTTGTGTTGTTTTGTGTTGTTGTTGCTGGTGTTGTTGTGTTGTTTTGTGGTGTTGCTGGTGGTGGTGTTGTGTTGTGTTGTTGCTGATCTTGTTGTGTTGTTGTGTTGTAGCTGGTCTTGTTGTGTTGTTGTGTTGTAGCTGGTCTTATTGTGTTGTGTTGTTGCTGGTGTTGTGTTGTTTTGTGGTGTTATTGCGTTGTTTTGTGGTGTTGCTGCTGGTGTTGTTGTGTTGTTGTATGGTGTTGCTGCTAATGTTGTTGTGTTGTGTTGTGTTGTGGCTGGTCTTGTTGTGTTGTTTAGTGGTGTTGCTGCTGGTGTTGTTGTGTTGTTGTGTTGTTGTGTGGTGTTGCTACTGGTGTTGTTGTGTTGTGTGGCTGCTGATCTTGTTGTGCTGTTTTGTGGTGCTGTTGCTGGTCTTGTGTTGTTTTGTGGAGTTATAGCTGATGTTGTTGCTCGTCTTGCTGTGTTGCTGCCGATCTTGTTGTATTGTTGCTGATTTTGTTGTGTTGTTGCTGGTTTTGTTGTGTTGTTGCTGGTTTTGTTGTGTTGTTGCCGGTCTTGTTGTGTTGTTGCCGGTCTTGTTGTGTTGTTGCTGGTTTTGTTGTGTTGTTGCTGGTCTTGTTGTGTTGTTGCTGGTTTTGTTGTGTTGTTGCCGGTCTTGTTGTGTTGTTGCTGGTTTTGTTGTGTTGTTGCTGGTCTTGTTGTGTTGTTGCTGGTCTTGTTGTGTTGTTGCCGGTCTTGTTGTGTTGTTGCCGGTCTTGTTGTGTTGTTGCTGGTTTTGTTGTGTTGTTGCTGGTTTTGTTGTGTTGTTGCCGGTCTTGTTGTGTTGTTGCTGGTTTTGTTGTGTTGTTGCCGGTCTTGTTGTGTTGTTGCTGGTCTTGTTGTGTTGTTGCCGGTCTTGTTGTGTTGTTGCCGGTCTTGTTGTGTTGTTGCTGGTTTTGTTGTGTTGTTGCTGGTTTTGTTGTGTTGTTGCCGGTCTTGTTGTGTTGTTGCCGGTATTGTTGTGTTGTTGCTGGTTTTGTTGTGTTGTTGCCGGTCTTGTTGTGTTGTTGCTGGTTTTGTTGTGTTGTTGCCGGTCTTGTTGTGATATTGCTGGTTTTGTTCTGTTGTTGCCGGTCTTGTTGTGTTGTTGCTGGTTTTGTTGTGTTGTTGCCGGTCTTGTTGTGTTGTTGCTGGTTTTGTTGTGTTGTTGCCGGTCTTGTTGTGTTGTTGCCGGTCTTGTTGTGTTGTTGCCGGTCTTGTTGTGTTGTTGCTGGTTTTGTTGTGTTGTTGCCGGTCTTGTTGTGTTGTTGCTGGTTTTGTTGTGTTGTTGCCGGTCTTGTTGTGTTGTTGCTGGTTTTGTTGTGTTGTTGCCGGTCTTGTTGTGTTGTTGCTGGTTTTGTTGTGTTGTTGCTGGTTTTGTTGTGTTGTTGCCGGTCTTGTTGTGTTGTTGCCGGTCTTGTTGTGTTGTTGCCGGTCTTGTTGTGTTGTTGCTGGTTTTGTTGTGTTGTTGCCGGTCTTGTTGTGTTGTTGCCGGTCTTGTTGTGTTGTTGCTGGTTTTGTTGTGTTGTTGCCGGTCTTGTTGTGTTGTTGCCGGTCTTGTTGTGTTGTTGCTGGTTTTGTTGTGTTGTTGCCGGTCTTGTTGTGTTGTTGCTGGTTTTGTTGTGTTGTTGCTGGTCTTGTTGTGTTGTTGCCGGTCTTGTTGTGTTGTTGCTGGTTTTGTTGTGTTGTTGCCGGTCTTGTTGTGTTGTTGCTGGTTTTGTTGTGTTGTTGCCGGTCTTGTTGTGTTGTTGCCGGTCTTGTTGTGTTGTTGCCGGTCTTGTTGTGTTGTTGCCGGTCTTGTTGTGTTGTTGCCGGTCTTGTTGTGTTGTTGCTGGTTTTGTTGTGTTGTTGCCGGTCTTGTTGTGTTGTTGCCGGTCTTGTTGTGTTGTTGCTGGTTTTGTTGTGTTGTTGCCGGTCTTGTTGTGTTGTTGCTGGTTTTGTTGTGTTGTTGCCGGTCTTGTTGTGTTGTTGCTGGTTTTGTTGTGTTGTTGCCGGTCTTGTTGTGTTGTTGCCGGTCTTGTTGTGTTGTTGCCGGTCTTGTTGTGTTGTTGCTGGTTTTGTTGTGTTGTTGCCGGTCTTGTTGTGTTGTTGCCGGTCTTGTTGCGTTGTTGCCGGTCTTGTTGTGTTGTTGCCGGTCTTGTTGTGTTGTTGCTGGTTTTGTTGTGTTGTTGCCGTTGTTGCCGGTTTTGTTGTTGCTGGTTTTGTTGTGTTGTTGCCGGTCTTGTTTTGTTGTTGCTGGTTTTGTTGTGTTGTTGCCGTTGTTGCCGGTTTTGTTGTTGCTGGTTTTGTTGTGTTGTTGCCGGTCTTGTTTTGTTGTTGCTGGTTTTGTTGTGTTGTTGCCGTTGTTGCAGGTTTTGTTGTTGCTGGTTTTGTTGTGTTGTTGCCGGTCTTGTTTTGTTGTTGCTGGTTTTGTTGTGTTGTTGCTGGTTTTGTTGTGTTGTTGCCGTTGTTGCCGGTTTTGTTGTTGCTGGTTTTGTTGTGTTGTTGCCGGTCTTGTTGTGTTGTTGCCGGTCTTGTTGTGTTGTTGCCGGTCTTGTTGTGTTGTTGCTGGTTTTGTTGTGTTGTTGCCGTTGTTGCCGGTTTTGTTGTTGCTGGTTTTGTTGTGTTGTTGCCGGTCTTGTTGTGTTGTTGCTGGTCTTGTTGTTGTTGTTGTCAATGTGTTGTTTTGCATCCAGTCCCCGATTTCATCATTTAGACTTCAATACCATCACTCGGTTTTCTGTACGCCTTGAGCATAACATTCGGTCATTTCCCCTTCCGTCGTGTTTGCTGAACTCTCAAGGCAACACATTTATGGCACACATAAATACGTGGGATCCATGTCTACAGTTCCTCATTGAGTCGCTGCCCCCCCAAAAAAACACTGCTAGAACCATGCACAGCTCATATTTGCGGGTCCTGAAATAGAAAACATGTCTCCATTGCAAGCAGCTACCGCGTATAAAGCTCGCTGTTCTGAAAAAAAATGCATTTTACTGCACTGCACGTATCAATAGCTCCATGTTGACATTTTTGGAACTGTATGGTGAGGGAACAAACAAACATCGGCAGCTAAGGATGCTTTATTTCCAACCAAACCTGATACCTATCACCTTGTACGTTGGTTTTTCAAATGCCTCATAACTAACACTAGGACGCCATGACGGTTTGTCCCGGTCAAGACCGGTACCCATTTCAGACACCTGGGTAGAGTGGGGTATTGTGCTTAGAATTTTTCCCCTATACCCAACAAAGAAAGTTGCCACCCAGCGCCGGGATTCGAACCCTCGACACCTTCACGGAAGGGCAGGTCCTTAAGCCGCACGGCTATGACGAGCAGTGATCAGTTTGGAGACTTTATATTGACTAGTAAACGTGTGAACATGTATATATATTGACGGGTGAACATGTGAACATGTAAATTGACGGGTGAACATCTGAACATGTAAATTGACGGGTGAACATGTATATATATTGACGGGTGAACATGTGAAAATGTAAGTTGACGGGTGAATATGTATATATATATATGTATATTGACGGGTGAAATTGACGGGTGAACATGTGAACATGTAAATTGACAGGTGAACATGTATATATATTGACGGGTGAACACGTCTGTCCATTAACGGGTGACCATGTACGTATTGTGACGGATGAACATAATGAACATGTAAACATGTATGCATATTGACATGTGAACACGTACATAGACGGATGAACATGTACACAGACGGGTGAACACGAGAACACGCCAAGCCATGCAGCACCTGTCCTAGAACCGCTCACACGAGGTCGTTTAAAGGAGATGATGGGCGGCCGGCTGGCGCGGGGGGGGGGGGGGGGAGAGGGAGGGAAGTGAGGGTAGGGTGAGGAGAGTGAGGGAGTGAGCATAGGGTGAGGGTAGGGTGAAGGTAGTGGGAGAGTATGGTGAGGAGAGTGATGGTAGGGTCAGAGTAGTGTAGGAGTACGGTAATGGGTGTGAGGGCAGGGTGAGGGTAGGCTGAGGGGAGTGAGAGGAGTGAAGGTAGGATGAGGATTGGGTAAGGGAAGTGAGGGTAGGGTCAGGGTAGTGTAGGAGTGCGGTGAGGGGGTGAGGAGAGTGAGGAGAGTGAGGGTATGGTCAAGGGAGTGTGAGAGTGCGGATGCGGTGAGGGAAGTGATGGAAGTGTTAGGCTACGGAGAGGGTAAGGTGAGGGTAGGGAAAGCAGGGGAGAGTAACAAAGTATGGTGAGGATAATGAGGTACCGGCATAGGAGCGAGAGTATTGAGAGTAGAGTGAATGTAGTGAAGATACTTTGAGGGTAGTTAGGGTAGTCAAATATGGTGAGGGTAGAGTGAGGATGACGAGGGTAGTGGTGCTAGGTGAGGGTGGGATGATGCTAAAGTGAGGGTAGAAGGAGGGTAGGAGAGTTGTAGAGCTTTCGTAGTGTAAGGGATAAATGAGGGTATAGCAAGGGTAGAGAAGTAAGGCTAGGGTGATGAGAGCATAGTGAGAGCAGTGGGGGTGATGAGAGGATAGGGTGAGGGTAGTGAATAAATTTGAGGTTAGGATGAAAATAGTGTGTCATGGTGAGGGTTGTGAGGGTAAAGGGAGCATTGCAATTGTAGAGAGGTCGTTGATAACACTGACGTTAGGTGAAGGTTGAAAAAGGATAGTGACCGGGATAAAGTCGTAAAAGTAGGGTGAGGATAGTGAGGTAAGGTGAGGGTAGGAGTAGTGAGGGTAGTAGGGATAGTGAAGGTAGGAGGAGTAGTGAGGGTAGGTTGTTACAATGGGTCAGGTAAAAGTAGTGAGAGTATAGGGAGAGAGTAGTGAGAGTAAAAGGATCGTAGTGAGAGTCGTACGTGGGGAGTGAGGGTACGGAAAGAGTAGCGGGCATATCAAGGTTAAGGGAGTTCTGTGAGGGTAGGAAGAGGGTAATGAGGGCAGGGATAGGGACGTAAGGGAGTATATTGAGGGCTCCATCAGGGTAGTTATGGTGGGGGGTGCCAGCAGTGAGGTTGGGGGAGAGTACATGGAGAGTATTGTAATGCGTTTTACATACGCTTGTGTAGCTACGTGTATTATATACGCCTATGCAGTAATTTATATTACATATAGTTATTCAGTTATGCGTATTTTATACAGCTATGTAGTAATGCGTATTGCCGATACATATGAAGTGATGCGTTTCACATGAAGGAATGCAGCTATGCGCATTACATGCAGTACCGTCATCCAAGGTTTTTTTTAATATAAGGTCGCCGTACCAGCTCGATACGTTCCTGCTAGGTGTACCGTACCCTAATTCTAACACTCTACCCTCACCCTACCTCAACCCTACCCTCACTTCATTCATGAGCTACCCTCACTCTGTTGTCATTCTGACCTCACCTTCACCTTTCTCTCATCGTGCCCTATCCTATTTTCACCCTGCATTTATCATACTTCCATCCTGCATTTACTCTTTCCCCCCCCCCCCCCCGCATTTTCCTTATTTTCATCCTGCATTTACTCTATTTTCATCTTGCATTTTCCCTGTTTTCAACCTGCATTTACTCTGTTTCCCTCCCGCATTTTCCCTGTTTTCATCCTGCATTTACTCTACTTCCATCCTACATTTCCCCAATTTTCAACCTGCATTTACCGTATTTTCAACCTGCATTTATCCTTTTTTCATCCTATCGGGAGTGCTGAGTGGAGATCAACGTGCGACAGAAGAAGAGCTAAAAGCTGCAGATTATTGAAGGTGCGTTTGCCGTTCATACATTAACATGAAATGCCTTCGTGAATATTGGAGTGATTCGTAAAAGCTGCGTGAGAGGAATGTATAACTGCAGGAACGCCATATCTTTTAGTTATGAGGGTTACTTGATGGGTCAAGTTCAGGGTGAAAAAGAGCAACAGATCTTGATAGGACAAGTTTAGGGTAAAAAGAGGAAAAGATCTTGATGGGACAAGTTCAGGGTGAAGAAGAGAAACAGATCTTGATGGATCAAGTTTATGGTAAAAAAGAGAAACAGATCTTGATAGTTCAAGTTTAAGGTAAAAAGAAGAGCAGACCTTGATAGGAGAAGTTTAGGGTAAAAAGAGGAGCTGATTTTGATAGGTAATATTTAGTGTAAAATAGAGGAAAAGATGTTTATGAGTCAAGATTAGGGTGAAAAAAATGAAAAAATCTTCATGGGTCATGTTTAGGGTAAAAGAGAGGAAAAGATGTTAATATGTTAAGTTCAGGGTAAAAAAAGAGGATAACATCTGAATTAAATCTCCGTGTCGAAGTGCTTGCCATAAATGTGAGGTAAGGGCTCAAATATATTCCAACCAAAATGGTAGGCCACTAACAAAGGTTGACTGCAACTTAGATCTGACGCTAAATTTCGGGCAAAAAGTAAAGAGTAGATTCTGAATTTAATCTGTCTCGAAATAACAGGCTAGAAATCGAGGGTTAATACTAAATTACACACAGGAAATTTGCGCCAGTTGTAAAAAAATAAAGCTGTACGTCAAATTACTATAAGAAAATAAAAAATGTTAAATAAAGCATAACAGATTCATGGTGAACACTCTTCTAAAATAAATTTCTCAAATTTTAAAACAAGCACGTCTGTGATTAGTAATTAAATCCGAAGGCCATTGTTATGGCAGCCAAGCTGAGACGCGCAGAGCGGCAGTGAAGTCTGTTCCACGTCCCGGAATGCCAGCAATATCTGCAGCTTTCCTTCACATAAACGAAATGTTACTGTGCAAACTAAGGCGTCATACCACACAACACGTGCCATGAGAGTAATAGTGATGCTGAATATTCATATAAATATCATCACGCATTTATTCGTGTAGGAACAGGATTTGTGCATTTATTCGTATATAAACTAAATTTGCGCATTTATTCGCATAGGAATATGATTTACTTGCGTCTATGAGAAATCAATCGAAAAACACGTAGGAAAATGGTGGTAATGAAATTGATAATAAACGTGTTCTAATATCCGACCTAAATTCTGCTCCAGCTATAGCCAAAAACGAATCCCTGAAAAAACGAGCACCATGAATAGCAGCAGTTTTCAGAAATAGACTCGGAAGACTGTAGTCATTTTGGTTCATTTCAAGCTTAGATCGAAGATACAATACGCACTTCCCACTGCGTGAACACGACAGTCTGCGTAAACGTTCGCTCGAAAGATCCTGCAGATAATTTATCCGCCACAAAATACCGTGCACGGTAAAAGCACGCGAGAAATAAGCACAGAAATGCACCAGCTACATGACCTGGACTAAACAAACTCGGCGGCTCGAGCATTATGCGAGTTGAGCAAGTTTTAAGCCGCCTTCATTAGAGTTGGAGATGATCAAAGCGCCGGGTATACATTTTATTCCAGCTTTGAGCTCATGAAAATATGAAGGCTTGATCGCTACGCTTCTGGTTGTCTGGTCTGGGAGGTCGCTCAGGCGTGTGAGGGCGCAGGCGGCGTGGCGGTTGCCATGGTGACGCTATCGGAGCTTCGCTGTCTGGAAGTCCCCTCACATGCCCGCCAGCCGAGGGAAAGGGGGGCCGCGGGGGGTCGCCTCCCCTCATGTCTCCCTCGCTGCAATCCAGACATAAGTCGCTACAGAAACAGAAAAAAATTTACCGAGGGCTTTTACGTTTAAAAGACGGGCCCAATTACTGCGTACGTTTGTGTATGTCCTCGGTTATGTTCATTTCAGGCGTTTTAAATTCCTAACGCAAGTTCAAATCACAAAAGGAAGTATTTGTCTAATACAGATATTCTGGATACAGAGAGAGTATAGAGAGGACAAAACTCAGGTCTAGACACCAACACTCACTTACCGGCAGTTGTCAATCATTTCTTCGTCTGTCTGAAATGGTACACGCGCCCACGTTCATTTTTCGTGTTGCACATTGCAGCAATTAAAACTAGTAATTTAGTTTCATTTGAGGCTGCAGGCAGAAATGCAGTCCCACTTTGCAGGTAGATGGAATTGAAACTCCAGACACAATCAGTCACCGGCCAACCTCAGCAACTTACGATGCTCCGCCCAGTCCCTGTTTGAATGCTCGACGCCCCGCCCACGCGTAACGGTCGCGCGGGAATTACACAATTGGGCCGTTGCTGATAAGGAAGAAACCGTGTGCAGTTCTCCAATGGATGTATTACGATCTCTTCTGTGCCGCTCACCGGCCTGCGCGTCTAACACTTTGACGGGATATAATCACTCTCACGTTCAAAGTAATCAGATTTCACTTTTATCATGAAAGCGAAACTCAGGCATGATTCCCATCTGGATCCGTGCCGGCGCTGTTAAAGTTTCGCTCGGGAATATTTCAGAGAAATTCAGATGATGTTGGGGAGAAAGCCGACGTGCTTGCATCAGCATTTAATGCAGGCAGTTTGAACTGCACACTAGAAATAACAAGCGCTACGGCTGCAAATATTCTCAACGTAATAGAGTTTATAACGTTACTACACAATCTCTTGCTTAGGTAAACGCAGCTCAGGATAGCAAGCAATGCGTTCAAAGAGAGTCAATTGGTAAGCAATGAAGCAAATGATTCACGTCTTTCAATTAATTTTACAGCCTCTTGTTTACTGCCTTTGATCTCGCAGACGCGTTTCAAAGTTTCAAATCATCTTGGGTTGAAGGAACAATGATCAAAATGCTCCAGAAAGAAGGCGTTGTGTTCTGGGATTGGATCTCGACGGAAATTTCAATACGAATAGATGTATGAATTGGAGGTAGAATTGATCATATGATCGTAACGTTCGGCCAAAAAAGCACAAATTTACGTCAGAAGTTTGTGAACCAATGAGCGTCCATCCCACCAGTTCTTGTTAAGGGACAACGCAACGGCGCGGATGGAAATCTAACATCAAAGTGAAAACGAACCTCACGCTGTAAAATAATGACACGTGTTTTCCTTAATTCGAAGTCAACAAAACGCAAGTTGAAACACAATTGGAAAAGTTTGCTTGTCTTGTTTTATATTCCAAAGCCTTTGACAAGTCCACTTTGTGGCTGGTGTCTCTCACACACACTCACACTTTTGGCAGCGTCCAGAGAGAGAGAGAGAGAGAAAGTATGAGATGCTAATTGGCTTACGACCAGCGTAGTCACAACACGAAGCTTAACTTTATGAAGCCTCGTGGTCATTGTTTGCTGTGTGTTATTCCAGCGACGTAATTAGCTGGAGAAAAGTTGCTGCCTCTTTCTGCTCGCTGATCGTGCCAGCCAGGATTGCCTCAAAACTTGTTATCGTCCTGCAGTAAACGTGTCGGAGTCGTGTTCAGTCACGACGGATACGAAGATATTTCCATTGCGCTCGTAAAGAATGATTTCTTCTTTTAAATGGATTATTCTGTTCTTCCTTTGTGATGTTCAGGGAACGGAGAGAAATGAAGATCTCGAGATGTCTATTTAATGAAGACAACATGAAGCGGAGGTGGTAGAGATATCAAATAAGAACGACTAGAGACTCTCCCAGCTAAATCAGCAATGGAGCTTTTAAACCTTCAGCTTCAAGTAATTTTTAAAAATGTATTTCTTAAACTGTTTAAGGTACTAAACATTAAGTTTCATATAAACCGTGTGACACAAAAACTTAAGTTTTTAAGTTTAGGTTCCACATAAACTTAAGTTTTTAAGTTTATTTAAATTTATTTATTTACTTAAGTTTTAAGTTTGGGTTTCACATAAACTGTGTTACCTGCTTTATACGTTGAACATCAATGATGTGCAGGTGTAAAACAGAATATGAAATTTGGATACCATGATTAACTCAATGTACGCGATTGTAGAAGTACAATTGTCATTACATTTGCAAAATAGCAATAATCTTACTTGTCGTCGGGAGAAAGTGCACTTCTAGCAGTGTTTTATTTGATTGTATGTAGAGGGAAAAATTTAGATGGACTGGTTCGGCAATTGCTTTAATAATCTAGATCAAAGTTGATACAATAAACTACGATTTCATTAACTACGCGATGTAACTTCTACGAGGCAGTATTTTTTGCTCATTAACTCGTCCTCTGTCCGGCGCTCTTTGATTCTGATAAATTAAATCATAACGGCTATAATAAGGGACTATCAAATTTAAAATACAATAATAATAATGTGCCACTCCTGATATCAACTACAACAACTTGGCCTGTGAATTACACAGAAGAAATTATAAAATTATTCACTTACCGACCCGAATACTCATACACAAAGTTCTGTTTTACTCGCAGTTCATTGAATTCTCTGAGCCATGCAGCGCAGTTGGGCAAAATAAAATAGTACGCTTCCCTACACGATGCGCTGCGAATTTCAAATGCGGTATTCTAGGAACAGCAGCCACGTCGTTGCTTCAAACGAAGCACACATACACGCTGGCACTAGCTTCGTATTCCCGATGCCGTCCAGACTGTGAAGCTTTAATTCTGACTTCAGCCTTTGACGTCGCGGTGAATCGTGTAGGCTCAGAGCAAAGGTCTAAGCTCGGAGTTTTGTATCTTTTTCATCGCGAACTTTGCGTATTATTCTTTCGTGCTAAGAGAAACTCTGGGGAGGCCAGCTTGTGACCGAGAAATTTAAAATAGAAAGTTGTTTTTTGATAAATCGGCTGCTGGTCATAACTGGTAGCATTTTGGGTATCCTGCGTACGATGTTGTAATATTTTAATGAATTCAAGGAACAGCTTCATAATGTTTGAGTATCCAGGCTACGAGTCCCTAACATTTTGAGTATACAAGATACGAGTCCTTAACATTTTGAGTATCCAAGACAGGAGTTCCTAACATTTTGAGTATACAAGATACGAGTCCTTAACATTTTGAGTATCCAAGACAGGAGTCCCTAACATTTTGAGTCATCAGAATATGAGACCGTAGCATTTTAATACAGGTGTCTCGGTAGCAGGCACAAGCTTCTCGGACCTATTCCTGCATAAATAATTTCACAGAAGTGCAGGAGAGGCTTTGGATGACAGAAAGCTTGCTGCTCGGAAGCTCGGTGCTTGCTTTCAGAGGCGCCGCATCAAAGCGCCACTCTAGAAATAGACGTGGATGTGTGCTCTATTGATGAATTATTGTCAAACTCTGATTCCTTCAGTGTCGGACCAAAACAAAAATTACATTTTCCAAGAGAAATTGTCTGCTTGGAAACGCGCACATAGAATTGTGGGTGGGCACAATTACCATCGCGAAGAATCAGGTGTTGCTTTAACCCAGGGCTTCTCAACCTTTCTATTGACGTGTACCCCCTTAGCTTAGTGGCGTATCTTCATGTACCCCCAGCACGGCTAAAGCTTTAAGAAACTATAAAATTACACTTAATAATTAGTAAATATGTATACTTATACTGTTGTATGTGAATATATGTTTGAAATTTTAACAAATGAAGTATGTTAAGTGAAGCAACTAAGAGTTAGTGTGCTGCGGATTGTGGGCAATTGTTTCATTATTGAATTAAATTGGACGGTTATTATTAATCGTCCAAGAATTGTTGAACGGGATTCTCATCTCTAGATAGGTGAGCTGTCAAAGTGAGAATGCCAGCTATTACCCTCCTGCTACTGTGAGGTTGTTAACGCTATGTTGGCAACACAAAATTATTTAACGCGCAATTGTGTGCATGGGATTGTGCGCACGAGATTGTTTATACCGGATTGTGCACGCGGGATGATGTACGGGATTGTGTGTGCGGGATTGTGTACACACGATTGTGTGCGCAGGATGATGTAAGGGATTGTATGTACCGGATTGTGTGCACTGAATGGTGTGTCCGAGATTGTGTGCGCGGGATTGCGTTCACATACTGCATACTCTGCGCACATACATGCTGGGGTTAGCAGCCCAATCAGCAGAAACAAACAAGCAGACCTGGCAAAACAGAACCCGTCACACACGGGACCAGTAAGCCACAACACAGAAAAGAAAGGAAAAAGACAACAAGTTTATGTCCAATACACGACGGATTTCTGCCTGCAGCCAACATTCGGGTTACACATTCGTGTTCATCAACTAATGCAGTAAAAAGGAGTCCTATTTATTCATAACTTGAATTAAGCACCGTATAAGTTGTATAACTGCGACTGATTCATACCCATACAAGTTGACGTCCTTATACAACGTTTAACTGTACACCGAAACACATAAATTCCATCAAAAATAATCCGCGTCACTGAACGCAATTTGGCAGGTAACACCTCAGCATCAGTCCTATACATGTCAAGTCCTCCTCGCTCTCCTGAAATATAATTCGCAGCACTGAGCAGAATTTGGTGACTAGTTCTGTAGTATGAGTGACGTACAGATGTCCTGCCCCTACTCCTGTATGATTAGAGCACACGACACACAGATACCCAGCACAAATAAGAGCACACGACACACAGATACCCCGCACAAATAGCAGCACACGCGCAGGTTAGGAAGCGAGAGAGAGACGCACATCCCTTGCCAGAAAGCTTCACTTCAAAGCACGGCGCAGCTCCCAACAAATAGTCTAAAGTAGAAAACTTCCTTTGTTCTGTAGGCCTAGACAGCGGCTCGGCCTGTGACGCGCTCAGCTAGCGCGGCTCTGCGATGTGGCGCGAGTGTGTACGGCGCACGTGTGTGTTGTGCGAGAGTTACAGTTTGTGCAACTTGTGCTCACTAATGAGCGTGTTGCGTGTGTTGTGTTGTGGTGTGTTGTTGTGACTTGTGGTGCGTGGTGTTGTGTTGCGTTTTGTGGTGCGTTGCGTTGTGTGGTGTTGTGGTGCGTTGTGTTGTGATACGTTATGTTGTGGTGCGTTGTGTAGTGGTGCGTGGTGCGTTGTGTTGTGGTGCGTTGTGTTGTGATACGTTATGTTGTGCTGCGTTGTGTTGTGGTGCGTGGTGCGTTGTGTTGTGGTGCGTTGTGTTGTGGTGCGTGGTCTGTTATGCCGTGTTGTGTGGTATGTTGTGGTGCATACCGTCATGTTGTGGTGGGTGCCGTCATGTTGCAATACCTATGTTGACATTTCATGTAAACAGAACTAAATATAAAACAGGTTTTTAATGTATTTCAAATGTGCGCTAGGAAATTGTTGACTTCGTTCGTTTGCACTTTCTTTCGCCCGCACATTGTAACTCTTAAAATTTGTTTGCTACAGATTGATTAAAATCATGTAAAATGAGGAAAAAGTCATACAAAGTAAGGATAAATTAATGCAAAATAAGGAAAAAGTCATACAAAGTAATGATAAATTAATGCAAAATAAGGAAAAAGTCGTACAAAGTATCGATAAATTATTGCAAAATAAGGAAAAAGTCATACAAAGTAATGATAAATTAATGCAAAATAAGGAAAAAGTCATACAAAGTAACGATGAATTAATGCAAAATAAGGAAAAAGTCATACAAAGTAAGGATAAATTAATGTAAAATAAGGAAAAAGTCATACAAAGTAAGGATAAATTAATGCAAAATAAGGAAAAAGTCATACAAAGTAAGGATAAATTAATGCAAAATAAGGAAAAAGTCATACAAAGTAAGGATAAATTAATGCAAAATAAGGAAAAAGTCATTCAAAGTAATGATAAATTAATGCAAAATAAGGAAAAATTCATACAAAGTAAGGATAAATTAATGCAAAATAAGGAAAAAGTCATACAAAAGTATCGATAAATTAATGCAAAATAAGGAAAAAGTCATACAAAGTAATGATGAATTAATGCAAAATAAGGAAAAAGTTATATAAAGTAACGATAATTTAATGCAAAATAATGAAAAAGTCATACAAAGTAACGATAATTTAATGCAAAATAATGAAAAAGTCATACAAAGTAACGATAATTTAATGCAAAATAAGGAAAAAGTCATGCGAAATAAAGATACACTTATGGCAAATGACGTTGAATTCACTCAAATTAACGATACGTATAGGCAAAAATAATGAAAAACCAAGCAAAATAGCAATATATTCTAGCAAAATAACGCTAAATTTACGCAAAATATAGAGATTTGGCTCAAACACAACCTACGAGCACCATGGTGCACGTTTCCTAGCACTGCAATAACGGCATAGTCAAGGTTGCATTTTTGTTCTTCCGTCTTAAAATATGTGAAAAATAAAAAAATTATAAGTATGCACGCACAGTGCAAATTCACGTGGCCTTGCATGTGTTTTGGCTGCTTCTCTTTCCCAGATTTAGGTTTCCTACTCCATATTCAGACGCGCTCTTATTTCTTTTAAATTTTGCTGTGTAACTTTTCTCTGTGCTCAAATGATATTGTCCCGGGAAACTTTTAAGCGCGTTAATGCTTTTTGCATGCGTGTGCGTGCATACCGCTCTGCGTACGCTTGAATGCTTTTTGCTTAAGTGTACGTGTACACACCGCTCTGCGTACGCGTGAATATTTTTGCGTACGTGTCCGCGTACACACCACCCTGCATACGCTTCAATATTTTTGCGTACGTGTACACACCGCCCTGCGTACACACAATGTTCGTGCGCAAGAATGCGTACATATATCACTGCGTGTGGTCGCTTCAAACAAATTCTGCGGCGCTCACCCGATAGAAGGTTTGATGCGCGATAAGGCATAACATCCGTCAGCGCTTTGATCTATCTTCATCAGAGGTTATTTAATGCGTGCAAAAAATTATTCAAGCAAGTTTTACGTCGAAAACGCAAAAAAAGAATTATTCGAATATATTCTGCGTCGAAAACACGATTCTAAATCTATTCATAAAATTCGTCCTGTTTTTTGGCAAGGTTTGCAATGTATACTCGTGCTTGTGCACGCTGGACTTTGGAATACATTGCAATATGCATACATATAAGATTGCTCATATGCTCATGCTCGTGTAAGTTGGATGGGAATATATTGCAGCACATATAAAGTTATAATATTTACTCATGCTTATGCAAGTTGAATTGCAGTATATTGCAGTACATATAAAATAACAATATTTACTCATTCTTATGCAAGTTGAATTGCAGTATATTGCAGTACATATAAAATAACAATATTTACTCATTCTTATGCAAGTTGAATTGCAGTATATTGCAGTACATATAAAATAACAAGATTTACTCATTCTTATGCAAGTTGAATTGCAGTATATTGCAGTACATATAAAATAACAAGATTTACTCATGCTTATGCAAGTTGAATTGCAGTACATTGCAGTACATATAAAATTATAATATTTTACTCATGATTACGTCAGTTTAACAAAATCATCGCAAAGTGTAGGAATAAATTAATTAAGGTATTGAGACTGAGACTTTTTACCCAGCCATAAGTGTAACGGAGACCAACTTTACCTTTCGTAAAGTTACTTTATTTCACTTTTTGTGCACAGAGACTTGACACATTAACTGCGTAAGGTTATGCTAACATTGGAAATTATCATTCTTTTCATTTGAAATTTTAAACCTATTATCATTCTTTTCAACATTCTGCTTTGCACTGAACAAAAAAAATTTTGAAAAGTGCCATTGCATGCTTTTGATCTCGCATCATAGCATTGAGTTTGTGACCACTGGATTAGTCCCCCGCAGTAGTAAAATCTCCTCAGTGACCACCGGTGGGTCACTAAGCAGTCAACGTGGTAAATGGTAGGCGGGGATATTTCAACCATTTTATTTATTTATTTTATAAATCATTTATTTATTTTTTTATTTGTTTATTTTTTTATTTATGTATTTAATAAATAATTTATTCACCTATTTATTTACTTGTTTATTTATTTATTTATGTGTTCAATAAATTGTTTATTTATTTATTTAACACGTTTGCTACGTGTTCGCTGTTGTTAACGGTTGGTTTGGTTGAGTTATAAGTAGCAGAATTTGGAAATGTACTTCACTGCTCGAATGTATTTTAATCCTTTCTCAGAAATATGAAAAATGCAATTACTCGGTGAATTGTCTCCTCGTAAGGTATAAGTTATTTTCCAAGGTTGCGAAACAGATGATTGCGAAACAGATGTACGTGAATGTACATATTAACCGGTGGTACACATATGTCCCAATACGGAGGGAACATGCTCAACATGTGTCTCGAATATTTCTTTTAAAATTTTCCCACTACCGGATGGAATTTTGAAAACAGAAGAGATTTTTAAACTCTGATTTTGAAATATTTCTTAAAACTCCCATAACATCGGATGGATTTTTTTAAAAACAGAAGGAATTTTCAAACACAATTCTTGAAAGAACTTTTAATAACTCCTACAATATCGGATGAATTTTTTAAAAGCAGAACGGACTTTTGAACACGGGTCTCGAATTTTTTTTTAAACTCCCATAATATCAGATGAATTTAAAAAGAAATGAAGGGATTTTTAAACACAGTTCTTGAAATTTTTTTTAATAAATCCCATAATACCGGAAAATCGGAGGGATATTTAAACACGGGGTTTAAAATTTTTTTAATAACTCTCATAACATCGCGTCAATTTTTTAAAAACAAAATGGAATTTTAAACGCGATTCTCGAATAATTTTTAAAATCTCACACAATAGTGAATGAATATTTTTTAAAAACCGCAACTTTACGCAATCCTGAGACCTACTAGTTTTATTTGATGACTCTTTGAATACAACATTCCTCATATACCGTCCCCTGAACACGGACAAGAATAGGCACGATTACGCGAGCTTTTTGCTGCGGCGCTGGTGAGATCTGCTCAAATTCGCTTTATTTCTGCCGCGAAGGAGCCCCTCATCGAGTTAACTTAGATTTGTAAGTTTTTCTGAGTAAGTTCTTCCTGTTGAGAGCTTACCGTGAAAAGTATGTTAGTATATTGTAATCAGAGTCATCAGAATGAGACCTGTGTTTCCCAGGATTACATAAATGTTCGATTTTTACAATTCACCCGAAATGATGCTCCGTGAAAAGTATTCGAGTTATTAGAATAAGATTACCTAGTATTTCCTTAGATAGCATAAATGTTCGTTTTTTTTACAATCCACCCGATTCTGTGGGGTTATTAAAAATCTTTTTTCGACCCACTCATGAAAATCCCCCAGTGTAATGAACGCAATCAAATGAAAAAGTTATCAATGTCCAGGAACATATGTGAAATTGCCCTAGAGTGAACCTTTTTTGGTCAAACATGCGCTTGCTTGCATTTCTCCTCAGCAAAAATTTTGATTTTTTGCGATTTTTTCAACTCTAAAGCTTTAGGAAAAAAAATTCATTGAAAAGTAACGTCACTTCGAATTTATTTCCTAACTCATCAGCAAACGAAAAAATTGGAGAAACAGTGAATTAGGTTGATTAAAAATGTTTTTTTATTTTTCACCAATCATGTGCCACAAATTCAGTGAAAATCAATAGAAAACTGCAACTAAACAGCTTTTGTAATGTCAGACACGAGCACAATGAAATACCATACATTTTCGTATTTATCAGCACATTTTCTCCTCTTATTTCAAGTTCTAAAATGATGTATTCCGCTTAGAAGTAGGAACAGAAGCCCACTTGACCGGGCAAATACTGCCTGTACAAAAAAAGGTCAGAAGCTTACATTGATTTTCTAAAAGTCATTGCTGGTATATCGGTCGTGTAACACCGGACACTGTGTGCAGCATCTAAAAAAGAGCACCTCATGATCAGAAGCACGGTTTTCAATGCAGTAGGTCATAGATATCTACCATTTTAACTGCACTAAATCCATCGTAAGTCTACTGAATCAGTCGCAAGCCCACTATCGTAAGTCTACTAAATGCATCGTAAATCCACGGTCGTAAGTCCACAATCGTAAATCCACTATCGTGAGTCCAATAAAAATCATTGCAGTTATATCGATCATGCAACACCTGACACTGCGTTCAGTACATAGAAAAGAACACCTCACGGTCATAATGAAGTTTTTCAATGCCATGGATATCTACCATATAGAAAAGGGCTTCTCAACCGGGGGTATATGTACCCCTAGGGGTTCATTTAACATACTTCGTATATTAAAACGTACAATTTATATTTACATACACAATGCAAGTAAACATAATTATTAATCATTAAGTGTTATTCGTAATTTCTTAAACGTTTACCTGTGCTGGGGATACATGAAGAGACACCATCAACCTAAGGGGGTACACGACAATAAAGAGGTTGAGAAGCCCTGACACAGTAAGTGCACTCAGATGAACTTACGCTGCCAGCTACACCGCTACGACAGCCTTGGACAATTCGCTCCTTGGATGAATCTCTCTTTCTTGCAAGTATGATTCACAGGCAAGTGCGATACTCACCACAATCACGTACCTGGAGGAAAATAAAAATCAATCATGTAGAAACGAAACCGAAGGCGCCGCTTCCATAGCTTTCTTTTCTGGGCCTTCCCAGAAAGTTAAGATTTCGCTTCAGTGGCTGCGGTGCGTCTTGTGTGAACCGCTGTCTGTTTGTGTGGTTTGTGTCTTGTGTGAACCGCTGTCTGTTTGTGTGGTTTGTGTTTTGTGGGAATCGCTGTCTGTTCGTGTGGTTTGTGTTTTGTGTGAATCGCTATCTGTTTCTTTGGTCTGTGTGTTGTGTGAATCACTATCTGTTTGTTTGGTCTGTGTGTTGTGTAAATCACTATCTGTTTGTGTGGTCTATGTGTTGTGTGAATCATTATCTGTTTGTGTGGTCTGTGTGTTGTGTGAATCACTATCTGTTTGTGTGGTCTATGTGTTGTGTGAATCACTATCTGTTTGTGTGGTCTATGTGTTGTGTGAATCACTATCTGATTGTTTGGTCTATGTGTTGTGTGACTAGCTATCTAATTGTAAGCCGTGCTTGTGTGATTTTTTATTAATTTTCAGTAATTGTAAATTCAAATTTACTTGAGGGTGCGAATGTTCAGCATCCCGATATACCACCAACATGTGTTGCAGTATACTATGTTGGTGGAGGGCAGACATTCAGTGTCTTGTAAAGCAGCTCAATCGAGTAAACATTACTACATGAATCCGCAAACATTCTTCTGGTCACTCACGAGCGGTTATTTGTCTTCAATGATGGATTGGTTGGTCTTAATGAACAGTGAGCAGATTGTAAAAACTAATATCATGTGACTGCTAAGCAACTTTTGTAAAAGCTAACGAACAGTATAAAGTTTGTCCATGTTGGAAGAATTATTATCCAGCTACTAAACACCCAGCAGCTAGCATATAATGGTTGCACAAATTATTTTCCAACCATCAGAGTATTACTGCTGTATAATGTTCATTCAGTTACTAATAAGTAATTGCCGAAAAAATAAGCATCAGGCTATGGTTTTAGTTGTAACGATTTAGATCCGTCTATTAGTATGGAACCGTTACAAAAAGTAATATCCAGTAATGGGTGAGAAACTGCAGTCAAAAAATCATCAAGCCTTCATTGGTATGCAGCTGGTGTGGAAGTCTTCTCCTCAGTAAATAGCATACAACTTGTACAAAATGTAACATTCAGCTGTTTTTGCACAAAAATAACATTGAACTGTTGCAAAGGAACAAAAACCCTAAGGGCTGCATTTCTGCCACTTACAATTGTGCCAAAGGATGCTTGTCTCTAAGGAATACTTTCACTGTTGTGTATGTTTCTCTTCGCTCGAAATGTGGCATGTGTTGTGAAGTAGGCCTATAATCTTGGTTCATCTGTAATGATAATGATAATAATAATAATGATAATACTAATAATAATATAATGGTTATAATAATAATAATATTTATTGAAATCAACATAACACAACGGTGTTATACAATATTGAGAAATTTAGATATAGGACCAGTTATAAATAAAAAACAAGATTTCAATCCTAACTAAAGTGCTATTAAATATGCGTGCGCGTTAAAATACATAACGATCGCGTCCTCAAGTGGAGAAATTTAAAGCCGTGACTGCAATACACAAATGCTCTCTTCGCACTAGAATGGATAATTGATTTTAATCAAGTAGCTACACGACCCAAACAGTGGTATTTCAAATTTA
Organism: Morinoia aosen; assembly: GCA_030386875.1. Taxonomy (NCBI): domain Eukaryota; kingdom Metazoa; phylum Arthropoda; class Malacostraca; order Amphipoda; family Talitridae; genus Morinoia; species Morinoia aosen. Next base: position 7,003,323 of record CM059573.1, read on the forward strand.
TAATTAAGAATGCCCACATGCAGTGCAGTCATTCCAGTTCGAACTGATACCTAGATTTACAAGTGTTTTAAAAGACGAATTAATGGTTAACTTCCAGAGTGAAAAATGTCACGAATTTACCGGAATCGAACTTGTGCCATCTGGTAGGAGAACGAACGCTCTCACCACTAGGCAACGGGGTCCGTAGTTCGATATGGAGGTCGTCGGTCCTCGTATCAATGCATCGAGAGGCTTGCCGATGCGTTCCTTTTGGTTTGTGAAAAGTAAAACTCCTCTGATCTGCTGCGTCATCGTGGCTTCCATTCTATTACCACAGAATTATATTTCTATTTTCTTTACCGTCATTTTTTGAAAACTCTTGATCAAAACGACCTTTGTCTAACAGAAAACGTATTCATTCCTTCAGGTTATGTATAGTTATTTTTTTGTGAACTTTGTAACTTTGTGTACTAAACGTTTAGTTAATAAGAAGGAGATGATATGTACTATTTTTCTCTTAAACAGGAGTATAATAAAAAATGATTTTAATACCCAGCTGCATAATAATATGAAGCTTAATGCTTATGTGCTTGGGTGCTTGTTAACTTGTTCGCTGGCTTAGTTGATGTATCCGTTAGTGCTAAGCTGAAGCGTTCATGCTTCAGCTTAGTAATTGCTGCAAGTTTTTTCTAACTTGATTCCATAATTTTGATCAAAATTCATTGCAATGTTATCTTAAACACAAAAATCGAAGGAAGTAAAGAAAAATGACAGCTAAAACTTTCACTGAAAACAACTCTCCCGAATGAATTTTAACTTGAACTTGAGAATTTGCAAGTCGTCTCTGGCAAAGCGGGGACTCCAGCAAGATGTAATTAAATATAAAAAATTATCTTTTATACTTAAAAGATGCATATAAAATTATATGTAGTAAGGTTCACGCTGCCATGCATTTAGAATCGTTAGCTCAGGATTATATCCATACTCTATTTGCGACGCCTGCCTTGCGAACGCACTTATATAACTAGTACCTAAAATTATTTACATCATCAATTCTTTACATGAAATTATTTACATTTTTTAATGTAAATATTTTAATTTTTATTTTTTAATTAATTAATTCGCAATTTTTTACATGACATGAAATTATTTACATTTTTTAATGTAAATTTTTTAATTTTTATTTTTTAATTAATTATTTCGCAATTTTTTACAAGACAGCATTCATCATCAGAAACAGAAGAAAATATTCCGAAATTTGAGCCTCATGAACTGTGTTACATAAATTTTAGCAGCGCTTGTTTTCACTCAAAAACTAAAATTCTCCCCAGTAACATCACGATTATACGGCGTTGGTGAACCATTAAATTCTTCAAAAGAGCAAAATGCGGCCAGCGTAACAAAGGAAGTCACCTAGTAAATACGACGGGATGTGCATTTAGCCTCAAACTTCAGCCCACGCTTAATTTCTGCATTAAAATTCACGTCCCTCATCGCAAATGAACGCATTAAAACACACGCTCTTTAATACAAAAGAAGATATTAAAATACACGTTCCTTAACGCAAATAAACGCTTTAAAATATACATTTCTTGATACAAATAATACACTAAAATACACATTCCTAATGCAAATAACGCATTAAAATGCCGTTCATCAACGCAAGTGAACGTTTTGACTTGGGACGTCTACGGCACGTAAAATTCATATTTTTCTTCAACTGTTACATTGTTAAATTGTTGTGAAAAGATCATTTCATTACTTCTTTAATCGGAGTTACACACACGATATTGACGATATTTGTAAATCATTTAAAACTGTACTTGATACGTGTTTTAGAACGTGACCAACACACTTCTCTCAAATGCTTTTGTACGCAGGTGACACTGAACTCTTCTAGAGTACACTTAATGTCAATGTATCACAAATATTGAGATTTCAATTTAGAACTGCTAAGTATAACCCCTGGAGTCCCTCAAATGATGGGCTTTATTTATTACGTTGTTATAAATAAAATCGTGATATTAAAGTTTTTTTCAAATTTTTACTGTTTGCAGATGACAGCACATCATCATCAAGTTCATTGTTAAACACAACAGGAACATTATTACCCTAATAAATCCGGAATTAAAAAAGCGATTTGCTGTGGCTCAAAGCAAACGAAATCAGTGTAGAAATAAGCAAGACTAAATGTTTACTTTTACTTTAAAAGAAAAACAGCTTCCACCACCATGGTTAGTGGTAAAAAAATCGAGTCTTAGAGTTTCAAATTTCTAGGAATGGTACTAGATAAAAGCCTGACATTTAAAAAGTTATATCAATCAGATGGACATGAAGTTGAACAAATACATTGAAATTTTGTACATAGTCAAGCTCATCATGAGCAGAGAAGGACTTGAAATCTTTCACAGCATACTGATCCATGCGTTTATTCATTATGAAATAGAAGCCTGGCATGGCGCAGACGAAACAAAGATTGGCAGAATATCTGCATTAGAAAATAAGGCTATTTGAGCCTTATTTTGAGAAAGGCGTAAACATGTTCTTGCGCCTCTCTTGTAACAAAGTACTCAATAAATCTTCCAAATGTTTTAAATTTGCACAAGTGACATTATTCGCATTGTAGAGCACACTTTAAACTTACACACATGACATCAAATGTAACTAAGAGATTACACTTGAAGCTAAAGCACACGCACATAGCATTTAATGCACATTACAGGAGGCATTTTCCAGAATCTTCATTCTAAATGTAGCATTTTATAACATCCCCATTCACAATGCAGCATTTTCAAACATCTCTATTCACGATACACATAATACCGGAGGCATTTTCTAACATCTCTATTCATGATATGGCATTTTTTGACAACTCTATTCATGATACGGCATTTTCTAACCTCTCTATTCATGATACGGCATTTTCTAACATCTCTATTCATGATACGGCATTTTCTAACCTCTCTATTCATGATACACATATTCCGGAGGCATTTTCCAACCTCTCTATTCATGATACGGCATTTTCCAACATCTCTATTCATGATATGGCATTTTCTAACCTCTCTATTCATGGTACGGCATTTTCTAACCTCTCTATTCATGGTACGGCATTTTCCAACATCTCTATTCATGATACGGCATTTTCTAACCTCTCTATCCATGATACTCATATTACCGGAGGCATTTTCTAACATCTCTATTCATGATATGACATTTTCCAACCTCTCTATTCATGATACACATATTCCGGATGCATTTTCCAACCTCTCTATTCATGATACGGCATTTTCCAACCTCTCTATTCATGATAAGGCATTTTCCAACATCTCTATTCATGATACACATATTTCGGATGCATTTTCCAACCTCTCTATTCATGATAAGGCATTTTCCAACATCTCTATTCATGATACACATATTTCGGATGCATTTTCCAACCTCTCTATTCATGATAAGGCATTTTCCAACATCTCTATTCATGATACACATATTTCGGATGCATTTTCCAACCTCTCTATTCATGATAAGGCATTTTCCAACATCTCTATTCATGATACACATATTCCGGATGCATTTTCCAACCTCTCTATTCATGATACGGCATTTTCTAACATCTCTATTCATGATACGGCATTTTCCAACATCTCTATTCATGATACACATATTTCGGATGCATTTTCCAACCTCTCTATTCATGATAAGGCATTTTCCAACATCTCTATTCATGATACACATATTCCGGATGCATTTTCCAACCTCTCTATTCATGATACGGCATTTTCTAACCTCTCTATTCATGATACGGCATTTTCCAACATCTCTATTCATGATACACATATTTCGGATGCATTTTCTTACGTCTCTATTCATGATAAGGCATTTTCCAACATCTCTATTCATGATACGGCATTTTCCAACATCTCTATTCATGATACACATATTTCGGATGCATTTTCTTACGTCTCTATTCATGATAAGGCATTTTCCAACATCTCTATTCATGATACACATATTTCGGATGCATTTTCTTACGTCTCTATTCATGATAAGGCATTTTCCAACATCTCTATTCGTGCCAGACGGAAGAGATCCTTCATTAAAGCAGCACCCACCCTCGAAACACGCGCAGGGATCGCTGTGCTGGCCGGCAGTATCGAGGTGTTCACTCGCACCACAAAACTGCCGCTTCAGCCACAACTGACAAGCGCGAGGAGCAAATTAAAAACGGGCAAAGCGTCGCTTTCTGCTCTCCAGTGTCCTGTTGCCGGGCTCTTAGCGATGCCTGATTGACTCGGCGCGGTGAAAGTAAATCAATCAATTTCATGTCGACGTCGCCACGTGATGTCTGTTCACGCAAAAATGTTATGCTCTGTTGTATGCAGCGACTCATGCCTATAAATAATTTGATGTAGTTGCATACTGTACACAGAGACTTCTGCCTAGATAATAATTTGATGCTGTGCTATTTACAGAAACTCATGACTGGGTTAAAATTTGATACAGTAGTATACTGCTTACAGAAATTCAAGGCTAGTTGAAAATTACTGTACACAATTACGTAAGCCTAGGTAAAAGTTCGATACAAATGTTGTCAGAGGTGTGTCCTGGGAAAAACTTCACGCAGTATTAAAAAAAAAATAACGTCTGTCCAGGCAGAAATTTGATCGAGCAGTTGCAACATTGATATGATATCTGTCTAGAGAAAAATATGAAACTCAATTTGTCTCACTGATGTCATGTCTAAGCAAAACATTCACATGAAACTCAATTTGTCTCTGTCTAGGCAAAACATTCACACGGTAGCTGATACATGCAGAGGCGTCAGAGACGTTTTTCATGGATGAGATTTGTTAGAGCAATCGACACAATGACGTTTGACAGGATTTAACTCCATGCAGCACAGTTGTCCAGAAGCAGCTTTGATTGCACTTGTAAAAATTTTATACAACTCTTGTCATAAAAACTTATGCCAAGGAAGAGATTTGGTGAAGTAATTGAGAAAATGACATTCTTTCAGGCAACTGTTCAACGTGTAATAGACGCAGAGAGGGATGTCTAGATCAACATTTTATAGTTGCAGTTGTTGATGCGCCAGTTGTTACAGCAAAAACTGATGCGCCAGTTGTTACAGCAAAAACTGATGCGCCAGTTGTTACAGCAAAAACTGATGCGCCAGTTGTTACAGCAAAAACTGATGCGCCAGTTGCTACAGCAAAAACTGATGCGCCAGTTGTTACAGCAAAAACTGATGCGCCAGTTGTTACAGCAAAAACTGATGCGCCAGTTGTTACAGCAAAAACTGATGCGCCATTTGTTACAGCAAAAACTGATGCGCCAGTTGTTACAGCAAAAACTGATGCGCCAGTTGTTACAGCAAAAACTGATGCGCCAGTTGTTACAGCAAAAACTGATGCGCCAGTTGTTACAGCAAAAACTGATGCGCCAGTTGCTACAGCAAAAACTGATGCGCCAGTTGTTACAGCAAAAACTGATGCGCCATTTGTTACAGCAAAAACTGATGCGCCAGTTGTTACAGCAAAAACTGATGCGCCATTTGTTACAGCAAAAACTGATGCGCCAGTTGTTACAGCAAAAACTGATGCGCCAGTTGTTACAGCAAAAACTGATGCGCCAGTTGTTACAGCAAAAACTGATGCGCCATTTGTTACAGCAAAAACTGATGCGCCAGTTGTTACAGCAAAAACTGATGCGCCATTTGTTACAGCAAAAACTGATGCGCCAGTTGTTACAGCAAAAACTGATGCGCCAGTTGTTACAGCAAAAACTGATGCGCCAGTTGTTACAGCAAAAACTGATGCGCCAGTTGTTACAGCAAAAACTGATGCGCCAGTTGTTACAGCAAAAACTGATGCGCCAGTTGTTACAGCAAAAACTGATGCGCCAGTTGTTACAGCAAAAACTGATGCGCCAGTTGCTACAGCAAAAACTGATGCGCCAGTTGTTACAGCAAAAACTGATGCGCCAGTTGTTACAGCAAAAACTGATGCGCCAGTTGTTACAGCAAAAACTGATGCGCCAGTTGTTACAGCAAAAACTGATGCGCCAGTTGTTACAGCAAAAACTGATGCGCCAGTTGCTACAGCAAAAACTGATGCGCCAGTTGTTACAGCAAAAACTGATGCGCCAGTTGTTACAGCAAAAACTGATGCGCCAGTTGTTACAGCAAAAACTGATGCGCCAGTTGTTACAGCAAAAACTGATGCGCCAGTTGTTACAGCAAAAACTGATGCGCCAGTTGTTACAGCAAAAACTGATGCGCCAGTTGTTACAGCAAAAACTGATGCGCCAGTTGTTACAGCAAAAACTGATGCGCCAGTTGTTACAGCAAAAACTGATGCGCCAGTTGTTACAGCAAAAACTGATGCGCCAGTTGTTACAGCAAAAACTGATGCGCCAGTTGCTACAGCAAAAACTGATGCGCCAGTTGCTACAGCAAAAACTGATGCGCCAGTTGTTACAGCAAAAACTGATGCGCCAGTTGTTACAGCAAAAACTGATGCGCCAGTTGCTACAGCAAAAACTGATGCGCCAGTTGTTACAGCAAAAACTGATGCGCCAGTTGTTACAGCAAAAACTGATGCGCCAGTTGTTACAGCAAAAACTGATGCGCCATTTGTTACAGCAAAAACTGATGCGCCAGTTGTTACAGCAAAAACTGATGCGCCATTTGTTACAGCAAAAACTGATGCGCCAGTTGTTACAGCAAAAACTGATGCGCCATTTGTTACAGCAAAAACTGATGCGCCATTTGTTACAGCAAAAACTGATGCGCCAGTTGTTACAGCAAAAACTGATGCGCCAGTTGTTACAGCAAAAACTGATGCGCCAGTTTTTACAGCAAAAACTGATGCGCCAGTTGTTACAGCAAAAACTGATGCGCCAGTTGCTACAGCAAAAACTGATGCGCCAGTTGTTACAGCAAAAACTGATGCGCCAGTTGTTACAGCAAAAACTGATGCGCCAGTTGTTACAGCAAAAACTGATGCGCCAGTTGTTACAGCAAAAACTGATGCGCCAGTTGTTACAGCAAAAACTGATGCGCCAGTTGCTACAGCAAAAACTGATGCGCCAGTTGTTACAGCAAAAACTGATGCGCCAGTTGTTACAGCAAAAACTGATGCGCCAGTTGTTACAGCAAAAACTGATGCGCCAGTTGTTACAGCAAAAACTGATGCGCCAGTTGCTACAGCAAAAACTGATGCGCCAGTTGCTACAGCAAAAACTGATGCGCCAGTTGTTACAGCAAAAACTGATGCGCCAGTTGTTACAGCAAAAACTGATGCGCCAGTTGCTACAGCAAAAACTGATGCGCCAGTTGTTACAGCAAAAACTGATGCGCCAGTTGTTACAGCAAAAACTGATGCGCCAGTTGTTACAGCAAAAACTGATGCGCCATTTGTTACAGCAAAAACTGATGCGCCAGTTGTTACAGCAAAAACTGATGCGCCATTTGTTACAGCAAAAACTGATGCGCCAGTTGTTACAGCAAAAACTGATGCGCCATTTGTTACAGCAAAAACTGATGCGCCATTTGTTACAGCAAAACTGCAAGCTTGTTCAAGCGTTTGGTGTCTAGTATTGTTGGCCAACATGCTTTGAAAACTTGTGTAAAAACAAAGTTGCAATTTTGTGTCAATTTGTTACGATACCGACTCAAAAAAGTAAGTCATCAATATAAATCAGTCGAGAAAATGCGGTATACTTTATATGCCACGGGATGATACGACACACTCAAGTGTGTCAACTATGATATAGCCGAAGTCAGCACTTTTTTCACGTAGATATTTTACTTTTTCAGACTAACCCGTAAATGCAATTGTTTATTGGCAATTTCCAAAAAATTCAAGATTAAAATGTAAATATTAAAAGTTTTCTGGAGATATTCATATTCCCCTCGCAAATTCCAAAGACAGCCTATTTGTCTGGCAACATATTATTCATCAAATGAAATATAAACACGTGACTTAGCTTCCCGATATCTTGAACATGTGGTCACAGGCGATACACCCACATGTACCAATATATCCTTTTGACACACGCAAATCTATTCAAGTCATCAATCAAAAATGAATCTCGGTTAAACAAGCTAAAAAATTTCATTTTGAAAGTCGTTGGAAATCGTGCACATCTTTTGTGCGAGAATTACCTTCATGATAGAGTTGTCTTTGAGTTGTCTTTTTAGAGAATCCCAGCTCACTGGGATTTAAAGTGATAAAAATAAAATGAGTTATGAAAATTTGATAAAGACCAGATGACTCGTTTTAGATCTCTATGTAAGATGAGATGACACTATTACTATAGTAATAGCAACGTTTAATAGAATCATAACGCACGCCGGGATGTATGTATCATGGATGTAGGTTTGGTTTCTGTTTTGAGCGATGAAAAAAATTTCTTGCAGAATACATCTTATCTGTTTTACAGTTATCCAAAATGAATTTTATTGGAACATGATGTCAGAAGACGCATTTTGTTCTGAGAGAGATATTCCAAGTGTGGAAGCAAAACAAAATAAATAACTCCACACAACGAGAAAATATATCGATGTACTTCCCATTTCCCAATATACTGAAGCGTTTTCTTTGGAATACCATCGATGTCTTCCTATTTAAATAATGATTTTTTAAATAGGAATACCATCGAGGAGTACCATCGTTTTTTTTCTGGAATACGCTCAGTGTCTTCCTATGTGAATAATGATTTTTTCATATATGCAATACCGAAATGACTTCATTTAAGACTTTCACCGGAATTGGTAAAAACTGAAGTTCAATATTCTACTCAAATTACTAATTTTGAAAATAGCAATCATTAACTGGATCATGCCCTCATTTAGCTTTAATTAAGTACTTAGGAAAATTGAGTTTGTGACTACTGGTCGGTAAGCAGCATTATGAAAATCCCCTGCGTGGCCACCGGTGACGCACGTCGCGGTCAGAGTGTTAAGTTTTGATGTGGGAGGCGAACTTTATTGGAGCGCTTGAGCGCCTGAGCTCTTAAGCGGCCCATAGACGATCAATTTTATTGTCAATGTCATTGACAATAATGAATATTGCCAATTTAATTGATCGTTTGTGGGCTTGATTGACGACCGTCAATTAATTGATTTAGTGGGTAAAAAAATTTCATCAATACATTGAGTCAATGATATTGACAATTAAATTGATCCTCTTTGGGACGCTTTAGATATTGGGAAAATTAATTACTGCAATAATAATTACGATCAATTTGGTTTCTAAATGTAATTATTTAGCAAATATTACTGTGACTGTAATTATACTATTACAGTGACTGTAAATGGAGAGTTTTATTAGAGAAACAACCATGAAAATAAGTGTGATGTAATATGTACATACAACCATCGTACCGTGACCCATGAAACATTTAGTTGATAAGAAATTCCTTTCAATCAGCCTTTCTTCAAATGAACGGAGGTTTTTGGCGTGAGTGCACGCGGTTAAGGAAGTGAAACCGGACCAGTACCGATGTTTTTCAAAACCCTTTATCGATAACCGTTCTTTCTGAAGCGCATTAAGAAATCACTCACATCGTTCTAATATTCAAAAAGTTTCGATGAAAAGTACTGGGTTTCATGAATGATAATTTAAGGGAAATTGCCATAATGTTTCGTCCTGACGTAAAACAATTTGTCCTTTCCTGTATTAGGTCTGCCTCTTCGTGTAGCACTCACGCCTTCTCAATTTAACTGCACAAATCTACGGTGCCCCAACGTGAGATTTCACTATTCGAACGGGTCATCTGTTATCAATCTACCCACCTGGGCATTTAAAACCAGTTGTCTCGTTCTTATTAAGTTTCCGCAACCTTTTTTTTCATTTGACTTAAATCGCAGTGAGTGTTAAAGAGAAAACTATCAACGAAGCCAATTTGTTCACGAAAGATGAGCACAATTTTCAACGACTTTCAAAATTGAAATGTTTTAGTTTGTTTTAGTGCAATTCATTTTAGAATGATGACTTTTGAACATTTATCGATGTTCATGATGGCATTCAATAAACTGCTCACTAAACACAGCACACACTGATATTTCTAAGGTGAACATGATGAGCACATAGTATTTCAATTTACATTTTTATGAAATCGTCACCATTACGACTTTATAGCGAGCTTCGAATGGTAATATCTTTGTGTGTGTGATGTCGTCAGGTGTGGTGTGTGTGACCAGGTGTGTGGTACACAACCAGGCGTGGTACACAACCAGGTGTGGTACACAACCAGGCGTGGTACACAACTAGGTGTGGTACGTAACCAGGCGTGGTACACAACCAGGTGTGGTACATAACCAGGCGTGGTACATAACCAGTTGTGGTACATAACCAGGCGTGGTATATAACTACGTGTGGTATAACTAGAACAAGACACAGCAGCAGCAGGACCCACACCGTAGCGTTGCTAGGTCTAATATAAAGATCCACCAGGCGGGGGCCGATAAGGAGCCACGGTGTCGCTTGTCCGCTGCGTGTCCGCCGCACGTTTATAGCTTGTCCGCTGCGTGTCCGCCGCACGTTTATAGCTTGTCCGCTGCATGTCAACCACATGCTTACTGCATGTCCACCGCATGTCTACCACAATCTTACATTATTTTCATTCCATGGTTACTGCACATCGACTGTACGTCCACCGCATGTTCACCACAAGCTTATTGCATGTCCACAGCCTGTTCACAACAGGCTTACAGAATGTTCATCACATTTTTACAATACATTCACTACATGCCCATCGCATGCTTGCTGTATATCTCTAGCATGTTCATTGCATGTCCAGCATGGGTTTGCAGTAAGTTCATTGCATGTCCGCCACATGTTTGCAGCATGTTCATCGCATGTCCACCGTGTGTTTGCAGTTCGTCCATCGCTTGTCCTCAACATTTTGCAGCATGTTCATCGCTTGTCCTCCACATTTTGCAGTATGTCCATCGTATGTCCGCAACTTATCGGTGGCGCCCTAACTGCACGTTGAAGCATGTTCGCTTCATGTTCAGGAGGAGTTAGAGGGCAGCATCACAAAACTGTGGCGTCACCACACACCGCAGCCTTACCAGGCATACTGGTACCACAAATTCTAAGCGTTGCTTAAATTTATCACACTATTGAAAAAGTTAAGCCAAGGAAATCGAGTAAAAAAACTAAAATTAGATCATCTTGCAAATATAAGATGAGATTAACTAATAAGCTTAACAAACTATTAAAATAATTAAGTCAAGTGATTCAAAAGTAGAAAAACATAGAAGTAGGTCATCTTGCAGTCAAACATAAATGGTACGAAAAACTATGAACAATTGGGGGAATATAAAATCGAGCGGCCGAGAGCATTTAATATTAATTAGGTAACAGCACTACACTTCTTTCGACAGAAATGAGATTAGGTGCTGCTGTTGGTAAAAATGCTCCAGGCGGCCACGAATCGCGGAGAAGACCAAAGCGGCGCAGTCTTCTCCGCCCAACTGCCGTTTAACGTCACCTGGCGAAGTGAAAAATATGTTAGCTTTAGTATATTGATAGGTACGAAACCTGGTCATAGGGCGAAAGCCCGAACGGTAATAGGGCGAAAGCCCGAAAGCTAATAATAGGGCGAAAGCCCGAAAGGTAATAATAGGGCGAAAGCCCGAAAGGTAATAATAGGGCGAAAGCCCGAAAGGTAATAATAGGGCGAAAGCCCGAAAGGTAATAATAGGGCGAAAGCCCCGAAAGGTAATAATAGGGCGAAAGCCCAAAAGGTAATAATAGGGCGAAAGCCCAAAAGGTAATAATAGGGCGAAAGCCCAAAAGGTAATAATAGGGCGAAAGCCCGAAAGGTAATAATAGGGCGAAAGCCCGAAAGGTAATAATAGGGCGAAAGCCCGAAAGGTAATAATAGGGCGAAAGCCCGAAATGTAATAATAGGGCGAAAGCCCGAAAGGTGATAATAGGGCGAAAGCCCGAACTGTAATAATAGGGCGAAAGCCCGAACTGTAATAATAGGGCGAAAGCCCGAACTGTAATAATAGGGCGAAAGCCCGAACTGTAATAATAGGGCGAAAGCCCGAACTGTAATAATAGGGCGAAAGCCCGAACTGTAATAATAGGGCGAAAGCCCGAACTGTAATAATAGGGCGAAAGCCCGAACTGTAATAATAGGGCGAAAGCCCGAACTGTAATAATAGGGCGAAAGCCCGAACTGTAATAATAGGGCGAAAGCCCGAACTGTAATAATAGGGCGAAAGCCCGAACTGTAATAATAGGGCGAAAGCCCGAACTGTAATAATAGGGCGAAAGCCCGAACTGTAATAATAGGGCGAAAGCCCGAACTGTAATAATAGGGCGAAAGCCCGAACTGTAATAATAGGGCGAAAGCCCGAACTGTAATAATAGGGCGAAAGCCCGAACTGTAATAATAGGGCGAAAGCCCGAACTGTAATAATAGGGCGAAAGCCCGAACTGTAATAATAGGGCGAAAGCCCGAACTGTAATAATAGGGCGAAAGCCCGAACTGTAATAATAGGGCGAAAGCCCGAACTGTAATAATAGGGCGAAAGCCCGAACTGTAATAATAGGGCGAAAGCCCGAACTGTAATAATAGGGCGAAAGCCCGAACTGTAATAATAGGGCGAAAGCCCGAACTGTAATAATAGGGCGAAAGCCCGAACTGTAATAATAGGGCGAAAGCCCGAACTGTAATAATAGGGCGAAAGCCCGAACTGTAATAATAGGGCGAAAGCCCGAACTGTAATAATAGGGCGAAAGCCCGAACTGTAATAATAGGGCGAAAGCCCGAACTGTAGTAATAGGGCGAAAGCCCGAACTGTAGTAATAGGGCGAAAGCCCGAACTGTAATAATAGGGCGAAAGCCCGAACTGTAATAATAGGGCGAAAGCCCGAACTGTAATAATAGGGCGAAAGCCCGAACTGTAATAATAGGGCGAAAGCCCGAACTGTAATAATAAGTAAGTTAATAGAAATTTAGTCTATTCGCCAGGAAAAAGTAGGGGTCGACTGGTCTAAAGGCTCCATGGATATCAACTCACTAGCAGACATGCGCCCAGCCTAAGAGTGACGAACCTCGAATGTCCATGGAGTTGGGAGCTCCTCCGACGACAGATGGTTAGGGCGAGCTGGCAGGAGTCGTGCTGGTGTACGGCTCACAGCTTCGGCATCGCACCATCCTGACGTCCGTCGATGCATGAGATTCCCAGCTCCAGCCCAAGACAACCAGAAGAGCGAAGGCGGAGCGAAGAAGCAGCGCGGTAGCGGTGAGCTTAGCCACTCATCCTCCCGTCGCCTGTCCGCCTTAAAATGTTGCAGGGAAGACGCATCCAAACCCAAACCTTAGGTTCGGAGCAAATTAGTCCAACGGCGGAACCACGTAAAACCTGCGGCGACAGGGAAGCGCTACACACAGAGTCCGTAGCCGGTAGTTATGATCTGCTGATAATTGGGTCAGATGACCGGAGCAGAGCTTATTCTGCAGCGTCTATGGGAGCTACAGTAAACTGGATACTGTATACTGTATTTGGCCAAACTTAAACTAGGAGCCGTCTACCAGCGAGCCAGGACCACTCTAAAACCAGTCGACCAAATTTAGATCAATATTTTATATAAATGGAAGTTGAGTAAAAAATTTACCAAACTGTTAAAAAATTATTCCAAGTAAACCAAAAAGTAGAAAAACCTAGAAGTAGATCATCTTGCAGTCAAACATAAGTTGAAGTTAAATAAAAAAGGACACTTGGTTATGAGCTTTGTCTGAATTCGTGTTGGTAGGGCGTGTGCTCTCACTGGAGCGGGGGAGATCGGTTTGCCTCAGTGATGTGCGTTACTGATGGATGGAACTCTTTATTTCCTACCAGGGTATGACCCCTGAGTTTGGTGCGTACATTGACCAGTTACAGCTCTTAGTGGGACCTATACTTATCTCTTGCATCCTACTCATTCTTTCGGCTTATTTTGTCCCGCAAAGGAAATTACCCAATATTATACATATAAAGCAAAAAAGAAAGAAGTTTTAGCGTTGACTCTTCATGTGGTGAAGTATACTCTTCTCCAACTTCTCACTCATTCCTTTGACTTATTTTGTTCCGTAAAGGAACAAAATATATGTTTATTATGTTATATAATATGTAATAATAGTATATTTATAAAATAAAAAATGAAGGAAGTTCTATCGAGCGCAGGCAATGTAAAGGAACAAATGACAAACTGCAACATTGTTTTTCTGTTCTTATTTATAGCCTTATCTCAATTGGCGGTATTGTTTTGGTCATATATATTATCAAACATGACATCAAAGAGTACATCAAACGCGGCACCAAACACGACACCAAACACGACACCAAACACGGCACCAAACACGACACCAAACACGACACCAAATACGACACAAACACGACACCAAACACGACACCAAACACGACACCAAACACGACACCAAACACGACACAAACACGACACCAAACACGACACAAACACGACACCAAACACGACACCAAACACGACACCAAACACGACACAAACACGACACCAAACACGACACCAAACACGACACCAAACACGACACAAACACGACACAAACACGACACAAACACGACACCAAACACGACACCAAACACGACACCAAACACGACACCAAACACGACACCAAACACGACACCAAACACGACACCAAACACGACACCAAACACGACACCAAACACGACACAAACACGACACCAAACACGACACCAAACACGACACCAAACACGACACAAACACGACACCAAACACGACACCAAACACGACACCAAACACGACACAAACACGACACAAACACGACACAAACACGACACCAAACACGACACCAAACACGACACAAACACGACACCAAACACGACACCAAACACGACACAAACACGACACAAACACGACACCAAACACGACACCAAACACGACACCAAACACGACACCAAACACGACACCAAACACGACACCAAACACGACACCAAACACGACACCAAACACGACACCAAACACGACACAAACACGACACAAACACGACACCAAACACGACACCAAACACGACACCAAACACGACACCAAACACGACACAAACACGACACCAAACACGACACAAACACGACACCAAACACGACACCAAACACGACACCAAACACGACACCAAACATGACACCAAACACGACACCAAAGTATGTGACACGTAAGGCAAGTCATAAAGGAAGCTCGCTAAAATTTATTCATTTCGTTTTAGATTCACGCTGAATTTTTCAGGCCGAGCTCCTTTGTGCCGACGCTGAGTGTTGGGTGGTGGTTTGGTGGTGTGGTGGTGTGGTGGTGTGGTGGTGTGGTGGTGTGGTGGTGTGGTGGTGTGGTGGTGTGGTGGTGTGGTGGTGTGGTGGTGGTGTGGTGGTGTGGTGGTGTGGTGGTGTGTCGGTATGGCCTGCGGGGCTGCCTGCTTGGTTGCCTGGTTGTCAGCTTCCCTGCCTGCCCGCTTGGCTGCGTGCCTGCTATCCTACCTGCTTGTTTCCTTAGTCGGAAGCTTGCTGTCTTGCCTTCTTGCCTGCTTGCCTGGTTGCCCTTTACCTGATTGCCTGGTTGTTTGAATGCCTGGTTGCCTGGTGGCCTGGTTGTCTGGGTGACGTATGCGTGCATGTCAACGCTCACGTTACCGTTTATATCAATTTGACTGAACTTTAACATTTTGGTAAAGAAATAAGTGCGATGCTGCGTGAAACGGGACGCGTGAAGGGGAATCTTGAAAACTACAGAACAAAAACGCTATTTTTGGAAGAACGCTATGAACATGCAGGGCAAAAACGCTATTTTTGGAAGAACGCTATGAACATACAGAACAAAAACGCTATTTTTGGAAGAACGCTATGAACATACGGGGCAAAAACGCTATTTTTGGAAGAACGCTATGAACATGCAGGGCAAAAACGCTATTTTTTAAAAAAACGTTATGCTCCTACAAAACAAAACCGCTTTTTTTTTAGAAATATCTGGGGATTCGAGACCCAGCACTTTGAGCCTAGCTCTTATTCCAATTGAACAAAACTTAAATCCAGTTTCGTACTCGATTCAGGGGCTCAAGTTATAAGAATCACTTATGTTACACATGCCAGTCGTGCTGATGTTATATTCAAGTTATACAGGTCACATATGTCAAAGTTATATAGTCATAAACAGCACTTAATAGAGGTCTTTTACGAATAACTCATTTATAACGCGCCATTATTCTACTGTACACATAGATTCTTTTCGGTAATTATTTACCGGCGCAGAATACATAGCGTTACACATAGAACAGGTGACATTACACAGGCAGTTAAATATATGTATGGGTAACGGAAATGTATGCATGGGTAACGGAAATGTGTGTATGGGTAACGGGAATGTGTGTATGGGTAACGGAAATGTGTGTATGGGTAACGGAAATGTGTGTATGGGTAACGGGAATGTGTGTATGGGTAACGGAAATGTGTGTATGGGTAACGGAAATGTGTGTATGGGTAACGGAAATGTGTGTATGGGTAACGGAAATGTGTGTATGGGTAACGGAAATGTGTGTATGGGTAACGGAAATGTGTGTATGGGTAACGGAAATGTGTGTATGGGTAACGGAAATGTGTGTATGGGTAACGGAAATGTGTGTATGGGTAACGGAAATGTGTGTATGGGTAACGGAAATGTATGCATGGGTAACGGAAATGCGTGTATGGGTAACGGAAATGTGTGTATGGGTAACGGAAATGTGTGTATGGGTAACGGAAATGTGTGTATGGGTAACGGAAATGTGTGTATGGGTAACGGAAATGCGTGTATGGGTAACGGAAATGTATGCATGGGTAACGGAAATGTGTGTATGGGTAACGGAAATGTGTGTATGGGTAACGGAAATGTGTGTATGGGTAACGGAAATGTGTGTATGGGTAACGGAAATGCGTGTATGGGTAACGGAAATGTATGCATGGGTAACGGAAATGTGTGTATGGGTAACGGAAATGCGTGTATGGGTAACGGAAATGTGTGTATGGGTAACGGAAATGTGTGTATGGGTAACGGAAATGCGTGTATGGGTAACGGAAATGTATGCATGGGTAACGGAAATGTGTGTATGGGTAACGGAAATGTGTGTATGGGTAACGGAAATGTGTGTATGGGTAACGGAAATGTGTGTATGGGTAACGGAAATGTGTGTATGGGTAACGGAAATGTGTGTATGGGTAACGGAAATGTGTGTATGGGTAACGGAAATGTGTGTATGGGTAACGGAAATGTGTGTATGGGTAACGGAAATGTGTGTATGGGTAACGGAAATGCGTGTATGGGTAACGGAAATGTGTGTATGGGTAACGGAAATGTGTGTATGGGTAACGGAAATGTGTGTATGGGTAACGGAAATGTGTGTATGGGTAACGGAAATGTGTGTATGGGTAACGGAAATGTGTGTATGGGTAACGGAAATGTGTGTATGGGTAACGGAAATGTGTGTATGGGTAACGGAAATGTGTGTATGGGTAACGGAAATGTGTGTATGGGTAACGGAAATGTGTGTATGGGTAACGGAAATGTGTGTATGGGTAACGGAAATGTGTGTATGGGTAACGGAAATGTGTGTATGGGTAACGGAAATGTGTGTATGGGTTACGGAAATGTGTGTATGGGTAACGGAAATGTGTGTATGGGTAACGGAAATGTGTGTATGGGTAACGGAAATGTGTGTATGGGTAACGGAAATGTGTGTATGGGTAACGGAAATGTGTGTATGGGTAACGGAAATGTGTGTATGGGTAACGGAAATGACGTCATACGTAGGGAGAAACGTGAAATTCACCAGGAGGTGTGCGGTTGCAGCATCATTTTAGTTATAAAAACATAACCTACATTTATTATTGTACAATTTACCATCTGAATTTAGTGTTTAAATGAATCATGACCAACATTTATTGCTACCAGCAGAACCCGTGGAAATTCCACGGCGATGTAACATTACCTAACCTAACCTAACCTATCCTAACCTTTCCTAACCTATCTTAACCTACTCTAATCTATTCTAACTTATCCTAACCAATCCTAACCTATCCTAACCTATCCTAACCTACTCTAACCTATCCTAACTTATACTAACCTGTCCTAATCTAACCTAACCAATCATAGCCTAACCTATCCTTACCTATCATAACCTAACCTAACCTAACCTATCATAGACTAACCTATCATTTCCTATCCTAACCTATCCTAACCTAACCTATCAAAACCTAAAATGTTTAACAAATAATAAAATGCGTAACTTTAAAAAGGATATCTTTTCATGTTACTTCTAGGAATTCGGTAGCCACGATACTGCAAACTCTAATTACTGAAAGCATAACGGACGGACTAACTAAGTAACTAAGGAACTAACTAACGAAGGAACTAGCAGAATTTTATTATGTGATACAAATTTCAACCAACATTTATTGGAATACAAATTTTGACTAATATATATTGATATACAAATTCCGACAAACAGTTATTATTTAACAAATTACGACGAACATTCATTGTTTTAACAATTGCGGCCAACATTTGTTATTGTGCAAAATATGACGAACATTCATTGTTTTAACAATTGCGGCCAACATTTGTTATTGTGCAAAATATGACGAACATTCATTGTTATACATATTAGGGCCAACATTTGTTATTGTGCAAAATATGACCAAAAGTTATTAGTCGACGCTCATGAACTCCCATTAGAGCTATACTCCATCAAGCTAGGACAGTAAATAGACTTATGGATTTTTATTGAAATTGTCATTTTAATAAACAATGAGCTTTACACTGGGAAAATAGAGCTCATATTTTAACTCTCCTCAAGCCCATGTTTTGTGCAACACTAATGAGCTGCCTCTATTCAGGAACATATGTATTTCTGACGCAACTTAAAATGAGTTAGTAAATTTATCAGAGTATTATAAAAATTTTCAGTTTCAATGAGCGGTGAGATATTTACTCTGGAAAAATAGACGTCAAATTTAACTCCCCTTAAGCCAATGTTTTGTCCACTACTAATGAGCTGTCCCTATTCAGAGGACATATGCACTTCTTGCAGTACTTAGAAGAGTTAGTAAATTTTAATACAAAAGACTGGGCACAAATTTACAAGAAGCCTTACTGTACGTTCAGGTCATTAATAGTTGAGAAGAGTACCGCACGCTTTAACAAACTCTGTACATTGAGTTTCTTTGTTTGCGATGAACCTCTTAAAGTTTCCATTTTGTACTCATTTTATCATATTACTGTCACCACAACCGTAGTCATCCGCACGCTTTAACGAATTCTGTACATTGGGTTTGTTTGTTTGTTTGCGATGAACCCATTACCGCCTGTATTTTGTACTCATATTACCATCACCACAACCGCAATCATTAAACTGGCACCGGCATCATGCTGTCACCGACATCACGACGAGAAAGTGACTGCCACTCATCAATGAACTTCGTAGAACACATTAGAGCACAAATTTCACGTGGCGTAAAGCATATTAGAGCTGTAGATGAATGAGGATTTTTAAATCCACTTTAACAGCAAAGGATTAAGTGCGCGTAGGATCGAGAAAATGTCAATTTTGAAGACTTGAAAACTCGCGGTTTTTGCGTTTTTTACACACATTTGCGCACATTCCAACACGTACAACAGTCGCACATAGAGGCGGGCATTTACCTGCACATAGGTGTGTTGTGTGTTGAACTGGACGTGCTTAAGTAGTGAGTGATTTGCTGTACTGGTATCCAATAGAATTAAAATATTTAATACATTAACTCAATACGTTATTTAAGACGCAAAACCGCATAGGTTGTTACGAGGGAACTGGTATCATTGTTACGACGGAACTGGTATCATTGTTACGACGGAACTGGTATCATTGTTACGACGGAACTGGTATCATTGTTACGACGGAACTGGTATCATTGTTACGACGGAACTGGTATCATTGTTACGACGGAACTGGTATCATTGTTATGACGGAACTGGTATCATTGTTACGACGGAACTGGTATCATTGTGACGAGGGAACTGGTATCATTGTTACGACGGAACTGGTATCATTGTTACGACGGAACTGGTATCATTGTTACGACGGAACTGGTATCATTGTTATGACGGAACTGGTATCATTGTTACGACGGAACTGGTATCATTGTTACGACGGAACTGGTATCATTGTTACGACGGAACTGGTATCATTGTTACGACGGAACTGGTATCATTGTTACGACGGAACTGGTATCATTGTTACGACGGAACTGGTATCATTGTTATGACGGAACTGGTATCATTGTTACGACGGAACTGGTATCATTGTTACGACGGAACTGGTATCATTGTGACGAGGGAACTGGTATCATTGTTACGACGGAACTGGTATCATTGTTACGACGGAACTGGTATCATTGTTACGACGGAACTGGTATCATTGTTACGACGGAACTGGTATCATTGTTACGACGGAACTGGTATCATTGTTACGACGGAACTGGTATCATTGTTATGACGGAACTGGTATCATTGTTACGACGGAACTGGTATCATTGTTACGACGGAACTGGTATCATTGTTACGAAGGAACTGGTATCATTGTTACGACGGAACTGGTATCATTGTTACGACGGAACTGGTATCATTGTTACGACGGAACTGGTATCATTGTTACGACGGAACTGGTATCATTGTTACGACGGAACTGGTATCATTGTTACGACGGAACTGGTATCATTGTTACGACGGAACTGGTATCATTGTTACGACGGAACTGGTATCATTGTTACGACGGAACTGGTATCATTGTTACGACGGAACTGGTATCATTGTTATGACGGAACTGGTATCATTGTTACGACGGAACTGGTATCATTGTTACGACGGAACTGGTATCATTGTTACGAAGGAACTGGTATCATTGTTACGACGGAACTGGTATCATTGTTACGACGGAACTGGTATCATTGTTATGACGGAACTGGTATCATTGTTACGACGGAACTGGTATCATTGTTACGACGGAACTGGTATCATTGTTATGACGGAACTGGTATCATTGTGACGAGGGAACTGGTATCATTGTTACGACGGAACTGGTATCATTGTTACGACGGAACTGGTATCATTGTGACGAGGGAACTGGTATCATTGTTACGACGGAACTGGTATCATTGTTACGACGGAACTGGTATCATTGTTATGACGGAACTGGTATCATTGTTACGACGGAACTGGTATCATTGTTACGACGGAACTGGTATCATTGTTACGACGGAACTGGTATCATTGTTACGACGGAACTGGTATCATTGTTACGACGGAACTGGTATCATTGTTACGACGGAACTGGTATCATTGTTACGGCGGAACTGGTATCATTGTTATGACGGAACTGGTATCATTGTTACGACGGAACTGGTATCATTGTTATGACGGAACTGGTATCATTGTTACGACGGAACTGGTATCATTGTTACGACGGAACTGGTATCATTGTTACGACGGAACTGGTATCATTGTTATGACGGAACTGGTATCATTGTTACGACGGAACTGGTATCATTGTGACGAGGGAACTGGTATCATTGTTACGACGGAACTGGTATCATTGTTACGACGGAACTGGTATCATTGTTATGACGGAACTGGTATCATTGTTACGACGGAACTGGTATCATTGTTACGACGGAACTGGTATCATTGTTACGACGGAACTGGTATCATTGTTACGACGGAACTGGTATCATTGTTACGACGGAACTGGTATCATTGTTACGACGGAACTGGTATCATTGTTACGGCGGAACTGGTATCATTGTTATGACGGAACTGGTATCATTGTTACGACGGAACTGGTATCATTGTTATGACGGAACTGGTATCATTGTTACGACGGAACTGGTATCATTGTTACGACGGAACTGGTATCATTGTTATGACGGAACTGGTATCATTGTTACGACGGAACTGGTATCATTGTTATGACGGAACTGGTATCATTGTTATGACGGAACTGGAATCATTGTTACGACGGAACTGGTATCATTGTTATGACGGAACTGGTATCATTGTTATGACGGAACTGGTATCATTGTTACGACGGAACTGGTATCATTGTTACGACGGAACTGGTATCATTGTTACGAGGGAACTGGTATCATTGTTACGACGGAACTGGTATCATTGTTATGACGGAACTGGAATCATTGTTACGACGGAACTGGTATCATTGTTACGACGGAACTGGTATCATTGTTACGGCGGAACTGGAATCATTGTTACGACGGAACTGGTATCATTGTTATGACGGAACTGGAATCATTGTTACGACGGAACTGGTATCATTGTTACGACGGAACTGGTATCATTGTGACGAAGGAACTAGTATCATTGTGACGACGGAACTGGTATCATTGTTACGACGGAACTGGTATCATTGTTACGACGGAACTGGTATCATTGTTACGGCGGAACTGGTATCATTGTTACGACGGAACTGGTAGCAGTGTTACGAAGGAACTGGTATCATTGTTACGAAGGAACTGGTATCATTGTTACGAAGGAACTGGTATCATTGTTACGACGGAACTGGTATCATTGTTACGAAGGAACTGGTATCATTGTGACGAAGGAACTGGTATCATTGTTACGACGGAACTGGTATCATTGTGACGAGGGAACTGGTATCATTGTGACGAAGGAATTGGTATCATTGTTACGAGGGAACTGGTATCATTGTGACGAAGGAACTGGTATCATTGTTACGACGGAACTGGTATCATTGTTATGAATGAACTGGTATAATTGTTGCGAGAAAACTGGTATCATTGTTATGAAGGAACTGGTATCATTGTTATGAAGGAACTGGTATCATTGTGACGAAGGAACTGGTATCATTGTTATGAAGGAACTGGTATCATTGTTATGAAGGAACTGGTATCATTGTTATGAAGGAACTGGTATCATTGTTATGAAGGAACTGGTATCATTGTGACGAAGGAACTGGTATCATTGTTATGAAGGAACTGGTATCATTGTTATGAAGGAACTGGTATCATTGTTATGAAGGAACTGGTATCATTGTTATGAAGGAACTGGTATCATTGTGACGAAGGAACTGGTATCAATGTTACGAAGAAACATGTGTCTATGCTGCTGAGAAACTTGCACTTATATTACGAAGCAATGGCTTCTACGGTAAGAAATAAATGGGATCTATGCAGGTTAAAAATCACGGAATGTTGCAAAATTACTGGCGTATAAATAACGAAATCGCCAAAATCCGTAATAGTGGGTGACTGGTTTCAATGGTATAAGCCCTGCTATGATTGAGATAAACCATAGGTGAGCGAAGAAGGTATATCTCATTGTTTTTTTGAATTAATAACTCTTTAATTCGCGTAGACCAGGCGTTTGTGTGCCACTTGAAACCTTCCTTGACTCACCCTGACACGGCTATTGTACATCTCCTAAGGCTTGTTTAACAGCTAATGCTTTTACATTGAGAAACTTTTGAAATCCAATGTCTTGTAATACATTTTATGTATCCATTTTTTTGGAAATGAACGATATATCTTTCTTTCTTTTTTGTTCTTTCTAAAGCTAAACTCCCCGAGCGACCCACAGTGCAGGCTCAGAGTATGTGCGTACTTTGTATACGGAGTGCATGGTAGCTCAACGCGTTCTGCTCATTAGTATTCAGTTGTGGGCCCACACGGTAGAAGAAACACTGTTGGGTCAAACCAGTCTTTTTTTCGTCGACTGTGTGGGTTTGCTGACGTCACGGCAACGAACCAATTGCAGCGCTCATATTGCATCCGGCATATCTGCTCGCCCCAAATCCGTCATCACTATTGGCCTAAGACATGTCATTAGGGTAACGTCATCCAGTGAGTTCGAAATGAAGCTTTTCTATTGGCTAGCCAAACAAGAAGCGGTCTATTTTCCCCCGTAGAAATGACCCTACCTTGTTTCCTCTACCATGTGGGCGCATTAACAAAGAAAACATGAAGTATTCCTCTATATTTACTGACCATTTCGTTAAAAGTCGAAAATACTAGGCATAAGAAGTAAACATGAAGTATTTTACTATATATACCAAAAAATTTGTTAAATATCTACAATACTGCTCTTTTTGATCGATATCAGGTAAATATTTTTTTTGGTAAACGATATGTGGTGCGTAAATTCAACTCTACGTCCGTTAGACACAATAAAACCATACGTATTCTACAATATTTATCGACAAGGTTAGATGGATAGCATGAATACGAAGGACCCCGTATCATTTAGGTGATTAGCATTGAACTTCACGTCTGCTGGACACAATAAGGCCATACTGCAATATTTACAGACAAGGTGGGCCGCGTACGGAGTGCATGACAACTTGATAAGTAAGAAGAACATTCACGCCAAAGTTTTTGGGCGCAGGTCGTGACCAGACGTCGTTAGGGGAAGTTGGTGATAAGGAAGCGGCGTGTCGTGCGCCTAATGCTTTTTTTTAATGATTTACGCCGGCCTCCATGCTCTGCACTCGCGAGTACCTGCGTCAGTGAAGCCAGATACGACTTGTTTCGCCATATGTGCGGTTTTGTTCGCCAAAATCTAATCTTTTATTTCAGGTTCTCTTTCTTACGGCAAAAAAATGTCAACATTTGTGTTTCTCTCAAGTAAAATTTACCCATCTTTGTATTTGCTGAGTGTTCGATTACATTTTCCTGATTCGCTATATCATATAATCGATATAAATCAATTATAAAAATCTAATTATGTATTCAAACGGGCAATATAGAAATTTTTGGTCATCGATATAATTCGATTGCGAAAATCGAATTATATTTTCGAGAGGGCAATTTAGGAATTTTTTGCCAGCAAAAAGGCCATTCTGGCAACACCGCCCCACACTCGCACGTACCTGCACTTGCGGTCGACGCTGGCGCCTCTTAATTGTCTTCCTTTTCCTTTATGTTTACCACATGCTTTATTTAACGTGCCATAAGTGTTTTATTTATATTTTGAATGACTTAAATAACTTCGTGGCTAATGTGCTTCATTTTGATTTTAAATTAAGAGAATGATTTTGTAGCGTGAGTGATTTTTTCATTTTAATTGACTAGAATGTTTTTTTGGCTTAAATGTTTTATTTGTATCTTAAATGACTTGAATGATTTTGTGACGTAAGTGATTTTTCCGTTTTAAATGACTTGAATGGTTTTGTGGAATAATTGTTTTTAATATTTAACATGTATTGAATGGTTTTGTGACTTTAACAAGCTAGCGACTTAATTGTTGGTTTAAATAACTTAAACGGTTTTATGGACTAAATAGTTGTTAAGTTGAATGTTTTTAACATAACTTTCATTTTAGATCTCATAACCTACAATCCATTTTACTGTGAACACAAAACGCTTCTAGCTTTATCGACTCGTAATCACAATGACTTGTAGCTGATATAACTTTAAGGGCATGAATCTTTTATCCTAAACGGCTTGAATGACTGAAGTGGATTTTAGCCTAAGGAAGTCAAAAACTGAAGTGCATTTTAGCCTAAATGATGTAAATTGCTGAAGTGGATTTCAGCCTAAGGGAAGTAAATTATTGAAGTGGATTTTAGCCTGAATGACGTAAATTGCTGAAGTGGATTTCAGCCTAAGGGAAGTAAATTGCTGAAGTGGATTTCAGCCTAAGGGAAGTAAATTACTGAAGTGGATTTTAGCCTAAGGGAAGTAAATTACTGAAGAGGATTTCAGCCTAAGGGAAGTAAATTACTGAAGTGGATTTCAGCCTAAGGGAAGTAAATTACTGAAGTGGATTTCAGCCTAAGGGAAGTAAATTACTGAAGTGAATTTCAGCCTGAGGGAAGTAAATTACTGAAGTGGATTTTAGCCTAAGGGAAGTAAATTACTGAAGTGGATTTCAGCCTAAGGGAAGTAAATTACTGAAGTGAATTTCAGCCTGAGGGAAGTAAATTGCTGAATTGGATTTCAGCCTAAGGGAAGTAAATTACTGAAGTGGATTTCAGCCTAAGAGAAGTAAATTACTGAAGTGGATTTCAGCCTAAGGGAAGTAAATTGCTGAAGTGGATTTCAGCCTAAGGGAAGTAAATTACTGAAGTGGATTTTAGCCTGAATGACGTAAATTGCTGAAGTGGATTTCAGCCAAAGGGAAGTAAATTACTGAAGTGGATTTTAGCCTAAGGGAAGTAAATTACTGAAGTGGATTTTAGCCTGAATGACGTAAATTGCAGAAGTGGATTTCAGCCTAAGGGGAGTAAATTACTGAAGTGGATTTTAGCCTGAATGACGTAAATTACTAAAGTGGATTTCAGCCTAAGGGAAGTAAATCACTGAAGTGGATTTTAGCCTGAATGACGTAAATCGCTGAATTGGATTTCAGCCTAAGGGAAGTAAATTACTGAAGTGGATTTCAGCCTAAGGGAAGTAAATTACTGAAGTGGGTTTCAGCCTAAGGGAAGTAAATTGCTGAAGTGGATTTCAGCCTAAGGGAAGTAAATTATTGAAGTGGATTTCAGCCTAAGGGAAGTAAATTACTGAAGTGGATTTCAGCCTAAGGGAAGTAAATTACTGAAGTGGATTTCAGCCTAAGGGACGTAAATTGCTGAAGTGGATTTCAGCCTAAGGGACGTAAATTGCTGAAGTGGATTTCAGCCTAAGGGAAGTAAATTACTGAAGTGGATTTCAGCCTAAGGGAAGTAAATTACTGAAGTGGATTTCAGCCTAAGGAAAGTAAATTGCTGAAGTGGATTTCAGCCTAAGGGAAGTAAATCACTGAAGTGGATTTCAGCCTAAGGGAAGTAAATTACTGAAGTGGATTTCAGCCTAAGGGAAGTAAATTACTGAAGTGGATTTCAGCCTAAGGGAAGTAAATTGCTGAAGTGGATTTCAGCCTAAGGGAAGTAAATTACTGAAGTGGATTTCAGCCTAAGGGAAGTAAATTACTGAAGTGGATTTCAGCCTAAGGGAAGTAAATTACTGAAGTGGATTTCAGCCTAAGGGAAGTAAATTGCTGAAGTGGATTTCAGCCTAAGGGAAGTAAATTACTGAAGTGGATTTCAGCCTAAGGGAAGTAAATTACTGAAGTGGATTTCAGCCTAAGGGACGTAAATTGCTGAAGTGGATTTCAGCCTAAGGGAAGTAAATTACTGAAGTGGATTTTAGCCTGAATGACGTAAATTGCTGAAGTGGATTTCAGCCTAAATGAAGTTAATTGCTGACGTTAATTTTGGCCTAAATAACGTTAATTTCTGAAGTGCATTCTACCCTAAAAGACGTGAATGGCGTGCATCATTAAACCTAAATGACATGAATTACTGCAGTAGATTTCATCCTTAATGACGTGAATTGTTTAGCCTAAATGACGCAAATGGCTGGAGTAGAGAGCAAATGGCTCAACACACACGTACGGGTTGTAGTCGAAAGCAGTGCAAGCGCACACGACATGAACGTAAAGGAGAGAAGCCGTGTTCCGGGTAAATTACAAATTGTGTCCTTCTGTCCTATTGTGTTCCTCTGAAGCTCGGGTGCTCTGTAAAAAGCGACCCACATTTAAGGGTCACACTTTGGTCCGCACGTGGTACACTTCACTTAAAATCATTTCCGAGTCATTTTTACACTGAAGTTAGGATATTTCCGAGTCATTTTTACACTGAAGTTAGGATATTTCCGAGTCATTTTTACACTGAAGTTGGGATATTTCCGAGTCATTTTTACACTGAAGTTGGGATATTTCCGAGTCATTTTTACACTGAAGTTAGGATATTTCCGAGTCATTTTTACACTGAAGTTAGGATATTTCCGAGTCATTTTTACACTGAAGTTGGGATATTTCCGAGTCATTTTTACACTGAAGTTAGGATATTTCCGAGTCATTTTTACACTGAAGTTGGGATATTTCCGAGTCATTTTTACACTGAAGTTAGGATATTTCCGAGTCATTTTTACACTGAAGTTAGGATATTTCCGAGTCATTTTTACACTGAAGTTGGGATATTTCCGAGTCATTTTTACACTGAAGTTAGGATATTTCCGAGTCATTTTTACACTGAAGTTGGGATATTTCTGAGTCATTTTTACACTGCAGTTGGGATATTTCTGAGTCATTTTTACACTGCAGTTGGGATATTTCTGAGTCAATTTTACACTGCAGTTAGGATATTTGTGAGTCATTTTTACACTGCAGTTAGGATATTTCTGAGTCATTTTTACACTGCAGTTGGGATATTTCTGAGTCATTTTTACACTGCAGTTGGGATATTTCTGAGTCATTTTTACACTGCAGTTGGGATATTTCTGAGTCATTTCTACACTGCAGTTAGGATATTTCTGAGTCATTTTTACACTGCAGTTAGGATATTTCTGAGTCATTTTTACACTGCAGTTAGGATATTTCTGAGTCATTTTTACACTGCAGTTAGGATATTTCTGAGTCATTTTTACACTGCAGTTAGGATATTTCTGAGTCATTTTTACACTGCAGTTAGGATATTTCTGAGTCATTTCTACACTGCAGTTAGGATATTTCTGAGTCATTTTTACACTGCAGTTAGGATATTTCTGAGTCATTTTTACACTGCAGTTGGGATATTTCTGAGTCAATATTTTCTGCGGTTCCAACTTCTCGAAATGATCCGTGGTTTTCTACGACGGTCAGTTTGCAACATTTGATACTTTTGGTGCATGGGGTATGCTTGATACATTCAGAACATGAGTTTTATTAAGTATATTTGGTTTGTTCGATGTATTTGGTGCACGATGATACATTTTTTGCACGTGATATTTTTGATACATTTGATGCACATGGTATAGATGATACATTTTTTGCACGTGGTATTTTTGATACATTTGATGCACATGGTACATATGATACAATAGGCGCACGTAGTACATTTGGTACATTAAGCAGATTTGGTGCACTTATTTCTTTAAGTTTATTGAGTATATTTAGAACACTTCGTATATTGAGAACATTTGATATGTTTGTTACTATTAGCGTATTTGGTACTTTTATCATAATTCATGAACGGTAACTACCACATGCATGAAACTCTAGAGATCAGTTACAAATTTTTGAAATATGCAAAAAAAAATTCTATTTCATTAACTTAACTATGATATTTAGCTGTGTTTAGCTTATTTAATTATTAATAACTGGGACCATGTTCTATTACAAATAACTGGAATCGATCTTTATTATAAATAACTGTGACCATTTTCCATTATAAATAACTGGAATCAATCTTTATTATAACTAAGGGGGGTCAATTTGTATTATAAGCATTTAGGGCACATTTTATTATAAGTAAATGGCAGCAATTTTTGAAGCAAATTAGTTGAGGTTCTCATGAGATGTACGTATACCTTGAGTGCCTGTCTCACTTCACACGCACACACACTCACACACTCCCACAAGCAAGGATACAGACATCGAACACACACACACAAGTAAGCAATAAAACAGATTTCAAATACGCACGCAAGCAATAACACAGACATCAAACACCCACACACACTCACACACAAACAAGCAATAACACTGATTTCAAACCCACAAACAAGCAATAACGCAGACATCAAACACACGCACAAACCAGGAATAACACAGATTTCAAACCCCCCCACACACACACACAAACCAGCAATAACACAGATTTCAAACATACAAACAAGGAATAACACAGACATCAAACACCCACACAGAGCTACACACGCACACAAGCACGCAAGCAGGAATACAGACATCAGCCCACCAGCCAGCCCGGGCGAGTGGCCGCAATAGACCCGATAGTGCGGTAATTACCGCCTATGTGGCCGCTTTAGTCTGTACGGCCTGGTTATCTGTTCCGCAGGTCGGCCGCTGTGTGGTGTGTGGTGTGTGGTGAGTGGCGCACTTGTGTTGTGTGGTAGTTGTGTGTGTGTGGGGTACTTGTATGTGGGGGGAGTACTTGTGTGTGTGGGGGGAGTACTTGTATGTGGAGGGAGTACTTGTGTGTGTGGGGGGAGTACTTGTATGTGGAGGGAGTACTTGTGTGTATGGGGGGAGTACTTTTTTGTGTGGGGTACTTGTGTGTGTAGAATGCGGGGTAGTGGCGGGGTACTTGTGTTTATGTTCAGTGGTACGCGGTGCTCCGTGCAGTTCTTTCTGAACTAATATTCCAATTACATTCTGTTTTCTGAATTGGTGTTCTAGTGATAGTTTGTTACGGCATTTGCGTTGCAGCGCTTTTTATTACTGCATTTGTGATCCAGGGCTACTTTTTCCCTATGTTGTTGTTCCATAGCTATTTTGTAGCTATATGTACGGTATATGTGTCGAAAAGTTATTTTGTACCAGAATTTGTGATCCACAACTGTTTGGTTGGTATATATGAGTTGAAAAGTTATTTTGTACCAGAATTTGTGGTCCACAACTGTTTGGTTGGTATATATGAGTTGAAAAGTTATTTTGTACCAGAATTTGTGATCCACAACTGTTTGGTTGGTATATATGAGTTGAAAAGTTATTTTGTACCAGAATTTGTGGTCCACAACTGTTTGGTTGGTATATATGAGTTGAAAAGTTATTTTGTACCAGAATTTGTGATCCACAACTGTTTGGTTGGTATATATGAGTTGAAAAGTTATTTTGTACCAGAATTTGTGGTCCACAACTGTTTGGTTGGTATATATGAGTTGAAAAGTTATTTTGTACCAGAATTTGTGATCCACAACTGTTTGGTTGGTATATATGAGTTCAAAAGTTATTTTGTACCAGAATTTGTGGTCCACAACTGTTTGGTTGGTATATATGAGTTGAAAAGTTATTTTGTACCAGAATTTGCGGTCCACAACTGTTTGGTTGGTATATATGAGTTCAAAAGTTATTTTGTACCAGAATTTGTGGTCCACAACTGTTTGGTTGGTATATATGAGCTCAAAAGTTATTTTGTACCAGAATTTGTGGTCCACAACTGTTTGGTTGGTATATATGAGTTCAAAAGTTATTTTGTACCAGAATTTGTGGTCCACAACTGTTTGGTTGGTATATACGAGTTCTAAAGTTATTTTGTACCAGAATTTGTGGTCCACAACTGTTTGGTTGGTATATATGAGTTCAAAAGTTATTTTGTATTAGAAATTGAGTTATTTTGTCACATAAAAACCGCTAGCAAAGCGACCCAACAGCGCGGCTCTGCTAGGTCGCGTATTGAACTTCAGAGTAGTTCTGGTGATGGCTTAACTCGGGTGTGTTGTTGGCGTGTGTGTTGTGTTGTGTGTTGTGTTGCAGTTTCTGGTTGTGTAGTTGTGTGTTGTGTTGTGTTGCATGTTGTGCTGCAGCTTCTAGTTGTGCGTTCGTGTTGCTCGTGTTGCCTATTAGATGTAAACAGGAAATGTGAACAGGAACGGTGACTGTAAACAGAAATTGTGCGTCAATTACACAAGTTGCACTTTATACAGGAACAACATACATCTGCGAGCAATTATGTGTACACAAGAATGGCACAGCGTAAACACACAATGTGAGCTATAATCAATACTTACATTCTTCAAGCAAGATTAATAATTAAATGGAACACTCTAGTCGAGAACCATAAGGTCGAGAAAACAAAATTCTGAGCAGATTTTATTTAACGAAATCAGCTGTAGCAACTCGTTCTCAAGCTTCGCTTATTTTGTAGTTAAATAAATACTGTGTGCTTAAATAATTCATTATGAATTGAATTGAATGTATGAAAAATTATGAATTCTATGAATTAAACTTAAATTTAATTAGATGAATATTAATGCTGTGAATTCTGAAGCCTACTACAGTTAAGTGTTTTCTTCTGAACAAAGAAGTAGACCTAAGGGCTAATTCGGGCCCTTGACTTATGGAGCAGAGACCTTCCAGAGGGAGCCTCTCTCTGGCATTACACTGGAGACTTGCTACAGCGGTCGGAGTCTTTACACGCACTGTAAACTGGCACTGTAAAAAGGAACTGTAAACTGGCACTGTAAAAAGGGACTGTAAACTGGAACTGTAAACTGGAACTGGAAACTGGAACTGGAAACTGGAAACTGGAACTGGAAACAGGAACTGGAAACTGGAACTGTAAACTGGAACTGTAAACTGGAAACTGGAACTGGAAACTGGAAACTGGAACTGGAAACAGGAACTGGAAACAGGAACTGGAACTGGAACTGTAAACAGGAACTGGAAACTGGAACTGTAAACAGGAATTGGACACTGGAACTGTGAACTGGAACTGTAAACTGGAACTGTAAACAGGCACTGTAAACTGGAACTGGAAACTGAAACTGGAAACTGGAACTGTAAACAGGAACTGGAAACTGGAACTGGAAACAGGAACTGGAAACAGGAACTGGAAACTGGAACTGGAAACTGGAACTGTAAACAGGAACTGTAAACTGGAACTGTAAACTGGAACTGTAAACTGGAACTGTAAACTGGAACTGTAAACAGGCACTGTAAACAGGAACTGGAAACTGGAACTGGAAACAGGAACTGGAAACAGGAACTGGAAACTGGAACTGGAAACTGGAACTGTAAACTGGAACTGGAAACTGGAACTGGAAACAGGAACTGGAAACTGGAACTGTAAACAGGAACTGTAAACTGGAACTGTAAACTGGAACTGTAAACTGGAACTGTAAACTGGAACTGTAAACAGGCACTGTAAACAGGAACTGGAAACTGGAACTGGAAACAGGCACTGTAAACAGGAACTGGAAACTGGAACTGGAAACTGGAACTGTGAATTGGAACTGGAAACTGGAACTGGAAACTGGAACTGGAAACAGGAACTGGAAACAGGAACTGGAAACTGGAACTAGAAACTGGAAACTGGAACTGGAAACAGGAACTGGAAACTGGAACTGGAAACTGGAACTGTAAACAGGAACTGTAAACTGGAACTGTAAACTGGAACTGTAAACTGGAACTGTAAACTGGAACTGTAAACTGGAACTGTAAACTGGAACTGTAAACAGGCACTGTAAACAGGAACTGGAAACTGGAAACTGGAACTGTAAACTGGAACTGGAAACTGGAACTGGAAACTGGAACTGGAAACTGGAACTGGAAACAGGAACAGGAAACAGGAACTGGAAACAGGAACTGGAAACAGGAACTGGAAACTGGAACTGGAAACTGGAACTGGAAACTGGAACTGGAAACAGGAACAGGAAACAGGAACAGGAAACAGGAACTGGAAACTGGAACTGGAAACAGGAACTGGAAACTAGAACTGGAAACAGGAATAAACAGGCACTGTAAACAGTAGTACACAGGCACTGCAAACAGGAGTAAACAGGCACTGTAAGCAGGAGTAAACATGCACTGTAAATAGGAGTAAACAGGCACTGTAAACAGAAAAACAAAGACGAAGAGCAAACAGAAAGTGCATAGAAGAAGAACTAACAGGAACTGCTAACAGGGAGCGCCAAAAAGAGGAGTAAAAGAAGCCGTAAACAGAAAGGGCAAAGAAAAAGCGTAAACAGAAAGTGTAAACAGGAACTGAACGTCCTAGTGCGGCCGTAACGCCCTAGCGTACGATAAGAGCTCATCGGACTTGTAATGGCAGAAATAAATTAATGGTTTCAATTTAGCGAGCGCTCAAGGTGCAAGATTGCATTCCGTTCCGGCTAAGGACTTACATGTAGCTCTTTGTTTACATGCCAACATCTGGAAGAGAAATCGAAATTTTTGCTTTCTGTTATGAGTGATTGCAAAATACCTGATATATTGATTACCTTGCACAGTTATCCCATTCAAGAGACGATTATACTATTTAAATATAGAGATGTGAATAATGACATTTAAATTGCATCATATAATTTAATATTATGTTACATTATATAACAAAATATTTTATTTTTGTTAGATTCATTTGTTAGCAATGAAGCTACTATTCAAGTTTTATTCAGAAAGTTTGAAGAGCGATAACTCAAAATTAGAACTAAGTAGTCAACGCTTAGATGGCAATAAATCATGAAGCGAGCATCGTGATGGTAGAAGATTCATAATGGTAGTTAATTATAAACTAAATTATCTCATTATCTAATTATCTAAATTATCTAAATCACTTAAATTATTTAAATATTTCAATTAGAAGCTAAATTATTTAATAACCTAATATATCTAATTACCTGATTATCTAAATTATCTAAATTATCTAAATAGAAGCAAATATATTTGAGTCTGTGCAGTGTTATTATTATTATCTAGCATGGCTCTGCCATGCTAGATAATAAACTAAAAAACAGAAACTAAAAATGATCTCTGCAACAACAACAAAAAAGTATCGAGACAATGTATTCAAAAAGCTTGTTTCATTCCAATCAAGCAGGACACACGACATCATGTTTGTATGAATGAATGAATGAATGAATGTATGAATGAATGTATGAATGTATGAATAAGTGAATGGGTGAATCTTGAATGACTTTCTTAAAGAATCACTATTCATGTCGTTTTATTTATTGATGTTTCCTTGGAAATTATTGGAATCGGATACTTCATAGCTGACACCAGGACTCTAAACCGATTACACCCTCGGCTCATTTCCGGCATCGGAAATAACATTTAATATAAAAATGATTTTTTTGACATCCAGATGTACTAAAAAAAATTTCTGGCTCCCATCTACGATCAAAAAAACATTTCTAGCACCCAAAGGGCATAGAAAAAAATGATTTCTTGCTCCCATCTGCAACAAAACGAAAACAATTCTACCACCCAAATTCCAGAAAGGCATTTCTGGTACCCATCTACTATGAAAAAAAAACATTTTTGACTTCCAGGTGTGGAATAAAATCATTTTATGCACGTGTGTGGACTCTATGCTGTCAGCTGACTATCATGCAGAGACTAGTTACTTCAGTAATAGTGGCTGAGTGAGACCAGAATTCGGTAATTTAAATATTATTGCAGACCAGAATTCGGAAATTTGCAGCATTATTGCAGACCAGAATTCGGTAATTTACAGCATTATTGCAGACCAGAATTCGGTAATTTACAGCATTATTGCAGACCAGAATTCGGTAATTTACAGCATTATTGCAGACCAGAATTCGGCAATTTACAGCAATATTGCAGACCAGAATTCGGTAATTTACAGCATTATTGCATACCAGAATTCGGCAATTTACAGCATTATTGCAGACCAGAATTCGGTAATTTACAGCATTATTGCAGACCAGAATTCGGTAATTTACAGCATTATTGCAGACCAGAATTCGGCAATTTACAGCATTATTGCAGACCAGAATTCGGTAATTTACAGCATTTTTGCAGACCAGAATATAGGCTTCATGAGAACTAACACGCGCAAGCACATGACTGTGTTAGTTGCACACCTCACCCCTAATTGTACCTTAACGTACACACACGTGTGTATATGCACGTACATGTATGGCATAAGGTGTGGACATGCGTGCATGTACGTACATGAATTGGAATCATATGCACGTACATGTGTGACACAAGATGCGGACATGCGTACATGTACGTACATAGTGAGAATTACATACACGCACACTCATCTGTGGTAAGGTGCACGCACTGGCCTTGACACTGGAACAAACACACAACACGTGTATGTGTGCCGTGTGTGTGTGTGCCGGCACACAACACGTGTATTTGTGCAGGCATTAATGCAATAATTAATTTGCTTTCATAGAGCGCTAACAGGGGGGCTTGTGCGTGCGTGAAAGCCAGTTAACTTTGGCCTGCACAACCGGCGGCTTGTGAGGAAGAAATCTCTGTTCAATATCAAAGTCTGCGAATTATTTTCAGTCTTTTTCTCGTTTTTAGTTGTTTCCGTTCCCTCTTTCTCCCTCTAAGCCAGCGTGAAGCGACCCTTGTTTTTGTATCTGACTCTCTTTGCAGCCCCTACTCCCTTTGTTTGAAGCTCCCCGCTTATCCAGCCCCTTCTTGGTTTTGCATCTCCTTTCCCCCTTTATCAAAACGAACATCACAGCAGCTGTCCCCTCATTACATCTCTCCCCCCCCCCTGCTGCGGTGTCCCCATTGAACCTCCCCCGCTGTATCCCCCCTTAAACATTGGAAAATATAAAATTAACCCCTCTGTGTAGACCCAGCAGGCCCTGATGACACACACACCTGCAGCCTGCCTGCTGCCACCAATGCGTCTTGATAAAATATACAAAGGTGCTCAATAAAATAAGCAGATGCAGCGGTCACTGGTGCATTAGAACACTCTCACTTTATATTGTACCTAATGACAGCAACGCTCACTTTCGGCCACACAAACTGCCGCTTTCATTTCAACCGACACGCAAAGTCGCTAATATTTTAAGCGTCCTCGTGCGAGATAGCGGGATGTTCGCCTGTCTGTTCTATACGTGGCGGGTTGTAATCTATTGTATGGTCTAAGGTTCAAATCAGCATTAATTTATCTGTTTATGCTTAGCTTCTGACCAAAACTTGGCGGATTACAATCTACTAGTCCACCCATTTTATT
The DNA here is from genome assembly GCA_030386875.1 of Morinoia aosen. Lineage (NCBI taxonomy): Eukaryota > Metazoa > Arthropoda > Malacostraca > Amphipoda > Talitridae > Morinoia > Morinoia aosen. The sequence goes on from CM059573.1 coordinate 7,039,821, forward strand.
TGAAATAAGAAAGAAGGCAAAAAGAAAGAAATGCAGTAAAATAGAAAAATACAATCTCTCGAGAGTTGATGAGGCCGAGTGCACACGGCCCGTATCACAGATACGCTCATCACGCACTTTCGGCTGGCTTTGGACAGACAGAGAGACGGACGGACGCGGCTCTTATTATAGTATAGATTGTACGTGTTAGGTTCAAACAGCCGAAAAGCTACGTGTTTATGCTCATAAATTTTTGTTAGTCTTGTTCCCTTGCTTGGTTAGCACTGTCTATGCTCTATGAAGACTTGAATATTCGCCTAAAAAATGTCTTGCCAACTTCAGTAAGTAAAAAATTGAAAACTTAAACATTCGTCTAAAAAATATTATTCTAATCTCTGTAAGCAAAAAATGTGATTTCATTATGTACAAATACCTGAAACGGCAATTTTAGCCGCTCGAATATAGTTAGGCCTACCACTTCTTTCTGCATGATAATTTTTTACTTCATAAAACCATACGTGTCGTTCTGCAGAAACATCTAAGGATTAAATTTGTACATAACAATGCGGGCAGAACTTGGAATGATACGGGCGATGAATTCAAGGCTATAACCAGCCGTGCTGACGTTTGATGGGTGTACGGGTAATGTCTGGCCCGCCCTGGGTACATCACTTGTTGCTGATGTCTGCTCCCTTCCTGAGACTGTGTACACACACATGTACGGTATTCGGGACACGGCACATACATGTACGGTACACGGCACAGAGCACATACATGTACGGTACACGGTACATGGCACATACATGTACAATACACGGCACAGAGCACATACATGTACGGTACACGGCACATGGCACATACATGTACGGTACACGGCACAGAGCACATACATGTACGGTACACGGCACAGAGCACATACATGTACGGTACACGGCACATGGCACATACATGTACGGTACACGGCACAGAGCACATACATGTACGGTACACGGCACATGGCACATACATGTACGGTACACGGCACAGAGCACATACATGTACGGTACACGGCACATGGCACATACATGTACGGTACACGGCACAGAGCACATACATGTACGGTACACGGCACATGGCACATACAGGTACGGTACACGGCACAAAGCACATACATGTACGGTACACGGTGCACGGCACACACACACATGCACAGTACGCGGGACACGGCACATACATGCACGGTACACATCACACGGCACACACACATGTACGGTACACGGGACACGGCACATACATGCACGGTACACGGCACGCACACACACACTCACAGTGCACATCTGTACACTGCGCACACGTACACACAACTACACACACCTGCACACATACAACACACCTGCACACAGTGCACACACACACACACACTTGCACAGTGTGCACCAGCCACTATCACTCCCTGCAATATTCCAGCGTTGAAATGTAACCCTAAGCCTTGAGCTAATGACGGCCGCTTCATTACGATGGCATTCTTATCAAATAATAATTACGATGACTTTATTTTTACAGATGTCTCGTACGTGACACGTGGGGAGAGGCTGGACTCGCACTGTACTTGGGGTGAGTTTGTGTGTGCGGCGGCGTTGTGGGGACTGGAGTGTAGGGTGGCTGGAATATAGTCGTGGTGACTAGAATGTAGGGTGGCTGGAATATAGTCGTGGTGACTGGAATGTAGAGTGGCTGGAATATAGTCGTGGTGACTAGAATGTAGGGTGGCTGGAATATAGTTGTGGTGACTGGAATGTAGGGTGGCTGGAATATAGTCGTGGTGACTGGAATGTAGAGTGGCTGGAATATAGTCGTGGTGACTAGAATGTAGGGTGGCTGGAATATAGTCGTGGTGACTAGAATGTAGGGTGGCTGGAATATAGTCGTGGTGACTGGAATGTAGAGTGGCTGGAATATAGTCGTGGTGACTAGAATGTAGGGTGGCTGGAATATAGTTGTGGTGACTGGAATGTAGGGTGGCTGGAATATAGTCGTGGTGACTAGAATGTAGGGTGGCTGGAATATAGTCGTGGTGACTAGAATGTAGGGTGGCTGGAATATAGTCGTGGTGACTAGAATGTAGGGTGGCTGGAATATAGTCGTGGTGACTGGAATGTAGAGTGGCTGGAATATAGTCGTGGTGACTAGAATGTAGGGTGGCTGGAATATAGTTGTGGTGACTGGAATGTAGGGTGGCTGGAATATAGTCGTGGTGACTAGAATGTAGGGTGGCTGGAATATAGTTGTGGTGACTGGAATGTAGGGTGGCTGGAATATAGTCGTGGTGACTGGAATGTAGGGTGGCTGGAATATAGTCGTGGTGACTGGAATGTAGAGTGGCTGGAATATAGTCGTGGTGACTACAATGTAGGCTGGCTGGAATATAGTCATGGTGACTGGAATGTAGGGTGGCTGGAACATAGTCGTGGTGACTAGAATGTAGGGTAGCTGGAATATAGTCGTGGTGACTGGAATGTAGGGTGGCTGGAATATAATCGTGGTGACTGGAATGTAGGGTGGCTGGAATATAGTCGTGGTGACTGGAATGTAGGTTGGCTGGAATATAATCATGGTGACTGGAATGTAGAGTGGCTGGAATATAGTTGTGGTGACTGGAATGTAGAGTGGCTGGAATATAGTCGTGGTGACTGGAATGTAGAGTGGCTGGAATATAGTTTTGGGGACTGGAATGTAGGGTGGCTGGAATATAGTTGTGGGGACTGGAATGTAGGGTGACTGGAATATAGTCGTGGTGACTGGAATGTAGGGTGGCTGGAATATAGTCGTGGTGACTGGAATGTAGGGTGACTGAAATGTATGCATGGCTGAAATATATACGTGGGGACTAGAATATACACGTGGTGACTTATGTATTTGATGACTAGAATACTCGTATATACGTGGTGACAGATGTCTCATACGTGACAAGTGGGTGATTGACTAGACTCACGCGTGAGTGACTAGACGTGGATGAGTAACTAGACGCAGCACTTAATTAAGGTAAGAACTATCAGCGCTGCGTGCGTTATAGCGACTAGAATGCATGTTTCAGCAGCACTCAAACTTGCAGTGCCTGCTGTAAAAGTTGTTCCGCATTCCCTGCAAGGCGCAGCGGTGCTTGAAGGTACTTTGGACTCGCCTGCTTTCTGAATAAAATAAGCTCCTTGCGTTTTATCAGTCGCTCGAAGCACGTGAAATGGCCTTAATTTTGTATGTGCTCGAATTATAGAGAGCAGCCTGAATCTTATGTATGGCCTTGAGTATTATGAAACTCTTTGAATGTTATATACTATCTTGCATGCCATAAAACTGCTTAAATATTGAATATCCTGCATTTCATAAAACTGCCTAAATATTGAATATCTTGCATGTCATAAAACTGCTTAAATATTGAATATCCTGCATTTCATAAAACTGCCTAAATATTGAATATCTTGCATGTCATAAAACTGCTTAAATATTGAATATCTTTCACATCATAAAACTTCTTATATATTAAATATCTTGCATTTCATAAAACTGCTTGTATATTATATACAATCTTGCACATCATAAAATTTATTAAATATTATACATCTTGGAAATCGTAAAGCTGCCTAAATATTATATAGTAGCTTAAATTATACAAAACTGCTTGTTTTACGTTCGTGCTAGAACATTACACAACAGCTTGTCTTTTATATAAGTACTTAAATCTTTCAAAAACTGCCCATGTTTTATGAAAGAGGTTGAATTTTATATACTGTAAATGACTGAATCGTATGCTAAAGCATTTATGAACATTTACGGGACATAAAAATCAAATCGAAATAAAAACACGTGTTGTTCAACTGGCGTCTCCCCAAACCGTCTCTGATTGGGTCAAGTGTGCGAGAGAGCTCGATTTTAGCGCTATTTTAGCTGTTTTTACTGACATGTGTTCAGTTTCTTATCATCGCTTGACTGTGGCAAATGAGGTATTCCATTCAGATTGCCATCGCTTGTTATTTGTCATTTGTTGATGTTATTTTTGGATTCCCAGATCTGCTGTTTTTTCTCCTCAATTCTTAAAAATTTGCAAAGTTATTTGGAAATAAACAATTTTTTTAATTTATCCATTTTTTAAATTTCAAACCTTTGCCATTTTTAGGTGAAAGAGAAACATCTTTCAAGCTAGGGTGTTAATCTTATGAAAAAATCATAGATTTCAGAAAGCTATAACAAATATTTAGCAGTCACAACGCTATTCATGTTTTTGTGAATGATGCAAGAAAACGTTTAAAGATTTTTCGATTTTCATGAAGTTGGCAACATGGCGCAAGAATCTAAAAATTCAAATTAATAATAAAAAGGCAAAGAAAAACGTCTTTTATGAGATCCTTATCTTATTCAAGAAAGTTAATGAAGAAAAATATTTGGAACGTTTTGACCTCCTGCCCAGTCAAATTTGTTCGCCGAATCATGCATGTTTTTCGCCGCCTAAGCGATTTAATAACAGGGGTGGCGAAAAACATGCATGCAGACGGCGAAAAAATTAGACCGGGTGGTCATTACCAGCCTGAAAACGAATAGAGAACTGCAACACAAGAATAATGCAGGAGGTCAAAACGTTCCAAAGATTTCCATTCATTTACTTTTTAAAATAAGATAATGATCTCATTAAAGACATGCTTCCCTGCAATTTTATTTTTGATTCGAATTTTCAACGAGCTAAAAATGGAATGGATTCATAAATAAATTCCATAAATTCATGAAATGGAATATCTTACCATTTACTTTACTATGAACTTAAATTAATTTTCCATGCGTGCGGTATAGCAGTGATATCGTCCTTGCAAAGCTAAGAAATAAGCAGAAATTAAAACGCTTACCGCGATGGTTTGAACTGAAGTTCAATGTTCAATTCAAAATCAAAGTCAGTTGTAGTGAGCAATGTTGAAAATAGCAAACATGAACCAGATCGTGCCTTCATTTAGGTTTCATTAAGCATTCATGAAAATTGAGTTTGTGACTACTGGCCGGTAAGCAGCATTATAAAAATTTGTGTACCACCGGTGGCCCACGTCGCGGTCAAAGTGTTAAACTAGGGAGTTTTCAAAATGTAACTTACAATTCTGACCATATCAGGAATGTTGCATGCTTTCGGAGATGCTGCGGAGCTTATAACTTACCCCGAAACAGCACTTCCATCACTGTAAAACTCCAAACCCAGTCCAACTTTTTTGCCGGACCATGCATGTTTTTCGCAGCCAAAGCGATTAAAATGCATGGGAGGCGAAAAACATGCATGCAGGTGGCGAAAAAGTCGGAATGGGAAACTACTGTAAATGCAATCCTCTCAAATTCAAACGCATTTACTTCAAAAACAGCTCGCGAATTTCCCCATAAAATTCAAACAGAACAAATCGCCACCAAACTCAAACGCATCCACTAAAAAAAGAATAAAAAAAATAAAAAAACGATCTTTTATTTTCAATTTCCAAACCAGATATGATTTCAACGAAGGCAACATTGATGCTTCCATGAATGGGTCTTCATGAATTTCAAAATGAGAATAAAATCTAACCGAAGATATCGGACCCGCAGCTGCGTTGGTGGTCGATCACATGTGTGGACACCAACAGCTGCACCGTGGTGCATTGTGCGTTGGTGACCCTTTGTGTGCTTTGCATTGTACCGTAGCCGAGTTGACGGTACTTCTCCGTGGCCGTATTGGCGGTACTTCTCCGTAGCCGTATTGACGGTACTTCTCCGTAGCCGTATTGACGGTACTTCTCCGTAGCCGTATTGACGGTACTTCTCCGTAGCCGTATTGACGGTACTTCTCCGTAGCCGTATTGACGGTACTTCTCCGTAGCCGTGTTGACGGTACTTCTCCGTAGCCGTATTGACGGTACTTCTCCGTAGCTGTATTGACGGTACTTCTCCGTAGCCGTATTGACGGTACTTCTCCGTAGCCGTATTGACGGTACTTCTCCGTAGCCGTGTTGACGGTACTTCTCCGTAGCCGTATTGACGGTACTTCTCAGTAGCCGTATTGACGGTACTTCTCCCAAGCCGTATTGACGGTACTTCTCCGTAGCCGTATTGACGGTACTTCTCCGTAGCCGTATTGACGGTACTTCTCCGTAGCCGTATTGACGGTACTTCTCCGTAGCCGTATTGACGGTACTTCTCAGTAGCCGTATTGACGGTACTTCTCCCAAGCCGTATTGACGGTACTTCTCCGTAGCCGTATTGACGGTACTTCTCCGTAGCCGTATTGACGGTACTTCTCCGTAGCCGTATTGACGGTACTTCTCCGTAGCCGTATTGACGGTACTTCTCCGTAGCCGTATTGACGGTACTTCTCCGTAGCCGTATTGACGGTACTTCTCCGTAGCCGTATTGACGGTACTTCTCCGTAGCCGTATTGACGGTACTTCTCCCAAGCCGTATTGACGGTACTTCTCCGTAGCCGTATTGACGGTACTTCTCCGTAGCCGTATTGACGGTACTTCTCCGTAGCCGTATTGACGGTACTTCTCCCAAGCCGTATTGACGGTACTTCTCCGTAGCCGTATTGACGGTACTTCTCCGTAGCCGTATTGACGGTACTTCTCCCAAGCCGTATTGACGGTACTTCTCCGTAGCCGTATTCCAAAATAATGACATTCTTTCTTTAAAAAATAGCGTTAACCAAAGGAATATCGATCACCAGCAAGTAAGTTAATATCGCACAACGGTTACACGCTCATGGCACTAGGGACATTCAAGCACAAAAATTCGATACAATGTTGGTAAAAAGAACATATTCCAATAATGGCAGCATTAAGTTTACCAAAAGCTTTATTCCCCCCATTTAATGGACTAAATTAAAGAAAATAGGCTCAAAAATTATAAAAATTAATTTGAAAGAAATAAAAAATTATTAGAATTTTATAATAGCGTTAAAATTCGAAACTCGGGACACATTGAGAAGTGCGTTTTGAACTCACAGTTTTACTCTATAAATCCTTCCAAAAGAAATTCAATGCAGGGTTAGAAAATCAATCTAACCCAACTTTTTGGTCAGTATAATTCCAGTGGAAAATATTCAACATCATCAGGGTGCTGCATCTAATCATTGGTATAATATCACATGTTTTCTAGAAACCCACTCAATCTGCAATGTTTGTCATGCTGTGTCTGTACAATCGTTTGAAATTGATAAAACTGAATTGGACTCGATTTTACCATTTTATCTTGACATTAAAATGAAAATATTTGAAAATCCTTGAACATTTGAATAAGCGCAGCAAGGTCAGAGGAATTAAACGAATGGAACAGCTCTTCCAAACGAAGATTTGAGAATGACTTTAGATAAAACAGCATTCCAAGCGGTTCTTTCAGAATAACTTGAGAGAAAACAGCTTTTCCAAGCGGTGCTTTTTAGAATAACTTCAGAGAAAACTGCCTTTCCAAGCGGTGCTTTTTAGAATAACTTCAGAGAAAACAGCTTTTCCAAGCGGTGCTTTTTAGAATAACTTCAGAGAAAACAGCTTTTCCAAGCGGTGCTTTTTAGAATAACTTCAGAGAAAACAGCTTTTCCAAGCGGTGCTTTTTAGAATAACTTCAGAGAAAACAGCTTTTCCAAGCGGTGCTTTTTAGAATAACTTCAGAGAAAACAGCTTTTCCAAGCGGTGTTTTTTAGAATAACTTCAGAGAAAACAGCTTTTCCAAGCGGTGCTTTTTAGAATAACTTCAGAGAAAACAGCTTTTCCAAGCGGTGCTGTTTAGAATAACTTCAGAGAAAACAGCTTTTCCAAGCGGTGTTTTTTAGAATAACTTCAGAGAAAACAGCTTTTCCAAGCGGTGCTTTTTAGAATAACTTCAGAGAAAACAGCTTTTCCAAGCGGTGTTTTTTAGAATAACTTTAGAGAAAACAGCTTTTCCAAGCGGTGCTTTTTAGAATAATTTCAGAGAAAACAGCTTTTTCAAGCGGTGCTTTTTACTTCAGAGAAAACAGCTTTTCTAAGCGGTGCTTTTTAGAATAACTTCAGAGAAAACAGCTTTTCCAAGCGGTGCTGTTTAGAATAACTTCAGAGAAAACAGCTTTACCGAGCGGTTCTTTCAGAATAACTGAAACTTTCAGAATAGCTTGAATGAGTGGAGCTGTGTGAGGTATATGGCGTGGTCGTGAGGGAAGATGACAGACTGCTTCTGTTGACCAAAGAGGGTCAGCTACAATAAAAAAGAAAAAAATTGCCCAAATAAGGTTGGTACAAACATCATGAACATTTGTTCTCAGAATGTCTCAACATTGAATTTTGTACTATCTCGGTGCTAGTTTTTAAAATTTCTCAACATTGGTTTAGAAAATGATTCGAAATTGATTTCTAAAATGTCTCCACATTAGATTTTAAAGTGTCTCAACATTAATATTCAAAATGTCATGACTGCTTTCGGACAAAGCAACAAATATTGAATTTCCGCAATCATTTGAATACTTTCTAACATTCGGTGGTGATGCAAATCCATCCATCATTTTTCTATCATTTTCTTTGACTGAGGACGTTCTCTAAGCAGGCTGCCTCGCAGGCGAGCATTTCTCGGCAACGGTTTCGAATTTCAGGAATAAAATACCTGGATGAGAAAACCCATTCAGGTGCTCCTGTGTTCAGCATTCGCAACCTTCAGCTCGCAGTAATATTTCAAAAGCCAGTCTTGAGACATTTCAAAAACCAGTCTTGAGACATTTCAAAAGCCAGTCTTGAGACATTTCAAAAGCCAGTCTTGAGACATTTCAAAAGCCAGTCTTGAGACATTTCATAAGCCAGTCTTGAGACATTTCTAAAACCAGTCTTGAGACATTTCAAAAGCCAGTCTTGAGACATTTCAAAAGCCAGTCTTGAGACATTTCAAAAGCCAGTCTTGAGACATTTCAAAAGCCAGTCTTGAGACATTTCAAAAGCCAGTCTTGAGACATTTCAAAAACCAGTCTTGAGACATTTCAAAAGCCAGTCTTGAGACATTTCAAAAGCCAGTCTTGAGACATTTCAAAAGCCAGTCTTGAGACATTTCAAAAGCCAGTCTTGAGACATTTCAAAAGCCAGTCTTGAGACATTTCAAAAGCCAGTCTTGAGACATTTCAAAAGCCAGTCTTGAGCCATTTCAAAAGCCAGTCTTGAGACATTTCAAAAGCCAGTCTTGAGACATTTCAAAAACCAGTCTTGAGACATTTCAAAAGCCAGTCTTGAGACATTTCAAAAACCAGTCTTGAGACATTTCAAAAGCCAGTCTTGAGACATTTCATAAACCAGTCTTGAGACATTTCAAAAGCCAGTCTTGAGACATTTCAAAAGCCAGTCTTGAGACATTTCAAAAGCCAGTCTTGAGACATTTCAAAAGCCAGTCTTGAGACATTTCATAAACCAGTCTTGAGACATTTCAAAAGCCAGTCTTGAGACATTTCAAAAGCCAGTCTTGAGACATTTCAAAAGCCAGTCTTGAGACATTTCAAAAGCCAGTCTTGAGACATTTCATAAACCAGTCTTGAGACATTTCAAAAGCCAGTCTTGAGACATTTCAAAAGCCAGTCTTGAGACATTTCAAAAGCCAGTCTTGAGACATTTCAAAAACCAGTCTTGAGACATTTCAAAAGCCAGTCTTGAGACATTTCAAAAGCCAGTCCTGAGACATTTCAAAAACCAGTCTTGAGACATTTCAAAAGCCAGTCTTGAGACATTTCAAAAGCCAGTCTTGAGACATTTCAAAAACCAGTCTTGAGACATTTCAAAAGCCAGTCTTGAGCCATTTCAAAAACCAGTCTTGAGACATTTCAAAAGCCAGTCTTGAGACATTTCAAAAACCAGTCTTGAGACATTTCAAAAGCCAGTCTTGAGACATTTCAAAAGCCAGTCTTGAGACATTTCAAAAGCCAGTCTTGAGACATTTCATAAACCAGTCTTGAGACATTTCAAAAGCCAGTCTTGAGACATTTCAAAAGCCAGTCTTGAGACATTTCAAAAGCCAGTCTTGAGACATTTCAAAAGCCAGTCTTGAGACATTTCATAAACCAGTCTTGAGACATTTCAAAAGCCAGTCTTGAGACATTTCAAAAGCCAGTCTTGAGACATTTCAAAAGCCAGTCTTGAGACATTTCAAAAGCCAGTCTTGAGACATTTCATAAACCAGTCTTGAGACATTTCAAAAGCCAGTCTTGAGACATTTCAAAAGCCAGTCTTGAGACATTTCAAAAGCCAGTCTTGAGACATTTCAAAAGCCAGTCTTGAGACATTTCAAAAGCCAGTCTTGAGACATTTCATAAACCAATGTTAAGACATTTTAGCAACAATTTAGAGCAATTTCCTAACCAAATATTGAGACATTTCAAAAACTAACGCTGAGACACTTCAAAACCAGTGTTGAAAAATTTTGAAAACCAATGTTGATGTTGTTTTTATCAATCCTTTTGGGAATAAATCGTCTTTCTTTTTTCTTCGTCTTCAAAGGATCTTCAATCCTTTTTGACGCCGTGACACTAATCACAATTTTCAAGAAGCTATGAGCCTCAACTTGGGAAAAACACCTAAATTCTTGCTATAAATTCTTAAGAAGCTCCTAACATCAACTTAGGAAAACACCTAAATTCTTGCTATAAATCCTTAAGAAGCTCCTAACATCAACTTAAGAAAACACCTAAATTCTTGCTATAAATTCTTAAGAAGCTCCTAACATCAACTTTCAAAACACCTAAATTCTTGCTATAAATCCTTAAGAAGCTCCTAACATCAACTTAGGAAAACACCTAAATTCTTGCTATAAATTCTTAAGAAGCTCCTAACATCAACTTAAGAAAACCCCTAAATTCCTGCTATAAATCCTTAAGAAGCTCCAAACATCAACTTAAGAAAACACCTAAATTCTTGCTATAAATCCTTAAGAAGCTCCCAACATCAACTTAAGAAAACACCTAAATTCTTGCTATAAATTCTTAAGAAGCTCCTAACATCAACTTAGGAAAACACCTAAATTCTTGCTATAAATCCTTAAGAAGCTCCTAACATCAACTTAGGAAAACACCTAAATTCTTGCTATAAATCCTTAAGAAGCTCCTAACATCAACTTAGGAAAACACCTAAATTCTTGCTATAAATTCTTAAGAAGCTCCTAACATCAACTTAAGAAAACACCTAAATTCTTGCTATAAATTCTTAAGAAGCTCCTAACATCAACTTTCAAAACACCTAAATTCTTGCTATAAATTCTTAAGAAGCTCCTAACATCAACTTAGGAAAACACCTAAATTCTTGCTATAAATCCTTAAGAAGCTCCTAACATCAACTTAGGAAAACACCTAAATTCTTGCTATAAATTCTTAAGAAGCTCCTAACATCAACTTAAGAAAACACCTAAATTCTTGCTATAAATCCTTAAGAAGCTCCTAACATCAACTTAAGAAAACACCTAAATTCTTGCTATAAATTCTTAAGAAGCTCCTAACATCAACTTTCAAAACACCTAAATTCTTGCTATAAATCCTTAAGAAGCTCCTAACATCAACTTAGGAAAACACCTAAATTCTTGCTATAAATTCTTAAGAAGCTCCTAACATCAACTTTCAAAACACCTAAATTCTTGCTATAAATCCTTAAGAAGCTCCTAACATCAACTTAGGAAAACACCTAAATTCTTGCTATAAATTCTTAAGAAGCTCCTAACATCAACTTTCAAAACACCTAAATTCTTGCTATAAATCCTTAAGAAGCTCCTAACATCAACTTAGGAAAACACCTAAATTCTTGCTATAAATCCTTAAGAAGCTCCTAACATCAACTTAGGAAAACACCTAAATTCTTGCTATAAATTCTTAAGAAGCTCCTAACATCAACTTAAGAAAACACCTAAATTCTTGCTATAAATCCTTAAGAAGCTCCTAACATCAACTTAGTAAAACACCTAAATTCTTGCTATAAATCCTTAAGAAGCTCCTAACATCAACTTAGGAAAACCCCTAAATTCTTGCTATAAATCCTTAAGAAGCTCCCAGCATCAACTTAGGAAATGTTGTATGAAAAACACCTCAATTTTGGTACAATTTTTCGTACCCTTTGGTTAGTTGTTTTGCTTGTCAGACTGAAATCGGAAAAGTTATTGCTAGCAACTGACTTCCTGCTATGCTATGGAGATGTGGGATACAACTTAGTACCGGAGTACCTGTGGAAATCAGCACTCCCCGGAGGAAAATGTAGGGTCCAGAGTTTAAAGATGAGGTAGGGCTTTCTTTCGTTATAATCATTCAATTTTTTATTTTATACAGACAATTTTCCCGGTTCACTTCTGCACTTGTTTTTTGCGCCTATCTTCTGGGCAGGGCGTAAAGACTCACCTATCGCATATCGCATAGATTCCCCTTTCCTTCAACTCCGTACGAGATGATGCGTTCTTCTTTCCTAATGATACCTTTGGTGTGTTCATTTATTTATATATTTCTTCGGTGTGGGCTGTTTGCGTGTGTCTGTGACGCTCACCAGGACGCTCAATGACCGTATCTGTGATACGAGTTTCATCAGTGCACAAGTACAAGAATATTTTGATGGCGGGTACTGTTGGGATGGATATATTTGTTGGGCATCCACGTCTGGAGGATTTATTTAATGGCGGGTACTGTTGGGATGGATATATTTGTTGGGCATCCACGTCTGGAGGATATATTTAATGGCGGGTACTGTTGGGATGGATATATTTGTTGGGCATCCACGTCTGGAGGATTTATTTAATGGCGGGTACTGTTGGGATGGATATATTTGTTAAGCATCCACGTCTGGAGGATTTATTTAATGGCGGGTACTGTTGGGATGGATATATTTGTTGGGCATCCACGTCTGGAGGATTTATTTAATGGCGGGTACTGTTGGGATGGATATATTTGTTGGGCATCCACGTCTGGAGGATTTATTTAATGGCGGGTACTGTTGGGATGGATATATTTGTTAAGCATCCACGTCTGGAGGATTTATTTAATGGCGGGTACTGTTGGGATGGAAATATTTTTTGGGCATCCACGTCTGGAGGATTTATTTAATGGCGGGTACTGTTGGGATGGATATATTTGTTGGGCATCCACGTCTGGAGGATTTATTTAATGGCCAGTACTGTTGGGATGGATATATTTGTTGGGCATCCACGTCTGGAGGATTTATTTATTGGCGGGTACTGTTGGGATGGAAACATTTATTGGGCATCCACGTCTGGAGGATTTATTTAATGGCGGGTACTGTTGGGATGGATATATTTGTTGGGCATCCACGTCTGGAGGATTTATTTAATGGCGGGTACTGTTGGGATGGAAATATTTGTTGGGCATCCACGTCTGAAGGATTTATTTAATGGCGGGTACTGTTGGGATGGATATATTTGTTGGGCATCCACGTCTGGAGGATTTATTTAATGGCGGGTACTGTTGGGATGGATATATTTGTTGGGCATCCACGTCTGGAGGATTTATTTAATGGCGGGTACTGTTGGGATGGAAATATTTGTTGGGCATCCACGTCTGGAGGATTTATTTAATGGCGGGTACTGTTGGGATGGATATATTTGTTGGGCATCCACGTCTGGAGGATTTATTTAATGGCGGGTACTGTTGGGATGGAAATATTTGTTGCTCATCCACGTCTGGAGGATTTATTCAATGAAAATATAGAGTCCCGTCATTTTTGATGGGCCGCGTACACTACATAGTAATATTCATAATAAATATATAAAATCGTCCTATGGGACATTCGCTCAAAAAACAGCTCCGTGGAACACGTAAGCAGCCCTTTACTTACTATCTGTATTGGTTGATTGCACGAGCTGAAATTGTTGTTAGTAAGTACATTGAACAATTCCAGTATTTTTTAACGAAAATACCAGGAAAAACAGTCTAAAATCCATCATCAACTTCGATGAGAACTTGGATAGCCGCTAGTGATCACATGCCAAGAAGAAGTAGAGACTTAATCATCTTTTTAGAAGGAATTGTAGCCTAAGTTCCATCGTCACATTTTATGACTTCAGGGGTCGTAAGTGATCAAATGGCCGAATGAGTAAACGCGCAATTATATTTTGGAAGGAATTGTGCCTCAAGTTTTACCATCACACTTTATAAAGCCTTGAGGAGTCATTAGCGATTAAATGTCGGCAGTAATATGCATTCAATTATCTTTTAGAAGGAAGCCGTAAGTTCCACCGTCAACTTCTATGAAGACTTGAGGAGTAAATGGGGAACAAAAGTCAGGAAGGAGTAAACACTCAATTATCTTACGTAAACAGTTACGCACTAAGTTCCATCATCACGCATTATGAAGCCATCAGGAGTCATGAGTGGCGGCACAGAAGCGATAGCAGCAAAAGGAATCGGTTTCTGACGATGACTTGCACATTCTCACGCACCGTAGGGGCAGGATTTGTATATAATTTATGCGGTCGTAGAGGCAAAACAAGACGCGTGAGTCCACTTGAGAACGCGCCACAGGATGCGTAAATCCACTTGAAAACGCACATCAGGATGCGTAAATCCACTTGAAAACGCACATCAGGATGCGTAAATCCACTTGAAAACGCACCTCAGGATGCGTAAATCCACTTGAAAACGCACCTCAGGATGCGTAAATCCACTTGAAAACGCACATCAGGATGCGTAAATCCACTTGAAAACGCACATCAGGATGCGTAAATCCACTTGAAAACGCACCACAGGGAGTGTAAGTCCACTTGAAAACGCACCTCAGGATGCGTAAATCCACTTGAAAACGCACATCCGGATGCGTAAATCCACTTGAAAACGCACCACAGGGAGTGTAAGTCCAGTTGAAAACGCACCTCAGGATGCGTAAATCCACTTGAAAACGCACCTCAGGATGCGTAAGTCCAGTTGAAAACGCACCTCAGGATGCGTAAATACACTTGAAAACGCACCTCAGGATGCGTAAATCCACTTGAAAACGCACCTCAGGATGCGTAAATCCACTTGAAAACGTACCTCAGGATGCGTAAATCCACTTGAAAACACACCACAGGGAGTGTAAGTCCAGTTGAAAACGCACCTCAGGATGCGTAAATCCACTTGAAAACGCACCTCAGGATGCGTAAATCCACTTGAAAACGTACCTCAGGATGCGTAAATCCACTTGAAAACGCACATCAGGATGCGTAAGTCCACTTGAAAACACACCACAGGGAGCGTAAGTCCACTTGAAAACGCACCTCAGGATGCGTAAATCCACTTGAAAACGCACATCAGGATGCGTAAGTCCACTTGAAAACACACCACAGGGAGCGTAAGTCCACTTGAAAACGCACCTCAGGATGCGTAAATCCACTTGAAAACGCACATCAGGATGCGTAAGTCCACTTGAAAACACACCACAGGGAGTGTAAGTCCAGTTGAAAACGCACCTCAGGATGCGTAAGTCCACTTGAAAACGCACATCAGGATGCGTAAGTCCACTTGAAAACACACCACAGGGAGTGTAAGTCCAGTTGAAAACGCACCTCAGGATGCGTAAATCCACTTGAAAACGCACATCAGGATGCGTAAGTCCACTTGAAAACACACCACAGGGAGCGTAAGTCCACTTGAAAACACACCACAGGGAGCGTAAGTCCACTTGAAAACGCACCTCAGGATGCGTAAGTCCACTTGAAAACGCACATCAGGATGCGTAAATCCACTTGAAAACGCACATCAGGATGCGTAAGTCCACTTGAAAACACACCACAGGGAGCGTAAGTCCACTTGAAAACGCACCTCAGGATGCGTAAATCCACTTGAAAACGCACATCAGGATGCGTAAGTCCACTTGAAAACACACCACAGGGAGCGTAAGTCCACTTGAAAACACACCACAGGGAGCGTAAGTCCACTTGAAAACACACCACAGGGAGCGTAAGTCCACTTGAAAACGCACATCAGGATGCGTAAGTCCACTTGAAAACACACCACAGGGAGTGTAAGTCCACTTGAAAACACACCACAGGGAGCGTAAGTCCACTTGAAAACGCACCTCAGGATGCGTAAATCCACTTGAAAACGCACATCAGGATGCGTAAATCCACTTGAAAACGCACATCAGGATGCGTAAGTCCACTTGAAAACACACCACAGAGAGCGTAAGTCCACTTGAAAACGCACCTCAGGATGCGTAAATCCACTTGAAAACGCACATCAGGATGCGTAAGTCCACTTGAAAACACACCACAGGGAGTGTAAGTCCAGTTGAAAACGCACCTCAGGATGCGTAAGTCCACTTGAAAACACACCACAGGGAGCGTAAGTCCACTTGAAAACGCACCTCAGGATGCGTAAATCCACTTGAAAACGCACATCAGGATGCGTAAGTCCACTTGAAAACACACCACAGGGAGTGTAAGTCCAGTTGAAAACGCACCTCAGGATGCGTAAATCCACTTGAAAACGCACCTCAGGATGCGTAAATCCACTTGAAAACGCACATCAGGATGCGTAAGTCCACTTGAAAACACACCACAGGGAGCGTAAGTCCACTTGAAAACGCACCTCAGGATGCGTAAATCCACTTGAAAACGCACATCAGGATGCGTAAGTCCACTTGAAAACACACCACAGGGAGTGTAAGTCCAGTTGAAAACGCACCTCAGGATGCGTAAATCCACTTGAAAACGCACATCAGGATGCGTAAGTCCACTTGAAAACACACCACAGGATGCGTAAGTCCACTTGAAAACGCACCTCAGGATGCGTAAATCCACTTGAAAACGCACATCAGGATGCGTAAATCCACTTGAAAACACACCACAGGGAGTGTAAGTCCAGTTGAAAACGCACCTCAGGATGCGTAAATCCACTTGAAAACGCACATCAGGATGCGTAAATCCACTTGAAAACGCACCACAGGGAGTGTAAGTCCAGTTGAAAACGCACCTCAGGATGCGTAAGTCCACTTGAAAACGCACATCAGGATGCGTAAATCCACTTGAAAACGCACCACAGGGAGTGTAAGTCCAGTTGAAAACGCACCTCAGGATGCGTAAGTCCACTTGAAATAAAATACGTATAGTTTCGTATTGAAATAGAGTATTCACAAAGCAATTAGGAGGAGTCAATTTTCGTTCCGTAATCCAATGAGAGTTACGCTATTACAACGTAACCCAATAACGTGAGGAAAAATTTGTTGTCTTCTTCTGAATAACGCCTTAATGAATTTCAATTATTGTTCAGTTTGCGTAGTTGGAAATTCACCGGCGAGTGGCAGTTCCTTCCTCATTGTGATGGCGGTGACAACCTGATGCCAGTGCTAGTCTAATGGTGGTGGTTGTAATGGTGGTGGTTGTGATGGTGGTGGTTGTGATGGCGGTGGTTGTGATGGCGGTGGTTGTAATGGTGGTGGTTGTGATGGTGGTGGTTGTGATGGCGGTGACAACCTGATGCCAGTGCTAGTCTAATGGTGGTGGTTGTAATGGTGGTGGTTGTAATGGTGGTGGTTGTGATGGCGGTGGTTGTAATGGCGGTGGTTGTGATGGCGGTGACAACCTGATGCCAGTGCTAGTCTAATGGTGGTGGTTGTAATGGTGGTGGTTGTAATGGTGGTGGTTGTGATGGCGGTGGTTGTAATGGCGGTGGTTGTGATGGCGGTGACAACCTGATGCCAGTGCTAGTCTAATGGTGGTGGTTGTAATGGTGGTGGTTGTGATGGTGGTGGTTGTGATGGCGGTGACAACCTGATGCCAGTGCTAGTCTAATGGTGGTGGTTGTAATGGTGGTGGTTGTAATGGTGGTGGTTGTGATGGCGGTGGTTGTAATGGCGGTGGTTGTGATGGCGGTGACAACCTGATGCCAGTGCTAGTCTAATGGTGGTGGTTGTAATGGTGGTGGTTGTGATGGTGGTGGTTGTAATGGCGGTGGTTGTGATGGCGGTGACAACCTGATGCAAGTGCTAGTCTAATGGCGGTGGTTGTAATGGTGGTGGTTGTGATGGCGGTGGTTGTAATGGCGGTGGTTGTAATGGCGGTGGATGTAATGGCGGTGGTTGTAATGACGGTGGTTGTAATGGTGGTGGTTGTACTGGTGGTGGTTGTAATAGTGGTGGTTGTAATGGTGGTGGATGTAATGGTGGTGGTTGTGATGACGGTGGTTGTAATGACGGTGGTTGTAATGGTGATGGTTGTGATGGCGGTGGTTGTAATGGTGGTGGATGTAATGGTGGTGGATGTAATGGTGGTGGTTGTAATGGTGGTGGTTGTAATGGTGGTGGATGTAATGGCGGTGGTTGTAATGACAGTGGTTGTAATGGTGGTGGTTGTAATGGTGGTGGTTGTAATGGTGGTGGATGTAAAGGCGGTGGTTGTAATGACGGTGGTTGTAATTACGGTGGTTGTAATGGTGGTGGTTGTAATGGTGGTGGTTGTAATGACGGTGGTTGTAATGACGGTGGTTGTAATGGTGGTGGTTGTAATGACGGTGGTTGTAATGGTATGGGTTGTAATGACGGTGGTTGTAATGACGGTGGTTGTAATGACGGTGGTTGTAATGACGGTGGTTGTAATGACGGTGGTTGTAATGACGGTGGTTGTAATGACGGTGGTTGTAATGACGGTGGTGGTAATGACGGTGGTTGTAATGACGGTGGTTGTAATGACGGTGGTTGTAATGACGGTGGTTGTAATGACGGTGGTTGTAATGGTGGTGGTTGTAATGACGGTGGTTGTAATGGTGGTGGTTGTAATGGTGGTGGTTGTAATGACGGTGGTTGTAATGACGGTGGTTGTAATGACGGTGGTTGTAATGGTGGTGGTTGTAATGACGGTGGTTGTAATGACGGTGGTTGTAATGACGGTGGTTGTAATGGTGGTGGTTGTAATGACGGTGGTTGTAATGACGGTGGTTGTAATGGTGGTGGTTGTAATGGTGGTGGTTGTAATGGTGGTGGTTGTAATGGTGGCGGTTGTAATGGTGGTGGTTGTAATGGCGGTGGTTGTAATGACGGTGGTTGTAATGGTGGTGGTTGTACTGGTGGTGGTTGTAATAGTGGTGGTTGTAATGGTGGTGGATGTAATGGTGGTGGTTGTGATGACGGTGGTTGTAATGACGGTGGTTGTAATGGTGATGGTTGTGATGGCGGTGGTTGTAATGGTGGTGGATGTAATGGTGGTGGATGTAATGGTGGTGGTTGTAATGGTGGTGGTTGTAATGGTGGTGGATGTAATGGCGGTGGTTGTAATGACAGTGGTTGTAATGGTGGTGGTTGTAATGGTGGTGGTTGTAATGGTGGTGGATGTAAAGGCGGTGGTTGTAATGACGGTGGTTGTAATTACGGTGGTTGTAATGGTGGTGGTTGTAATGGTGGTGGTTGTAATGACGGTGGTTGTAATGACGGTGGTTGTAATGGTGGTGGTTGTAATGACGGTGGTTGTAATGGTATGGGTTGTAATGACGGTGGTTGTAATGACGGTGGTTGTAATGACGGTGGTTGTAATGACGGTGGTTGTAATGACGGTGGTTGTAATGACGGTGGTTGTAATGACGGTGGTTGTAATGACGGTGGTGGTAATGACGGTGGTTGTAATGACGGTGGTTGTAATGACGGTGGTTGTAATGACGGTGGTTGTAATGACGGTGGTTGTAATGGTGGTGGTTGTAATGACGGTGGTTGTAATGGTGGTGGTTGTAATGGTGGTGGTTGTAATGACGGTGGTTGTAATGACGGTGGTTGTAATGACGGTGGTTGTAATGGTGGTGGTTGTAATGACGGTGGTTGTAATGACGGTGGTTGTAATGACGGTGGTTGTAATGGTGGTGGTTGTAATGACGGTGGTTGTAATGACGGTGGTTGTAATGGTGGTGGTTGTAATGGTGGTGGTTGTAATGGTGGTGGTTGTAATGGTGGCGGTTGTAATGGTGGTGGTTGTAATGACGGTGGTTGTAATGACGGTGGTTGTAATGACGGTGGTTCTAATGGTGGTGGTTGTAATGACGGTGGTTGTAATGACGGTGGTTGTAATGGTGGTGGTTGTAATGGTGGTGGTTGTAATGACGGTGGTTGTAATTGCAGTGGTTGTAATGGCAGTGGTTGTAATGGCAGTGGTTGTAATGGCGGTGGTTGTAATGGCGGTGGTTGTAATGGCAGTGGTTGTAATGGCAGTGGTTGTAATGGCGGTGGTTGTAATGACGGTGGTTGTAATGACGGTACTTGTAATGGCAGTGGTTGTAATGACGGTGGTTGTAATGGCGGTGGTTGTAATGACGGTGGTTGTAATGACGTTGGTTGTAATGACTGTGGTTGTAATGGCAGTCGTTGTAATGACGGTGGTTGTAATGGCGGTGGTTGTGATGGCGGTGGTTGTAATGGCGGTGGTTGTGATGGCGGTGGTTGTAATGGCGGTGGTTGTGATGGCGGTGGTTGTAATGGCGGTGGTTGTAATGGCGGTGGTTGTAATGGCCGTGGCTGTGATGGCGGTGGTTGTGATGGCGGTGGTTGTAATGGCGGTGGTTGTAATGGCGGTGGTTGTGATGGCGGTGGTTGTAATGGCGGTGGCTGTGATGGCGGTGGTTGTAATGGCGGTGGTTGTAATGGCGGTGGTTGTAATGGCCGTGGCTGTGATGGCGGTGGTTGTGATGGCCGTGGCTGTGATGGCGGTGGTTTTGATGGCCGTGGTTGTAATGGCGGTAATATAAAAACAGAAAAGCTGACGCTAAACGGCTAAATTGTTCGAAAATTTCACCCCAGGAGAATGCCTGAGAGTTTTTTCCTTTCTTCCCTGTTGCTGAGATTGCAAAGACCCTCAGTCTTGATTGTTTCTATTCTGAACTCCAA
Source organism: Morinoia aosen (assembly GCA_030386875.1). NCBI lineage: Eukaryota > Metazoa > Arthropoda > Malacostraca > Amphipoda > Talitridae > Morinoia > Morinoia aosen. Next base: position 7,060,595 of record CM059573.1, read on the forward strand.
TACTCGACCGCTGCACTTGGACGCTTTTTGCATTCGTAGCCGACTTTCCATGGCAGGCTAATATCGCGCTGCTTTATTATTATTTGATATTATTGCTCGTTTACAGAACCAGTCAAGAATAACCTGGCTTATATTTTCGACAGACAAATTTTTCAAGCGTGGATGCCCGACAAATATATCCATCCCAACAGTACCCGCCATTGAATAAATCCTCCAGACGGGGATGACCAACAAATATATCCATCCCAACAGTACCCGCCATTAAATAAATCCTCCAGACGTGGATGCCCAACAAATATATCCATCCCAACAGTACCCGCCATTAAATAAATCCTCCAGACCTGGATGCCCAACAAATATATCCATCCCAACAGTACCCGCCATTAAATAAATCCTCCAGACCTGGACGCCCAACAAATATATCCATTCCAACAGTACCCGCCATTAAATAAATCCTCCAGACGTGGATGCCCGACAAATATATCCATCCCAACAGTACCCGCCATTAAATAAATCCTCCAGACGTGGATGCCCAACAAATATATCCATCCCAACAGTACCCGCCATTGAACAAATCCTCCAGACGTGGATGCCCAACAAATATATCCATCCCAACAGTACCCGCCATTGAATAAATCCTCCAGACGTGGATGACCAACAAATATATCCATCCCAACAGTACCCGCCATTAAATAAATCCTCCAGACGTGGATGCCCAACAAATATATCCATCCCAACAGTACCCGCCATTGAATAAATCCTCCAGACGTGGATGCCCAACAAATATATCCATCCCAACAGTACCCGCCATTGAATTAATCCTCCAGACGTGGATGCCCAACAAATATATCCATCCCAACAGTACCCGCCATTAAATAAATCCTCCAGACGTGGATGCCCAACAAATATATCCATCCCAACAGTACCCGCCATTGAATAAATCCTCCAGACGTGGATGCCAAACAAATATATCCATCCCAACAGTACCCGCCATTAAATAAATCCTCCAGACGTGGACGCCCAACAAATATATCCATCCCAACAGTACCCGCCATTAAATAAATCCTCCAGACGTGGACGCCCAACAAATATATCCATCCCAACAGTACCCGCCATTAAATAAATCCTCCAGACGTGGACGCCCAACAAATATATCCATCCCAAGAGTACCCGCCATTAAATAAATCCTCCAGACGTGGATGCTCAACAAATATATCCATCCCAACAGTACCCGCCATTGAATAAATCCTCCAGACGTGGATGCCGTACAAATATATCCATCCAAACAGTACCCGCCATTAAATAAATCCTCCAGACGTGGATGCCCAACAAATATATCCATCCCAACAGTACCAGCCATTAAATAAATCCTCCAGACGTGGATGCCCAACAAATATATCCATCCCAACAGTACCCGCCATTAAATAAATCCTCCAGACGTGGATGCCCAACAAATATATCCATCCCAACAGTACCCGCCATTAAATAAATCCTCCAGACGAGGATGCCCAACAAATATATCCATCCCAACAGTACCCGCCATTAAATAAATCCTCCAGACGAGGATGCCCAACAAATATATCCATCCCAACAGTACCCGCCATTAAATAAATCCTCCAGACGTGGATGCCCAACAAATATATCCATCCCAACAGTACCCGCCATTAAATAAATCCTCCAGACGTGGACGCCCAACAAATATATCCATCCCAACAGTACCCGCCATTAAATAAATCCTCCAGACGTGGATGCCCAACAAATATATCCATCCCAACAGTACCCGCCATTAAATAAATCCTCCAGACGTGGATGCCCAACAAATATATCCATCCCAACAGTACCCGCCATCAAAATATTCTTGTACTTGTGCACTGATGAAACTCGTATCACAGATACGGTCATTGAGCGTCCTGGTGAGCGTCGCAGACACACGCACCAAACAAGCGAGCAAAAATTGTGCATAATTATCTATTATTGTGAATAAAACTGAGCTGCAATCGAATGTAAACTGCATTGAAGGATGAACTTATTCATGTTGAATGATGGTATCCAAATTACAAAGTAACGTTACCCCAAAATCTTACCTTGCTGATTTACTTTTTTCGGTTTTCGATTCGGGTCTCGGATTACTGTCTGATGAGCCCTTAATTATTACAGAAATGAAACAAATGAATGAAACCTGCTTATCCATTATACATTGTTGAGCAGCGCACTAATGGCATAAAATTCTCCGCAAATTTAATGTGTTCAATCACAGTGCAGTGATTGAACAGTGCAGTGCGGTGATGCACTACCAGCACACCAGCAGCTGCAGTGATGCACTACCAGCACACTAGCAGCTACAGTGATGCACTACCAGCACACCAGCAGCTGCAGTGATGCACTACCAGCACACCAGCAGCTGCAGTGATGCACTACCAGCACACCAGCAGCTGCAGTGATGCACTACCAGCACACTAGCAGCTACAGTGATGCACTACCAGCACACCAGCAGCTGCAGTGATGCACTACCAGCACACCAGCAGCTGCAGTGATGCACTACCAGCACACCAGCAGCTGCAGTGATGCACTACCAGCACACTAGCAGCTACAGTGATGCACTACCAGCACACCAGCAGCTGCAGTGATGCACTACCAGCACACCAGCAGCTGCAGTGATGCACTACCAGCACACCAGCAGCTGCAGTGATGCACTACCAGCACACCAGCAGCTGCAGTGATGCACTACCAGCACACCAGCAGCTGCAGTGATGCACTACCAGCACACCAGCAGCTGCAGTGATGCACTACCAGCACACCAGCAGCTACAGTGATGCACTACCAGCACACCAGCAGCTGCAGTGATGCACTACCAGCACACCAGCAGCTGCAATGATGCACTTCCAGCACACCAGCAGCTGCAGTGATGCACTACCAGCACACCAGCAGCTGCAGTGATGCACTACCAGCACACCAGCAGCTGCAGTGATGCACTACCAGCACACCAGCAGCTACAGTGATGCACTACCAGCACACCAGCAGCTGCAGTGATGCACTACCAGCACACCAGCAGCTGCAGTGATGCACTACCAGCACACCAGCAGCTGCAGTGATGCACTACCAGCACACCAGCATCTGCAATGATGCACTACCAGCACACCAGCAGCTGCAGTGATGCATTACCAGCACACCAGCAGCTACAGTGATGCACTACCAGCACACCAGCAGCTGCAGTGATGCACTACCAGCACACCAGCAGCTGCAGTGATGCACTACCAGCACACCAGCAGCTGCAGTGATGCACTACCAGCACACCAGTAGCTACAGTGATGCACTACCAGCACCCCAGCAGCTGCAGTGATGCACTTCCAGCACACCAGGAGCTGCAGTGATGCACTACCAGCACACCAGAATCTGCAGTGATGCACTACCAGCACACCAGCAGCTACAGTGATGCGTTACCAGCACACCAGCAGCTACAGTGATGCACTACCAGCACACCATAAGCTGCAGTGATGCACTACCAGCACACCAGCAGCTCCAGTGTGCAATAACATCACACCAGCAGCTGCAGTGATGCACTACCAGTACACCAGCAGCTACAGTGATGCACTACCAGCACACCAGCAGCTGCAGTGATGCACTACCAGCACACCAGCAGCTACAGTGATGCAATACGAGCCACCAACAACAAAAGCATCAGTCTGACCCCAACAGCTGCAAGTCATTGGGCACTCAATGACTTGCAGATTTCATTCATAAGGAGCGTAGTAACAAGCTCTATAAACGACTCCTACTACGCCTTCTGAGCCATGAATGAATTCTGCCGGATCATTTTGCAGTGCAATTTATTTGGAGGAAAGCTATCGTTGTTCGTCGTTAATGCGTTTTTGTTTCTTTGGAGCCTGTTTAAGAACTTTTATCGATGAGATCCAGTTCGTCATATGATGGATGTGCCTCACATGAGTGAGGTTGAGTACACCATTAGAGCACGCTGCGCTAAGGTAACTAAACTAGACCTCACTGAAGGCTAAGTGGTTATGTGAGGCACTAAGTAGCTCTGTAAAGCACTAAGCATCTTCAGAAGATACTAAGCAACGTTACAAGACCCTAAACAGTCCTAAACGGCGCTCAACTGCTCCAAACGGCGCTCAACTGCTCCAAACGGCGCTCAACTGCCCCACAAGGCGCTAAAGTGCCCCAAATGGCGCTCAACTGCATCAAACGGCACTAAACTGCCTCAAACGGCGCTCAACTGCCCTAAACGGCTCTAAACTGCCATAAAAGGCGCTAAACTGCTCCACACGGTGTTTAACTGCTCCACAAGGCGCTAAACTGTCCCAAACGGCATTCAACTGCCCCAAACGGCGCTAAGCTGTCCCAAACGGCGCTAAACTGCCTTAAACTGCGGTACTGGGCGGAGCTTTACAGGTCTTAAGCTCAAACACTGCACAGGTGAGGCATGTTTACCAAAACGGCAGCTCAAGATCCAGTATCTTTTGGTGCTTCCTCTTGAGATTGATTAGACAACATGGAGGCGCCACATCCTGTACGTATATTGCGTGCACTCAACCTGTTTGGGTTGTGCGCAGCTAAGAAGATGTGTGCGTGCCACGTAGCAATTATTGGTAAATAGGTGGAAGTTAAGATTTTCGTTACACACTTATATATGTTGCTTTGATATAGCCTTAGTACAGCATTATGGCACTTTGCCTGTCTAGTTGAAGTTGAAAATTAGAGAACTGGTTCATCTCGCGCGAATAGGGGCGTGAGACGAACATTGAGTGCAGCCATGAAACGCTCGTGAAAGTCATGTAGAACCTATTTTTTTGAGCGTCATTTGGTAGTCTTAGATGTTCACTTGGCGGGAAATTAGAAGCGTCGTGATTGTAGAGCGCAAAATACTACAGAACTGAAGCGTCCGGTGCAATCAAGGTGTATCGGCTGCAAATTTCGTTCATTAGAGAACTGGGAAAAGATTTCTCAAAAATTACATTGTTATATCGGCACAACCAGCAGTGGGCGTTTTTCTGTTGACTTGGCTATGCTTCTTTAGCCGAATTTTACGAATTTAATTTTTTATCAAATCTAAGCAAAAGGGCATCAGGCAATCTTGCAGTGTTGCCAGATGCTGCACATCGGAGTCAGTCAGAGGAGCTCCAATGCCTTTATGACACTTCATTACCTATTACTGTATAATAAAACGGCAGGTGCCTACAAATAAATTTATAAATAATTAAATATTTTTGTTTTCGTGCTGGACCTATGGTATTACAATGGAAATCTCATTGAACACATTAAATTGGTTGGTGAGTGTGTCTGTGACGCTCACCAGGACGCTCAGTGACCGTATCTGTGATACGAGTTTCACCAGTGCACAAGTACAAGAATATTTTGATGGCGGGTACTGTTGGGATGGATATATTTGTTGGGCATCCACGTCTGGAGGATTTATTTAATGGCGGGTACTGTTGGGATGGATATATTTGTTGGGCATCCACGTCTGGAGGATTTATTTAATGGCGGGTACTGTTGGGATGGATATATTTGTTGGGCATCCACGTCTGGAGGATTTATTTAGTGGCGGGTACTGTTGGAATGGATATATTTGTTGGGCATCCACGTCTGGAGGATTTATTTAATGGCCGGTACTGTTGGGATGGATATATTTGTTGGGCATCCACGTCTGGAGGATTTATTTAATGGCGGGTACTGTTGGGATGGATATATTTGTTGGGCATCCACGTCTGGAGGATTTATTTAATGGCGGGTACTGTTGGGATGGATATATTTGTTGGGCATCCACGTCTGGAGGATTTATTTAATGGCGGGTACTGTTGGGATGGATATATTTGTTGGGCATCCACGTCTGGAGGATTTATTTAATGGCGGGTACTGTTGGGATGGATATATTTGTTGTTCATCCACGTCTGGAGGATTTATTTAATGGCGGGTACTGTTGGGATGGATATATTTGTTGGGCATCCACGTCTGGAGGATTTATTTAATGGCAGGTACTGTTGGGATGGATATATTTGTTGGGCATCCACGTCTGGAGGATTTATTTAATGGCGGGTACTGTTGGGATGGATATTTTTGTTGGTGATCCACATCTTATTCAGAGAAAAATATTGAATCCCGTCATTTTTAACGAGTCGTGTACACTAGTCTTTTGATATTAATTGCATGCTCTAATTGCTCTAACACAATTTACTGTATTTTGAAATTAATAGCGTAGCCCCATGCACTACTCTTAAACATTTTGTGTCGAGTTCAAGTTATTTGTGTTCTAAGATATTGAAGGATTTAACCAGAACTGTGACTCTGATCGACACGGGACTGTCACGGATTGCGTCTCCCACACGCTCGTTAGCGCAGGGGACCGATGTCCGCTGCTGAGGCTGGTGTGGGAACTGCCTCGTTCCGCTGTCTTGATGATCTGGACCCGGGTTGTAGGCCTCGTGGTGGTGGATAGATCTTATAATTGCGGCTAGATTGCAATTCCTTGGTCTCGTGGTGGTGGATAGATCTTATAATTGCGGCTAGATTGCAATTCCTTGGTCTCGTGGTGGTGGATAGATCTTATTATTGCGGCTAGATTGCAATTCCTTGGTCTCGTGGTGGTGGATAGATCTTATTATTGCGGCTAGATTGCAATTCCTTGGTCTCGTGGTGGTGGATAGATCTCATAATTGGGGCTAGATTGCAATTCCTTGGTCTCGTGGTGGTGGATAGATCTTATTATTGCGGCTAGATTGAATTCCTTGGTCTCGTGGTGGTGGATAGATCTCATAATTGGGGCTAGATTGCAATTCCTTGGTCTCGTGGTGGTGGATAGATCTTATTATTGCAGCTAGATTGAATTCCTTGGTCTCGTGGTTGTGGATAGATCTCATAATTGGGGCTAGATTGCAATTCCTTGGTCTCGTGGTGGTGGATAGATCTTATTATTGCAGCTAGATTGAATTCCTTGGTCTCGTGGTTGTGGATAGATCTCATAATTGGGGCTAGATTGCAATTCCTTGGTCTTGTGGTGGTGGATAGATCTTATAATTGGGGCTAGATTGCAATTTCGGCTAGATCTGAGGCGAGATTGAGCTCGTAGATCATGCAGCTGTGACTAGATCGAGCTCCTAGATCTATTTAGATATTGTGACCAAAAGAAGGAAAGTGAGGAGCGCATGGAGAGCATCATCGAATCGAAATTTTTTGAATTGGAGAAGCTAATTTTCTTGTTTCCCGTATTTTTATCAGAAATAACCATAGCTTCCGATATAATCGTTGCATACCTTTGCACTTATTTTATTACTTCTATAGAATATAAGTTAGCGCAGTCCATGACTCAACGATGGTTCCTGTAGTGATGGACATATTCAATTCACCCTACAGATTTTTGCGTTATATTTAGTTCTAAGAACAGCTCATTTGCGGGATTAAGACAAGGCTGAGATAACGAGTATGTTCTTAGCAATGCAACATTTTACGCTTTGCTTCCATGTTTCTGTAATTTAAATATCACGGTCATGTTACCATAAGACGAGGTCACACATATACCATACACGTCATCTCATAAATGTCATACCATAAACGTTACACACACAAAATGAACGTCGCATTATAAACTTTATACCACAAACGTTTACAGTTGTAAGCGTAAACAACACCCTTGCATTAAAATAGAAGTAAATTCTTAGGTATACAAAATAACTAACAAAAGTATTACTCCCTTCTAAGTACTTGAATCTTGCATACTATTAGTATCTTAGATACTATACTAGTATTTTAGATACTACTAGCATCTTAAATTCTGTACTAGTATTTTAGATACTACTAGTATCTTGAATTCTTTACTAGTATTTTAGATACTAGTAGTATCTTAGATAATATACTAGTGTTTTAGATATTACTAGTATTTTAAATTCTCACTAGAATTTTATATACTATTAGTATCTTAGATTTATACTAGTGTTTTAGGTACTAGTAGTATCTTAAATTCTCTACTAGTATTTTAGATACTACTAGTATCTTAGATACTATACTAGTGTTTTAGATACTAGTAGTATCTTAAATTCTATACAAGCATTTTAGATACTACTAGTATCTTAGATACTATACTAGTGTTTTAGACACTACTAGTACCTTAAATTCTCTACTAGTATTTTAGATACTGCTAGTATCTTAGATACTATACTAGTGTTTTAGATACTACTAGTATCTTAAATTTTCTACTAGTATTTTAGATACTACTAGTATCTTAGATACTATACTAGTGTTTTAGATACTACTAGTATCTTAAATTCTCTACTAGTATTTTAGATACTACTAGTATCTTAGATACTATACTAGTGTTTTAGATACTACCCGTATTTTAGATAGTATACTAGTATTTTAGACACTGCTAGTATCTTAAATTCTCTACTAGTATTTTAGATACTACTAGTATTTTAGATACTACAAATATCTCAGTAATCCTACCTTATGTAGTACTTGTACCTAAGCGTTCGCATTTTAGATGCTAGTTCTCTGCATCGAGATTCATGCATATAGTATCTCTTAACATTACACTATTGGTGAGGCCAATTAAAGGGGAAAGATAATAATTCTTGCGACGTTAAATAGAAATTGAACGTACAGCTAACTAACGTTAAATAGGAAGTAAACGTAAAACGTTAAAGAGGAATTAAACGTAAACCAAACTAACATTAAACAGGAATTCAACGCAAAACATTAAACAGGAATTCAACGCAAAACATTAAACAGGAATTCAACGCAAAACATTGAACAGGAATTCAACGCAGAACATTAAACAGGAATTCAACGCAAAACATTAAACAGGAATTAAACGCAAAACATTAAACAGGAATTAAACGCAAAACATTAAACAGAAATTAAACGCAAAACGTTAAACATGAATTAAACGTAAAACAAACTACCGTTATACAGGAATTAAATACAAAACGTTCAATACGAATTAAACGCAAAACGAACTACATTTCCGTACATTCGAAACAATTCTCGCACCGCGGCCATTCACGAGTTTGTTTAGCGCCGCATTTCCCTGTTGTCTGCCGAAAGTTCCCCGAAAAAAAGCTTTTCATTCGGGCCAACTGGGAGCGATTATCCATGCGAGCGACACATCATTAACTACGCTCCGGCCACTGTTTTAGAGCGAAAAGCGGCCCAGGTTTCGGCCGCCGAGCCGCGTTGATGCTTTCAAATTTCTTCGTTCCAGTCGACTTCATTTCCTCCTGAGGACCGAGCGTCGACAGCAGTCGTTGTGTCTCGCGTGGACCGAGACTTGGCGTCTGGACGGGGCTTTGTGGCGTCTGTAGTGAACTTATAAACCTACGGGGCACTGGTTACAGGTGTTCGGCCGACTCGGTGCTCGATTGATGCGAGGTTTGACTGGTGTGATGCTTGATTGATATGATGCTCGATTGATGTGATGCTCGATTGATGTGATGTTCGATTGATGCGATGTTTGATTGATCCGATGTTTGATTGATGTGATTCTTGATTGATGTGATGCTCGGTTGATGCGAGGCTTGATTGATGCGATGTTTGATTGATGTGATTCTTGATTGATGCGAGGCTTGATTGATGCGAGGCTTGATTGATGTGATGCTCGATTGATGTGATTCTTGATTGATGCGAGGCTTGATTGATGTGATGTTTGATTGATGTGATTCTTGATTGATGCGAGGCTTGATTGATGTGATGCTCGATTGATGTGATTCTTGATTGATGCGAGGCTTGATTGATGTGATGCTCGATTGATGTGATTCTTGATTGATGCGAGGCTTGATTGATGAGATGCTCGATTGATGTGATTCTTGATTGATGCGAGGCTTGATTGATGTGATGTTTGATTGATGTGATTCTTGATTGATGCGAGGCTTGATTGATGTGATGCTCGATTGATGTGATGCTCGATTGATGTGATGCTCGATTGATATGATGCTCGATTGATGTGATGCTTGATTGATGTGATGCTTGATTGATACGATGCTTGATTGATGTGATTCTTGATTGATGCGAGGCTTGATTGATGCGAGGCTTGATTGATGTGATGCTCGATTGATGTGATTCTTGATTGATGCGAGGCTTGATTGATGTGATGTTTGATTGATGTGATTCTTGATTGATGCGAGGCTTGATTGATGTGATGCTTGATTGATGTGATTCTTGATTGATGCGAGGCTTGATTGATGTGATGCTCGATTGATGTGATTCTTGATTGATGCGAGGCTTGATTGATGTGATGCTCGATTGATGTGATTCTTGATTGATGCGAGGCTTGATTGATGTGATTCTTGATTGATGCGAGGCTTGATTGATGTGATGCTCGATTGATGTGATTCTTGATTGATGCGAGGCTTGATTGATGTGATGTTTGATTGATGTGATTCTTGATTGATGCGAGGCTTGATTGATGTGATGCTCGATTGATGTGATTCTTGATTGATGCGAGGCTTGATTGATGTGATGCTCGATTGATGCGAGGCTTGATTGATGCGATGTTTGATTGATGTGATTCTTGATTGATGCGAGGCTTGATTGATGTGATGCTCGATTGATGCGAGGCTTGATTGGTGCGATGTTTGATTGATGTGATTCTTGATTGATGCGAGGCTTGATTGATGTGATGCTCGATTGATGTGATTCTTGATTGATGCGAGGCTTGATTGATGTGATGCTCGATTGATGCAAGGCTTGATTGGTGCGATGTTTGATTGATGTGATTCTTGATTGATGCGAGGCTTGATTGATGTGATGTTTGATTGATGTGATTCTTGATTGATGCGAGGCTTGATTGATGTGATGCTCGATTGATGTGATTCTTGATTGATGCGAGGCTTGATTGATGTGATGCTCGATTGATGTGATGCTCGATTGATGTGATGCTCGATTAATGTGATGCTCGATTGATGTGATGCTTGATTGATACGATGCTTGATTGATGTGATTCTTGATTGATGCGAGGCTTGATTGATGCGATGTTTGATTGATGTGATTCTTGATTGATGCGATGTTTGATTGATGTGATTCTTGATTGATGCGAGGCTTGATTGATGTGATGCTCGATTGATGTGATGTTTGATTGATGCGATGCTTGATTGATGTGATGTTTGATTGATACGATGCTTGATTGATACGATGCTTGTAGAAAAAACCCCCAATCAAAACTTCGAGGTCTCTTCCTTAATTTCAAATTTACTATCGCAAAGGAGATTAACCAAATTCACCACCGCAAAGACTTTTAATTTTGATGAATTTTGTGGAGTCACAGGTTTTAGGTTTCAGAAAGTTCGAAGGAAAAAATTACAGAGGAGTTAAACAACAGTCTTCTGGATGACCGAGGCAGGCCGGGCACGAGCGGAGCATCCCGGGCAGGCAACCCGGATGGAGGACCCTCGCGATCGCCCAAGGAGCATGGATTGCTGGAGGAAGACTTATCGATTATAGTGCTGTACACGAATATACTTTCAATATTATGCAAGAACGAATAGACTTTTAATATTATGCAAGAACGAATAGACTTTTAATATTATACACGATCGAATAGATTTTTAATATTATACACGATCGAATAGATTTTTAATATTATACACGATCGAATAGATTTTCAATATTATACACGAACGAATAAATTTATATTATTATACACGATCGAATAGATTTTTATTATGCACGATCGAATAGAGTTTTGGTATTATGCGCGAATAGAGTTTTGGTATTATGCGCGAATAGAGTTTTGGTATTATGCGCGAATAGAGTTTTGGTATTATGCGCGAATAGAGTTGTGGTATTTCATTTTGAAGCCCTGGCCCCGGCTGTCGCCACAGATTAGGGAAAGCCTAGCTTCACGAGTCGCGTTTAAAAGCAACCCGTACAGAGGATCACCGAGGCTAGCCTAATTAATGCCTGCTTCAGACATCGGGAAATAAAGGCCGCCCGACTTACATCTGCCACTCAGGCTACGGCGTGCAGGTGTGCAGGCGAAGTGAAGTCTCCAGAGGCCAGCGCCCACAAGACGCAGGCCGTGCCGGATATGTGCCTTAGCCCATCATCGTTTCGTGGGCTCTCGAATGTAAAGGCAGTTGATTAAGCACGGAGATGTGTGCGCCGCTGAGGCTGAAATGGGTCTGCCTCTCTCAGGTGTCATGACTCGAGGAAACCGTCTGTAATAGTCTTCACACTTTATGAATATCGGGCGGCCTCCCAGAGTGTATTTTAACTTTGAAGTTTAATTAAAATACTTTATTACAACTCGCGAAGGCTAGTTTCCCCAATCGCGGAAAAATAGCGTAAAATAAGGTTTTATTTTAGACACTCCGGGGGCCAAGGTTCATTTTCGAAATGAAAATGAACAGTTAAACATTTAAAGTAAAACTGGACTAAGCCTATGGCATTAAATCAGAAAACGAAAACGTAAGAACACAAAATTTGGAGAATACAACTCTTAACAAATAACTTAAACTAGATTTCTCTCCAGCATCCGCCGAGAAATCGCGCTTCCTCTTACGGAAGCAGCTCTTTGAGGACGCGCCTCCTCCTGACAATTAGGAGCAGTCAATGTTTCCCGTTGAACAGGTGGGCTACACGTAGGGCGCAAATAAGGTATTACCGACGACACGTGTCTCTTGACTGTTTCTCTCGTTCGACCCTTGTAAACAGTAACTGCCGTGACCTCACCCAAATCATTTTCGACTGTTGAATGAACCACTGCCATTGGGTAGTGATACACTTTCATGTTTGGCTCCTTCAGTAAAACTATGTCGCCCTCTGCTAACTTCTCATGTCGCACGGGTTTATACTTTCCCGATTCACTCGTTGCCTGATCCAACAGATTAGCAAAGAAGGCCTCATTGTACGTAGAGACAAGTCTGTCATCAATGGTAGATAGCCTAGAAAAACCGTCTAGTAAGGATTTCTCCCGAGTGGTATCGGGTTGCCAAACTTCGCCACTGGTCAGATAGGGAATAATGTTAGGAGAGATCAATTCTCGTCCCCTGGAAAGCAACTCTGGGGTTATGGGCAAAGGAGTCTGCTCCACATCTTCCCTTAGAGCCTCTTTAAAAGCCAGCGGTCGCTTGTTCACAAAATGCACAACTTTCGCTACCAGCAGCTCAAACTTATCCAAAGGTAATACCAAGTTCTTAATTGAACTGTAGAGCAGCCGTTTAACGAACTTGACGCAAACCTCCACCAAGGAGCCTAGAGAGCTGTTTCCTTTGAAATAATGATCGAATCTTACAGGTTCAACTCCATTTCTGCTCAAGAAGGTCTGCGTATGCACATCTTTAAGGAAATCTGCGACAATATTTGCAGCTGAGACTAGTTGCGATCCCAGGTCCGAAAACACGCGACTAGGCACACCGTGCTCGTATACGTGCGTCTGAAATGCTGTCAAGAATGACTCTACCGACAGGTCTGCACAAATTTTCAGGTTCACGGCCCTACTCCATAAGCACGTCACGCACAGCAGCCAAACTTTCCTTTTGCCCGTCTGACTACCGACCCACATGGGACCTAAATAGTCCACAAAAATCGATCGAAACGGAATACAAGGGGGATTTCTCCTGAAGTCTCTGTAAGAGTTCTGATTTAATTTTACAGTACGAGAATTGAATCTCTTACACACCACGCAGTTCTTAATAGCGCGTTTCACTGTGGAGAAGAAATGCTCAACCCAGTACTCCCTCTTCAACTGATTAAGTAAAGTATAACAACCGGAATGGGCAGCTTGCACATGTGCATCTCTAATAATCAACTCAGTTACACGACTATTCTTTGAGAGCACAATCGGGTTATAATTATTATGACTATAATCACTAGCCCGGCCAAACTTGCTCTTCACTCTCAAAAGGCCGGCTGCATCGATAAACAAATTCAACCGAAAGACTAACTTAGGAGTTTCGTTCAAAGTAGTTCTGTTTCTGAAATATTCAAAAATATCGCCAAAGTGAAGTTGTTGGTCAAGCTGTAAGAGATCTGTAACAGCTTGGGAACGGTTAAATTCTGAACTTTTTTCCTCAAATCTCTGCTTCACCGGCTCCGACCCGAATTTCCTTACGAAACAAAAAAAAAATCTCTTTACTATAAAGTACACTGATACTAATTTAGCGAAACTCGAGAATCGCGAAGCGGGAACGGCGAACTCTATGCCCCTCACCTCTACTCCAGCGCTTGCCAGATAAGTCTGCTCGGGAGGTCGCTCTCGGTCCTGGCAAGGGTGAGGCAAGCTTACCGTAAAATCTTGAGCCATTTCAGCATCACCTGAAAGAAATTCTGGCCCCTCATGAAAAGTGCTCACGCTTAGTTTTCTAGGACTGACAGGCCTTGTTGTCAAATCGGCAGGATTTTCAACTGACGCTGCGAAAGAAAATTCTACGGGTAAGGATTTTGTCATCTCCATTATTTGTTTCAACCTATTTTGTAAAAACACTGAATGTTTCTGCATTTTCTCGAGCTTAAGCGCGTAAGAATTGATCCAGTGCAGTGCAATCATGCTGTCTGTGCAAACTTTAAACTTAACGAAATTTACCTTGCACAAGATCGACTCTCCAGATAATTGGTCCCGTAACTCTGCCAATATTTCCACTGCATAGGCCACGGCCTGAAGCTCGAGAACGGGAATGCTTTTTACACTCAATCTGTCATTAATAATTCTATTCTTCGCTAGCAGGAAACTGACCACACCAGTGCAAACGTTCTTCAAATAGACCACCACACCGTACATCAATTTACTAGAGTCGCAAAATGCAATTAATTCATACGCGTCAGAGTGGTGACCAACATTCCGCTTTATGGTGTAGTTAGGTCGGGCATTGAATTGGCGTGCAATAACTTTCCACTCCCTAATGAGTTCATCATTCAAAACAGAGTCCCACTGTAAACCAGAGCAACACTGCAGCTTATGAACAAATAACTTAGCCCTATTTAAGCAAGGCAAAATTAAACCGAAGTTATCGTATTGTGATGCAATAGTCTTTAGAACTAACCTTTTTGTATTGGCCTGGACATCCAACTCCAATCGTACAATGGCAAGTGCATCGCAACTTTTATCCCAAACCATACCTAGGACTTTGGTTTCTGGAGGAGACTCGCCTTTTTGTACCAACAGCTGGTGCACCTTCTCTGAGTTCGTTTCCACCTGCTGAATCTCAAATTTATATGGGTTAAATATTTCATTCAACTTTGAGAACGCGTACTGCACTTCTTCGTCTGACCCAGCATAGGCCCCATTATCCATGTAAATCAACGAGTACAGCCGAATTTTCAATAGTTTCAAATCATTGGACTCGCTCTCATCGAGGACCAGAATTTTAAACAAGGCCAACATCAGCAACGCCGGGCTAGGCTTTAACCCAAAGGGCAATCTCAAACTTCTGTAGGCCTCCAAGGAAAAATCCCCGTTCGATACGTCCCTAAACCAGAGAAACATCAAACGGTTAGAGTCTAGATCATTTAATGAGAGCTGCAGGAACGCCTTACGCAAGTCGTAAATTAACAGTCTTTCACCGAATCTCAGCATCAACAAGGCAGTAGAAATTTTATGATTCAGGCAAGGGCCAGGACAAAGAACTTGATTATGGTTCATTGAAACCTTACCCTGAAATTTCCCGCAAATGTTAGACAAAAAGACAACCCTACATTTAGTAGTAGCTCTCTGCAACTTGAAAATGGGCATGTGAGCCAAGAAACTATGCTTGTTGTTCCCACAAAACTCACGAAAATTAGGCACACGTTCAATAACTCCTGACTCGACTTGATCCTTAAAAACGTTATCCACCATAATCAATTTTTCTTTGTCCTTATGAAGTTTCCGTAGATTAGAGCTAAGTATACTCTTCGCTAGGCCGAAATTTGATCCCAGCAAGTGCGAAAATTCACCCCGCCAAGGCAAGGGCATGATTAGTCTCCCATCTGCATCTCTAGTAGTATTACTCAAAACAAAATTAACAACTTCATCGTTTTCTTCATGAGATTCTGAGTCGCTAGTTCTATCGTAATTGACTACTCTATTATAACAAAAATCCAACACTTCACTTGTTGCCAACTGAAGATCTCTATCTAAAACTTCCCCCTCATCGTCTAAGACGACGTATGCAGAGAAACCAATACAATTACCACAGTTACCTAGCTCACAGGTCGGAGAGACGTCTGCACGATCTGCCATCTGTCAAGACTCTGAGGGTGGAAGGGAAGAAACATTCGCCAGAAGCCTATTCAGATTACCGAAGAGAAGAACACCTGCCTCAGTCCTCGCAAATACTGATGGAACAGAGTCTCCAAACTCAATTTGTTGCTCAATCAAAACATACGAATCATTGGTTCCGAGCACAAACTGTAAGCATGATAAAGAATCAGATTCAGTTACCAAGGAATCTGCCAGTTTATATCCTTTAATCTGAAATTGCTTCGCCACATCAGACAGACCAGGTAAGTTTACGTTAAGTCTTATTTCAGGAATGCAAATGGCCTCTACCGTGCGAAGTTTACCGTTCATTTCTAGAGGAACCTGAACTACATTAGTTACAAGCTTCCTAGCCCCGTTAAAACCGTTTACAGTTATTGGCACATTAGAACGCAGGATAGGCAAGTTTAAGTCACTTGCGATTTTAGAGACAATGAAGTTAGGCTGACAGCCAGTATCTTTCATAGCGCGTATATCAACATTCTTTATTTTTGCAGTAAATGTCGGTATGACAGAATTCTCACCAATATCGGCTACACTCGTCCAAACCGTACCAGTGAACAAACTCGCATTTGATGGGGTATTATTTCTAGATGTAGGAGATTTATGTTTAGGAGGATTACCCTCGGTGCACAAGAAGGTCATGTGGTCACCTTTACATTTAAAACAGGGCCTACCAAATTTAAAAGAACATTGTTCAGTTGAGTGATTAGCAAAGCCACAACGAGTACAATAATTTAAGGACTTCAACCGTGCTATCTTAGACTCAGGGGTCTCGTACTTCCTGCATTCTCTGGTAACGTGAGAAGTGACTTTAGACCGCCCGGTTTCACTACACAAGCTACAAAATCTCACGGAATTTGCCCTAGGCTCGCCTCTGGACCCGTACTTAACATTTACCGCGAAAGAAGAAAGGTCAGGTTCTGCCGAATAGGAACTGCAAGATCTTACTTTTTGTCCCTGCTTGTACTCTTGTTAGAGTCAATTTCTTTGCAACGGTCAATTGCTTTAAAGATATTATCTTGAATTTCTTTAATAGTAGGTTTATTATTATTACAGATGTTTATTAACTGAGTCTGCAAATCAGAATTCATGGCATTCCAAACGAAAAATTGTTGGATGGTCTCAATGTCAATCTGAAGTACACGAAAAGATTCTAAAGCTACTCTCATTTCACTAACAAATTCGTAAGAATTACCATTTACCGGTAGCTCCAGGGTAGCCAAACGCTTTATTGCATCAAACTTTTGAACCGTTTCACTGGCAAATGCCTTTATCAACAATTCCCTTGCGTTCTCATACGACTGCTCCGACACGCCTAGAGAATTAACGAGCGACAAAGGCTCACCCTTTAATTGACGCTTCAAGAATATGAATTTTTCGTGGCTAGTAAGAGAATATTTGTTTAGGATGCTTTCAAACCCTCTCAGGAAGTGCTGTAAACTCTCCTCAGGAGCATGAGAATAACTAGGTAAAGGCACTTCAGGCAGTTTGAGTTTGCTTACAGTAGGAGGTAATGTGGCCGCACCACTGCTTACAGGAGAAGTCATGACTACAGTGAGAAAGCTTCTAGATTCGACAATCTTATCCTTATAAGCCTGGCAAGCTTCCAATTCCTCATAAAACTTAGAATCATCAACACCAGACCCGTACAACAGCGAAGCCACTTGAGCATCGAAAGCAGTTACATCAGTTTCCAACTGGTTCAACTTAAAGACATGAGCCTGTTTCTCAGTCTCGGAAAGAACTAAATAATCACTAGAAATTTTGTCATGAAGTTTAGTAATCTGAGTCCTGACGAAACCACGAGATTTAATGATAAAGTCCTTATTAGACATAGTTCAAGATAGTTACTCACAATTTTGGAAGATCAGCGCAGCCTCGTCACCGGCCGCCAACCCAGGAGACTCACACCCGCACACTGCCGCCTCGGCATCCTGTCTACAGCGCCATGTAGAAAAAACCCCCAATCAAAACTTCGAGGTCTCTTCCTTAATTTCAAATTTACTATCGCAAAGGAGATTAACCAAATTCACCACCGCAAAGACTTTTAATTTTGATGAATTTTGTGGAGTCACAGGTTTTAAGTTTCAGAAAGTTCGAAGGAAAAAATTACAGAGGAGTTAAACAACAGTCTTCTGGATGACCGAGGCAGGCCGGGCACGAGCGGAGCATCCCGGGCAGGCAACCCGGATGGAGGACCCTCGCGATCGCCCAAGGAGCATGGATTGCTGGAGGAAGACTTATCGATTATAGTGCTGTACACGAATATACTTTCAATATTATGCAAGAACGAATAGACTTTTAATATTATGCAAGAACGAATAGACTTTTAATATTATACACGATCGAATAGATTTTTAATATTATACACGATCGAATAGATTTTTAATATTATACACGATCGAATAGATTTTCAATATTATACACGAACGAATAAATTTATATTATTATACACGATCGAATAGATTTTTATTATGCACGATCGAATAGAGTTTTGGTATTATGCGCGAATAGAGTTTTGGTATTATGCGCGAATAGAGTTTTGGTATTATGCGCGAATAGAGTTTTGGTATTATGCGCGAATAGAGTTGTGGTATTTCATTTTGAAGCCCTGGCCCCGGCTGTCGCCACAGATTAGGGAAAGCCTAGCTTCACGAGTCGCGTTTAAAAGCAACCCGTACAGAGGATCACCGAGGCTAGCCTAATTAATGCCTGCTTCAGACATCGGGAAATAAAGGCCGCCCGACTTACATCTGCCACTCAGGCTACGGCGTGCAGGTGTGCAGGCGAAGTGAAGTCTCCAGAGGCCAGCGCCCACAAGACGCAGGCCGTGCCGGATATGTGCCTTAGCCCATCATCGTTTCGTGGGCTCTCGAATGTAAAGGCAGTTGATTAAGCACGGAGATGTGTGCGCCGCTGAGGCTGAAATGGGTCTGCCTCTCTCAGGTGTCATGACTCGAGGAAACCGTCTGTAATAGTCTTCACACTTTATGAATATCGGGCGGCCTCCCAGAGTGTATTTTAACTTTGAAGTTTAATTAAAATACTTTATTACAACTCGCGAAGGCTAGTTTCCCCAATCGCGGAAAAATAGCGTAAAATAAGGTTTTATTTTAGACACTCCGGGGGCCAAGGTTCATTTTCGAAATGAAAATGAACAGTTAAACATTTAAAGTAAAACTGGACTAAGCCTATGGCATTAAATCAGAAAACGAAAACGTAAGAACACAAAATTTGGAGAATACAACTCTTAACAAATAACTTAAACTAGATTTCTCTCCAGCATCCGCCGAGAAATCGCGCTTCCTCTTACGGAAGCAGCTCTTTGAGGACGCGCCTCCTCCTGACAATTAGGAGCAGTCAATGTTTCCCGTTGAACAGGTGGGCTACACGTAGGGCGCAAATAAGGTATTACCGACGACACGTGTCTCTTGACCGTTTCTCTCGTTCGACCCTTGTAAACAGTAACTGCCGTGACCTCACCCAAATCATTTTCGACTGTTGAATGAACCACTGCCATTGGGTAGTGATACACTTTCATGTTTGGCTCCTTCAGTAAAACTATGTCGCCCTCTGCTAACTTCTCATGTCGCACGGGTTTATACTTTCCCGATTCACTCGTTGCCTGATCCAACAGATTAGCAAAGAAGGCCTCATTGTACGTAGAGACAAGTCTGTCATCAATGGTAGATAGCCTAGAAAAACCGTCTAGTAAGGATTTCTCCCGAGTGGTATCGGGTTGCCAAACTTCGCCACTGGTCAGATAGGGAATAATGTTAGGAGAGATCAATTCTCGTCCCCTGGAAAGCAACTCTGGGGTTATGGGCAAAGGAGTCTGCTCCACATCTTCCCTTAGAGCCTCTTTAAAAGCCAGCGGTCGCTTGTTCACAAAATGCACAACTTTCGCTACCAGCAGCTCAAACTTATCCAAAGGTAATACCAAGTTCTTAATTGAACTGTAGAGCAGCCGTTTAACGAACTTGACGCAAACCTCCACCAAGGAGCCTAGAGAGCTGTTTCCTTTGAAATAATGATCGAATCTTACAGGTTCAACTCCATTTCTGCTCAAGAAGGTCTGCGTATGCACATCTTTAAGGAAATCTGCGACAATATTTGCAGCTGAGACTAGTTGCGATCCCAGGTCCGAAAACACGCGACTAGGCACACCGTGCTCGTATACGTGCGTCTGAAATGCTGTCAAGAATGACTCTACCGACAGGTCTGCACAAATTTTCAGGTTCACGGCCCTACTCCATAAGCACGTCACGCACAGCAGCCAAACTTTCCTTTTGCCCGTCTGACTACCGACCCACATGGGACCTAAATAGTCCACAAAAATCGATCGAAACGGAATACAAGGGGGATTTCTCCTGAAGTCTCTGTAAGAGTTCTGATTTAATTTTACAGTACGAGAATTGAATCTCTTACACACCACGCAGTTCTTAATAGCGCGTTTCACTGTGGAGAAGAAATGCTCAACCCAGTACTCCCTCTTCAACTGATTAAGTAAAGTATAACAACCGGAATGGGCAGCTTGCACATGTGCATCTCTAATAATCAACTCAGTTACACGACTATTCTTTGAGAGCACAATCGGGTTATAATTATTATGACTATAATCACTAGCCCGGCCAAACTTGCTCTTCACTCTCAAAAGGCCGGCTGCATCGATAAACAAATTCAACCGAAAGACTAACTTAGGAGTTTCGTTCAAAGTAGTTCTGTTTCTGAAATATTCAAAAATATCGCCAAAGTGAAGTTGTTGGTCAAGCTGTAAGAGATCTGTAACAGCTTGGGAACGGTTAAATTCTGAACTTTTTTCCTCAAATCTCTGCTTCACCGGCTCCGACCCGAATTTCCTTACGAAACAAAAAAAAAATCTCTTTACTATAAAGTACACTGATACTAATTTAGCGAAACTCGAGAATCGCGAAGCGGGAACGGCGAACTCTATGCCCCTCACCTCTACTCCAGCGCTTGCCAGATAAGTCTGCTCGGGAGGTCGCTCTCGGTCCTGGCAAGGGTGAGGCAAGCTTACCGTAAAATCTTGAGCCATTTCAGCATCACCTGAAAGAAATTCTGGCCCCTCATGAAAAGTGCTCACGCTTAGTTTTCTAGGACTGACAGGCCTTGTTGTCAAATCGGCAGGATTTTCAACTGACGCTGCGAAAGAAAATTCTACGGGTAAGGATTTTGTCATCTCCATTATTTGTTTCAACCTATTTTGTAAAAACACTGAATGTTTCTGCATTTTCTCGAGCTTAAGCGCGTAAGAATTGATCCAGTGCAGTGCAATCATGCTGTCTGTGCAAACTTTAAACTTAACGAAATTTACCTTGCACAAGATCGACTCTCCAGATAATTGGTCCCGTAACTCTGCCAATATTTCCACTGCATAGGCCACGGCCTGAAGCTCGAGAACGGGAATGCTTTTTACACTCAATCTGTCATTAATAATTCTATTCTTCGCTAGCAGGAAACTGACCACACCAGTGCAAACGTTCTTCAAATAGACCACCACACCGTACATCAATTTACTAGAGTCGCAAAATGCAATTAATTCATACGCGTCAGAGTGGTGACCAACATTCCGCTTTATGGTGTAGTTAGGTCGGGCATTGAATTGGCGTGCAATAACTTTCCACTCCCTAATGAGTTCATCATTCAAAACAGAGTCCCACTGTAAACCAGAGCAACACTGCAGCTTATGAACAAATAACTTAGCCCTATTTAAGCAAGGCAAAATTAAACCGAAGTTATCGTATTGTGATGCAATAGTCTTTAGAACTAACCTTTTTGTATTGGCCTGGACATCCAACTCCAATCGTACAATGGCAAGTGCATCGCAACTTTTATCCCAAACCATACCTAGGACTTTGGTTTCTGGAGGAGACTCGCCTTTTTGTACCAACAGCTGGTGCACCTTCTCTGAGTTCGTTTCCACCTGCTGAATCTCAAATTTATATGGGTTAAATATTTCATTCAACTTTGAGAACGCGTACTGCACTTCTTCGTCTGACCCAGCATAGGCCCCATTATCCATGTAAATCAACGAGTACAGCCGAATTTTCAATAGTTTCAAATCATTGGACTCGCTCTCATCGAGGACCAGAATTTTAAACAAGGCCAACATCAGCAACGCCGGGCTAGGCTTTAACCCAAAGGGCAATCTCAAACTTCTGTAGGCCTCCAAGGAAAAATCCCCGTTCGATACGTCCCTAAACCAGAGAAACATCAAACGGTTAGAGTCTAGATCATTTAATGAGAGCTGCAGGAACGCCTTACGCAAGTCGTAAATTAACAGTCTTTCACCGAATCTCAGCATCAACAAGGCAGTAGAAATTTTATGATTCAGGCAAGGGCCAGGACAAAGAACTTGATTATGGTTCATTGAAACCTTACCCTGAAATTTCCCGCAAATGTTAGACAAAAAGACAACCCTACATTTAGTAGTAGCTCTCTGCAACTTGAAAATGGGCATGTGAGCCAAGAAACTATGCTTGTTGTTCCCACAAAACTCACGAAAATTAGGCACACGTTCAATAACTCCTGACTCGACTTGATCCTTAAAAACGTTATCCACCATAATCAATTTTTCTTTGTCCTTATGAAGTTTCCGTAGATTAGAGCTAAGTATACTCTTCGCTAGGCCGAAATTTGATCCCAGCAAGTGCGAAAATTCACCCCGCCAAGGCAAGGGCATGATTAGTCTCCCATCTGCAT
This sequence comes from Morinoia aosen, assembly GCA_030386875.1. NCBI lineage: Eukaryota > Metazoa > Arthropoda > Malacostraca > Amphipoda > Talitridae > Morinoia > Morinoia aosen. Next base: position 7,083,501 of record CM059573.1, read on the forward strand.
CTCTAGTAGTATTACTCAAAACAAAATTAACAACTTCATCGTTTTCTTCATGAGATTCTGAGTCGCTAGTTCTATCGTAATTGACTACTCTATTATAACAAAAATCCAACACTTCACTTGTTGCCAACTGAAGATCTCTATCTAAAACTTCCCCCTCATCGTCTAAGACGACGTATGCAGAGAAACCAATACAATTACCACAGTTACCTAGCTCACAGGTCGGAGAGACGTCTGCACGATCTGCCATCTGTCAAGACTCTGAGGGTGGAAGGGAAGAAACATTCGCCAGAAGCCTATTCAGATTACCGAAGAGAAGAACACCTGCCTCAGTCCTCGCAAATACTGATGGAACAGAGTCTCCAAACTCAATTTGTTGCTCAATCAAAACATACGAATCATTGGTTCCGAGCACAAACTGTAAGCATGATAAAGAATCAGATTCAGTTACCAAGGAATCTGCCAGTTTATATCCTTTAATCTGAAATTGCTTCGCCACATCAGACAGACCAGGTAAGTTTACGTTAAGTCTTATTTCAGGAATGCAAATGGCCTCTACCGTGCGAAGTTTACCGTTCATTTCTAGAGGAACCTGAACTACATTAGTTACAAGCTTCCTAGCCCCGTTAAAACCGTTTACAGTTATTGGCACATTAGAACGCAGGATAGGCAAGTTTAAGTCACTTGCGATTTTAGAGACAATGAAGTTAGGCTGACAGCCAGTATCTTTCATAGCGCGTATATCAACATTCTTTATTTTTGCAGTAAATGTCGGTATGACAGAATTCTCACCAATATCGGCTACACTCGTCCAAACCGTACCAGTGAACAAACTCGCATTTGATGGGGTATTATTTCTAGATGTAGGAGATTTATGTTTAGGAGGATTACCCTCGGTGCACAAGAAGGTCATGTGGTCACCTTTACATTTAAAACAGGGCCTACCAAATTTAAAAGAACATTGTTCAGTTGAGTGATTAGCAAAGCCACAACGAGTACAATAATTTAAGGACTTCAACCGTGCTATCTTAGACTCAGGGGTCTCGTACTTCCTGCATTCTCTGGTAACGTGAGAAGTGACTTTAGACCGCCCGGTTTCACTACACAAGCTACAAAATCTCACGGAATTTGCCCTAGGCTCGCCTCTGGACCCGTACTTAACATTTACCGCGAAAGAAGAAAGGTCAGGTTCTGCCGAATAGGAACTGCAAGATCTTACTTTTTGTCCCTGCTTGTACTCTTGTTAGAGTCAATTTCTTTGCAACGGTCAATTGCTTTAAAGATATTATCTTGAATTTCTTTAATAGTAGGTTTATTATTATTACAGATGTTTATTAACTGAGTCTGCAAATCAGAATTCATGGCATTCCAAACGAAAAATTGTTGGATGGTCTCAATGTCAATCTGAAGTACACGAAAAGATTCTAAAGCTACTCTCATTTCACTAACAAATTCGTAAGAATTACCATTTACCGGTAGCTCCAGGGTAGCCAAACGCTTTATTGCATCAAACTTTTGAACCGTTTCACTGGCAAATGCCTTTATCAACAATTCCCTTGCGTTCTCATACGACTGCTCCGACACGCCTAGAGAATTAACGAGCGACAAAGGCTCACCCTTTAATTGACGCTTCAAGAATATGAATTTTTCGTGGCTAGTAAGAGAATATTTGTTTAGGATGCTTTCAAACCCTCTCAGGAAGTGCTGTAAACTCTCCTCAGGAGCATGAGAATAACTAGGTAAAGGCACTTCAGGCAGTTTGAGTTTGCTTACAGTAGGAGGTAATGTGGCCGCACCACTGCTTACAGGAGAAGTCATGACTACAGTGAGAAAGCTTCTAGATTCGACAATCTTATCCTTATAAGCCTGGCAAGCTTCCAATTCCTCATAAAACTTAGAATCATCAACACCAGACCCGTACAACAGCGAAGCCACTTGAGCATCGAAAGCAGTTACATCAGTTTCAAACTGGTTCAACTTAAAGACATGAGCCTGTTTCTCAGTCTCGGAAAGAACTAAATAATCACTAGAAATTTTGTCATGAAGTTTAGTAATCTGAGTCCTGACGAAACCACGAGATTTAATGATAAAGTCCTTATTAGACATAGTTCAAGATAGTTACTCACAATTTTGGAAGATCAGCGCAGCCTCGTCACCGGCCGCCAACCCAGGAGACTCACACCCGCACACTGCCGCCTCGGCATCCTGTCTACAGCGCCATGTAGAAAAAACCCCCAATCAAAACTTCGAGGTCTCTTCCTTAATTTCAAATTTACTATCGCAAAGGAGATTAACCAAATTCACCACCGCAAAGACTTTTAATTTTGATGAATTTTGTGGAGTCACAGGTTTTAAGTTTCAGAAAGTTCGAAGGAAAAAATTACAGAGGAGTTAAACAACAGTCTTCTGGATGACCGAGGCAGGCCGGGCACGAGCGGAGCATCCCGGGCAGGCAACCCGGATGGAGGACCCTCGCGATCGCCCAAGGAGCATGGATTGCTGGAGGAAGACTTATCGATTATAGTGCTGTACACGAATATACTTTCAATATTATGCAAGAACGAATAGACTTTTAATATTATGCAAGAACGAATAGACTTTTAATATTATACACGATCGAATAGATTTTTAATATTATACACGATCGAATAGATTTTTAATATTATACACGATCGAATAGATTTTCAATATTATACACGAACGAATAAATTTATATTATTATACACGATCGAATAGATTTTTATTATGCACGATCGAATAGAGTTTTGGTATTATGCGCGAATAGAGTTTTGGTATTATGCGCGAATAGAGTTTTGGTATTATGCGCGAATAGAGTTTTGGTATTATGCGCGAATAGAGTTGTGGTATTTCATTTTGAAGCCCTGGCCCCGGCTGTCGCCACAGATTAGGGAAAGCCTAGCTTCACGAGTCGCGTTTAAAAGCAACCCGTACAGAGGATCACCGAGGCTAGCCTAATTAATGCCTGCTTCAGACATCGGGAAATAAAGGCCGCCCGACTTACATCTGCCACTCAGGCTACGGCGTGCAGGTGTGCAGGCGAAGTGAAGTCTCCAGAGGCCAGCGCCCACAAGACGCAGGCCGTGCCGGATATGTGCCTTAGCCCATCATCGTTTCGTGGGCTCTCGAATGTAAAGGCAGTTGATTAAGCACGGAGATGTGTGCGCCGCTGAGGCTGAAATGGGTCTGCCTCTCTCAGGTGTCATGACTCGAGGAAACCGTCTGTAATAGTCTTCACACTTTATGAATATCGGGCGGCCTCCCAGAGTGTATTTTAACTTTGAAGTTTAATTAAAATACTTTATTACAACTCGCGAAGGCTAGTTTCCCCAATCGCGGAAAAATAGCGTAAAATAAGGTTTTATTTTAGACAATGCTTGATTGATACGATGCTCCATTGATACGATGCACGATTGAAACAGACGACCTGTACCGATGAAGCAGACGACCTGTAGGGATGAAACAGTTGACACATACTGATGAAACAGTTGACACGTACTGATGAAACAGTTGACACGTACTGATGAAACAGTTGACACGTACTGATGAAACAGTTGACACATACTGATGAAACAGTTGACACGTACTGATGAAACAGTTGACACGTACTGATGAAACAGTTGACACATACTGATGAAACAGTTGACACGTACTGATGAAACAGTTGACACATTAAATTTTTTCCATGAGTTGCAAAGACAGTTACCAGCTGCGAAATTTTAGAACATACTGCTTAGATGCCCGAGTTGTGCGAGGAGACGTCTGTGTGTTCTTCGTTTGACTATATCCAGAATTGTCTTCGTTTTCAGAGTGGGATCATTAAGTTCCGGTAGAAAGGCCCGTTTTTATCCACGATACGCATTTAGTTACAATACACTCATAATCAGGGTACGCGTGTTAGTATAATACACATTTATTCACAATGCGCTCATAATCAAGGTACGCTTGTTACTAGGACACTCATTCAATTACAATGCGCTCATAATCAAGGTACGCTTGTTACTAGGACACTTATTCAATTACAATGCGCTCATAATCAAGGTACGCTTGTTACTAGGACACTTATTCAATTACAATGCGCTCATAATCAAGGTACGCTTGTTACTAGGACACTCATTCAATTACAATGCGCTCAGAATCAGAATACTCTTCAAGTTATGATACGCCGGTAGGCAAAACACACACGCAGTCAGGATACGAGTGCATTCAGGGAATACGTGTTAGGCATGGTGCGCTAGTAATCAGGATACGCGTATAATCGAGATACACGTGTATTTATGCTACGCATATGGTCATGATACGTGTATCAGGTACACGTGATTAGTTAAAATACACGTGAAGTCATGATACGAGCGTAGTCATGAGACGCGAGTGGTCAATATCCGCGTATAGTCATGATACGCGAGTGGTCAATATCCCGCGTAGTCATGATACAAGCGTAGTCATGAGACGCGAGTGGTCAATATCCGCGTATAGTCATGATACGCGAGTGGTCAATATCCGCGCGTAGTCATGATACGGGTGTAGTCATGATACGCGTATAGTCATGATACGCGTTTAGTCATGATACACGTGCAACATCGTATCACAACGAACAACCATTTCCACAAGTGGACTGAGCCTCCCTTCACGATCGAGGCACGGAGTGTCGCTCAAATTATCAGCAGAAGTCGCTTGGTTTTGCTTGATCAGGCGAGGCCTCGCATTTGGAATTTCTCGGACACGGCGACCGTCGCAGCGACCGCTGGCGCGGCCATGCACGGCTGCGCGCGCTTTCCAGCCTCCGAAACTGTCTTCGCGCCACCAAAAATCTATCGACAGCTTGTAGGTAACTACGAACAAACGCACCAAAAAATCCCGAATGAAGGAAAGAGTTCGCTGCACAGCACGAATTCACGCTCGAGAAAGAGAGGCCCACACGCAAAAAAGATCTGTTTCGGTGACCACAAGCGGGGAAGAGGTGTGATGCTGCGACGGAGGAGCTTCTTCTTTGTGGTCGGCTCTGAGTTGCGCAGGTCATGGCACTCTGAGCCGCGCTTTGGTGAACTCTGCAGAGGTGTCATGTGTCACCCAGTGTCATGTGTCACCCAGTGTATTGTGTTGTGTCACCCTATATATTGTAGGTGTCACGCAATACATTGCAGGAGTCACCCAATGTATTGTGTCACCCAGTGTATTGTGTCACTCAGTATATTGTGTTGTGTGACCCAATTCATTGTGTTGTTGGTGACACCCAATATGTAGACTTATAACTACACAATGACTAATATTCTAGGTAATGGCCACACTTGGAAGTACGGTCGAAGCTTTCCAAGTCTACCCTAGGTCATTCTAGGTCAAGTCTACCCAAGTCTACCCAAGTCAACCCTAGGTCAAGTCTACCCTAGGTCATTCATGTAAGGGAAAATTACGTACAAAGTAAACAGCGTTGGGCTCCGTAGAGATCATTAACTCGTCACATATATGGCTCGGGTCTCCTAACTAGTTACATTAATATCCTTACAGTTACACAGTTACATTAATGCCCTAACCAGTTGTACTAGTATGCTAACAAGTTACTGTAATACCTTAACCAGCTACATTAATATCCTAATCAGTTTTATTAATATCTTAACCAGGTACATCAATATCCTAACCAGTTACATTAATATCCTAATCAGTTTCATAAATACCTTAGCCAGTTACATCAATATCCTAACCAGTTACATTAATATCATAATCAGTTTCATTAATACCTTAGCCAGTTACATCAATATCCTAACCAGTTACATTAATATCCTAATCAGTTTCATTAATACCTTAGTCAGTTACATCAATATCCTAACCAGTTACATTAATATCATAATCAGTTTCATTAATACCTTAGCCAGTTACATCAATATCCTAACCAGTTACATCAATATCCTAATCAGTTTCATTAATATCTTAGCCAGTTACATCAATATCCTAACCAGTTACATTAATATCCTAATCAGTTTCATTAATAACTTAGCCAGTTACATTAATATCCTAACCAGTTACATTAACATTCTAACCATTTACTCAAACCCATGTAAGCTTATTCATTACAGTTTAAATTTCAACTTTGAAAATTCATTCATTCACTAGCCGGGTGTGAGTTGACTCCAGTGACGTCACGGTCTCCCCGCGTCTATAGTTTATATTCCAAGTCTATAGTATATATTCCAAGTTTATAGTCAGTCTCCAGTCTATAATCTACAGTCTATAGTCTCCACAAAGTCTATAGTCTATTATACAATATACAGTCCACACCAAATCTATAGTCTCCATCAAGTCTATAGTCCAAGCCTATAGTCTGCAGTCTCCACCAAGTCTATAGTCTATTGTCTCCACGAAGTCTCAACTCCGTCATTCACCAGCCAGATGCGAGTTGCCCCCAGTGACGTCACAGTCACCCCGCGCTACAGGAGCAGCGACCTCCGGGCGGGTCAGTGCACTTCGAAAACAAGCGATGCCGTCAACCTCGAGCCAATTTTTGAGGTTTCTGGAACGGGTTTTTAAATAAGAGGAGAAAAGAAGAAGAAGCGAAGAGAAGGGACTATTTAGTAAGGACTGTCGGAAACGGCAAATCTGTGCACAATTAAGGTGTGTTAAAGCACAGGATACAGTGCACATGGAAACAGCAAGTTGGAAGAGATCGCCCGTATTTCCTTTGCACATTTTATAAGTGCTCGGGAACAAGCAGTTCGTTGCGGAGTTCTTCATCTTTCGAGTCATTAATTCATGATTTTTTCAGCTGTTATTCCGTATAGGTACACATTCCTTCAGAGTGACCTAGCTTTTACTGTGTTCTTAATTTGAAAAAAAACATCGAATATAAATTGGTTGAAAATTGCGAAGTTAAAATGCTGGAGTATCCAACCTGTGTTACAGCACTTCGTGTTTTTTTAGCCGTCGAGTTTGTGGTGTATTGTTAAAATAAAACACACGGCTTACACTGGGACCTAAAATCCTTGATTTGCGTCTTCCCCCTTACATATGCTGTATATTAATACAGACGTGATGCGTGGGTACTGCATATATGTAGACGTAATGCGCATGATGCGTGGGTGTAATAAAATTACTAGCATGAACAACGTCGATTGAACGTAGCGATGCTCCCAACGCAAAAAAATATACAAGTCCTGAGCTTACGCAGGAAGGTGTCAATACCATAGATCCACCAGGAATGTGTTCCAGGTATTACATAGATCCACCAGGAATGTGTTTATGTTTTTTTGCATCTGTGATACCCGTACGTCTAGAAAAAAAGTGCGGGATGGGAATGCTTTAGAATTTTTTGGACACCCGAAGGGAAAATGAAAGGAAGGAGATCGTACTAAGAATCCACCACGAGTAAGTATTTTCAATATTTTTGTATCTGTGATACGCAGGGGCATAGAAAGAAAAGTGCTGGATGATAATACTAAAGAATTTTTTGAACATTTTTACGGAAAGGAAAGGAAAGGGGTCATCCCAAAGATCCACCAGGAAGGTAATTTCGGTATTTTTGTATCCGTGATACACGCACGTATAGAGAGAAAAGTACGGGATGAGAATACTTTAGAATTTTTTGGACACCCGAAAGGAAAACCCATCAACGATTCGCTCGAGCAGCTCGGTTCTCTCACGCGCCGCAGCTTTCCTCCGACGCTTCAGCTCCAATTTTCTTCGTCAAATCTGGCGACCGCCGAACTGTTTCTTCGAGCCGTTTTTTCTATGGTCAGCCCGTTGAAGTGACCGTTTTTTGCCGGAATTTGGTTAGTGTGGGCGACGAAGCAAAGCTAACGTGGAAGTTTTTGTCCCGTTGTTTGCTTTTTTACGCCGGAGACACACGTGTTACGCTCGCAACGGGCGATTTCGCGCAGGCCGTCCAGAGATGCGAAGCTGCTCATTTCCGATGGCAGTGATCAAGAAATCATGTCCATGTTTATATCATTAAAACAATAATAAATAAATGATAGTGAATTAAAATTTAATAACATTACGTTGCTAAGAAATAGTACTTGGTCCTTAAATTCTTAACACACAAATTTGTTGTTTTTCCGATCACTGAAAACGGTTTTTCGATAACCCGGAGCGCTGGTTTTTACCATGACATTCTTAGCTACGTCAATTCTCTGTTTCACCTCAAAAGTTTATGGAAGTCTCCTGTGTGAAAATAATATTTCCTAGCTCCCGTACTTTGTCTTTTGCTATAATTCACGCGGGCACACAAACATTAATTTACAGTATACGGACATCCAAATAATGTGAGCAATTTAAATGTTATGTTCAATAATTATAATGACACCGTATATTTATTGTGACCCGTTGAGGCAACCCTCCTGCATTGTATCATCCAGTGTATTGTGTCACCGCAATTTAAATCTTATGTTATGTTACGACTTTGAGATAATGGAGAGGTACCTAGGTTATTTATTATTTATGCTGAAAAAAAGTAAATTTTTGCAGGAAAATTTATCGTGAGATATTGCACGTGTCCAATTGATAAGGATCAAATCAAATATAAATATCTCAATTCTTTTTTCAATATATACTTGAAACCTGCTTTGAAAGTCAAATTTCACAGCTAATATCCGTGATCTAAGGGCTTTATTTCAAAATCTAAACTCAACGGCTATAGATAACGAGCGATAGGATGCACCGTACCTTAGAGCAGATGTGAACGAGCTAACTGGCCAGATAAATTTCGCCGTATAATTTTTACAGTGCCAACTCATTTGGAAGAAATGGTGTCTTTTTTTGGTCACCTATGCACCCTTAAATCGATGTCGTTTATGATGGAACGAGTCACCTATGTCGTACAGTGACTCGTTCCATAATGTGTTAGAGCTGTCGAAAGTAACGCCATTCTGTTATGGTAGGTAAAGCTAGTAAAGCATTCCGTTGATGTGGTGTTTAAGTAACATATATATTATAAGTGCAAATTAAATGCACCTGCTCAACCTGCGTCACAAGAAGCGCTGTTAATCCCACTCACGGTAAAGAGCATCGAGCTCCGGCAAATTCAGTTCCAGTAATTACCGAAATGAATATCTAAACTTCCCATACATCAAAAACTTCCTGATAAAGAAGGTAATGAGCAATATTAAACTACAGTAGAAGCAATTTCTTGGGAAAATCAAAAAACTGCTGATAGCAAGGAGCAATTTTGTATAAGAAATCCCCGTTGACGACCAACTAATGAAAATCAATGGGATGTTGAAGATAGTTTGTTTATGGCTTATAGTTTGTTTTAGATGAGAACTTTATCCACTTACCGCACGTTACACTCACAGGATGAGCTTGGCGCGAGTTAGTCTACAGAAGAAGTTCTTAACCTGGGTTCGATCAAACCCCAGGGGCTTGGTAAGTTTCACGGGTTCGGCATGTCGTTAGGCCAATAGTGGAGACGGATTTGGGGGTAGCAGTGCTACCAGATGCAATACGAGCGCTGCTATTGGTTCGTTGCCGTGACGTCAGCAAATCCACACAGCCGACGAAAAAAAGACTGGCTTGACCCTACCTTGTTTCTTCTACCGTGTCCCAAACTGAGGCTAAAATCTGACTGTATCGCAGCGCCGGACAGACCGAGTGTGTACCGCGGACTGTTGACGATTATGACGAAACGTTACCATTTGGTCTCCGTGTGACGGCGGCCTTTGATGGGGCTGACAATAAGTTTCTTAGCAACAAGCTTTGTCAGAACGTTTCGAAGCATAAAAAAACCCTAGATTGTTTTTTTTTCACCGAAGATGTCGCCAGAATGTAAAATTGGATCGCTTAGAACATTGGAGGAATTAATTTTGATCTTCTAGTATCCTGGATACAGGGCTGCCATCAGGTATCCCGGTATCCTGGATACAGGTCTGTGTAGCATGTTTGAACATTTTTTGCCGATTAGAAATGCTAAATAAAAGATCTGTCTGAAACGAACAATTATTGGTAAAATTTAAAAACTAGGGAATGCTTTTGAAAGGAACCATCCTGAAAATTGCAAAGTTAGTGAATGCTATTTCAATCAAAAACCCACCTGGCTTATTGATCTCACTAACAGTTTGACTGCGGCAGGTAAAGCTGAAGTTAAATTTTCAACTCAAATTCAAAGTCAGCAGTATTAAGTACTGTTGAAAATAGCAAACATGAACTCAATCGTGCCATCATTTAGCTTCTATTAAGTGTTCATGAAAATTGAGTTTGCGACTACTAGTCGGTGAGCAGCATAATAAAATTCCCTACATGTACCACCGGTGGCTCACGTCGTGGTCAAAGTGTCAATTCGTGAACATTATCGGACGCCGTAATTTAGGAAGGGTCACTTTTTCAGCTCTTTGTAATAATTAGTCCAATTAGATAGATTAGATTTCGCCGTTATCGTGCATAATGGGATGGTTTCATTCATGAAGGAAGGCAGGGGCTACATTATTAAAGGGTTTTGAAGATAAATATAAGGTCTAAATGACCTACACCTAAAATGCTCGAAAAAATTACTGAGACTCCTTGTGACTAATTCTGACTAATATCAAATTGAAATGGCGTTAGCTATTTAAATGGAATGATTGCATTTCATTATGTGAATGCCGGGAAAATTGTAACTCGTTTCCAATTCAAATAGTCACAAGATTTGCTGCCTTCTCATTCCAAGTTTTGCTCTGCTCCCATTCCAAGTTTCAATTACCTCCTATTCCAAGTTTCACTTTGCTCTTATTCCAAGTTTCACTTTGCTCTTATTCCAAGTTTCACTTTGCTTGCATTCCAAGTTTCACTTTGCTTGCATTCCAAGTTTCACTTTGCTCCTATTTCAAGTTTCATTTTGCTTGCATTCCAAGTTTCACTTTGCTCCTATTCCAAGTTTCACTTTGCTTGCATTCCAAGTTTCACTTTGCTCCTATTCCAAGTTTCACTTTGCTTGCATTCCAAGTTTCACTTTGCTCCTATTCCAAGTTTCACTTTGCTCTTATTCCAAGTTTCACTTTGCTCTTATTCCAAGTTTCACTTACCTCCTATTCCAAGTTTCACTTTGCTTGCATTCCAAGTTTCACTTTGCTTGCATTCCAAGTTTCACTTACCTCCTATTCCAAGTTTCACTCGAATAGCAAACCTAAAGAAGATTGTTTCGTTTCGCTTATCAAACGAGCGCATCCAACACCTTTTGCACTTCTCACCTATTGTGCAAGCGGCTCCTCGACTTTTCTTCTTGAGTAAATATTATGGTTGTATGTTGTACAATTTTTAAGAAATAAATGAATTTTCTGGATTTTTAATTTCTTGCGATGGTTAAGGGATTAGCATTTGGCATCAATGACATGCTGAACTAGCATATCCTCGATGTCAGCATCCTGGAAACTATCTCTGAAGGGATTAGCACTAATTGATAATTAATTAGCATTGATTATCATTACTTAGAATCCTACTAATTCATTGAGAAAAGTAGCATCAAGAAAATTAGCATCAATGGAATTTGTCTTAGGTATTCATTGATAGCATTAGCAGTAAGGAGATATTCATAGAGGAAAGTAGCATTAAGGGGATTGGCTTCTATGGAATTAGCATTAAGGAAATTACCAATAAAAGAATAGGTCTTCAAAATTTTCCAGCTAGGAAATATAAGAAAGCTTGTGATTAAACGAAAAATTTCAGTGAAAAATGTTTTATACATAATTTTTATGGAACTTAATTGTTATTGAATATCAGGGCTGCCAGGAGTTCTCTCACAGTTGGCAGCCATTTATCGCCTCTCACAGAGATCTGCGCTTGCACATCTTCTATTTACTTTTTGCATTACTTAACTAGTGTACACGGCTTGTTTAAAATGACGGTATTCGATATTTCTCCCAAATTAATCCCCTAGACGTGGATGGCCAACATATACACATATACACATCCCAACAGTACACACCATTAAATAAATCCTCCAGACGTAGATGCCCAACAAATATAACCATCCCAACAGTACCCGCCATTAAATGAATCCTCCATACGTGGATGCCCAACAAATACATCCATCCCAACAGTACCCGCCATTAAATAATTCCTCCAGACGTGGATGACCAACAAATATATCCATCCCAACAGTACCCGCCATTAAATAAATCCTCCAGACGTGGATGCCCAACAAATATATCCATCCCAACAGTACCCGCCATTAAATAAATCCTCCAGACGTGGATGCCCAACAAATATATCCATCCCAACAGTACCCGCCATTAAATAAATCCTCCAGACGTGGATGCCCAACAAATATATCCATCCCAACAGTACCCGCCATTAAATAAATCCTCCAGACGTGGATGCCCAACAAATATATCCATCCCAACAGTACCCGCCATTAAATAATTCCTCCAACAAATATATCTATCCCAACAGTACCCGCCATTAAAATATTCTTGTACTTGTGTGTGCTCGTCGTAGCCGTGCGACTATCGAACTTGCCTCCGTGCAGGCAGACCCGGGTTCGAGTCCCGGCGCTGGTGGCGATTTTCTGTTGGGTATAGGGGAAAAATTCCAAGCACAATACCCCACTCTACCCAGGTGTCTTGACCGGGGAAAGCGTCATGGCGTCTTGGTGTTAGTTATAAGGCATTTGAAAATCCAATGCACAAGGTGATCTGTATCAGGCTTGAAATTGGAAATAAAGCATCCGTAGATGCCTTCATTATTTAAAAATTTATTTATTTATTTGTGCATTGGTGAAACTCGTATCACAGATACGGTCATTGAGCGTCCTTGTGGGCGTCACAGACACACGCACGCAGCCGACACCGAACTGATATAGAAATAACCACACAAAAGGTATTATTAGGTAAGATTGTAACTGACGGAACCGGTGCCACCAAGAAGTATTCGTACAGCCAAATATCGCTTAAAAAAATATCTGTACACACACACACACATCTTCTAAATGAGTTACCTGTGAATTATCGTTTAAAAAACATCTCTACACACACACATCTTCCAATTCAGTTACCAGCCAATAATCACGTCACAAAGAGGAGAAATCCAATCAAGTTGCCAGCCATTCACTGCTAAAAAAACATCCGTACATTCACCATCATCCAATTAAAGTCACCAGCCAATTACCACGTCAAAAAGAGACTGTACACACCTGATATCGACGCGCTTTGTCAGTTGCGGAGACACGGGCAATTTGCTGATACTTCATCGCACGTTATGGAGCGCAGGCCCGTTGTCACGTACGCGTACGGCGGCTGCGGTACGTGGCGCGCGTTGTGCTCTCCGTACGAAACGTGCGTTTTTTTTGGATTTAGAAGTAAGGAGACGCGAAGTGTGTTGTGTGTGTGTGTGTGCGTGGTGTGACGGGCCTTATTGATATTTTGTTGATATCCGTCTGGTGCTGATTTGGGGGAGCTGTTAATTTGGGGGAGCTGTTCATTTGGGGGAGCTGTTTATTTGGGGGAGCTGTTAATTTGGGGGAGCTGCTGATATGGGGGAGCTGCTGATTTAGTAGAACTCTAATCTGTTAGAAAAGGTGCGTCAGCAGCTAATCTGTTGACCCTGCTAATCAGATAGCAATAATGTGCCATCTGCCAATCATGCGGAGCCACTCCTTCGCGAGCTAATCGAGTTAATTCATAACTTCTGTACTAATCAAGTGAGCAGGGAAGTGAAGGTATTACTCTGGTATTTATGTGTTCAATTTATGCTCTTAAGTACTCGCTAGCTAATCATCAACACTTGATGCATGAAAATCTGCAAAATTTGATCATCAATTTTCTCTGTCAGCCACACAACCACACAACTACACAGCCACACACAACCTCACAACCACACAACTACACAGTCACACACAACCTCACAACTACACAGCCACACACAACCTCACAACCACACAACTACACAGCCACACACAACCTCACAACCACACAACTACACAGTCACACACAACCTCACAACTACACAGCCACACACAACCTCACAACCACACAACTACACAGCCACACACAACCTCACAACCACACAACTACACAGTCACACACAACCACACAACTACACAGCCACACACAACCTCACAACCACACAACTACACAGTCACACACAACCTCACAACTACACAGCCACACACAACCTCACAACCACACAACTACACAGCCACACACAACCTCACAACTACACAACTACACAGTCACACACAGCAACACAGCCACACACAGCCACACAGCCACACAGCCACACAGCCACACAACCACACAACTACACAGTCACACACAACCTCACAACTACACAGCCACACACAACCTCACAACCACACAACTACACAGTCACACACAGCAACACAGCCACACACAGCCACACAGCCACACAACTACACAGCCACACAACCACACAACTACACAGCCACACACAACCACACAACCACACAACTACACAGCCACACACAGCAACACAGCCACACACAGCCACACAGCCACACAACTACACAGCCACACAGCCACACAGCCACACAGCCACACAGCCACACAACCACACAACCACACAACCACACAACCACACAGCCACACAGCCACACAACCACACAACCACACAACCACACAACCACACAACTACACAGCCACACACAGCCACACAGCCACACAGCCACACAACCACACAGCCACACAGCCACACAGCCACACAGCCACACAGCCACACAACCACACAACCACACAACCACACAACCACACAACTACACAGCCACACACAGCCACACAGCCACACAGCCACACAGCCACACAGCCACACAGCCACACAGCCACACAACCACACAACCACACAACCACACAACCACACAACTACACAGCCACACACAGCCACACAGCCACACAACACACACAAACAAACCTTTAGGATGAGTCCTAACTTATAGGAATGAAATATTCAAGTTTTGTTTCAATATAACTGTAATTATTAAAACAAATACCTCCCTTTGAAGGAATACAGTCTCACTTTTAGCGGAAGTGAACCAAGAAATGAAGTAAATCTTTTTTGAAGCTGTTTAATTAATTTCAGACGTTGCTTCAATGGGACAGGTGCTGCGTAATGCCGTTATGGCGTGAAACATTTCGCAAATTTGTTTGAATATAAATAACATTGTGATTAGTTCAGTTATAGTTCTGCCTTCGTGTAGTTGTAGTTCTGCCTTCGTGTAGTTGTAGTTCTGCTTTCGGGTAGTTGTAGTTCTGCCTTCGTCTAGTTGTAGTTCTGCTTTCGTGTAGTTGTAGTTCTGCCTTCGTCTAGTTGTAGTTCTGCCTTCGTGTAGTTGTAGTTCTGCTTTCGTGTAGTTGTAGTTCTGCCTTCGTCTAGTTATAGTTCTGCCTTCGTGTAGTTGTAGTTCTGCCTTCGTCTAGTTATAGTTCTGCCTTCGTGTAGTTGTAGTTCTGCCTTCGTCTAGTTGTAGTTCTGCCTTCGTGTAGTTGTAGTTCTGCTTTCGTGTAGTTGTAGTTCTGCCTTCGTCTAGTTATAGTTCTGCCTTCGTGTAGTTGTAGTTCTGCCTTCGTCTAGTTGTAGTTCTGCCTTCGTGTAGTTGTAGTTCTGCCTTCGTCTAGTTGTAGTTCTGCCTTCGTCTAGTTGTAGTTCTGCCTTCGTCTAGTTGTAGTTCTGCCTTCGTCTAGTTGTAGTTCTGCCTTCGTCTAGTTGTAGTTCTGCCTTCGTCTAGTTGCAGTTCTGCCTTCGTTTAGTTATAGTTCTGCCTTCGTCTAGTTATAGTTCTGCCTTCGTGTAGTTGTAGTTCTGCCTTCGTCTAGTTGTAGTTCTGCCTTCGTCTAGTTGTAGTTCTGCCTTCGGGTAGTTGTAATTCTGCCTTCGTCTAGTTGTAGTTCTGCCTTCGTGTAGTTGTAGTTCTGCCTTCGTTTAGTTGTAGTTCTGCCTTCGTCTAGTTGCAGTTCTACCTTCGTCTAGTTATAGTTCTGCCTTCGTCTAGTTGTAGCTCTGCCTTCGTCTAGTTGTAGTTCTGCCTTCGTCTAGTTGTAGTTCTGCCTTCGTCTAGTTGTAGTTCTGCCTTCGTGTAGTTGTAGTTCTGCCTTCGTCTAGTTGTAGTTCTGCCTTCGGGTAGTTGTAGTTCTGCCTTCGTCTAGTTGTAGTTCTACCTTCGGGTAGTTGTAATTCTGCCTTCGTCTAGTTGTAGTTCTGCCTTCGTCTAGTTGTAGTTCTGCCTTCGTCTAGTTGTAGTTCTGCCTTCGTCTAGTTGTAGTTCTGCCTTCGTCTAGTTGCAGTTCTACCTTCGTCTAGTTGTAGTTCTGCCTTCGTCTAGTTGTAACTCTGCCTTCGTCTAGTTGTAGTTCTGCCTTCGTCTAGTTGTAGTTCTGCCTTCGTCTAGTTGTAGTTCTGCCTTCGTCTAGTTGTAGTTCTGCCTTCGTCTAGTTGTAGTTCTGCCTTCGTCTAGTTGTAGTTCTGCCTTCGTCTAGTTGTAGTTCTGCCTTCGTCTAGTTGTAGTTCTGCCTTCGTCTAGTTGTAGTTCTGCCTTCGTCTAGTTGTAGTTCTGCCTTCGTCTAGTTGTAGTTCTGCCTTCGTCTAGTTGTAGTTCTGCCTTCGTCTAGTTGCAGTTCTACCTTCGTGTAGTTGTAGTTCTGCCTTCGTCTAGTTGTAGTTCTGCCTTCGGGTAGTTGTAGTTCTGCCTTCGTCTAGTTGTAGTTCTGCCTTCGTCTAGTTGTAGTTCTGCCTTCGTGTAGTTGTAGTTCTGCCTTCGTCTAGTTGTAGCTCTGCCTTCGTCTAGTTGTAGTTCTGCCTTCGTCTAGTTGTAGTTCTGCCTTCGTCTAGTTGTAGTTCTGCCTTCGTGTAGTTGTAGTTCTGCCTTCGTCTAGTTGTAGTTCTGCCTTCGGGTAGTTGTAGTTCTGCCTTCGTCTAGTTGTAGTTCTGCCTTCGGGTAGTTGTAATTCTGCCTTCGTCTAGTTGTAGTTCTGCCTTCGTGTAGTTGTAGTTCTGCCTTCGTCTAGTTGTAGTTCTGCCTTCGTCTAGTTGTTCTGCCTTCGTCTAGTTGCAGTTCTACCTTCGTCTAGTTGTAGTTCTGCCTTCGTCTAGTTGTAGTTCTGCCTTCGTCTAGTTGTAGTTCTGCCTTCGTCTAGTTGTAGTTCTGCCTTCGTCTAGTTGTAGTTCTGCCTTCGTCTAGTTGTAGTTCTGCCTTCGTCTAGTTGTAGTTCTGCCTTCGTCTAGTTGTAGTTCTGCCTTCGTCTAGTTGCAGTTCTGCCTTCGTCTAGTTGTAGTTCTGCCTTCGTCTAGTTGTAGTTCTGCCTTCGTCTAGTTGTAGTTCTGCCTTCGTCTAGTTGTAGTTCTGCCTTCGTCTAGTTGTAGTTCTGCCTTCGTCTAGTTGTAGTTCTGCCTTCGTCTAGTTGTAGTTCTGCCTTCGTCTAGTTGTAGTTCTGCCTTCGTCTAGTTGTAGTTCTGCCTTCGTCTAGTTGTAGTTCTGCCTTCGTCTAGTTGTAGTTCTGCCTTCGTCTAGTTGTAGTTCTGCCTTCGTCTAGTTGTAGTTCTGCCTTCGTCTAGTTGCAGTTCTACCTTCGTGTAGTTGTAGTTCTGCCTTCGTCTAGTTGTAGTTCTGCCTTCGGGTAGTTGTAGTTCTGCCTTCGTCTAGTTGTAGTTCTGCCTTCGTCTAGTTGTAGTTCTGCCTTCGTGTAGTTGTAGTTCTGCCTTCGTCTAGTTGTAGCTCTGCCTTCGTCTAGTTGTAGTTCTGCCTTCGTCTAGTTGTAGTTCTGCCTTCGTCTAGTTGTAGTTCTGCCTTCGTGTAGTTGTAGTTCTGCCTTCGTCTAGTTGTAGTTCTGCCTTCGGGTAGTTGTAGTTCTGCCTTCGTCTAGTTGTAGTTCTGCCTTCGGGTAGTTGTAATTCTGCCTTCGTCTAGTTGTAGTTCTGCCTTCGTGTAGTTGTAGTTCTGCCTTCGTCTAGTTGTAGTTCTGCCTTCGTCTAGTTGTTCTGCCTTCGTCTAGTTGCAGTTCTACCTTCGTCTAGTTGTAGTTCTGCCTTCGTCTAGTTGTAGTTCTGCCTTCGTCTAGTTGTAGTTCTGCCTTCGTCTAGTTGTAGTTCTGCCTTCGTCTAGTTGTAGTTCTGCCTTCGTCTAGTTGTAGTTCTGCCTTCGTCTAGTTGTAGTTCTGCCTTCGTCTAGTTGTAGTTCTGCCTTCGTCTAGTTGCAGTTCTGCCTTCGTCTAGTTGTAGTTCTGCCTTCGTGTAGTTGTAGTTCTGCCTTCGTCTAGTTGTAGTTCTGCCTTCGTCTAGTTGTAGTTCTGCCTTCGTCTAGTTGTAGTTCTGCCTTCGTCTAGTTGTAGTTCTGCCTTCGTCTAGTTGTAGTTCTGCCTTCGTCTAGTTGTAGTTCTGCCTTCGTCTAGTTGTAGTTCTGCCTTCGTCTAGTTGTAGTTCTGCCTTCGTCTAGTTGTAGTTCTGCCTTCGTCTAGTTGTAGTTCTGCCTTCGTCTAGTTGTAGTTCTGCCTTCGTCTAGTTGTAGTTCTGCCTTCGTCTAGTTGTAGTTCTGCCTTCGTCCAGCCTAAATGATTTCCGAAGATCAGCTCTAAGACAAAAACAATAAGACGAAACAAAATTCCATCAACTGAATTACTTTAAAAGAAAATCAATTCACCAAGCAGCAGGTAAGTTTTCTAACATTTTCCTAGCTCGTTTGCTTCAATTCGAAACTAAATTCAAGCACCACATTTTTAAAAAAAAAATATTATGAAATTTTGGCAATAAAATAAACTAAGTGGAGCAGCCAAGTCGACTGATGGACTTATGCAGCCGGCTGTAACGTTAAGACAACATATTACATATGTGTTAATTTAACACTCTGACTTTGGCACGTAAAACTGAAGCTTAATTTTCAATTGAAATTTAAACTAAATTGTGGTAAGTAATGTTGGAAACGCCAAGCATCAGCTGGATCGGCTTTACTTTAAGTTTTGATTAAGTATTTTTAAATGGAGAATGTGACAACTGGTTGGCCAGCAGCACAATGTACACTCCCTCAGTGACCAAATATGGCTCACGTCGCAGCAGAGTGTCAACACGGCAGATTCAATAAAAACTTAAAATTGAACAAATTCTAATAAAATTAGGCACTTCGTTAATTATATATTGGTGCATATGTGCACCACTATGTAGGTAATTTCCTCATTTACGTACCGGTGTAAGCAAATAGGATTTCAGTTATTTCACTGCCTTTCTTATAATTGATTTTAGCTTTCGTGTTATACATTCATTATACATTATCAAATGCGAGCAAAAGCCGCGAAATATGTAAAATGTCATTAGTTTATACCGATTCGTGAATGAGCAATTCACCCATTGGGACACATCAAAATCACCCATTGGGACACATCAAAATCACCCGTTGGGACACATCAAATCACCCATTGGGACACATCAAAATCTCCCATTGCGACACATCAAAATCACCCGTTGGGACACATCAAAATCACCCATTGGGACACATCAAAATCACCCATTGGGACACATCAAAATCATCCATTAACACATCAAAATCACCCATTGGGACACATCAAAATCACCCATTGGGACACATCAAAATCACCCATTGGGACACATCAAAATCATCCATTGGGACACATCAAAATCACCCATTGGGACACATCAAAATCACCCATTGGGACACATCAAAATCACCCATTGGGACACATCAAAATCACCCATTGGGACACATCAAAATCACCCATTGGGACACATCAAAATCACCCATTGGGACACACCAAAATCACCCATTGGGACACATCAAAATCACCCATTGGGACACCAACGCGCGGGGAACGCATCAAAATCAGCCCAAGATCTCGATACCGGAGTCGGTGTCCTGATAATGGGCCGATGGAAGAGCTTCTCGACCGTCTCTCGGAGCCCTGTGCAGCCGTCACGTCTTGTGATGTGGTGCGGGCCGTTGGTGGCCGTGTGTACGGTTATGTGGCCGTGTGTATATGTCATTTGGCCGTGTGTACGGTTATGCGGGCGTGTGTATGTGTCATACGGCCGTGTGTACGGTTATACGGCCGTATGTACGGTTATACGGCCGTGTGTATGTGTCATACGGCCGTGTGTACGGTTATGCGGCCGTGTGTAGGTGTCATATGGCCGTGTGTACGGTTATACGACCCTATGTACGGTTATACGGCCGTGTGTATGTGTCATACGGCCGTGTGTACGGTTATGCGGCCGTGTGTAGGTGTCATACGGCCGTGTGTACGGTTATGCGGCCGTGTGTAGGTGTCATACGGCCTTGTGTACGGTTATGCGGCCGTGTGTATGCGTCATACGGCCGTGTGTACGGTTATGCGGCCGTGTGTATGCGTCATACGGCCGTGTGTACGGTTATGCGGCCGTGTGTAGGTGTCATGTAGGCGCCATACGGTGGTGTGTATGAGTCATACTCTTCTATACGGAGATGTGAAGGAGTCTTTCAACCGTAGGCAACCGTCATAGCGTCCTGGCGTTAGTTATATGGCATGTGGAAGACGGATGTACGAGATGATGTGTATCGATATTGATTCGAATAAAACATCCTTTTTTGGTGTAACTGTGTTGTATGGTAATGACCAGCACGCACTGTGCGGTGCTGTGGCAGGCTAAGTCTGGCGGTGAGGGAGTTTAATGGGGAGTGTTAAATCATTTGTTTATTGATCGGCCCTGACGTGTATCGTTACGCTGCACCACACAGATGGACTTAATCTATCACAAAAATAATATTCAGCTCCGTGTTTCCCAGCTTTGGAATTGATCTGTCTTACTATGCATTGAAATTCACCACGCTCTTTCACAGCGTTCAACAAAATGTTGCTCTTTCATAGTATTAAAATTCATCTCACTCTTTCATACCATTGAAATCTCACTCTTTCATACCATTGACAATTATCTCTTTCTTTCATACCATTGACATTCACCTCACTCTTTAATACCATTGAAATCCATCCCACACTTTCATACCATTGACATTCACCTCACTCTTTAATACCATTGAAATCCATCCCACACTTTCATACCATTGACATTCACCTCACTCTTTAATACCATTGAAATCCATGCCACACTTTCATACCATTGACATTCACCTCACTCTTTAACACCATTGAAATCCATCCCACACTTTCATACCATTGACATTCACCTCACTCTTTAATACCATTGAAATCCATCCCACACTTTCATACCATTGACATTCACCTCACTCTTTAATACCATTGAAATCCATCCCACACTTTCATACCATTGACATTCACCTCACTCTTTAATACCATCGAAATCCATCCCACACTTTCATACCATTGACATTCACCTCACTCTTTAATACCATTGAAATCCATCCCACACTTTCATACCATTGACATTCACCTCACTCTTTAATACCATTGAAATCCATCCCACACTTTCATACCATTGACATTCACCTCACTGTTTTATACCATTGAAACTCACCGCACTCTTCCCAGCATTGATATCCTCAGCTTTTGAGAGCAAAAGAGTGTGAACACAACATGGAATAAATCTAAATATGACGAGCGCAGGTCTACAATTACCTGCGGTGGTCACTGGTGTGTTCTGTCACGCCAGTCTCGTTAAGCGCTTCGCATTTGATAATTTATCATTATTTCTACAGTATATTTTATCGCGTAATTTTTGCTCTAACTCATTAGTCGTTATTTACATACAGCGATCAATCACAAGCCGCTCCAGCTGTTCAACTGGGCTTGTTGGCATAATATTCTGAACCTGTGGGTGGCTATGTTTTATACTCGTATGCTTGTGTACACGGCCCGCCAAAAATGACGAGATTCGATGTTTTCGTTAAATGAATCTTGCAGACGTGGATGCCTAACAAATATATCCATCCCAACAGTACCCGCCATTAAATAAATCCTCCAGAAGCGGATGCCCAACAAATATATCCATCCCAACAGTACACGCCGTTAAATAAATCCTCCAGATGCGGAAGCCCAACAAATATATCCATCCCAACAGTACCCGCCATTAAATAAATCCTCCAGACGTGGATGCCCAACAAATATATCCATCCCAACAGTACCTGCCGTTAAATAAATCCTCCAGATGCGGAAGCCCAGTAAATATATCCATCCCAACAGTACCCGCCATTAAATAAATCCTACAGATGCGGAAGCCCAACAAATATATCCATCCCAATAGTACCCGCCACTAAATAAATCCTCCAGACGTGGATGACTAACAAATATATCCATCCCAACAGTACCCGCCATTAAATAAATCCTCCAGACGTGGATGACTAACAAATATATCCATCCCAACAGTACACGCCATAGAATAAATCCTCCAGACGTGGATGCCCAACAAATAAATCCATCCCAACAGTCCCTGCCATTAAATAAATCCTCCAGACGTGGATGCCCAACAAATATATCCATCCCAACAGTACCCGCCATTAAATAAATCCTCCAGACGTGGATGACTAACAAATATATCCATCCCAACAGTACCCGCCATTAAATAAATCCTCCAGACGTGGATGACTAACAAATATATCCATCCCAACAGTACACGCCATAGAATAAATCCTCCAGACGTGGATGCCCAACAAATATATCTATCCCAACAGTACCCGCCATTAAATAAATCCTCCAGACGTGGATGCCCAACAAATATATCTATCCCAACAGTACCCGCCATTAAATAAATCCTCCAGACGTGGATGCCCAACAAATATATCCATCCCAACAGTACCCGCCATTAAATAAATCCTCCAGACGTGGATGCCCAACAAATATATCTATCCCAACAGTACCCGCCATTAAATAAATCCTCCAGACGTGGATGCCCAACAAATATATCCATCCCAACAGTACCCGTCATTAAATAAATCCTCCAGACGTGGATGCCCAACAAATATATCCATCCCAACAGTACCCGCCATTAAATAAATCCTCCAGACGTGGATGCCCAACAAATATATCCATCCCAACAGTACCCGTCATTAAATAAATCCTCCAGACGTGGATGCCCAACAAATATATCCATCCCAACAGTACCCGCCATTAAATAAATCCTCCAGACGTGGATGCCCAACAAATATATCCATCCCAACAGTACCCGCCATCAAAATATTCTTGTACTTGTGCACTGGTGAAACTCGTATCACAGATACGGTCACTGAGCGTCCTGGTGAGCGTCGCAGACACACGCACCAACCAACCAATCGACCAGCAAGAACTGAGTATAATACAAACATTTAGTGGATTTAGGGGATTTAATACATTCAGTTGATAATACAAAAAATTTTTGTCCTGGGTTGAATCTGCCGACCACCCTCACTCGGTAACTCCCATTAACTCACGAGCTGTCAAGCAAGTGGAGGGAGGGATCAGAAGTGATAAAGAGGCTTGCTGTCAGTTTGTCCATCTTTTTCTCGTACGTAAAATGACTCGATGAATCTATTCAAACTCTTCCGTGGTTTTTGTCTTGTTCGTCAAATGTGTCTCAGAGAGTCTATATGTATTGTATTTTTGGCTGAGAAAATGACGATAAATCTGCTTTAACGTTTTGATTGTCTTCCCCCTTGTTCGTTAATGGTGTCTGAGAGACGCTGTATTTATACTGGAGACGCCTTATACAGAATCTGAACTTGGACGGCCAAATGTGTCTGAGAGACGTTAATTTTATACTGAATTTTTGGCTGCCCTTATCCAGAAGCTATACTTGGACGGCTAAAATCATAGCTGCCCCAGCGAAAAAGCTCGGCTGGTGTGTGGCTGCGGCAACTTCGCAAATAAAATTTGCATCTCAAGTTAAGTTGTGGTTCAAATTATGACTTCTTGTTTCCTAAATCGTACTGTCACTTGAATTATGGCTCTATTTTGTTTCCTAATTGTATTGCCACTTGAATTATGGCTCTATTTTGTTTCCTGATCGTATTGCCACTTGAATTATGACTCTATTTTGTTTCCTAATCGTACTGTCACTTGAATTATGGCTCTATTTTGTTTCCTAATTGTATTGCCACTTGAATTATGACTCTATTTTGTTTCCTAATCGTACTGTCACTTGAATTATGGCTCTATTTTGTTTCCTAAATCGTATTGCCACTTGAATTATGACTCTATTTTGTTTCCTAAATCGTATTGCCACTTGAATTATGGCTCTATTTTGTTTCCTAAATCGTATTGCCACTTGAATTATGGCTCTATTTTGTTTCCTAAATCGTATTGCCACTTGAATTATGGCTCTATTTTGTTTCCTAATCGTACTGTCACTTGAATTATGGCTCTATTTTGTTTCCTAAATCGTACTGTCACTTGAATTATGGCTCTATTTTGTTTCTTAAGTCGTATTGCCACTTGAATTATGGCTCTATTTTGTTTCCTAAATCGTTCTGTCACTTGAATTATGGCTCTATCTTGTTTCCTAAATCGTACTGTCACTTGAATTATGGCTCTATTTTGTTTCCTAAATCGTATTGCCACTTGAATTATGGCTCTATCTTGTTTCCTAAGTCGTATTGCCACCTGAATTTTGGCTCTATCTTGTTTCCTAAGTAGTATTGCCACTTGAATTATGGCTCTATCTTGTTTTCTAGGTCATATTGCCACTTCAATTATAGATCTATCATGTTTATTTTGTTCCTTTAGTGCTCCGACCACTTGACGTAAATCAATAAATCATCCAAAAATCCTTATTCACCATTTTTACTAAGGCAAAGTGTTACAACATCTGTCCCCAGTGCTGTAAGCGGATTCTAAATCGCATCTGGACAATATCAACCGGGTTTATCAAGTCCAACTCCCTTTTTATTCTCTATTCTCAAATAATTCAACTGCAACACTTGAATCGTAGATAACCTTGAGTTGAACTCTACAGCCTCCCGACTACCACGGGGTGCATCTGACTCAACTGACTTTCTATTTTCTACACCTCATGAACGCAGCCGCACTATTTGAAATTTACTTGCAAGATTAACTAACTTTCTAATTAACGCAACCGCACCATATGAAATTTACTTCCAAGTTCAGCCGACTTTCAATTTTCTTCTCCCCATTAACACAACCGCGCCATTTGACTCGGAGATAACCTTGGGGCGAACTCTACAACCTGTGGCCCCCACGTGTGTTGGTGCCATAGAGCAAACCTGACGGTGGCGGCCGGGCTTCACTTACTGCAGCTCTTCAAACAGCCTTGTGCAGCTGGTGCCCCGGGCTCTAGCTCGCCGAGGTGCGCGTGAATCACGCACGTACCCGCATGAGCATGAAGGCGATCGTGCACGTACACGCATAAGCTTAAAGACGATCGCGCACGTACACGCATGAGCATGAAAGCAATCGCGCACGTACATGCATGAGAATGAAGGCGATCGTGCACGTACACGCATGAGCATGAAGGCGATCGTGCACGTACACGCATGAGCATGAAAGCAATGGCGCACGTAGATGCATGAGCATGAGAGCGATCGTGCACGTACACGCATGTGCATGAAAACGATCGTGCACGTACGCGAAGTGATCATGGACGTACATTCATGTGCATAAAAGCATCGTGCACGCACGCGCACGTATATGCATGAGCGTGAAAGCGACCGCGCACGTACGTGCGTGTATAGACAGAAGCCAATCAACCGGCACAGAGCACGCGCGTGAGGGACGCTCCAAGTTCGGAAGAGCACATGTCGCGAGCCGCCATTCGTGTACCTGCAGTCTGAGGGTCAGCAACGCTAACCCTTTGTGGCTTACGCTCTCCGTTCGGGTCTCGTACTGATCCAAAGGCCATTGAGGTCTCGTGCCGTTTCAAAGGCCATTGAGGTCTCGTGGTGCTTCAAAGGCCATTGAGGTCTCGTGCTGTTTCAAAGGCCATTGAGGTCTTGTGCTGATCCAAAGGCCATTGAGGTCTTGTGCTGATCCAAAGGCCATTGAGGTCTCGTGCTGTTTCAAAGACCATTGAGGTTTCATGCTGTTCCAAAGGCCATTGAGGTCTCGTGCTGTTTCAAAGGCCATTGAGGTCTCATGCTGTTCCAAAGGCCATTGAGGTCTCGTGCCGTTCCAAAGGCCATTGAGGTCTCGTGCTGTTCCAAAGGCTATTGAGGTCTTGTGCTGATCCAAAGGCCATTGAGGTCTCGTGCTGTTCCAAAGGCCCCTGAGGTCTCGTGCTGATCCAAAGGCCACTGAGGTCTCGTGCTGATCCAAAGGCCATTGAGGTCTCATGCTGTTCCAAAGGCAATTGAGGTCTTGTGCTGATCCAAAGGCCACTGAGGTCTCGTGCTAATCCAAATGCCATTGAGGTCTTGTGCTGATCCAAAGGCTATTGAGGTCTCTTGCTGTTCAAAAGGCCATTGAGGTCTTGTGCTGATCCAAAGGCCATTGAGGTCTTGTGCTCATCCAAAGGCCATTGAGGTCTTGTGCTCATCCAAAGGCCATTGAGGTCTTGTGCTGATCCAAAGGCCATTGAGGTCTTGTGCTGATCCAAAGGTTGCGCCCGTGACTCATGAGTGCCCCGGCACCACGCGCCAACAGTGACCGATTTGAACCGCCGGTCATAGGGGAGTTTTTAAAGCGTTTCTTCAAGTCAACACAGCACCGGATTTGAATCACCGGTCATTTGGGGTTTATTGACGTGTTTCTTTACGTCAACACAGAGCTGGATTAGAATCACCGGTCATCTGGGAGTTATTGATGCGTTTTCCTTAAACCGGTCGTAGACGATTTATTGAGGCGTTTCTATACGTCAATTTAGTGCTGAATTTGAACCGACAACACAGTGACGGATTTGAACCACCGGTCAACCGGAAGATTTATTGACGCGTTTTTTCAAGTCAACACAGTGCTGGATTTGGACCGGTTATCTGGGAGTTTTTAACGCGTTTCTTATCGTCAACACAGTGATAGATTTGAACCGTTCATTGGCGATTTATTGAAACGCTTAAGTCTTATTCTTATTCCGTTTATCTTCATTTTTAGTTTTCTTGTTTTTAAATCAATGAAAAATACGACATAATTTGAGCCTTCGCGTTATTTCGACTTCACGGGACCCGTGGATTATTTCTTGTTGGGTGAACAGCTCAAAAAAAGTGATTTTGCTCATTTGTTCTCATTTTTCAGTTTTCTTAGAGCCTTCGCGTCCATTGGATTGTCGTCTCAGAAAAAGAGGATAAAGTTCTGAAAGTGAAAGTGCTATAATAGTAATTTGGTCGTTTGTTATGTAGTGACAATGTTATTTCATTAATTATCGTTGCTAGCCTGACAAAGCTCGTTTCACTCACTTGCTCACAGTGAGAGGTGTTGTAAATTTGACTTTTGCTGGTCACGTGTTTGTGTATATTAGGAGCCTACCTTACACTGACTGAACAATTAAAATAGGAACAGTGACTTCAGGTGAGATAATGATCAAATGAACAGTGAACTTAATAATCGTGATATTAAACTGAACTAATATGATAGCAACAGTGATTTCATATGAGATAATGATCAATTGACCAATGAACTTAATAAGCGTAGTGTTTATACGTGAAAAATTTTACATCCCTACTTTACTGGTGTCCATCGTCGTTTGGCTGAACTGTGTTTTATAGAACTGACGTGAAAATTATTTGAACTTGTCAATTTCATCCGCCGTTTGAGCGGAAATAAGTGTTTGTTTTATATTAACGCGTGTGTGAGATTAAATGCACGCTTGTAACTCGTCTGCCGAACTGTCCATCTAAAGTGTCGAGATTTTGCTTAAACAAGAGAAAGTTCCGAGCATTTCAATTTGAAAATTGCTGGCATGGTTTTTATTGAACGTGAAGTTGTTGTGCATATAGATCGTACTGGAAGTATAAAGTTGTGCATATAGATCGTACTGGAAGTATAAAGTTGTGCATATAGTTCGTACTGGAAGTAAAAAGTTGTGCATATAGTTCGTACTGGAAGTAAAAAGTTGTGCATATAGTTCGTACTGGAAGTAAAAAGTTGTGCATATAGATCGTACTGGAAGTATAAAGTTGTGCATATAGATCGTACTGGAAATATAAAGTTGTGCATATTGTTCGCACTGGAAGTATAAAGTTGTGCATATAGTTCGTACTGGAAGTATAAAGTTGTGCATATAGTTCGTACTGGAAGTATAAAGTTGTGCATATAGTTCGTACTGGAAGTATAAAGTTGTGCATATAGTTCGTACTGAACATATAAAATTGTCCATATGGTTCAACCTGAACATAAAGTTTTGTGCATATGATTGTGTCGAGTTAAAAAAGTGTGTTGAAAGTCATTCATCTAGAAAACCATTTTTATATAAAATGTATTCACATTTAAAAAAAAATAATTATGTGAGTCGTGATTCACTTTGAATGACCTTCGAAAAAGTGCAGATAAAATCTTTTTCACTACGACACCCGCGGACACACACACACACACACGTGTTCGGTACAAATGTTCATTAATTACATGCAGGAGAATGAGCTCGTATAGTCAGTGACATACGAGCTTAACGCGTGTATAAAAAAAGTGTAATTTTAAGCTTTAAAAGCGCGTGGACATATTTTACCTCGTTCTGGAATGTTATGAGGGCTGCTGAGACAGCGGCAGGTATTTGTGCAGCCATTATAGCCCGATGATCGGTCGCTGGTGCATGCAACACGTGTTGTTATAGAACTGATACTCAACGCACGCGTGAATTATTATCGGGAGTTGTAGGAGGGACCATTGCAGGTGTGAGTGGCAAGCTGAAGTGTCAATCTGAAGTGTCAATCTAAAGTGAGTGTCAATTGGAAGTGTCAATCTGAAGTGTCAATCTGAAGTGAGTGTCAATTTGAAGTGAGTGTTAATCTGAAGTCAATCTGAAGTGTCAATCCGAAGTGAGTGTCAATCCGAATTATCCTTAAGGATCGTAAATGTGTCCTTCTAAAGTGTCGAAGTACTTAACTTCTGCATAAATTGCATGAGAACTGTTGAAGAGAAGTTTAGGTTCTTATTAGACGAGTGAAGTGTATCATAGTGTGCATCCTGACTAGAATACTTTTGAAAATCCTAAAGACTTGGATAGAAGTATGCCAGTTAAATATATGCTGTCGTGTCTCGTGAAAAATTCAAGTCATTCATAGTGCTTATCCTTTGGAAAATACGAGTAGAGAAAGTTGAGGGAAAGAATTTACATAGAATTGCAATAAAACTGGGGTTTCTTCTTGAATAAGCATCATATCGTGGATACTTTGAGAAACCTTCATGGTGATAACTTAACATTGGTCAAGTTGATGTTAGCTTCGTGCTTAGGAAACTGCACTCTCTCAGAGACATTGAAGCTGTCGAAAACTTATCGAGAGTAACCGTGATCAAAGAGTAAAGTGGTCGAAGAGTAACAGTGATCTGAGAATAACAGTGATCAAATATTAATAGTAATCTAAGAGCAAGAGTGATCTAAAAGTTACATTGATCTGAGAATAACAGTGATCTAAGATTAATAGTAATATAAGAGTAAGAGTGATCTAAGAATAGGAGTGATCTTAGAATAACAGTGATCTAAGAGTAACGGATTCAGTCGAATCAAATAAGTCAATAGGTCAAATCAGCAAACAATTGATGGACTAAAAATACACTTTACTGCTTAAAGTGCATTGAAGTGCCTAGTGTTACAAATCGCGATATTGGTGACGAATTTGTGAGATATATCCTTTAACTCAATGATATAGAGTTAAACTTACTTTCCCGCGCATTGTGAGATTGGAAGTGATTTTCAAGAGCCACCTTAAACTTGCAAGTCACGATATTGGTGACGAGGCTGTGCGATACATCCTTCAGCCCAAATCCTACCCGCGCATACGTGGGTTGTTCTGCGTTGTGTCGTGATTCGGACCCTGCGTCTACAGTCTGCTTGCTGCTGTGCTGCACTGTTATTCAGGTGAGTCTTCTTATAGTCTTCCACTTCAAAATCGAATCAATATTCTCCGATGAGACGCAGCGAAAAAAAAAATGAATTCATCCTATCGTGAATTTTTTTTCGTTTTTTTTACGGAGGTTCAACGTACAGAGCTTATTCTTTTAGCAATACTGACACCGTATATGATCTATAGCAAATGAATATTTTAAGGTTGACTTTGTATTTTGACTCAACACGTTGACCGTGATGGGCTAAACTGAAGTTCAATACTCAACTCAAATTTAAAGTCAATTGTAGTGATAAATTTTGAAAACAGTAAACATGAACTGGCTCGTGCCCTCATTTAGCTTTGATTAAGTATTTATGTAAATTGAGTTTGTGACTACTGGTCGGTCAGCAGCATTATGAAAATATTGCTCTAGATACTCAATTTAGACTGTGCTTGTTCATATGCCGCAGAACAAGCAGCGCTTAAAAGAAAGTGGTGGTCCCACTTCTCCGTGTCATATTGCTGTCTGACATAACCAAGCTATTTCATGTTGTTCCCTTCCTCTTTGAGGGAACATGTTTAAGATATTTTTAAATTTTTTCTCACGTTTAAGAGCCTTCCGGATTATCTATCTCATTTGGTTGGCTGACGTTACTTTACTGTTTCACACAGTTCTCGTTGCTCTTTAAGAGTCGTCCGGATTATTTCCTAGCAAACATCGTTGAAATGTACGAAGTCTTGCTCAATAATTGCCGCAGGGCAGTCAGTGTATACTTAAAAAGTCGAGCGCTCACTTCTCCATCCCATTGCGCTGGCTGATGTTACCAAGCTGTTCCATGCGGTTCCCTCGCTCTTAATGAGTCTTTTGCATTGTTTCCTCAGCGAGTGCCGTTGAAATGCAAAAATTTTCATGCTTCATTTGTGAAGGCGCAGCTGTTTTCGACGTAGCTGAGTCCGCGGATCCCGAGCACAACTTGCTCAGCACGTTTTTTATGAAGTGACCCACCGGTGGTCACTGAGGGGATTTTCATAATGCTTCTGACCGACCAGCAGTCACAAACTCAATTTCCATTGATACGTATCGAAAACTTAATAAAGGCATGATCTGTTTAATGCTCCTTATTTTCACAATTAATCTCTGAAATTTACTCAACGTTGAGTTGAATGTTGAACTACAGTTTATCACGCCGCTGTTAATGTGTTGATATGTTGAAAACATTTGCGCGGTGGCTACGGCTTGTTTGGTTGTAGGTAGCGGAGTCGAAAACCGGTTTTACTGCTCGACTGCATTTCTATCCTTCCAAAGAAGTTTGAAAAATGTACTTACAGGATAAAATTTTACCTCAGATGCGAAAATCGATTGCAAAAATAGGTTGAGAAATCATTTAAATGTTATTCATTTATGCTGGTACGTGGATGAGTAAATAACTTTCTGGTCCACATACAGTATACACCAATGCGTAGTGAACTCGCTTAAACTCCGTGTGCGTAAATAACGCAGGGACGCAAGATATGTGCGTAAGATATACAACATAGGGACCATACATAAAAATGTACGGTCTTTTTGTTGCATATCTGCGAGGTATAGAGCGCACTATCGTAGCCCTCGGTTTTAATCTAGTGTTGAATGCTGTTCTTATTAGCGAAGAGATTTTAGGCAGTGTTCGGTCCATAGTAGCTGCTCTTGTTTATCTGTGGTTCGCTTATAGCTCATGAACTTACGGTCGGGAGCAAGGCTCGAGGTACATCGCTTTCTGATCAAAATATTTCCATGGAGATTTTGGTTCACTTGTCCCTACAAATGTCACTGACGCTCGTCGTGCTCTCCTCGTCGATATTTCGCTGATGTTTGACCAATGAGTTTCGAAGTAGGGCGGTAACCAAACGGTGCATCTGAGATCACCAGCGCCCCACCATTTCTCCCACGCCACACGTAAACGCCTCACGCGTAAACGCCTCGCGTTCCTGTTATGTGCAGTACCTGCTCAATGCGCGTGCGATGCGCAATTCAGATGTACGGCGTTCGTCATGAATATGAGTGCAAGGCGCAATTTGGATTTACCGCCTCCATTAAAAATATGAGTGCAAATACTGAGTTTAGGTTTACAACGTCCGAGATGTACATCCGGAGACAACAGCACGCCCCAAGTGCAGCAGAACCAAAGCACCGTGCGCTAATTCCACAACAAAGGCAACTTGAGACAAAAGTGCTAGAAAGCAGCGGGTTTTTCTGCCACTAGGCACTGCCACAAAGAGCCCTAACAGCCCTCAAACAACTGATAATTTTTGGCCCGTCACGGTTGCCAGAGGCACAAAGCTGAGCATTTTTGAACCGTCACGGGTGCCAGAGACACGAGCGTCTCACGTACCTGGCCGGTGTTGCCATCGCCGCTAATTTCTGTAAAACTCAAGAATTTTTAGCCTCGCAACGCTCCTGCTTCATTCCGAAAACCAAATCATGACCTCGTTTTAAAAACAAAAACTTGACTTCATGCATAAAACAAATCATACCTCATTCCAAAAAACCAAATCTGGACTATCATCACCAAAATCTTGACTTCATCACCAAAATCTTGACTTCATCACCAAAATCTTGACTTCATCGCCAAAATCTTGACTTCATCATCAAAATCTTGACTTCATCACCGAAATCTTGACTTCATCACCAAAATCTTGACTTCGTCACCAAAATCTTGACTTCATCGCCAAAATCTTGACTTCATCACCAAAATCTTGACTTCATCACCGAAATCTTGACTTCATCACCAAAATCTTGACTTCATCACCAAAATCTTGACTTCGTCACCAAAATCTTAACTTCATCACCAAAATCTTGACTTCATCGCCAAAATCTTGACTTCATCACCAAAATCTTGACTTCATCACCGAAATCTTGACTTCATCACCAGAATCTTGACTTCATCACCAAAATCTTGACTTCATCACCAAAATCTTGACTTCATCACCAAAATCTTGACTTCATCACCAAAATCTTGACTTCATCACCGAAATCTTGACTTCATCGCCAAAATCTTGACTTCATCATCAAAATCTTGACTTCATCGCCAAAATCTTGACTTCATCACCAAAATCTTGACTTCATCACCGAAATCTTGACTTCATCACCAAAATCTTGACTTCATCACCAAAATCTTGACTTCATCACCGAAATCTTGACTTCATCACCAAAATCTTGACTTCGTCACCAAAATCTTAACTTCATCACCAAAATCTTGACTTCATCACCAAAATCTTGACTTCGTCACCAAAATCTTGACTTCCTCACCAAAATCTTGACTTCATCACCAAAATCTTGACTTCGTCCCCAAAATCTTAACTTCATCACCAAAATCTTGACTTCATCACCAAAATCTTGACTTCATCACCAAAATCTTGACTTCATCACCAAAATCTTGACTTCATCACCAAAATCTTGACTTCATCACCGAAATCTTGACTTCATCACCAAAACCTCGACTTCATCACCAAAATCTTGACTTCATCACCGAAATCTTGACTTCATCACCAAAATCTTGACTTCGTCACCAAAATCTTGACTTCATCACCAAAATCTTGACTTCATCACCAAAATCTTGACTTCGTCACCAAAATCTTGACTTCATCACCAAAATCTTGACTTCATCACCAAAATCTTGACTTCGTCACCAAAATCTTAACTTCATCACCAAAATCTTGACTTCATCACCAATATCTTGACTTCATCACCAAAATCTTGACTTCATCACCAAAATCTTGACTTCATCACCAAAATCTTGACTTCATCACCAAAATCTTGACTTCATCACCGAAATCTTGACTTCATCACCAAAACCTCGACTTCATCACCAAAATCTTGACTTCATCACCGAAATCTTGACTGCATCAATTCCAGCGTCACGTTATGGTACCTCAATAAATTGTAGAATTGCTGCTAAACAAATAGATATTTTCCGCTGCATTTTTTTTGGGCCGTGACTGGCGCACGTTCCTTCGTTTGGTGGACATGCGCAACTTTTGAAACGAGTTAACGGAAGACGGGAACTTCAATGCGTTGAGTTCTTTGCTCTCTATTTTTAATTTTAATGTAGTTCGTTCTTTTCTTTTTAACTCGAATAGTCGGGGATGTTTGGCGACTCACGGAAACTGTTAATTTGATCACTTCTGTGGTCTCGCTCTCTTTGGTAAGCCGGCCCATAGACGATCAATTTTATTGTCACTATAATTGTCAGTAATGAATATTGACAATTAAATTGATCGTCTGTGGGCTTCATTAACGACCGTCAATTAAATGACTTTGTGGGCAAAAAAAACTCATCAATATATAGAGTCAATGACATTGACAATTAAATTGATCGTCTATGGGTTGCTTATGTCCGATGATGCGTAAGTACGTGGAGATATTTAAATATTGGGCTTAGAATAACGTTTAATGACTCCTTTATCAATAAATTGATTTTAAAATCCAAAGCATTTATGAAATCCTGATAAATCCTATGTGTAAGTACAAGGTGATATTTAAATATGGGGCATGAAGAAATGTTTAGTAACTCTTTTATTAATGAATTGATTTTAAAAAACAATGTGTTCATGAAATCCAGAACAATGCTATATATGTGTGTTAATGAGATACAAAGTTTGACATAAAAACCACATTCTAATAAAAAATGCACGCGACTTTGGCATAAGCCCAAAAATGACGAACTGGACAAAACTACAACTCTTATTACCATCGGGATATCATCTTTCCTCTGATCTATCACCCTTGGATTTTTCCCCTGGCGATACCTGAAAGAAAGAGTTTACTCTAAGAAAAATCAAATATACACCAGCTCAAGGCATCCATCGAGGATGAAATCCAGCGAATTGGACCTGATCTCACCAGCGCCGCAATGAACAGCCTGCGTAATGGTCACGGTAAAGGAAACAAGGTAGGTTCAAACCATTTTTTTTTTCATTGACGGTGTGGTTTTGCTGACGTCACGGCAACGAACCAATACCATCGCTCATATTGCATCTGGTAGCACTGCTACCCCCAAATCTGGCTTTACTATTGGCCCAACGACATGGCGTTTTGGTGACGTCGTAAAGTTTGTTTGAAATAAAGCATTTCTATTGGCTAACTGAACAAGAGGGGGTGTATATTTTCCCATCGAAATGACCCCACCTTGTTTCCTCTACCTTGGTAATCGCGCCGATTTTTGTTTGCACTCATACAAACATATGAAAAATATTATATCCAAATAGAAATCAGAATAAAACTAGTATTTTTCTGAGTTCCATAAATTCTTTGTTTTCTTAAATGAATTCCTCAATATAGTAGTTACTAAATATTCTTTTTGGACTCATATTTAAAAATCAGTCCCAGCAAGGTTGCTCCACATTTAAAAGAATATGGAAAAGGGAAAATGTCCACTTTTTATTAAAACTATACCACGGTAAATAATGCATTCCAAAATAAGCTATCGTACGATGAATGCATTTGGAGCGAGAGTTTTTATACGGTAGTGCCACCTGTGTGATCATACAGTTGGCGGCTTGCTTGCCTTTATGCTCTGCTGTCCGTCGCTACTGCCACCCTGTGAACTTGACACCTGAACACTACGTAATGATTACAGCTATGTATGTGGCCCTCTTGTGCCTAAAGGTTTTAAATTACATATTGCGTATATGTGTGTATATATATGCATGTACATGTATATATATGAATATGTATTCTGGTTCCTATTTTGATTTTAAAGACGTTTAGAATCGCTTCTGGTTCTTATTTTGATTTTAAAGAAGTTTAGAATCGCTTCTGGTTCCTATATTGATTTTAAAGACGTTTAGAATCGCTTCTGGTTCCTATTTTGATTTAAAAGAAGTTTAGAATCGCTTCTGGTTCCTATTTTGATTTAAAAGAAGTTTAGAATCGCTTCTGGTTCCTATTTTGATTTAAAAGAAGTTTAGAATCGCTTCTGGTTCCTATTTTGATTTAAAAGAAGTTTAAAATCGCTGCTGGTTCCTATTTTGATTTAAAAGAAGTTTAGAATCGCTTCTGGTTCCTATTTTGATTTAAAAGAAGTTTAAAATCGCTGCTGGTTCCTATTTTGATTTTAAAGACGTTTAGAATCGCTTCTGGTTCCTATTTTGATTTAAAAAAAGTTTAGAATCGCTTCTGGCTCACAAGTTGATTCTAATAAAGTTTAGAACCGCATAAACTCGTTCCAGAGTTGTATCTTCTGCAGGGGAAAAAGAGACAGAAGGCGAGGGGACTGAGGAACCTTCCTTTCGTAAGACCCTGACTCCCACACAGCTACCGTGAACGCGTCGAACACATACATACAGTGCTAGCTACATGTGTGTGCACGTGTGTGCGCGTTTAACGTGCGTACGTGTGTGTGCGTTTAACGTGTGTACGTGTGTGTGCGTTAACGCACATGCAGTGACACGCACATGTCGGTCGTGTGTACGTGTGTGTGCGTTTAACGTGTGTACTTGTGTGTGCGTTAACGCACATGCAGTAACAGTCTCCATGAGCTGAACACGTGACCGCCGTACATGTGGCCGTGTTTGTCGTGAGATATTTAATTTTTGAGAAATATCGGACATGTGTTTTTGTCACGTAGCGCAGCCTCACATGGCGCAGCCTCGCGTGGCGCAGCCTCACGTGGCGCAGCCTCACGGGGCGCAGCCTCACGTGGCGCAGCTTCACGTGGCGTAGCCTCACGTAGCGCAGCCTCACGTGGCGCAGCCTCACGTGGCACCGCCTCACGTGGCGCAGCCTCACGTGGAGCAGCCTCACGTGGCACAGCCTCACGTGGCGCAGCCTCAAGTGGCACAGCCTCACGTGGCACAGCCTCACGTGGCACAGCCTCACGTGGCACAGCCTCACGTAGCGCAGCCTCACGTGGCACAGCCTCACGTGGCACAGCCTCAAGTGACACAGCCTCACGTGGCACAGCCTCACGTGGCACAGCCTCACGTGGCACAGCCTCACGTGGCACAGCCTCACGTGGCACAGCCTCACGTGGCACAGCCTCACGTGGCACAGCCTCACGTGGCACAGCCTCAGGTGGCGCAGCCTCACGTGGCACAGCCTCACGTGGCACAGCCTCACGTGGCACAGCCTCACGTAGCGCAGCCTCACGTGGCACAGCCTCACGTGACACAGCCTCACGTGGCACAGCCTCACGTGGTACAGCCTCACGTGGCACAGCCTCACGTGGCACAGCCTCACGTGGTACAGCCTCACGTAGCGCAGCCTCACGTGGCACAGCCTCACGTGGCACAGCCTCACGTGGCACAGCATCACGTAGCGCAGTCTCACGTGGCACAGCCTCACGTGGCACAGCATCACGTGGCACAGCCTCACGTGGTACAGCCTCACGTAGCGCAGCCTCACGTGGCACAGCCTCACGTGGCACAGCCTCACGTGGCACAGCATCACGTAGCGCAGTCTCACGTGGCACAGCCTCACGTAGCGCAGCCTCACGTGGCACAGCCTCACGTGGCGCAGCCTCACGTGGTACAGCCTCACGTGGCGCAGCCTCACGTGGCACAGCCTCACGTAGCGCAGCCTCACGTGGTACAGCCTCACGTGGCACAGCCTCACGTGGTACAGCCTCAAGTGGCACAGCCTCACGTGGCACAGCCTCACGTGGCACAGCCTCACGTGGTACAGCCTCAAGTGGCACAGCCTCACGTGGCACAGCCTCACGTGGCACAGCCTCACGTGGCACAGCCTCACGTGGCGCAGCCTCAAGTGACACAGCCTCACGTGGCACAGCCTCACGTGGCACAGCCTCACGTAGCGCAGCTTCACGTGGCACAGCCTCACGTGGCACAGCCTCACGTGGCACAGCCTCACGTGGCACAGCCTCACGTAGCGCAGCCTCACGTGGTACAGCCTCACGTGGTACAGCCTCACGTGGCGCAGCCTCACGTGGCGCAGCCTCACGTGGCGCAGCCTCACGTGAGAGGCAATGGACGTGATGCGACAGCGTGACTCAGCACTTTTGCGCGGCGTCTTGCGTGCTACCGGGAAACTTTTCTTAAAATTTAGGTGTCATGTTGTGTCAGGTGGTGTCAGGTGGTGTCAGGTGGTGTCAGGTGGTGTCATGTTGTGTCAGGTGGTGTCAGGTGGTGTCAGGTGGTGTCAGGTGGTGTCATGTTGTGTCAGGTGGTGTCAGGTGGTGTCAGGTGGTGTCAGGTTGTGTCAGGTGGTGTCAGGTGGTGTCAGGTGGTGTCAGGTGGTGTCAGGTGGTGTCAGGTGGTGTCATGTTGTGTCAGGTGGTGTCAGGTGGTGTCAGGTGGTGTCAGGTTGTGTCAGGTGGTGTCAGGTGGTGTCAGGGGGTGTCAGGTGGTGTCAGGTGGTGTCATGTTGTGTCAGGTGGTGTCAGGTGGTGTCAGGTGGTGTCAGGTGGTGTCAGGTGGTGTCAGGTGGTGTCAGGTGGTGTCAGGTGGTGTCATGTTGTGTCAGGTGGTGTCAGGTGGTGTCAGGTGGTGTCAGGTTGTGTCAGGTGGTGTCAGGTGGTGTCAGGTGGTGTCAGGTGGTGTCAGGTGGTGTCAGGTGGTGTCAGGTGGTGTCATGTTGTGTCAGGTGGTGTCAGGTGGTGTCAGGTGGTGTCAGGTTGTGTCAGGTGGTGTCAGGTGGTGTCAGGTGGTGTCAGGTGGTGTCAGGTGGTGTCATGTTGTGTCAGGTGGTGTCAGGTGGTGTCATATGGTGTCATATGGTGTCGGGTGGTGTCAGGTGGTGTCATATGGTGTCGGGTGGTGTCAGGTGGTGTCAGGTGGTGTCAGGTGCTGTCATGTTGTGTCAGGTGGTGTCATATGGTGTCAGTTGGTGTCGGGTGGTGTCGGGTGGTGTCAGGTGGTGCCAGGTGGTGTCGAGTGATGTATTAATGAAACAAATATCTAGTTACAACACATGACGCAGCTATAAGATTTTCGCGGAAGACTATAAAAAACACATTTGAATGTAGTTTTCTACTTCGGGGTCGAGAAAGTTCAGGGACTTATGTCTGTTTGTCAGATTGCCTGTATTTATAAAGTTCATCTGCCAAAATTCCTGCATATTTTTTATCTTATCGTTATAGAATATCTTTATCGTTATAGAATATCTTTATCGTTATAGAATATCTTTATCGTTATAGAATACCTTTATCGTTATAAAATATAATTATTGATATAGAGTATCTATATCGTTATCGTACATACGCTGAACTTATCGAAGTCGCTGAACTTATTCGGTCCCACAGGTAGCTATACTCAAATTTGACCTTTGTACTAGACTTATGGAACAATCTACCTCTGTATTATCTGTAGTAAATAAATTGTTTAAATTGTTTAAATTGTCAAGCCAATTATTGATCTCATTTTCAAGCTTCAAAATGAGCGTCTTGGGATCTGTAGAAGCCTTACAAAATTTATTATCATTGCGTAATTCAGTTTTTCTTTTTCAGTACAATCATGCTTATGCTGCAGTACTACTGCGCTAAGTCCATCTCGCTCACCCAGTCTAACTGTTTCGCCGCCTGCATGTACTTTTTTCGCCACCCGAGTAATTAAATCGCTTGGGCGGCGAAAAACATGCATGCTTCAGCGAAAAAGTTAGACTGGGCTGCGACGTCGATGGTTTTATCAGAAAATGATTTTCTAAGAATGGATAAATTTATCTGGTAAAAATGTATTTTTTGAGGCCATTGGGATGATTCTAATCAGCCCTTTAAATTGTTTAGTTGCATTTTCAATTAAATTTCAATGCATTTTTGATTGTTCTGACCAGCCCTTCATATAGCTTAATTCGAATTTAAGTTTATTTTGAGGTCATTGTGGCCCTTCAAATAATTCAGTCGGCCCTTCAAATTATCTAACAAAATATGTTCTAATCGACCCTTAATACTTTGACTTCGATAGGGCGGGTCGTAAAGCTGATTTGGTGAGGTTGTAAAAAGAAGATTGGGAAAATCGACTTCCCTGTTCGAATAAGTTTCCATCCTTTTTAAGCAATGTACAAAACATAAGTGCTAAGTGATATTTTTGTCGTGTGGTAAAATTCCTATAAAAAGAAATTGCTGAATGGTTTGAAATGTTATTCATTTAAATTGGTCCCTGTATGAAAAATTTACACATTTGTCCCACTCCGTAGTGAACGTGTTAATTTACTTTCAGTTAAATTTAATTTTAAGGATATTGGGAAAGTTCTTATCAGCCCACTACATAGTTAAATTTTCTGTATTCAGTAAACCAAAGACGGCTTAGACGTTTACATTTTAGAATTTTATGTATTCAGTAAAACAAATGACGACCTAGACGTTTACATTTTAGAATTTTATGTATTCAGTAAAACAAATGACGACCTAGACGTTTACATTTTAGAATTTTATGTATTCAGTAAAACAAATGACGACCTAGACGTTTACATTTTAGAATTTTATGTATTCAGTAAAACAAATGACGACCAAGACGTTTACATTTTAGAATTTTACGTATTCAGTAAAACAAATGACGACCAAGACGTTTACATTTTAGAATTTTATGTATTCAGTAAAACAAATGACGACCTAGACGTTTACATTTTAGAATTTTATGTATTCAGTAAAACAAATGACGACCAAGACGTTTACATTTTAGAATTTTATGTATTCAGTAAAACAAATGACCACCAAGACGTTTACATTTTAGAATTTTATGTATTCAGTAAAACAAATGACGACCTAGACGTTTACATTTTAGAATTTTATGTATTCAGTAAAACAAATGACGACCTAGACGTTTACATTTTAGAATTTTATGTATTCAGTAAAACAAATGACGACCTAGACGTTTACATTTTAGAATTTTATGTATTCAGTAAAACAAATGACGACCTAGACGTTTACATTTTAGAATTTTATGTATTCAGTAAAACAAATGACGACCAAGACGTTTACATTTTAGAATTTTCTGTATTCAGTAAAACAAATGACGACCTAGACGTTTACATTTTAGAATTTTATGTATTCAGTAAAACAAATGACGACCAAGACGTTTACATTTTAGAATTTTACGTATTCAGTAAAACAAATGACGACCAAGACGTTTACATTTTAGAATTTTATGTATTCAGTAAAACAAATGACGACCAAGACGTTTACATTTTAGAATTTTATGTATTCAGTAAAACAAATGACGACCAAGACGTTTACATTTTAGAATTTTACGTATTCAGTAAAACAAATGACGACCAAGACGTTTACATTTTAGAATTTTATGTATTCAGTAAAACAAATGACGACCAAGACGTTTACATTTTAGAATTTTATGTATTCAGTAAAACAAATGACGACCTAGACGTTTACATTTTAGAATTTTACGTATTCAGTAAAACAAATGACGACCTAGACGTTTACATTTTAGAATTTTCTGTATTCAGGAAAACAAATGACGACCTAGACGTTTACATTTTAGAATTTTCTGTATTCAGTAAAACAAATGACGACCTAGACGTTTACATTTTAGAATTTTCTGTATTCAGTAAAACAAATGACGACCTAGACGTTTACATTTTAGAATTTTATGTATTCAGTAAAACAAATGACGACCTAGACGTTTACATTTTAGAATTTTATGTATTCAGTAAAACAAATGACGACCTAGACGTTTACATTTTAGAATTTTCTGTATTCAGTAAAACAAATGACGACCTAGACGTTTACATTTTAGAATTTTATGTATTCAGTATAACAAATGACGACCTAGACGTTAACTTTTTAGAATTTTATGTATTCAGTATAACAAATGACGACCTAGACGTTTACATTTTAGAATTTTACGTATTCAGTAAAACAAATGACGACCAAGACGTTTACATTTTAGAATTTTATGTATTCAGTATAACAAATGATGACCTAGACGTTTACATTTTAGAATTTTATGTATTCAGTATAACAAATGACGACCTAGACGTTTACATTTTAGAATTTTATGTATTCAGTAAAACAAATGACGACCTAGACGTTTACATTTTAGAATTTTATGTATTCAGTATAACAAATGACGACCTAGACGTTTACATTTTAGAATTTTATGTATTCAGTAAAACAAATGACGACCTAGACGTTTACATTTTAGAATTTTATGTATTCAGTATAACAAATGACGACCTAGACGTTTACATTTTAGAATTTTACGTATTCAGTAAAACAAATGACGACCAAGACGTTTACATTTTAGAATTTTATGTATTCAGTATAACAAATGACGACCTAGACGTTTACATTTTAGAATTTTATGTATTCAGTAAAACAAATGACGACCTAGACGTTTACATTTTAGAATTTTATGTATTCAGTAAAACAAATGACGACCTAGACGTTTACATTTTAGAATTTTATGTATTCATTAAAACAAATGACGACCAAGACGTTTACATTTTAGAATTTTATGTATTCAGTAAAACAAATGACGACCTAGACGTTTACATTTTAGAATTTTCTGTATTCAGGAAAACAAATGACGACCTAGACGTTTACATTTTAGAATTTTATGTATTCAGTAAAACAAATGACGACCAAGACGTTTACATTTTAGAATTTTATGTATTCAGTAAAACAAATGACGACCTAGACGTTTACATTTTAGAATTTTCTGTATTCAGTAAAACAAATGACGACCTAGACGTTTACATTTTAGAATTTTCTGTATTCAGTAAAACAAATGACGACCTAGACGTTTACATTTTAGAATTTTATGTATTCAGTAAAACAAATGACGACCTAGACGTTTACATTTTAGAATTTTCTGTATTCAGTAAAACAAATGACGACCTAGACGTTTACATTTTAGAATTTTATGTATTCAGTAAAACAAATGACGACCTAGACGTTTACATTTTAGAATTTTCTGTATTCAGTAAAACAAATGACGACCTAGACGTTTACATTTTAGAATTTTCTGTATTCAGTAAAACAAATAACGACCTAGACGTTTACATTTTAGAATTTTATGTATTCAGTATAACAAATGACGACCTAGACGTTTACATTTTAGAATTTTATGTATTCAGTAAAACAAATGACGACCTAGACGTTTACATTTTAGAATTTTATGTATTCAGTAAAACAAATGACGACCTAGACGTTTACATTTTAGAATTTTATGTAATCAGGAAAACAAATGACGACCTAGACGTTTACATTTTAGAATTTTCTGTATTCAGTAAAACAAATGACGACCTAGACGTTTACATTTTAGAATTTTATGTATTCAGTAAAACAAATGACGACCTAGACGTTTACATTTTAGAATTTTATGTATTCAGTAAAACAAATGACGACCTAGACGTATACATTTTAGAATCCTCGTATATACTCGCTACCAAACCTGTATTTGTGTTTGTGCGTGTGTGTGTTTGGCTGAAAATGTGCGGGCTTAAAAAATTTCGAAGATTTTTCGTACTCGAGCTTCCTGAAATTAGGTTGTGCTTCTTTCCTCGATGCCTTCCTCGCACTTTGACTTTTTATTTCGATATCTTCTGCATCTGCCTGGGTCTATTTGCTTATTGCTTATTGATCACTGGTGAAGGAATCTGGGAATTTCAAACATTTTTTTGGAATATGTGGATTGCCGAGTGGGTTTATCATGTTATTCTTCATCTTTAAATTAAATTAACTTATAATTCATTCCTCACCTTTAAAATGAATTAATTTATAATTCATTCCTTATCTTTGAAAGAAATTGATTTATAATTCATTCGTCATCTTTAAAATAAATTAATTTATAATTCATACCTCATCTTTAAAATAAAATGATTTATAATTCATTCCTCATCTTTAAAAGAAATTGATTTATAATTCATTCGTCATCATTAAAATAAATTAATTCATAATTCATTCCTCATCTTTAAAATAAATTAATTCATAATTCATTCCTCATCTTTTTTATTAAATTAATTTAAAATTCATTCCTCATCTTTTAATGAAATCAGTTTATAATTCATTCCTCATCTTTAAAGAAAATTGATTTATAATTCATTCCTCATCTTTAAAATAAATTAAGTTATACTTCTGTCCTCATCTTCAAAATAAATAAGTTAAAACT
The DNA here is from genome assembly GCA_030386875.1 of Morinoia aosen. Classification (NCBI taxonomy): domain Eukaryota; kingdom Metazoa; phylum Arthropoda; class Malacostraca; order Amphipoda; family Talitridae; genus Morinoia; species Morinoia aosen. The sequence goes on from CM059573.1 coordinate 7,127,329, forward strand.
TCGAACTTTATTCCTCATCTTAAAAGTATATGAAAACTAACTTAATTAATAATAATAAACTAATAAACTTATTATTGGTATATACCGAGCCTTTTAATTTCAATAAACCTCGACTTAACCTCTTAGAAGTTATCAAACCTCAACTTAATTATTTTTATTATACCCAGCGCTATATTTCATTTTCGTGACAAAATGAACTCCGAGAGCCAGAACGCTATCTCAATTAATTCGATCCCGTTTCTTCATAAAAGCAGCGACTTCCTTTGCAACACTCACCAAAAATCCAATGTTACGTTGGCGAATCTCATGGTAATCTGCCGGGAGATAAGAAGGGTGATGGCACCAATGCCACGGTAAAGGAAACAATGTAAACCCATTTCTATGGGGCAAAACTACGCCTCCTCTTGTTTCGCTAGCCAACAGAACGGCTTTATTTCGAACACACTGGATGACGTCACCATTGCAACATGTCGTTAGGCCAATAGTGGCGCTAGATTTGGGACCACCAGTGTTGCTAGATGTCATCTGAGCGCTGCTATTGGTTCGATGCCATGACCTCAGCATTGCGACACGGTCGATAAAAAAATATGATTTGGCGCTACCTTGTTTCTTCTACCGAGGTGTTTCCAGATGTCATCTGAGCGCTGCTATTGGTTCGATGCCATGACCTCAGCATTGCGACACGGTCGATAAAAAAATATGATTTGGCGCTACCTTGTTTCTTCTACCGAGGTGTTTCCAGATGTCATCTGAGCGCTGCTATTGGTTCGATGCCATGACGTCAGCATTGCGACACGGTCGACGAAAAAAAATATAGTTTGACGCTACCTTGTTTCTTCTACCGAGGTGTTTCCAGATGTCATCTGAGCGCTGCTATTGGTTCGATGCCATGACGTCAGCATTGCGACACGGTCGATAAAAAAATATGATTTGGCTCTACCTTGTTTCTTCTAAAGTGGCCACCGCTCAGCAATTTACGGAGTCACAACTGACGCCACTTAGCTCTCACTTGCTGAGCAGCGTTGAAGTTGCCTTAAGCTTAGCGTTTTGTTGCGCCTCAACTGGGAAATGTCGGGCGTTGTTGTGTTTGGAGGGACATGTTGTGTGTCCAACGCTGTGTTGTTGCGTTTGGAGGGAAATGTTGTGTGTCCAACGCTGTGTTGTTGTGTTTGGAGGGAAATGTTGTGTGTCCAACGCTGTGTTGTTGTGTTTGGAGGGAAATGTTATGTGTCCAACGCTGTGTTGTTGCGTTTGGAGGGAAATGTTGTGTGTCCAACGCTGTGTTGTTGTGTTTGGAGGGACATGTTGTGTGTCCAACGCTGTGTTGTTGCGTTTGGAGGGAAATGTTGTGTGTCCAACGCTGTGTTGTTGTGTTTGGAGGGAAATGTTGTGTGTCCAACGCTGTGTTGTTGTGTTTGGAGGGAAATGTTATGTGTCCAACGCTGTGTTGTTGCGTTTGGAGGGAAATGTTGTGTGTCCAACGCTGTGTTGTTGTGTTTGGAGGGACATGTTGTGTGTCCAACGCTGTGTTGTTGTGTTTGGAGGGAAATGTTGTGTGTCCAACGCTGTGTTGTTGTGTTCGGAGGGAAATGTTGTGTGTCCAACGCTGTGTTGTTGTGTTTGGAGGGAAATGTTGTGTGTCCAACGCTGTGTTGTTGTGTTTGGAGAAAAATGTTGTGTGTCCAACGCTGTGTTGTTGCGTTTGGAGGGAAATGTTATGTGTCCAACGCTGTGTTGTTGTGTTTGGAGGGAAATGTTGTGTGCCCAACGCTGCGTTGTTGTGTTTGGAGGGAAATGTTGTGTGCCCAACGCTGCGTTGTTGTGTTTGGAGGGACATGTTGTGTGTCCAACGCTGTGTTGTTGCGTTTGGAGGGAAATGTTGTGTGCCCAACGCTGCGTTGTTGTGTTTGGAGGGAAATGTTGTGTGCCCAACGCTGCGTTGTTGTGTTTGGAGGGACATGTTGTGTGTCCAACGCTGTGTTGTTGTGTTTGGAGGGAAATGTTGCGTGCCCAACGCTGCGTTGTTGCGTTTGGAAGAAAATGTTGTGGATCCAACGCTGCGTTGTTGCGTTTGGAGGGAAATGTTGCGTGCCCAACGCTGTGTTGTTGTGTTTGGCGGGAAATGTTGTGTATCCAACGCTGTGTTGTTGTGTTTGGAGGGAAATGTTGTGTGCCCAACGCTGTGTTGTTGTGTTTGGAAGGAAATGTTGTGTGTCCAACGCTGTGTTGTTGTGTTTGGAGGGAAATGTTGTGTGCCCAACGCTGTGTTGTTGTGTTTGGAAGGAAATGTTGTGTATCCAACGCTGTGTTGTTGTGTTTGGAGGGAAATGTTGTGTGCCCAACGCTGTGTTGTTGTGTTTGGAAGGAAATGTTGTGTGTCCAACGCTGTGTTGTTGTGTTTGGAGGGAAATGTTGTGTGCCCAACGCTGTGTTGTTGTGTTTGGAGGGAAATGTTGTGTGTCCAACGCTGTGTTGTTGCGTTTGGAGGGAAATGTTGTGTGCCCAACGCTGTGTTGTTGTGTTTGGCGGGAAATGTTGTGTATCCAACGCTGTGTTGTTGTGTTTGGAGGGAAATGTTGTGTGCCCAACGCTGTTTGTTGTGTTTGGAGGGAAATGTTGTGTGCCCAACGCTGTGTTGTTGTGTTTGGAAGGAAATGTTGTGTGTCCAACGCTGTGTTGTTGTGTTTGGAGGGACATGTTGTGTGTCCAACGCTGTGTTGTTGTGTTTGGAGGGAAATGTTGTGTGCCCAACGCTGCGTTGGTGTGTTTGGCGGGAAATGTTGTGGATCCAACGCTGTGTTGTTGCGTTTGGAGGGAAATGATGTGTGTCCAACGCTGTGTTGTTGTGTTTGGAGGGACATGTTGTGTGTCCAACGCTGTGTTGTTGTGTTTGGAGGGAAATGTTGTGTGTCCAACGCTGTGTTGTTGTGTTTGGAGGGACATGTTGTGTGTCCAACGCTGTGTTGTTGTGTTTGGAGGGAAATGTTGTGTGTCCAACGCTGTGTTGTTGTGTTTGGAGGGAAATGTTGTGTGTCCAACGCTGTGTTGTTGTGTTTGGAGGGACATGTTGTGTGTCCAACGCTGTGTTGTTGTGTTTGGAGGGAAATGTTGTGTGTCCAACGCTGTGTTGTTGTGTTTGGAGGGAAATGTTGTGTGTCCAACGCTGTGTTGTTGTGTTTGGAGGGAAATGTTGTGTGTCCAACGCTGTGTTGTTATGTTTGGAGGGAAATGTTGTGTGTCCAACGCTGTGTTGTTGCGTTTGGAGGGAAATGTTGTGTGTCCAACGCTGTGTTGTTGCGTTTGGAGGGAAATGTTATGTGTCCAACGCTGTGTTGTTGTGTTTGGAGGGAAATGTTGTGTGTCCAACGCTGTGTTGTTGCGTTTGGAGGGAAATGTTGTGTGTCCAACGCTGTGTTGTTGTGTTTGGAGGGAAATGTTGTGTGTCCAACGCTGTGTTGTTGTGTTTGGAGGGAAATGTTGTGTGTCCAACGCTGTGTTGTTGTGTTTGGAGGGAAATGTTGTGTGTCCAACGCTGTGTTGTTGCGTTTGGAGGGAAATGTTGTGTGTCCAACGCTGTGTTGTTGTGTTTGGAGGGAAATGTTGTGTGTCCAACGCTGTGTTGTTGTGTTTGGAGGGAAATGTTATGTGTCCAACGCTGTGTTGTTGTGTTTGGAGGGAAATGTTATGTGTCCAACGCAGTGTTGTTGTGTTTGGAGGGAAATGATATGTGTCCAACGCTGTGTTGTTGTGTTTGGAGGGAAATGTTGTGTGTCCAACGCTGTGTTGTTGTGTTTGGAGGGAAATGTTATGTGTCCAACGCTGTGTTGTTGTGTTTGGAGGGAAATGTTATGTGTCCAACGCTGTGTTGTTGTGTTTGGAGGAAAATGTTGTGTGTCCAACGCTGTGTTGTTGTGTTTGGAGGGAAATGTTGTGTGTCCAACGCTGTGTTGTTGTGTTTGGAGGGAAATGTTGTGTGTCCAACGCTGTGTTGTTGTGTTTGGAGGGAAATGTTGTGTGCCCAACGCTGTGTTGTTGTGTTTGGAGGGAAATTTTGTGTGTCCAACGCTGTGTTGTTGTGTTTGGAGGGACATGTTGTGTGCCCAACGCTGTGTTGTTGTGTTTGGAGGCAAATGTTGTGTGTCCAACGCTGCGTTCTTGTGTTTGGAGGGACATGTTGTGTGCCCAACGCTGTGTTGTTGTGTTTGGAGGGAAATGTTGTGTGTCCAACGCTGTGTTGTTGTGTTTGGAGGGACATGTTGTGTGTCCAACGCTGCGTTCTTGTGTTTGGAGGGACATGTTGTGTGTCCAACGCTGTGTTGTTGTGTTTGGAGGGATATGTTGTGTGTCCAACGCTGCGTTCTTGTGTTTGGGGGGACATGTTGTGTGTCCAACGCTGTGTTGTTGTGTTTGGAGGGACATGTTGTGTGTCCAACGCTGCGTTCTTGTGTTTGGAGGGACATGTTGTGTGTCCAACGCTGCGTTCTTGTGTTTGGAGGGACATGTTGTGTGTCCAACGCTGTGTTGTTGTGTTTGGAGGGAAATGTAGTGTATCCAACGCTGTGTTGTTGTGTTTGGAGGGACATGTTGTGTGTCCAACGCTGTGTTGTTGTGTTTGGAGGGACATGTTGTGTGTCCAACGCTGCGTTCTTGTGTTTGGAGGGACATGTTGTGTGTCCAACGCTGCGTTCTTGTGTTTGGAGGGACATGTTGTGTGTCCAACGCTGTGTTGTTGTGTTTGGAGGGACATGTTGTGTGTCCAACGCTGCGTTCTTGTGTTTGGAGGGACATGTTGTGTGTCCAACGCTGCGTTCTTGTGTTTGGAGGGACATGTTGTGTGTCCAACGCTGTGTTGTTGTGTTTGGAGGGAAATGTAGTGTATCCAACGCTGTGTTGTTGTGTTTGGAGGGACATGTTGTGTGTCCAACGCTGCGTTCTTGTGTTTGGAGGGACATGTTGTGTGTCCAACGCTGTGTTGTTGTGTTTGGAGGGAAATGTTGCGTGCTCAACGCTGTGTTGTTGTGTTTGGAGGGAAATTTTATGTGTCCAACGCTGTGTTGTTGTGTTTGGAGGGAAATGTTATGTGTCCAACGCTGTGTTGTTGTGTTTGGAAGGAAATGTTGTGTGTCCAACGCTGTTTTGATGTGTTTTGAGGGAAATTTTGTGTATCCAACGCTGTGTTGTTGTGTTTGGAGGGACATGTTGTGTGTCCAACGCTGTGTTATTGTGTTTGGAGGGAAATTTTATGTGTCAAACGCTGTGTTGTTATGTTTGGAGGGAAATGTTATGTGTCCAACGCTGTGTTGTTGTGTTTTGAGGGAAATTTTGTGTGCCCAACGCTGTGTTGTTGTGTTTTGAGGGAAATTTTGTGTATCCAACGCTGTGTTGTTGTGTTTAGAGGGAAATGTTGTGTGTCCAACGCTGTGTTGTTGTGTTTGGAAGGAAATGTTGTGTGTCCAACGCTGTGTTGTTGTGTTTGGAAGGAAATGTTGTGTGTCCAACGCTGTGTTGATGTGTTTTGAGGATTATTTTGTGTATCCAACGCTGTGTTGTTGTGTTTGGAGGGACATGTTGTGTGTCCAACGCTGTGTTGTTGTGTTTGGAGGGAAATTTTATGTGTCCAACGCTGTGTTGTTGTGTTTGGAGGGAAATGTTGTGTGTCCAACGCTGTGTTGTTGTGTTTTGAGGGAAATTTTGTGTGCCCAACGCTGTGTTGTTGTGTTTTGAGGGAAATTTTGTGTATCCAACGCTGCGTTCTTGTGTTTGGAGGGACATGTTGTGTGTCCAACGCTGTGTTGTTGTGTTTGGAGGGAAATGTTGCGTGCTCAACGCTGTGTTGTTGTGTTTGGAGGGAAATGTTGTGTGTCCAACGCTGTGTTGTTGTGTTTAGAGGGAAATGTTGTGTATCCAACGCTGTGTTGTTGTGTTTGGAGGAAATGTTGTGTGTCCAACGCTGTGTTGTTGCGTTTGGAGGGAAATGTTGTGTATCCAACGCTGTGTTGTTGCGTTTGGAGAGACATTTTGTGTGTCCAACGCTTCGTTGTTGTGTTTGGGGAGACATGTTGTGTGTCCAACGCTTTGTTGTTGTGTTTGGGGAGACATGTTGTGTGTCCAACGCTTTGTTGTTGTGTTTGGGGAGACATGTTGTGTGTCCAACGCTTTGTTGTTGTGTCTGGGGAGACATTTTGTGTGTCCAACGCTTTGTTGTTGCGTTTGGAGAGACATTTTGTGTGTCCAACGCTTCGTTGTTGTGTTTGGGGAGACATGTTGTGTGTCCAACGCTTTGTTGTTGTGTTTGGGGAGACATGTTGTGTGTCCAACGCTTTGTTGTTGTGTTTGGGGAGACATGTTGTGTGTCCAACGCTTTGTTGTTGTGTTTGGGGAGACATTTTGTGTGTCCAACGCTTTGTTGTTGCGTTTGGAGAGACATTTTGTGTGTCCAACGCTTCGTTGTTGTGTTTGGGGAGACATGTTGTGTGTCCAACGCTTTGTTGTTGTGTTTGGGGAGACATGTTGTGTGTCCAACGCTTTGTTGTTGTGTTTGGGGAGACATGTTGTGTGTCCAACGCTTTGTTGTTGTGTTTGGGGAGACATTTTGTGTGTCCAACGCTTTGTTGTTGCGTTTGGAGAGACATTTTGTGTGTCCAACGCTTCGTTGTTGTGTTTGGGGAGACATGTTGTGTGTCCAACGCTTTGTTGTTGTGTTTGGGGAGACATGTTGTGTGTCCAACGCTTTGTTGTTGTGTTTGGAGAGACATTTTGTGTGTCCAACGCTTCGTTGTTGTGTTTGGAGGGAAATGTTGTGTGTCCAACGCTGTGTTGTTGTGTTTGGAGGGAAATGTTGTGTGTCCAACGCCGTGTTGTTGTGTTTGGAGGGAAATGTTGTGTGTCCAACGCTGTGTTGTTGTGTTTGGAGGGAAATGTTGTGTGTCCAACGCTGTGTTGTTGTGTTTGGAGGGACATGTTGTGTGTCCAACGCCATGTTGTAGTGTTTGGAGGGAAATGTTGTGTGTCCAACGCCGTGTTGTTGTGTTTGGAGGGAAATGTTGTGTGCCCAACGCTGTGTTGTTGTGTTTGAAGGGAAATGTTGTGTCCAACGCTGTGTTGTTGTGTTTGGAGGGAAATGTTGTGTGTCCAACGCCGTGTTGTTGTGTTTGGAGAGACATGTTGTGTGTCCAACGCTGTGTTGTTGTGTTTGGAGGGAAATGTTGTGTGTCCAACGCTGTGTTGTTGTGTTTGGAGGGAAATGTTGTGTGTCCAACGCTGTGTTGTTGTGTTTGGAGGGACATGTTGTGTGTCCAACGCTGTGTTGTTGCGTTTGGAGGGACATGTTGTGTGTCCAACGCTGCGTTGTTGTGTTTGGAGGGACATGTTGTGTGTCCAACGCCGTGTTGTTGTGTTTGGAGAGACATGTTGTGTGTCCAACGCTGTGTTGTTGTGTTTGGAGGGACATGTTGTGTGTCCAACGCTGTGTTGTTGCGTTTGGAGGGACATGTTGTGTGTCCAACGCTGCGTTGCTGTGTTTGGAGGGACATGTTGTGTGTCCAACGCTGTGTTGTTGCGTTTGGAGGGACATGTTGTGTGTCCAACGCCGTGTTGTTGTGTTTGGAGAGACATGTTGTGTGTCCAACGCTGTGTTGTTGTGTTTGGAGGGACATGTTGTGTGTCCAACGCTGTGTTGTTGCGTTTGGAGGGACATGTTGTGTGTCTAACGCTGCGTTGCTGTGTTTGGAGGGACATGTTGTGTGTCCAACGCTGTGTTGTTGCGTTTGGAGGGACATGTTGTGTGTCCAACGCCGTGTTGTTGTGTTTGGAGAGACATGTTGTGTGTCCAACGCTGTGTTGTTGTGTTTGGAGGGACATGTTGTGTGTCCAACGCTGTGTTGTTGTGTTTGGAGGGACATGTTGTGTGTCCAACGCTGTGTTGTTGCGTTTGGAGGGACATGTTGTGTGTCCAACGCTGCGTTGCTGTGTTTGGAGGGACATGTTGTGTGTCCAACGCTGTGTTGTTGCGTTTGGAGGGACATGTTGTGTGTCCAACGCTGCGTTGCTGTGTTTGGAGGGACATGTTGTGTGTCCAACGCTGTGTTGTTGCGTTTGGAGGGACATGTTGTGTGTCCAACGCCGTGTTGTTGTGTTTGGAGAGACATGTTGTGTGTCCAACGCTGTGTTGTTGTGTTTGGAGGGACATGTTGTGTGTCCAACGCTGTGTTGTTGCGTTTGGAGGGACATGTTGTGTGTCCAACGCTGCGTTGCTGTGTTTGGAGGGACATGTTGTGTGTCCAACGCTGTGTTGCTGTGTTTGGAGAGACATGTTGTGTGTCCAACACTGTGTTGTTGTGTTTGGAGGGAAAATTTTTATTGCTCTACTAGACGTTATGTTGCGCACAAACGTGAATATGTTGCATTTTCGTCGCGTCGTTAATGAATTTGAAAATTGCGAAATTCATTTTTAAAATACGGGTGAAATTCATTGAAAATGATTCACAGCGACGCGACTTCAGGTGTGTCATGGGACACAGTCGCAAAAGGCGGCAGCAGAGTTGGAAAAGCTAGGGTAATGTCCTCTTCAACGCACGCCCAATCCCATGTGTCGGCATGCTCGTACCCAAAGCTTACCCATGCCCATTAATGCATACCCATACCAATAAAGCATACCATACCCATATCCATCAAAGCAAACCCATATCCAAAGCACACCTTCTAAGCATACCCATACCAATACCCATAAAGGCAAACCCATACCCATTAAAAGCATACCCATACCAACATTTCATCAAAGTATACCCATACCCAAAGATTTCAGAGCATAAGTATGCCCACGTGGAAAAAATTAATTGTGCGGAATTTCAAGAATTTTCCGTTATTTTGCCTCTGCATTCATCATATCTGTGCCTCGTCCTAGTGAGCTGTCGGAGTGTGAGGAGATTCCCTGCTTTTAAAATAGTGTTTTGATGTTTTAAATTGCTTTAAAATATTGTTTCATAGGTTAAGTCTTGAAATATTGTTTGAAAGTTAAAGCTTTTAAAAAATTGTTCAAAATTTTGTGTACGTATGTATGCTTGTATGTTTCGTTATCGCCGCTCATACCACGGTAGAGGAAACAAGGTAGCGCTCATGTCGTATCTGGTAGCACTGCTACCCCCAAATCTGGCTCCTTTATTGGCTTAACGTTTTTGTGACGACATGAAGTTTGTCTGAAATAAAGCCTTTCTATTGGCTTGCCGAACAAGAGGAAGTGTAATTTCTCCCTTAGAAATGACCCTACCTTGTTTCCTCTACCGTGGTCCATACCCTGCTTACATGAATAAAGTAGGCCAAAATTCAACTCTTTGCTTTCAGAAATGCGGTAAGATTAGGGTGAAATTTAACATTTTCCTTATGGGCGCGATCAAAAATTTCCACTATTGCAAAGGAAGAATTCCAGGGCCTTCTTAGATATATTAACACTTTGACTCCGGTAGGTAACACGGAAGTTTAATATTCGACTCAAATTAAAATTTAATTGTATTGAGTAATGTTGAAACTAAACATGCATCAACTGGATCGCGCCTTGATATAGTTTTCTTTCAGTATTTATGAAAATTTAGTTTTTGACTACTGGTCGGTCAACAGCATTATGAAAATTCCCTCATTGACCAACGATGGCTTAAGCGGCCCATAGACGATCAATTTAATTGTCAATATAATTGTCAATATTGAATATTGACAGTTAATTGATCGTCTGTGGGCTTGATTGACGACCGTCAAATAATTGACTCATGAGGGCAAAAAAATTTTCGTCAAAATATTGAGTCAATGATATTGACAATTATATTGATCGTCTATGGGCCGCTGTAGAGATCGCAGCCAAATGTGTTAAGCCCGCACGCTGTATTGTGGATACGATCTGGTATAAATATTCATTGGAAGAAAGTTATATTTCCCACTGCTTCATAAACACGGATTTTAAAGAAACGTTTTGCGTTGATTTCAACTTTTTTTATCAATTCTCAATCAATTTCACGGCTAAAATTGAATTACATTCACAACCTGGCTCAACAAGTTGCGGTACGTCTGGTATTTGAAGCGAATAGAGTTTAATTACTTATTCGCGGCTTATTTTTTCCTAACCATTCTACTTAAAAATGGTTGCAAGATTTCTAATTTTTTCTTTTAGCGCAGTAGGACACTTTCAAGTTGATTTAGAGCAGTACATTGCGTCATACGTTTGGTGCATGATGTAAGACACTTTACGGTCGATTTAGAGTAGCACATTACGCCAATAGTTCAAAACAGTATTGGAAGCACTTTAAAGTTGATTTAAAGTAGCACATTACGCCAATAGTTCAAAACAGTATTGGAAGCCCTTTAAAGTTGATTTAGAGTAGCACATTACGCCAATAGTTCAATGCAGTATTGGAAGCACTTCCAGGTTGATTTATTGCAATACATTGTGTCGATATAAGCTCGGGCTACTTCGATGATCAATTGCAGCTGCTAGATATTCAGTGCTGTAACGACCATACATCAAGCTCTACACCAGGATATACCAGCAGATGACATCAATCGTAGGCAGTGCTTTAAACCAGCCATCTGTGCTTCGTTTCCGATCAGCGGCGTTTACTGACGGAATTACAGCAGTGACATACACAGCCACGGTGAAGAAAACTGCTGTAACCGTCAAACGTGGCATTCGTATTGCTGCATTATTATTGTTATCCCGCCGAACTGCTTTACCCATGTAATTATGAATAGGCGAGCATGAAGGTACATGAGGGTACTCGAGCACAAACTCAGCGCGTTTAAGAACATTCGCTACAAACTTGGGCAATAGATATGAAGACCCAAAAAGATAACTTTCTCCTGAATGAGTAGAAGTGTACACATTCAGCGTTTCGGCATATCTAATTGTGAAGGCTGTAGGTGTTTGGGAGAGTTTCCCATTCTATGGATCATCTTATAGAAGCACATTATGGCAACGTTTGTTGACTTTAATGGTCGTCTGCTGTGTGTGGCCCCATGAAGATTCCAATTAATGAAGCCTCAGCTTAACAAAAAGATGTGAGAAAGCCTGAAAGAATTTCAAGCAAAATGCAAAGAAATAACAAAGCCAAAAAGGGTAGAAGTAAGGAAGCAAAAATGCAGAGAGGTGAGAAAGTAAGAAAGGTTGAAAGGTTGAAAGTAAGTAAGTAAGTAAAGGTTGAAAGTAGAACCAAAGAAGCAAGAGAGTGCGCGCAAGCAAAAATCAAGAAAGAAGAGGCCGAAAGCAAGCAAAGAAGCAAGAAAGCAAGGAAAGCCGTTAATAAGCAAGCAAAGAATTAAAGAAGCAAGAAAGCTATTAAATAAGAAAGGCTGCAAGCAAGCAATAAATTGCGATTTTTCATGAAAGAATGTATATCAAAAATAGATACTTTGACATTGAACAAATGAGGTAGTCAGTAATATAGGCTGCTTGTAAAAAAAGCCGAAGAGATCGCCAGTTCCAGCAACACAAGCGTGAACACTCTACGGATCTCTGCGACCGCAAGTCGTTTTGTATTAACATGGAGTCAATTTTTAAATCATTTAAAGTTTTAGGCGCTATTTTAGGCGCATGGAGTCAATTTTTAAATCATTTAAAGTTTTAGGCGCTATAAGTTTAAAGTGTAACTCCTGACTTATGAAACCCTTGGTTATATTATCTTTAGGAAAAAAAATTCGCTGTTATCAACTACTACTGTACACGACCCGTCAAAAATGATGGGATTCGATTTTTTCCTTAAATAAATCTCCAGACGTGGATGACAAACAAATATATCCATCCTAATAGTTCCCGCGATTAAAATATTCTTGTACTTGTGCACTGGTGAAACTCGTATCACAGATACGGTCGTTGAGCGTCCTTAATACTGACCGCCATTCGTTAAACTAAAGTTCAACACTTAACTCAAATTTAAAGTCAATTGTTAATGCAATTTTGAAAATATTAATCATTAAATTGATCATGCCTCATTTAGCTTTATTAAGTATTTATAAAACTGAGGGCGTAACTACTGGTCGGTCAGCAGCATTATCAAAATTCCCTCCGTGTACCACCGGTGGCCCACATGGGGGTAAACGTGTTGAAGCATCGGCAAAGTTATAAGCGTGTTGAGCTGAAAATTAAACTCTTGAATACTGAAAACATCGGTTGTCGTTTCTTCGAAAATAAACTTTCTCCCTATCATCAACTATTGAAGGTCTTTTCTTAACAGTTTTACAAAACATATTAGTTAGCCAATGCAAAGAATTATAAACCCGCTCGGAGGTGAGAGAGGTCAAATTCTAATTATATTGGCTATAAAAACATCCGTTCTTGGCATTTGAGCTGTGGTGGCAGCGGTGCCACCGGTGGCAACTCAGTAACACTTGTGGCAACACTGCAGCAATAGTAAAGCGCTGCAGCACCGGTAGCAGCACTGCAGCACCGGCGGCAGCACTGCAGCACTGATGGCAGCACTGCAGCACCGGTGGCAGCACTGCAGCACCGGTGGCAGCACTGCAGCACCGGTAGCAGCACTGCAGCACCGGTGGCAGCACTGCAGCACCGGCGGCAGCACTGCAGCACCGGTGGCAGCACTGCAGCACCGGCGGCAGCACTACAGCACCGGTGGCAGCACTGCAGCACCGGTGGCAGCACTGCAGCACCGGCGGCAGCACTACAGCACCGGTGGCAGCACTGCAGCACCGGTGGCAGCACTGCAGCACCGGCGGCAGCACTACAGCACCGGTGGCAGCACTGCAGCACCGGTGGCAGCACTGCAGCACCGGCGGCAGCACTGCAGCACTGGTGGCAGCACTGCAGCACCGGTGGCAGCACTGCAGCACCGGTGGCAACACTGCTACCCCGCTTATCTTATCACCCATGCAGATAAGAACTCTCCGCGCTGCTTGCTTCTATTAACCGCGTTTCCACTTCGCATGTTCTGCGCTGCATCTCGTCCCTCCTTCACTTCTTGCTGCCCGAGTGCACGTAGAAATTTCGCGATTTAGGAACAATTTGCACGAGTCTTGCGAGCGTTTTGCGTGCGTTTACGAGTGCGCTTTGTGTGAACTTTGTGTACGTGTTGCGTGCGTTTTTGTGCGCTTGGTCTGCGTTTTGTGTGCGTGATGCATGAGTTTCAAGAGCGTTTTGAGAGCGTTTTTGCGTGAGCTTTGTGTGCGTTTTGCGTGAATTTTGTGTGCTTTTTGCCTGAGTTTTGGGTGCGTTTTGCGTGAGCTTTGTGTGCGTTTTGCGTGAATTTTGTGTGCGTTTTGCGTGAATTTTGTGTGCGTTTTGCGTGAGTTTTGTGTGCGTTTTGCCGTGAGCTTTGTTTGCGTTTTGCGTGAGCTTTGTGTGCGTTTTGCGTGTTCTGTGTGCGTTTTGCGGGAGTTTTGTGTGCTTTGCGTGAGTTTTGTGTGTGCTTTCGGTGCGTTTTGCAGCGCCGGTGCTATTTGCGTTTCGAATTACGTTGACGTCGCTGTACAAAACTGTACATGTCGATGTAAATTTTATTAAAAATTAGACGTAAAATTTACAAATCAGGGACATACACCCGCCAACATTTTTGCCTCTCCACACTCTAATAAAACGTGACTGCAGCTGATCTCAGTGCACACCAAGTGTGAGCGTCAAATTCTTTTTGAAAATTCTTCTTTAGTCCAATTCTTTTTGAAAAATTTTCTTTCGTCAAATTCTTTTTAAAAATTCTTCTTTCGTCATATTCTTTCGTCAAATTTTTTTGAAAATTCTTCTTTCGTCAAATTCTTTCGTCAAATTCTTTTTAAAAATTCCTCTTTCGTCAAATTCTTTCGTCAAATTCTTTCGTCAAATTCTTTTTAAAAATTCCTCTTTCGTCAAATTCTTTCGTCAAATTCTTTCGTCAAATTCTTTCGTCAAATTATTTGTCACTCGGAACGGCTCCCATTGATCGGATGAACAGGGCAAGTACAATTACGTTGGTAACGTCTGGTGGTGTAGGGACGGTAATACTTGGGAATACTTGAGTAATACTTGGGAATACTTGAGTAATACTTGAATAACACTTGTGTAACACTTGGCACGCCAACAGTAGTACATGGATTCAAGTTGGCACGCAGCATTTGTACGAGAGCATTTGAATTCTGTAAGGGTGGTTCTGACGCGGTGTCTGCGATTAGCGCGCTTTCTGTATTTTATAAGTCTGGCATTCTTTTATGATTCAGCGATGAAGATGGAACATTAGTAATCCAAAACGTTTGCAAAGAAAAAAAATGAAATTGCTCAGTTTTATATTGTTCTCTTTTTTGTCATAAGCGTGAGATTCACTAATAATTGACCAATCGGAAATGTAAAAATAAATCACACAGTGCAGGTATTGCCACACAGTGCAGGTATTGCCACACAGTGCAGGTATTGCCACACAGTGCAGGTATTGCCACACAGTGCAGGTATTGCCACACAGTGCAGGTATTGCCACACAGTGCAGGTATTGCCTCACAGTGCAGGTATTGCCTCACAGTGCAGGTATTGCCTCACAGTGCAGGTATTGCCTCACAGTGCAGGTATTGCCACACAGTGCAGGTATTGCCACACAGTGCAGGTATTGCCACACAGTGCAGGTATTGCCACACAGAGCAGGTATTGCCACACAGTGCAGGTATTGCCACACAGTGCAGGTATTGCCACTCAGTGCAGGTATTGCCACACAGTGCAGGTATTGCCTCACAGTGCAGGTATTGCCTCACAGTGCAGGTATTGCCTCACAGTGCAGGTATTGCCACACAGTGCAGGTATTGCCACACAGTGCAGGTATTGCCACACAGTGCAGGTATTGCCACACAGTGCAGGTATTGCCACACAGTGCAGGTATCGCCACACAGTGCAGGTATTGCCACACTGTGCAGGTATTGCCACACAGTGCAGGTATTGCCTCACAGTGCAGGTATTGCCTCACAGTGCAGGTATTGCCACTCAGTGCAGGTATTGCCACACAGTGCAGGTATTGCCTCATAGTGCAGGTATTGCCACACAGTGCAGGTATTGCCACAGAGTGCAGGTATTGCCACACAGTGCAGGTATTGCCACACTGTGCAGGTATTGCCACACAGAGCAGGTATTGCCACACAGTGCAGGTATTGTCACACAGTACAGGTATTGCCACACAGTGCAGGTATTGCCACACAGTGCAGGTATTGTCACACAGTGCAGGTATTGCCACACAGTGCAGGTATTGCCACACAGTGCAGGTATTGCCACACAGTGCAGGTATTGCCACACAGTGCAGGTATTGCCACACAGTACAGGTATTGACACACAGTGCAGGTATTGCCACACAGTGCAGGTATTGCCACACAGTGCAGGTATTGCCACACAGTGCAGGTATTGCCTCACAGTGCAGGTATTGCCACACAGTGCAGGTATTGCCACACAGTGCAGGTATTGCCACACAGTGCAGGTATTGCCACACAGTGCAGGTATTGCCACACAGTGCAGGTATTGCCTCACAGTGCAGGTATTGCCACACAGTGCAGGTATTGCCACACAGTGCAGGTATTGCCACACAGTGCAGGTATTGCCACACAGTACAGGTATTGACACACAGTGCAGGTATTGCCACACAGTGCAGGTATTGCCACACAGTACAGGTATTGACACACAGTGCAGGTATTGCCACACAGTGCAGGTATTGCCACACAGTGCAGGTATTGCCACACAGTGCAGGTATTGCCTCACAGTGCAGGTATTGCCACACAGTGCAGGTATTGCCACACAGTGCAGGTATTGCCACACAGTGCAGGTATTGCCACACAGTGCAGGTATTGCCACACAGTGCAGGTATTGCCACACAGTGCAGGTATTGCCTCACAGTGCAGGTATTGCCACACAGTGCAGGTATTGCCACACAGTGCAGGTATTGCCACACAGTACAGGTATTGACACACAGTGCAGGTATTGCCATACAGTGCAGGTATTGCCACACAGTGCAGGTATTGCCACACAGTGCAGGTATTGCCTCACAGTGCAGGTATTGCCACACAGTGCAGGTATTGCCACACAGTGCAGGTATTGCCACACAGTGCAGGTATTGCCACACAGTGCAGGTATTGCCACACAGTGCAGGTATTGCCTCACAGTGCAGGTATTGCCACACAGTGCAGGTATTGCCACACAGTGCAGGTATTGCCACACAGTGCAGGTATTGCCACACAGTGCATCGAAATTAATATTTCGATAGGAAGAGGGATGCAAAATTCGTATTGAAAGCTCTGTAAGAGCTTTTTCAACGGATCTCAGCAGGGATTGCAGTTCAAATCTGAGTTCCAATGAAGAACATACAGTGTTGTGACCGAGCTTGTGAATAATATGGAAGTATGAAGTTATTTCTGTTCCGGGTTAAAGGATTTGAGGGCCAGTTTATGAAGTTATTAATTGTTTGAGTTCTCCGTCGCCATCATCAGTCAGTGTTTTTTACATGAAATTACGTATGGAGTGCTTGTAGAGATACAATAGCTTAAGCATTTTTGAACTTTCGAATGAATCATTTGTGTGAGCATTATACTGTAACTTCTTTACCGCTATAATGACTCTTTGTTGCAACATAAGGAGAAAATTGGTTATAATTTTATCAGTTCCGTGCTATTCCGTCACCATATCTAAGCTTCTATTCCGTATTGTAGATATAGTGAAATGATTGTTCGATAAAGTATTTCTAAAGACTCTTCGGGCAATTAATCTATCACTTTATTGAGGATTTCAACGGATTTTGATCATTTAGAACTGATATGTGCAACATGCTCTTTGAATGTCAGATAATAATCTAAAATAATGCCCAGGAACTTAAAGGAGTTGTTTCTTAAATTCCACCATCACCAGTTTTAATGCGTAGAAGAGACAGATTTCCCTTGTCTGAGAATATAATGTATTTTGTCTAATCTATAGTGAAGCACATTTTATTAGCTCTGAGCTACATTAAAACCTTTTACCGCCACATTATTTGCACTCTCCTCAATTAAAATCTAATTTTCATTTGAAAGAGCCGCGGAGAGCGTGCTGACGTCGGGAAAAAGTATAAATTAGACAAATGAAGCAAATGTAAACTATTTCGCTGATAAAGATCAGAAACAAGAGAGGCCAAGGACAGACCCTTGTGGAACTCAATGGTTAATTGTTAGTAATTCCGAGTGTGCATCGTCAATCCCAAAATATTGCTTCCAATTTGTTAAATATGATTTGAACCAATCATGTGCAACTTCTTTGATGCCATAACAGTGTAGTTTCGATAGCAAAATGCTATTGTCCACGCATCCGAATGCTTTTCGAAAGTCAAGAAACACGGAGAATACAAGCTTTCCATTGTCTATATTCGAGTAAAGGTATTGTAAATGATTTAGTGCTGCCTGTATTATTGATTTTTTTAAATGAAAATCCCTTTATTCATCGTACACAAAAAATTTTTGTTCAAAATAGAAATACCCGTTTTATACACTCACAATTTTTTCAGACATTTGGCTTATAATTGGTAGCACAGAGACAGGTTTAGAATTCTTTATGCAAGTTTTATCACCATTTTTAAGAATAGGAGTTATCCTGCCAATTTTGAAAAAAATCGGTAAAATACCCTAAAGAAGTGACTAGTTAATAACATTAAGTCCTGTTTACACGATAATTGAGTGTGCGCGTGAGCAGTGAAGAGAAACGCAAGCCCCACCCACTTGCGCTCGCATCAGGCGCATTTACTGCTCAATGACAATGCGGACTATGCTCGTTTTCATGGCGCTGGCAAGAGCTTGTCAGTGTCATCACAGACGCACTGTCATTGAGCAAGTAAATGCGCCTGAAGCGAGACCAAGTGGGCGGGGCTTGCGACTCTCTTCGCTGCTCACGCGCGCACTCAATGACCGTGTAAACAGGCCTTTAGACATGAACGGTGCTATTATATCAGCTGTTGCTTTAAGAACTTTAGCCGAGAACGTTTTTAATCCACTTGATTTATTTTTCAAATTGTTCATGCACGCAATTATATCGGAGGAATTTGTTTGCGTGAAAAAAAAAGAACGACATTTATATTTTCAGAGTGGCCAGCAGCTTCACTAGAAATGCTATCAGCTATATTTTTGCTCACAAAAAAAAGTTGTTACACACTGTTGCAATTTATTTCTTCTCGTGATATTTTACAATATCTTGAACAATGTACTCGATTGTTTTCGTAGCAATATTATTTGATTTACAGCATGAATTAGGCAGGCACCAAACTTTTTATTATAATTTTTGTATTCAGTAAATTTGCTCGTAAAATATATATTTTTTTCGATGTCGTATTTGATTGGTCTAATGATTCTTGAATCTTTTGTACATTTCTTTAGATATTCGCCGGTAACGCATTTTCTGAAATACATTTTTTTAAATAGTAAAGTTAATTGTTTTCTTCATTTCGTTTAGGTGAGCAGAAGCGAAAGAACGAATTTACAGAACCTGATTACATAACAATGCCAATATGTCTGTTTGTACATGGCTGTGTGTCTGTCTGTATAGGCCTGTGTGTGTCTGTATAGGTCTGTGTGTGTCTGTATAGGCCTGTGTGTTTCTGTATAGGTCTGTGTGTGTCTGTATGAGCCTGTGTGTGTCCGTATAGGCCTGTGTGTGTCTGTTTTGGCCTGTGTGTGTCTGTATAGGTGTGTGTGTTCCTGTATAGGTCTGTGTGTGTTTGTATAGGCCTGTGTGGTTCTGTATAGACCTGTGTGTGTCTGTATAGGCCTGTGTGTGTCTATATAGGCCTGTGTGTGTCTGTATAGGCCTGTGTGTTTCTGTATAGGCCTGTGTGTGTCTATATAGGCCTGTGTGTTTCTGTATAGGCCTGTGTGTGTCTATATAGGCCTGTGTGTGTCTGTATAGGCCTGTGTGTGTCTGTATAGGCCTGTGTGTGTCTATATAGGCCTGTGTGTGTCTGTATAGGCCTGTGTGTTTCTGTATAGGCCTGTGTGTGTCTATATAGGCCTGTGTGTGTCTGTATAGGCCTGTGTGTGTCTGCATAGGCCTGTGTGTTTCTGTATAGGTGTGTGTGTTCCTGTATAGGTCTGTGTGTGTTTGTATAGGCCTGTGTGGTTCTGTATAGACCTGTGTGTGTCTGTATAAGCCTGTGTGTGTCTGTATAGGCCTGTGTGTGTCTGTATAGGCCTGTGTGTGTCTGTATCGGCCTGTTTATTTCTGTATAGGTCTGTGTGTGTCTGTATAGGCCTGTGTGTGTCCGTATAGGCCTGTGTGTGTCTGCATAGGCCTGTGTGTTTCTGTATAGGTGTGTGTGTTCCTGTATAGGTCTGTGTGTGTTTGTATAGGCCTGTGTGGTTCTGTATAGACCTGTGTGTGTCTGTATAAGCCTGTGTGTGTCTGTATAGGCCTGTGTGTGTCTGTATAGGCCTGTGTGTGTCTGTATCGGCCTGTTTATTTCTGTATAGGTCTGTGTGTGTCTGTATAGGCCTGTGTGTGTCCGTATAGGCCTGTGTGTGTCTGTTTAGGCCTGTGTGTGTCTGTATGGACCTGTGTGGTCCTGTATAGGCCTGTGTGTGTCTGTATAGGCCTGTGTGTGCCTGTATAGGTCTGTGTGTGTCTGTATAGGCCTGTGTGTGTATGTATAGGTCTGTGTGTGCCTGTATAGGCCTGTGTGCCCGTCTGCATAGGCATGTGTGCCTGAACGTGTTGCTGTACACAAGCAAAAAATTTTCTCATATACTTCAATATGATGCGACACCCCCTACCCCTCTACCCCTTCACCCCCTATTCCCCATTATCAGCCGCAAGCAAAGGGGCAAAGATAAGCTATCTCAACCTCATGGCCGCTGCTATGCCACATCTCCTCCATCCATGAGCTGCTGTGCCACATGTCCTCCATCCATGAGCTGCTGTGCCACATGTCCTCCATCCAAGAGCTGCTGTGCCACTTCGCCTCCATCCATGAGCTGCTGTGCCACTTCGCCTCCATCCAAGAGCTGTTGTGCCACTTCGCCTCCATCCAAGAGCTGTTGTGCCACTTCGCCTCCATCCAAAAGCTGCTGTGCCACTTCGCCTCCATCCATGAGCTGCTGTGCCACTTCGCCTCCATCCAAGAGCTGTTGTGCCACTTCGCCTCCATCCATGAGCTGCTGTGCCACTTCGCCTCCATCCAAGAGCTGTTGTGCCACTTCGCCTCCATCCAAAAGCTGCTGTGCCACTTCGCCTCCATCCATGAGCTGCTGTGCCACTTCGCCTCCATCCAAGAGCTGTTGTGCCACTTCGCCTCCATCCAAGAGCTGTTGTGCCACTTCGCCTCCATCCAAAAGCTGCTGTGCCACTTCGCCTCCATCCATGAGCTGCTGTGCCACTTAGCCTCCATCCAAGAGCTGTTGTGCCACTTCGCCTCCATCCAAGAGCTGTTGTGCCACTTCGCCTCCATCCAAAAGCTGCTGTGCCACTTCGCCTCCATCCAAAAGCTGCTGTGCCACTTCGTCTCCATCCAAGAGCTGTTGTGCCACTTCGCCTCCATCAAAGAGCTGTTGTGCCACTTCGCCTCCATCCAAAAGCTGCTGTGCCACTTCGCCTCCATCCAAAAGCTGCTGTGCCACTTCGCCTCCAACTAAGAGCTGTTGTGCCACTTCGCCTCCATCCAAAAGCTGCTGTGCCACTTCGCCTCCATCCAAAAGCTGCTGTGCCACTTCGCCTCCATCCATGAGCTGCTGTGCCACTTCGCCTCCATCCAAGAGCTGTTGTGCCACTTCGCCTCCATCCAAGAGCTGTTGTGCCACTTCGCCTCCATCCAAGAGCTGTTGTGCCACTTCGCCTCCATCCAAAAGCTGCTGTGCCACTTTGCCCCCATCCATGAGCTGCTGTGCCACTTCGCCTCCATCCATGAGCTGCTGTGCCACTTCGCCTCCATCCAAAAGCTGCTGTGCCACTTCTCCTCCATCCATGGGCTGTTGTGCCACATCTCTTTCATTTATGAACTGCAGTGACACATGTCCTCCATCCATGAGCTGCTTGGTCTCGCCCTTGTTCGGGTGTCTTATCTTAATGTTCCCATTGCCTGGTCAGTGTTCCCATTGCCCGGTCAGTGTTCCCATTGCCTGGTCAGTATTTCCATTGCCCGGTCAGTGTTCCCATTGCCCGGTCAGTGTTTCCATTGCTTGGTCAGTGTTCCCACTGCCCGGTCAGTGTTCCCATTGCCCGGTCAGTGATCCCATTGCCCGGTCAGTGTTCCCATTGCTCGGTCAGTGATCCCATTGCCTGGTCAGTGTTCCCATTGCCCGGTCAGTGTTCCCATTGCCTGGTCAGTGTTCCCATTGCCCGGTCAGTGTTCCCATTGCCTGGTCAGTATTTCCATTGCCCGGTCAGTGTTCCCATTGCCCGGTCAGTGTTTCCATTGCTTGGTCAGTGTTCCCACTGCCCGGTCAGTGTTCCCATTGCCCGGTCAGTGATCCCATTGCCCGGTCAGTGTTCCCATTGCTCGGTCAGTGATCCCATTGCCTGGTCAGTGTTCCCATTGCCCGATCAGTGTTCCCATTGCCTGGTCAGTGTTTCCATTGCCCAGTCAGTGTTTCCATTGCCCGGTCAGTGTTCCCATTGCCCGGTCAGTGTTTTTATTGCTTGGTCAGTGATCCCATTGCCCGGTCAGTGTTTCCATTGCCCGGTCAGTGTTCCCATTGCCCGGTCAGTGTTTCCATTGCTTGGTCAGTGTTCCCACTGCCCGGTCAGTGTTCCCATTGTCCGGTCAGTGTTCCCATTGCCCGGTCAGTGTTCCCATTGCCCGGTCAGTGATCCCATTGCCCGGTCAGTGTTCCCATTGCCCGGTCAGTGTTCCCATTGCCCGGTCAGTGATCCCATTGCCCGGTCAGTGTTCCCATTGCCCGGTCAGTGATCCCATTGCCCGGTCAGTGTTCCCATTGCCCGGTCAGTGATCCCATTGCCCGGTCAGTGTTCCCATTGCCCGGTCAGTGATCCCATTGCCCGGTCAGTGTTCCCACTGCCCGGTCAGTGTTTCCATTGCTTGGTCAGTGTTCCCACTGCCCGGTCAGTGTTCCCACTGCCCGGTCAGTGATCCCATTGCCCGGTCAGTGATCCCATTGCTCGGTCAGTGTTCCCACTGCCCGGTCAGTGTTTCCATTGCTTGGTCAGTGTTCCCACTGCCCGGTCAGTGTTCCCACTGCCCGGTCAGTGATCCCATTGCTCGGTCAGTGATCCCATTGCTCGGTCAGTGTTCCCATTGCCCGGTCAGTGTTCCCATTGCCCGGTCAGTGTTCCCATTGCCCGGTGAGTGTTCCCATTGCCCGGTCAGTGATCCCATTGCCCGGTCAGTGTTCCCATTGCCCGGTCAGTGATCCCATTGCCCGGTCAGTGATCCCATTGCCCGGTCAGTGTTCCCATTGCCCGGTCAGTGTTCCCACTGCCCGGTCAGTGTTTCCATTGCTTGGTCAGTGTTCCCACTGCCCGGTCAGTGTTCCCACTGCCCGGTCAGTGATCCCATTGCCCGGTCAGTGATCCCATTGCTCGGTCAGTGTTCCCATTGCCCGGTCAGTGATCCCATTGCCCGGTCAGGGATCCCATTGCCCGTAGCTACACAAACAAAGCTATCTCAAGTTTCCAATTTATACATTCATTTTCACACACTATTTGTTTTGACTATTCCTGGCCCATGCAGTGAGTGGCTACTGAGTGGCTGCGGTGTGGTCAGGTGTGGCCATGAGTGGCCAGGTGTGGTTAGTAACACGTACAGAATGAGCGCCTAATTTTGTGCTGGTTAGTTTCAAATTTAATTTTGCTCTAAGTTTGATATTTTAATTTTGCTGTAAATTTGTTTTTTCAATTGCGATGTAAATTTGGTGTTTCAATTTTACTGTAAATTTATTGCTCCTATTTTACTGTAAATTTGGTGTTTCAATTTTACTGTAAATTTAGTGTTTTAATTTCACTGTAAATTTGGTGTTCTAATTTTACTGTAGATTTGGTGTTCTAATTTTACTGTAGATTTGGTGTTCTAATTTTAATGTTGATTTGGTGTTTCAATTTTACTGTAAATTTGGTGTTTTAATTTCACTGTAAATTTGGTGTTCTAATTTTAATGTAGATTTGGTGTTCTAATTTTACTGTAGATTTGGTGTTCTAATTTTACTGTAGATTTGGTGTTCTAATTTTACTGTAGATTTGGTGTTCTAATTTTACTGTAGATTTGGTGTTCTAATTTTACTGTAGATTTGGTGTTCTAATTTTACTGTAGATTTGGTGTTCTAATTTTACTGTAGATTTGGTGTTCTAATTTTACTGTAGATTTGGTGTTCTAATTTTACTGTAGATTTGGTGTTCTAATTTTACTGTAGATTTGGTGTTGTAATTTTACTGTAGATTTGGTGTTCTAATTTTACTGTAGATTTGGTGTTCTAATTTTACTGTAGATTTGGTGTTCTAATTTTACTGTAGATTTGGTGTTCTAATTTTACTGTAGATTTGGTGTTCTAATTTTACTGTAGATTTGGTGTTCTAATTTTACTGTAGATTTGGTGTTCTAATTTTACTGTAGATTTGGTGTTCTAATTTTAATGTTGATTTGGTGTTTCAATTTTACTGTAAATTTGGTGTTTTAATTTCACTGTAAATTTGGTGTTCTAATTTTAATGTAGATTTGGTGTTCTAATTTTACTGTAGATTTGGTGTTCTAATTTTACTGTAGATTTGGTGTTCTAATTTTACTGTAGATTTGGTGTTCTAATTTTACTGTAGATTTGGTGTTCTAATTTTAATGTTGATTTGGTGTTGCAATTTTACGGTAAATTTGATATTGTTGAATGGCTTTCAGGAATAAAACGTTCTACGGCTTTGTTTAGTTTCGGATCTTGAATCGTTCAGTTCAAAACTATGACTGCTGCCGACACCTACAGTAACTATCGAGTCCTAATGCATAGTTTAACCCATCGGCTATTTCATTAATTCTTCCTATCCGGTATTATTCAACTTATCTGTTCTAAATTCAACTCAGTGTCTTTTAATTTCACCTTTTGGTGTTTATTTGACCTATATATTGGCCCTAAGTTCAATTTAAAATGATATTAAGTCAATTTATTGCCTCTTATTCAATCTATTGTTTCCAAATTTCATTTAATGTGATATTAAGTCAATTTATGGCTTTTTTCAATCTATTGTCTTCAAATTTCATTTAATGTGATGTTAAGTCATTTCAGGGACTTTTATTCAACCTAAAAGCTCCAAATTTTATTTAATGTCATATTTAGGTCAATTTATTGTCTCTTATTCAACCTAATAACTCCTAATTTAATTTAGTATGATTTTAAGTTGAATTATTGGCTCTTATTCAACTTATTGGCACGAAATTCAATTTAATGTGAAATTAAGTCAATCAATTGACTCTAAGTCAACCCACTGGCTCCAAATTTAATCCATTGATTTGAAAACCAGCCTGGGGCCCCTTCTTCCAACCTACTGATTACGTATCAACCTTTCATCTCATAGTTTTACCCACCGACTTTTGAATCAACCCATCTATTTTTTCACCTTATTTAATTTCAGTCAGCCTAGTAGCTCATAATTCAACTTATTGAATTTAAATTAAAATATTCATTCGTATTTAAACGAATTGATCTTCAATCAAAATATTAGCACAGGCATTCCCTTGTCATATGTGGCATACCCTTGTCATATATGGCATGCCCTTGTCATATGTGGCATACCCTTGTCATATATGGCATGCCCTTGTCATATGTGGCATACCATTGTCATATATGGCATGCCCTTGTCATATGTGGCATACCCTTGTTATATGTGGCATTCCCTTGTTATATATGGCATACCCTTGTTATATGTGGCATGCCCTTGTCATATGTGGCATACCCTTGTCATATATGGCATGCCCTTGTCATATGTGGCATACCCTTGTCATATATGGCATGCCCTTGTCATATATGGCATACCCTTGTCATACATGGCATACCCTTGTCATATATGGCATACCCTTGTTATATGTGGCATTCCCTTGTTATATATGGCATACCATTGTCATATATGGCATGCCCTTGTCATATATGGCATACCCTTGTTATATGTGGCATTCCCTTGTTATATATGGCATACCATTGTCATATATGGCATGCCCATGTCATATATGGCATACCCTTGTCATATATGCATACCCTTGTCATATATGGCATACCCTTGTCATATATGGCATACCCTTGTCATATATGGCATACCCTTGTCATACATGGCATACCCTTGTCATATATGGCATACCCTTGTCATATATGGCGTACCCTTGTCATATGTGGCATTCCCTTGTCATATATGGCATACCCTTGTCATATATGGCATACCCTTGTCATATATGGCATACCATTGTCATATATGGCATACCCTTGTCATATATGGCATACCCTTGTCATATGTGGCATACCCTTGTCATATGTGGCATACCCTTGTCATATGTGGCATTCCCTTGTTATATATGGCATACCCTTGTCATATATGGCATACCCTTGTCATATATGGCATACCCTAGTCATATATGGCATACCCTTGTCATATATGGCATACCCTTGTCATATATGGCATACCCTTGTCATATGTGGCATTCCCTTGTCATATATGGCATACCCTTGTCATATATGGCATACCCTTGTCATATATGGCATACCCTTGTCATATATGGCATACCCTTGTCATATATGGCATTCCCTTGTTATATATGGCATTCCCTTGTCATATGTGGCATTCCCTTGTCATATATGGCATACCCTTGTCATATATGGCATGCCCTTGTCATATACGGCATTCCCTTGTCATATACGGCATTCCCTTGTCATATATGGCATACCCTTGTCATATATGGCATACACTTGTCATATGTGGCATACCCTTGTCATATATGGCATACCCTTGTTATATATGGCATACCCTTGTCATATACGGCATGCCCTTGTCATATATGGCATGCCCTTGTCATATACGGCATTCCCTTGTCATATACGGCATTCCCTTGTCATATGTGGCATACCCTTGTCATATATGGCATACCCTTGTCATATATGGCATACCCTTGTTATATATGGCATACCCTTGTCATATATGGCATACCCTTGTTATATATGGCATGCCCTTGTCATATACGGCATTCCCTTGTCATATACGGCATTCCCTTGTCATATATGGCATACCCTTGTCATATATGGCATACACTTGTCATATGTGGCATACCCTTGTCATATATGGCATACCCTGGTCATATATGGCATACCCTTGTCATATATGGCATACCCTTGTCATATATGGCATTCCCTTGTCATATATGGCATACCCTTGTAATATATGGCATACCTTTGTCATATATGGCATACCCTTTTTATATATGGCATACCTTTGTCATATATGGCATACCCTTGTCATATATGGCATTCCCTTGTTATATATGGCATACCCTTGTCATATATGGCGTTACTTTGTCATATATGACATACCCTTGTCATATATGGCATTACTTTGTCATATATGGTATACCCTTGTCATATATGGAATACCCTTGTGATATATGGCATTCCCTTGTATATATTGCACTCCATTGCATCTGTGAATTTTTTGTCTATGATTGGATACAATTAGTGAATAAAAGGGCAATTTTTATTACATGAAGACATAAAACCGGCACATAATTGAAGAAATAGCAGCTGTAAATATGCCTAGAGTGGGTGCGTGAAATTTACTACATGAAATAATGCATGTGCAGCAATGCAGGAGTTGTGCTGTAGGTGTGGCGAGTTGTATGTTGCGCTGCTCAGTATCTTGTATAGTGGACATATGTGGCCAGGTGTGTGTGGAGTGGACATATGTGGGCAGGTGTGTGTAGAGTGGACATATATGTGGCATGACAGCGCCATGTAGCCCCTACATGGCAGCCACATAGCAACACGATGCTGCTGTGGTCAAATCTCTTCTTCACTCCCGTCAGTACTGAATAAATGAGATCGTACACGCTCTGTACAATTTTCAATTGTATCGTACAATTGTTGTATAATTATAATTGTCAGAGATTGCTTAATTTTTTACTCTCCCTGAGAGATCGTACAATTTTCTACGCTCCCTATGTCATCGTACAATTTTGTACGCTCCCTATGTTATCGTACAATTTTGTACGCTCCCTATGTTATCGTACAATTTTGTACGCTCCCGATGTTATCGTACAATTTCGTACGCTTCTAAGATATCGTACAATATTGTACGCTCCCTAAGAGATCGTACAATTTTGTACGCTCCCTATGTTATCGTACAATTTTGTACGCTCCCTATGTTATCGTACAATTTTGTACGCTCCCTATGTTATCGTACAATTTTGTACGCTCCCGATGTTATCGTACAATTTTGTACGCTTTCTAAGATATCGTACAATATTGTACGCTCCCTAAGAGATCGTACAATTTTGTACGCTCCCTATGTTATCGTACAATTTTGTACGCTCCCTATGTTATCGTGCAATTTTGTACGCTTTCTAAGATATCGTACAATATGGTACGCTCCCTAAGAGATCGTACAATTTTGTACGCTCCCTATGTTATCGTACAATTTTGTACGCTCCCTATGTTATGGTACAATTTGGTACGCTCCCTATGTTATCGTACAATTTTGTACGCTTTCTAAGATATCGTACAATATTGTACGCTCCCTAAGAGATCGTAAAATTTTGTACGCTCCCTAAGAGATCGTACAATTTTGTACGCTCCCTATGTTATCGTACAATTTTGTACGCTCCCTATGTTATGGTACAATTTTGTACGCTTTCTAAGATATCATACAATATTGTACGCTCCCTAAGAGATCGTACAATTTTGTACGCTTCCTAAGAGATCGTACAATTTTGTACGCTCCCTAAGAGAGCGCACAATTTTGTTCGCTCCCTAAGAGATCGTACAATTTTGTACGTTCCCTAAGAGATGGTACAATTTTATACGCTCCCTAAGTCTCCCTTTATCACGTACTCTGCCGCCCTCTGTGCGCACACGTAGAGGGGGGGTGCGTACATGTGTGCGTGTGCGGAGGTGCATTGCGCAGAGTAGCTGATGTGAACGCGGTTCTGTTACGTGAATGCAGTGTACGTTCATGCTGCAGTTGCTTGCCCTACATTGCAAGCTTTGCCTATTTTCTGCATAGCTAATGTTCCCCTACGCTTCTATTGCTCTATGTAGCTTTTTCGCACAGCTCATGCATTGCTGGCGCGTGCCTTTAGGTTAACTCAAAAATTACGGTTAATTGGATGCTGTTTTTGTGGGTTTTTGGTCCGGATGCTTGAGCGTCCGTTGCTTGCCCTCTTCTTGCAACGCATACAATACGGTTGGAGATAATTATACCCTAATTGGAGGTGTTCTCAACGCACACCTTCCACAACTAACACCTAGAGTTCAAAATGCCCATCTTCTATTAAATTAGAAACCTTTAAAGCGCCAGGAATGTTATTTAATTATCGTATTAAGAAGCGCTTTCCCTGTCGATCAAACTACCCTAGCAAATGACCCAGAAATAGCCTGCCTATGACACCCATAGATGGCTCCACCGTGCAGCTACCATAGAGCGCTTTTACTGCTTGCTGCGCACCAGTGGCATGGTGGAGACCCTCTAGAACAGTGTGGTAGTGAGGTGATCACACTCTTTAGGGACTTTTGTATAGGCTTAAAATAGGTAGTAACTCCGTAGTCTATGGGCATTTAAGTTCTAGTGTAGTTCGCCGTACAAAATTCTAGTCAAGTGAGTCGAGCGTTTCGTGCCCGTCAAATTTCGGGCTTCTGCAGCGAAATCCGTCGGTGCGGCTTTTGGGTTCTTCAAATCAAAATGTGTTAGATA
The DNA here is from genome assembly GCA_030386875.1 of Morinoia aosen. Classification (NCBI taxonomy): domain Eukaryota; kingdom Metazoa; phylum Arthropoda; class Malacostraca; order Amphipoda; family Talitridae; genus Morinoia; species Morinoia aosen. The sequence continues at coordinate 7,156,142 of CM059573.1, forward strand.
GGTTTTTGTGTTAATTTGAAGGTTGTTTGTTTTGTGAGTGAAGGACGACCGGAATATCTGCGCCTGGGTCAAACGTCCTCGGTTCGACGAATCTTTCTTCTTCTTCGTCGTGGCAAGAAGGTGGGGCTTTGGTTCGTTCGTTTGTTACCGCCGCTCATTTCCTTCCTTGAGTTTAGTCAATGCTTGGGATACGACCTATCAATGGGTCGTTTTAAAAAATTTAACAATCTTTTAGAATGAATTGCATTTAACAATTTAACGTGAGCATTTTTCTACTCAAATTATCGTTATTATAACCACCATCATTAGACTATACTCTGGCAGCAGGTAGTGACCGACATCAGAATGAGGAAGAAGCTGCTACTCGCCAGTGGACTCTAAAGATTTGTAAAGACCAATTTTACAAAGAATAAAAAATGTTAAAGCTGTTTATGAAAGTGGACTTTGAAATCCGCTTTGAGGGTGAAGGGATAATGTACCCAGTTCATGTTTGATATTTGTAAAATTTCGAATAACTTTTGACTTTATATTTAAATTGAATTGTATGTTAAACTTCAGGTCAATCCATCGCAGTTAGGATACCACAAGTCGAACACTCACCGTTTGTTCATTAGAAATCTTTGTGAAACTAATTAAAACCTATACGTTGCTTGACTACTGATGTGGAGTTACGCATCAGATTTAATTACCTTACTTGGATAATTTAGACAATTTTTTCTATTGAGCTCCAACATAAGGCAAAAATTTTCAAGCCACTTCAAATAATAACGTAATCCTAAACTTGGAACTTTGAGCCAAGTTCCGAATTTGAGCCCACGTTAGTACTTGAAGCAGGTTGAAAACTTTTGCCTGATGCTCGAGGTCAATAGAGAATTCATCTACATTGTCCAAATAAGGTAATTAGAATACAGGGAATGCGAAGTATGGCTCTCACCGAATGTCGCATTCAGTAATAAAGCCAAAATTAAAATTACCTCTCGCTGTATGCAGGATACGGTCAGTTACAAATGTCCATTCTGCTGAAAATATTTTCAAGAATATGGTTATTTGATTCAATTTAACTTAAAATTAATTAATTAAAGGTAAAAATTAGTGCTTGAGAAAATACCTTGATGGCTCAACAGGTTATGTTAATTCAATAATTTTTCTACTGTATTTTATATGAAGGAATTTTAGTTCATTATCGTATGAGATTTAACGTTGAGTTTTTCCATTTGATCAGTTTTAGCGTTATTATTATTATTATTATTATTATTATTGATGTATTTTTGGTGCTTAGATCAGCGCTCTGCACTGATGAGTTGCATCCATTATTCCTGCATCATGATATATTCATTCTACCCGAATATGTATAGGATCTTTTCCAGATAAGCCCCGCCACTAATGCAACACATAAGTTCACCCACTTGTAACTTTCGGACTAACACACAAGTAATTAGAAGTCGATAGGTGCATTCTTTCGAAAGTTACAAATGGGTGATCTTATGTATATGTTGCATTAGTGGCGGGCCTTAACTGGAAAAGATCCTCTATATTCATGATGCATGAGTCTTAAACTTAAATATAGGAATTATTACCTGATTTTCTATCCAAACTTTCGATGCCTGTTCATCAGTTAGGCTGCTCGGAAATTATTCATATTTTAATTCATTTAAAACTAGTCGCTATTTCAGAACCGGCGTGCATAACTTTAATATAATCTAATTAAAAGACATACTTGAACAAATGTATTTTAATCAACGACATCTGAAGTCATAACGCTTCAATTCTGTACTTAATGTAATACTTTTACTTTAACCACATCTGAATTAATAACTCTTCAATTCTGAGCTTAAAATATTATTTTTTAATGTAACTTCATCAGAATTATTAACGCTTTAATTCTGCGCTGAGGAAATTTGCCTCATTTTATGAACCCAACAGCACGTGGAGAGTCAAAGTTATTTCAACATCTATTGCTGTACATTTTGAGTAGTATGTAATCAACACATTTCCTGAATTCATTTTATTACATCATAATGATTTCCAGAGTAGAATTACAATTTCAAAGTAAAGAAACTTAATTAATTATTTTAACATCTTTTTAGGCTTGCTGGTCAAACTGGAATGTTTTTCCATAAAATGACTTCTTAATTTAACTCGAAATTGGGCTCCCAATTTCGTGCCCTACATTACAAGCACAAGCGAAACCTTCCCAAAGCTTATCTATAACATCACTTATGACTTAAATTTTATATTTAACTTGAACCTTAACTAAATACTTTCATCTCAAGTAACTCACTCTTAAGCATCCCAATATCATAATGAAAAATAATACGTTTTAATGAAAATAATTCCATGATCACGATGATAACTCTTCTATTACGATTATAATTTGACATACATGGTGATGACTTTATATCAGTACTCATATGTATAATATATCTTATATAAATAAGATAGTAAGATATATATATAAGATATACAATAAATATATGATATATGCATATAAGATAAATATGTATACGATGTTACATATAACACTTGAAAAGGAAAGCTCTAGTAATTCTGTATAGAATTTCTTTTAATTTCACAAGCAGCTGATCAAATGCCTCTCTAATGCTATTTTGATAGGAATTTTAACATTTTTAACATTAACAGAAACTAGGCATTATTTTAACATTATTGAATATTGACCTTAGTTCTAAGTACTACATAGTAATATGAATATTAAGTTTTTTTATTCAACTCGAGGAGAACCGTTTCTTTTACTTCTTGAAAAAATGTAATGATTTTTTGACTATTTCAAATTTGAAAATTGATTTATGATTTTCTAACTTCATAAATATTTTGTTTGTACTTGTGCGTCGCATTCGATTTCATTTGGTCATTAATTAGTGACGCTGGTTGACAAATTAAGATTTTTTAAAGATTTTTTAAGATTAAGCTTAAGATTTTTTTCCAATTCAGGTCATAACAGAAGGAACAAATGAATAAAAAATAAATAAGTATCATAATGAATCCTGTTATTTTTAGTACGCAAAACTGGTTTGTGTGTAATTTAATATTTTACTAGAGTACGTGGCCCGCCAAAAATTACAGGATTCGAATTTTCCTTAAATAAATCTTCCAGATGTGAATGACTAGCAAATATATCCATCCTAATAGTACTAGTGATTACAATAATCTTCATATCACAAACAAGGTTATTAAAAATTTTTACTTAACACTTTGACCTAAATTAGTAAAACCGGAACTCAATATTCAAATAGAAATTAAAAGTTAATTGTAAAAAACAATTTTAAAAATAGCAATCATTAACTGAAACATCCCCTCATTTAGCTTTGATCAAGTATTTAGAAAATTGAGTTTGTGACTACTGGTCGGTCAGCACCATTATGAAAATCCCCTCCGTGGCCACCGGTGGCGCACGTTGCGGTCAGAGTGTCAAGAGCGTGACAGAGAGACAGACCAACCAACCGAGCCACAACTGTGTACCAGAGTAGACACCTGGTCCATTGTAATGACAGACGGAAAATTACGCTCCGAAAAGTACAAATTTATTTATTTATTTAAGGAGACACCTGGCGTTTTATTATACGAAGATATAAGGTTAGATAAGTATGGTCGCCGTTGGTGCAAGTGATGCCGCCGTAGACCATATGAAAGTGTGGTGCATTTGAAAATAGCGTCATCACGCATCACACACATGCCACGGCGTTGACGATTGGCCTTGAAATATATCATGCAATGCACGTGCATAGTTTTACATATCTGGATATATATCTAAAACTATGCAAGTAACACATATATATATATATATATATATATCTGGTACTTGCATAGTTATACATCTTGGTTCTTGCATAGTTTTATATATGTATATATATATTATATATATTTAACGTTAACTTATTTATTGTACCTTTGGGAAAATATGTTAATTATGAAAAGATTACACAATTGTCCCCCTTGTGTGCCCTTGACACACATGGACACAAGTGTTATTTGTGTTTTTTTAATTGCTAATTAAACTTTTATTTCAAATTCTTGCAAAAGGATTTTATAGAAGCCTCGAATGAAATAAATTCATTCTTCTCGAATGTGTCTTTCACTTCCACTTTCGGAATTTAGGTTTCAAATTTTTCAACGCAATGAAATATAATTAAATTCTTATATTGGTTAACTTCTTGGAGATTAAATGTTATGGATATTTCACAATCGTCAGTCATCAAATTGAGTTTTAGTCTTCCAATTTAGGCTGGGTCTTCAAATTAAATCTTAGCCTTCAAATTCTGTGGGTCTTCATATTTATTGTTAGTCGACAAATTTAGTAATAGTCTTCAAATTTAGTCTTAGTCTTCATATTTATTGCTAGTCTTCAAATTTAGTCTTAGTCGTCAATTTTCGTTTTAGTCTTCAAATTTAATATTTGTCTTTAACTTTAGTCTTAGTTTTCACGTTAATTGTTAGTCTTCAAATTTAGTCTTAGTCGTGAAATTTAGTCTTAGTCGTCAAATTTAGTCGTAGTCGTCAAATTTAGTCGTAGTCGTCAAATTTAGTCGTAGTCGTCAAATTTAGTCGTAGTCGTCAAATTTAGTCGTAGTCGTCAAATTTAGTCGCAGTCGTCAAATTTAGTCGTAGTCGTCAAATTTAGACGTAGTCGTCAAATTTAGTCGTAGTCGTCAAATTTAGTCGTAGTCGTCAAATTTAGACGTAGTCGTCAAATTTAGTCGTAGTCGTCAAATTTAGTCGTAGTCGTCAAATTTAGTCGTAGTCGTCAAATTTAGTCGTAGTCGTCAAATTTAGACGTAGTCGTCAAATTTAGTCGTAGTCGTCAAATTTAGTCGTAGTCGTCAAATTTAGACGTAGTCGTCAAATTTAGTCGTAGTCGTCAAATTTAGTCGTAGTCGTCAAATTTAGTCGTAGTCGTCAAATTTAGTCGTAGTCGTCAAATTTAGTCGTAGTCGTCAAATTTAGTCGTAGTCGTCAAATTTAGACGTAGTCGTCAAATTTAGTCGTAGTCGTCAAATTTAGTCGTAGTCGTCAAATTTAGACGTAGTCGTCAAATTTAGTCGTAGTCGTCAAATTTAGTCGTAGTCGTCAAATTTAGACGTAGTCGTCAAATTTAGTCGTAGTCGTCAAATTTAGACGTAGTCGTCAAATATAGTCGTAGTCGTCAAATTTAGTCGTAGTCGTCAAATTTAGACGTAGTCGTCAAATTTAGTCGTAGTCGTCAAATTTAGTCGTAGTCGTCAAATTTAGACGTAGTCGTCAAATTTAGTCGGAGTCGTCAAATTTAGACGTAGTCGTCAAATTTAGTCGTAGTCGTCAAATTTAGTCGTAGTCGTCAAATTTAGACGTAGTCGTCAAATTTAGTCGTAGTCGTCAAATTTAGTCGTAGTCGTCAAATTTAGTCGTAGTCGCCAAATTAAGCCGTAGACAAATTCAACTTCATACAAACCCCCGGCATTGTACGTAGGCTGGCGAAAGATCTGTAACAGCCACTGTATAAATTACTTACATCTCTTCCATTGGGTAACCATTCTGCCTCTTCACTGGGTAACCATTCTGCCTCATCACTGGGTAACCATTCTGCCTCATCACTGGGTAACCATTCTGCCTCATCACTGGGTAATCATTCTGCCTCATCACTGGGTAACCATTCTGCCTCATCACTGGGTAACCATTCTGCCTCATCACTGGGTAACCATTCTGCCTCATCACTGGGTAACTATTCTGCCTCATCACTGGGTAACCATTCTGCCTCATCACTGGGTAACCATTCTGCCTCATCACTGGGTAACCATTCCCTACACAGCGCTGAACTCCTAGCCAAAACTTCACGCACTTGTACGAGTGTCCTTCACTGGAATCATACCAGTCCTGAGTCTTACATGTTATGCGAACTTTATTTGAAGTGTATTTATATTTATTCATTCATTTATATATATATATATCCATATTTGTTAAAATAAATTATTATATTCATTTACATTTATTGATATTTACACTTATTGGTTTGATTATATATATTTGTATTTTTATTTTTTATACTTTTTCATTTGAAGCTCATTTGTATGAATTGTAAAGTCGAAATCATGTATACAGTTCGTTCCTTTTTCTTAGAACATTTTATTTAAATATATTATTCCCAAATATACCTGACGTAGATAGTGAGGCCATAGTGAGATAATGAGTGTTCTGCTGTAGAGACACTTGTAAGGTAATTAGCGAATGGGAACGATTGTCATATTATCGTGTGGAGACGATTGTCATAGTATGGTGTAGAGACGATTGTCATATTATCGTGTGGAGACGATTGTCATATTATCGTGTGGAGACGATTGTCATATTATCGTGTGGAGACGATTGTCATAGTATGGTGTAGAGACGATTGTCATATTATCGTGTGGAGACGATTGTCATATTATCGTGTGGAGACGATTGTCATATTATCGTGTGGAGACGATTGTCATATTATCGTGTGGAGACGATTGTCATAGTATGGTGTAGAGACGATTGTCATATTATCGTGTGGAGACGATTGTCATATTATCGTGTGGAGACGATTGTCATATTATCGTGTGGAGACGATTGTCATATTATCGTGTGGAGACGATTGTCATAGTATGGTGTAGAGACGATTGTCATATTATCGTGTGGAGACGATTGTCATATTATCGTGTGGAGACGATTGTCATAGTATGGTGTAGAGACGATTGTCATATTATCGTGTGGAGACGATTGTCATATTATCGTGTGGAGACGATTGTCATATTATCGTGTGGAGACGATTGTCATAGTATGGTGTAGAGACGATTGTCATATTATCGTGTGGAGACGATTGTCATAGTATGGTGTAGAGACGATTGTCATATTATCGTGTGGAGACGATTGTCATAGTATGGTGTAGAGACGATTGTCATATTATCGTGTGGAGACGATTGTCATATTATGGTGTAGAGACGATTGTCATATTATCGTGTGGAGACGATTGTCATATTATGGTGTGGAGACGATTGTCATATTATCGTGTGGAGACGATTGTCATATTATCGTGTGGAGACGATTGTCATAGTATGGTGTAGAGACGATTGTCATATTATCGTGTGGAGACGATTGTCATATTATGGTGTGGAGACGATTGTCATATTATCGTGTGGAGACGATTGTCATATTATCGTGTGGAGACGATTGTCATAGTATGGTGTAGAGACGATTGTCATATTATCGTGTGGAGACGATTGTCATATTATCGTGTGGAGACGATTGTCATATTATCGTGTGGAGACGATTGTCATAGTATGGTGTAGAGACGATTGTCATATTATCGTGTGGAGACGATTGTCATAGTATGGTGTAGAGACGATTGTCATATTATCGTGTGGAGACGATTGTCATATTATCGTGTGGAGACGATTGTCATAGTATGGTGTAGAGACGATTGTCATATTATCGTGTGGAGACGATTGTCATATTATCGTGTGGAGACGATTGTCATAGTATGGTGTAGAGACGATTGTCATATTATCGTGTGGAGACGATTGTCATATTATCGTGTGGAGACGATTGTCATAGTATGGTGTAGAGACGATTGTCATATTATCGTGTGGAGACGATTGTCATAGTATGGTGTAGAGACGATTGTCATATTATCGTGTGGAGACGATTGTCATATTATCGTGTGGAGACGATTGTCATATTATCGTGTGGAGACGATTGTCATATTATCGTGTGGAGACGATTGTCATATTATGGTGTAGAGACGATTGTCATATTATCGTGTGGAGACGATTGTCATATTATGGTGTAGAGACGATTGTCATATTATCGTGTGGAGACGATTGTCATATTATCGTGTGGAGACGATTGTCATATTATCGTGTGGAGACGATTGTCATATTATGGTGTAGAGACGATTGTCATATTATGGTGTAGAGACGATTGTCATATTATCGTGTGGAGACGATTGTCATATTATCGTGTGGAGACGATTGTCATATTATGGTGTGGAGACGATTGTCATATTATCGTGTGGAGACGATTGTCATATTATCGTGTGGAGACGATTGTCATATTATCGTGTGGAGACGATTGTCATATTATGGTGTAGAGACGATTGTCATATTATCGTGTGGAGACGATTGTCATATTATCGTGTGGAGACGATTGTCATATTATCGTGTGGAGACGATTGTCATATTATCGTGTGGAGACGATTGTCATATTATCGTGTGGAGACGATTGTCATATTATCGTGTGGAGACGATTGTCATATTATGGTGTGGAGACGATTGTCATATTATCGTGTGGAGACGATTGTCATATTATCGTGTGGAGACGATTGTCATATTATCGTGTGGAGACGATTGTCATATTATGGTGTAGAGACGATTGTCATATTATCGTGTGGAGACGATTGTCATATTATGGTGTAGAGACGATTGTCATATTATCGTGTGGAGACGATTGTCATATTATCGTGTGGAGACGATTGTCATATTATCGTGTGGAGACGATTGTCATAGTATGGTGTAGAGACGATTGTCATATTATCGTGTGGAGACGATTGTCATATTATCGTGTGGAGACGATTGTCATATTATCGTGTGGAGACGATTGTCATATTATCGTGTAGAGACGATTGTCATATTATCGTGTGGAGACGATTGTCATATTATCGTGTGGAGACGATTGTCATATTATCGTGTGGAGACGATTGTCATATTATGGTGTAGAGACGATTGTCATATTATCGTGTGGAGACGATTGTCATATTATCGTGTGGAGACGATTGTCATATTATCGTGTGGAGACGATTGTCATATTATCGTGTGGAGACGATTGTCATATTATCGTGTGGAGACGATTGTCATATTATCGTGTGGAGACGATTGTCATATTATGGTGTGGAGACGATTGTCATATTATCGTGTGGAGACGATTGTCATATTATCGTGTGGAGACGATTGTCATATTATCGTGTGGAGACGATTGTCATATTATGGTGTAGAGACGATTGTCATATTATCGTGTGGAGACGATTGTCATATTATGGTGTAGAGACGATTGTCATATTATCGTGTGGAGACGATTGTCATATTATCGTGTGGAGACGATTGTCATATTATCGTGTGGAGACGATTGTCATAGTATGGTGTAGAGACGATTGTCATATTATCGTGTGGAGACGATTGTCATATTATCGTGTGGAGACGATTGTCATATTATCGTGTGGAGACGATTGTCATAGTATGGTGTAGAGACGATTGTCATATTATCGTGTGGAGACGATTGTCATATTATCGTGTGGAGACGATTGTCATATTATGGTGTAGAGACGATTGTCATATTATGGTGTGGAGACGATTGTCATATTATCGTGTGGAGACGATTGTCATATTATGGTGTAGAGACGATTGTCATATTATGGTGTAGAGACGATTGTCATATTATCGTGTGGAGACGATTGTCATATTATCGTGTGGAGACGATTGTCATATTATCGTGTGGAGACGATTGTCATAGTATGGTGTAGAGACGATTGTCATATTATCGTGTGGAGACGATTGTCATATTATCGTGTAGAGACGATTGTCATATTATGGTGTAGAGACGATTGTCATATTATCGTGTGGAGACGATTGTCATATTATCGTGTGGAGACGATTGTCATATTATCGTGTGGAGACGATTGTCATATTATCGTGTGGAGACGATTGTCATATTATCGTGTGGAGACGATTGTCATAGTATGGTGTAGAGACGATTGTCATATTATCGTGTGGAGACGATTGTCATATTATCGTGTAGAGACGATTGTCATATTATGGTGTGGAGACGATTGTCATATTATCGTGTGGAGACGATTGTCATATTATCGTGTGGAGACGATTGTCATAGTATGGTGTAGAGACGATTGTCATATTATCGTGTGGAGACGATTGTCATATTATCGGGTGGAGACGATTGTCATATTATCGTGTGGAGACGATTGTCATATTATGGTGTAGAGACGATTGTCATATTATGGTGTAGAGACGATTGTCATATTATCGTGTGGAGACGATTGTCATATTATGGTGTAGAGACGATTGTCATATTATGGTGTAGAGACGATTGTCATATTATCGTGTGGAGACGATTGTCATATTATCGGGTGGAGACGATTGTCATATTATCGTGTGGAGACGATTGTCATATTATGGTGTAGAGACGATTGTCATATTATGGTGTAGAGACGATTGTCATATTATCGTGTAGAGACGATTGTCATATTATGGTGTAGAGACGATTGTCATATTATGGTGTAGAGACGATTGTCATATTATCGTGTGGAGACGATTGTCATATTATCGGGTGGAGACGATTGTCATATTATCGTGTGGAGACGATTGTCATATTATGGTGTAGAGACGATTGTCATATTATCGTGTGGAGACGATTGTCATATTATGGTGTAGAGACGATTGTCATATTATCGTGTAGAGACGATTGTCATATTATCGTGTGGAGACGATTGTCATATTATCGGGTGGAGACGATTGTCATATTATCGTGTGGAGACGATTGTCATATTATGGTGTAGAGACGATTGTCATATTATCGTGTGGAGACGATTGTCATATTATGGTGTAGAGACGATTGTCATATTATCGTGTAGAGACGATTGTCATATTATCGTGTGGAGACGATTGTCATATTATCGTGTGGAGACGATTGTCATATTATCGTGTGGAGACGATTGTCATATTATCGGGTGGAGACGATTGTCATATTATCGTGTGGAGACGATTGTCATATTATCGGGTGGAGACGATTGTCATATTATCGTGTGGAGACGATTGTCATATTATGGTGTAGAGACGATTGTCATATTATCGTGTGGAGACGATTGTCATATTATCGTGTGGAGACGATTGTCATATTATCGTGTGGAGACGATTGTCATATTATCGTGTGGAGACGATTGTCATATTATCGTGTGGAGACGATTGTCATATTATCGTGTGGAGACGATTGTCATATTATCGTGTGGAGACGATTGTCATATTATCGTGTGGAGACGATTGTCATATTATGGTGTAGAGACGATTGTCATATTATCGTGTGGAGACGATTGTCATATTATCGTGTGGAGACGATTGTCATATTATGGTGTAGAGACGATTGTCATATTATCGTGTGGAGACGATTGTCATATTATCGTGTGGAGACGATTGTCATATTATGGTGTAGAGACGATTGTCATATTATCGTGTGGAGACGATTGTCATATTATGGTGTAGAGACGATTGTCATATTATCGTGTGGAGACGATTGTCATATTATCGGGTGGAGACGATTGTCATATTATCGTGTGGAGACGATTGTCATATTATCGTGTAGAGACGATTGTCATATTATCGTGTGGAGACGATTGTCATATTATCGGGTGGAGACGATTGTCATATTATCGTGTGGAGACGATTGTCATATTATCGTGTGGAGACGATTGTCATATTATGGTGTAGAGACGATTGTCATATTATCGTGTGGAGACGATTGTCATATTATCGTGTGGAGACGATTGTCATATTATGGTGTAGAGACGATTGTCATATTATGGTGTAGAGACGATTGTCATATTATCGTGTGGAGACGATTGTCATATTATCGTGTGGAGACGATTGTCATATTATGGTGTAGAGACGATTGTCATATTATGGTGTAGAGACGATTGTCATATTATCGTGTGGAGACGATTGTCATATTATCGTGTGGAGACGATTGTCATATTATGGTGTAGAGACGATTGTCATATTATGGTGTAGAGACGATTGTCATATTATCGTGTGGAGACGATTGTCATATTATGGTGTAGAGACGATTGTCATATTATCGTGTGGAGACGATTGTCATATTATCGTGTGGAGACGATTGTTAGAATATCGTGTATGGAGATGGCCGTTACACACAACATACACCGGCTACATGCATTACCATATATCTCCAGTAAGGAAAACATTTGCACTCAAATAATCACTATAAATAATTTCTAAACAATTAAACCCAAATAATTACAAAATAATAAAACCCAAATAACCACCAAATAATCAAGCCCAAATAGCTACTAAATAATTACTTACAAATAATTACTAAATAATCAAACCCAAATAATTACTTAATAATCAAACCTAGATAATCACCAAAAATTCAACCCCTAGTAACCACCAAATAATTACACCCAAATAATTACTAAATAATCAACCCAAATAATCACCAAATAATCAACCCCCAGTAACCACCAAATAATTACACCCAAAAAATCCCGCAAAATTAAACCCAAATAACTACCAAATAGCTAAATCCAAATCACCACCAAACACCACCGCCCCCAAAACTACCCTCCGCTCCCCTCACACAATTAGCGCCTCCCCCAAAACTACTCTCAGCTCCCCTCACACAATTAGCGCCCGCCCCACAAAACTACCCTCAGCTCCCCTCACACAATTAGCGCCGCCCCACCGAACTACCCTCAGCTCCCCTCACACAATTAGCGCCGCCCCCAAAACTACCCTCAGCTCCCCTCACACAATTAGCGCCGCCCCCAAAATTACCCTCAGCTCCCCTCACACAATTAGCGCCGCCCCCAAAACTATCCTCAGCTCCCCTCACACAATTAGCGCCGCCCCACAAAACTACCCTCAGCTCCCCTCACACAATTAGCGCCGCCCCACTGAACTACCCTCAGCTCCCCTCACACAATTAGCGCCGCCCCCAAAACTACCCTCAGCTCCCCTCACACAATTAGCGCCGCCCCCAAAATTACCCTCAGCTCCCCTCACACAATTAGCGCCGCCCCCAAAATTACCCTCAGCTCCCCTCACACAATTAGCGCCGCCCCCAAAACTACCCTCAGCTCCCCTCACACAATTAGCGCCGCCCCCAAAACTACCCTCAGCTCCCCTCACACAATTAGCGCCGCCCCCAAAACTATCCTCAGCTCCCCTCACACAATTAGCGCCGCCCCCAAAATTACCCTCAGCTCCCCTCACACAATTAGCGCCGCCCCCAAAACTACCCTCAGCTCCCCTCACACAATTAGCGCCGCCCCCAAAACTACCCTCAGCTCCCCTCACACAATTAGCGCCGCCCCCAAAATTACCCTCAGCTCCCCTCACACAATTAGCGCCGCCCCCAAAACTACCCTCGGCTCCCCTCACACAATTAGCGCCGCCCCCAAAACTACCCTCAGCTCCCCTCACACAATTAGCGCCGCCCCCAAAACTACCCTCAGCTCCCCTCACACAATTAGCGCCGCCCCACCGAACTACCCTCAGCTACCCTAACACAATTAGCGCCGCCCCCAAAACTACCCTCAGCTCCCCTCACACAATTAGCGCCGCCTCACCAAACTACCCTCAGCTACCCTCACACAATTAGCGCCGCCTCACCAAACTACCCTCAGCTCCCCTCACACAATTAGCGCCGCCCCACCAAACGACCCTCAGCTACCCTCACACAATTAGCGCCGCCCCACCAAACTACCCTCTGCTACCCTCACACAATTAGCGCTCGTTTTCAAGAATCCCTGAGCGCTGCGCGGTAATTTTCGCGTGTTCTTCATATTGAGACGCGCATAAACTTCTAATTGCCGCCATTGTTCGCCTCGAATTAAGAGGTTTTGTGCCGTGTTAGGGAGACGATCCTGAATTTCGGGTCTCTTTTGGGGCTGGGAAATTATGGTGTGTGTGCGTGTGTCGTGTGTGTGTGTGTGCGTGTGTTGTGTGTGTGTGTGTGTATGTTTATGTGCGTTTGCGTGGAATATTTGCGTGAATGTTTGTGTGTGTTTTGTGATTGTGTCATAAAATCAAGCTTGCACCCTGGATTTAAACTTGTGAATGACAGATGTTCACGGGTAATGAATACTTATTGGTAAATATTATTGGTGTTCATTGCTAATGCCCAATTTCATTACTTATGGTGATAGCTGTTTTTTGTACAAGCCGCACGAATAAATAAACATCGATGTGTATCTGAAAATAGTACGAGACTGTACGAAAAATAGAGGCAATTTCCGACGTCGACTGGCTTCATTCAGGCAACAATTCATAACTCTGAATGTGTTGTACTTTGAAATGTACTAGCAACAATTTGTAATGTGTGATTCTGAACATTCCATGCGAACATTCCATCATTATATTATTGTTGAAAGAGAAGATCTTAGTCGCTTTATCATTGCTTTGCAAGTGAATTAATGATTTTCCTCATCTTTATATGTCCCTCTGGAGGCTTACGATAGGCAATAGGCTTACGATAGGCAATAGGCTTACGATAGGCAATAGGATAGGTAATACGATAGGTAATAGGGGTGCTGCTATAGCGTGAGGTCTACCGCACTGTAGCATGAGATGTACCTCTAACTAGTACTATAGCGTGAGATTAAGTTATGTTACTAATGGACATTGCTTATTTCCATACATTATATTTAGCGATAAATTGTATTTAATTTGTACATCTCAAACTGCACGTGGGTAGGCGATATTTGACGCTATAGTAGCTATAACTTACGCTATAGTAGCACCGGCAGTGGGCTAATTTAGTTAGGCTTGTCCATCATCTACTCTGGGAACTGGCACCCCGAGGGAGACATTGTTAAGTTGGGTTAGGTTAGGCTAGGTTGGGTTAGGTTAGGCTAGGTTGGGTTAGGCTAGGTTAGGTTTGTCCATCCTATGCCATGGGAACTGCCACTTAGAGGGAGACATTGTCAAGTTGGGTTTGGTTAGGATTGGTTAGGCTAGGTTAGGTTAGGCTAGGTTAGGTTAGATAGGTTCATCCATCCTATGTATGCTAAGGGGACTAGTGCCCCAAGGAAGACATTGTTAGGTCCCGTCTGCTATTTTTCGCCTCTCGTTTCTCTTCCTGTCTAGCAACTGTGTTTATACGTAGGCTATTTTATGCGGGAGCACACCTTGGGCATAGATTCCCCGTATTTTACAGTCCATACTGAATGGTCCTTTGTTCTCGCCCTCCTGAGATCACCTTTGTTGTGGCTAGGGTGGTTCAAGGTGAGTAGTAATGAAAATAATAATATAATGGCATTAATAGAAGCATAGCTTCTTGTGACAACAATAGAAGGAAATAATAATATAATGGCATTAATAGAAGCATAGCTTCTTGTGACAACAATAGAAGGAAGTAATAATATAATGGCATTAATAGAAACATTGCTTCTTGTGACAACAATGGAATGAAATAATAATATAGTTTCATTAAAAGAAACAATGCTTCATGCAACAATAATGGAAGGAAATAATAATATAATGCTATTTAATAGAAACATTGCTTCTTGTGACAACAATGAAAGGATTGAATAGAGTCCGCGAAAATGTGTTCTTGTGATGCATAAACCATGGGCATAAGTTGGGTCATTTTATTTATTTTCCATGTAATTTAGTGCTACTGCTAAATTTCCTTTAGATCAAGCGAACAAGTAACAATATTGCAAAAATCAATCGTCCAGAATGATGAAGCCTACTACACTCTTAAGGGTGTTATTTAAGGTAGGAATTTGGCCTTGGAAGAGCTATACGTGTGTTGGTAACCATGTAAATTATCAAAGCTTAAGGGATTTCGTTTGGTTTCCCCGCCCTGTTACGTTGTGCTCTTGGTCTATACGATAAGTTTGCTATGTAACGTCATGAAAAAGATCGGATTTACATACCGTTCGTAACCTGCCTTAAATCGTGTAAAATCTTCTATCAATTTTGTTTTCTTCAAAACCTTTCCACTATAATTCTTTTATATTTTACTAAGTTTGGTTATCCTCCCGTTGCTATCCCGTAAAGATTATTTATTTATTTATTTATTTATGAATTTTAATAAGTTTTGTTATCTTCTCGTTGTTATCCCGTTATAAGTTCTATTGTAAATCATTTTCTCAATTCCTTCATTATTCACTGAGTGTGTCTCGTTCCTAATCTCTTTATTGAATTTATTTAATCAATATGTTAACAACACATTGTTAATCTCGTTGGTTATTTCGTTATAAATACAGCGCCTGATCTCGTTTTGATTATTCATCTCATGTTAATCACGTCTCTAATCCCTATATTAATCCTTTGCTGAGAATAGTTAAGTTTTGTTAATTCAAAAAGAAATACATCAAAAAGACTTAGAAAACTTGCTTGCTGGCTTTGTTGTGATGCGAGGCTCGCTTGCATATAATTGAGGCTTTTATATAAATTTCATGCTTATTTTCGGCATAAAAGTTACGTTAATTTGGATTTTGCTTTCTTTCGAAGCGCGAGAAATGTTTATTAAAACTAACACGAAGGAGAAACAACGCGCTAAAGCTTCCAGGTTTAAGAAACAATATAAAGTTTTCAAGGTGTCGGAATTAAGAAATGCAAAAATAATTCAGCTTTGCGATCGCTTCGAAAACATGTAATTAAGATAACTTTTGCGGTGTGGAAGGTCTTAAGCTTGAGTTAAAACCTTTTGTTTCTTTCTTAGGTTCTTTTTAGGTCGATATTTCAATCCCACCGCAAAGACTCTAGATTTTATGTTTTTACCTTTTTAGGTTGAACTATAATCCCAACGCAAAACCGCTATATTTTATATTTTTACCTTCTTAGGTTGAACTCCAATCCCACCGTGATGGCGCTAGATTTAATGTTTTTACTCTTTAGGTTGATGTTGCTTGATCTTGCAGGCGAGCCAGCCTTTACGTGTTGTTTTCTTTTCAATAATACAGGATCAACATAAGATTTTTTTACAACCTCATTTCAAGAATATAAGCAATGCAGTGCGCTCTGTTCGTATTCTAATTATCAAATTTATGTCTTCGTCATAGTGACGCCTTTCTTATTACTCCATTGTTTCATCAATCTTAAAAATAGATAAGTCAATTCAAAGTCTATTCTCAATAAGTCAATTTATAAAAATATATATGTCCTTCGTAGTTTATATTAATTTATCCTACAATATGATTTATCGCATGTTGAAGACTTCACAGCTTGAGGTAATATGTGTGATTGTAATCGTGAGGTAGCACTCTAATATCATCAACTTCAATAACGTCAGTGACAACTTGCAACTCAATCCTTAACAGTGAAGTGAGAAAACCTGAATCACATCAACGAATTACTCGCTAAAAGAAAAGAGTTCCGTAATTACCAAGCACATCAAAGATATGCCTACAACATCAAAGATAAACCTGCTACTTAAAAAATAATCTTACGCACCAAAGTTAATCCTAGGCTTCAAAAACAACTCTCCGGGTGAACTGGTTGCGGGAATAGAGCTCAGGTGAACACAATCAAATAATGGCACTTATCTTGCTCGTGGGATCCTGGTTGGTGATTGGAATGGGAACTTTAAGTTCGATAACATGACGCTTTGATTTTTATATTTAATGACAACAGAGAGATTTTATTAAGCAAATTCAGGTCGTATTAGCTAAATTATCAAGCGGAATTGTAGCGGAATTTGCTGAGTTATCCAGTGGAATTCAGGCGGAATTTGCTGAATTATCAAGCGGAATTTTAGCGGAATTTGCTGAGTTATCCAGTGGAATTCAGGCGGAATTTGCTGAATTATCAAGAGGAATTCAAGCAGGAATGATGAAGTGGAAAACAACGACCTTTGCCAGTTACGGTCGTGATCAACCTGCTTGTTCATTTAAGGGCATAGCGTTTACTGCCGTGACTCTAAGGAGCCGTTTTGTGACAGTTGTTATCAAGCCCCACGAGCAAGCAACGTCTTTCGATGATGCCATATTTAATTCCTATTCTCAACATTCATTATTGCTTAATAGAGTTGCTAATGATATCTCATGTAGTTTTCCTGAGAATTTGAATAAAATTACGACTTAAGAAGGCGTCTCAATAGAGACATTGATTCTTGCTTAATTGAGTTGCTCATAACATCTTATTTAGTTTTCCTAAGAAATTGAATCAAATAATTACAAAAGAATATTATGATATATGAAATTCTTTTAGCGTTGACATTTAGCATCTTTTGTGAGCTGTACATAGATCTTCGTCTTGGAGTCATTGACGTAGCTTAAGATTTTGTCCGTGGCTTAAAATTTCATCGATTACACGTATGCTGATGTTGAAGTATAATGCGGGCTAAGTTTCAGAAGGGGTTGCAAGTCATCGGTTCTGTTATCAAAAGTAGATTTAATTTTCATTTTGGCTCGAACGGTAATTGTTGAGAAATATTTGGGAAGCTCGATAAGCTGCACCGCAATTTCATTATATTTCCCACATTATTAGAAAGTCCCACCGCTGCCACCATTTTGTCGTGATTTCTAGGCCTTAGTATTCAATCAGAGAATTACAAGATCTTCTTTTCTTTCGTAAACGATCACAGATGTTTTGACCTTGAATTTTTATTTCGTTTACGGTCAATCTGAACAATTATCGAGGGAAGACATGTTTTTTTAGAGTCAGATATTGAGGAAATACATGTTTTTTAGAGTCAGATATTGAGGAAAGACATGTTGTTTAGAGTCAGATATTGAGGAAAGACATGTTTTTTTAGAGTCAGATATTGAGGAAAGTCATGTTGTTTAGAGTCAGATATTGAGGAAAGACATGTTTTTTAGAGTCAGATATTGAGGAAAGTCATGTTGTTTAGAGTCAGATATTGAGGAAAGACATGTTTTTTAGAGTCAGATATTGAGGAGAAACATGTTTTTCAGAGTCAGATCATCAATCAGAAAACATGTCAAAAGCTAATTTTCTTTATTTGAAAGTGAGGTTTTAAATATTATCATTTTGCACAAATTAAATTCCATTTCGTTGCAATGATTAAATGAAGAAGTTGCTGCCACCACCCAAAAGTGTTTATATATACGTTTGTTAGGATTAACATAATAAATTCAATGAACAAGTAACGTGACTATCGGCACTAAGTTAAGGCAAAGTAAACGGTAAGCAAGTGACAAGCGTGTGGCAAGCCTCGTCTGATGCTACCATTCAAAAGTCACTCTTTATGCTCATTATAACAACTGATATCGATCGTTATCAAACAACGGGGGTAGCTTTATCTATTCAAGTAATTATCTTTTTCTTTTCTCTCCATTTTCGGTGTCATCTTTTCTACGAACAAATGAGTAATAGAACGCTACTAATTCTATATTCCTCTATGTGAGAAATTCGTCGACTAAACACAATGCACCAGTAGGTGTTGGAATACGGGTGATACGGGTGTGACAGAGAATGAATATGGATATATACAAGTTGTTTGCTTTCTGCATATTCGAATCAAAAATAAAAGTGCCAAGATACACGCCTTAAATCTCATTCTTTATTTGGGAAAGTCAACTTCACTTGGTATCACTTGGTTGCAGGTTGATAATGGCCCTGGTGGTCGAAACGTTCCAGAAATTTTAATGCATTGACTTTCCTAAATAAATAATGAGATTTAAGACGTGTATCTTGGCACTTTTATTTTTAAGAGAACGAATAGTTGAGGACACAAAACTTAGGGGAGGAATTACCCTGTTGGTAGGCAATTCTTTGGTGTTGAACGCCAGGTATTTGCGGTGACAGTCAGTATTCGTGGCCGACGCGAGTTGTCACAGATCACCGAAAGTTAGAATAATTAAAAGAGATCATTCGCCTTGGTTGAATGACATAACTTGGCGCCGGCGAAGTAAAAGGCTTCTGCTTCATTAATTAGCAAGTTGCTTGCAATGCGACCCATCGGTGGGGCGTTTTAAATATTTTAACAATCTTTCGAAATTAATGACCGTCAATGGACCGAGTCAATGCTACCATTTATAAAATGGCTAGCAACTTCTGACTTTAAATTTGAGTTGAATATTAAACTTCAGTTTAAAAAACCCATCGCAGTTAAAGTGCTTAGGAAGTAGCGCTGGCGGCCGTAGAGCTCGGAGAAGCAGCACGCCTGTATCATGATTGTTGGCACTTAGTTTCCACTATAAATGATTTCCTTAGTTTCCACTATGAATTTCCACTATAAATGATTTCTAATATAAAATCCCTGCTAATTCATGATACAGGGCGCGTTGCGTGCCCTCTGCGTAGGTCGCTGATGTCCCCACTGGCTACTTCAGCGAGGGTAGCAGTCCACCGCCGTGTATCAAAATGCCGTCTAATTTTGAAAAAAAAATCATGGAACATTTTTTACGAAAAATCTTTCCTATGTTATTAAAAAATCAAAAAGATTTTTTATAAACAGTCTTTTGCATGAAAAAGTAATTTTCTAATTTAATAAGATAAAAAAAACAAGATGTACAGTATATATTAATCGATGTTTTCTGATAGCGTCTCTATACTGATCCGTGACACAGAAGAAACAAGTAGAAGTTTCTAGAGCAGAGCTTTACACGTGTTTTACGGTCCTCCCGGACGAAACAATTCTTTGTACTAAATTTTAGCCCGGTTCTTCCCGGTCCTTTTGGAGTTCAATTATGGAATGATGCACTGGCCAATCGTATTTTTATCTTTAAGTATAACGTTATTTTGGATTGTAGATCGTTGGTAGTTAGGTGTGGCCATGACATGTTTGTGTAATGTGTAACTAATCATAACATGTTTGTGTTGTGTGTAACCATAACATGTTTGTGTTGTGTGGTACCATAACATGTTTGTGTTATGTGTAACCATAACATGTTTGTTTTGTGTATAACCATAACATGTTTGTGTTGTGTGTAACCATAACATGTTTGTGTTGTGTGTAACCATAACATGTTTGTGTTGTGTGTAACCATAACATGTTTGTGTTGTGTATAACCATAACATATTTGTGTTGTGCGTAACCACAACATGTTTGTGTTGTGTGTAACCATAACATGTTTGTGTTGTGTGTAACCATAACATGTTTGTGTTGTGCGTAACCATAACATGTTTGTGTTGTGCTTGTGTAACCATTACATATTTGTGTTGTTCATGTGTACCCATAACATGTTTGTGCTCAAAAGGGAGAGTCTGTTGGGAAACAAAGCGTGAACGAAGAGCACTTTTAATTTCATAAGTTCAAAACAAGCAAGATCAAGTAAAGAACAGCGCTGGCTTTGTTCAGAGTAAAAATTAAAAGCAATTCCCGCTCGGGAGTAAACATAAGATGAGCAGATTTGCATCGTGGTTCTCAGCCTACCGAGACCAATTATGATTTTTAAGAAAGCAAATTTTATCATTCCTTCTTCGATACCTGAAGATTTTCACCATAAAATGATAGGAAACTTGGTTGTTGTGACTATGTAATTCAGCGTCATGACGTCAAACTTGCACTTTTTTCTTCTTTTCTAGGCTCTACACAAATCTTACTTCTTACTTCTTCTTCGCAGCTTATACGTGCTTTAATGCTGATTGTATCAACACCTCTCATTGTTATTATTATTCTTCCCAGGTGTTTAACTTCCCTCCTCCTTCATCTCAGCCGTATAACTTTCTTTTTTTTCCCAGCTGTTCACCTTATCTTCTTCTTCTCAGCCGTATAGCTTTCTTCTTCTCCCGGTTGTATACAGGTTCGACATACATGATACAGGCCTGAGATACATGATACAGGCCGGAGAGATATGATTTAGACTGGAGAAACATGACACAGGTCGGAGATACATGATACGAGTTGAGATACATGATACAGGCCGGAGAGATATGATTTAGACTGGAGAAACATGACACAGGTCGGAGATACATGATACGAGTTGAGATACATGATACAGGCCGGAGAGATATGATTTAGACTGGAGAAACATGACACAGGTCGGAGATACATGATACGAGTTGAGATACATGATACAGGCCGAAGATACATGATACAGGCCGGAGATACATGATACAGGCTGGAGATACATGATACAGGCCGAAGATACATGATACAGGTCGGAGAGATATGATTTAGACTGGAGAAACATGACACAGGTCGGAGATACATGATACGAGTTGAGATACATGATACAGGCCGAAGATACATGATACAGGCCGGAGATACATGATACAGGCTGGAGATACATGATACAGGCCGAAGATACATGATACAGGCCGGAGAGATATGATTTAGACTGGAGA
Source organism: Morinoia aosen (assembly GCA_030386875.1). Classification (NCBI taxonomy): domain Eukaryota; kingdom Metazoa; phylum Arthropoda; class Malacostraca; order Amphipoda; family Talitridae; genus Morinoia; species Morinoia aosen. The sequence goes on from CM059573.1 coordinate 7,178,152, forward strand.
AACATGACACAGGTCGGAGATACATGATACGAGTTGAGATACATGATACAGGCCGAAGATACATGATACAGGCCGGAGATACATGATACAGGCTGGAGATACATGATACAGGCTGGAGATACATGATACAGGCTGGAGATACATGATACAGGCCGGAGATACATGATACAGGTCGGAGATACATGATATAGGCCGGAGATACGTGAGACAGGCTGGAGATACATGATACAGGTCGGAGATACATGATATAGGCCGTAGATACATGATACAGGCCGGAGATACATGATACAGGCTGGAGATACATGATACAGGCCGGAGATACATGATACAGGCCGAAGATACATGATACAGGCCGGAGAGATATGATTTAGACTGGAGAAACATGACACAGGTCGGAGATACATGATACGAGTTGAGATACATGATACAGGCCGAAGATACATGATACAGGCTAGAGATACATGATACAGGCTGGAGATACATGATACAGGCCGGAGATACATGATACAGGTCGGAGATACATGATATAGGCCGTAGGTACATGATACAGGCCGGAGATACGTGAGACAGGCTGGAGATACATGATACAGGTCGGAGATACATGATATAGGCCGTAGATACATGATACAGGCCGGAGATACATGATACAGGCTGGAGATACATGATACAGGCCGGAGATACATGAGACAGGTCGGAGATACATGATATAGGCCGTAGATACATGATACAGGCCGGAGATACATGATACAGGCTGGAGATACATGATACAGGCTGGAGATACATGATACAGGCTGGAGATACATGATACAGGCCGGAGATACATGATACAGGTCGGAGATACATGACACAAGCTGGAGATACATGACACAGGCTGGAGATACATGATACAGGCTGGAGATACATGATACATGCATCCGATATGTGATATAAGCATCAAGCAAATATAATATAACGCATTTTGTTGACGCTAAAAGGTTACAGCGTATATGTGAAGATATTTGGTATTTCTCTGCAAAAGTGCTGAATTAAGTTTCCCCATTAAGAGGAATACCTATTTTGAATTTAGGTGAAATTTTTGCTGCGGAAATTTGTGCCGCTGAAACTGACACACTTTTGTTTGCAATGTTAATCTAAAAATGTTCAGTTTTATAATCTTTTAGCGGGAAAAAGCCAACTCAAAATCCCTGCTAAATACAGGCTGAAATTCTCAAAACAAAATTGTGCGTGCTTGGCTTCTCAATGTTTATTCTCCAAATGCACTCAGCTTTGCGACTGAAACTCATGGGTGAAACTTTACAGAGAGATTTGTGCATTTGAACTATCCACTTCAATTGTTGTCTCTCTCATGCATTAAAAACGGAATTCGGGTGGGTTAAATCTAAACCACGGTAGAGGAAACAAGGTAGGTTCAAACCAGTTATTATTTCATTGACGGTGTGGGTTTGCTGACGTCACGGCAACGAACCAATAGCAGCGCTCATATTGCATCTGGTAGCACTGCTACCCCCAAATCTGGCTCCACTATTGGCCTACGACACGGCGTTTTGGTGACGTCATAAATTTTGTTTGAAATAAAGCCTTTCTATTGGCTAGCCGAACAAGAGGAGGTGTATTTTCTCCCGTAGAAATGACCCTACCTTGTTTCCTCTACCGTGACCTAAACTTCGCTCGGCAATAGGTGTAATTTTGCTCTAAAAAATGTATTTATTTTTCCGCATTTCCATTCAACAGTGACTTTATGGTACTCTTTATTATCTAATAATAATTATATTATGTAATAACTACATAAAGCTTTAAAATTTTCGTTCCAAAACGGCAATTTATTTAGGTTTAAATATTCAACTAGTTCCCCCATGTCATCAACAACATATAATAATAATATAAAAACATAATAAAATGAAAATGCCAGGCGTCTTCACAAATTTAAAAATATTATTTTGTGCGTAATTGCTTCTACGTTTTTACAAAGGGGATTTGCTTGCTTGGATGGTATCATAGATACCATTCAAATGATATAAAAAACCTGGCGTCTCCTCTTTTTTTGTTTATACGTTCAAAATATTGCAGGGAAATTGAATTTACTGTTAAGAAAATGCAGCTTATCGCGATGAAAAAGGTGTGGCAAATTTTTTTCAAAAATGTCTTAGCTAATGATTAAATAATAATAGACAGTTGTTGCTTGGTTGGTGCGTGTGTCTGTGACGCTCACCAGGACGCTCAGTGACCGTATCTGTGATACGAGTTTCACCAGTGCACAAGTACAAGAATATTTTGATGGCGGGTACTGTTGGGATGGATATATTTGTTGGGCATCCACGTCTGGAGGATTTATTTAATGGCGGGTACTGTTGGGATGGATATACTTGTTGGGCATCCACGTCTGGAGGATTTATTTAACGGCGGGTACTGTTGGGATGGATATATTTGTTGGGCATCCACGTCTGGAGGATTTATTTAATGGCGGGTACTGTTGGGATGGATATACAGTTTGTCCCACCAAAACCCGAACCGAGTATTTATGCTCGTATCAGTAATGCCATCATGAAACTATCTTAATCATTTAATTTCTAGCAAAATTATCCTTCAAAATTAATCCATAGAAAAGGAACTACTGAATATGATGGTATTACTGATACGGGAAAATAAATACTCGGTTCGGGTTTTCGTGGGACAAACTGTATTTTGTCATACATATGTTGTGATTTATTTGAAGGAAAATCTCAAATCCCGTCATTTTTGACGGGTCGTGTACACTAGATAATTAATAAAAGAAAAAATTAGAGAGGGAGCAAACGCCTGTATCATAGATACGCATCCTCAGATGCAGAATCCATCAGTGGGATTAATTTGTGTGTAAACGAATGGCGGTGACTCTTTCCCGTAGACTTTGTGTTAAATTTGGTTGGCTTGTTTTCATTGACGCTGTGTGATGAGTGGCAACTTTACTTGGTAGCAACACTGCTTGGTGGCAACACTGCTTGGTGGCAACAGTGTTTGGTGGCAACACTGCTTGCTGAAAACATTGATGGCAATTCTGCTTCATAACAACATTGGTGGCAACATTGCTTGTGGCAACATTGATGGCAACTCTGCTTGATAACAACATTGGTGGCAACACTGCCCGGGTGTCAGGTGGCAGCAGACTTTGCCAAATGAGACGCTGAAATTTACGTATTCTTAACTTTCACGAAAAATTTACAAAGTTACATCGCTATTCCAATTTAGCTCAGTTCGATACCTATATATTTAAGCAGTATATTGAATACCATTTTAATGGAATAATAATAATCGTGATTTCTGTTTAAGATTTCCGGCCTAATTTACAAATTCATTCGTTTACATATACAAATTTATTCAGATACTAATATACATATATTCATATGTATATCAGTTTCCTCGTTACCAAAAGCAAAGAGCTTTGCCAGACTTCGGCTGTTTGATATCGATCCAAAACTTAGCCACAACTTCATGTTCGACTTTAACACTTTGACCGAAATGGGTTTAACTAAAATTCAATATTCAATTCAAATTCTAAGTCAATTGTAGTAAGCGATTTTTGAATGAGCGAAAAATAACTGCATCGTGCCTTTATTTAACCTTAATTAAGTATTTATGAAAATTGAGTTTGTGACTGCTGGTCGGTGAGCAGCATTTTGAAAATCCTCTCCGTGGCCACCGGTGGTGCACGATGCGGTCGAAGTGCTAATTTTAACCTCCGTTTGCTATATGTATCATAAGGCGGCGAATCTATGGATGAGGGGATTAGGGGATGATAGAATATGGAGATAATAGGACAGAAAATAAGGGGAAAAGGGGCGAGGGATGGCGGCTAAAGAAGGATAAGGGGAAAAGGGGCGAGGGATGGCGGCTAAAGAAGGATAAGGGGAAAAGGGTCGAGGGATGGCGGCTAAAGAAGGATAAGGGGAAAAGGGTCGAGGGATGGCGGCTAAAGAAGGATAAGGGGAAAAGGGTCGAGGGATGGCGGCTAAAGAAGGATAAAGGGAAAAGGGGCGAGGGATGGCGGCTAAAGAAGGATAAAGGGAAAAGGGGCGAGGGATGGCGGCTAAAGAAGGATAAGGGGAAAAGGGGCGAGGGATGGCGGTTAAAGAAAGATAGAAGGAAAGGGCGAGGGATGGCGGTTAAAGAAAGATAGAAGGAAAGGGCGAGGGATGGCGGTTAAAAGAGGATAGAGGGAAAAGGGGCGAGGGATGGCGGCTAAAGAAGGATAGAAGGAAAGGGCGAGGGATGGCGGTTAAAAGAGGATAGAGGGAAAAGGGGCGAGGGATGGCGGCTAAAGAAGGATAAGGGGAAAAGGGGCGAGGGATGGCGGTTAAAGAAAGATAGAAGGAAAGGGCGAGGGATGGCGGTTAAAAGAGGATAGAGGGAAAAGGGGCGAGGGATGGCGGTTAAAGAAAGATAGAAGGAAAGGGCGAGGGATGGCGGTTAAAGAAAGATAGAAGGAAAGGGCGAGGGATGGCGGTTAAAAGAGGATAGAGGGAAAAGGGGCGAGGGATGGCGGTTAAAGAAAGATAGAAGGAAAGGGCGAGGGATGGCGGTTAAAAGAGGATAGAGGGAAAAGGGGCGAGGGATGGCGGCTAAAGAAGGATAGAAGGAAAGGGCGAGGGATGGCGGTTAAAAGAGGATAGAGGGAAAAGGGGCGAGGGATGGCGGCTAAAGAAGGATAAGGGGAAAAGGGGCGAGGGATGGCGGCTAAAGAAGGATAGAAGGAAAGGGCGAGGGATGGCGGTTAAAAGAGGATAGAGGGAAAAGGGGCGAGGGATGGCGGCTAAAGAAGGATAAGGGGAAAAGGGGCGAGGGATGGCGGCTAAAGAAGGATAGAAGGAAAGGGCGAGGGATGGCGGTTAAAAGAGGATAGAGGGAAAAGGGGCGAGGGATGGCGGCTAAAGAAGGATAAGGGGAAAAGGGGCGAGGGATGGCGGTTAAAGACGGATAGAGGGAAAGGGGCGAGGGATGGCGGCTAAAGAAGGATAAGGGGAAAAGGGGCGAGGGATGGCGGTTAAAAGAACAAGGGGAAAAGGGCGAGGGATGGCGGTTAAAGAAGGATAGAGGGAAAGGGGCGAGGGATGGCGGTTAAAAGAACAAGGGGAAAAGGGGGAGGGATAGCAGTTTAATGGACTCCGCAGTCTAGACAGAGTTTGTGCGTGTGTTTGTATGGCACGATGTATATATGTAGGTGCAAGATGCATGGTGAGTGCATGGCTATGCACGCACACACGCACACACATGTGTACGTGTGGGCGTGTGCATTTGCATGTAAGAGAACAGTTTGCGTGTGTGAGCCGCGTGTGCGGAATGCTTTCGGTACACACAACTGTCTTGATGTGTGGCGTGGTGTGGTGTGGTGTGGCGTGGTGTGGCGTGGTGTGGCGCGGTGTGGCGTGGTGTGGTGTGGCGTGGTGTGGTGTGGCGTGGTGTGGCGTGGTGTGGCGTGGTGTGGTGTAGTGTGATGGGGTGTGGTGTGGCGTGAAGTGGTGTGGTGTGGTGTGGCGTGGTGTGGCGTGGTGTGGTGTGGCATGGTGTGGCACAATATGGCGTGGTGTGGTGTGATATGGTGTGGCGTGATGTGGTGTGGTGTGATGTGGTGTGGCGTGGTGTGGCGTGGTGTGGCGTGGTGTGATGTGGTGTGGTATGGTGTGGTTTGGCGTGGTGTGGTGTGGTGTGGCGTGGTGTGGCGTGGTGTGGCGTGGTGTAGTACAATATGGCGTGGTGTGGCGTGATGTGGCGTGGTGTGGTGTGGTGTGGCGTGGTGTGGCACAATATGGCGTGGTGTGGCGTGATGTGGCGTGGTGTGGTGTGGTGTGGTGTGATGTGGTGTGGTGTGGTGTGGCGTGGTGTGGCGTGGTGTGGTGTGGTGTGGTGTGGTGTGGCGTGGTGTGGCGTGGTGTGGCACAATATGGCGGGGTGTGGCGTGATGTGGCGTGGTGTGGTGTGATGTGGTGTGGTGTGATGTGGTGTGGTGTGGTGTGGCGTGGTGTGGCGTGGTGTGGCGTGGTGTGGCGTGGTGTGGTGTGGTGTGGTGTGGTGTGGCGTGGTGTGGCACAATATGGCGTGGTGTGGCGTGATGTGGCGTGGTGTGGTGTGGCGTGGTGTGGCGTGGTGTGGTGTGGCGTGGTGTGGTGTGGTGTGGCGTGGTGTGGCGTGGTGTGGTGTGACGTGGTGTTGCGTGGTGGGGTGTGGCGTGGTGTGGTGTGGTGTGGTTTGGTGTGGCGTGATGTGGCGTGGTGTGGCGTGGTGTGGTGTGGTGTGGTGTGGCACAATATGGCGTGGTGTGGCGTGATGTGGCACACTATGGCGTAAAGTGGCACACTCTAACCACGCCACATATATGACAGTTGCGGCATGCTATAGCGGCGTTCCATGTTTCTTGTCTCAAATAATTAGCGAGGTTCAAGTGCTGGATAGACCTAATGGGTCGCCTCTTCACTAATTAGGGAAGTTTAATGCCTGATTAGAACCGCATAATTGCGGGGCGGTTGGAGGCCGCCGCTGTTACGTCGTTTGCGGCTCGTGAGGATCGTAAGAAATGGAAGCGTTTCTGCGCGGCGCTGCACCGCTGGTGGCAATTGCTGTTTATATCTATATTTAAATTATATTTAATTTATTTGTAGATTATTTTTTAATCATATATAAATTAAATTTAAATTATATGTGAATTATATTTAAATTATATATAAATTCTATTCAAATTATGATTCAATTATATTTAAATTATATTTAAAAATTGTATATGCTGGCACGCCGTCAACTCACGTCGCCAGCTGTCAACTGTCAACACGCCGTCAGCCCAAGTTTAAGGAACAGTACTTACACCACATAAATAACTCGCTAAATTTACACACGCGGGCGCGGAAATGCCGGTAGGCCTACGTACCCTGCGGTGATTCTCTCCCTGAAATTGTGTGGGAATTGTCTTATTTTATCTGTATTATATATACATGTATGTATATAGAATGTTTTAATGCACGAAGCGTACATTAATGTTTACTCATATCAATTTTTAATTTTTGTAAGTATATGGTTTCGTGTCATTGAAACACTAAATGCTCAGCAGAAGTTACCGCGCAGCGACTATTTCATTTGTGTACATCTGAACCTCGGCACTATCTCACAATCACCTGGAGGTCTACCTCTCAACGACCAGCTCCTACCGTTATTTATGCAAGCATAACGATTCGTAACCGTTATTTATGCATACAAAGCGATGTATAACTGTTATTTATACATGCACAACCACCAGGTCCGACCGTTATTTACGCATGCATAACGATGCATAACCGTTATTTATGTATGCATATCGACCAGGTTCAACCGTTATTTATACATTCATAACCGTCATTTATGCATGCATAACGATGCATAACCGTTATTTATGCATGCATAACGATGCATAACCGTTATTTATGCATACATAACGATGCATAACCGTTATTAACGCATGCATAACGATGCATCACCGTTATTTATGCATGCATAACGACGCACAATAAAATTTTCGGAGCACTTCCCACTCCGCAGAGCGCACAAACACCCTCAGCTCCTCCCTCAGCTCGGCAGGGACTGGAAAACAGTTTCTGGAAGTGTCACCTTTGTCGTGTTTTGTCCCCCATGCTTGCGGTTGACCGCAGGGCTGCTGCGCTGCTTCCAGTAGCCTCTATTCCGCTTCCATTAGCCTCCATCGCGGTGCCATTAGCCTCCATCGCGGTGCCATTAGCCTCCATCGTCTGCCATTACAGCCCATTAACGCCTTGTTCATCAACTCACACGTCAGCGTGGAACAGATTTACATGAGCTGAGTGCCGCAATTTATTGGCCGATCGTCCCTTCTCTCCGCGCTTATTTCCGTCTTGTGTTGCTGCTGCGGTCTGTCGCGGCCGCTCTTGCGCTGCTGCGGTTGTGCTTACGTCGACGTTGTTACGCTGCGGCGGTTGTGCTTACGTCAACGTTGTTACGCTGCGGCTGGTGTGCTTACGTCAACGTTGTTACGCTGCGACTGGTGTGATTACGTCAACGTTGTTACGCTGCGGCGGTTGTGCTTACGTCGACGTTGTTACGCTGCGGCGGTTGTGCTTACGTCGACGTTGTTACGCTGCGGCGGTTGTGCTTACGTCAACGTTGTTACGCTGCGGCTGGTGTGCTTACGTCAACGTTGTTACGCTGCGACTGGTGTGATTACGTCAACGTTGTTACGCTGCGGCGGTTGTGCTTACGTCGACGTTGTTACGCTGCGGCGGTTGTGCTTACGTCGACGTTGTTACGCTGCGGCGGTTGTGCTTACGTCAACGTTGTTACGCTGCGGCTGGTGTGCTTACGTCAACGTTGTTACGCTGCGACTGGTGTGATTACGTCAACGTTGTTACGCTGCGGCGGTTGTGCTTACGTCAACGTTGTTACGCTGCGGCGGTTGTGCTTACGTCAACGTTGTTATGCTGCGGCGGTTGTGCTTACGTCGACGTTGTTACGCTGCGACTGGTGTGATTACGTCAACGTTGATACGCTGCGACTGGTGTGCTTACGTCAACGTTGTTACGCTGCGGCGGTTGTGCTTACGTCAACGTTGTTACGCTGCGGCTGGTGTGCTTACGTCAACGTTGTTACGCTGCGGCTGGTGTGATTACGTCAACGTTGATACGCTGCGGCTGGTATGCTTACGTCAACGTTGTTACGCTGCGACTGGTGTGCTTACGTCAACGTTGTTACGCTGCGACTGGTGTGCTTACGTCAACGTTGTTACGCTGCGGCGGTTGTGCTTACGTCAACGTTGTTACGCTGCGGCTGGTATGCTTACGTCAACGTTGTTACGCTGCGACTGGTGTGCTTACGTCAACGTTGTTACGCTGCGGCGGTTGTGCTTACGTCAACGTTGTTACGCTGCGACTGGTGTGCTTACGTCGACGTTGTTACGCTGCGGCGGTTGTGCTTACGTCAACGTTGTTACGCTGCGGCGGTTGTGCTTACGTCAACGTTGTTACGCTGCGGCTGGTGTGCTTACGTTAACGTTGTTACGCTGCGACTGGTGTGATTACGTCAACGTTGTTACGCTGCGGCGGTTGTGCTTACGTCGACGTTGTTACGCTGCGACTGGTGTGCTTACGTCAACGTTGTTACGCTGCGGCGGTTGTGCTTACGTCAACGTTGTTACGCTGCGGCTGGTGTGCTTACGTCAACGTTGATACGCTGCGGCGGTTGTGCTTACGTCAACGTTGTTACGCTGCGGCTGGTGTGCTTACGTCAACGTTGTTACGCTGTGGCTGGTGTGCTTACGTCAACGTTGTTACGCTGCGGCGGTTGTGCTTACGTCAACGTTGATACGCTGCGGCGGTTGTGCTTACGTCGACGTTGTTACGCTGCGGCTGGTGTGCTTACGTCAACGTTGTTACGCTGCGGCTGGTGTGCTTACGTCAACGTTGATACGCTGCGGCGGTTGTGCTTACGTCGACGTTGTTACGCTGCGGCTGGTGTGCTTACGTCAACGTTGATACGCTGCGGCGGTTGTGCTTATGTCAACGTTGATACGCTGCGACTGGTGTGCTTACGTCAACGTTGTTACGCTGCGGCTGGTGTGCTTACGTCAACGTTGATACGCTGCGGCGGTTGTGCTTACGTCGACGTTGTTACGCTGCGACTGGTGTGCTTACGTCAACGTTGATACGCTGCGGCGGTTGTGCTTGCGTCAACGTTGTTACGCTGCGGCTGGTGTGCTTACGTCAACGTTGTTACGCTGCGGCTGGTGTGCTTACGTCGACGTTGTTACGCTGCGGCGGTTGTGCTTACGTCAACGTTGTTACGCTGCGGCTGGTGTGCTTACGTCAACGTTGATACGCTGCGGCGGTTGTGCTTACGTCGACGTTGTTACGCTGCGACTGGTGTGCTTACGTCAACGATGTTACGCTGCGGCGGTTGTGCTTACGTCAACGTTGTTACGCTGCGGCGGTTGTGCTCACGTCGACGTTGTTACGCTGCGACTGGTGTGCTTACGTCAACGATGTTACGCTGCGGCTGGTGTGCTTACGTCAACGTTGATACGCTGCGGCGGTTGTGCTTACGTCGACGTTGTTACGCTGCGACTGGTGTGCTTACGTCAACGATGTTACGCTGCGGCGGTTGTGCTTACGTCAACGTTGTTACGCTGCGGCGGTTGTGCTCACGTCGACGTTGGTTACGCTGCGACTGGTGTGCTTACGTCAACGTTGTTACGCTGCGGCTGGTGTGCTTACGTCAACGTTGTTACGCTGCGGCGGTTGTGCTTACGTCGACGTTGTTACGCTGCGGCTGGAGTGCTTACGTCAACGTTGTTACGCTGCGGCGGTTGTGCTTACGTCAACGTTGTTACGCCGCGGCGGTTGTGCTTACGTCGACGTTGTTACGCTGCGGCTGGTGTGCTTACGTCAACGTTGTTACGCTGCGGCTGGTGTGCTTACGTCAACGTTGTTACGCTGCGGCGGTTGTGCTTACGTCGACGTTGTTACGCTGCGGCTGGTGTGCTTACGTCAACGTTGTTACGCTGCGGCTGGTGTGCTTACGTCGACGTTGTTACGCTGCCACGGTTGTGCTTACGTCGACGTTGTTACGCTGCAGCTGGTGTGCTTACGTCGACGTTGTTACGCTGCGGCTGGTGTACTTACGTCGAAGTTGTTACGCTGCGGCGGTTGTGCTTACGTCGACGTTGTTACGCTGCGGCTGGTGTGCTTACGTCAACGTTGTTACGCTGCGGCGGTTGTGCTTACGTCAACGTTGTTACGCTGCGGCTGGTGTACTTACGTCGAAGTTGTTACGCTGCGGCTGGTGTACTTACGTCGAAGTTGTTACGCTGCGGCGGTTGTGCTTACGTCGACGTTGTTACGCTGCGGCTGGTGTGCTTTCGTCAACGTTGTTACGCTGCGGCTGGTGTACTTACGTCGAAGTTGTTACGCTGCGGCGGTTGTGCTTACGTCGACGTTGTTACGCTGCGGCTGGTGTACTTACGTCGAAGTTGTTACGCTGCGGCTGGTGTGCTTACGTCGACGTTGTTACGCTGCGGCTGGTGTACTTACATCGAAGTTGTTACGCTGCGGCGGTTGTGCTTACGTCGACGTTGTTACGCTGCGGCTGGTGTGCTTTCGTCAACGTTGTTACGCTGCGGCTGGTGTGCTTACGTCAACGTTGTTACGCTGCGGCTGGTGTGCTTACGTCAACGTTGTTACGCTGCGGCGGTTGTGCTTACGTCAACGTTGTTACGCTGCGGCGGTTGTGCTTACGTCGACGTTGTTACGCTGCGGCGGTTGTGCTTACGTCGACGTTGTTACGCTGCGGCTGGTGTGCTTACGTCAACGTTGTTACGCTGCGGCTGGTGTGCTTACGTCGACGTTGTTACGCTGCGGCGGTTGTGCTTACGTCGACGTTGTTACGCTGCGGCTGGTGTGCTTACGTCAACGTTGTTACGCTGCGGCTGGTGTGCTTACGTCGACGTTGTTACGCTGCGGCGGTTGTGCTTACGTCGACGTTGTTACGCTGCGGCGGTTGTGCTTACGTCAACGTTGTTACGCTGCGGCTGGTGTGCTTACGTCAACGTTGTTACGCTGCGGCGGTTGTGCTTACGTCGACGTTGTTACGCTGCGGCTGGTGTGCTTACGTCAACGTTGTTACGCTGCGGCTGGTGTGCTTACGTCAACGTTGTTACGCTGCGGCTGGTGTGCTTACGTCAACGTTGTTACGCTGCGGCTGGTGTACTTACGTCGACATTGTTACGCTGCGGCGGTTGTGCTTACGTCGACGTTGTTACGCTGCGGCGGTTGTGCTTACGTCAACATTGTTACGCTGCGCCTGGTGTACTTACGTCAACGTTATTACGCTGTCAACATCGTTGAATTAGAACTAGAGTGTTGAATGGTGACCTCATGGAGCTCTCAGCCGTAGGCTGAAGTGCGCTGCTGTGTAAGAGCGCACTAGAACATTTTTGTTGGAAGTTGCACAACATTCATGGCACGTAAGCCACTTTGGCATGTTCGAAGACATGTTATTGTTGCCCAATGAAGTGATTTTGTGGGTGTGTTGGAGACTTTGTGACGCTATAATCGCACACTTTTTTCCATGTCGCGCCAATGCTTTGCTAGCTATTTTTGTGTTCGTACACCAAATTCGTATCCGGTGTGCAAAATGCACAAGGTGTTCAATTTTCGATTAGCTCGCTATTGTGTAACTATGATGAATTAACTTTCGACGACCATGTACCGGAAACCTATAGCACCCGCTGCATAAGTGTGCTGTATGTGCAGTGTATTTGCGCAATGAATGCATACCTTACATGTGTTTTAACGTGTACATTGCATACACTACGTGCATACTGCATGTGTGTGCAATGTATCTATATTGTATCCGTGTACGAAACATGGATACTTTATATATACATACATATGTACAACGTATGCTTTGTGTATACACGTATACAGTACATACACGTAGTACATTTGTGTTCACGTGCAGACACTGAGCACCAAAATAAGCGCGCACCAGCCAGGATACGCAGCACAGGCCGGTCTTGTGTGCTTCATAAATCGTCTGGACCGCTACGCTCTCACCGCCACCGCCCCCGCACCCGCCGTCACCTCCACCGCCGCCACCACCGCCAACACCGCCGTCGCCACCACCGCCAACACCGCCGTCGCCATCACCGCCAACACCGCCGTCGCCACCACCGCCAACACCGCCGTCGCCACCACCGCCGTCTCCACCACCGCCAACACCGCCGTCGCCACCACCGCCAACACCGCCGTCGCCACCACCGCCACCATCTCCGCTGCCACCGCCGCCACCACCGCCTCCACCGCCACCACCTCCGCTGCCACCACCGCCACCACCGCCACCACCTCCACTGCCACCGCCACCACCGCCGCCACCACCTCCGCTGCCACCACCGCCACCACCTCCACTGCCACCGCCACCACCACCGCCACCACCTCCGCTGCCACCACCGCCACCACCGCCACCACCTCCACTGCCACCGCCACCACCGCCGCTACCACCTCCACTGCCACCGCCACCACCGCCGCCACCACCGCCGATGAAGAGAAAGGCTTCATAGAAAGGGAAGTTTTGTAAATGGCGCGCAATGCCCGTTTACATAGACAATGAGCTGTTGTGATCTTATCACAACGTAAGGATCTTCAGAACGAGGGACGCCTCTATATGTTCGGAATGATCCAAAGCAGCCGAAGAGAGACGTCGTGTGCTTCGAAGAACGGTTATCGGATTCTGCTAGTCGTGCTAAGTAGTTATTCTTCCCTCCTTCTGTTTCTGCTCTACGTCGACTCCGAGATCGCGGGGGAAGCAAAGGACGTCAACTGACTGAAGGAGCTGCCAAATACCGACACAAGAGAGATTCTTCACTGTTATTTCTGTCATTATTCAATAGCCCATGTTAATTAGATCATTTGTGCGGTTAGCGAGAATTAATGTTTCCCTTTGTTTATATAATTCGATACGCTAGAGTCGTACATAATCGCTTGATTGAGGAATAATCTGTATTGAGATTGCAATGTAAGCTACCGCTCTGAGAAGGGCGTGACGCCGAACGACCGATAGGGTAAGCTCCCAGCACAAGGGAAGAGTCAGTACGTCCGAGACTTCCCTCAGAGAAAGAGCGCCTTACCACATCTTGAACGCCTGCCTTCGGGCTGGGCATTATTTCTCCTTTGAAATGTGTACTACTAGTGATTCCTCATACCTGTTAAATTAAAGTAATTGATAAATGTCTCGGCGTACACACGATATAGCTATCTTCCGGATTTCGAAACAAAGATAAGTCCACCATGTCATATGTCCCTTAGGAAACATCCTCATTGCCTCCCTTCTGGGCGTAGGATTATCGGTATTATGCCTTAAGCATTCATTTATATCGTCATGCCTTCAGCATATCTTATGTTTTGTCTTCAATGTCAATCGAAGTGTAATTTAGTTCGTTAGGCTTTCTTTACTTTAGAATGATAACCTTTTGTGACGAGATTAGGGAATAAATGTCAACGTGCCATTGCGTGTAATTTCCTGCTGGTTAGGAAGATGAGTTATCATTATCTGTGGAGAGAAATATTCCATGCTACCAATTTATACAAACTCCACGCTACCAATTTGCCGCTTATTTAATTTGCCGCTCATTCATTAATTAAATTCGTGGACGTTGAAAAGTCCCAGTTTATCTACGTTAACCTAAAATAAAATAATGTGGTCATCAATCACGCCCGTCAAAAGAGAGCTAAAAGGATGAATAGAAAGAAAGAATGACATCGAGAAAGGCTCCATAACAGAGCTAAGACTGAAATTATGAAAGGGGAAGTGAAAATTTTTTAGGGGAAGATGGGGTTTTGTACAAAAAACGTATTATTGCGATGCGAGGATTGGTTTCTGCAAGGTACAGGAATGTTTTCTGACGACTTGGGACCCAAGATTTCAGTACAATTGACTATACTGCAGCGTACAGTTGGTTGTTCCAATTGGCTACTGCAGTGTACAGTTGGTTGTTCCAATTGGCCACTGCAGCGTACAGTTGGTTGTTCCAATTGGCCACTGCAGTGTACAGTTGGTTGTTCCAATTGGCCACTGCTGTGTACAGTTGGTTGTTCCAATTGGCTACTGCAGCGTACAGTTGGTTGTTCCAATTGGCCACTGCAGTGTACAGTTGGTTGTTCCAATTGGCCACTGCAGTGTACAGTTGGTTGTTCCAATTGGCCACTGCAGTGTACAGTTGGTTGTTCCAATTGGCTACTGCAGCGTACAGTTGGTTGTTCCAATTGGCCACTGCAGTGTACAGTTGGTTGTTCCAATTGGCCACTGCAGCGTACAGATGGTTGTTCCAATTGGCCACTGCAGTGTACAGTTGGTTGTTCCAATTGGCCACTGCAGTGTACAGTTGGTTGTTCCAATTGGCCACTGCAGTGTACAGTTGGTTGTTCCAATTGGCTACTGCAGCGTACAGTTGGTTGTTCCAATTGGCCACTGCAGTGTACAGTTGGTTGTTCCAATTGGCCACTGCAGCGTACAGCTGATTGTTCCAATTGGCCACTGCAGTGTACAGTTGGTTGTTCCAATTGGCCACTGCAGCGTACAGTTGGTTGTTCCAATTGGCTACTGCAGTGTACAGTTGGTTGTTCCAATTGGCTACTGCAGTGTACAGTTGGTTGTTCCAATTGGCCACTGCAGTGTACAGTTGGTTGTTCCAATTGGCCACTGCAGTGTACAGTTGGTTGTTCCAATTGGCCACTGCAGTGTACAGTTGGTTGTTCCAATTGGCTACTGCAGCGTACAGTTGGTTGTTCCAATTAGCCACTGCAGTGTACAGTTGGTTGTTCCAATTGGCCACTGCAGTGTATAGTTGGTTGTTCCAATTGGCAACTGCAGTGTACAGTTGGTTGTTCCAATTGGCCACTGCAGCGTACAGTTAGTTGTTCCAATTGGCTACTGCAGTGAACAGTTGGTTGTTCCAATTGGCCACTGCAGTGTACAGTTGGTTGTTCCAATTGGCCACTGCAGTGTACAGTTGGTTGTTCCAATTGGCTACTGCAGCGTACAGTTGGTTGTTCCAATTGGCCACTGCAGTGTACAGTTGGTTGTTCCAATTGGCCACTGCAGTGTACAGTTGGTTGTTCCAATTGGCCACTGCAGTGTACAGTTGGTTGTTCCAATTGGCTACTGCAGTGTACAGTTGGTTGTTCCAATTGGCCACTGCAGTGTACAGTTGGTTGTTCCAATTGGCTGCTGCAGTGTACAGTTGGTTGTTCTAATTGGCCACTGCAGTGTACAGTTGGTTGTTCCAATTGGCTACTGCAGCGTACAGTTGGTTGTTCCAATTGGCTACTGCAGCGTACAGTTGGTTGTTCCAATTGGCTACTGCAGTGTACAGTTGGTTGTTCCAATTGGCTACTGCAGTGTACAGTTGGTTGTTCCAATTGGCTACTGCAGCGTACAGTTGGTTGTTCCAATTGGCTACTGCAGCGTACAGTTGGTTGTTCCAATTGGCCACTGCAGCGTACAGTTGGTTGTTCCAATTGGCTACTGCAGCGTACAGTTGGTTGTTTCATCTTTAGAGTGTTACAGTGTACATGAGTACATTGCACTCATGTATCAGGTTAGTACAAAACTAATGTCCGATTCTATGATCTTGGGTAGAAATGAATAAATCAAAGACTATGGATATATTTATTCATTAACATTTTCTTCATTGGTTTCTATGACATCATTCCTCCTTTCAGCAGACTCATAAATGCCTCGCTTGTAGATTTCTGTAGGCTTAGAATCGGATTTTTTTATTATTTTCAACCTCTTCTCTTGTTGTTAACCTAAGTCCTCTAAAATGGTTTTATAGACCTCGGGACAAATGTAACTCAGAAGATGGTTGTACGGGCTACGTTCAACGGTCTGACAGTTTCCTTAGTGGTAACAGTAAGATTCTCGTAACTTAGTGGTAGCAGTAGGATTCTCGTAACTTAGTGGTAACAGTAGGATTCTCGTAACCTAGTGTTAACAGTAGGGTTCTCGTAACCTAGTGGTAACAGTAGGATTCTCGTAACTTAGTGGTAACAGTAGAATTCTCGTAACCTAGTGGTAACAGTAGGATTCTCGTAACCTAGTGGTAACAGTAGGATTCTCGTAACCTAGTGGTAACAGTAGGATTCTCGTAACTTAGTGGTAACAGTAGAATTCTCGTAACTTAGTGGTAACAGTAGGATTCTCGTAACCTAGTGGTAACAGTAGGATTCTCGTAACCTAGTGGTAACAGTAGGATTCTCGTAACTTAGTGGTAACAGTAGGATTCTCGTAACTTATTGGTAACAGTAGGATTCTCGTAACTTAGTGGTAACAGTAGGATTCCCGCTACTTAGTGGTAACAGTAGGATTCTCGTAACCTAGTGGTTACAGTAGGATTCTCGTAACCTAGTGGTAACAGTAGGATTCTCGTAACTTAGTGGTAACAGTAGGATTCCCGTAACTTAGTGGTAACAGTAGGATTCTCGTAACTTAGTGGTAACAGTAGGATTCTCGTAACTTAGTGGTAACAGTAGGATTCTCGTAACCTAGTGGTAACAGTAGGATTCTCGTAACTTAGTGGTAACAGTAGGATTCTCGTAACTTAGTGGTAACAGTAGGATTCTCGTAACCTAGTGGTAACAGTAGGATTCTCGTAACTTAGTGGTAACAGTAGGATTCCCGTAACTTAGTGGTAACAGTAGGATTCTCGTAACCTAGTGGTAACAGTAGGATTCTCGTAACCTAGTGGTAACAGTAGGATTCTCGTAACTTAGTGGTAACAGTAGGATTCTCGTAACTTAGTGGTAACAGTAGGATTCCCGTAACCTAGTGGTAACAGTAGGATTCTCGTAACTTAGTGGTAACAGTAGGATTCTCGTAACTTAGTTGTAACAGTAGGATTCCCGTAACTTAGTGGTAACAGTAGGATTCTCGTAACCTAGTGTTAACAGTAGGATTCTCGTAACTTATTGGTAACAGTAGGATTCTCGTAACTTAGTGGTAACAGTAGGATTCTCGTAACTTAGTGGTAACAGTAGGATTCCCGTAACTTAGTGGTAACAGTAGGATTCTCGTAACCTAGTGTTAACAGTAGGATTCTCGTAACTTATTGGTAACAGTAGGATTCTCGTAACTTAGTGGTAACAGTAGGATTCTCGTAACTTAGTGGTAACAGTAGGATTCCCGTAACTTAGTGGTAACAGTAGGATTCCCGTAACTTAGTGGTAACAGTAGGATTCCCGTAACTTAGTGGTAACAGTAGGATTCCCGTAACTTAGTGGTAACAGTAGGATTCTCGTAACCTAGTGTTAACAGTAGGATTCTCGTAACTTATTGGTAACAGTAGGATTCTCGTAACTTAGTGGTAACAGTAGGATTCTCGTAACCTAGTGGTAACAGTAGGATTCTCGTAACTTAGTGGTAACAGTAGGATTCTCGTAACCTAGTGGTAACAGTAGGATTCTCGTAACTTAGTGGTAACAGTAGGATTCTCGTAACTTAGTGGTAACAGTAGGATTCCCGTAACTTAGTGGTAGCAGTAGAATTCTCGGGCACAAAACATTCTACTGGTCGCAATTAAGTGTTCTTGGATGACCTTTCCTTGGCTCATCTTTTAACGTTTAATCACCTCTTCAAAAATGAGAAAACCATCTCCTGTAATTTCTTTCATCCAGTATATCGCCCCCATGAGTTTTCTGAATAGATTTTACTCCCGAACTTGCATTAGCATCTTTATGAAACTCAGTAGAACATTTCTTATGTCATCTTTAGATGAGACAAGCATGGATGCCAATATTTATGAAAATATGAACGTAAACCTAATTAACAAATCTAATTTTAAACATCTATTCTAAAATTTGGACATTACTATTACACAAATCTGATAACTTGTACAAATTGATCTTCTGCTATGTCGGAGATACTATTGTAATGAAGTACAAGGTAATACATAGTCCATGCTGAAACTGCACCAGCACCCACTATTTAGTGACGAAACTTCCTAAATGAAGTACAATGTAATTCATAGTTCAAACTGAAACTGCATCAGCATCCACTATTTAGAGACGAAACTTCAAAAATGAAGTACAATGTAGTACATAGTTCATGCTGAAACTGGACCAGCATCCACTATCCAGTGACAAAACTTCCTACCAAACAGCGTTACGTGCTCAAGGTCTAACTCGTCAAAGAAATGACCATGACAACCATCATACGAGTAAGCAAGCACACTCAATTAGCCTGTATTTTCTTACGCTTGTTGCTGTAAAACTCAAGTTATTAATGCTGCTCGCTTCTCAGCTGCGACATCGGTCCCTGGGATAATGATGAGATTTACTGATAATAAAATTAAAAACTTCACGTGCTGTCCTTGGAGCATTGTTGAAGGGCTGAAGTTTAAGAAGTATGTCGGCACAAACACTCCAAACCTTAGCGCAAGAGTTGCTGAGCATACGGTGGGTCGTTTGCAAATTTTTAACAATCTTTTAAAATTAATTGTATTTAATATACCCGGTTAATGTTGGGTATTTATAAAAATTTCAACATCTTTTCACTTTAAATTTGAGTTCAATATTGAACTTCAGTTTAGCCCATCACAGTCAACGTGTTAGCGCAAGAATTGCTGAGCATACCCTAAAGTGTGACGCTGGCAACAGGATGAGAAACGCGGCCCTAAGATGGACCCTTGAGGAACCTCAAGTAGGATTGTTGCCTGCTTGTACCCGCTTATTAAAATCTCCTGCTTGAAAATACAGAACTTCCTTCTCTTTGGCGTGCTTCGCTAACCATTTCTAAAAAGCGAAGCAGAATGCAGCGCCTCATGAGATTTATAACAGCTTGATGCTAATGCGCTTTAAACTGCGTCGGTTATAAATAAATCTTCTTCTTTTTTTGATACTTGCGAGTCGACTCTTTTTGAAAGCGCAAAATCAGCGCGTGGAAATTCATACGAAGGATCAGTTCAATTGATATAACGCTCTCCGAAGCACCTGCATCTCGAAAGTGTTACTTGAAACACCTCAACTTTTTTGCAGGGCCTTTTGTATCTATTTTTTCGCAGGCAGCACGTAGGTGTCTGCGCGTCTATACAAATCAGTTTAATGCGATATTCTCTAATTGCACTGGCTGTTCGCACGGTGCGTTTTGCGTTGCGGTTGTTTTCATGCGGGTACGTTGCGTTGCGGTTGTTTTCATGCGGGTAGGTTACGTTGCGGTTGTTTTCATGCGGATAGGTTGCGTTGCGGTTGTTTTCATGCGGATAGGTTACGTTGCGGTCGTTTTCATGCGGATAGGTTGCGTTGCGGTTGTTTTCATGCGGGTAGGTTGCGTTGCGGTTGTTTTCATGCGGGTAGGTTGCGTTGCGGTTGTTTTCATGCGGGTAGGTTGCGTTGCGGTTATTTTCGTGTTGGTAGGTTGCGTTGTGATTGTTTTCATGCGGGTAGGTTGCGTTGCGGTTGTTTTCGTGTTGGTCGGTTGCGTAGCTGTTGTTTCCATGGGTTAAGTTGCGTTGCGGTTGTTTCCATGGGTTAGGTTGCGTTGCGATTGTTTTCATGCGGGTAGGTTGCGTTTGGGTTGTTTTCATGAGCGTAGGTTACGTTGCAGCTGTTTTCTTGTTAGTGGGTTACGTTGCGACTGTTTACATGCGGGTAGGTTGCGTTGCGAGGCTTGGAAGTGCGGTGCGTGCTCGGAATGTGCGCTGTCAATAGCAGCGTATTTACGAGCGCAGTTTAATGCCACACCTAAGCTTCCTCTGCTGAAGGATTTCACCTGATAAAGTCTACTCAAGTGCCTATTTTCGACCTGTGATGTTATAAGCGGTGGTAGTGATAGTGATGATGATGTTGATGTGATGGTGATAATGATGGTGGTGGTAGGCAAGACTTTTATTTCTACGTCTTGATGCCGGTGTTGAGTTTTTTAACACTGCTCGTTGAAACGATATGTTATTTAAGTTTATAATATGAAAGTAGAGTTCTACAGTGAATATGAAACACCTTAATTTGAGGTACGGTCTTTTTCAGCTGTTTATATGCTACCTACGCAAAGTAATATACTACATATGCATTAATATGTTTCATATATACCAGTACATATTCTGCATATTTACATATATATTACATATCTCGATAATATGTTTCATATATACCAGTACCTATTCTACATATTTACACATATATTACATATCTCTAGCGATTACACGGCAGTGATCATTTTGTTCAGCGACGCGAATAGAGTTCGTCAGATATGGAGGTTATTGTAATTTCTTCAACAATTGATGTACTTGTGAACAGGTTATTCTCAACCTACTGTTATATGTCTTATGCTGCCGTGTGTGTTGTGCTGCAGTGTGTGTTGTGCTGCAGTGTGTGTTGTGCTGCAGTGTGTGTTGTGCTGCCGTGTGTGTTGTGCTGCCGTGTGTGTTGTGCTGCCGTGTGTGTTGTGCTGCCGTGTGTGTTGTGCTGCAGTGTGTGTTGTGCTGCCGTGTGTGTTGTGCTGCAGTGTGTGTTGTGCTGCAGTGTGTGTTGTGCTGCAGTGTGTGTTGTGCTGCAGTGTGTGTTGTGCTGCAGTGTGTGTTGTGCTGCCGTGTGTGTTGTGCTGCCGTGTGTGTTGTGCTGCAGTGTGTGTTGTGCTGCAGTGTGTGTTGTGCTGCAGTGTGTGTTATGCTGCAGTGTGTGGTGTTGCAGTGTGTGTTGTGCTGCAGTGTGTGTTGTGCTGCAGTGTGTGTTATGCTGCAGTGTGTGGTGTTGCAGTGTGTGTTGTGCTGCAGTGTGTGTTGTGCTGCAGTGTGTGTTGTGCTGCAGTGTGTGTTGTGCTGCCGTGTGTGTTGTGCTGCCTTGTGTGTTGTGCTGCAGTGTGTGTTGTGCTGCAGTGTGTGTTGTGCTGCCGTGTGTGTTGTGCTGCAGTGTGTGTTGTGCTGCAGTGTGTGTTGTGCTGCAGTGTGTGTTGTGCTGCAGTGTGTGTTGTGCTGCAGTGTGTGTTGTGCTGCCTTGTGTGTTGTGCTGCAGTGTGTGTTGTGCTGCAGTGTGTGTTGTGCTGCAGTGTGTGTTGTGCTGCCCTGTGTGTTGTGCTGCAGTGTGTGTTGTGCTGCAGTGTGTGTTGTGCTGCAGTGTGTGTTGTGCTGCAGTGTGTGTCGTGCTGCAGTGTGTTTTGTGCTGCAGTGTGTGTTGTGCTGCAGTGTGTGTTGTGCTGCAGTGTGTGTTGTGCTGCCGTGTGTGTTGTGCTGCCGTGTGTGTTGTGCTGCCCTGTGTGTTGTGCTGCAGTGTGTTTTGTGCTGCAGTGTGTGTTGTGCTGCAGTGTGTGTTGTGCTGCAGTGTGTGTTGTGCTGCAGTGTGTGTTGTGCTGCAGTGTGTGTTGTGCTGCAGTGTGTTTTGTGCTGCAGTGTGTGTTGTGCTGCAGTGTGTGTTGTGCTGCAGTGTGTGTTGTGCTGCAGTGTGTGTTGTGCTGCCGTGTGTGTTGTGCTGCAGTGTGTGTTGTGCTGCAGTGTGTGTTGTGCTGCAGTGTGTGTTGTGCTGCAGTGTGTGTTGTGCTGCAGTGTGTGTTGTGCTGCAGTGTGTGTTGTGCTGCCGTGTGTGTTGTGCTGCAGTGTGTGTTGTGCTGCAGTGTGTGTTGTGCTGCCGTGTGTGTTGTGCTGCAGTGTGTGTTGTGCTGCAGTGTGTGTTGTGCTGCAGTGTGTGTTGTGCTGCAGTGTGTTTTGTGCTGCAGTGTGTGTTGTGCTGCAGTGTGTGTTGTGCTGCCCTGTGTGTTGTGCTGCAGTGTGTGTTGTGCTGCCGTGTGTGTTGTGCTGCCCTGTGTGTTGTGCTGCAGTGTGTGTTGTGCTGCAGTGTGTGTTGTGCTGCCCTGTGTGTTGTGCTGCAGTGTGTGTTGTGCTGCAGTGTGTGTTGTGCTGCAGTGTGTGTTGTGCTGCAGTGTGTGTTGTGCTGCAGTGTGTGTTGTGCTGCAGTGTGTGTTGTGCTGCAGTGTGTGTTGTGCTGAAGTGTGTGTTGTGCTGCAGTGTGTGTTGTGCTGCAGTGTGTGTTGTGCTGCAGTGTGTGTTGTGCTGCAGTGTGTGTTGTGCTGCAGTGTGTGTTGTGCTGCAGTGTGTGTTGTGCTGCCGTGTGTGTTGTGCTGCCGTGTGTGTTGTGCTGCCCTGTGTGTTGTGCTGCAGTGTGTTTTGTGCTGCAGTGTGTGTTGTGCTGCAGTGTGTGTTGTGCTGCAGTGTGTGTTGTGCTGCAGTGTGTGTTGTGCTGCAGTGTGTGTTGTGCTGCAGTGATGTTTTGTGCTGCAGTGTGTGTTGTGCTGCAGTGTGTGTTGTGCTGCCCTGTGTGTTGTGCTGCAGTGTGTTTTGTGCTGCAGTGTGTGTTGTGCTGCAGTGTGTGTTGTGCTGCAGTGTGTGTTGTGCTGCAGTGTGTGTTGTGCTGCAGTGTGTGTTGTGCTGCAGTGATGTTTTGTGCTGCAGTGTGTGTTGTGCTGCCGTGTGTGTTGTGCTGCAGTGTGTGTTGTGCTGCAGTGTGTGTTGTGCTGCCGTGTGTGTTGTGCTGCAGTGTGTGTTGTGCTGCAGTGTGTGTTGTGCTGCAGTGTGTGTTGTGCTGAAGTGTGTGTTGTGCTGCAGTGTGTGTTGTGCTGCAGTGTGTGTTGTGCTGCCGTGTGTGTTGTGCTGCAGTGTGTGTTGTGCTGCAGTGTGTGTTGTGCTGCCCTGTGTGTTGTGCTGCAGTGTGTGTTGTGCTGCAGTGTGTGTTGTGCTGCCCTTTGTGTTGTGCTGCAGTGTGTGTTGTGCTGCAGTGTGTGTTGTGCTGCAGTGTGTGTTGTGCTGCCCTGTGTGTTGTGCTGCAGTGTGTGTTGTGCTGCCGTGTGTGTTGTGCTGCCCTGTGTGTTGTGCTGCAGTGTGTGTTGTGCTGCAGTGTGTGTTGTGCTGCCCTGTGTGTTGTGCTGCAGTGTGTGTTGTGCTGCAGTGTGTG
This sequence comes from Morinoia aosen, assembly GCA_030386875.1. Taxonomy (NCBI): domain Eukaryota; kingdom Metazoa; phylum Arthropoda; class Malacostraca; order Amphipoda; family Talitridae; genus Morinoia; species Morinoia aosen. The sequence goes on from CM059573.1 coordinate 7,201,599, forward strand.
TTGTGCTGCAGTGTGTGTTGTGCTGCAGTGTGTGTTGTGCTGCCGTGTGTGTTGTGCTGCAGTGTGTGTTTTGCTGCAGTGTGTGTTGTGCTGCCCTGTGTGTTGTGCTGCAGTGTGTGTTGTGCTGCCCTGTGTGTTGTGCTGCAGTGTGTTCTGTGCTGCAGTGTGTGTTGTGCTGCAGTGTGTGTTGTGCTGCAGTGTGTGTTGTGCTGCAGTGTGTGTTGTGCTGCAGTGTGTGTTGTGCTGCAGTGTGTTTTGTGCTGCAGTGTGTGTTGTGCTGCAGTGTGTGTTGTGCTGCAGTGTGTGTTGTGCTGCAGTGTGTGTTGTGCTGCCGTGTGTGTTGTGCTGCAGTGTGTGTTGTGCTGCAGTGTGTGTTGTGCTGCAGTGTGTGTTGTGCTGCAGTGTGTGTTGTGCTGCAGTGTGTGTTGTGCTGCAGTGTGTGTTGTGCTGCCGTGTGTGTTGTGCTGCAGTGTGTGTTGTGCTGCAGTGTGTGTTGTGCTGCCGTGTGTGTTGTGCTGCAGTGTGTGTTGTGCTGCAGTGTGTGTTGTGCTGCAGTGTGTGTTGTGCTGCAGTGTGTTTTGTGCTGCAGTGTGTGTTGTGCTGCAGTGTGTGTTGTGCTGCCCTGTGTGTTGTGCTGCAGTGTGTGTTGTGCTGCCGTGTGTGTTGTGCTGCCCTGTGTGTTGTGCTGCAGTGTGTGTTGTGCTGCAGTGTGTGTTGTGCTGCCCTGTGTGTTGTGCTGCAGTGTGTGTTGTGCTGCAGTGTGTGTTGTGCTGCAGTGTGTGTTGTGCTGCAGTGTGTGTTGTGCTGCCGTGTGTGTTGTGCTGCAGTGTGTGTTGTGCTGCAGTGTGTGTTGTGCTGCCCTGTGTGTTGTGCTGCCGTGTGTGTTGTGCTGCAGTGTGTGTTGTGCTGCAGTGTGTGTTGTGCTGCAGTGTGTGTTGTGCTGCCCTGTGTGTTGTGCTGCCGTGTGTGTTGTGCTGCAGTGTGTGTTGTGCTGCAGTGTGTGTTGTGCTGCCCTGTGTGTTGTGCTGCAGTGTGTGTTGTGCTGCAGTGTGTGTTGTGCTGCCGTGTGTGTTGTGCTGCAGTGTGTGTTGTGCTGCAGTGTGTGTTGTGCTGCAGTGTGTGTTGTGCTGCCCTGTGTGTTGTGCTGCCGTGTGTGTTGTGCTGCCGTGTGTGTTGTGCTGCAGTGTGTGTTGTGCTGCAGTGTGTGTTGTGCTGCCGTGTGTGTTGTGCTGCAGTGTGTGTTGTGCTGCAGTGTGTGTTGTGCTGCCCTGTGTGTTGTGCTGCAGTGTGTGTTGTGCTGCAGTGTGTGTTGTGCTGCCCTGTGTGTTGTGCTGCAGTGTGTGTTGTGCTGCAGTGTGTGTTGTGCTGCCGTGTGTGTTGTGCTGCAGTGTGTGTTGTGCTGCAGTGTGTGTTGTGCTGCAGTGTGTGTTGTGCTGCCCTGTGTGTTGTGCTGCCGTGTGTGTTGTGCTGCCGTGTGTGTTGTGCTGCAGTGTGTGTTGTGCTGCAGTGTGTGTTGTGCTGCCGTGTGTGTTGTGCTGCCGTGTGTGTTGTGCTGCCGTGTGTGTTGTGCTGCCGTGTGTGTTGTGCTGCAGTGTGTGCTGTGCTGCAGTGTGTGTTGTGCTGCAGTGTGTGTTGTGCTGCCGTGTGTGTTGTGCTGCCGTGTGTGTTGTGCTGCCGTGTGTGTTGTGCTGCAGTGTGTGTTGTGCTGCCGTGTGTGTTGTGCTGCCGTGTGTGTTGTGCTGCCGTGTGTGTTGTGCTGCCGTGTGTGTTGTGCTGCAGTGTGTGTTGTGCTGCAGTGTGTGTTGTGCTGCAGTGTGTGTTGTGCTGCCCTGTGTGTTGTGCTGCAGTGTGTGTTGTGCTGCAGTGTGTGTTGTGATGCAGTGTCTGTTGTGCTGCAGTGTGTGTTGTGCTGCAGTGTGTGTTGTGCTGCAGTGTGTGTTTTGCTGCAGTGTGTGTTGTGCTGCAGTGTGTGTTGTGCTGCAGTGTGTGTTGTGCTGCAGTGTGTGTTGTGCTGCAGTGTGTGTTGTGCTGCAGTGTGTGTTGTGATGCAGTGTCTGTTGTGCTGCAGTGTGTGTTGTGCTGCAGTGTGTGTTGTGCTGCAGTGTGTGTTTTGCTGCAGTGTGTGTTGTGATGCAGTGTCTGTTGTGCTGCAGTGTGTGTTGTGCTGCAGTGTGTGTTGTGCTGAAGTGTGTGTTTTGCTGCAGTGTGTGTTGTGCTGCAGTGTGTGTTGTGCTGCCTTGTGTGTTGTGCTGCAGTGTGTGTTGTGCTGCCGTGTGTGTTGTGCTGCAGTGTGTGTTGTGCTGCCGTGTGTGTTGTGCTGCAGTGTGTGTTGTGCTGCAGTGTGTGTTGTGATGCAGTGTCTGTTGTGCTGCAGTGTGTGTTGTGCTGCAGTGTGTGTTGTGCTGCCGTGTGTGTTGTGCTGCCGTGTGTGTTGTGCTGCCGTGTGTGTTGTGCTGCAGTGTGTGTTGTGCTGCCATGTGTGTTGTGCTGCAGTGTGTGTTGTGCTGCAGTGTGTGTTGTGCTGCAGTGTGTGTTGTGCTGCCATGTGTGTTGTGCTGCAGTGTGTGTTGTGCTGCAGTGTGTGTTGTGCTGCAGTGTGAATTGTTGTGCTGCAGTGTGTGTTGTGCTGCAGTGTGTGTTGTGCTGCAGTGTGTGTTGTGCTGCAGTGTGAATTGTTGTGCTGCAGTGTGAAGGACGATTCCTTCAGTGCATCTTTAGGACGTTTTGCTTCTTGAAGGCTACGTAAGATTCCTGAGCTACACTCGAGGGGCTATGCTGAGAGTGTCTGCCCTCGTCAGTGTAGCTTGAGGATTTAGCGGTCCCCACACCAACCCCCACGACGCGCATCAGCTGTTGCAGGAGTCTGTTGTGGGTATAGATGTATAGTGAGGTAGGCCTTATCTTTCTCTTTCCACTCCTCTGTCTTGTAACGCAACGGAGGGAATGCACGTGTTCGTGCTTTTCTCTCAATTATTTGTTTCGACAAATGACATGGATGTTACGATACTCATGTGTGAATTTCAACTAAGGATTTTAATGTTACGATATTTTAAAATCCGATGTTATGCATTTCAGGCGTCATCTTTATTGGAAATAGGCTGTTTTTTCCTTCCTTTCTTTTTTTGGTAACAGGCCCAATGTACCGTGCAACCGATCCCTGTTGAAGTGTTTTGTATTCTTTATGTTCATTTGGCCTCCGCGTCTAATCGAGATGCTTTCTTTTGCCGGCGTAGCGGCTGTGCCAACCGACACACCACAATTGTGCTGGCTGTGCCAACCGACACAACATAATTGTGCCGGCAGTGCCAACCGACACACCATAATTGTGCTGGCTGTGCCAACCGACACACCATAATTGGGGCGGCTGTGCCAACCGACACACCATTATTGTTCTGGCTGTGCCAACCGTCACACCATAATTGTGCCGGCAGTGCCAACCGACACACCATAATTGTGCTGGCTGTGCCAACCGACACACCATAATTGTGGCGGCTGTGCCAACCGACACACCATTATTGTTCTGGCTGTGCCAACCGACACACCATAATTGTGCCGGCAGTGCCAACCGACACACCATAATTGTGGCGGCTGTGCCAACCGACACACCACAATTGTGCTGGCTGTGCCAACCGACACACCACAATTGTGCTGGCTGTGCCAACCGACACACCATAATTGTGCCGGCAGTGCCAACCGACACACCATAATTGTGGAGGCTGTGCCAACCGACACACCATAATTGTGGCGGCTGTGCCAACCGACACAAAAATGGCGAGACCTTCGGCGCGATATAGTAGGACCTACTGAAGCGCTAGCAAATTCATGGTACTACTACCACTACTACTACTACTACTACTACTACTACTACTACTACGACACAAAAATGGCGCCCAGGTCGCACCATTCGAGCGCAAACTTCGCTGAATTTCTAAGTGAACGTCGCTTCACTCAGCGGAAACGGAAATTAAACCACGAGTAAAATAATTACGAGGTATAGATGCTAATTCTGAATTGGAAATGTGTACTCATGCGGTTTTCCGTAGTATGGATACTGTATTTTGCTGTAAAGACACTGTATTTTGTTGTATAAATGCGGTATTTTAAAGTATTAGTGAAGGATTGCGCGTGAACTGTGTTAGGTGAGTGGTTGAAAAATACTCTAGTACGTTAATGGTCGTAAATTGATGTAGGGGAGTTTTTGTAGGTGAAATTGGTGTAGGTGACTGGCCGTAGGTGAGCAAACCCATGCTAGCATAGCTGTAATCACGTGAAATTCATCAACAAATCTCGCACAAATGCTGCTGTTCCGCGATCCTATCATTATTAACAATTAATTATCAGTCTATTATAAATTGGAACACTATAAACATCCATTAAAGTTCAATTGATTTTCAGGCCCAGCGCGTCAGACGCTCATTAAGAAAAATTAAATGAGAAATCAAAAGCCTGGCGGTGACTTTAATTACAAGCTATTACCGCCTCAGGAGCTCTTTTTTACGAACTTTTTCTCTTGTGTTATTTTTGAATGCAGCGAATTTGTATTGCTTGCGTTTGAGTTCAAACGGAGGTTGTACGGCTACTGCATGGCAACGGTAACTGGCCATGGCAACAGCGTGGCAAGAGTACTGACCATGGCAACAGCATGGCAACGGTACTGGCCATGGCAACAGCACGGCAACGGTACGGGCCATGGCAACAGCATGGCAAGGGTACTGGCCATGGCAACAGCATGGCAACGGTACTGGCCATGGCAACAGCATGGCAAGGGTACGGGCCATGGCAACAGCATGGCAAGGGTACTTTCCAAGGCAACAGCATGGCAACGGTACTGGCCATGGCAACAGCATGGCAACGGTACTGGCCATGGCAACGGCATGCCAACGCTACTGGCCATTGGTTGTTGAAAGTTTGTGAACACCCGAAATGTGTGTATATACCGGTGGGGCCGGTTATTTTGGGAAAAGTGAGTTTTTCTATTTTTGCGCTAAACTAAGTGGTAGTCTGGCGTAGTTTTTAATTGTTTCCTTACGGAAAACATTATAAAGTATAAATAAAATCGTAAATTGCCTGCAGACAATTTTTAATAACTTTGAAAACTAAGAAGTAATTATTCTCAATATTTGTACTGTTGACTACGCTTTTTCAAAACTGTTTTGATGTGCTTTGGCATGCTGTTTACTGTTTTTTTAATGATATTATGGTCAAAGGACCTTCACTCTTTTTCAATCAAGGCTCCGAGTTGCGCTAAATTTGTTGGTTTCTTCTTGTTCCCTCGACTTTTGATGATCGACCATAACTTTTCGATCAGATTCAAATCAGCCGAATTTCCAGGACAAAGACCCTAAATCTCCATTCCACTATCATCAAGGAACTTTTTGATCACTCTTGCGCTACGACAGGGAGCACCATCATGCTGGTAAATAACCTCTTTGTCGGGAAACTGACCAGCTATCGTTGGAAGGATATTTTTGGGGTAAAATCGTCATGGCTTCAATTCTTTTTGCCTTAAAAGCAGCCCCAGGCATGAAGAGTGGTAGGATGCTTGACCGTTGGAATGACACACTCATTATTAAATCTCTCTTCTTTTTTTTCGTCGTACGAGGCTTTTCCCGAAGGTGGCAAAAAGGTGGAACAGAGATTGATCGATAAAAATGACTTTGCCCCATTGTTCAGCAGTCCAGTGCTGGTACTTCCTGTAAAATTTGAGCCGGTCTTTGATGTTCTTCGCCGTCAAAAGAGGTTTCTTTGGAGCTCTCCTTGAAGCAAGTCCGTTGTCGAAGAGTCGACCTCGAACAGTTCTCGCTGAGACATGGACGCCATCCCTCTCCCATTCTAGCGCAAGCTCTGAACTGGTGTCCTTTCCCGTAACGAGTAGCGCACTAAAGCCCTATCTTGACGAACCGACGACCATCTTTTCCTGCCAGAAGGATGTCTTTGACACTATTTTGTCTCGTTGAATTGTTTTATCAATCTGTAGACAGTTGACGATGATGCAAGTTACTTGGCAACGATTTCCTTTTTTGATAGACCACTCTGATGAATAAGAATGATGGTTATCCTGATTCCTTCCAAAATCACCATCATTTTGAATCTGGTAAAGAAAAAATTTTTTAAAAATAAAAAAATAATTAATCAAAATATTTGAGAATAAACATGCCACTCACTTTTCAAGCGATTTGTTCATCAGTTCCAATGCCCGTATCAGCTCGTAAACTAGCGCAAATAGGTTTTACGTATTTTAAGGAAAACAAAATTGGTCACTTTTTAAGAAAATCAACATAATTTTTTTGAACCTCGCTTCTAAATAATTTTGATACATTATTGAAATATTCTGAAATACAGCCCTGATATAGAAAGTTTCTTCTCAAAATCATGGGCCACAGCTGTAGATAGAATGCGTATTGGTTATGTCGGGTACCTTGCTATGTGGTTTGTGCTGTGTGTGTGGTTTGTGTTGTGTGATGTGTGGCGTGAATGCTATGTGATGTATATGGTGTGTGTGCTACGTGTTGTGTGCGTAGGGCTCTGTGTGCATCACGCATCCTCTTCCTGTTCGGTGAACTACCTCAACGCTTGTGTTGTATTTTAAGCAATCTGACGAGCCGTATAATATAATTTTCAAGTCCTACAATCTAGTAAACAATCTTCAGAGTCACACAATGTAACAATGTCCGTGCTACATATGCACTTGTAAATAATAAATTCGCCCCTGTATCGCTGTAAGCCCCACACGAGCACACACAATACACACACAACACGCACAACACGCACACCAGCACACATACACGCACAAGACAAGCGCACACATTCCATTATACACTCACATGTGTCTCACAAGAGTATGTGCTACACACAGCTACACACTCAGGTGCCGTGTAGCAGCGCAGGAACACGAGCATAATGAGCCGAGGCGTTAGAGGCGCAGCGCAAGTCGTAAATTGGAGTTACGCGAGAGTGTGGGACGTGCACCTCCCCCCACCCCCCTCCACCTCTCGCACCTACGTCGCTGAAGGCCGGTAATGAATTTTTCGAGATGGCTTTATTATTTGCCACCGAGATTCGGGTTTCTTTCAGACGGTGTTTGGTGAATCGAGAATTTTATTCCGTTCTTATTACGATAAGTTCGTATTTGTGGTTCGTATTTGGGTGGAAGTTGGGGAATGTTTGTAAGATGGCTTTATTTTCTTCCACCGGGATTGGGGTTTCTTTCGTGAGATGTTCGGGGAATTTCGAGTTTTATTCCGTTCATAAAATTACGATAGGTTCTTATTTGATCCGTGTGGAGGTTAGGAAGTTAGGTTCGGATATGTTAAATTTGGATACATTAAGGTAGGTTCGGTGGGTTGGGTTAGGGTACGTTAGGTTAGGTTCGGATTTTTTGGGTTAGGTTAGGTTCAGATTGGTCAGGTATTGATGGATTGGGTTATGATTATTTATTTTAAAATTTTTCTTTGAAATGGAATGATTTATTTCTAAAGCATGGTTTCCAATAAGACTAAAAGGAGGACAAGCGGAGGTCCACGGTTAGTAGAAGAGATCTTTTTACCCTCCCTTCAAATACTCAACTAGCTCCTCATTTTGGTTTTATTCGTTCTTGTGCGGTTGCAAATATACCAGTATTTCTGTATTCTAGGTTCCTGAGTTCATATTTACGATAGCGTGAATTCCAATGTATATTTCTCAAGGATATCCTACTAATTGAAATCTGGACTTAAATACCTAAAACATCAATAAATATAATAAGAAATGTTTTTTTTAATATTTTTCTAGTGTGCACACACTAGTGATACGGGAAAAAATATGAACAGTCTAACTTCATACACCCAATTCCAAAGGCTGGACCATTATTTACTGTAGTGCTCCAAACACACAATTTCTAAAACATAAATATGTAAAATACGATGGGTATTTATATGCATAATAGATTAAACCTGAGCTCCGTCTGAATTCCCGTCACGTGTTGCTTGATTTGTTGGTCTCCTCAACAGATGTTTGTTAATTCGTGCTGTTTTATGCTCCAGGGTCCGTGTTCAAGAAATGTTTTAATCTCGCTTGAAATGTAAAAATAATTACAGCGCGCTGGAAAATCTGTATTTCATTGTTGTCAGACTACGTGGGTCAATAAATTACGTGTTCTCTTTTATCATCGTTTTATTTTGTTCTTTTCGATGAACACCCGGAACTGTAATTGCCATGCTTGGGGCCAATGGTAACTTGTATTGTACATAAGAAGTGTTAATAATTTTATAAGCAATTGCATCGTTACTGTAAGTGTATATGAATTGGATGTGCTTGGTGTACTTACAATTCTGTTTACAAAAAATTTCCTCTTTAAATAAAATAAAATAAGTGTATATTAAATTAAACCTCAATTGAATCTCGTTAAATTTTCGAAAGACGCTTTCTGGACAATTTTACGAGTATACATGTGAAGTTGAGCGTACCTGTGACCCATGCATGGATGTATGCGTCTACAGTATAGCATTGGTTAATAAAAGTGTAACTCAAAACATGTTGTTACATGCCTATTACATTACTGGTACACAGTACATGAGCATGCGCAAGTTTATTGACGTGTATGTACTTTTTGTGGTCGTTTTGCAGGACTCTCATTCTTGTAAATCTAAATATATATATAGTTATATCCCAATTGAAAATCAAGGACGTTTCGCCGGTGGGAACGCGCCGGTTCCTATGCGTTTTTTAGTTGTATTACGCGCGGTTTAAGGGTCAAATGTCCACTTTTTCGGACATAAAACTGCACGCGAACCGCCGTTGTTCCACCCTACCTAACGGCCGTTTACCGCCTCAGGACCAGATTCGAATCGCGGCTGGCCGTCCATGGATTATAGGTTAAAAAATCGCTCCCGGTTGCACGTGCCTCGCCTCACGGGGTGTACAATATTGCACTGGAAGCTTTGGATCTTACAATACATTCACACTTAATGCATTGTGAATGTATTGACTCATTAAGCTAGCTCAGAACAATATTGTACATCCAATGAGATCGAGGCACGTGCAACTGGGAGCTCAGGTACATAAGACAATACATTAGAAAGCACATAGAATCCCGCTCTTTCTTGAACTTTTGTAACAAAAATGAAACATTCTTCACATTAAAATTTACATGAAAATCTTACTTCCATTAATCACAGCCTTCTCACCAATGAAACGCCAAAATAATATAGGAATTGAAAATGAAATCACAATCCATTTAAAATGCTGCATGTAACAAACAAATATCAACACGTGCACTACATTTTGGGACATATCATATGTGTACCATTAGGTACATTAAATACCGGCATAAATGAATAGCATTTCCATAATTTCACTACCTTTTTTAGAATTGTTTTGAACCTACCTGGTAAAAATTATAGTACACTTTTATTTCTCACACCTTTTGAACAAGAATGGACTTGAGCAGTACAGTGAGTTTCTAAATTCTGCTACTCACAACTTAACCGAACCAACCGTAGCAATCGCACAAACGTAGTCAACGTTTTAAGGGAACTCGGAATCTGTGCAGAAAGGGTATAAAAACAGTAAGTTGAGAAAAAAGTTCATGAAACCAGATCAAAGTTGAAGAAGAAAGTAGTAGGCGCTAAAAAACAGGACAGCAGTGAACCGAAAATATGTGGTCCTTTAACATAACAAAAAATTTTATTTCAGCAATAAGAAGGCCTACCTAACTCATAGCTCGGGCCCTCACATTTTCCTCCCTGGGAGCGCTAGCTCCCATAGATACAATAGTTGTATCCCTCTAAGTGTCTACATTATATCGCGTGTCCCACAAAAATGTCTCGGAGTTTTTAAATGATTATATCTCCGCTTTGAATTAACATATTTAAAATGTATTTTTTCACAATGAATTAAATTTTGTTTCCGTTTCGAATAGTTTAATTTTTTGAAAATCGTTTAATAACCACTTTACAGTGTTCGATTTACTGAAAGAGGTAGAAAATATAATTGTTCTAAGGAAATGTTTTAAAAACAACAACACTGGTGTTCTTCATTTCTCAATACTTACTGTTTATAATAATTTCACAATGATGTATCCTACATACCATCAAGTATTTAAACGCTCTGAGAAGTTTTTACTCCCTTATTTCATTATTTGAAGACACCTAAAATGCAGTTCACTAACGAACAAATAATTTTCATCGTTTTGGAATATGAGGCAACGAAAAACTGTGAAAAAGTTCGAAGAGCAATTAATGAAAAATTTCCGGAAAGATACACGTCCGACAAGAAAACTGCGTATCGTACAGTTGGAAAATTAGAAAGAAAATTAAATGCTCCTCTTACTTGTTCACAGTTTACCGTTGCTTCATATTCTAATACGAGGAAAATTCTTTGATCGTGAGTGAGCTGCATTTTAGGTGTCTTCAAATGATGAAATAAGGAAGTAAGTAATGTATTGAGAAATGAAGAACACCAGTGTTGTTTTGAAAACTTTTCCTATGAGCAATTAGTTGTTCTGCCTGTTTCAGCAAATTGATCACTGTAAAGTGGTTAGTAAACGATTTTCAAAAACTTAAATTATCCGAAAAGGGAACAAAATTCATTGCATTGTGAAAAAAGACCTTTCAAATATGTTAATTTAAAGCGGATATACAATCAATTGAAAAGTCGGGGACATTTTTGTGGGACACCCGGTATTTACAGGGTGTTGTGTGATGCGATGCGGATTTTACCCATAGGCAGAAAAACGCAAAATAAAACGATTTTCAGGAGTGACAAAACCTCACAACTTCTTTTTTTTCGAGAAATGATGATCTGAAATAATTCTAGATTCCTGTAAGAATAGCCTGAAGCGCGTGCCAAAGAAGTTTCGTTTTTACTCGTTGGCTGCATGTCAAGCCCATTCTTACGGGAATCTGAAATTATTTCAGGTCATTTCTCGAAAAAAAAAAGCAGTTTCGAGGTTTTGCCACTCATGAAAATCGTTTTATTTTGCGTTTTTCTGCATTTGGTTAAAATCTGTGCATCGAATTACATAACACCGTATATATATATATGTTTCATTTAAAATAATGCCACATTGATTATTAATAATGGTTTTGTTCAAATTTTCTAGTTTTCGGAAGAGTTTACTTTGATCGGAATTTATTGAATTTAAGGCTCCCCTAACGTTTTGTGTTTAAAATTTTGCGACGCGTTTCGTCCTGTGTCCACGGACATCATCAGGCTAAAAATAGTTTGAGTTGTGCAGCTAATAAAATTGAGAATGGAGAATGTACCTTCCACTACGGAACCTAGGTCGCCTAGCCCTCCTGACTTCGCAGACCAACTGTACACCTTCTAACTTGCATCAAATGCACATTTCTACATTCGGGTAACCGCAGCCACTCTGCCCACCTCTCCTGAGTCTCCATTCTATTAGCTGCACAACTCAAACTATTTTTAGCCTGATGATGTCCGTGAACACAGGACGAAATGCGTCGCATAATTTTAATCACAAAACGTTAGGGGAGCTTTTAAATTCAATAAATTTCGATCAAAGTAAACTCTTTCGAAAACTAGAAAATTTGAACAAAACTATTATTAATAATAATTATGGCATTATTTTTAATGAAACCTGTTTCAAGGAAGGATTACTACCAAAATATACTGGATATATATATCTATATATTCTTGATAATCTATACATCAAGAAATAAACCAATAAAATATACCATATTTTATTTTTTTCCTAATATAAAGATATATCAACTCAAGTGTAAAGAGAGCCATTTCAACGCTCATGTACATTATATATGCATAGTATTCTCGATAGATCTCTCACATTTTTGTTCATTATGGAAATGATTTGCCTGGAGGGAACATTTTGAAGATTAGATTAGATTATAAGTTAGTTTAGGCCTCCTCATCCGCTACGAAAATTGAACGTATCAAAGAGAGGACGGAGGAAGGCACCATTTAGTATGGAGATAAGAAAATGAGGAATCTATGCTGAAGGGTCATAGAAACAGTAAGATGGGAAAGAAGTTCATGAAACAAGATCAAAGTTGAAGAAGAAAGTAGTAGGTGCTGAAAAAACAGGACAGCAGTGAACCGAAAAAATATGGTCCGTAACAAAGCAAAAACCTATGTTATTTTAACAAAAAGGCCAACCTAACCTTTAGCTCGGGCCCTCACATTGTCCCCCAGGGAGCGCTACTTCCCATAGATACAATAGTTGTATCCCCCCTGAGGGAGGGGAACATTTTGAATATCATTAAAGAACATAACGGATGAAATTTGGAGTTACAACGTAAATTTTCAATACCCTGCATCAGCTGGGTGACCAATGAACCAGCAAAAAAAATTTTGCAAAAGAAATGCATCGTTCATAAATTACATACGTAGGCACTTAAAGTTGACTAAATGTGCTTGTTTATTGGCTGAATGCTGAACAGCATTTCAAATAACAAGTTCAAAGACTGAAAATTATTTCATTAGAGCACCAAATGGAAAGCAAAGGCAGAGAATAGCACAAAATAATTTTCTTGCGTTACTAATGCGGTTTTAGAGAAAAAATTAGAGCACAATTAGCTAGCGCAATTAACTACCAAAAAAGTATTTGCAATAAACCATAACCACAAATGATAGATAGGGTGCACTGTTGCGCAGGACTCAATGCACAGAATTACAAATCTTGAAAAACAAATTAAACAAGAGAATAGTTGAAGACGACATAGCATGGACAGTAAGAAAATGAATAAAAAATGTCTATCATGGCAAGACAAAACGATAATTACAATATAAAATGACCCAAATTCACATTTCTCGGACCCTGTAGGAGTGCTAAGTCACAAAAGTGCAAGAGTCATACAACGTTGTGCTATTTTTTGGCCATGATACATATTTAGAGCAATCGATTTTTCATCATAAACTCACAGTTTTGGTTTATCACCATCGTTTTCCTCTATTCTTGTTGGCACTGATACAAAGCACTGTGAAAAGCACATTGGTTTAATTTATTGTTCAATGTCAGCATTTGCACTTATTAATATCGTGAAAATAAGTAACTTATTGTGACATCAATACACATTTGAAAAAAACGGTCTTTATAGCCACTCTGTGAAAAACTTGCAAATGAATCAAGTGAATGTGAACTGTTCTGTAAACCTGCTCAGTAAACTATCCAGAGTACTTTGATATGAATACCACTGTTCTAGTTTCAAAACAGTTGGACGAACAACACTTCACATAACTATGTTTAAAAAATTGAACTCAGCTTGAGCTCGAGAAGTGACGAGAAAAATCTGAGGATGAGCATAACGGATGATCGCCACAACATCCAAGTAAACAATCAATATAATATCAATAAACATGTTTTGGGCATCTGATGCAATACTACGTCACAATTTGCCTAACGCAATGATTGTGAAGAACACAGTCGAAACACCAAACGCAACCTTTGCAGAGGCAGTAACCGCCAGTACGCTCACGATGACACGCTGTCATTAACTGACAGATCGAGTCATGCCGCTTTCAAATGTTACGGCCGTTAATCAACTGAAAATTTTGCGCCTTCGAATCATCCAAGGCCAACTATGAATTTCACGTCCGAGCTTGACCGCGCTTGGTTTGGGGCGCGTAGAGGCAGTGTTAAAGCAGAGCAGGCCGACTAGCCTATAAATCGTGCATAATCGACCCTCACGTCCTTAATACACCGGCGATACGTCCTTGATTTTCAATTGGGATATATATAAATATATATATATATATGTATATATATATATCTGTATATGTATATATATATATATATATATATATATATATGAAGATATGAGGAAGACATATATAATATTGCATGAATAGCATCCAGGCAACTGGTGTAACTGATTACTTTAGCTCGTTGACTACGCATTGGGCCATATGTGTACCACTAGATAAATTGCTCATTCACGAACCGGCCTAGATAAATCACATACAAATTATATAACAATTTTTTTAAACGAATTTTAGCGTGCGAGGTAAAATATAATGAAGCAATTCTATTTTTTTCACTTTTTGAAATGGATAAAAATGTTACTGAGCAGTCAAGTTGGTATATCAATTCTGCTACTTACAACTTAATCTAACCAATCGTAGCGACCGCGCAAACGACGTCAACGTGTTAGTAGAATTTCAACCACCAAGTCGATTAGGTTTTGATGGTCGGTGTGGTGGACTTTGACATGCATACTACAAAAGTACGTGTACTACGCGAGTCCGTTAAATAAAGTTATAATGATTAGAGTAATGATCCCCTTAGGTGCGTAAATTAACTACTTTCTGCTGCGATAACTATGAAATTGAATGCTATAAAAATACATCTTTTAACAACTTTATACTATAATAACTGTTATATTAATTGGCACCAAAGTACATAATGTATCTACTTTTAACCATAAAACTGCCATATTAATTGGTACCAAAAGCTCATAATTTAACTATTTGAAAAAACTGCCAAATCAATTGGTACCAAAATAGATAATTTTACTACTTTTTAGTCATAATAACTCACATTAATAGGTTCTAAACCACACAATGCAACAACTTTTACCCATAATAACTGATATTAATTGATGCCCAAATAAGAGAACTTACTAAATCAAAGAAGTTCGTGCGTGCGTGTGCCCAACACCGCAGCAACGTAGATCTTAAACGAAGGCCTGACTCGCTGTAGGCAACCCGCGTACCTGCCTCCTACACTTACGCTACACCGACTGCGATTACCGCCTGATGCATGGAGCATACTTCACTCGCACAATTATGTCAGGATGATGCTATGACATGATACATGGTTCCTGCATCCTGCCTGTAATACATTATCTAGATTTGCTGCACCCGTCAAACTACATACAAGCGTTTGCAAAGGTTAGTGTTTAGTCGTGTATTCAATTAGACGTTCTATATTTCCACGAGTTACTTGAATTCCTTTGAAACACTCAAAAGACATGCAAATGATTTATGTGGTTTTGCTCGAGCTACTTAGGTATCAAAGACTGTAATGATACTCAAATAATTTATGTGTTTAGTTGATATGTTATAACTTTCATATAATTTGTTTTAGTATTTACGTATGTTATAACTGGAACATTGTTTTATTTATATATCAAAATTATTACATAATTTATTTTATCATACTAATAGTTAGTGTTATTTTATGGATGTGTAACGCTTCTATTAGCATAATCGAATAATGGTGTTCCATTAGTCGTTACTTCTGATGTATTGTAATTTTTACATTATATGGACTATTACTTTAATAATAATTGTTATATTTTGTGAGTCATTATTGCTTTAATAATTGCTACTGCGATCTTATTACGCTCGTAAGAAGAAGAATTTTGAAGCTAAAGAGTGTATCACTTAATTCCCTCGCTTTCTGTTTGCATTAGAACTGGGGCTGTGCAGTGTAAGGAAGGCTGAAATTCTCTTTCCTTCCTACATAATTACATTGTACGGGCCGTCATTTCCTATAATGGCTCCATAGTAAGCCATGTACTGCTATCTCCCATTGTAACATGTGCTGCTTTGTGTTGTGCGAACCTTGAACAGTGTGGTGTACAATAGTGCTAACCTTGTAACTCGTTTCTGGTGTGAATTTTTTTTCCATTTTAGCGGCAACTTTACATCGGATATGTACCCGTATGTATGTTTTTGGATATTATGGTATGCATGTTCATGCTTCAAAATATGCATGTAAATGACGTATTTCGTGCGTCGTACAGTTTCTGTACGCGTGTGTTGGTCTATACGTTCATACATAAAAATATACATATTAAGGATGTATTTCATACGTCCTACAGAGTCTAGGTGTGTGTGTGTGTTGGTCTAACGTTCACACATAAAAATATACGTATTAATGATGTATTTCGTACTTCGTACAGTTCCTGTGTGTGTGCGTGTGTTGTTGCAGAAATTTAAATAACGTCTTTTTAACGTTCCTGTTTTTTTTTGTTGCAGGTATGTGAGGCACTGGCCTGCGCTGCACAGGTGAGTGTTGAATGTTCCTTCCCTCACACCACGCTTTTATTCTTATACGATGTTCTAATGTAGAGTATGGGTAGCGCGCATTGAACGCTTTCGGAAGACGTTTGCGAACTGAGAAGCAACTTGTAAATAACATCACTTGAAATAATATCACTTTGAAATAATATCGCATGGAAAAACACATAACATCACGAGGAATAACGCATCACGTCACATGAAATATCATCCCTTTGAAATTGCATGAAATAACGCATCACGTCACATGAAATAACATCGCATGAAATAACATCACATGAAGCGTTCCAAAAATTACAGCACAGAAGTACTATAATTTCAGGAATACGACAATTTCTTTAAGAACGTTCGTTTGATTGCCGACAAAAACAAGTATTGGAGTTGCCTGCTCTGCATTTACAGGCAGTTCACTTCTGTTATACCCCTGTTTACAACCCCTGTTTACAACCCCTGTTTACAACCCCTGTTCATCACCCCTATTTATAGCCCAAGTTCACAACCCCTGTTCACAACTGAACATTGGGTGCACGCATCTCACCCACTTTCTGTTCACAGCTCCTGTTCACTACTCTTGTTCAGAACGTCCGCAACCCCTGTTCACACCCCTTGTTCAAACCCCCTGTTCACACCCCCTGTTTACAACCTCTGTTCACAACTTCCATTCATTACCCCTGTTCAGAATATTCAGAACCCCTATTCAGAACGTTCACAACCTCTGTTCACACCCATTGTTCACACCCACTGTTCACACCCCTTGTTCTCAACCCCGGTCCACCACTCGCATTCACAACCCCGGTCCACAACCCGCGTTCACAACCGAACACAGGGTGCACGCACCTCAGAACACATGTTCCACAATTTCACGAGTCCGTAATCTGCTTGGCGGCCGTTGGAGGGAGGGGCGGAGCGACTGGCACGGCTCGGCTGCATAAGTCTGCGGTGCCCGCTCTCGCTTGGTTAGCTCCTGTGGCTCAGTGCAGGCGCGCTGGTGTGGGTATCCTCAAGGCATGGCATCCTGGTTGTGACCTTTTGTGCATTTCTTATTGAGTGTTTGTGTGGCAACGGTGTGGATGTTGGTGCCTTTTGTGAATTTCTTCTTGTGCGTGTTTGTGTTTGTCAACGGCGTGGATGTTGGTGCCTTTGATGAATTTCATGTTGTGTTTTTGTGTCAACGGCGTGGATGTTGGGGGGTTTTGAGAATTTCTTGTTGTGTGGGTGTATGTAAGTTTTCGGACGTGCATGTAGTATGTAGGTTTACGAGCAAGTATGCAGTATGCAGGCTTACGAATTTACGAATAAGGACGTCGTATGTTGGTTTACGAACAAGAATGTAATATGTAAGTTAACAAACCAGTACTTAATATGTAAGTTTGCGAACAAGTACGTAATATGTAAGTTTACAAACCAGTACGAAGTATGTGAGTAAACAAACCAGTACGTAGTATGCAAGTTTCCGAACAAGTACGGTGATAACCACCGTAGTGGCAAGTTCGAGCTACAACCGTACTGCGTGGCTGGCCGTCATTTTGAGGATGCCGAACAAACAATTCCGCTTGAGCGTTTTTTCTTGCCGGAGCTGCTCCGGAATTTCTCCACGCTTAAATAAGACAAAAATTTAATTTAAAAACGAAAAGTAACTAATCGCTATTGTAGTGAAAACACGTCTAGGGACAAAATAGTACCAGGAACCTTAAGAACAAAAATGATACAGCACCGTACATTTTAGTTTTCTAAAAAAAAATAATTGATCACTATCACGCTATAAAACACGCATACAGCTGTAGGTACAAGAAAGAGACAGGAATCCTGAGTAGAAAATAGTTCAGCTAGCGTACAAAAAATAGTCCAGCTACCGTACAAAAAATAGTTCGGCTACCGTACAAAAAATCATTCAGCTACCGTACAATAAATAATCCAGCTACCGTACGAAAAATAATACAGCTACCGTACAAAAAATGATACAGCTACCGTACAAAAATTGATCCAGCTACCGTACAAAAAATAATCCAGCTACCGTACAAAAAATAATCCAGCTACCGTACAAAAAATAATCCAGCTACCGTACAAAAAATAATTCAGCTACCATACAAAAATTATTCAGCTACCATACAAAAAATAATTCAGCTACCGTACATTTACCTCTCATTTCTGGTTACCCTGTCCTGTTTGTAATCTAATCTTTCATTCTTGACAAAAAAATTATATATGTTCTTAAATAACCTCCTGTTAATAAACCTTTGTCTTCAGTTTTTTGAGGTAGCTGTTAATTAAACCCAAGTATTTATAGTTATTTAGTTAGAATGAATCACTGCCAAACTCAATTTTTTACTCGGACACTTGAAACTTATACTTCCACGCGCGATTTAAGTACAGTTCTTCACTCAAATCCTACCTAATTCACGAGAAATATCAAGGCTTGTGTGCTGTAGCACTCGTTCTTCCCGACATATGTGGCTTTGAAAAGCGATTCAGTGTTTTTATTTATCCCCTCGGCGCTGTTATTTCAGATGCGGAAACGGAGATCACCATAAATATAGCAGGGACCCCCATAAATAAATCAAGGACCCCCAAAGCTATCATCGAAGCCTTGCCTGTATCACAAATACGGTCTCACAGCCCCCGATTTATTGGCCTTGCTAACAATACTCTTTGAGCGGCTACGTCAAACCCAGATGAGGTAGCGACTTCGGCAAAATGCACGTCCTTGTATCATTTTAGGACATCTTGCTGCTCCGACCTTGGTGTGAGACGTACTTACTTATGTGTGCACACAAAGAATACAACGTTCAGGACAGTGGGCCTTTTATTTTGATATTATTAAACGCAAGGCAATGGTATTGTGTGCTGTTTCACGTGAAATGGCGCTTCTCTTCCGCTTGACATGCTATTTATGATAGCCGCTGCAGATGTGCCTGTGCCGTGATATGTTCTTCTTGGTCATTTGCGTGCCAATCATTGCAGTGGATGAGCTGATTTTACTTCTATTTTCTGTGGTATTTTGTAGGTGCTAGTTTCTTTCGTTTTTTTTTCTGTAGTGTTTAGTTTCGATGGGATGATCCTATTTTACTTTTTATTTTCTGTGTAGTTTTGCAGATGTCAGTTTTCTTCTGTAGTGTTTAGTTTCAGTGGGATGATTTTATTTTACCTTTCTTCTGTAAGGGTTCACTGTTATTTTATTTATTCCGTAATTTTTGGTAGACAGTGGATTTTTCTGGAGTTTGTTACACTTGTATTTTTCGCGGTGTTTCACTGTTCTTGTATTTTTCCTATTTTATTTCGTAATTATCATTTTTTCTGAGCTATTTCACATATATAAGATTTTTACGTGGTGTTCCGCAGCGATATAAAGCAGTGTTTCATTTCAACCTCAATAAAAGCGCGTCAAAAATGAGGGGATTCAATATTTTCCTTGAATAAATCCTCCTGACGTGGATGCCCAACAAATATATCCATCCCAACAGTACCCGCCATTAAATAAATCCTCCAGACGTGGATGCCCAACAAATATATCCATCCCAACAGTACCGCCATTAAATAAATCCTCCAGACGTGGATGCCCAACAAATATATCCATCCCAACAGTACCCGCCATTAAATAAATCCTCCAGACGTGGATGCCCAACAAATATATCCATCCCAACAGTACCCGCCATTAAATAAATCCTCCAGACGTGGATGCCCAACAAATATATCCATCCCAACAGTACCCGCCATTAAATAAATCCTCCAGACGTGGATGCCCAACAAATATATCCATCCCAACAGTACCCGCCATTAAATAAATCCTCCAGACGTGGATGCCCAACAAATATATCCATCCCAACAGTACCCGCCATTAAATAAATCCTCCAGACGTGGATGCCCAACAAATATATCCATCCCAACAGTACCCGCCATTAAATAAATCCTCCAGACGTGGATGCCCAACAAATATATCCATCTCAACAGTACCCGCCATTAAATAAATCCTCCAGACGTGGATGCCCAACAAATATATCCATCCCAACAGTACCCGCCATTAAATAAATCCTCCAGACGTGGATGCCCAACAAATATATCCATCCCAACAGTACCCGCCATTACATAAATCCTCCAGACGTGGATGCCCAACAAATATATCCATCCCAACAGTACCCGCCATCAAAATATTCTTGTACTTGTGCACTGATGTAACTCGTATCACAGATACGGTCATTGAGCGTCCTTGTGAGCGTCGCAGACACACGCACCAACCAAGCCAGTAACCAACTATGTACAATGGTACATATTATTAATTAGTGGATTGGATTTTCGCATTTACTATCTGTCAATTGAAACAACTCTGAGTTTCACTTTTTTGTGTGTGTGCGTTTACCCAGTCTACCTTTTTCGCCGCCTGCATGCATGTTTTTCGCCGCCCAAAAAATCAAATCGCTCTGGGCGGCGAAAAACATGCATGCTCCGGTGAAAAAGTTAGACTGGGTATCTACATTGAAAAGTTGATTGTGAAAATTTTCAAAGAGATTAGGCGTAACGTTATGAAGTATATATATAAAGTAATGATTGCATGTGTGAAATTTCACAACTTCGATTTCGTAAAATTACTTGAGGTATTAAGGTAACAAACATGATAATGTAAAGTATGTTAAGGCATAGAGCGGAATTTCATTTCTGTCAAATATTGACATAAACATTCTAGCGTTTTGCGTATTTTGTGCGATTATCAATATTTATCGCAATAAGTATCAATGTGGACGTATATTCATTCAAAACCAACCGTTAACAACCGCGGAAATTTTGCTACTAACAACCTAACCAAACCAACCGTTAACAACCATGGAAATTCCGTTCTAACAACCTAACCAAACCAACCGTCAACAACCACGGAAATCCCGTTACTAACAACCTAACCAAACCAACCGTCAACAACCACGGAAATTCCGTTACTAACAACCTAACCAAACTAACCGTTAACAACCACGGAAACGCGGTGAACGTGGAAGTAGAGTTTTAATTGTGACGGACTTATAGATAGTTTGTGGAAGTCTTTTAAGTCTACGGAGCAACCTCGTGTGTTTTCAAACTATCACTTACTTTTTCACGTTTTGTTTGCTGCAAGATGGAGGTTTGACATTTATTTGGAACTAGAAATTGTAAATGTTGGTGGGTTAGGTGTATAAAAAATTGAGGCTTTATCTTTTATCGTGAAGCATTTTTGTTTATTATGTAAAGTATTGATATGTGAAGTTATTGTTATTTTATGCCGTAGTTCATGGTATTTTTGGTCATTTTTAATCAGATGCTTATGACGATTTCATTTAAATGTTTTCATATGTTTAGCTGATGATTATCATCAAAATTAATCATGGTATTCTACCGATTATGACGACCTTAATTAATATTTGTGGTTACCTGAATACGAGCGGGCCAAGAAACACTGAAAATAACCACAAAACCACACAAAACCACACATAAAAACAGCCACAAAATAATCACAAAACCCACCAGTTATCAACAACAACAACATCATCAGTGAGAGGTCTATGAGCCCGTAATAATACCAATACAGTTCCCGTTAATTTTGTTCTCCACTTTTCATACGTGATGCAAAAATCACACCCCTCGTACGTACTGCATGAATGCACGAATGATGGTAAGTTATTTTTTTTAATATATTTATTTTAAAAATATTTTTGGCGTTCCGTGGTATAAAATAGCTATTTGTATGACTTGACGAAACCTATACTCGTGTGCGCATGATATTTGTGTGTATGTGCGTGTGTATGATGTGTGCGACATGCGTTGTGTGTGTGCATGTGATATGTGCGATATGTGTGTGTGTGTGTGATGTGTGCGGTGTGCGATATGTGTGTGTGTGCGTGTGCATGATGTGTGCGATGTGCGTTATGTGTGTGTGCGTGTGTGTGATGTTGCGATTTGTGTGTGCGTGTGTGTGTGTGATGTGTATGATGTTGCGATATATGTGTGTGCGTGTGTGTGATGTTGCGATATGTGTGTGTGTGCGTGTGTGTGATGCGATATGTGTGTGTGCATGTGTGCGTAATGTGTATGATGTTGCGATATATGTGTGTACGTGTGTGTGATGTTGCGATTGGTGTGTGTGTGTGTGCGTGATGCGTACATTAGTGTCACAGCAAGTTCTACATGCCATGCCAACATTAAACTTTTGCCAGCACTTCCCGTAGAGTGTCGCACATATGTAGTATGTTTTTGTAGTCTTTTATCATACTCGTGTTTTTTCACAAATGTATTTTTTCATGTATTTTGTGTGTAGTGAATTTTCTGTGTGTGTTTTTTTGTTCGCAAATGTATTCTTTCGTAGTTTTTGCGGATGTTATATATTTTATCCGAAATTTTTAGCTGATACTGCTTTTTTCCCCGCAGTTTATCGATGATTTATGTAACTAATACTAACTAGTATTTGTATTATTTAACTTATATATAGCTAATGATAATAATAAGTAACTCATACTCGATTCAACCTTATAAGAGATGGGACTAATTTGACACCGTATAAATTGAGGAAAGCGAGAGCGGTGTCTTGTAGACAACTCGACGACTCACTGCGTTATTTTTAATTGTTGTAACGTTGACGTCGTTTCAGATTGTGTCGCGCGATTGTGAAACACACATCTGATGTGTCGTGTCAGCCCTCGTTCTTCTCACCTTATGACTTACTAGAGCTGGGTTATAACTAGGATGAATGAAACTTGCAAGTACGGAAATAACTATAAGAACTAAAACTTCCAAGTATGGAAATAACTATAAAAACTAAAACTTCCAAGTACTGGAATAACTAAAACAACTGAAACTTCCAAGTACTGAAATAACTATAAGAACTAAACCTTGCAAGTACGGAAATAACTTACACGACCAAAACACACACGAGCTAGAGAAAACTACCTGGGGTTTTAATATCACTTGAACAAGACAATTTCAAATTTCATTGAGCCCTTCGAGTTTCGCTTCTATCTTTCTCTTCACATTTCTTAGGAAAATCATTTGTTTTGTAAAACTCATGCTAGGTTTTTACTGTTCATGTGATACTAAGTTTTATATAAAATCTCTTACCTCTGAACGTACGTTTTCTATTCATAAATACACATAAATCCTCACTATATCCATAAATACAAATATTTTTAAATAAGGCGAGCGTTTCTAAGGAATATCTTAACTCACGTTTCACAGCTACATATACACATGTTTTTAAAATCCAAACGCGCTCTCCTTTTAAACACATTTCCTACTATAATCCAGAAGCCCAATACATTCACTTAATATCTTCATCCTCGCAACTTAACATAGAAACGAGCGCAATTTGGGCCGGAGCTGAGCGGCCGCTACGCAAGCAGTCAACCGCGCGGGGGCGGAGCTTCGGTGATGGGACAAGGAGGGGGGGAAGACGGTGTGGGGGTGTGGGGGTGCAACAGGGAGTTTGTTACTAAGTACTACGCTGCCTCGCTACGGATAGAATAATTTGGCTATAAAGAAGCCTCTCCCCCCCCCGTGTCTTAAACCACCCCACTCTCTCCCCCCGGGTCTTGAACCACCTCCTCTCCCCCTAGCTGCGACTTGAACCCATCCTAGGCGGGGTATGGCGACGCTCGCTCATAGCTCCGTGTGTATACAAAGCTGTATTACTGCTGTTGTATTGTTGTGGTGTAGAGTTTATTGTGTGTTGTAGTTAATGCATTACTTGGAGTATGAAATTAATGCATGATGCTTTATGGTGTAAAGTTACTATGTGTTTATTGTGTGTGTTGTAGTTGATGAATTACTTAGCGTATGAAAATGAATATGTAATACTTTACTGTTTGTTTTGGTTGATGTATAACTTAGCGTATAATAAAAATTAATGTACAATGCTTGTGCTTTAACTGCGTGCTTTTGTAGAGGTCCCTTTGCGGTTAATAGCATTACCGTGATGACTTTGTTGCCATGTAGAGTTTATTATGTAGGTCAGGCTTTGCTTTTGGATTGTGTGTAATTTTAACTGTAGGTGACGCTTCGCTTGCGCATTCATTTCACGCACAGGCGGCAGAGGAGAAATATCAGCGACGCTAATAACATGAAACACAGATAGTTTGTTCGCTGTTTAACAGCAGTAATGTCAAATCCGTTTCGTATAATTTCAAGTGTAGTTGATGCAGTGTTCTCGTGGTAGAATTCACAGCTAAAATGTTCATGTTTGATTATAATAGACTATTAATGCTCACATTCAAAATATTCTATTTAAATTATTATTAGAGTTTCATATAAACTATTCAAATTAATGTTGAAGTTTCAAATAATCTATCCAATTAATGTTATATTTTTAAATAATAAATTCAAATTAATGTTTAAGTTTCATATAATCGACTCAACATGCACCGTACGCACATATGTACCAACATAGCTACATGAGGCACACACTACACATGCACATATCATAAACAACATTAATTACGCAGCTCTACAACATACACAACACTCGATGCAGCCCCATAACGCACACACAATGTATACCCAACATGCAACTTACAGATGCATGATGTACTCCAATCAGGAAATTCTACAGTCGTGAAATGATTGGAATTCAACGTACAGTCGTAAAATTCAACGAACATCAGCAATAAGATACATAAAAAGCGACGGTGACGCAAATTTTATCTTTTGTCGCGAATTAAATGTTATGAAATAGAAAAGGTCTGCTGGCGATTTTACGTGTGATGGAGGCAGGGAACAAATCGTACTTGATTGTACTTCATCGTGAGATTGGCGACGCAAACAGACGTAAACAGACGCAAACAGACGTAAACAGACGCAAACAGACGTAAACAGACGTAACTGACGTCACAAGTCTCCATAGATTGGCGACGTAAACAGAAGTGACTGACGTCAGTAGAGAACGGCGTAATACAGCACGTTGATGTGCACGGAATGTACGTTTTATTCCTGTTTACGTGCGTTTTTTTCCTATTTACGTGCGTTTTAGAGCCTGTTTACGTGTCTTTCATAGCCTAGATACGTGCATTTTGTTGCCTCAAAATTATATTGGTCAATACGTCTAAATTAGAGTCTTGTTTCAGTTATAAGATAAAACTCTCAAAGGCATTCTCTCACCTGTTGTCTACAAATATAGTTGCGCACGTTGTGCGTCCGAGTACGTGGGCTCAACTAAACGGGCCCTCAGTATTCGCGTTGCGGAGCAGAGCATGCTGGTAGGAGTTTTAGAACAAGCCTCCTTCTCTCTACGCCATCCCATTCTGCCATCCATTCCCATGCAGAGAAGTGCGATCTTCTAGTGCGTTTCAAACGATTTTGAAGTAATTGCATCTACATCTGGTATTATAAATCTTCGTATTTTAGAATCCCTGTATATTTTAACGACAAAACCAGTTTTAAATGACAGTCAGTCCGCTTTCTCCCTACAGCTAGTTTAGGTTGTATTTGTTGATTTTTAGTATAATGCTACTCTTCCTTCTTTATCGTCTAACATTTTACTTAAAATTTTATTGAATTTATGATTTTCTACCAACAGAAGTTGAAAATGGCCTTACGGGTCGAAACGTTCTTCCTTTAGTGTTTGACTGTTTTCATAAGAATGTTAGATTTAAAAGCGACTTTCTTTGCTCTTATATTTATAATTTTGTAACTTTTTTACATGCGTTTTGCACCTTAGTTAGGAGCATTTTTATCCTAAATTACGTGCGTTTTCCATTCTTAGGGAACCTCAGTTGTCACAATGTAACCCCACTTACCCGCACCACAACCCCAGTTACCCGCACCACAACCCCAGTTACCTGCACAACCCCAGTTAGGCTCACCCAGGGTTCATTGCCCCATACAACCCCCTTTCCTCCCCCTCCCTCCCCCCCCCCCCCACATGGGGAGACACACACGTGACCAGAATTAATATTCCCCATCTCACACGCTCAGATATTCCCAGGTCCCCTCTGCAGTTGTGTCTTCTTATGGGTCTCTGCTTAAAAATTTCTAATTTCAGTAGTTTTCGATCGAAATGTTCGTTTCGTTTCAGTAGTTTTCGTGCGAAATTCTCGTTTTCTTCAGTAATTTCCGGACGAAATTTCTGATTCGTTTCAGTGATTTTCCTGCTAAATTTTCGTTTTCTTTCAGAAGTTTTCGTGCGAAATTTTCATTTCGTTTCAATACTTTACGTGCGAAATAGTGGGATTTTATGCACAAAGATGGGTGTCAAAGCACGGATTTTCAAAAAACTTCCGTGGCACAAAATTTTGAAGCAATTTAGCCGGTACTAATTGTGCATCTTAAGTTCTTGTTAGTGGACTTACGCTACCAGTTGTGTTGCTACGACCACGTGAGGTGTTTGAAACTACTTCATCAAGCATCGTACGTGGTCGGAGCGTAAGTTCTTGACAGTAGACTCACGCTTCAGTTGGGCTGCTGCGACCACGTTAAGTTCTTGATACTCCCGCCTTTGATTGGAGTATTGCGATGATCCGGAAAATTTCGAAGGGAAGTCCACGGATAAATTTAAGTTCAAAAACACATTTGGCTCTCAAAATTCAAGTCCAAGTCTCGTAATTGGTACCTGTAATACCTTGATTCCCGGTGTACCATTAACTTCATCTTAACAGCGCTATATGTGACACTATAGTGTACACGGCCGTCAAAATTGACGGGATTCCATATTTTCTTCAAACAAACCTCGCAGACGTGGATGCCCAACAAATATATCCATCCCAACAGTACCCGCCATTAAATAAATCCTCCAGACGTGGATGCCCAACAAATATATCCATCCCAACAGTACCCGCCATTAAATAAATCCTCCAGGCGTGGATGCCCAACAAATATATCCATCCCAACAGTACCCGCCATTAAATAAATCCTCCAGACATGGATGCCCAACAAATATATCCATCCCAACAGTACCCGCCATTAAATAAATCCTCCAGACGTGGATGCCCAACAAATATATCCATCCCAACAGTACCCGCCATAAAAATATTCTTGTACTTGTGCACTGGTAAAACTCGTATCACAGATACGATTATTAAGCGTCCTAATGAGCGTCACAGAGAGACGAAAGCAGCGGACACCACACAAATGTATAAATACACCAAGGGTATTATTAGATAAGATTATTATTAGCCAAAATGTTTTTGAAAAAATTAACTATACATTTTTTATTATAAGCCGCATTTTCTTAACAATAGATTCAATTTTCACGCAATATTTTTGACTTGCAAACAAAAGTAAGCAGCTGCCAGATTTTTTATATCATTTCAATAGTATCTATGATACTAACAAAGCCGGCAGATTCCTAATGTAACAATATAGGAGAAATTACGCGCAATAATATATGGAGACATCGGGCGTTTTATTATATGTGTTGATGCTGTCTCTGTTGCATGGCTGTTGATAGTACTATCTCTGCTCAAAATAACGGCGTTGAGGAGACAACAGAACATATAGAATTTGAACGTATGTGTAAGATACCTTATATTAAATAGCACCGACTTCAACAAATATCTCTGTGATACCTCAATTTGAACTTCAACGTCTCAGACCCTCGTCTTTGGGATACATCCATCAAAACCTCAACACCACTCAATCACCTATCTGTGATACTAACGCCTGAGAATCACTTATCTGTGACACCAACTCCTGAGAACCACTTATCTGTGACACCAACTCCTGAGAACCACTTATCTGTGACACCAACACCTGAGAATCCCTTATCTGTGATACCAACACCTGAGAATCAGCTATCTGTGAAACCATCTCTTCAGAACCATCCCTTAATAATACTACCGTCAAAGACACACATCTTAGGAATACTTCCGTCAAAAACACGTCACCAGCTAACTTCATTTTAAAAGTCATATTCTAAAAACCTTGCACGCACACACACACACACACACACACACACACACATGCATACACAAGCACAAGCACACAAAAAGCACCAACCCTACACAAAGCCCGAAGAACACATACATTGCTGCGTCCCTCCCATATTTTAAAAACAATAAACGCACACACACAAGCACTAACCCTACACAAAGCCCGAAGAACACATACATTGCTGCGTCCCTCCCATATTTTAAAAACAATAAACGCACACACACAAGCACTAACCCTACACAAAGCCCGAAGAATATAAATAGCTGAGTCCCTATAACCTTGGTATGGGAGTGCAGGGCTATGCAGCAGCAGCAGCAGCAGCAACAACAGCTGCAGCAGCAGAAGGGTTCGTGTGCCTTTGCGCACTGATTAATGTGTCTGGCGTTCCAAACCGGCCGTTGGTGCGTGGTGCGCTCTCGGCTTATTGATGTTGTTGCCGTGCTGCTGCAATGCGTGTCTTGCCATACACTGGCCGCTTGTTGCACTCTTTGCAGGCTTGTTGCACTCTCTGCAGGCTTGTTGCATTCTCTGCTGGCTTGTTGCACTGTCTGTGGTCTTATTGCACTCTCTGCAGGCTTGTTGCACTGTCTGCAGGCTTGTAGCACTCGCTGAAGGCTTGTTGCACTCTGCAGGCTTGTTGCACTCGCTGCAGGCTTGTTGCACTCGCTGCAGGCGTGTTGCACTCGCTGCAGGCTTGTTGCACTGTCTGTGGTTTTGTTGTACAGCCTGCAACATGTCTGTCGCTTTGTGTGCAGAAAGTCTGTCACATGCAACGCTGTCCGTAGCAGGTTTATACCTTCGTATAAAACACCTACCAACACCCACGCCTTCTCGTTTCCGTACTTTGGCCTTTCATTCGAAAAAAATTAAACGGGAAGTTTCAATTCAACTTTGGATATATTTCAGAGGAGAGAATTTTAGCATTCCATTGGCGAGTAACTTTCAGATTGTTTTATGCTTGTGATCCGAAAATAGAGGTAGACTTTCTACTTTGATGTACGCATTAAACTAGAGTTGTGCGCTCTGTGCATCTCAGTATGTGGGCGTGACCTGCTGTGCTCTTGGTGTTAGCATTGCCGAGCATCGAAAAAGAAGTTATCGTACTGGAAATATAACAATTCCAGCTGAACGAGATCAGACTTATTTTTAAAACACTTTGTGTCTTGTGTATACGGGTGTGTATAATGATTGGTGTGTAATGGATGTGGGTTTATTTAATGTTTGTGCGTTGTGTTTTCGGATTTATGTAATTACTTGTGTTGCGTGTGTGGGTTTGTACGCTACCCGTTGTATTGTGTATGAAGATTTGTATAATACCTTGTGTGTTGTGTGTGTGGGTTTGTATAATACCTCAATTAAGAAAAGTTATTTTAAGGTTTTGGGTAGGGCAAACTTTTCAAGCTATATTATTGGATTTTAGAATTTCTTTTGAGTGTTCACGACTAAGCTTCCTTTAAATATCCATCTCAGTTCATTTGAGTTGTGTGTGGCATATAGATGGTCTGCTACAATTTTATAAAATGTTTTCATATATGTATATATATTTCCTTTATATAAATAGATAAGGTGCCTCATTTTTTTACATATATTCATCTAATTATTTTTGTGCTGGCGTGACGTTCCATTTTCTAGTTCATTTTGTTGATTTACGTTTGACTTCCATTGTTGGTCGTCTCAGCTGTTGACGAGAGAACACCTGACGCTCTCTCTTTTGCTAGTAAATGCTCTTACTCGATTCTTCTCGCTCTCTCATTCGTGTTCAAATTTATGATATGAAAATGAAATATTTTTTAACCCATATTGAATATTATGAAATGAGATAAAATTTTCTTAATTCATATTGAATATTATGAAATGAGATAAAATTTTCTTAATTCATATTGAATATTATGAAATGAGATAAAATTTTCTTAATTCATATTGAATATTATGAAATGAGATAAAATTTTCTTAATTCAGATTGAATATTATGAAATGAGATAAAATTTTCTTAATTCATATTGAATATTATGAAATGAGATAAAATTTTCTTAATTCATATTGAATATTATGAAATGAGATAAAATTTTCTTAATCCATATTGAATATTATGAAATGAGATAAAAATTTCTTAAGTCATATTGAATATTATGAAATGAGATAAAAATTTCTCAATTCATATTGAATATTATGTAATGAGATAAAATTTTCTTAATTCATATTGAATATTATGAAATGAGAAAAAATTTTCTTAATTCATATTGAATATTATGAAATGAGATAAAATTTTCTTAATTCATATTGAATATTATGAAATGAGATAAAATTTTCTTATTTCATATTGAATATTGTGAAATGAGATAAAATTTTCTTAATTCATATTGAATATTATGAAATGAGATAAATTTTTCTTAATTCATATTGAATATTATGAAATGAGATAAATTTTTCTTAATTCATATTGAATATTATGAAATGAGACTAAAATTATTATTATTATAATGAAATTATTATTAATTCATGTTGAAAATTATAATATCGTATTGAAAATGTAAATTCATCTTGAAATTTATAAAATGTGACTGAAATTATTATCCTTAAGTGATTATTAGCTCATATTGAAATTACGAAATAGGAATGACACTATTTTCATGAAATTATCGTTATTCCGTATTGATAATTATTCAAGCAACTTTCCGACACAAATAGTTACTTGCATCATCATTATGTAGGAGGACACGTGCCTGTGTGTGCGTATGTGCGCAGGGTATCTAAAACCGGCTCAAATTTAGGCACCTGGTCGACGTGATGGTGATGCTTCATCTTATTGCGATCAAAATAGCATTTCCTGATAATTGTTGTATCATTATTATCATTCCCATTATTATTTTATTTCTTTTTGAAGTATTTTCCTTGTTATTATTATTTTGACTGTTTTAATAGCTGGTATTACTTTTGCTTTTTTTATTATTATTATATTTATTCTGAAGTAATGTTTCCTCTTTGGGATGACCTAGCCTAATATTCTCGGGTAACAATATTATCTGGTGGCTCGTGCTGCTGTTCCGGCCTGGGTGCTGCGTGGCGCGTTGAGGTCTCCCCGACTTGGACCTCACATTCGGACTCTGGGACTCTGCTCTGAGACTCTGGGACTCTGGGACTCTGCTCTGGGACTCTAGGATTCTGCTCTGGGACTCTAGGACTCCTCTCTGGGACTCTAGGACTCTGCTCTGGGACTCTGGGACTCTGCTCTGAGACTCTGGGACTCTAGGACCCCTCTCTGGGACTCTAGGACTCTGCTCTTGGACTCTAGGACTCCTCTCTGGGACTCTAGGACTCTGCTCTGGGACTCTGGGACTCTGCTCTGGAACTCATGAGACTCGGGAACTCTACTTTAGGACTTTAAGGCTATTCACTGGGACTCTAGGACTCGATAAATCTACTTCAGGACTCGTTACGAGGACTCTAGGACTCAACTCTAAGACTCTAGGATTCGAAAATTTTTACTTTAGGACTTTCCTCTGGGACCTTAGGATTTTAAGATTTTATTATTCTGTTTCATTTAGGAAAACTCCATTCGGACTCTAGGTAGGACTCCGCTCTAGGTCTCTAGGACTCCGTGGCTTAGTTACATTTGCGATAATCCGGCGCATTTTTGCAATTTTTTAAATCCTCCGAAGTCTTAAAATTCATCGGCCGAATTCCAGGCGAGCGTCAAAATTTGACCATCTTACAGCAGAAAAAAATGACGAATGTTGTGTTGAATGTGACCGTGACTTAAGTGTTTTATTTAAGTCTATAAATGTTTAAATATTTTATTTATAACAGTGAAGCAGGGAACTCCCGTATCACAGATACGTCCTCCCAGTACTTGTCGAAAGCTTCGGTGGTTGCCGGAATAAAAATGTAATCTTCGCATCACCGCGTTTCACAAAAGTACGTATTATGTGGATAAAGTTACATTTTTCGTAGAGCAGCACTTGAGGGAATTTGGGTCCTTGTATTGGAGCGCGAGGGACTGAATGAGGGTCTCTCCTAACACTTATTAAAAAAAAGGCGTAAGTACACGACGAATGAGGGTACTCTTACATCCATAAATGTAATTGCGTATAGAACAAAAACTAAATATAAGGATTTTTTATACCTATAAATACACGGAGACCATCATTATTATGAATCATTATAATAGACTTCATCAATTCGAGCGTGCCATCATACTTTTTCAAGCTCCATTCGGTATGTATATGTATATAGATAAAAAAAATAAATAAATAAAGGGGCTCTCAATATCAGTAAATACACGAAGGCCATCATTACTATGAATCATTATAATAGACTTTACCAATTCGAGAGAACCATCATACTATCTCCATTCGGAATGTATGTATATAGATACAAAAAACTGAATACTTCTGTACATTTTTGGCTCATTACGAGACGGCGAAACGGCCCGGAATGTGCTCTAAAGCAATCGAGATTGCGACGCGATATGCACTCGAGCCTTCCATCACGATAAAAGCACAATCCTAAGATTACGAGAGGAGTTTCACTTGAACATTAAAGGGCATTGCTAATAACTGCAAGAAACCGAGACAGACGCGCTGATCTGTGAGAATGCGCTCGAACAAAGTAATGGCATCACATGAACTCAAGTTAATGCCACCACATGAACTTAGATTAACGGCATCACATGAACTTAAGTTAATGGCATCACATGAACATAAAGTGGGCCTGTAGCACAATTAACGCTGACAAGATGGCGGCTGCGCGCAGTTAGCATTATGGACAGGAAGATAAAATTGCCCATCGCAGGCAGCTTAATACTCATACAAAGCGCGCGCTGCCATCGGCCCCAATCTTCGGCTGCTCTGGGAGACAGGCCCTAGGTATTCTGGGCACAGCCTATTGAGGGGGGGGGGGGGGCTGGAGGCCTACAATTCTAGGACTCTGCTTTAGAACTTGAGACTTTGGGAATCTACCCTAGTACTCTAGGACTTTACTTTCTTTATAACTCTACTCTACAGCTCTATACTTCAGACCCCAATTCTAGAACTCTATGGCTCCAACCTTAACTCTACTCTACGACTCTATACTTTAGACCCCAACTCTGGAACTCTAGGACTTTAACCTATAGCTCTATAGACTCTATACCCTAGAATTTAGCAGCTCTGCATTAAAATTTTAGTAATCTACCCTGGTACTCTACAGCTTTACTTTCTTTAGAATTATATAGTCTAAAACTCTATGACTCTTCTTTAGAACCTTAAAGTCTAGAACTCTAGGATTCTACTTTAAGAATATAGTACTCGAGAATTATTCTCTAGGCTTGTTCTCTTTGTTTGGAAGAGAAGGGTCTACAGTCACAGCCTACAGGGGGGGGGGGGGGATAGTAGGCCTGGTGGTAGCGAGTCAATTTCCATATTCTTTTGAAGGCCATCTTCTCATGGAGCCAGTTTTCTTATTACTATTTTAACTATCTTTTTGTTCTTAGGGTGGCGATCTTCGTGCTTACATGATGGAAATCTTGTTAATCTTTTGATGGCAATCTTGTTAATTTATTGATGGCAAGCATATCTCCATATTCTTATGATGGCAACCATCTTAATAGTATGATGGCATTCAAATCTCCATATTCTCATGGTTGCAATTTCTAAAGGAACAAAATCCAATTAACCAAACCTCTTCTCGAACATAACGTTCGTTGCGTAGTACCTATTGCATGTAGTACTCGTTACGCGGTATTTAAACGCGTGATGCTTGTGATGTGCGTCAGATTTTAGCGCGTAGTAGTCGGTGCAAAATGACCTTAATTTAAATGAACTGTGA
Organism: Morinoia aosen; assembly: GCA_030386875.1. Classification (NCBI taxonomy): domain Eukaryota; kingdom Metazoa; phylum Arthropoda; class Malacostraca; order Amphipoda; family Talitridae; genus Morinoia; species Morinoia aosen. Next base: position 7,235,259 of record CM059573.1, read on the forward strand.
TGGGTTAGACGCATCAGGGCGCGGAGATGTTGAAACAAAACACGGTAAGATGTTGAACCAAAACACGGTAAGATGTTGAAACAAAACGCGTTAAGATGTTGAAACAAAACGCGTTAAGATGTTGAAACAAAACACGGTAAGATGTTGAAACAAAACACGGTAAGATGTTGAAACAAAACGCGTTAAGATGTTGAAACAAAACGCGTTAAGATGTTGAAACAAAACGCGGTAAGATGTTGAAACAAAACACGGTAAGATGTTGAAACAAAACGCGTTAAGATGTTGAAACAAAACACGGTAAGATGTAGAAACAAAACACGGTAAGATGTTGAAACAAAACGCGTTAAGATGTTGAAACAAAACGCGTTAAGATGTTGAAACAAAACACGGTAAGATGTTGAAACAAAACACGGTAAGATGTTGAAAAAAAACGTGTTAAGATGTTGAAGCAAAACGCGTTAAGATGTTGAAACAAAACGCGTTAAGATGTTGAAACAAAACACGGTAAGATGTTGAAACAAAACACGGTAAGATGTTGAAACAAAACGCGTTAAGATGTTGAAACAAAACACGGTAAGATGTAGAAACAAAACACGGTAAGATGTTGAAACAAAACGCGTTAAGATGTTGAAACAAAACACTGTAAGATGTAGAAACAAAACACGGTAAGATGTTGAAACAAAACGCGCTAAGATGTTGAAACAAAACGCGTTAAGATGTTGAAACAAAACACGGTAAGATGTTGAAACAAAACACGGTAAGATGTTGAAACAAAACGCGTTAAGATGTTGAAACAAAACACGGTAAGATGTTGAAACAAAACACGGTAAGATGTTGAAACAAAACACGGTAAGATGTTGAAACAAAACACGGTAAGATATTGAAACAAAACGCGTTAAGATGTTGAAACAAAATGCGTTAAGATGTTGAAACAAAACACGGTAAGATGTTGAAACAAAACACGGTAAGATGTTGAAACAAAACACGGGAAGATATTGAAACAAAACACGGTAAGATGTTGAAACAAAACACGGTAAGATGTAGAAACAAAACACGGTAAGATGTTGAAACAAAACGCGTTAAGATGTTGAAACAAAACACGGTAAGATGTTGAAACAAAACACGGTAAGATGTTGAAACAAAACGCGTTAAGATGTTGAAACAAAACACGGTAAGATGTTGAAACAAAACACGGTAAGATGTTGAAACAAAACGCGTTAAGATGTTGAAACAAAACACGATAAGATATTGAAACAAAACGCGTTAAGATGTTGAAACAAAACACGGTAAGATGTTGAAACAAAACGCGTTAAGATGTTGAAACAAAACGCGTTAAGATGTTGAAACAAAACACGGTAAGATGTTGAAACAAAACACGGTAAGATGTTGAAACAAAACACGGTAAGATGTTGAAACAAAACGCGGTAAGATGTTGAAACAAAACGCGTTAAGATGTTGAAACAAAACGCGTTAAGATGTTGAAACAAAACGCGTTAAGATGTTGAAACAAAACACGGTAAGATGTTGAAACAAAACACGGTAAGATGTTGAAACAAAACACGGTAAGATGTTGAAACAAAACGCGGTAAGATGTTGAAACAAAACACGGTAAGATGTTGAACCAGAACGATGTTAAAGATGAAACAAACCCCTGTTGAAGGTGTTGAACATAAAAGATGTTTGATGTTTGATGAGCAAAACGCGGTAAAATATTGAAGGAAAACGATGTTGAAGACGTTAAAACAAACGATGTTTGAGATGTTGAAGCAAAACGATGTTGAAGCCAAACGATTTCAAAGTTCATAAAGCAAAAAGATGTTGAAGATATGATAAAAAGATGCCTCAAAGAGATCCTAAAGAGATCTTAACAGATTTTAAAAATGGTAAAGAGATTTTTCAAAAAAATCTTGAAAGATGTAAAAAATGTTAAATAGATCTTAAAAAAGATCTTAAGATGTAAAAAGAGGTATTTAGATGATATAAACGGAGATTTTTACGAGATGTGAAAGGAAACGTTAAAAAACGTTAAAAAAATCTTGAAGAGATGTTTTTAGTGACCTCACGAGTTCAACGCTTAGTGACCTCACGAGTTCAACGCTCAGTGACCTCAGGAGTTCAACGCTCAGTGACCTCACGAGTTCAACGCTTAGTGACTTCAGAAGTTCAACGCTCAGTGACCTCAGGAGTTCAACGCTTAGTGACCTCACGAGTTCAACGCTCAGTGACCTCACGAGTTCAACGCTCAGTGACCTCACGAGTTCAACGCTTAGTGACTTCAGGAGTTCAACGCTCAGTGACCTCAGGAGTTCAACGCTCAGTGACCTCATGAGTTCAACGCTTAGTGACCTCAGGAGTTCAACTCTCAGTGACCTCACGAGTTCAACACTTAGTGACCTCACGAGTTCAACGCTCAGTGACCTCACGAGTTCAACGCTCAGTGACCTCACGAGTTCAGCGCTCAGTGGCCTTACGAGTTCAACGCTCAGTGATCTCACGAGTTCAACGCTCAGTGACCTCACGAGTTCAACATTCAGTGGCCTAACGAGTTCAACGCTCAGTGACCTTACGAGTTCAACGCTCAGTGACCTTACAAGTTCAACGCTCAGTGACCTTACGAGTTCAACGCTCAGTGACCTCACGAGTTCAACGCTCAGTGGCCTTACGAGTTCAACGCTCAGTTACCTCACGAGTTCAACGCTCAGTGACCTTACGATTTCAACGCTCAGTGACCTTACGAGTTCAACGCTCAGTGACCTTACGAGTTCAACGCTCAGTGACCTCACGAGTTCAACGCTCAGTGGCCTTACGAGTTCAACGCTCAGTGACCTTACGAGTTCAACGCTCAGTGGCCTTACGAGTTCAACGCTCAGTGACCTCACGAGTTCAACGCTCAGTGGCCTCACGAGTTCAACGCTCAGTGACCTCACGAGTTCAACGCTCAGTGACCTCACGAGTTCTACGCTCAGTGACCTCACGAGTTCAACGCTCAGTGGCCTTACGAGTTCAACGCTCAGTGGCCTCACGAGTTCAACGCTCAGTGACCTCACGAGTTCAACGCTCAGTGACCTCACGAGTTCAACGCTCAGTGACCTCACGAGTTCAACGCTCAGTGACATCACGAGTTCAACGCTCAGTGACATCACGAGTTCAACGCTCAGTGACCTCACGAGTTCAACGCTAAGTGGCCTCACGAGTTCAACGCTCAACGACGTCATTAGTTCCGTCTACTGGACACGCTCTTAAGTGTCAAGCATCGCTGGAATTGTACTCTCGATGACGAGTTCATTCTTCGTAAAAAAATTAAATCAACAAAACACGACCAGAATGCAATTTTTCATCTCCCAATGTCTTATTTTGGCAAGTTTCAATGAAAAGTTAAAAGTAGAATTTCTTTCTAGACGAAGGCTTTCTAATCGAGCGAGTGTTCCAAATATCATATGGGAATAAACTAGACGCTGTCGCGTAGTTACTGATTGACTTACACATGAGGGCTGTCGGGTCCGGCATGTGGGATGACTGCACAAACATGCTGATGTTCGTGCCGGTCTGCATGCGCCCTGGTCGTGTCGTGGCTTCAGTTAACTGTTACTTATATCATAATTAAAATCAATATGAATAAGTTAATTAATTAACCGTTAACCATATCAAAATTAAAATTAATATAAATAAATTAATTATTTAACCGTTAACCATATCAAAGTTAAAAATTAATATGGATAAATCAATAATTTAACCGTTAACTAATATAGAAATAAAAAATCAAATAAATGTAAATTAGGTGTTAAATTATATCAAAATAACAGTTAATATAAATAAATGAATAAATAAATTAACCGTTCACTATCGTAAAAAAATCTATTATAATGAGTAAATATTAAGATTAATAAATAAAAATCTCCAAAAAATGAAGAGTGTAATCACGTTCACTAATATCAAAATAAAACTGACGACTAAAATAAATAAAGGAATCAGCAGATGGATATAAATCTCATGAAATTGAAGAGTTAATTGAAAATAATTCCACTTAGAGAGTACAATGAGCTAGGATCACTTCTTGGCAGCGTTCATTTCTATTTTTTGTATTGGCGATTTTGTGGCAGAAATTTGTGTGAACTGCGGCGAGTTCTGTGTGTTTTGTTGTGGGATATTGTGTGGCATTCCGTGCCTTATTTCCTTCCTGCCATTTCAGTGTAGTCGACCATTTCCGTGCTGCTATTTCAGCACAATCTACCATTTCCGTGCTGCCATTTCAGCGTAGTCGACCATTTCCGTGCTGCTATTTCAGCGTAGTCGACCATTTCCGTGCTGCGATTTCAGCGTAGTCGACCATTTCCGTGCTGCTATTTCAGCACAATCTACCATTTCCGTGCTGCCATTTCAGCGTAGTCGACCATTTCCGTGCTGCTATTTCAGCACAATCTACCATTTCCGTGCTGCCATTTCAGCGTAGTCGACCATTTCCGTGCTGCTATTTCAGCACAATCTACCATTTCCGTGCTGCCATTTCAGCGTAGTCGACCATTTCCGTGCTGCTATTTCAGCACAATCTACCATTTCCGTGCTGCCATTTCAGCGTAGTCGACCATTTCCGTGCTGCTATTTCAGCACAATCTACCATTTCCGTGCTGCCATTTCAGCGTAGTCTACCATTTCCGTGCTGCCATTTCAGCACAATCTACCATTTCCGTGCTGCCATTTCAGCGCAGTCGACCATTTCCGTGCTGCTATTTCAGCACAATCTACCATTTCCGTGCTGCCATTTCAGCGTAGTCGACCATTTCCGTGCTGCTATTTCAGCACAATCTACCATTTCCGTGCTGCCATTTCAGCACAATCTACCATTTCCGTGCTGCCATTTCAGCACAATCTACCATTTCCGTGCTGCCATTTCAGCGCAGTCGACCATTTCCGTGCTGCTATTTCAGCACAATCTACCATTTCCGTGCTGCCATTTCAGCGTAGTCTACCATTTCCGTGCTGCTATTTCAGCACAATCTACCATTTCCGTGCTGCCATTTCAGTGCAGTCGACCATTTCCGTGCTGCTATTTCAGCACAATCTACCATTTCCGTGCTGCCATTTCAGCGTAGTCGACCATTTCCGTGCTGCTATTTCAGCACAATCTACCATTTCCGTGCTGCCATTTCAGCGTAGTCTACCATTTCCGTGCTGCCATTTCAGCACAATCTACCATTTCCGTGCTGCCATTTCAGCGTAGTCTACCATTTCCGTGCTGCCATTTCAGCGTAGTCTACCATTTCCGTGCTGCCATTTCAGCGTAGTCTACCATTTCCGTGCTGCCATTTCAGCGTAGTCGACCATTTCCGTGCTGCCATTTCAGCGTAGTCGACCATTTCCGTGCTGCCATTTCAGCACAATCTACCATTTCCGTGCTGCCATTTCAGCGTGGTCGACCATTTCCGTGCTGCCATTTCAGCGTAGTCTACCATTTCCGTGCTGCCATTTCAGCGTAGTCGACCATTTCCGTGCTGCCATTTCAGCGTAGTCGACCATTTCCGTGCTGCCATTTCAGCACAATCTACCATTTCCGTGCTGCCATTTCAGCGTAGTCTACCATTTCCGTGCTGCCATTTCAGCGTAGTCGACCATTTCCGTGCTGCCATTTCAGCGTAGTCGACCATTTCCATGCTGCCATTTCAGCACAATCTACCATTTCCGTGCTGCCATTTCAGCGTAGTCGACCATTTCCATGCTGCCATTTCAGCACAATCTACCATTTCCGTGATGCCATTTCAGCGTAGTCGACCATTTCCGTGCTGCCATTTCAGCGTAGTCGACCATTTCCATGCTGCCATTTCAGCACAATCTACCATTTCCGTGCTGCCATTTCAGCGTAGTCGACCATTTCCGTGCTGCCATTTCAGCGTAGTCGACCATTTCCATGCTGCCATTTCAGCACAATCTACCATTTCCGTGCTGACATTTCAGCGTAGTCGACCATTTCCATGCTGCCATTTCAGCACAATCTACCATTTCCGTGCTGCCATTTCAGCGTAGTCGACCATTTCCGTGCTGCCATTTCAGCACAATCTACCATTTCCGTGCTGCCATTTCAGCACAATCTACCATTTCCGTGCTGCCATTTCAGCGTAGTCGACCATTTCCATGCTGCCATTTCAGCACAATCTACCATTTCCGTGCTGCCATTTCAGCGTAGTCGACCATTTCCGTGCTGCCATTTCAGCACAATCTACCATTTCCGTGCTGCCATTTCAGCGTAGTCGACCATTTCCGTGCTGCCATTTCAGCGTAGTCGACCATTTCCGTGCGTATGCGCACACCACCGATGTCTGTGTACGTGTACGTGCCTTATGTGCGTGTGCGTGTGCGATGTCTGTGTACGTGTACGTACCTTATGTGTGAGTGTACGTGTCCGATGTCTGTGTGCGTGTACGTGATAAGTGGCGAGAGGCTGTACGGTCCCCTGAAGTTTATGTGTGTGTTTGTGTGTGTGCGTGGTTTATGTGTGTGTGTGTGTGTGCGTGCGTGTGTGTGTGCGTGTGTGTGTGTGGGCAGCTTCACATGACAACGACCTGCGTTGGGCAGAAGTTTGCATGGCTCTATAAAGTCGTTGCGGTGCAGCCGGTGGTGAAAGTTCTCCTGATGACCTGGCTACGGCACCCGCATTTTTGAAGTCAAATTCTAAAATTTGATTTTTTTGTGTGAAATTTTGTGAGGGTGTAAATGAAAGATTTTGTAGTTCTCAATGCTAAAATATTTGTGTGAAGATGCTTAATTTCACGATTTAGCTTCAAAAATACAGCACTTATCGTAGCCAATTCGCCCGAAGAACTTCCACTGCCGGCTGTGCCGCATTGACGACGTAAATTGCTGGAAAATGCTGCCTGGCGCGTGCAGGCCGCAGCAGGCCGGGCAGGTCACAGGAGACGTGGCCTGCTTTACAAGTCCTGCATTCCAGTGCTTTCAAGTCCCAAGAAAGTCCTACACCGTTAGGCTTTCAAGTCGTCAAGTTCTAATGATACTTCAACAAATCCTCTAACTGCTTTCACGTCCCAAGAATGCTTAAACAAGTCCTTCAACTACTTCCAAGTCAAAAGAATGCGTAAACCAAGTCCTCCAACTGCTTTCAAGTCTCAAAATTCTTTAAGAAGCCCTACAATTGCTTTCATATCCCACTAAGGATCTAATAAGTCCCACAACGTTAGACTTTCAAGTCCTTAAGGGTCGTGACCAGCAGGACTTGCTTTCCAGTCTTGCTATTCCAGCGTCTCTTCGCCGGGGTGAGTTGAGCGACTCATGCTGTTGAATGCGTGCGTGTTTATTCATCCGTTGGGGCATAAGCCTGGGTAGGTCTTCAGTGTTACCTTATGTCAATGTTAACCTGATTCAATGCTGATCTGAGTCAGTGTTACATAACGTCAATGTCAACACAAGTCTATGTTACCTTTAAGTCGATGTTAATCTAAGTCAATGTTGATCTAAGTCAATGTTGATCTAAGTCAATGTTAACCTACGTCAATGTCATTCTAAGTCAATGTTGTTCTATGACAATGTTAACATATGTCAATGCAAACCTAAGTCAATGGTCACCTAAATCAATGTTAACCTATGTCAATGGTAACCTACGTTAATGTTGATCTGAGTCAATGTTAACCTAAGTCAATTTTGATCGAAGTGAAAATATTCAGTTCATGGGAAATGCTTTAAAGTCACATACGATATTATTTCACCGTTCAATGAATTTTCGTATTAGGAGAACTGAGCAACAAAGGATGTTTTGCCGCGCAAGTTGTGTGCTTCCAACATCTCTACTCTGGAGTCGTATTTTTAGAGTTCCCCAAAATAGGGGAAATAGAAAAGTTTGTGATGGAGTAACTACAGACTTGTAGATATGGGTTTTTGGATTAATAATAATAACAGAATTAATATCAAAGTGTAAAGATTAATAGCAAAGTCTCGTCAAGAACTACGGCGTCATGTGATTTTGGTACGTCAAAATTATTGATATGGGTCAGTTATATAAGTTATTCGATTTATTTAAATGGTAATACTTGTTCTGTAACTAGCTAATAAAGCCTGCGTAAAGTAGATGAACATGTGCGGATGATGATGATGTTCAATGAAGAAAATAAATCATTTAAATAGGTTCGTATTGGTATGAAAGTAAATAATTCGTATTAATTTGAAAGTTTTTGCCTGAATGTTCGATGAAATAAATAAATCATTTACATAAGATCGCATTGATATGAAACATCAATATCTGTACAACTGAAAAAACGTGATGTGCCTTCGCCGCATAAATCCTACGTAAATCTTTCAATTTTTATCACACATCCTTTAGATACGGACGCCAAGAAATACATCCACCCCAATTTTCCCCGTCAATTGAGTATAATATTTAGTACCGTGAGGGAGTGAAACCTGTATCACAGATACGTTCAACACGCATTTTTCCTCATAAATCCATTTTCAAACATGGATACCAAGAAATACATCCATCTATCCTAATATTACCCGTCAGTTGAGTGTAATATTTAGTACCGTGAGGGAGTGAAACCTGTATCACAGATACGCTCATCACACACTTCCAGCTGCTCCGCTCTAAAAAGATCGACGTTCTTCACAAAAATAGTTTTACTGCTTAAATACGCACGCGAGTGCTGTCATTATTATTAATAAATGGTACAGCGTTATTGTTTGAGATGACGTTGTTTGATATCAGCTGCTATTGTTAATATCTTCTTGCATATCCTTATGAGCATTGTTGCTTTGGGTGCTCTAGGAATGAGGTGCAAGCCAGACTTGCATGATTGGTTGCATGCAAAATGATAAGTGCTTGCATTTTTAAATTAGACGAATTCTTTATATGATATTCACGTAATTTTGATTGCACGCAAAATGATGCTTGCTTGCATTTTTAGATGAGACGATTTCTTTATATGATATTCATGCAATAAGATATTATACACGCAAAATGATATGTGCTTACATTTTTATATGATAAGCCAACTATTTTTAGTGTGATATTCACGCAATATATTACATGCAAAATTATAAGACGACTTCTTTATATAATATTCACGCAATGTTTGATTACACGCAAAATGATATGCTCTCATTTTATATGCTAAGCCGACTTTTTTTGTGTGTTCTTGCGAGGATTTAGTTTTGTGCTCTCCGTGCTCTCCGGTGCTCTCCGTGGTACAGCGGTTAAGGGATCGGGCTCGTATGTTGGAGTCGCGGGTTCGTATCCCGGCGCTGGCGCTGCGATTTTCCCCGTTGGGTATAAGGGAAAGCTCAAGCACAATACCCCACTCAACCCAGGTGTCGGAAATGGGTACCGGCTTTACGGGGGAACCGTCATGGTGTCCTATATATAGTGTTAGTTATAAGACATTTGAAAAACCAACGCTAAGATCATATGTATCAGGCTTGATTGGAAATAAAGCATCCCAAAGATGCCGATGTTAAACCTAACCTAACCTAACCTTGTTTTCGAAATCTGTATTGGTATCGCGGCGTCAGCTTTTCAGGGGCAAATGGGCGTAATTGGCTTCGTACTCAGTATAAATTCCGACGTCTGGGCTTATGTATTTTTAGAAAGATTTAAGGCTCGTCCAGATTTATCTGTTAATTTGATAAATCTTTCTACTCGCAAAAATCAAGGTTTTTAAACTAAAAAAGATGATAAACTGATTCATCGATTTATTTGAAAAATCTTTCTACTCGCAAAAATCAAGCTATTTTTAAATTAAAAAGGATGTAAAACTTACCAAGATTTTTCATGTGTTAAAAAGCTTAAGTTTGCAATTTATTCGCCAAAGCTTTCTGTTCTCTCAAGACGACCTGTTCTCATTGAACATATAAACAAAAGCTGCCGATTTTTGCCCCGAATATATGTTACGCGTATGAAAAAATATCTTCCCGGATTATTTTCCAACGGTGTTGAGGCAAGGACACACAAGGTTTGAATTACATTATTTAACGTTAATTGACATTATTTTACAGTATTTAACATTATTTAACATTACTTAACATTACTTAACATTATTTAACATTACTTAAAATTACCTAAGATTATTTGACATTACCTAACGTTATTTGACATTGCTTAACATTATTTAAAATTGTTTATTACTTAACATTATAGAACATTTTTTAACATTTATCCCGTGTCTTAATTAATGGATTTAAAGTCTCCCGAACACTGAGACACACAGAGACACTTTTTAACTCGGTTCGTGTTTTGTTTTCGTGTGCAACTCTGCGTGTTGTGGGTTTATTTGATGTTGTTAATTGTTGCTTGTGTTATTACTTTTGTTGTTGTTATTAGTTGTTGTGTAGTGTTTTTATTTTCTGAATTTTTTTTGTGTGATGACCGTATCTGTGATACGGGATTCGCGTTGTATCTGCAATCATACGCAGGGATTGTGCATGGTTCTCATGCGTATCAATCATGCGCATCAATCACACTTGGAAATCGGGCTTGATAATTGCATATAACAATCGTGCATTGCAATCGTGCATAGAACCTTATATTGCAATCCTGATTAGCACCGGTCTATCCCATTTGTGGATAACAATCGCGTTCAGCAATCGGGGATAGCAATCATTGATAACATCCTTTGAGAGTAATCCTGTACGGCAATTATGAATAGCAATCATGAATACCAACCTTGTAGGGCAATCCTGAATATGAATCCTGAAGGGAAATCATGAATACCAATCCTGTACGGGGATCAATATGAATCCTGAAGGGCAATCATGAATATGAATCCTGAAGGGCAATCTTGAATATCAATCCTACACAACAAAATTCAAAAGCAATCATGTACGAAAATCAAGCCCAGCATTGAGGGTATCAATCGTGTAAATCAATCGCGTACAGCAGTCGCAGATTGCAATCACGACCAGCAATCACGCAACAATCGCAGGTACGACTGGCTGCAAGAATCTGATGACCCTCCGCACTCTGAGGTCACCGGGTCCACGCGCTGATGCAGCTGATGCACGAGGATGCAGTGCAGCTGATGCCATCAGGTGTTGCACGAGGATGCAGTGCAGCTGATGACATCAGGTGATGCACGAGGATGCAGTGCAGTTGATGCCATCAGGTGATGCACGAGGATGCAGTGCAGCTGATGCCATCAGGTGATGCACGAGGATGCAGTGCAGCTGATGCCATCAGGTGTTGCACGAGGATGCAGTGCAGCTGATGCCATCAGGTGATGCACGAGGATGCAGTGCAGCTGATGCCATCAGGTGTTGCACGAGGATGCAGTGCAGCTGATGCCATCAGGTGATGCACGAGGATGCAGTGCAGCTGATGCCATCAGGTGATGCACGAGGATGCAGTGCAGCTGATGCCATCAGGTGTTGCACAAGGATGCAGTGCAGCTGATGCCATCAGGTGATGCACGAGGATGCAGTGCAGCTGATGCCATCAGGTGTTGCACGAGGATGCAGTGCAGCTGATGCCATCAGGTGTTGCACGAGGATGCAGTGCAGCTGATGCCATCAGGTGATGCACGAGGATGCAGTGCAGTTGATGCCATCAGGTGATGCACGAGGATGCAGTGCAGCTGATGCCATCAGGTGATGCACGAGGATGCAGTGCAGCTGATGCCATCAGGTGTTGCACGAGGATGCAGTGCAGCTGATGCCATCAGGTGTTGCACGAGGATGCAGTGCAGCTGATGCCATCAGGTGATGCACGAGGATGCAGTGCAGTTGATGCCATCAGGTGATGCACGAGGATGCAGTGCAGTTGATGCCATCAGGTGATGCACGAGGATGCAGTGCAGCTGATGCGCGTGGATGTTCGCGTGGATATGCCATCAATGTGTATGTGTTGATTGCAATATTTTATAAAAACTTCACCCCTCCTTCCAAACTCCACAGCCAAAAGCACCCACAGCAATATTTTTGGTTGCGGTGGAGTTTGGTAGGCATCACACCAGCCTTAATACCAAGCTTCCAGAGTGCTATAGGCCTTCGCCTAATTTCACGGCCGCCTGTACAGTATGTCCCACAAAAACCGAATCGAGTATTTATTTTTCCGTATCAGTGATACCATCACAAGAATACCGTAAGCATTTAATTTCTAGCAAAGTTGTCCTTCAAAATTAACCCATAGAAAAGGTATTACTGATTATGATGGTGTCGTCACTGATACGGGAAAATAAATACTCGGTTCGGATTTTTGTGGGACATACTGTATACACGCGTCATATATATATATATATAAATATATATTTTATAATTCTACATATATATATATATATATTTATATATACGATATTCCCTTTCTCTCATTAAATCAGGACTGGTGTTTGTGTTGTCCAACACTGCGATAACGATGCTGGTCGATAACCTTTCCCCGTATTATAAATATTTGCTTAGTGACCTTTGTTAAACCTCTAGATATACAGCCGCAGCGTTGTGCGTCTCGCCGTTATCGCTGCAGATCATCGCTGCTGGCGCGTGCTCTCCTGCACGGTGCGGCTGTTGCAGCTGCTGCTGATACCTGACAGCTGTATCTGTTGTTGCTGGTACGTTGCAGCTGTATCTGTTGTTGCTGGTGCGTTGCAGCTGTATCTGTTGTTGCTGGTACGTTGCAGCTGTATCTGTTGTTGCTGGTACGTTGCAGCTGTATCTGTTGTTGCTGGTACGTTGCAGCTGTATCTGTTGTTGGTGATTCGTTGCAGTTGCTGTAGTTCTATCAGCTGTCGCTAACTGCTGCAGATGTGTCAGTTGTTACAGTTCCGTAGCAGGTGCTGCAGTTGTTACGGCTTTGTTGCATCTGCTGCAGTTCTATAAATTTTTACAGATTCACAGAATCTTTACAAATATAATCTAACGATGATTGTATTGTCTTAATTTTATCGTAATGGTATCGTGATGGCATTATCTTAATGGCATCGTGATAGCATTATCGTAATGGTGTTATCGTGATGGCATTATCATAATGGCATTATCGTGATGACATTATCTACATGGTATTATCGTGATGACATTATCTTTTTGGTATTATCGTGATGACATTATCTCTATGGTATTATCGTGATGGTATTATCTGTATGGTATTATTGTGATGGCATTATCTTAATGGTATTATCGTGATGACATTATCTTTTTGGTATTATCGTGATGACATTATCTCTATGGTATTATCGTGATGGCATTATCTTAATGGCATTATCGTGATGACATTATCTTTTTGGTATTATCGTGATGACATTATCTCTATGGTATTATCGTGATGGTATTATCTGTATGGTATTATTGTGATGGCATTATCTTAATGGTATTATCGTGATGACATTATCTTTTTGGTATTATCGTGATGACATTATCTCTATGGTATTATCGTGATGGCATTATCTTAATGGCATTATCGTGATGTCATTATCTTAATGGTATTATCGTGATGGTATTATCTTTATGGTATTATCGTGATGGTATTATCTTTATTTTATTATCGTGATGACATTATCTTTATGGTATTATCGTGATGGTATTATCTGTATGGTATTATCGTGATTGGGTTATCTTTATGGTATTATCGTGATGGTATTATCTTTATGGTATTATCGTGATGGTATTATCTTTATTTTATTATCGTGATGACATTATCTTTATGGTATTATCGTGATGGTATTATCTGTATGGTATTATCGTGATTGGGTTATCTTTATGGTATTATCGTGATGGTATTATCTTTATGGTATTATCGTGATGGTAGGAAGTATTGGAAAATTCCCATCATTACCCCACGGCCGACATTCTTTTTTCAATTAGTTTTTAACACGAACAGGAAGGCTCGCAGCTGCGCCTGCGATTTTCATTGAATTTCCGAACACCTTATCACTACAACGTTCTATCTTTGGGATGCTTTTCATTTCGCGACAACGTTCTATTTTTGTGAAATTTTTCGTGTAAGGAACCAAGCAACAGGTGTGCCGGGGCTCAATAATCTGGCGAGCGAGGACGCCAGACAGGAACGCTAGTGTGTTATTTTGAGAAAGTCATTTTATTGAATGTTACTGTGCGACAATTTCCAGTTATCCGAAACTAAGAAGGTAAATTTTGCTGGATAAACAACTTGAATAAAAATTTCCGAGAGTAAGAATTCGTGCCCCTGTCAGGATGCCGACGCCAGCCTCTTGGCCATGCTGACACCACCCCAGCGCCGCCAGCTGCGGTCTCCTGCACAGCGTATCGTAGCGTCGCCTTGGATTTGCTGGCCTTCTTTATTGGGGGGACATTCTCCTGTGGTCTCCTGCTGCTGACACTGCTGCTGTGCTGACGCTGCTGTGCTGACGCTGCTGCTGTGCTGACGCTGCTGTGCTGACGCTGCTGTGCTGACGCTGCTGCTGTGCTGACGCTGCTGTGCTGACGCTGCTGCTGTGCTGACGCTGCTGCTGTGCTGACGCTGCTGTGCTGACGCTGCTGCTGTGCTGACGCTGTTGTGCTGACGCTGCTGCTGTGCTGACGCTGCTGTGCTGACGCTGCTGTGCTGACGCTGCTGTGCTGACGCTGCTGTGCTGACGCTGTTGTGCTGACGCTGTTGTGCTGACGCTACTGTGCTGGCGCTGCTTTGCTGACGCTGCTGTGCTGACGCTGATTTGCTGACGCTGCTCTGCTGACGCTGCTGTGCTGACGCTGCTGTGCTGACGGTGCTTTGCTGACGCTGCTTTGCTGACGCTGCTGCTGCTCCTCTTTTATGAGTTCTGTACTGACGTCAGCTGTGGGGGCTGGGCACCAGCCCCGGCTGACGTCAGCTTTGTCTTAAAGATCTTGGTTAAAAGGAGTTTTGGGGTTGTGTTTTATTTTCATTTTTGTGCTGTGTGTCGATCCCATTTTGTGGTTTTATTTTATGAATAATTGATGATAATGTGATAATATCTTCAATATCGTTTGAATGTTCACAAATGCTTAGTCTGTGTTTTCGAGTTTGACTATCTCCACCCACGTCCCACTTGGTCGTTACAATAAGTTCAGTTACTACTATAATTTCCTGTTGCGGAAAAGAGAGAAGTCCGATGGAGCCACGCCTGCATGGGCAGCCAAGAAAGCTGGAGTTTGTTTACTCCTTGGCAACTTATGCTGGGCGCTTGTGTGTTTGTGTGTGTGTGTGTGCATCGTCTTGTACAAGAATAACGCGGGTGTGTGTGTGCATCGTCTTGTACAAGAATAACACGTGTGTGTGTGCATCGTCTTGTACAAGAATAACACGTGTGTGTGTGTGCATCGTCTTGTACAAGAATAACGCGTGTGTGTGTGTGTGTGTGTGTGCATCGTCTTGTACAAGAATAACGCGTGTGTGTGTGCATCGTCTTGTACAAGAATAACGCGTGTGTGTGTGTGTGTGTGTGTGCATCGTCTTGTATAAGAATAACACGTGTGTGTGTGCATCGTCTTGTACAAGAATAACGCGTGTGTGTGTGTTTGTGTGCATCGTCTTGTACAAGAATAACGCGTGTGTGTGTGTGTGTGTGTGTGCATCGTCTTGTACAAGAATAACGCGTTTGTGTGTGTGCATCGCCTTGTACAAGAATAACGCGCGTGTGTGTGTGCATCGTCTTGTGCAAGAATAACGCGTGTGTGTGTGTGTGCATCGTCTTGTACAAGAATAACGCGTGTGTGTGTGTGTGTGCATCGTCTTGTACAAGAATAACGCGTGTGTGTGTGTGTGTGCATCGTCTTGTACAAGAATAACGCGTGTGTGTGTGCATCGTCTTGTAAAAGAATAACGCGTGTGTGTGAGCATCGTCTTGTACAAGAATAACGCGTGTGTGTGTGTGTGTGCATCGTCTTGTACAAGAATAACGCGTGTGTGTGTGCATCGTCTTGTACAAGAATAACGCGTGTGTGTGTGTGTGTGCATCGTCTTGTACAAGAATAACGCGTGTGTGTGTGTGTGTGCATCGTCTTGTACAAGAATAACGCGTTTGTGTGTGTGCATCGTCTTGTACAAGAATAACGCGTGTGTGTGTGCATCGTCTTGTACAAGAATAACGCGTGTGTGTGAGCATCGTCTTGTACAAGAATAACGCGTGTGTGTGTGTGTGTGCATCGTCTTGTACAAGAATAACGCGTGTGTGTGTGTGCATCGTCTTGTACAAGAATAACGCGTGTGTGTGTGCATCGTCTTGTAAAAGAATAACGCGTGTGTGTGAGCATCGTCTTGTACAAGAATAACGCGCGTGTGTGTGTGCATCGTCTTGTGCAAGAATAACGCGTGTGTGTGTGTGTGCATCGTCTTGTACAAGAATAACGCGTGTGTGTGTGTGTGTGCATCGTCTTGTACAAGAATAACGCGTGTGTGTGTGTGTGTGTGCATCGTCTTGTACAAGAATAACGCGTTTGTGTGTGTGCATCGTCTTGTGCAAGAATAACGCGTGTGTGTGTGTGTGTGCATCGTCTTGTACAAGAATAACGCGTGTGTGTGTGTGTGTGTGCATCGCCTTGTACAAGAATAACGCGCGTGTGTGTGTGCATCGTCTTGTGCAAGAATAACGCGTGTGTGTGTGTGTGCATCGTCTTGTACAAGAATAACGCGTGTGTGTGTGCATCGTCTTGTACAAGAATAACGCGTGTGTGTGTGCATCGTCTTGTACAAGAATAACGCGTGTGTGTGTGCATCGTCTTGTACAAGAATAACGCGTGTGTGTGTGTGTGCATCGTCTTGTACAAGAATAACGCGTGTGTGTGTGCATCGTCTTGTACAAGAATAACGCGTGTGTGTGTGTGTGTGCATCGTCTTGTACAAGAATAACGCGTGTGTGTGTGCATCGTCTTGTACAAGAATAACGCGTGTGTGTGTGTGTGTGCATCGTCTTGTACAAGAATAACGCGTGTGTGTGTGCATCGTCTTGTACAAGAATAATGCATATTAATTCAGTGAAAACTGGATGCAATGTTAATACAACTCTGTGGAATTTTGCAGCAATTTCGTTGCATTAATATTTCAGACGTATAGACGCGATTCCTTTATTTCAATATAAATAAATTTCATTTTTCTAGTAAGATTTAATTCAATTATAGCAACAGGAATTATAAATTCATTATAGCAGCAGAAATTAGAATTTAAGTCCAGCAACAGAAATTATAACTCAATTCTAATGGCATAAATAAGATGAATTCTAGCTGTAGAAATTAGCAGTCATTCTGTAGCGTTGAGGTCTTCACTGCAGTGGAGTTTTTCTCCGAGTGTTTTGACTGGGGTAAATAATTTCCTGATCTTCATAACTGACGAAGACGGAGAAGTTAGTAAAACAAGCAATAACGTAAAAAGGAAGGAAGCCAGCAATTGCTTAAAAAAGAAGCAAGCATGCATGCAATAACGTAAAAAAGGAAGCAATCATGTTAAAAAGGCAAGAAAAAACGAAGCAAACAATAAAACTGGCTAGCAAATTAGCATGCAAAGAAGCAGACAAGCAAGCAAACAGAGAACTGCTTTTTTATCATTATTAACGATATAGTCCCTATACTGACCCCAATGTAAACATAAAACGTGCTCTTCATGAGACCAACAGGGAATACTTATAGTGTGCACGTACGGCCTGTCGAAAATAACGTTATAGTTTCCTGGAATAAATCCTCCAGACGGGGATGCCCAACAAATATATCCATCCCAACAGTACCCGCCATTAAAATATCCTTGTACTTGTGCACTGGTGAAACTCGTATCACAGATACGGTCATTGAGCGTCCTGGTGAGCGTCACAGACACACGCACGCAGCCCACACCGAACTAATGTATCAATATTGAAACACAATATCGGTATTATTAGGTAAGATTCCACACCCTGATACACCTGCCGCGTAGATGCCAAAACATTCTACACCCTGATACGCATACGTCAGACACCCAAAACACCCTGACCTGCAACCTGAACAAACCTGACGCAGTGCGACATACCAGCACTAAAGTACTTATTTAAAGACATAAAATACATCCTTTGAACTCAACATACGGCCATAGCGTGCCCTGAATGTTAACGCTGCAAAAAATACGTGCGGTTTTGTAAGTGCGTGCAGTAACTTGACGGGTAGCTTCCTGGCACCGTTAGGGCTCTATAGTTCATGTGGCCTGCCACCTCAGCCTGGTGCTGATATTGGCTTCTTGGTGCTGATGTTGGCTCCTTGGTGCTAATGTTGGCTCCTTGGTGCTGATGTTAGGGTGCTGATATTGGCTCCTTGGTGCTGATGTTGGCTCCTTGGTGCTGATGTTGGCTCCTTGGTGCTGATATTGGCTCCTTGGTGCTGATGTTGGCTCCTTGGTGCTGATATTGGCTCCTTGGTGCTGATATTGGCTCCTTGGTGCTGATATTGGCTCCTTGGCGCTGATGTTGGCTCCTTGGTGCTGATGTTGGCTCCTTGGTGCTGATGTTGGCTCCTTGGTGCTGATGTTGGCTCCTTGGTGCTGATGTTGGCTCCTTGGTGCTGATGTTGGCTCCTTGGTGCTGATATTGGCTTCTTGTGCTGCTATTGGCTCCTCTAGTGCCAACGTCATGGTGCTGATATTGGCTTCTTTGTGCTGCTATTGGCTCCTCTAGTGCCAACGTCATGGTGCTGATATTGGCTTCTTTTTGCTGATATTGGCTCCTCTTGTGCCAACGTTATGGTGCTGATATTTGTTCCTCTTGTGCCAACTTTATGGCGCTGATATTGGCTCCTCTATAGTGCCAATGTTGTCGTGCTGTTATTGACTTCTTTGTGCCGATATTGGCTCCTCATATGTCAACTTTATGGGGCTAATATTGGCTCCTCTTGTGCAAACGTTATGGTGCTGATATTGGTTCCTCTTGTGCCAACTTCATGGTGCTAATATTGGCTCATCCAGTGCCAATATTCTGGTATTTTGCCCCACTCCTCAACTCCGGGTGCTGATATTGGCTCCTATAGTTACAAGTATCTAGTACTTGCCTGATGATATTGTTTCTTTTAGTTTTAATTTTAAGGTATTCGTGGGCTGATATTGGCTCCTTTACTGCCGATATTCTACCATTTACCCAATGATATTGGCTCTTTCAATGCCAATATTTTTCCCTGCTATAGTAATAATAATAATAATAATAATAATGAGGGCATCTACGGATGCTTTATATCCAATTTCAAGCCTGATACATATCACCTTGTACATTGGATTTTCAAATGCCTTATAACTAACACCAGGACGCCATTACGCTTTCCCCCGGTCAAGACCGGTACCCATTTCAGACACCTGGGTAGAGTGAGGTATTGTGCTTGGAATTTTACCCCTATACCCAACAGAGAAAATCGCCACCAGCGCCGGGACTCGAACCAGGGTCTGCCTGGACGGAGGCTAGTTCGCTAGTCTCACAGCTACGACGAGCACTCTGCCTTTTGTGCGCAACTCTGCCTTTATAGCACTCTGCCACACAGCACTCTGCCTTTATACTCTGCCTTTTTGTGCGCAAGCGCTGTGGTGTTCTCATTGAAGAGGTTTAGATATTTTCACTCCGCTTCAGTTTCATTTCGAAACTTATACGGTGCCATCGTGAGTTACAGCCGCGTGCGGGAATATTTTTCCGATGGTAAGTACTAATTGCGTATCTAAGATACAGTTTAGGTATCCGTGCTACTATTCAAGCATCTCTGCTACGGTTTAATTAAGATCTAGGGCTACAATTTAAGTATCTAAGCTACGGTTCAAGTATCCGTGCTACAGTTTAGGCATCAGTGCCACGTACAGTGTACATATACTGAGCTTATTAGTATGTATACTAGAAAGGTTTATGAAAGCGTATAATACGTGGTAAAATACTGTTCCTACTCAACGGATTTTCAAGTACCGTGGTAGATTCTGAAAAGAAAAATCCGTGATGTTACGTGAAATATTGTATAAGCTAGCGCCAAAAATGGCGACCTGCCAAAAATGATGACCTGCCAAAAATGGCGACCTACCGGAAATGGCGACCTGCCAAATATGGTGACCTGCCATATATGGCGACCCGTCAAAAATGGCGGCCCGTTAAATGCGGCAGTCCATCAAAAATGGTGGCCCCAAAAATGGCGGTATTCGGTATTGTTATGTTGGACAAATCACGGGAATCCGTGATTTATCCAACTCCCGTGAATGTCTGTGGTTTATGTTGTACGTGTCACGTAGTTTTTGTAGTATAGATTAGCGGACTAACAACCACTTATTAACGAAATGATTAATTTTTAATTAGTACTTAAAACCAACTTGCTATGGAAGAGGAAGACCCAAATTGACATCTAAGGGACACATTAAATGCAACAATAATTCATAATGATGAAAAAAACATTCCCTAGTAAATTATGAATCGGAATCAACACTTTCACTCTGATTTGTACCTCTGACCGCTTCCGGGCGGAGAAATTAAAGTTGCTCAGGGGCTTTAATTAGCGAAGCTTGGTCAGTTACGTCACTCTCCTTTCTTATTATTTATGGTATTTTGAATTAAAAATTTCTTACACCCGCAAGGTAGCCCTCCTTATAAATTCTGTATATTAACATCCATATATGTTGAACCTCTATAGTTGAATCCGTTTCTAACCTCTATAGTTGATCGAACCTCTCCAGTTGAGTCCGTGCAGTGCCGTTGAATCCCAATAATGATTGACCTGTACAGTTGTGACCCAGCAGTTCAATTCTTGAGAAACCTTCGATTCAACCCTTTGGTTCAACACCAGTTAGTCCTCTCATTCAATGGTCATATTCAACCACTCAATTCAATTCTCCAGTTAAGCTGTTCAAATTCAAATCCCTATCTAACTCCCAAGCTGGCTGCCCAGCACAACCCCACAACCCCCTAACTCAACCCTCACCTCCCCACACACCCCAACACAACCCCCTATCTAACTCCCAAGCTGGCTGCCCAGCACAACCCCACAAACCCCTAACTCAATCCTCACCTCCCCACACACCCTAACACAACCCCCTATCTAACTCCCAAGCTGGCTGCCCAGCACAACCCCACAACCCCCTAACTCAACCCTCACCCCCACACACCCCGACACAACTCCACAACCCCCTAACTCAGCCCTCACCCCCCACACCCCAACACAACCCCCTAACTCAGCCCTCACCCCCCCCCGTCCCACATCCCAACACAACCACCACCCCCCCTAACTCAACCCTCACCCCAACACACCCCAACACAACCCCACACCCCCCCTAACTCAGCCCTCACCCCCCCACACCCCAACACAACCCCACAACCCCCTAACACAGCCCTCACCCCCCCCACACCCCAACACAACCCCACAACCCCCAAAGTCAACCCTCACCTCTCCACACACCCCAGCAAAACCCCACAACCCCCTAACTCAACCCTCACCCCACACCCCAACACAACCCCACAACTCAACCTACACCCCCATACACCCCAGCACAACACCACAACCCCTAACTCAACCATCACCCCCCCCCCCACACCCCAACACAACCCCACAACCCCCTAACTCAACCCTCACCCCCACACAACCCCACAACACAACCCCACACAACTCAACTCTCACACAACTCAACTCTCACCCCCACACACCCCAGCACAACCCCACGGGTTTGGCCAGGGAAATTCCCCAGTGTCCGGGGAGACGGGCTGCGTGCTCTGGACGGTACGAAACAGCGTTGTTATTTTGTCGAATTAAAATGTTATTTGAGCGTAACAAATAATCATTTTATTAGTTGGACAAAATCATATGTTGTTTAAACTGTACGGTATATTGTCTCATTATTTTGTTGAATTAGAATGTTATCAAGACGATACGAACCATCATTTTTTTAGTTAGAAGAAACGAAACGACGTGTCATTATTTAAAAAAAAGAAAATGTTATTTAGACGAAAAAACATCATTATAATAGTTAGACAGAAAGAAAGATCGTTATGTTAGTTATAGAAAGGAAACATTAGTCAGACAAATCGAACGATCAATATATTAGTGAGATAAAAAGAAACATATAATTAGTTACATAATAGGGTTGGCAACGCGAGTCCTTCTGTTAACTTGGCTATGCTACGTGTTGTTTTTTAAGCCGAAATCTTAAAATTTGCCCTTCTACAAAGTTTTTTCCTGGAAAAAGCCTTGAATTACATAAAGGAGCGCAGCCAAGTCCTCGGTAAGAAGTTACGCTGCCGGCTGTCCCGCTACGCCGTTGTACACCACGATCTCTTTCAGACCGACCGTTAGCTGACCTTCCCTCTGTCCCAAAACGAATAAACCAACCTGCACTTTGTGCTACACGCGTCTCTCAAGACGCTAAAATCCATTTTAATGCGGATATACGTTTGCCGATAATGGCATCGCCGCCATTAGAGTACGCAGTACTCGCTTGCGACGTCTATGCAGTTTTTATATGTTCCGAGACCCGGTAAAGTTTATGTATAAAGTTTATGGGATCCGGTGCCTGATCTTCGTGCTTTATGGCATCCGATCCTTTTGCTGCGGGGATGTGAATTGCAGGTGTCTTTTGAAGGGGTCCTGCGTGGCAGTTGCGCGTGGCAGTTGTGTGTGGCAGTTGTGCGTGGCAGTTGTGTGTGGCAGTTGTGCGTGGCAGTTGTGTGTGGCAGTTGTGTGTGGCAGTTGTGTGTGGCAGTTGTGCGTGGCAGTTGTGCGTGGCAGTTGTGTGTGGCAGTTGTGTGTGTGTGGCAGTTGTGTGTGGCAGTTGTGTGTGGCAGTTGTGTGTGGCAGTTGTGTGTGGCAGTTGTGTGTGGCAGTTGTGTGTGGCAGTTGTGCGTGGCAGTTGTGTGTGGCAGTTGTGTGTGGCAGTTGTGTGTGGCAGTTGTGTGTGGCAGTTGTGCGTGGCAGTTGCGCGTGGCAGTTGTGCGTGGCAGTTGTGCGTGGCAGTTGTGTGTGTGGCAGTTGTGTGTGGCAGTTGTGCGTGGCAGTAGTGCGTGGCAGTTGTGCGTGGCAGTTGTGTGTGTCAGTTGTGTGTGGCAGTTGTGTGTGAGGCAGTTGTGCGTGGCAGTTGTGCGTGACAGTTGTGCGTGGCAGTTGTGTGTATGGCAGTTGTGCCTGGCAGTTGTGTGTGGAAGTTGTGTGTGGCAGTTGTGTGTGGCAGTTGTGTGTGTGTGGCAGTTGTGTGTGGCAGTTGTGTGTGGCAGTTGTGTGTGGCAGTTGTGTGTGGCAGTTGTGTGTGGCAGTTGTGTGTGGCAGTTGTGTGTGGCAGTTGTGTGTGGCAGTTGTGTGTGGCAGTTGTGTGTGGCAGTTGTGTGTGGCAGTTGTGCGTGGCAGTTGCGCGTGGCAGTTGTGCGTGGCAGTTGTGCGTGGCAGTTGTGTGTGTGGCAGTTGTGTGTGGCAGTTGTGCGTGGCAGTAGTGCGTGGCAGTTGTGCGTGGCAGTTGTGTGTGTCAGTTGTGTGTGGCAGTTGTGTGTGAGGCAGTTGTGCGTGGCAGTTGTGCGTGACAGTTGTGCGTGGCAGTTGTGTGTATGGCAGTTGTGCCTGGCAGTTGTGTGTGGAAGTTGTGTGTGGCAGTTGTGTGGGGCAGTTGCGTGTGTGGCAGTTGTGTGTATGGCAGTTGTGCCTGGCAGTTGTGTGTGGCAGTTGTGTGTGGCAGTTGTGCGTGGCAGTTGTGTGTGGCAGTTGTGTGTGGCAGTTGTGTGTGGCATTTGTGGGTGGCAGTTGTGTGTGGCAGTTGTGTGTGGCAGTTGTGCGTGGCATTTGTGGGTGGCAGTTGTGTGTGTGGCAGTTGTGTGTGGCAGTTGTGTGTGGCAGTTGTGTGTGGCATTTGTGTGTGTGGCAGTCGTGTGTGGCAGTTGTGTGTGGCAGTTGTGTGTGGCAGTTGTGTGTGGCAGTTGTGTGTGGCAGTTGTGTGTGGCAGTTGTGTGTGGCAGTTGTGTGTGGCAGTTGTGTGTGGCAGTTGTGTGTGGCAGTTGTGTGTGGCAGTTGTGTGGGGCAGTTGTGTGTGGCAGTTGTGCGTGGCAGTTGTGTGTGTATGGCATTTGTGTGTGGCAGTTGTGTGTGTGTGGCAATTGTGTGTGTGTGGCAGTTGTGTGTGTGTGGCAGTTGTGTGTGTGTGGCAGTTGTGTGTGTGTGGCAGTTGTGTGTGTGTGGCAGTTGTGTGTGTGTGGCAGTTGTGTGTGGCAGTTGTGTGTGTGTGGCAGTTGTGTGTGGCAGTTGTGTGTGTGTGGCAGTTGTGTGTGTGTGGCAGTTGTGCGTGGCAGTTGTGTGTGTGTGGCATTTGTGTGTGGCAGTTGTGTGTGTGTGGCAGTTGTGTGTGTGTGGCAGTTGTGTGTGTGTGGCAGTTGTGTGTGTGTGGCAGTTGTGTGTGTGTGGCAGTTGTGTGTGTGTGGCAGTTGTGTGTGTGTGGCAGTTGTGTGTGTGTGGCAGTTGTGTGTGTGTGGCAGTTGTGTGTGTGTGGCAGTTGTGTGTGTGTGGCAGTTGTGTGTGGCAGTTGTGTGTGGCAGTTGTGTGTGGCAGTTATGTGTGGGGCAGTTGTGTGTGGCAGTTGTGCGTGGCAGTTGTGTGTGTGTGGCATTTGTGTGTGGCAGTTGTGTGTGGCAGTTGTGCGTGGCAGTTGTGCGTGGCAGTTGTGTGTGGCAGTTGTGCGTGGCAGTTGTGTGTGGCAGTTGTGTGTGGCAGTTGTGTGTGGCAGTTGTGTGTGTGGCAGTTGTGTGGCAGTTGTTTGTGTGGCAGTTGTGTGGCAGTTGTACGGCAGTTGTGTGTGGCAGTTGTGTGTTTCGCAGTTGTGTGTGGCAGTTGTGCGTGGCAGTTGTGTGTGGCAGTTGTGTGTGGCAGTTGTGTGTGGCATTTGTGGGTGGCAGTTGTGTGTGGCAGTTGTGTGTGGCAGTTGTGCGTGGCATTTGTGGGTGGCAGTTGTGTGTGGCAGTTGTGTGTGTGGCAGTTGTGTGTGGCAGTTGTGTGTGGCAGTTGTGTGTGGCATTTGTGTGTGTGGCAGTCGTGTGTGGCAGTTGTGTGTGGCAGTTGTGTGTGGCAGTTGTGTGTGGCAGTTGTGTGTGGCAGTTGTGTGTGGCAGTTGTGTGTGGCAGTTGTGTGTGGCAGTTGTGTGTGGCAGTTGTGTGTGGCAGTTGTGTGGGGCAGTTGTGTGTGGCAGTTGTGCGTGGCAGTTGTGTGTGTGTGGCATTTGTGTGTGGCAGTTGTGTGTGTGTGGCAATTGTGTGTGTGTGGCAGTTGTGTGTGTGTGGCAGTTGTGTGTGTGTGGCAGTTGTGTGTGTGTGGCAGTTGTGTGTGTGTGGCAGTTGTGTGTGTGTGGCAGTTGTGTGTGGCAGTTGTGTGTGTGTGGCAGTTGTGTGTGGCAGTTGTGTGTGTGTGGCAGTTGTGTGTGTGTGGCAGTTGTGCGTGGCAGTTGTGTGTGTGTGGCATTTGTGTGTGGCAGTTGTGTGTGTGCGGCAGTTGTGTGTGTGTGGCAGTTGTGTGTGTGTGGCAGTTGTGTGTGTGTGGCAGTTGTGTGTGTGTGGCAGTTGTGTGTGTGTGGCAGTTGTGTGTGTGTGGCAGTTGTGTGTGTGTGGCAGTTGTGTGTGTGTGGCAGTTGTGTGTGTGTGGCAGTTGTGTGTGTGTGGCAGTTGTGTGTGGCAGTTGTGTGTGGCAGTTGTGTGTGGCAGTTATGTGTGGGGCAGTTGTGTGTGGCAGTTGTGCGTGGCAGTTGTGTGTGTGTGGCATTTGTGTGTGGCAGTTGTGTGTGTGTGGCAGTTGTGTGTGTGTGGCAGTTGTGTGTGTGTGGCAGTTGTGTGTGTGTGGCAGTTGTGTGTGTGTGGCAGTTGTGTGTGTGTGGCAGTTGTGTGTGTGTGGCAGTTGTGTGTGTGTGGCAGTTGTGTGTGTGTGGCAGTTGTGTGTGTGTGGCAGTTGTGTGTGTGTGGCAGTTGTGTGTGGCAGTTGTGTGTGGCAGTTGTGTGTGGCAGTTATGTGTGGGGCAGTTGTGTGTGGCAGTTGTGTGTGGCAGTTGTGCGTGGCAGTTGTGCGTGGCAGTTGTGTGTGGCAGTTGTGCGTGGCAGTTGTGTGTGGCAGTTGTGTGTGGCAGTTGTGTGTGGCAGTTGTGTGTGTGGCAGTTGTGTGGCAGTTGTTTGTGTGGCAGTTGTGTGGCAGTTGTATGGCAGTTGTGTGTGGCAGTTGTGTGTTTCGCAGTTGTGTGGCAGTTGTGTGAGTGTGGCAGTTGTGTATGTGGCAGTTGTTTGTGGTAGTTGTGTGAGTATGGCAGTTGTGTGTGTGGCAGTTGTGTGTGGTAGTTGTGTGAGTGTGGCAGTTGTGAGAGTGTGGCAGTTGTGTGTGTGGCAGTTGTGTGTGGCAGTTGTGCGTGGCAGTTGTAGGTCTTTTTATAGATAACAGATCCTTTATCATAATTTTTAAAAGATCTGTTTCCTTACGACATGAGCCCATTTCCTTACGACATGAGCCTATTTCCGTGCAACATGAGCCCATTTCCTTACGACATGAGCCCATTTCCTTACGATATGAGCCTATTTCTGTGCAACATGAGCCCATTTCCTTACGGCATGAGCCCATTTCCTTACGACATGAGCCCATTTCCTTACGACATCAGCCCATTTCGGTGTGACATCAGCCCATTTCCGTGCGACACAAGTCCATTTCCGTTTGACACGAGCCCATTTCCGTACGACACGAGCCCATTTTCGCACGACACGAGCCCATTTCCGCATGACACGAGCCCATTTCAGCACGACACGAGCCCATTTCCGCACGACACGAGCCCATTTCCGTTTGACACGAGCCCATTTCCGCACGACACGAGCCCATTTCAGCACGACACGAGCCCATTTCCGCACGACACGAGCCCATTTCAGCACGACACGAGCCCATTTCCGTACGACATGAGCCCATTTCCTTACAACATGAGCCCATTTCTGTTTGACATGAGCCCATTTCCGTACGAAACGAGCCCATTTCCGCACGACACGAGCCCATTTCCGCACGACACGAGCCCATTTCAGCACGACACGAGCCCATTTCCGTAGGACACGAGCCCATTTCCGCACGACACGAGCCCATTTCCGCATGACACGAGCCCATTTCAGCACGACACGAGCCCATTTCCGCACGACACGAGCCCATTTCCGCACGACACGAGCCCATTTCAGCACGACACGAGCCCATTTCAGCACGACTCGAGCCCATTTCCGTTCGACACGAGCCCATTTCAGCACGACACGAGCCCATTTCCGCACGACACGAGCCCATTTCTACCCGACCACAACCTGCACGGCTGTCAGTGCTGGCAGTAGAAAGTGGCGCTGGAAGTGCCAGCGAGCCCTGACCCTATATGCAGGCGCGCACAACTGCTCGAGTCGCTCTTTCCCAGTCACTCGATCACAAAACTTTGTGTGACGCGATGACAACCGCGGCATTTGTAATCACGTGTTTATCTCTGGCTCGTGTGCCCTCCTCCGCTGATTTGTGATCTTTTCTTGTTCGTGCGTTCTGCGCTGTGCGTTCTGCGATGTGCGTTCTTCGTTGTACGTTCTACGTTGTATGTTCTATCTTATACGCTCTCTTTGTACGCTCTGCAGAATGAGTTCACATTTTCCGCGCTGCAATGTAAGTTCTCATGGTACGTGCAACGCTGTGCGTTCTAATTGTATTTTCTGCGGTGTACGTTCCCTTTGTGCGTTCTGCGTCGTGTGTTCTCCTTGCACGCTGCGGAAAAGGATCCTTCACCGAGCGTTCTTTAAGCCTCGTTCTAATTTAGTTGTCGCGCGTACGTATTTATGTTGCTCGCCAGCGCGACCTTAATGCGCATTTTTACTGCACTCCTACCCCCCCCCCCCCCCCCCCACTCACACACGTACGTATAAGGCAGGCCGCAGTTACTCACACCGTCCCTAGCGCGGCACGTCGTAAACATGACCAGACCCGTTTAGGGCACGCCATGGTCACCGCGTGCATTGTCTTGTAGCACTTCTGCCATACCGGTCCCGCCAATTGGCGCCCTCTTAAACGGCCCCAGTTATCGCACTTCTCAACGGCTGCTTCAGTTATCCCTTAATGGGGGCTGCTGTTATCACGCTTTTCAACGGCTGCTTCAGTTATCCCTTAATGGGGGCTGCAGTTATCACACTTTTCAACGGCTGCTTCAGTTATCCCTTAATGGGGGCTGCAGTTATCACGTTATCCAACGGCCGCTTTATTGATCTCGCCCTCAGCGGCCGCTTTATATAGTTATAATGCTATTTAATGGCCGTTTCACTCATCATGTTATTTAATGGCCGCTGCAGCTACCACGCTTTCCAACGGTTTCTATATAAAAAAATGGTGAAGAATTGACGCTCATCCACGTATATCATAACTGACAAGTTTTGTGAAAGTTTAAAAACAAGTTCTCAAACTTTTGTGTGTCAAGAGTTGCAGGAAATGAATCTAAGAAAATGCAAATCCACCAAGAAGCCATTCGTGTCAGCAGCAAATGAGAATAAACGTTTGCTATATGCTCGAGAAGAGCGAGATTAGACTGTTGAGGATTGGAAGCATGCAATGTGGTCCAGAGATTGGACTGTTGAGGATTGGAAGCATGCAATGTGGTCCAGAGATTGGACTGTTGAGGATTGGAAGCATGTAATTTGGTCCAGAGATTGGACTGTTGAGGATTGGAAGCATGCAATGTGGTCCAGAGATTGGACTGTTGAGGATTGGAAGCATGCAATGTGGTCCAGAGATTGGACTGTTGAGGATTGGAAGCATGTAATTTGGTCCAGAGATTGGACTGTTGAGGATTGGAAGCATGCAATGTGGTCCAGAGATTGGACTGTTGAGGATTGGAAGCATGCAATGGGGTCCAGAGATTGGACTGTTGAGGATTGGAAGCATGCAATGTGGTCCAGAGGTTGGACTGTTGAGGATTGGAAGCATGTAATTTGGTCCAGAGATTGGACTGTTGAGGATTGGAAGCATGCAATGTGGTCCAGAGATTGGACTGTTGAGGATTGGAAGCATGCAATGTGGTCGAGAGATTGGACTGTTGAGGATTGGAAGCATGTAATTTGGTCCAGAGATTGGACTGTTGAGGATTGGAAGCATGCAATGTGGTCCAGAGATTGGACTGTTGAGGATTGGAAGCATGCAATGGGGTCCACAGATTGGACTGTTGAGGATTGGAAGCATGCAATGTGGTCCAGAGGTTGGACTGTTGAGGATTGGAAGCATGTAATTTGGTCCAGAGATTGGACTGTTGAGGATTGGAAGCATGCAATGTGGTCCAGAGATTGGACTGTTGAGGATTGGAAGCATGTAATTTGGTCCAGAGATTGGACTGTTGAGGATTGGAAGCATGCAATCGGGTCCAGAGATTGGACTGTTGAGGATTGGAAGCATGTAATTTGGTCCAGAGATTGGACTGTTGAGGATTGGAAGCATGCAATGGGGTCCAGAGATTGGACTGTTGAGGATTGGAAGCATGTAATTTGGTCCAGAGATTGGACTGTTGAGGATTGGAAGCATGCAATGTGGTCCAGAGATTGGACTGTTGACGATTGGAAGCATGTAATGTGGTCCAGAGATTGGACTGTTGAGGATTGGAAGCATGCAATGTGGTCCAGAGATTGGACTGTTGAGGTTTGGAAGCATGCAATGGGGTCCAGAGATTGGACTGTTGAGGATTGGAAGCATGCAATGTGGTCCAGAGATTGGACTGTTGAGGATTGGAAGCATGCAATGTGGTCCAGAGATTAGACTGTTGAGGATTGGAAGCATGCAATGGGGCCCAGAGATTGGACTGTTGAGGATTGGAAGCATGTAATTTGGTCCAGAGATTGGACTGTTGAGGATTGGAAGCATGCAATGTGGTCCAGAGATTGGACTGTTGAGGATTGGAAGCATGCAATGTGGTCCAGAGGTTGGACTGTTGAGGATTGGAAGCATGCAATTTGGTCCAGAGATTGGACTGTTGAGGATTGGAAGCATGCAATATGGTCCAGAGATTGGACTGTTGAGGATTGGAAGCATGTAATTTGGTCCAGAGATTGGACTGTTGAGGATTGGAAGCATGTAATTTGGTGCAGAGATTGGACTGTTGAGGATTGGAAGCATGTATGTAATATGGTCCATTGAGTTCAAATTCGATTTCTTTCAGAAAGACGGGTGTGTTAGGTTATGGTAACTGCCCGATGAAGCTGAGGATCTGTTTTGTACTTTGTCATTTGATCAGGCGTTTGGAGGTAGTATAATGCTTAGCTCTTTGTTTGCTAAGTTAATTAATCCAGTTAATGTTTGCTATTTTCAACAATGCTCACTACAATTACCTCTAAATTTGAGTTGAATGTTAAAATTTAGTACTGTTTTCCGCAGTCAAAGTGTTTGGGCTGTTTTTTTCTAGGATGGACATGAATCTGCCATTCTCTGCAATAAAAGAAATAAACTATCGTGACTATTTGCATATACTTACTGACCGCGGTCATCCTTCCATGGAATTCTATTCACTTGATGGCAACAAAAATTTTTTGGATGACAATGCTCGCAACGCCTCTTGCAATCACGACGCAGGTCCCCGTTTCATTCCCATAGAAAAACACGTCCAATCACGACGTCTGTTCCATTCTTATCGAAAAAACCGTTGCAACACCTCCAATCACGACACAGGTCCCTGTTTCATTCCCATAGAAACAACCGTTCAATCATGACACCTGTTCCATTCCTATAGAAACAACAGTCCAATCACGACGCAGGTCTCCGTTTCATTCCTATAGAAACAACCGTCCAATCACGACATCTGTTTCATTCCCACAGAAACAACCGTCCAATCACGACGTCTGTTTCATTCCCATAGAAACAACCATCCAATCACGACGTTTGTTTCATTCCTATGGAAACAACCGTTCAATGACGACATCCGTTTCATTCCTATGGAAAAAACCGTCCAATCACGTGGCCTGTTTCATTCCTACAGAAACAACCATCACAGCGCCTCCAATCACGACGCAGTTCCTGCCCACACCTCAGCATGCAATAGCTACACGGTGCGGGTGCCACCTCAGCACGGCGCTGAACGCAGCACAATACCCCTCAGTTTATGGTCGTATTGTCTTCTCAATGCGCGCCCCCGGGGCAGTTCTGCAAAAGAACTCGTTATTGCAGCCTGCATTTATGCTGTACGACGGTGCGCTGGAGTGTTGCGGTGGGTGTGTCTGTTACACATTGTGCTACCGTGTATGATGTATGATTGCAACGGCGTGCTGCATTTATGGTGTGCGATGGTGATGTGGCGGTGGGTGTGTCTGCTACACATTGTGCTAACGTGTATGATGTATGATTGCAACGGCGTGCTGCATATATGGTGTGCGATGGTGTTTGGCGGTGGGTGTGTCCGCTACACATTGTGCTACCGTGTATGAATGCAGCGTGTGTGATGTGTGATTGCAACGGTGTGTTCGTTATATCAAAATGCATTTATTCTGCACGATGGTGCGCAAGTGTGTGTGTCTGCAACACATTGTGCTACCGGCCGAGTGTGATCCCAATGTGTATGATGTATGATTGCAACGTAGTGTATGAATGCGATGTCTAGATGTGCGTGTGTCTGGTGTACGTAGGTAGTCTTGTGTGCATTGCGTTGTGGGGTATACAGCCTTGCCAACATTGTGTTGTGTTGTGATGTACACAGTCAAACATACATTGTGTTGTTACACACCCACACACACACACACACACACACACACACACACCACATTCTGTTGCCCCGCTGCGACTCTCCCCATCAAGATACAACAACTCTATCACCGAGCACTTAAGTTAAGCAGAAATTCGTACGCTGTCCAGCTTCTGGCATCTCGATAGAATCAGTTGTTCCACATCGATGACAACTTTATTGCAGATTGCATGGCCTGAACTTTATGATATACGTGCGTACTAACGAAAAGACTCGCATGAAATTTGGGCGTACGCAAGGCGTATCTGAGATAACCTGCCTGGTTCTGATTGATTCACCCACGAGAAATTACCGTGTGTTTCGAGCGTAACAATCGGCGTGAAAAATACATTCTGATGAGCTACAGATTTGTTTTATTCTTCTTCTTTGATTTTTCTGTACAATATTGCACCTGATTCCTGGACAGCGTGTGGGCAACTGATTTTTTTTACTCTTGTTTCTTTTTCTGTATAATACATGTGCCTGGCCTCTGGTATTACCAGGCCTGGTATTACGTCCCTTTGTTATCTCTGTATTACACCGGGTATTACCAGGTCTGATATTATGGACCTTTGTTACCTCTGTATTACACCGGGTATTACCAGGTCTGATATTATGTACCTTTGTTATCTCTGTATTACACCGGGTATTACCAGGTCTGATATTATGTACCTTTGTTATCTCTGTATTACACCGGGTATTACCAGGTCTGATATTATGGACCTTTGTTATCTCTGTATTACACCGAGTATTACCAGGTCTGATATTATGTACCTTTGTTACCTCTGTATTACACCGGGTATTACCAGGTCTGATATTATGTACCTTTGTTATCTCTGTATTACACCGGGTATTACCAGGTCTGATATTATGGACCTTTGTTATCTCTGTATTACACCGAGTATTACCAGGTCTGATATTATGTACCTTTGTTACCTCTGTATTACACCGAGTATTACCAGGTCTGATATTATGTACCTTTGTTATCTCTGTATTACACCGGGTATTACCAGGTCTGATATTATGGACCTTTGTTATCTCTGTATTACACCGGGTATTACCAGGTCTGATATTATGGACCTTTGTTACCTCTGTATTACACCGAGTATTACCAGGTCTGATATTATGTACCTTTGTTACCTCTGTATTACACCGGGTATTACCAGGTCTGATATTATGTACCTTTGTTATCTCTGTATTACACCGGGTATTACCAGGTCTGATATTATGGACCTTTGTTATCTCTGTATTAAACCGGGTATTACCAGGTCTGATATTATGGACCTTTGTTATCTCTGTATTACACCGGGTATTACCAGGTCTGATATTATGGACCTTTGTTATCTCTGTATTACACCGGGTGCCAGCCAGCTTTTATTTAAATCCAATAACCCCAGTGGATAAATAATGAAAGATAATTTATGAGACAAAAAAGTATACACAATTTCATAAGGCGAAAAATTAAACACAGCTTCCTGTACAGAAAAATTTAACACTATTTCTTAGGTAGGAAAATTTTAAACAATTTCCAAAGGAGAAAAATTGAAACCAATTTCCTGCGCGAAAAATGTAAACACAATTTCCTAGGGATACAATAACATGCCCCCTCGCATTTAAACATCTAGCGTTGTGCAAAAAAAAATTGCAGACTTTTTTAATTCATTTTCATTTCGAAGAAAAAATCCTAGAAAAGGAAGTGCAGTGCCACCAATGGATGTATAAATGAAAAAGTTTTTGGTATGCGGCGGGCAATTACAAAGTGCGTCTTTGTATTGTAATGTTGTTGGCCTGCCTTATTGATGACCTTTTATTGTGGGACTCTAGTTAGTCTTGTGTGGTGGTGTGTGATGTGTGTGGTGTGTTTGGTGTATGTGGAGTTGTGTGATGTGTTTGGTGTATGTGGAGTTGTGTGATGTTGTATGGTGTGTGATGAGCCTTGTGTGATGCTGTGTGATGTGTGGTGAGCCTTGTATGATGTTGTGTGGTGTGTGATGAGCCTTGTGTGATGTTGTATGGTGTGTGATGAGCCTTGTTTGATGCTGTGTGATGTGTGGTGAGTTTTGTGTGATGTGTGGTGTGTGGTGAGCGTTGTGTGATGTTGTATGATGTGTGGTGAGCTTTGCGTGATGTTGTATGATATGTGGTGAGCCTTGTATGATGTTGTGTGGTGTGTGATGAGCCTTGTGTGATGTGTGGTGTGTGTGTGATATGTGTATGTGATATGTGCGATGCTGTGTGGTATGTGTGTGTGTGATATGTGCGTGATGTGCGATATATGTATGTGTGTGTGTGTGATATGTGTGTGATGTTGTGTGCTCCTCACGTACGGAACATCCCATAATGTTATAAGTGTGAACTCTACTCACTGAATATTAATGTAATTTTGTAAGCATGACTGACTATGAATGTAGTCATGCAAGCGTGGAATGTGAGCGTGAATGCCTTACGAGTCTGAAGCTTTCGTTCTAAATTACTTATTTTCTAACCCAGTCTAACATTTTCGCCGGAGCATGCATGTTTTTCGCCTCCCAAGTGATTTAATTACTTTGGCGGCGAAAAACATGCATACAGGCGGCGAAAAAGTTAGACTGGGAAGGGGCGTTCTGAACCTAACATATTGAACCCTGTACTCTGAACCCACACTCACTAAGCCCTATATTCTGAATCACTCTCACTGAACCCAATATTCTAAACCTCATTCTCTGTATATTTCAAATAGTTTGAAGTCCCTTTTCTTTAGATCATGCAAGTAACTCCTCATTGTCAGAAATGTGAGCCGATAAGTGTTACTTTAAACGTAGCTCTCTCCTTCCAATATATTCCCCGTGTACTTACGTTTTTACGTCACATTTACCTCGAAAAATATTACTTTATAAATTAGCTTTCTTCTTGCAAGATATTCCCGACGTACTTGCCTTACTATTTACGATTTTTGATTTTTAATTTTTTTATTTTTTTGAAATAAGTTATTATTAACGTACTTGGCGGCTTTCAACAAATATCCTCGACGTACTTACGGTATTGCTTACGTTTTTACGTCACATTTGCCTAAAAAAAGCTACTTTGAACGTAGCTGTCTACTTCCAAGTTATTTCTTATATACCTACGTTTTTCGTTACGTTTTTATGTTACACTTTCAAAAAAAAGTAACTTAAAATGTGGCTTTGCAACATACACCTCATGTACTTCGTTTTTACTTACGTTTTTACGTTACATTTACCCCAAAAAGGCACAATCCAGAGTTACAGTGCAACACCGACGTAAAATTCTGGGTCGGTAGAAGTTTTCAAAATTTCTTGAAAAAAAATATCTTGAAAATTCTGTAGATTTACGAAACCTCGCGTGCGGGCTCCGTGGAGTAAATTATTTAATTCGGGCATCGAGCCCTTTTTTCACAGCGAAGCCTGGTCAAGTTTTCTGTTCAAACTCGGACCGCTAAAAATAATTGCTTGACTCGTCGTCCTTCAAATGTTGGAGCGAGCGGTAGCCGCTTTTTGTTCATTTAATTAATGCTACAGTCAGTCCTTATCCATTGTAACTCAAATAATGAAGTTATAGTCCATATGTACTGTAACATGAATAATGAAGTTACAGTCCATATGTAATGTAACTCAAATAATGAAGTTATCGTCCATAAGTACTGTAACTCAAATAATGAAGTTATGGTCCATATGTTCTGTAACTTAAATAATGAAGTTAGGGTCCATATGTACTGTGATTGTCAGAAGCTCAAAAATGAAGAACTAATATCGTGAATGATACCGACAGTGCAGAAATGATACTGTGAATGTGGTTTGTGATTAATGACGTAGTAGAGAAGCAATTTTGAAAGGCAGGAAATTGTTTAATTAAGGCTTCATTTTTTATGTTCATCTTTGATTACTGTGAATGAAGCGGCTGTATAGGCCTCGTCCAATGCTGGCTATTAGGCCAATACTGAGTGCCCTAAGCCAATGCTGGATACCCTCGTCCAATGCTGGGTACTCTCGTCCAATGCTGGATACCCTCGTCCAATGCTGGGTACTCTCGTCCAATGCTGGATACCCTCGTCCAATGCTGGGTACTCTCGTCCAATGCTGGGTACTCTCGTCCAATGCTGGGTACCCTCGTCTAATGCTGGGTGCCCTCGTCCAATGCTGGATACCCTCGTCCAATGCTGGATACCTTCGTCCAATGCTGGGTACCCTCGTCCAATGCTGGGTACTCTCGTCCAATGCTGAGTACCCTCGTCCAATGCTGGGTACTCTCGTCCAATGCTGGGTACCCTCGTCTAATGCTGGGTGCCCTCGTTCAATGCTGGATACCCTCGTCCAATGCTGGATACCTTCGTCCAATGCTGGGTACCCTCGTCCAATGCTGGGTACCCTCGTCCAATGCTGGGTACCCTCGTCCAATGCTGGGTACCCTCGCCCAATGCTGGGTCCCCTCGTCCAATGCTGGGTACCCTCGTCCAGTTGGGTACCCTCGTCCAATGCTGGCTACTCGTCCTATACTGGGTACCTTCGTCCAATACTGGGTACCCTCGTCCAATGCTGAGTACCCTCTTCCAATGCTGGCTACTCGTCCTATACTGGGTACCCTCGTCCACTACTGGGTACCCTCGTCCAATGCTGAGTACCCTCGTCCAATGCTGAGTACCCTCGTCCAATGCTGGGTACCCTCGTCCAATGCTGGGTACCCTCGTCCAATGCTGGGTACCCTCGTCCAATGCTGGGTACCCTCGTCCAATGCTGGGTACCCTCGTCCAATGCTGGGTCCCCTCGTCCAATGCTGGGTACCCTCGTCCAGTTGGGTACCCTCGTCCAATGCTGGCTACTCGTCCTATACTGGGTACCTTCGTCCAATACTGGGTACCCTCGTCCAATGCTGGGTACCCTCGTCCAATGCTAGCTACTCGTCCTATACTGGGTACCCTCGTCCACTACTGGGTACCCTCGTCCAATGCTGAGTACCCTCGTCCAATGCTGAGTACCCTCGTCCAATGCTGGGTACCCTCGTCCAATGCTGGGTACCCTCGTCCAATGCTGGGTACCCTCGTCCAATGCTGGGTACCCTCGTCCAATGCTGGGTACCCTCGTCCAATGCTGGGTACCCTCGTCCAATGCTGGGTACCCTCGTCCAATGCTGGGTACCCACGTCCGATGCTGGGTACCCTCGTCCAATGCTGGGTACCCTCGTCCAATGCTGGGTACCCTCGTCCAATGCTGGGTACCCTCGTCCAATGCTGGGTACCCTCGTCCAATGCTGGGTACCCTCGTCCAATGATGGGTACCCTCGTCCAATGCTGGGTCCCCTCGTCCAATGCTGGGTACCCTCGTCCAATGCTGGGTACCCTCGTCCAATGCTGGCTACTCGTCCTATACTGGGTACCCTCGTCCAATAATGGGTACCCTCGTCCAATGCTGGGTACCCTCGTCCAATGCTGGCTACTCGTCCTATACTGGGTACCCTCGTCCAATACTGTGTACCCTCGTCCAATGCTGAGTACCCTCGTCCAATGCTGAGTACCCTCGTCCAATACTGGGTACGCTCGTCCAATACTGGGTACCCTCGTCCAATGCTGGGTACCCTCGTTTAATGCTGGGTGCCCACGTCCAATACTGGGTACCCTCATCCAATACTGGGTACCCTCGTCCAATACTGGGAGCCCTCGTCCAATGCTGGGTACCCTCGTCCAATGCTGGGTACCCTCGTCCAATGTTGGGTACCCTCGTCCAATGCTGGGTACCCTCGTCCCATGCTGGGTGCCCTCGTCCGATGCTGGGTACCCTCGTCCAATGCTGGGTACGCTCGTCCAATTCTGGGCACCCTCGTCCAATGCTGGGTACCCTCGTCCAATGCTGGGTACCCTCGTCCAATGCTGGGTACCCTCGTCCAATGCTGGCTACTCGTCCTATACTGGGTACCCTCGTCCAATAATGGGTACCCTCGTCCAATGCTGGGTACCCTCGTCCAATGCTGGCTACTCGTCCTATACTGGGTACCCTCGTCCAATACTGTGTACCCTCGTCCAATGCTGAGTACCCTCGTCCAATGCTGAGTACCCTCGTCCAATACTGGGTACGCTCGTCCAATACTGGGTACCCTCGTCCAATG
Organism: Morinoia aosen; assembly: GCA_030386875.1. NCBI lineage: Eukaryota > Metazoa > Arthropoda > Malacostraca > Amphipoda > Talitridae > Morinoia > Morinoia aosen. The sequence continues at coordinate 7,272,922 of CM059573.1, forward strand.
CTGGGTACCCTCGTTTAATGCTGGGTGCCCACGTCCAATACTGGGTACCCTCATCCAATACTGGGTACCCTCGTCCAATACTGGGAGCCCTCGTCCAATGCTGGGTACCCTCGTCCAATGCTGGGTACCCTCGTCCAATGTTGGGTACCCTCGTCCAATGCTGGGTACCCTCGTCCCATGCTGGGTGCCCTCGTCCGATGCTGGGTACCCTCGTCCAATGCTGGGTACGCTCGTCCAATTCTGGGCACCCTCGTCCAATGCTGGGTACCCTCGTCCAATGCTGGGTACCCTCGTCCAATGCTGGGTACCCTCGTCCAATGCTGGGTACCCTCGTCCAATGCTGGGTACCCTCGTCCAATGCTGGGTACCCTCGTCCAATGCTGGGTACCCTCGTCTAATGCTGGGTCCCCTCGTCCAATGCAGGGTATCCTCGTCCAATGCTGGGTACCCTCGTCCAATGCTGGCTACTCGTCCTATACTGGGTACCCTCGTCCAATACTGGGTACCCTCGTCCAATGCTGAGTACCCTCGTCCAATGCTGAGTACCCTCGTCCAATGCTGGGTACCCTCGTCCAATGCTGGGTACCCTCGTCCAATGCTGGGTACCCTCGTCCAATGCTGGGTACCCTCGTCCAATGCTGGGTACCCTCGTCCAATGCTGGGTACCCTCGTCCAATGCTGGGTACCCTCGTCCAATGCTGGGTACCCTCGTCCAATGCTGGGTACCCACGTCCGATGCTGGGTACCCTCGTCCAATGCTGGGTACCCTCGTCCAATGCTGGGTACCCTCGTCCAATGCTGGGTACCCTCGTCCAATGCTGGGTACCCTCGTCCAATGCTGGGTACCCTCGTCCAATGATGGGTACCCTCGTCCAATGCTGGGTCCCCTCGTCCAATGCTGGGTACCCTCGTCCAATGCTGGGTACCCTCGTCCAATGCTGGCTACTCGTCCTATACTGGGTACCCTCGTCCAATAATGGGTACCCTCGTCCAATGCTGGGTACCCTCGTCCAATGCTGGCTACTCGTCCTATACTGGGTACCCTCGTCCAATACTGTGTACCCTCGTCCACTACTGGGTACCCTCGTCCAATGCTGAGTACCCTCGTCCAATGCTGAGTACCCTCGTCCAATGCTGGGTACCCTCGTCCAATGCTGAGTACCCTCGTCCAATGCTGGGTACCCTCGTCCAATGCTGGGTACCCTCGTCCAATGCTGGGTACCCTCGTCCAATGCTGGCTACTCGTCCTATACTGGGTACCCTCGTCCAATAATGGGTACCCTCGTCCAATGCTGGGTACCCTCGTCCAATGCTGGCTACTCGTCCTATACTGGGTACCCTCGTCCAATACTGTGTACCCTCGTCCACTACTGGGTACCCTCGTCCAATGTTGAGTACCCTCGTCCAATGCTGAGTACCCTCGTCCACTGCTGGGTACCCTCGTCCAATGCTGGGTACCCTCGTCCAATGCTGGGTACCCTCGTCCAATGCTGGGTACCCTCGTCCAATGCTGGGTACCCTCGTCCAATGCTGGGTACCCTCGTCCAATGCTGGGTACCCTCGTCCAATGCTGGGTACCCACGTCCGATGCTGGGTACCCTCGTCCAATGCTGGGTACCCTCGTCCAATGCTGGGTACCCTCGTCCAATGCTGGGTACCCTCGTCCAATGCTGGGTACCCTCGTCCAATGCTGGGTACCCTCGTCCAATGATGGGTACCCTCGTCCAATGCTGGGTCCCCTCGTCCAATGCTGGGTACCCTCGTCCAATGCTGGGTACCCTCGTCCAATGCTGGCTACTCGTCCTATACTGGGTACCCTCGTCCAATAATGGGTACCCTCGTCCAATGCTGGGTACCCTCGTCCAATGCTGGCTACTCGTCCTATACTGGGTACCCTCGTCCAATACTGTGTACCCTCGTCCAATGCTGAGTACCCTCGTCCAATGCTGAGTACCCTCGTCCAATACTGGGTACGCTCGTCCAATACTGGGTACCCTCGTCCAATGCTGGGTACCCTCGTTTAATGCTGGGTGCCCACGTCCAATACTGGGTACCCTCATCCAATACTGGGTACCCTCGTCCAATACTGGGAGCCCTCGTCCAATGCTGGGTACCCTCGTCCAATGCTGGGTACCCTCGTCCAATGCTGGGTACCCTCGTCCAATGCTGGGTACCCTCGTCCCATGCTGGGTGCCCTCGTCCGATGCTGGGTACCCTCGTCCAATGCTGGGTACGCTCGTCCAATTCTGGGCACCCTCGTCCAATGCTGGGTACCCTCGTCCAATGCTGGGTACCCTCGTCCAATGCTGGGTACCCTCGTCCAATGCTGGCTACTCGTCCTATACTGGGTACCCTCGTCCAATAATGGGTACCCTCGTCCAATGCTGGGTACCCTCGTCCAATGCTGGCTACTCGTCCTATACTGGGTACCCTCGTCCAATACTGTGTACCCTCGTCCAATGCTGAGTACCCTCGTCCAATGCTGAGTACCCTCGTCCAATACTGGGTACGCTCGTCCAATACTGGGTACCCTCGTCCAATGCTGGGTACCCTCGTTTAATGCTGGGTGCCCACGTCCAATACTGGGTACCCTCATCCAATACTGGGTACCCTCGTCCAATACTGGGAGCCCTCGTCCAATGCTGGGTACCCTCGTCCAATGCTGGGTACCCTCGTCCAATGTTGGGTACCCTCGTCCAATGCTGGGTACCCTCGTCCCATGCTGGGTGCCCTCGTCCGATGCTGGGTACCCTCGTCCAATGCTGGGTACGCTCGTCCAATTCTGGGCACCCTCGTCCAATGCTGGGTACCCTCGTCCAATGCTGGGTACCCTCGTCCAATGCTGGGTACCCTCGTCCAATGCTGGGTACCCTCGTCCAATGCTGGGTACCCTCGTCCAATGCTGGGTACCCTCGTCCAATGCTGGGTACCCTCGTCTAATGCTGGGTCCCCTCGTCCAATGCAGGGTATCCTCGTCCAATGCTGGGTACCCTCGTCCAATGCTGGCTACTCGTCCTATACTGGGTACCCTCGTCCAATACTGGGTACCCTTGTCCAACGCTGAGTACCCTCGTCCAATGTTGAGTACCCTCGTCCAATACTGGGTACCCTCGTCCAATACTGGGTGCCCTCGTTCAATACTGGCAATCTTAGTGGCTAGTGATTGCGTTCTGCAATGTGATTGACAAGTCTTGCACACACTCTCATACTAACATACACACACGTGTACACACTCTCCAACAGACACGCACATACATGCACACACAGACACATACATACACAAACAAACACAGACACACATATTCACACTTACATACAGACACACAAGCACACTCACGTGCACATACACAGATATATATATGTATATACACACATACATCTCTGGCTAACTTGGGCATTCTTCAACTCCTTCACTCATCACAAAAACTGATCTTCGCTCCATAGCTGAGACGTGGTGTGTGTTTTTATTTTATTCTATTTATATTTTTTATTTTTTGCCCGCAGTCCCAACGCTGTCTAGCTTTTTGCAATCTTTTGTCAAACTGTAGCAGACTTGTGTCAAATTGTAGAAGACTTGTGTCAAACTGTAGCAGACTTGTGTCAAACTGTAGCAGACTTGTGTCAAACTGTGGCAGACTTGTGTCAAACTGTGGCAGACTTATGCCAAACTGTAGCAGACTTGTGTCAAACTGTAGCAGACTTGTGTCAAACTGTAGCAGACTTGTGTCAAACTGTAGCAGACTTGTGTCAAACTGTGGCAGACTTGTGTCAAACTGTGGCAGACTTATGCCAAACTGTAGCAGACTTGTGTCAAACTGTAGCAGACTTGTGTCAAACTGTAGCAGACTTGTGTCAAACTGTAGCAGACTTGTGTCAAACTGTAGCAGACTTGTGTCAAACTGTGGCAGACTTGTGTCAAACTGTAGCAGACTTGTGTCAAACTGTAGCAGACTTGTGTCAAACTGTAGCAGACTTGTGTCAAACTGTAGCAGACTTGTGTCAAACTGTAGCAGACTTGTGTCAAACTGTAGCAGACTTGTGTCAAACTGTGGCAGACTTGTGTCAAACTGTAGCAGACTTGTTTCAAACTGTAGCAGACTTGTGTCAAACTGTAGCAGACTTGTGTCAAACTGTGGCAGACTTGTGTCAAACTGTGGCAGACTTATGCCAAACTGTAGCAGACTTGTGTCAAACTGTAGCAGACTTGTGCCAAACTGTAGCAGACTTGTGCCAAACTGTAGTAAACTTTTGTCAAACTGTAGCAGACTTGTGTCAAACTGTAGCAGACTTGTGCCAAACTGTAGCAAACTTGTGTCAAACTGTAGCAGACTTGTGTCAAACTGTAGCAGACTTGTGTCAAACTGTAGCAAACTTGTGTCAAACTGTAGCAGACTTGTGTCAAACTGTAGCAGACTTGTGTCAAACTGTAGCAGACTTGTGTCAAACTGTAGCAGACTTTTGTCAAACTGTAGCAGACTTGTGTCAAACTGTAGCAGACTTGTGTCAAACTGTAGCAGACTTGTGCCAAACTGTAGCAAACTTGTGTCAAACTGTAGCAGACTTGTGCCAAACTGTAGCAAACTTGTGTCAAACTGTAGCAGACTTGTGTCAAACTGTAGCAGACTTGTGTCAAACTGTAGCAGACTTGTGCCAAACTGTAGTAAACTTTTGTCAAACTGTAGCAGACTTGTGTCAAACTGTAGCAGACTTGTGCCAAACTGTAGCAAACTTGTGTCAAACTGTAGCAGACTTGTGTCAAACTGTAGCAGACTTGTGTCAAACTGTAGCAAACTTGTGTCAAACTGTAGCAGACTTGTGTCAAACTGTAGCAGACTTGTGTCAAACTGTAGCAGACTTGTGTCAAACTTTAGCAGACTTGTGTCAAACTGTAGCAGACTTGTGTCAAACTGTAGCAGACTTGTAGCTATCGAACGATGAACTATAGCATGAGTTATATATTGAGTGGCCAAAGAAATAGCAAAATTTTTTCAGGACGTTGATTGGCCACAGAAATACAGTACAGATATCATGGACGTTGATTGATTAAATAAATATAGTCGACATAACTTACTGGACGTTAGTAGACTAAATAAAGAGGAAACATTTGTGTCCGTGCTCAATTGGCTGACGGTGTGTGTGTGTGTGTGTGTGTGCGACAGTTAAATTTTACGAGCGAAATATTGGATTTTTATGCATGTTTTAAAGATTGCGTCTTTTGAGGAAAAACTTTGATATTTACTCGTGGGAATAAATGTTGAACAAGCGATAAAAGTTTACTTACAAGCAGGTGGGAAAAATAACGATGTGTACAACATCGTGTGTACTGAACTTCCTTAAACTGCCCTGAACTTCGATCATTCTGCCCTGAACTACTCTGAACTGCCCTGAACTGCCCTGAACTGCCTTGAACTGCCCTGAACTGCCCTGAACTGCCTTGAACTGCTCTGAACTGCCCTGAACTACCCTGAACTACCCTAAATTGCCCTGAACTGCCCTGAACTGCCCTGAACTGCCTTGAACTGCCCTGAACTGCCCTGAACTACCTTGAACTGCTCTGAACTACCCTGAACTACCCTAAATTGCCCTGAACTGCCCTGAACTGCGCTAATCCAGTATTTTTCAGACTTAGGCAGCATCTCTACATTTAATGGTCGTCTATTCCCACACATCCACCATTTCCGCATTCACTCATCACTTTACTGTCACGTTCTCGTTAGCATTTCCTTCTATCCTTGAGTCCATCGCATTCTCACGCACATGCGATAACATTATCGGGTGCTCAACATTCCCCATTTCAATCAGAGCACATTAACATTGCACACATCCATCGTGCGCCTTTCAAGATTCCTCGATTCTATCACTTCCTCATTAACTCTGCACTTCCTCATTAACTTTGCATGGAACTACTTAAAGCTACGCACACGCGCACACACGCACACACATACATACAGACATACACACACACACGCACATACACACGCACACTCATTAACATTGCACTGGACTGCCGGGACTACTTAAGCTGCATACGCACACACACACACACATACACACACACACGCACCGCACATACACACACTCACGCACACTTACACACTTGACCAATACACACAATACACACACACGGTCTCACTCAAAAGAGGCCGCTGCGTTTCCATAAATGTTGAAGTAGCAGCTGGTATGTGGCGTGCGTGTGTATGTGTGTATGTGTACGTGTGCGTGTGTGTACGTGTGTGCACATGGGTAGGTGTGCACGTGTGTGTGTGGTGTGTTAGTGTTTTCTCCCATTATGTCCCCACTGTGCTGCTGTTATGTCAGTTAATTCAATTATATTTTCTCAATACAAAATTATTATGTTGGCCATTTTACTTCCTCAAGATACGCGGCCACCGCTTCTGTTATGTCAAAGCAGGAATTTCTGTACATGAGGGCATGCAAAATTTTAATTCGGTAACTTTATATTACGAGGTCATACCTCCTTCATATGCCGATTATTATAATTATATTTATTAAATAAATATATAGGGGTTATGTTAATTGTATAATAACATTGCAGTGTATATATGTAACATTTATATAAAGTACATCTCTGATTGTAGCATTTAATTAGAACACTGAGAAGAAAAATAAAAAGATTCAGAACCAACAATAACTGGCACCACTCGCAACCCCATTAGTTTTACAACTCTCACAAATCTCTAATGTATGGATATTCTGTGATATATGGGTGCTTCAATATATATATACACATACGAGTGCAGTAGAGAGTAGTAATGGCGTGAACACATCGCTGGTGCTAAATGCGGTCGCAACACTCGTCTTAAATGACTTGAATGTGTTTGTTTGATTAGTTAAATTAAGTTAGGTTAGGTTAGGTGAGGTTAGGTTAGGTGAGGTTAGGTTAGGTTAGGTTAGTTTAGGTTGGTTAGGTTAGGTTAGGTTAGGTGAGGTTCGGTTAGGTTAGGTGAGGTTAGGTGAGGTTAGGTTAGGTTAGGTTAGGTTAGGTTAGGTTAGGTTAGGTTAGGTTAGGTTAGGTTAGGTTAGGTTAGGTTAGGTTAGGTTAGGTTAGGTTAGGTTAGGTGAGGTGAGGTTAGGTTAGGTTAGTTTAGGTTGGTTAGGTTAGGTTAGGTTAGGTGAGGTTCGGTTAGGTTAGGTGAGGTTAGGTGAGGTTAGGTTAGTTTAGGTTGGTTAGGTTAGGTTTGGTTAGGTGAGGTTAGTTTAGGTTAGGTTAGGTTAGGTTAGGTTAGGTTAGGTTAGGTGAGGTTAGGTTGGGTTAGGCTAGGTTAGGTTAGGTTAGGTGAAATCAGGTGAAGTTAGGTCAAACTAGGTTACCTAAGTTCAGATTTGGTTATGTTGTGGGTAGTAAAATTGAAAAGCAGACTTCACTGCTCTGCAGTATTTCCATCCTTTCTAAGAAGCGTAAAAAATATAAGTGCTCGACAACATCGTCCCTCATATTATGAAATCCATTCAAAGAATATTAAAATTATTGGAATGCTACACATTCGTACTGGTACGCAAATGACCGGCTTATCTAGAGGCACACATGTGTCCCCATTCCCAGTGAGCGAGTTCTATGATGAATAAGTATGTATGATGAATGCATGAATGCAATACAGATGTATACTGGGTAATAAGTGATGTGTGGAGATGCTGTCTACACTGTGATGGTTGTTATCGGAAGTGGTGTGTGGTGATGTTGTCTGCACTGTGATGGTTGTTATCGGAAGTGGTGTGTGGTGATGTTGTCTGTACTACGATGGTTGTTATCGGAAGTGATGACGTTTGAAGATACAACACGAGGCACTCAGCCTAAGTCCGTTACTCAGCTGTTACGTTACTCAACGACTCGCTACACTTGGGAGACTTGCTAGATGCTAAAGGTTAGGTAGGCTTTTTTTTTTGTTAAAGTAGAATAGGTGTTTGTTTTGTTACCTACCACCTTTTTTCGGTTCACTGCTGTCCTGTTTTTCAGCACCTACTACTTCCTTCTTCAACTTTGATCTTGTTTCTTCCCAACTTACTGTTTCTATGCCCTTTCTGCGTAGATTCCTTAACTCCACACTAAATGGTGCCTTCCTCCTTCCTCTCTTTGGATCGCATTTGTTGCTGCGGGTGGTGAGGCTACAACTAACGACTAGTCTAATCTAATGAGACTTGCTGAATTTGAGACTCGAAAGTGACTTTATTGTTTCGTGCGAGTTGTCAGGTTCGGGAGAATTTTAAACTGGATTCGTTCGTGAGACTTGCTAGGTTTGTAAAACTTGTGAGACTTGTGGGACTTACGAGACTGCAAAATTTTAAGACTTGGTGTGGATACCAAATTTGTGAGACTTGCAAAGTGTGGCCCTCACACAAACGGCATCCCTCACATACAGACCAGAGGGCATGTGATGGTGACTCAGAAGCCCGTGAGGGCATGTGAGGGCGACTCACAAGCCTGTGAGACACCGAAGCCTCAAAGGCTCCTCACTTGGCGCCCATCAATATTTCTTGGCCGATATTGGACTGCTCAAACTCCTCAAAGTGCCCCGCGCATGTTACAATCCACCGTGCGCATTATGCATGAGCGCTGGTCATGCGCAATACGCATGGATCTCGTCATGCGTAATACGCAAACTTTCATTTAAGGAAATCATTTTTCTTCAATCGAATGATCTTTAAAAACTTGAAAACGGAGAAAGCAGTTAATATTGCAATTATGTTTATTAGAATTCCACTTACAATAAACATGATTTCAATATTGACTGATGTCTTCGGTTTCAAGTGTTAAACTTTTCTCTAGGTATCGGTTCCTTTCTATTAATTATGTAGCGCGGCCTGAACGTAATCTTACTGAAATGATGACTGGTGATTGTGCTGAAATGGGCCCTTGCCAGCCCTAGCTGAAATTGTGTGCAGTATTGCTGAAATGGGCCCTTGCCAGCCCTAGCTGAAATTGTGTGCAGTAGTGCTGAAATGGGCCCTTGCCAGCCCTAGCTGAAATTGTGAGCAGTATTGCTGAAATGAACCCGTGCTAGCCCTAGCTGAAATTGTGTGCAGTATTGCTGAAATGGGCCCTTTCTAGCCCTAGCTGAAATTGTGTGCAGTATTGCTGAAATGGGCCCTTGCCAGCCCTAGCTGAAATTGTGAGCAGTATTGCTGAAATGAACCCGTGCTAGCCCTAGCTGAAATTGTGTGCAGTAGTGCTGAAATGGGCCCTTGCCAGCCCTAGCTGAAATTGTGAGCAGTATTGCTGAAATGAACCCGTGCTAGCCCTAGCTGAAATTGTGTGCAGTATTGCTGAAATGGGCCCTTTCTAGCCCTAGCTGAAATTGTGTGCAGTATTGCTGAAATGGGCCCTTGCCAGCCCTAGCTGAAATTGTGAGCAGTATTGCTGAAATGAACCCGTGCTAGCCCTAGCTGAAATTGTGTGCAGTATTGCTGAAATGGGCCCTTTCTAGCCCTAGCTGAAATTGTGTGCAGTATTGCTGAAATGGGCCCTTGCCAGCCCTAGCTGAAATTGTGAGCAGTATTGCTGAAATGGGCCCGTGCTAGCCCTAGCTGAAATTGCCTCTGTTATCAGATAAGCACGTTTTCATTTAGAAAAGACGGGGTTTCACCACAATGAAAGTAATCTCCGTGAATAAGATGCACCCTCGTTTTCTGACCGGGAAATGAATTGTACGCCAAAACTAATCACAGTAAGGACAACTAATCACAGTAAGGGCAACTAATCACAGTAATGGCAACTAATCACAGTAAGGGCAACTAATCACAGTAAGGGCAACTAATCACAGTAAGGGCAACTAATCACAGTAAGGACAACTAATCACAGTAAGGACAATGCACTCGGCGTCAATAACCAAAAAATAGATTCTCCGCTCAAAGCAATCATGGAACACCAGATACCCTTGCAGTCAATGACAAGAAAACAGATAACCGTAGCAAACTATGTAGATAAGGTCTCGTTCATTGACCAGAATCGGATTCTACGTTCAACGTACCCGTTGTAAACAAGATACGCTCTCGTTCATTGACCGGAATATGGAATTTACGTTCAACAAAACCGTTGTAAACGAGATACGGGGCCGTCCATTGACCGGAAAACAGATTCTACGTTCAACGTACCCGTTGTAAACAAGATACGCTCTCGTTCATTGACCGGAAAATGGAATTACGTTCAACAAAACCGTTGTAAACGAGATACGAGGCCGTTCATTGACCGGAAAATGGAATTACGTTCAACAAAACCGTTGTAAACGAGATGCGGTGCCGTTCATTGACCGGAAAACAGATTCTACGTTCAACGCACCCGTTGTAAACGAGATACGCTGTCGTTCATTGACCGGAAAATGGAATTACGTTCAACAAAACCGTTGTAAACGAGATACGGGGCCGTTCATTGACCGGAAAACAGATTCTACGTCCAACGCACCCGTTGTAAACAAGATACGCTGTCGTTCACTGACCACACACAACGAACATAGCAAGGGATGCAGACTGTGAAGGTATAGACATGTTGCACTGGACCTGTAGCACACATGAGGCCGTTCTAGAGTTGCAGCGAGCACAGGTCACTGACTCCCATCACTTAGAGCTGAGCTTCTCCTCTACTTACAGCTGCTGGGTGGTGGTGCTTAGTGCTGGGTTCTTTGACGGTACCCTTATTTGAGCCTTGCTTCTGTTGTGCGTGTTGTTTGACGGTACCCTTATTTGAGCCTTGCTTCTGTTGTGCGTGTTGTTTGACGGTACCCTTATTTGAGCCTTGCTTCTGTTGTGCGTGTTGTTTGATTGTACCCTTATTTGAGCCTTGCTTCTGTGGTGCTGTGTTGTTTGATTGTACCCTTATTTGAGCCTTGCTTCTGTGGTGCTGTGTTGTTTGATTGTACCCTTATTTGAGCCTTGCTTCTGTGGTGCTGGGTTGTTTGATTGTACCCTTATTTGAGCCTTGCTTCTGTGGTGCTGTGTTGTTTGATTGTACCCTTATTTGAGCCTTGCTTCTGTGGTGCTGGGTCGTTTGAGTGTACCCTTATTTGAGCCGTAGTTGTATGGCCTAATTTTGCTGTGAGGTGTTGTGTAGTGCTGTGTTGTGCTACTCCCGGTGCTGTGATGTGCTGTCTATTATTACTCCAAATGCTGTGTATTGCTACTCCGGGTGCTTTGTGGTGCTGTATGGTGCTGTAAGTGCTACTCTAGTGCTGTGTTGCTGTCTATCGTCATGCTGTCTACATCTACCTTACCGTCCTTACCTTATGTTACCTACCATTTTTACTGCTGCTACAGTGCTGTTACACTGTACAGTGTACACAAACTTCTCTATTGTCTATTTCGATTGTGTTCAGCTAGAGAGTCACTTTTACATTGTCTACAGCTGCCACACTGTCTACAGCTGCTGCACTGTCTACAGCTGCTACACTGTCTACAGCTGCTGCACTGTCTACAGCTGCTACACAGTCTACAGCTGCTGCACTGTCTACAGCTGCTGCACTGTCTACAGCTGCTACACTGTCTACAGCTGCTGCACTGTCTACAGCTGCTGCACTGTCTACAGCTGCTACACTGTCTACAGCTGCTACACTGTCTACAGCTGCTACACTGTCTACAGCTGCTACACTGTCTACAGCTGCTGCACTGTCTACAGCTGCTACACTGTCTACAGCTGCTACACAGTCTACAGCTGCTGCACTGTCTACAGCTGCTGCACTGTCTACAGCTGCTACACTGTCTACAGCTGCTACACTGTCTACAGCTGCTGCACTGTCTACAGCTGCTGCACTGTCTACAGCTGCTACACTGTCTACAGCTGCTACACTGTCTACAGCTGCTGCACTGTCTACAGCTGCTACACTGTCTACAGCTGCTACACTGTCTACAGCTGCTGCACTGTCTACAGCTGCCACACTGTCTACAGCTGCTGCACTGTCTACAGCTGCTACACTGTCTACAGCTGCTACACTGTCTACAGCTGCTGCACTGTCTACAGCTGCTACACAGTCTACAGCTGCTACACTGTCTACAGCTGCTGCACTGTCTACAGCTGCTACACTGTCTACAGCTGCTACACTGTCTACAGCTGCTACACTCTCTACAGCTGCTACACAGTCTACAGCTGCTACACTGTCTACAGCTGCTACACTGTCTACGGCTGCCACACTGCCTACAGCTGCTACACTGTCTACAGCTGCTACACTGTCTACAGCTGCTACACTGTCTACAGCTGCTACACTGTCTACAGCTGCTACACTGCCTACAGCTGCTACACTGTCCACAGCTGCTACACTGTCTATAGCTGCTGCACTGTCTACAGCTGCTACACTGTCTACAGCTGCTACACTCTCTACAGCTGCTACACTGTCTACAGCTGTTACACTGCCTACAGCTGCTACACTGTCTGCAGCTGCTACACTGTCTACAGCTGCTATACTGTCTACTCATCATCAGTTGACCTGCACTAGCAGCAACAGAACTGTAGACACAAACAAGCGCACCAACAGCGAATGTTGCACTTAGGTTACTTAAGTGTAATCATGAAAATAAAGTAACTCATTCCTTAATGCACGGACTCGTTAGACACACAGACACACACTAACATACACATAAACAGACGTACAGATACAGACATCATAGACACGCACACAACCACATAGACACGCACATAAACACATAGACGCGCGCACAACCACACAGACACCCACACAACCACGCAGACACGCACACAAGCACGCAGACACGCACACAACCAAACACCAACACACACACACACACACAGAGGGCAACCAGTGCAGAGACAGATCAAATGACAGCACGACTAACTCTCCTCTATACCCTCAGGGCTATATCATCAGGGCTAACCTCAGGGCTACCCTCAGCGCTACCCTCATCAAGTGAGCGCGTCTAAGTACAGCTCAATTCGCGCCAACGTCGGTGGTTTGGTGCGTCTAATTCAACGCTTTCGCTGCGTTAATTTTGAGTTGTACAGTATCGACGCATCGTCTTATTGTCGTCGTTATTTAGATCTTCGCTGTATCATCGTACCGTCACTATCGCCGTTTATCGACGTAAAATCATCGTGCCGTCGCTGACAGTCAGTTATGCAAGTTAGTTCAGCTTCAGTAAAAAAAGACTTGCCCAAAACTACTATACAAAAGGCACCTCACTCAGTAGCAGATCATTTTTTAAAAATGAACAAGCGTTGCGTGAAATTTTCAAACGTTTAGCGCTAGCGTTATGACTGGCTGCCTGACTTCTTCTGTAGACGAGGCTAAGGTAGGTACGGTTTTTTCCTGATCAAAAGCTTCAGTTTTTCAATTCTCATTTATTTAACACGCTCACAGCTCAAACTCGATTCAGAAATTTCAAACTTTCGAATATAAGCCACACAACACACGGCAGAGCCAAATCGACGGAAAAATACACACAGCCAGCTGTACAGCAACAATAACGACGTACAGAGCTCCAAAATAGCTCCAAAATATCTCTAAAACTGCTTCAAAATATTTTAAAATTACTTCGAAATAGCTTAAAACATCTCCAAAACAGCTCCAACTCGGACGTGAACAGCTTCAAAATAGCTGCCCCTCAGGCCAGGGGTCCTACAGGACACAGCCAAGGCCCGCCCTCGGAATGTCCGCCATAACTCAGTGCCTCGAGTGGCCAAACGATCTTAGGGACTGCTCCCTCTGAGGGCATTGCTCCCTCGTGGCGATACCGGGCAGTAGTGATCTATCGTGTATCGTCTGTATCGTCGCTGAGTGTCGTGCGTTGTTTTTGTGTTAAATATATCGTCACTGTATCGTCGCTGAGTGTCGTGCGTTGTTTTTGTGTTAAATATATCGTCACTGTATCGTCGCTTAGTGTCGTGCGTTGTTTTTGTGTTAAATATATCGTCTCTGTATCGTCGCTGAGTGTCGTGCGTTGTTCTTGTGTTAAATATATCGTCACTGTATCGTCGCTTAGTGTCGTGCGTTGTTCTTGTGTTAAATATATCGTCACTGTATCGTCGCTTAGTGTCGTGCGTTGTTCTTGTGTTAAATATATCGTCACTGTATCGTCGCTTAGTGTCGTGCGTTGTTCTTGTGTTAAATATATCGTCACTGTATCGTCGCTTAGTGTCGTGCGTTGTTCTTGTGTTAAATATATCGTCACTGTATCGTCGCTTAGTGTCGTGCGTTGTTCTTGTATTAAATATATCGTCACTGTATCGTCGCTTAGTGTCGTGCGTTGTTCTTGTGTTAAATATATCGTCACTGTATCGTCGCTTAGTGTCGTGCGTTGTTCTTGTGTTAAATATATCGTCACTGTATCGTCGCTGAGTGTCGTGCGTTGTTCTTGTGTTAAATATATCGTCACTGTATCGTCGCTAAGTGTCGTGCGTTGTTTTTGTGTTAAGTATATCGTCACTGTATCGTCGCTTAGTGTCGTGCGTTGTTCTTGTGTTAAATATATCGTCACTGTATCGTCGCTGAGTGTCGTGCGTTGTTCTTGTGTTAAATATATCGTCACTGTATCGTCGCTGAGTGTCGTGCGTTGTTCTTGTGTTAAGTATATCGTCACTGTATCGTCGCTGAGTGTCGTGCGTTGTTCTTGTGTTAAGTATATCGTCACTGTATCGTCGCTGAGTGTCGTGCGTTGTTCTTGTGTTAAATATATCGTCACTGTATCGTCGCTGAGTGTCGTGCGTTGTTCTTGTGTTAAATATATCGTCACTGTATCGTCGCTGAGTGTCGTGCGTTGTTCTTGTGTTAAATATATCGTCACTGTATCGTCGCTTAGTGTCGTGCGTTGTTCTTGTGTTAAATATATCGTCACTGTATCGTCGCTGAGTGTCGTGCGTTGTTCTTGTGTTAAATATATCGTCACTGTATCGTCGCTGAGTGTCGTGCGTTGTTTTTGTATTAAATATATCGTCACTGTATCGTCGCTTAGTGTCGTGCGTTGTTTTTGTATTAAATATATCGTCACTGTATCGTCGCTTAGTGTCGTGCGTTGTTTTTGTGTTAAATATATCGTCACTGTATCGTCGCTTAGTGTCGTGCGTTGTTCTTGTGTTAAATATATCGTCACTGTATCGTCGCTTAGTGTCGTGCGTTGTTTTTGTGTTAAATATATCGTCACTGTATCGTCGCTTAGTGTCGTGCGTTGTTTTTGTGTTAAATATATCGTCACTGTATCGTCGCTTAGTGTCGTGCGTTGTTCTTGTGTTATATATATCGTCACTGTATCGTCGCTTAGTGTCGTGCGTTGTTCTTGTGTTAAATATATCGTCACTGTATCGTCGCTTAGTGCCGTGCGTTGTTTTTGTGTTAAATATATCGTCACTGTATCGTCGCTTAGCGTCGTGCGTTGTTTTTGTGTTAAGTATATCGTCACTGTATCGTCGCTTAGTGTCGTGCGTTGTTCTTGTGTTAAATATATCGTCACTGTATCGTCGCTTAGTGTCGTGCGTTGTTCTTGTGTTATATATATCGTCACTGTATCGTCGCTTAGTGTCGTGCGTTGTTTTTGTATTAAATATATCGTCACTGTATCGTCGCTTAGTGTCGTGCGTTGTTTTTGTATTAAATATATCGTCACTGTATCGTCGCTTAGTGTCGTGCGTTGTTTTTGTATTAAATATATCGTCACTGTATCGTCGCTTAGTGTCGTGCGTTGTTTTTGTATTAAATATATCGTCACTGTATCGTCGCTTAGTGTCGTGCGTTGTTTTTGTATTAAATATATCGTCACTGTATCGTCGCTTAGTCTCATGCGTTGTTCTTGTGTTATATATATCGTCACTGTATCGTCGCTTAGTGTCGTGCGTTGTTTTTGTATTAAATATATCGTCACTGTATCGTCGCTTAGTGTCGTGCGTTGTTTTTGTATTAAATATATCGTCACTGTATCGTCGCTTAGTGTCGTGCGTTGTTTTTGTATTAAATATATCGTCACTGTATCGTCGCTTAGTGTCGTGCGTTGTTTTTGTATTAAATATATCGTCACTGTATCGTCGCTTAGTGTCGTGCGTTGTTTTTGTATTAAATATATCGTCACTGTATCGTCGCTGAGTGTCGTGCGTTGTTCTTGTGTCAAATATATCGTCACTGTATCGTCGCTGAGTGTCGTGCGTTGTTTTTGTATTAAATATATCGTCACTGTATCGTCGCTGAGTGTCGTGCGTTGTTTTTGTATTAAATATATCGTCACTGTATCGTCGCTTAGTGTCGTGCGTTGTTCTTGTGTTAAATATATCGTCACTGTATCGTCGCTTAGTCTCATGCGTTGTTCTTGTGTTATATATATCGTCACTGTATCGTCGCTTAGTGTCGTGCGTTGTTTTTGTATTAAATATATCGTCACTGTATCGTCGCTTAGTGTCGTGCGTTGTTCTTGTGTTATATATATCGTCACTGTATCGTCGCTGAGTGTCGTGCGTTGTTTTTGTATTAAATATATCGTCACTGTATCGTCGCTTAGTGTCGTGCGTTGTTCTTGTGTTAAATATATCGTCACTGTATCGTCGCTGAGTGTCGTGCGTTGTTTTTGTATTAAATATATCGTCACTGTATCGTCGCTTAGTGTCGTGCGTTGTTCTTGTGTTATATATATCGTCACTGTATCGTCGCTGAGTGTCGTGCGTTGTTTTTGTATTAAATATATCGTCACTGTATCGTCGCTTAGTGTCGTGCGTTGTTCTTGTGTTAAATATATCGTCACTGTATCGTCGCTTAGTCTCATGCGTTGTTCTTGTGTTATATATATCGTCACTGTATCGTCGCTTAGTGTCGTGCGTTGTTCTTGTGTTAAATATATCGTCACTGTATCGTCGCCTAGTCTCATGCGTTGTTCTTGTGTTATATATATCGTCACTGTATCGTCGCTTAGTGTCGTGCGTTGTTCTTGTGTTATATATATCGTCACTTTATCGTCGCTTAGTCTCATGCGTTGTTCTTGTGTTATATATATCGTCACTGTATCGTCGCTTAGTCTCATGCGTTGTTCTTGTGTTATATATATCGTCACTGTATCGTCGCTTAGTGTCGTGCGTTGTTCTTGTGTTATATATATCGTCACTGTATCGTCGCTTAGTCTCATGCGTTGTTCTTGTGTTATATATATCGTCACTGTATCGTCGCCTAGTGTCGTGCGTTGTTCTTGTGTTATATATATCGTCACTGTATCGTCGCCTAGTCTCATGCGTTATTCTTGTGTTATATATATCGTCACTGTATCGTCGCTTAGTGTCGTGCGTTGTTCTTGTGTTATATATATCGTCACTGTATCGTCGCTTAGTCTCATGCGTTGTTCTTGTGTTATATATATCGTCACTGTATCGTCGCTTAGTCTCATGCGTTGTTCTTGTGTTATATATATCGTCACTGTATCGTCGCTTAGTGTCGTGCGTTGTTCTTGTGTTATATATATCGTCACTGTATCGTCGCTTAGTCTCATGCGTTGTTCTTGTGTTATATATATCGTCACTGTATCGTCGCTTAGTGTCGTGCGTTGTTCTTGTGTTATATATATCGTCACTGTATCGTCGCTTAGTCTCATGCGTTGTTCTTGTGTTATATATATCGTCACTGTATCGTCGCTTAGTGTCGTGCGTTGTTCTTGTGTTAAATATATCGTCACTGTATCGTCGCTTAGTCTCATGCGTTGTTCTTGTGTTATATATATCGACACTGTATCGTCGCTTAGTCTCATGCGTTGTTCTTGTGTTATATATATCGACACTGTATCGTCGCTTAGTCTCATGCGTTGTTCTTGTGTTATATATATCGACACTGTATCGTCGCTTAGTCTCATGCGTTGTTCTTGTGTTATATATATCGTCACTGTATCGTCGCTTAGTGTCGTGCGTTGTTCTTGTGTTACATATATCGTCACTGAATCGTCGCTTAGTCTCATGCGTTGTTCTTGTGTTATATATATCGTCACTGTATCGTCGCTTAGTCTCATGCGTTGTTCTTGTGTTATATATATCGTCACTGTATCGTCGCTTAGAGTCGTGCGTTGTTCTTGTGTTATATATATCGTCACTGTATCGTCGCTTAGTCTCATGCGTTGTTCTTGTGTTATATATATCGTCACTGTATCGTCGCTTAGTGTCGTGCGTTGTTCTTGTGTTATATATATCGTCACTGTATCGTCGCTTAGTCTCATGCGTTGTTCTTGTGTTATATATATCGTCACTGTATCGTCGCTTAGTCTCATGCGTTGTTCTTGTGTTATATATATCGTCACTGTATCGTCGCTTAGTCTCATGCGTTGTTCTTGTGTTATATATATCGTCACTGTATCGTCGCTTAGTCTCATGCGTTGCTCTTGTGTTATATATATCGTCACTGTATCGTCGCTTAGTGTCGTGCGTTGTTCTTGTGTTATATATATCGTCACTGTATCGTCGCTTAGTCTCATGCGTTGTTCTTGTGTTATATATATCGTCACTGTATCGTCGCTTAGTCTCATGCGTTGTTCTTGTGTTATATATATCGACACTGTATCGTCGCTTGGTGTCGTGCAATGTTCATGTGATGTATGTATTGTCGTATCGTTGCTTAGTCTCATGCGTTGTTCTTGTGTTATATATATCGTCACTGTATCGTCGCTTGGTGTCGTGCAATGTTCATGTGATGTATGTATTGTCGTATCGTTGCTTAGTCTCATGTGCTATTCTTGTGTTATGTATATTGTCACTGTATCGTCGCTGTAACGTTAAATTGTCGCTGCATCGTCGCACCATCAGTGTAGACACTGAGTGACATTGTATCGTCAGATGAAAATTGTGTCCGTGGTCTCCGTGGCTGAGTGGTAAGAGTGCGCCTTCACGGGAGAGTGTCGGCAGTTCGAATCCCGGCACTGCCGCCCGGTTTTTCTCCCTGTTTGGAAAAGGGAGAACTCAGCCACAATTCCCCACTCTACCCAGGTATCGGAAATGTGTACCGGCTTGACCGGGGGTAACCGTCACTGCGTCCTGGTGTTAGATATGAGTCATTTGATATACCAATGTACGAGGTGATGTGTATCAGGCATGATTAGAATGAAGCATCATTTATCCTTCATTGTCCTTTATTGCTACGACCTCATAACATCATGTCATGTCCATGTCATCTTCACGCAAACATGCTCCAGAATCTTCGACTGCGCACGAAAATCACGAGCAATTCACGAAGAAAAAAAATGCAAATATGAGGTTGAAGTTTGTGGCTAAAATTCGTACTCTTTTTCTGTACATTGATGAACGTGTTACACAATCGTAATGGACACACACGCACACACACACACGTACACACGCACACACACACACATACACACACTCACACAAGCAGCAGCTGTGCTCATATAGCGTGTGTCGACCTGCAGCAATAAAACACTCACATCTACACAATGAAATACTGGTCATTTAAATTTTTGTCTTATGAACTACACGAAGAGCCCAAAATTCTCGGCTCGCGTGTTCAACTCAGAAAAATTGCATGATTTCCTTATCCAAAATAAGCAGAATTTACGAAGAGCATGTAGTAATTACTGAGAATTTTACTATATATGGGTGTATGTACCCATGTATATATAATATATGGGTATTCAGTAACATATGGATGCTTCAGTATATATATATATATATATGCACATGTGCGGTACACTGTTTAATATTCAGCTTTTATAATTTATTCGGTGGCCGCTATTTTATCTCAATAAATTGAATGAGACGTTAATGGTAATTGAAGGAGGTTAGCAACTGAATAATAGCGATGAAATTATCCTCTTATGACGTGGACATCTGTGGGGGCGGCATGAGCGTATCTGTGATGCTGGCTTCTCTAGTTCACCATTTATTTTATTATTATTAATTAATAACTATTTGATTAATGATTATTTAATTATTATTTATCCTGCGGACAGGGACCACGGTAGAGAAAACAAGGTAGGGTCATTTTTATGAGGGAAAATACACTTCTTTTTGTTCGGCTAGCCAATAGAAAGGCTTTATTTCAAACAAACTTTATGACGTCACCAAAACGCCATATCGTCAGGCCAATAGTGGAGCCAGATTTGGGAGTAGCAGTGCTACCAGATGCGATCTGAGCGCTGCTATTGGTTCGTTGCCGTGACGTCACCAAACCCACACCGCCAACGAAAAAAAGACTGGTTTGACCCTACCTTGTTTCCTCTACCGTGACACGGACGCAGCATGACGCTTTCAATACGTTTCCTGCGGTGGGTTGAATATTCATTATTCCATTTAAATTTATTTCAAGTCAATTGAATTGTGAAATTTTGAAAATAGCAATAATTAACTGGATTTTGCTTTTATGCAGCTTTCATTAAGCATTTATAAAAACACACTTTAACTGGATTGTGGCTTCATTTAGGTTTCATTTAGTATTCATAAAAATATAGTTTGTATAAAAATTTAGTTTGTGACTGCTAGTCGGTCAGCAGCATTATGAAAGTCCCCTGAGTGACCACCGGTGGGTCCCTTCGCAGGAAACGTTAAATTCAGGATAGACTTAGGTATCCTAGCCGTCTAACAAGAAGCTTGTTTCCCAAGTGTCATTCATTCACTAAAATTGCTTCTAATTTATAAGTTTGAAAGCGTATCCTTTCTTTCTTTTTCGGACACTCGTTTTATGTCTGTTAAGAAAACATAGAAATGAATTTCAATGAAAAAAATAGAAATGTGCAGTCATTATGTATTGTTCTGGTGTCCAGTTTACGGGGCGGTGGTAGCGACGGGCACACTAAGCAGGCAGGCAGGCTAACAGGCAAAAAGCAAACAAGCAAGCAAGCAAGTACACAAGCAAGCAAGTAGGCAAGCAAGCAAATAAGCAAACAAGCAAGCAGGCAAGCTAACAGGCAAATGAGCAAACAATCAAGCAAGCAAGTACACAAGCAAGCAAGTAGGCAAGCAAGCAAATAAGCAAACAAGCAAGCAGGCAAGCCAACAGGCAAATGAGCAAACAATCAAGCAAGCAAGTACACAAGCAAGCAAGCAGGCAAGCAAGCAAGTAAACACACAAGCACGGAAGCAAACAACCAAGTCGTAGCTTACTACAGCCACAGCAGGAATTAATGAACTCGTGTGTGGAGCTACATCTATGCCGCTCATCGCTAGTACGCACACATCCTCTACATAGTCAGGTCACGTCCGTATACTTCCTCCTCGTACATTTATTTTATTGCACCGATATTGTCATTATGAAATTATTTTATGGCACCGATATTGTCATTATGAAATTATTTTATGGCACCGATATTGTCATTATGAAATTATTTTATGGCACCGATATTGTCATTATGAAATTATTTTATGGCACCGATATTGTCATTATGAAATTATTTTATGGCACCGATATTGTCATTATGAAATTATTTTATGGCACCGATATTGTCATTATGAAATTATTTTATGGCACCGATATTGTCATTATGAAATTATTTTATGGCACCGATATTGTCATTATGAAATTATTTTATGGCACCGATATTGTCATTATGAAATTATTTTATGGCACCGAAATTGTCATTATGAAATTATTTTATGGCACTGATATTGTCATTATGAAATTATTTTATGGCACCGATATTGTCATTATGAAATTATTTTATGGCACCGAAATTGTCATTACGAAATTATTTTATGGCACCGATATTGTCGTTATGAAATTATTTTATGGCACCGATATTGTCAATATGAAATTATTTTATGGCACCGATATTGTCAATATAAAATTATTTTATGGCACCGATATTGTCAATATGAAATTATTTTATGCCACTGATATTGTCATTACGAGATTATTTTATGCCACCGATATTGTCATTACGAGATTATTTTATGGCACCGATATTGTCAATATACAATTATTTTATGGCACCGAAATTGTCATTACAAAATTATTTTATGACACCGATATTGTCATTACAAAATTATTTTATGTCACTGATATCATCATTTTAAAGTTAGTTTTACGCCGATATCGTCACCATAAAGTTATTCTATAGTATCGTCACTGCAAAATTATTATATTGTCATGATATTGTCACTGATATTGTCACTGCAAAATTATTTATGGCACCGATATGGCTTCGGTCTAACATTTCTGGGCACATTCAAAGTAAAAATTCTGGCAGAATTATACACCATTAATTATACTGCGTTAAAAATTAAAAATTCCTTTTTTACTTTGGTTAAACTTAAAGAAGTTGTAAGTTTCTTAATCAGAACTGAAGATCTTTGTAAAGCTATAGAGTTTGTGTGGAGCTTGGGCGTTGTTAGGAAAGAATGCTGAAATATTCATTAAATAACAGCATGAAATTTGCATAGAATTAGCGAGGAATAAGTAACGGGATGAAGCACGGATAGAGATCATAGAAGTAAAAAGAAATATATTTACTAGGTTGTATTGAAAAAAGTTAATTTATGTATTGAAGCTAATGAAATTTAAAAGATGTGTAAAATACGAGGTATGGAGAATTAAAAACAGTAAAGTGATATAAGGAAATTATAAGAACAGAGATTAATACCATAGAAAGAATTGAAAGAATAAATAATTAGACACAAATGCAAAATAAATGTATAAGATCGTATAAATTGTATATTATTAAAATCAATAAATGAAATCATAGAAGTAAATAAATATTTTGGAAGAACTAGAGAAACGAATGAACATGATTGTGTTGATTGAAAAACGTGAACACACTGGATAAATGACTTGGGTGGTGCAGGGTTTGTTTAATTTTATTATTTTTTTGCTATTATAAAAATGGTTAAATATACACGAAATATAACTAAACATTTTTCAAGCTTCACTTCAATTCAATTTTTTTACTTCTGTGCTGGTATAAGTTGAGTTAAATTACATAAAACATAGTAAAGTAAAGTCTCAGGCTTATGTTAAATGTTACTTTATTTTATTTTTCTGCTGTATAACTTGGGTTAGATTAACATGAAATATAGCTAACGATTTTTCAGTTTTTTTTAATTTTTTATTATTTTTTTTCATTTTTTTATTTGTATTTCTTTCGGCTGCATAACTTGAGTTATATTAACAAGAAATGTAGTCAAACATCTATCAGATGGTGCTTGCCTCGAAGTTTGCGAGTGACGCTATGACGCTGGTGGAGAGATGGATTCCAGTTATTTTTTGCTGTATTTGCTGTGTACAAATATCACTGTACTAAATTTATTGCTTTATTCGTTTTTTGGAGCTACATTTGGACCATGTGACTACATTTGAATCATGTTTCTGGTTTTGTAAATCTACAATACCGATATTTTAAAATCATGTTTCTGCTTTCATTTACCTCACTTTTCCCTTTCTAAAATATATGATTATATTTTCCCTTTCTAAAATCATATTTCAAGTTTTGTACATCAACACTTCCATAAGGAACATTACTGAAGCTTTATACTTCACCCCCTCCCTCTCTCTCATCCTTCCCCCTCCCCCTTAACCCCTCTTTCTCCACTCACTCTTCCATCTCTCCTCCTCTCCCCCCTCTCTCTCCCTCTTCCTCCCTCCTTCTCTCTCCTCCTTAACCCATCTTTCTCCACTCACCCATCTCTCCCCCTCTCCCTACACACCCTACCCTCTCCCCCTCTCCCTACACACCCTACCCTCTCCCCCTCTCCCTACACACCCTACCCTCTCCCCCTCTCCCTACACACCCTACCCTCTCCCCCTCTCCCTACACACCCTACCCTCTCCCCCTCTCCCTACACACCCTACCCTCTCCCCCTCTCCCTCTACAACCCCCCCCCCCCCCCTTCCAAAGCACCCAATACATAAAGCACCAAACTTCACCAGGTCCAAAAGCGCACCCCGCAGCAGGTGCTCATAGGCCGGTGCAGGTGTGCTGCTGGGAGTCTTATCTCGTGGCGCAGATAGAGTGCACCTCATTTGTGAAGCCCTGGCTCATTTGATTTATCCCGCTCTGATGAATTGACTTATCGAGTTCTGACCTATTTCATAAGGGCTCCGTTCTTACGTGCAATTGCTTCACAACACGAATTAATTTGAAAATATTTGACCGTTGTAGAAATGTGTACAGTTACTGGTGCTGAAGTTGTGTCGTGAAGCTGTATGTATGTAGACATGTTAAATCTATCATATGTATTTATTATACTTTATATATTGATGTTGATAAAACTATTGAATATTGAAAACTATTCAAAATACTTGATGATAGATTATATTTATTTTCATTGGAACCAGCTCGAAAATTTCAGCAGCGACTGCATTTCTGCTCCGCTGGTGACTTTGAACCTTCGTGTTATCTCTGAGGACTTTTTTATTTCAGATTATAAGGGGTTTTGTTGTTATTTATTGTTTTGTTTTGTTGTTATTTATCAGCATTAACAGCGGACTAGAGATCATTTCTTATACGGCACCCAAGTCTCTGTGCTGTTTCGGGAGTGTTTCGTTGCCGTTTCACGACTGTTTCGATGCATTTTCATGAGTGTTTTATTGTTTCTTTACAACTGTTTCATTGCTGTTTCAAGACTATTTGGTCGCTGTTTCATGAGTGTTTTAGTGCTACTTTATGACTGATTTATTGTTGCTTTACAAACTGTTTCAGTGCAGTTTCACGATGGTTTCATTACAGTTTCAACCGTGTTTTAAGCGCGCATTCTTTCTTTCTACGCATCCTAGATTTTCTTTCAAAAAATCAACAAGTGATATTCACGCAATACAAAAGAAAGGTAACTGTGTAGGTACACACACACACACGCACACACGCACACAGGTAGGATGGTATGTAAGTAAGTTCAAGCCTAATTAATGCACACGTTATTTATTATTTAAAAACTACCACCACGAATAACTCGTCGCGGCCACACAATAACGGGCGCTAATTGGAGCCGTCGTTAATTTGATCTCATTATTAATTAACTCCGTTGTCGCTAATTATTAACGCTATAAATGAAAGGCTCTATTGCCCCATTAAAATTCCGTCGACATTACCCAGCTCGTTTGTACTGGACTGGGGGCAGAGTTATTGCTGGACCCCGTCCCGACCTGTCCAGCTCACCGCCTGGACCTGTCTGGCCCACCCAGCCTCATACCCGTCTCATACCAGCTGTACACGCCCCGCACCGTCTCATACCAGCTGTATAAGCCTCATATCCATCTTATACCAGCTGTATAAGCCTCATACCCGTCTCATACCAGCTGTACACGCCCCGCACCGTCTCATACCAGCTGTATAAGCCTCATATCCATCTTATACCAGCTGTATAAGCCTCATACCCGTCTCATACCAGCTGTATAAGCCTCATACCCGTCTCATACCAGCTGTATAAGCCTCATAACCGTCTCATACCAGCTGTATAAGCCTCATACTCGTCTCATACCAGCTGTATAAGCCTCATACTCGCCTCATACCAACTGTATAAGCCTCATGCCCGTCTCATACCAGCTGTATAAACCTCATACTCGTCTCATATCAACTGTATGAGCCTCATACCCGTCTCATACCAGCTGTATAAGCCTCATACCCGTCTCATACCAGCTGTATAAGCCTCATACCCGTATCATACCAGCTGTATAAGCCTCATACTCGTCTCATACCAGCTGTATAAGCCTCATACTCGTTTTATACCAACTGTATAAGCCTCATACCCGTCTCATACCAGCTTTATAAGCCTCATACCCGTCTCATACCAGCTGTATAAGCCTCATACTCGTTTCATACCAACTGTATAAGCCTCATACCCGTCTCATACTAGCTGTACACGCCCCACACCGTCTCATACTAGCGGTACACCCCCCACACCGTCTTATACCAGCTTTACACGCCCACACCATATATATATATACAAATATAAATATATATATATATATTTACCAAGCCCAGCTTGGCATAGTTGCCACACACCAGCGTCTCACCGCATCATTCAATGCCAGTTTCCTATCTAAAGTTATACCAGCAAATTATACCAGTAAGATGGCGGCCATTTCAAGGTATTGTGGAATAACACCAGCAAGTTATACCGGCAAGATGGCGGCCATTTCAAGGTATTGTGGAATAACACCAGCAAATTATACCAGCAAGATGGTGGCCATTTCAAGGAATTGTGGAATAAAACCAGCAAATTATACCAGCAAGATGGCGGCCATTTCAAAGAATTGTGGAATAACACCAGCAAATTATACCAGCAAGATGGTGGTCATTTCAAGGAATTGTGGCCCGTTTCTACCGCGACGTTTAGCTGTGAGTTGAATATACGGTTGGTTAAGTTTAACCCAAGTTGGAGTTGAAGTTGAATTCCAATCAAGTTGAAGTCGATATCAAATTCATCTAAAACTAAATTTCAATTCAACTTCAAGTTAAAGTTAACGTTAAGTTCAGCCTAAGTTGAAGTTGAACTGAAATTCAACCCGAACTTGAGTTGAAATTGAATTCAACCCAAGTTAAAGGTAAGTCATATTCAACCCAAGTTAAAGATAAAGTTGAATTCGCCCACAGCTAAAGATAAAGTAAAATTCAACGCAAGCTAAAGTTGAAGTTGAAGTCAGCCACAGCCGAGCATGAGTTGAGCATCACTATGCAGAGCGCGCGCCGCTATTGCTGCGGGTGACGTCACCAGCGCACGCTTTTGGCGATGTCTTGTTGTGTGTGCTCGTGTGTGCGTGCTGCGTACCCTGTGTACCGGTGTGTGTCGCGTACACTGTGTACGAGTGTGTGTCGCGCACACTGTGTACCAGTGTGTGTCGCGCACCCTGTGTACCAGTGTGTGTCGCGCACCCTGTGTTCCAGTAGCCTGTATACCAGTATGTGTCTGGTACCCTGTATACCAGTAGTTTGTATACCAGTATGTGTATCGTACCATGTATACCAGTAGCCTGTATACCAGTATGTGTCTGGAACCCTCTATACCAGTAGCCTGTATACCAGTATGTGTCTGGAACCCTCTATACCAGTAGCCTGTATACCAGTATGTGTCGCGTACCCTCTATACCAGTAGCCTGTATACCAGTATGTGTCTCGTACCCTCTTTACCAGTAGCCTGTATACCAGTATGTGTCGCGTACCCTCTATACCAGGAACCTGTATACCAGTATGTGTCTCGCACCCTTTATTCCAGTATGTGTTTCGTACCCTGTATGCCAGTATACCAATACATCTCGTACCCTAAATACCAGTATGTCTCGTACCCAGTACACCAGCGTTCAGCCAATAGCTCCAGTATACCAGTAACCAGCCAGTAGCTCCAGTACACCAGTAACCTGCAAGTAGCTCCAGTACACCAGTAACCAGCCAGTAGCTCCAGTACACCAGTAACCTGCCAGTAGCTCCAGTACACCAGTAACCAGCCAATAGCTCCAGTACACCAGTAACCAGCCAGTAGCTCCAGTACACCAGTAACCTGCAAGTAGCTCCAGTACACCAGTAACCAGCCAGTAGCTCCAGTACACCAGTAACCAGCCAGTAGCTCCAGTACACCAGTAACCTGCAAGTAGCTCCAGTACACCAGTAACCAGCCAGTAGCTCCAGTACACCAGTAACCTGCCAGTAGCTCCAGTACACCAGTAACCAGCCAGTAGCTCAAGTACACCAGTAACCAGCGAGTAGCTCCAGTACACCAGTAACCAGCCAGAAGCTCCAGAACACCAGTAACCAGCCAGTAGCTCCAGTACACCAGTAACCAGCCAGTAGCTCTAGTACACCAGTAACCAGCCAGTAGCTCCATTACACCAGTAACCTGCCAGTAGCTCCAGTACACCAGTAACCTGCCAGAAGCTCCAGTACACCAGTAACCAGCCAGTAGCTCCAGTACACCAGTAACCAGCCAGTAGCTCCAGTACACCAGTAACCAGCCAGTAGCTCCAGTACACCAGTAACCTGCAAGTAGCTCCAGTACACCAGTAACCAGCCAGTAGCTCCAGTACACCAGTAACCAGCCAGTAGCTCTAGTACACCAGTAACCTGCAAGTAGCTCCAGTACACCAGTAACCAGCCAGTAGCTCCAGTACACCAGTAACCTGCCAGTAGCTCCAGTACACCAGTAACCAGCCAGTAGCTCAAGTACACCAGTAACCAGCGAGTAGCTCCAGTACACCAGTAACCAGCCAGAAGCTCCAGAACACCAGTAACCAGCCAGTAGCTCCAGTACACCAGTAACCAGCCAGTAGCTCTAGTACACCAGTAACCAGCCAGTAGCTCCATTACACCAGTAACCTGCCAGTAGCTCCAGTACACCAGTAACCTGCCAGTAGCTCCAGTACACCAGTAACCAGCCAGTAGCTCCAGTACACCAGTAACCAGCCAGTAGCTCCAGTACACCAGTAACCAGCCAGTAGCTCCAGTACACCAGTAACCTGCCATTAGCTCCAGTACACCAGTAACCTGCCAGTAGCTCCAGCACACCAGTAACCTGCCAGTAGCTCCAGTACACCAGTAACCTGCCAGTAGCTCCAGTACACCAGTAACCAGCCAGTAGCTCCAGTACACCAGTAACCAGCCAGTAGCTCTAGTACACCAGTAACCAGCCAGTAGCTCCAGCACACCAGTAACCTGCCAGTAGCTCCAGTACACCAGTAACCAGCCAGTAGCTCCAGTACACCAGTAACCAGCCAGTAGCTCCAGTACACCAGTAACCAGCCAGTAGCTCCAGTACACCAGTAACCAGCCAGTAGCTCCAGTACACCAGTAACCTGCCAGTAGCTCCAGTACACCAGTAACCTGCCAGTAGCTCCAGCACACCAGTAACCTGCCAGTAGCTCCAGTACACCAGTAACCTGCCAGTAGCTCCAGTACACCAGTAACCAGCCAGTAGCTCCAGTACACCAGTAACCAGCCAGTAGCTCTAGTACACCAGTAACCAGCCAGTAGCTCCAGCACACCAGTAACCTGCCAGTAGCTCCAGTACACCAGTAACCAGCCAGTAGCTCCAGCACACCAGTAACCTGCCAGTAGCTCCAGCACACCAGTAACCTGCCTGTAGCTCCAGTACACCAGTAACCAGCCAGTAGCTCCAGTACACCAGTAACCAGCCAGTAGCTCCAGTACACCAGTAACCAGCCAGTAGCTCCAGTACACCAGTAACCAGCCAGTAGCTCCAGTACACCAGTAACCTGCCAGTAGCTCCAGTACACCAGTAACCAGCCAGTAGCTCCAGTACACCAGTAACCAGCCAGTAGCTCCAGTACACCAGTAACCAGCCAGTAGCTCCAGTACACCAGTAACCAGCCAGTAGCTCCAGTACACCAGTAACCAGCCAGTAGCTCCAGTACACCAGTAACCAGCCAGTAGCTCCAGTACACCAGTAACCAGCCAGTAGCTCCAGTACACCAGTAACCAGCCAGTAGCTCCAGTACACCAGTAACCAGCCAGTAGCTCCAGTACACCAGTAACCAGCCAGTAGCTCTAGTACACCAGTAACCAGCCAGTAGCTCCAGTACACCAGTAACCTGCCAGTAGCTCCAGTACACCAGTAACCTGCCAGTAGCTCCAGTACACCAGTAACCAGCCAGTAGCTCTAGTACACCAGTAACCAGCCAGTAGCTCCAGCACACCAGTAACCTGCCAGTAGCTCCAGTACACCAGTAACCTGCCAGTAGCTCCAGTACACCAGTAACCTGCCAGTAGCTCCAGTACACCAGTAACCAGCCAGTATACACAAGCAACAAACACAGCCTTGAGAAGTGCGGTAACATTTGACGGAGCGTGACAATGCGTAATGCTCCAGTTTTGGGGTCATGGTGGGGTGTAGTGTTGTAGTGTCACTGTATTATTGTTATAGTGATAATAATAATACTATAGTGATAATAATAAAGTGTTACCATAGCACTTTCGTCACTATAGTGTCACTGCATTGTAGTTATAGTGATGCCATAAGTGTCACTACACCACATAGCGTCACTGTAGTGTCACTATATTATTACAGTGCTGTGATAATTGTCACTACTCTGCATAGCGTCACTACAGTGTCACCATATTATAAAAGTGATACCATAGGTTTTATTAAACCACATTGCGTCTTTATGGTGACACCATATTATTACAGTGTTACCGTAAGTGTTACTATACCACTTGCGTCACTATGGTGTCACTATGCCGTTAGAGTCACTATATTATACAAGGAGCTTCACAGGACCGAAGCCTCTGTTTACTGATAACTTGTTGACTAATCATCTGATTAAAATGTTTTTCAAATTGGATTCAAATTTTTTTTGTAAAATAAAAACATGACAATCATTTCATTGACGCAACACTATAAATGGTATAAATAAAAGACATTAATAAAAAAATATTAAAATAAGACGTTAATAAAAAAATATTAAAATAAGACGTTAATAAAAATAAACAAAATTAATCAACTGTTCATATTCGAAGTTTATGTAATTCCTTCCTTTACTACCTATATAATAAATGTGATTGTTTCTTATTAGTTGGTAATAATTTTCTTCATGTTATTTGTGTTGATCGTTTCTAATTAGTTAGTTATGGTTGTCCCTAAAATATTCCTTCGCTGCACTTGCGTAATTTTTGGAATAAATAAACTTCCTGTGCAATAAGTACTATTTTCAAAGTAAATTAAAACTGTAATTTCAAATAAATCTATTAATTAGTTTTTGGCTTAAACTAAATAGAAATAGTACTTTGCGGAAACTTGATTTTCAATTTTAAAAATCTTGTTTACTAAATTAAAAACGAAAATACCAACTAAATCAAAAACAATAAACCAACCCAACCACCTCAATCCATTACTTTAATTCAAATAACATAAGTCGATCGTTTGCGCATCAAAATTTAACATGCATGCAAAAGATAGGCTCAAATTACCAATTAGAAAATAAGCAATGTTTAAATTAAGCATAATAAGGTCGATACAGCTGGGGACCTGCTAGTAAAGCGACTGTGGAATGTAACATCTCCTTTGTTTCCAGTCCAACAAATGAACGCGGCAAATCTGCCAGTTAATTTATCATAAATCTACCCGTATATTCTCATCAGTCTACCAGTTAATTTCTCATAAATCTACTCATATATTTCTCATCAATCTACCAGTTAATTTCTCATAAATCTACCCGTATATTTCTCATAAGTCTACCAGTTAATTTCTCATAAATCTACCCGTATATTTCTCATAAGTCTACCAGTTAATTTCTCATAAATCTACCCGTATATTTCTCATCAGTCTATCAGTTAATTTCTCATAAATCTACCCGTATATTTCTCATAAGTCTACCAGTTAATTTCTCATAAATCTACTCATATATTTCTCATAAGTCTACCAGTTAATTTCTCATAAATCTACTCGTATATTTTTCATAAGTCTACCAGTTAATTTCTCATAAATCTACTCATATATTTCTCATAAGTCTACCAGTTAATTTCTCATAAACCTACCTGTATATTTCTCATAAGTCTACCAGTTAATTTCTCATAAATCTACTCATATATTTCTCATAAGTCTACCAGTCAATTTCTCATAAACCTACCCGTATATTTCTCATAAGTCTACCAGTTAATTTCTCATAAATCTACTCATATATTTCTCATAAGTCTACCAGTCAATTTCTCATAAACCTACCCGTATATTTCTCATAAGTCTACCTGTTTATTTCTCATGAATCTACCCGTATATTTTTCATAAGTCTATCAGGTAATTTCTCATAAATCTACTCGTATATTTTTCATAAATCTACCGGTATTTTTCTCATAAATCTACCGGTAAAAAGTTTACAATTAAAACCCTCAATTGTCGCAAAAACCTGCAAATCATTGAGATTCGCTTGTAAATGTTTAGGGACTTTACTAGCGCCACAACCGAAATCTCTTGAAAACGCTCCAGCACTTCTGGTTAGACTTATCAGTACATTTACCAGAAAGTTTACCTCTGAAATAACTCTGAAATAAAAATAGATGTTTTTAGTGGGATCAATAAACCCCGTTAATATACCGTATAGTGTACTATCATAACATGCATAGAATAAAAATATATCTTTTGTTTCCAGTGAAACCTGAAAATTTCTTAGTACACTAATGGACCAGAAAATCTACCTTCATAACCATAAGGATACCAAAAATTTGCTATTTTAACCATAAGTATCATATATCAGAAAATCTACCTTCATAACCATAAGTGTACCAGATAATCGACCATCATAACCATATGGATACCAGAAAATCAAACGTTACAGCCCTAAATAAACAAGAGAATCTACTAACACAACCATAAATATACCAGAAAATCAACCAACATAACCATAAATATACCAAGAAGTCTATCAACACGATAAATAATCCATAAAATTTACCAACCACTACAGATTAAAAGAAAATAAACGTTCCCGTACGTATTATGAGGAAGTAAAAATCTACCACCAACCACCACAACAGACCAAAAGCAAAATAAACCACCCACTACGTACTATGAGGAAGTAAAAAATCTACTACCAACAACCATTACAGATTAAAAACAAAATAAAACCACCGGGTACGTATTATGAGAAAGTAAGAAATCTACCAACCACATTACATTAAAGCAAAATAAAACCGTCGTGTACGTCATATGAGGAAGTAAAAAATCAACCGTCAACAACTATTACAGATTAACAAATAGAACCATCGAGTACATATTATGAGGAAGTAAACTTTCAGTTTCATAAAACGACGCTAGAGAAACGTGCACGGAATACCCGGCCCGGCCTGTCCTTGATGCCGAGTGTATCACAAGGTAGGCTGGCCTTCAGGGCGCATTGTGAGGCACGGCACTGCCCCAGCCTGCCCTGTCGGGTACTAAGCAGCTCGTATCAGTTATTGCAGTGATCACTTATGCAGTTCGTATCAGTATTGCAGTAATCACTTGTTGTTTGTTAGCGCCTCCTGGTCGTTTGTTGTGCTTCTAATTTCGCTTGTTCGGCCGTAAAAAGTTGGGTCGCCTGCGCGTGACTGACTTGCGATGTGAGGCGGTGCTGGGGTTTGTAGGAGGCTAAAGGTTGAGTTGATTGGGGCTTGTATGAGGCTAATGGTTGCATTGATTGGGGTTTGTAGGAGGCTAATGGTTGCATTGATTGGGGTTTGTAGGAGGCTAAAGGTTGCATTGATTGGGGTTTGTAGGAGGCTAAAGGTTGAGTTGATTGGGGCTTGTAGGAGGCTAAAGGTTGCATTGATTGGGGCTTGTAGGAGGCTAATGGTTGCATTGATTGGGGTTTGTAGGAGGCTAAAGGTTGCATTGATTGGGGTTTGTAGGAGGCTAAAGGTTGAGTTGATTGGGGCTTGTAGGAGGCTAAAGGTTGCATTGATTGGGGTTTGTAGGAGGCTAAAGGTTGCATTGATTGGGGTTTGTAGGAGGCTAAAGGTTGCATTGATTGGGGTTTGTAGGAGGCTAAAGGTTGCATTGATTGGGGTTTGTAGGAGGCTAAAGGTTGCATTGATTGGGGTTTGTAGGAGGCTAAAGGTTGCATTGATTGGGGTTTGTAGGAGGCTAAAGGTTGCATTGATTGGGGTTTGTAGGAGGCTAAAGGTTGCATTGATTGGGGTTTGTAGGAGGCTAAAGGTTGAGTTGACTCGTTTTCAATGCTTTTTGAGATATAGCGGTCAAAAAGAAGTTGAATTCACTTTGAATTGAGAGTTGAAAAATAGGTTGAATTGACTCGTTTTCAATGCTTTTTCGCGATATAGGATTCCAAAAAGGGGTTGAACTGATTCTGAATGGACTCGTTTTCAATGTATTTTCGAAATAAGGGAGTTAAAACTGGTTGAATTGACACGTTTTAAGCCTTTTACTCTCCCGAAATATCGGAGTCAAAAAGTGTTGAATGGACTCGATGTCAGTGCCTTTAAAGATGGAGATGAGATGGAATGAATTTAGCAGCCGAAATAAGTTGGATTAAATCGTTTTCAGTGAGTAGTGTGGAGGAGCTAAAAAGGAATGAAGTGACTCGTTTTCAAATATGTATTCATCATGTAGGACTCCAAACGGAGTTTCAATTGTTTCTTTGATTTGTATCCGTTTTTTTTTTGCGTAGATTCCGTTCAGATGTTAAGGATTTTTCACCATTTGCGCATCATATCATCAATTTATGTTTTAGAGTTTATGCATGTTTTGATTAAAGTTTGCACCATTTTTATTTTGGGGTGAGACCAGCTCTAGGGCCAAAGTTGCCAGCTGTGCGGTGACGCTGCCCAACTTCAACTTGAAATTCGAGTTGCTGTTTGAATCAAGTTTAAAATCAGCGAAACATCGTCACAGGCTTATCTAAATCAAGTTAAAACGGCAATTAATATTTAATTACTTGATACTGCTGTGTCTGGAGGTGCACTGCTGGATCAGTAATTTTTGCACGTAACCCTGAATATTTTAGACAAGTGTTTAGGCAACAAACGTGAGTGTTGCATGTGTTGTAGAGGTGTTGGTTGTGTTACCGCGATGTTGCGTGTGTAGCAGCGTGTCATGACGCAACACACGCAACTCGGCCCACACGCACGAACTAATACACACACACCGCCACAGAACCAGGTCAAATCTGTCACCTCTGTAGCTCTGGTGTTACTTGCCCGGTGGTGTGGTGGTGTTACTTGCCCGGTGGTGTGATGGTGTTACTTGCCTGGTGGTGTGGTGGTGTTACTTGCCTGGTGGTGTGGTGGTGTTACTTGCCTGGTGGTGTGGTGGTGTTACTTGCCCGGTGGTGTGGTGGTGTTACTTGCCTGGTGGTGTGGTGGTGTTACTTGCCTGGTGGTGTGGTGGTGTTACTTGCCCGGTGGTGTGATGGTGTTACTTGCCTGGTGGTGTGGTGGTGTTACTTGCCCGGTGGTGTGATGGTGTTACTTGCCCGATGGTGTGGTGGTGTATCTTGCCCGATGGTGTGATGGTGCTACTTGCCCGGTGGTGTGATGGTGTTACTTGCCCGGTTGTGTGGTGGTGTTACTTGCCCGGTGGTGTAGTGGTGTTACTTGCCCGGTGGTGTGATGGTGTTACTTGTCTGGTGGTGGTGTTACTTGCCCGGTGGTGTGGTGGTGTTACTTAACTGGTGGTGTGGTGGTGTTACTTGACTGGTGGTGTGGTGGTGTTACTCGCCCGGTGGTGTGGTGGTGTTACTTGCCTGGTGGTGTGGTGGTGTTACTTGCCCGGTGGTGTGGTGGTGTTACTTGCCTGGTGGTGTGATGGTGTTACTTGCCCGGTGGTGTGGTGGTGTTACTTGCCTGGTGGTGTGGTGGTGTTACTTGCCCGGTGGTGTGGTGGTGTTACTTGCCTGGTGGTGTGGTGGTGTTACTTGCCTGGTGGTGTGGTGGTGTTACTTGCCCGGTGGTGTGGTGGTGTTACTTGCCTGGTGGTGTGGTGGTGTTACTTGCCTGGTGGTGTGATGGTGTTACTTGCCCGGTGGTGTGATGGTGTTACTTGCCCGGTGGTGTGGTGGTGTTACTTGCCTGGTGGTGTGGTGGTGTTACTTGACATGTGGTGTGGTGGTGTTACTTGCCTGGTGGTGTGGTGGTGTTACTTGACTTGTGGTGTGGTGGTGTTACTTGCCTGGTGGTGTGATGGTGTTACTTGACTTGTGGTGTGGTGGTGTTACTTGACTTGTGGTGTGGTGGTGTTACTTGCCCGGTGGTGTGGTGGTGTTACTTGCCTGGTGGTGTGGTGGTGTTACTTGACTTGTGGTGTGGTGGTGTTACTTGCCGGTGGTGTGGTGGTGTTACTTGCCCGGTGGTGTGGTGGTGTTATCTGCCCGGTGGTGTGGTGGTGTTACTTGCCTGGTGGTGTGGTGGTGTTACTTGACTTGTGGTGTGGTGGTGTTACTTTCCCGGTGGTGTGGTGGTGTTACTTGACTTGTGGTGTGGTGGTGTTACTTGCCCGGTGGTGTGGTGGTGTTACTTGCCTGGTGGTGTGGTGGTGTTACTTGACTTGTGGTGTGGTGGTGTTACTTGCCCGGTGGTGGTGTTACTTGCCCGGTGGTGGTGTTACTTGCCTGGTGGTGTGGTGGTGTTACTTGCCGGTGGTGTGGTGGTGTTACTTGCCCGGTGGTGTGGTGGTGTTACTTGCCTGGTGGTGTGGTGGTGTTACTTGCCTGATGGTGTGGTGGTGTTACTTGACTTGTGGTGTGGTGGTGTTACTTGCCTGGTGGTGTGGTGGTGTTACTTGACTTGTGGTGTGGTGATGTTACTTGACTTGTGGTGTGGTGGTGTTACTTGCCCGGTGGTGTGGTGGTGTTACTTGCCTGGTGGTGTGGTGGTGTTACTTGACTTGTGGTGTGGTGGTGTTACTTGCCTGGTGGTGTGGTGGTGTTACTTGCCTGGTGGTGTGGTGGTGTTACTTGCCTGGTGGTGTGGTGGTGTTACTTGCCCGGTGGTGTGGTGGTGTTACTTGACTGGTGGTGTGGTGGTGTTACTTGACTTGTGGTGTGGTGGTGTTACTTGACTTGTGGTGTGGTGGTGTTACTTGCCCGGTGGTGGTGTTACTTGCCTGGTGGTGGTGTTACTTGTCCGGTGGTGTGGTGGTGTTACTTGACTTGTGGTGTGGTGGTGTTACTTGACTTGTGGTGTGGTGGTGTTACTTGCCCGGTGGTTGTGTTACCTGCCCGGTGGTGTGGTGGTGTTACTTGACTGGTGGTGTGGTTGTGTTACTTGACTTGTGGTGTGGTGGTGTTACTTGACTTGTGGTGTGGTGGTGTTACTTGCCCGGTGGTGGTGTTACTTGCCCGGTGGTGGTGTTACTTGCCTGGTGGTGGTGTTACTTGACTGGTGGTGTGGTGGTGTTACTTGCCGGTGGTATGGTGGTGTTACTTGCCCGGTGGTGTGTTATGAAAATTTCAAGTATAATGTTAGTGTACGTATAATGTTAGTGTACGTATTATGTTAGTGTACGTATAATGTTAGTGTGCGTATAATGTTAGTGTACGTATAATGTTAGTGTGCGTATAATGTTAGTGTACGTATAATGTTAGTGTACGTATAATGTTAGTGTGCGTATAATGTTAGTGTACGTATAATGTTAGTGTGCGTATAATGTTAGTGTGCGTATAATGTTAGTGTGCGTATAATGTTAGTGTACGTATAATGTTAGTGTGCGTATAATGTTAGTGTACGTATAATGTTAGTGTACGTATAATGTTAGTGTGCGTATAATGTTAGTGTACGTATAATGTTAGTGTGCGTATAATGTTAGTGTGCGTATAATGTTAGTGTACGTATAATGTTAGTGTGCGTATAATGTTAGTGTGCGTATAATGTTAGTGTACGTATAATGTTAGTGTGCGTATAATGTTAGTGTACGTATAATGTTAGTGTGCGTATAATGTTAGTGTACGTATAATGTTAGTGTGCGTGTAATGTTAGTGTACGTATAATGTTAGTGTGCGTATAATGTTAGTGTGCGTATAATGTTAGTGTACGTATAATGTTAGTGTGCGTATAATGTTAGTGTGCGTATAATGTTAGTGTACGTATAATGTTAGTGTGCGTATAATGTTAGTGTACGTATAATGTTAGTGTACGTATAATGTTAGTGTACGTATAATGTTAGTGTACGTATAATGTTAGTGTGCGTATAATGTTAGTGTGCGTATAATGTTAGTGTGCGTATAATGTTAGTGTACGTATAATGTTAGTGTACGTATAATGTTAGTGTGCGTATAATGTTAGTGTACGTATAATGTTAGTGTACGTATAATGTTAGTGTACGTATAATGTTAGTGTACGTATAATGTTAGTGTACGTATAATGTTAGTGTGCGTATAATGTTAGTGTACGTATAATGTTAGTGTGCGTATAATGTTAGTGTACGTATAATGTTAGTGTACGTATAATGTTAGTGTGCGTATAATGTTAGTGTACGTATAATGTTAGTGTACGTATAATGTTAGTGTGCGTATAATGTTTGTGTACGTATAATGTTAGTGTGCGTATAATGTTAGTGTACGTATAATGCTGGTGTACGTATGATGTTCGTGTACGTATAATGCTGGTGTGCATATAATGTTAGTGTACGTATAATGTTAGTGTACGTATAATGTTAGTGTGCGTATAATGTTAGTGTGCGTATAATGTTAGTGTACGTATAATGTTAGTGTGTGTATAATGTTAGTGTGCGTATAATGTTAGTGTACGTATAATGCTGGTGTACGTATAATGTTAGTGTACGTATAATGCTGGTGTACGTATAATGTTAGTGTACGTATAATGTTAGTGTACGTATAATGTTAGTGTGCGTATAATGTTAGTGTGCGTATAATGTTAGTGTGC
The DNA here is from genome assembly GCA_030386875.1 of Morinoia aosen. NCBI lineage: Eukaryota > Metazoa > Arthropoda > Malacostraca > Amphipoda > Talitridae > Morinoia > Morinoia aosen. The sequence continues at coordinate 7,311,079 of CM059573.1, forward strand.
GTATAATGTTAGTGTGCGTATAATTTTAGTGTACGTATAATGTTAGTGTACGTATAATATTAGTGTACGTATAATGTTAGTGTGCGTATAATGTTAGTGTGCGTATAATGTTAGTGTACGTATAATGTTAGTGTACGTATAATGTTAGTGTGCGTATAATGTTAGTGTGCGTATAATGTTAGTGTACGTATAATGTTAGTGTGCGTATAATGTTAGTGTACGTATAATGCTGGTGTACGTATAATGTTAGTGTACGTATAATGCTGGTGTACGTATAATGTTAGTGTACGTATAATGCTGGTGTACGTATAATGTTCGTGTACGTATAATGCTGGTGTGCATATAATGTTAGTGTGCGTATAATGTTAGTGTACGTATAATGCTGGTGTACGTATAATGTTAGTGTACGTATAATGCTGGTGTGCATATAATGTTAGTGTACGTATAATGCTGGTGTACGTATAATGTTCGTGTACGTATAATGCTGGTGTGCATATAATGTTAGTGTACGTATAATGTTAGTGTACGTATAATGCTGGTGTACGTATAATGTTAGTGTACGTATAATGCTGGTGTACGTATAATGTTCGTGTACGTATAATGCTGGTGTGCATATAATGTTAGTGTACGTATAATGTTAGTGTACGTATAATATTTTACTTCCATGGATCTTCTCTCCCCACTCAACGCGCACCACCTGCAGCACGAGTCTGTTGTGGGTTCGTGCAGTGAGTTAGGTATTATCTTCCTTTCTTTACTCCTCTGCCTGTTGCATTTTCCCAATTTTACGATGTACGACACGTGATTACAATTTCAGTACGATTTCAGTTTTTTATATCAGCGATATACATGTGCGTGCACACACACATATACGCACTCATACACCCACATACCCACACACATACTCACGCATAAACTCCCATACATACACGTTCACACATACTCACATACATACACTTGCACACATATACAGTATATATACACTCATATGAACACGCATACGCACATGCTCACATATACGCTCATACACATACATATACGCTCTTACACATATATACACTCATGCACACTCATATACACACGCACACACCTACACATCTTAAATAAACTGTTAAATGCTAATACTGGTGTGTTGTTTACTCCCACAGGTGGGTGTGGGTGTGTGGGAGTGCAGTAGGGGGAGTGTGGAACTCCTCTAGTTCCCCTATGTCGTCTGGTCTTCCCCTCAACTTCCTCTCCTTCCCTGCGGCTGCAACAGGTGGGAGCGTGTGTGTATGTGTGTGTGTGTGTTGTGCTCGTCGATCGTAGCCGAGTAGTTAACAACCCGCCCTTCCGTGAAGGTGTCGAGGGTTCGAATCCCGGCACTGGGTGGCGACTTTCTCCGTTGGGTATAGGGGAAACTCATAGCTCAATACCCCACTCTACCCAGGGGTCTGAAATGGGTACTGGTCTTAACTGGGGGAAACCGTCATGGCGTCCTGGTGTTAGTTTGTAGGCATCTGAAAAACCAATAAACAAGGTAATGTGTATCAGGCTTGATTAGAAATGAAGCATCCTTGAATGCCGATGTTTGTTCTGCGCTGAACTGCGCTGTGCTGCGCTCAACTGTGCTGGGCTGCGCTGAACTGCGCTGTGCTGCGCTGAACTGCGCTGTGCTGCGCTGAACTGCGCTGTGCTGCGCTGAACTGCGCTGTGCTGCGCTGAACTGCGCTGTGCTGCGCTGAACTGCGCTGTGCTGCGCTGAACTGCGCTGTGCTGCGCTGAACTGCGCTGTGCTGCGCTGAACTGCGCTGTGCTGCGCTGTGCTGCACTGCGCTGCACTGCGCTGTGCTGCACTAAACTGCGCTGCACTGAACTGCGCTGCACTGAACTGCGCTGCACTGAACTGCGCTGCACTGAACTGCGCTGCACTGAACTGCGCTGCACTGAACTGCGCTGCACTGCGCTGTGCTGCACTAAACTGCGCTGCACTGAACTGCGCTGCACTGAACTGCGCTGCACTGAACTGCGCTGCACTGAACTGCGCTGCACTGCGCTGTGCTGCACTGCGCTGTGCTGCACTAAACTGCACTGCACTAAACTGCGCTGCACTGAACTGCGCTGCACTGAACTGCGCTGCACTGAACTGCGCTGCACTGAACTGCGCTGCACTGAACTGCGCTGCACTGAACTGCGCTGCACTGCGCTGTGCTGCACTAAACTGCGCTGCACTGAACTGCGCTGCACTGAACTGCGCTGCACTGAACTGCGCTGCACTGAACTGCGCTGCACTGAACTGCGCTGCACTGCGCTGTGCTGCACTGCGCTGTGCTGCACTAAACTGCGCTGCACTAAACTGCGCTGCACTGAACTGCGCTGCACTGCGCTGTGCTGCACTAAACTGCGCTGCACTGAACTGCGCTGCACTGCGCTGTGCTGCACTAAACTGCGCTGCACTAAACTGCGCTGCACTGCGCTGTGCTGCACTGCGCTGTGCTGCACTAAACTGCGCTGCACTGAACTGCGCTGCACTGCGCTGTGCTGCACTGCGCTGTGCTGCACTAAACTGCGCTGCACTGCGCTGTGCTGCACTGCGCTGTGCTGCACTAAACTGCGCTGCACTGAACTGCGCTGCACTGCGCTGTGCTGCACTGCGCTGTGCTGCACTGCGCTGTGCTGCACTGCGCTGTGCTGCACTGCGCTGTGCTGCACTAAACTGCGCTGCACTGAACTGCGCTGCACTGCGCTGTGCTGCACTAAACTGCGCTGCACTAAACTGCGCTGCACTGAACTGCGCTGCACTGCGCTGTGCTGCACTAAACTGCGCTGCACTAAACTGCGCTGCACTGCGCTGTGCTGCACTAAACTGCGCTGCACTGCGCTGTGCTGCACTAAACTGCGCTGCACTGAACTGCGCTGCACTGCGCTGTGCTGCACTAAACTGCGCTGCACTGAACTGCGCTGCACTGAACTGCGCTGAACTGCGCTGTGCTGCACTGAACTGCGCTGCAGTGAACTGCGCTGCACTGCGCTGCCACCGCCGTTCGTAACACACAACATCGCCCTCTCATGGGCAAACAAAACAAGTTCCGATAATTGCCTACTTCGCCAGGGTCCCGTTAAGTTTGCCCGTTGTGGCCGTTAAGATTGCCCGGGTATGACGGGGGCTAAACTAGCCGTTACCTGCTGTATCTTTTGGGATAGTGCCGTTGTAACGGCCCGTTGTGATGTGTTACGTTACGTTATATTACCATAGATTGTTGTGTATAACGGTGGGTTGTGATTTGTAACGGTAGGTTGTGATGTATAACGGCATGTTCTGATGCATAACGGTAGGTGGTAATGTACAACGGTAAGTTGTGATGTATAACCGTGCATTGCGATGTATGATGTACGTACGTACGCACACATTAATGCATGTATACGTTCATGCGTATCGAACCATACATAAATGTCATGCACGGATCTATCATGTACTTATACGCAAATGATGCATTCGAAAAGACCCGCTACGTTACAGCAGCAATCTCTCAATTGGACTCAGGGTATGATACTGTTCGTCCGTTTGTGTGGGGGATTGTAAGTATTCCCAGCAGCTTGTGGGGACCCCGCAACATTCCTTCCCTTCATTGTACCCAACGCCTTATTGTGCCCAACACATTGCACCCAGCGCATCATTGTACCCAACACATTGTACCCAACATATTGTACGCAACACATTGTACCCAACACATTGTACCCAACACATTGTACCCAACACATTGTACCCAACACATTGTACCCAACACATTGTACCCAACACATTGTACTCAACACATTGTACCCAACACATTGTACCCAACACATTGTACCCAACACATTGTACCCAACATATTGTACCCAACACATTGTACCCAACACATTGTACTCAACACATTGTACCCAACACATTGTGCCCAACACATTGTACCCAACACATTGTACCCAACACATTGTACCCAACACATTGTACCCACCACGCTGTACCCAACACATTGTACCCAACACATTGTACCCAACACATTGTACCCAACACATTGTACCCAACACATTGTACCCAACACATTGTACCCAACACATTGTACCCAACACATTGTACCCAACACATTGTACTCAACACATTGTACCCAACACATTGTACCCAACACATTGTACCCAACACATTGTACCCAACACATTGTACTCAACACATTGTACCCAACACATTGTACCCAACACATTGTACCCAACACATTGTACCCAACACATTGTACCCAACACATTGTACCCAACACATTGTACCCAACACATTGTACTCAACACATTGTACCCAACACATTGTACCCAACACATTGTACCCAACACATTGTACTCAACACATTGTACCCAACACATTGTACCCAACACATTGTACCCAACACATTGTACCCAACACATTGTACCCAACACATTGTACCCAACACATTGTACCCAACACATTGTACCCAACACATTGTACTCAACACATTGTACCCAACACATTGTACCCAACACATTGTACTCAACACATTGTACTCAACACATTGTACCCAACACATTGTACCCAACACATTGTACCCAACACATTGTACCCAACACATTGTACCCAACACATTGTACCCAACACATTGTACTCAACACATTGTACCCAACACATTGTACTCAACACATTGTACCCAACACATTGTACTCAACACATTGTACCCAACACATTGTACCCAACACATTGTACCCAACACATTGTACCCAACACATTGTACCCAACACATTGTACCCAACACATTGTACTCAACACATTGTACCCAACACATTGTACTCAACACATTGTACCCAACACATTGTACTCAACACATTGTACCCAACGGTACAAAGGGCAACAACCTGATCGTACCGGCACCGTTTAACGACCGCTAAAATTTTCCGGTATTGAGATGAGTTTTGGTGTGTGTGTGTGTGTGTGTGTGCCTAACGCACACGTACACGCGCGCCTATACGCCAGGTCACACGTACACACATAGACACGTAGAAAAACACACACACACACATACAAGCATACACACTCTGGTGGCAAAAAGACCACCTCACGACGGGTCGCTTCAAACTTGCCACCTGCCACCACCTACCTGCCACCACCTGCCTGCCACCACCTGCCTGCCACCACCTGCCTGCCACCTCCTGCATGCCATTACCTGCCTGCTACCACCTGCCTGCCACCACCTGCCTGCCACCACCTGCCTGCCACCACCTGCCTGCCACCACCTGCATGCCACCACCTGCCTGCCACCACCTGCCTGCCTCCTCCTGCCTGCCATTACATGCCTGCCACTACCTGCCTGCCACCACCTGCCTGCCACCACCTGCCTGCCACCACCTGCCTGCCTCCTCCTGCCTGCCATTACCTGCCTGCCACCACCTGCCTGCCACCCCCTGCCTGTCACCACCTGCCTGCTACCACCTGCCACCATCTGCCTACCACCACCTGCCTACCACCACCTGCCTGCCACCACCTGCCTGCCACCTCCTGCCTGCCACAACCTGCCTGCCACCGGCACGTGTAGTACATTGTGTATTTGAGCTTTCACTGCCGCGGTGGCAGGTGTGGCAAACGGTGGCAGGTCACAGGAGATGCTGCCCAAAAAACTGGCTATGGCAGCCTTGCTGCCGGCGGTGCTGGGGCGAGCGTCGCCAGTGGTGGCAACTTTGTTGCCATAGACACGTGCCAGCCTTGTGTTGCCATATTCCTGCACCTCTGCCTTGTTCCTGTCACCGCTGCCACACTCCTGCCACCGCTGTCACATTCCTGCCACCGCTGCCACATTCCTGCCACCGCTGCCACATTCCTGCCACCGTTGCCACATTCCTGCCACCGTTGCCACATTCCTGCCACCGCTGCCACATTCCTGCCACCGTTGCCACATTCCTGCCACCGTTGCCACATTCCTGCCACCGCTGCCACATTCCTGCCACCGTTGCCACATTCCTGCCACCGTTGCCACATTCCTGCTACCGTTGCCACATTCCTGCCACCCCTGCCACATTCCTGCCACCATTGCCACATTCCTGCCACCGTTGCCACATTCCTGCCACCGTTGCCACATTCCTGCCACCGTTGCCACATTCCTGCCACCGTTGCCACATTCCTGCCACCGTTGCCACATTCCTGCTACCGTTGCCACATTCCTGCCACCCCTGCCACATTCCTGCCACCATTGCCACATTCCTGCCACCGTTGCCACATTCCTGCCACCGTTGCCACATTCCTGCCACCCCTTCCACATTCCTGCCACCATTGCCACATTCCTGCCACCGTTGCCTTATTCCTGCCACCGTTGCCACATTCCTGCCACCGTTGCCACATTCCTGCCACCGCTCCCACATTCCTGCCACCGCTGCCACATTCCTGCCACCGCTGCCATATTCCTGCCACCGTTGCCACATTCCTGCCACCGCTGCCACATTCCTGCCACCATAGTCACATTCCTGCCACCGCTGCCACATTCCTGCCACCGTTGCCACATTCCTGCCACCGCTGCCACATTCCTGCCACCGCTGCCACATTCCTGCCACCGTTGCCACATTCCTGCCACCGTTGCCACATTCCTGCCACCGTTGCCACATTCCTGCCACCGCTGCCCCATTCCTGCCACCGTTGCCACATTCCTGCCACCGCTGCCACATTCCTGCCACCGCTGCCACATTCCTGCCACCATAATCACATTCCTGCCACCGCTGCCACATCCCTGCCACCGTTGCCACCGAACAACACCCACAAATCAGGTATCTCAGAAGCTCTGCCACGTGGACAATTTACATTTTTTGTTTCTCTGGTCAATGAGTTCTGATGAGCGCAAGAAATGGTGAAAGCTGCTGACGTGTGTGTGTGTGTTTGTGTGCGTGCGGATGTGTGCGTGTGTGTGTGCGTTTGTGTGCTTACTTATATCCCGCACACATTCTCAGGGCACGCACACATTCCCATAACACGCACACATTCCCATAACACGCACACATTCCCATAACACGCACACATTCCCATCACACGCACACATTCCCATAACACGCACACATTCCCATAACACGCACACATTCCCATAACACGCACACATTCCCATAACACGCACACATTCCCATAACACGCACACATTCCCATCACACGCACACATTCCCATAACACGCACACATTCCCATCACACGCACACATTCCCATAACACGCACACATTCCCATAACACGCACACATTCCCATCACACGCACACATTCCCATAACACGCATGCATTCCCATAACACGCACACATTCCCATAACACGCACACATTCCCATAACACGCACACATTCCCATAACACGCACACATTCCCATAACACGCACACATTCCCATAACACGCACACATTCCCATAACACGCACACATTCCCATCACACGCACACATTCCCATAACACGCACACATTCCCATAACACGCACACATTCCCATCACACGCACACATTCCCATAACACGCACACATTCCCATCACACGCACACATTCCCATAACACACACATTCCCATAACACGCACACATTCCCATCACACGCACACATTCCCATAACACGCATGCATTCCCATAACACGCACACATTCCCATAACACGCACACATTCCCATAACACGCACACATTCCCATAACACGCACACATTCCCATAACACGCACACATTCCCATAACACGCTCACATTCCCATAACACGCTCACATTCCCATAACACGCACACATTCCCATAATACGCACACATTCCCATAACACGCACACATTCCCATAACACGCACACATTCCCATAACACGCACACATTCCCATAACACGCATGCATTCCCATAACACGCACACATTCCCATAACACGCATGCATTCCCAGAACACGCACACATTCCCATAACACGCACACATTCCCATAACACGCACACATTCCCATAACACGCATGCATTCCCATAACACGCACACATTCCCATAACACGCACACATTCCCATCACACGCACACATTCCCATAACACGCTCACATTCCCATAACACGCACACATTCCCATAACACGCACACATTCCCATAACACGCACACATTCCCATAACACGCACACATTCCCATAACACGCACACATTCCCATAACACGCACACATTCCCATAACACGCTCACATTCCCATAACACGCACACATTCCCATAACACGCACACATTCCCATAACACGCACACATTCCCATAACACGCACACATTCCCATAACACGCACACATTCCCATAAATTCAACATATACATATACTCGATCTTGAACTAACAAAATAAAATTAAAATCATTAAAAGAGGAGAAATATTCTGATTTAGGAGGTCTTTCTTGTTTTACAATATTGCTTTTTTTATTTATTTATTTACCAATAAATATTTTATTAATTCAAATAATAAATAACGATATAAATTTAATAAAATTTGATTTAAATAAATTTTTAATTATTAAATTTAATTATTTAAAGTATTATATTTTTATGAAATACAAGAGCAGCAAATGTGCGGCGTTAGCATTTTCTGCCGAACTTTCGGACAACCGTTATTTCTTTCAATGAGGGAGCGTTTCATGTGCATATGTTCCCAGATTTTTGAAAACACACACAACTTTGCAATAAAATGAGACACATCATCTCTCATGATATAACGTGGACATGGAATGAAAAGACGAAGCCTTACAAAATCAATAGAAAAATAAGAATCCTAAAGAGGTCATAAATATAAAAATGGCACAACTTGTAAAGAACATCAATTGAAAATAACAAAACCTTAAAAAAATTGAAAACGGAAAAACCTTCAATAAAACAAATAGAAATACGGCAAAACCGAGAAAGAGCATGTATACAAAAATGCCAAAACCTAAAGAAAACAAAAATACAAACATGACAAAACCTAAACACAACGTAAATACAAAAATACAAAACTGGCAAAACCTAACAAAAGGATACAAAGATCCCACCCCGCCGCATAGACACCAACACGTGTCAAACACTTGAGAACAACACACAACATCGTAATACAAAAAAATACAAACCAGTATTGGCAAATTTCAACATCTCCTTTTAGCTCCGGCATTTGAAAACCGGTTCGGAAATTATCTTTTTTGCACAATTATGCATTTGTGCAATATGGCCTTTGGATGGGAAAGGTTAGAGCTCCATAGAGTGCTTGGTTACGGGGGGTGTTACGGGCGGGTGTTACGGGGGGTGTTACGGCCCGGTGTTACGGGCGGGTGTTACGGCACCTGCTGCGTTATGGCACCTGCTGCGTTATGGCACCTGCTGCGTTACGGCACCTGCTGCGTTACGGCACCTGCTGCGTTACGGCACCTGCTGCATTACGGCACCTGTTGCGTTACGGCACCTGCTGCGTTGCGGCACCTGCTGCGTTACGGCACCTGCTGCGTTACGGCACCTGCTGCGTTACGGCACCTGCTGCGTTAGGGCACCTGCAGCGTTACGGCACCTGCTGCGTTACGGCACCTGCTGCGTTAGGGCACCTGCAGCGTTACGGCACCTGCTGCGTTACGGCACCTGCTGCGTTACGGCACCTGCAGCGTTACGGCTCATGGAGATGTACGAACGCTTTTTGACTGACCGCCTCTTGACTGACCGCCTCTTGACTGACCGCCTCTTGACTGACCGCCTCTTGACTGACCGCTTCTTGACTGACCGCCTCTTAACTGACTGTCTCTTGACTGAACGCCTCTTGACTGACCGCCTCTTGACTGACCGCTTCTTGACTGACCAACTGTTGACTGACCGCCTCTTGACTGACCAACTGTTGACTGACCGCCTCTTGACTGACCGCCTCTTGACTGACCGCCTCTTGACTGACCGCCTCTTGACTGACCGCCTCTTGACTGACCGTCTCTTGACTGACCGCCTTATGACTGACCGCCTCTTTACTGACAGCATCTTGACTGACCGCTTCTTGACTGACCAACTGTTGACTGACCGCCTCTTGACTGACCGCCTTATGACTGACCACCTCTTTACTGACCGCCTCTTGACTGACCGCCTCTTGACTGACCGCTTCTTGACTGACCAACTGTTGACTGACCACCTTTTGACTGACCGCTTCTTGACTGACCAACTGTTGACTGACCACCTTTTGACTGACCGCTTCTTGACTGACCAACTGTTGACTGACCACCTTTTGACTGACCGCTTCTTGACTGACCAACTGTTGACTGACCACCTGTTTACTAACAGCGTGCGACCAGGCAACAACAGTAAGCCACTCAGCCAAAGCGTGTACGCCAGTCAGCCAGCTGCGTAGTCCAGCACGCCAGCCATTCAGCCAGCCAGCCAGCCAGCCAGTAAGCCAGCCAGCCAGCCAGCCAGTAAGCCAGCCAGCCAGGCTGTATTACATTGTAACCCGTCTAGCCAGCTCCCCCCCATGCAGCCAGCCCCCCAACGCTCCCCCATACACGCCCCCTCCCCTCCTTCCCCCCCCCCCCCTTTGAGATGTGCGCCAGACAGACTAGGGCTGCATGTGTGTGTGGCCAGTATAGCATCTGTATAGTGTGTGTGTGTGTGTGTGTGTGTAATGTGTGTGTTGTCTGTGTAGTGTGTGGTGTGTGTGTGTGTGTAGTGTACGTGTGTGGGTTGTGTGTATAGTGTGTATTGTCTGTATAGTTTGTGTGCGTTGTCTGTATATTGTGTGTGGGTTGTCTGTGTTTTTCAATGTGTGGTGTGTGTATGTATTATGCATGCATGTATTAATTTTGTGTGTTTTTCGGCTTTGTTTTGTGTGCGCGTGCTTAGGTGCAATTTGTATAGGTATTGTGTGTGCACATGTGTTCCATGTGCCGTACGCAACACATGAGTGTGTTTTTCTGTACACGCAATACATGTGTATGTGTATATGCCAGTGTGTATGGAAACTCGCTCTCTGTACGTAAACATACGCACACATTAGTGCACACACATATGCACGCGTACACACACGCACACACACACACGCACACACACACGCACACACACACACACTCACACACACACACACGTGCACAACACATGTCTGTGCATATGAGCAATCAAAAAACAAATTGTCGTCTCTCAGCTGTTGCGTTGCAGGTAAATTTTAGGGTAAAAATTAATGAGGGGGAGTATTTAGGGAGGAACTTTAGGGTAAAGTCGACGTTATACTGAAAACCTTCACATTTCTTACGCATGAATGTATGATGTACCGTAACGCACGGTATCATCGCGTAACGCACGGTATCCTCGCGTAACGCACGGTATCATCGCGTAACGCACGGTATCCTCGCGTAACGCACGGTATCATCGCGTAACGCACGGTATCATCGCGTAACGCACGGTATCCTCGCGTAACGCACGGTATCATCGCGTAACGCACGGTATCATCGCGTAACGCACGGTATCCTCGCGTAACGCACGGTATCATCGCGTAACGCACGGTATCATCGCGTAACGCACGGTATCATCGCGTAACGCACGGTATCATCGCGTAACGCACGGTATCATCGCGTAACGCACGGTATCATCGCGTAACGCCACGGTATCATCGCGTAACGCACGGTATCATCGCGTAACGCACGGTATCCTCGCGTAACGCACGGTATCATCGCGTAACGCACGGTATCCTCGCGTAACGCACGGTATCATCGCGTAACGCACGGTATCATCGCGTAACGCACGGTATCCTCGCGTAACGCACGGTATCATCGCGTAACGCACGGTATCATCGCGTAACGCACGGTATCATCGCGACACGCACGGTATCATCGCGTAACGCACGGTATCATCGCGTAACGCACGGTATCATCGCGACACGCACGGTATCATCGCGTAACGCACGGTATCATCGCGTAACGCACGGTATCATCGCGTAACGCACGGTATCATCGCGTAACGCACGGTATCATCGCGTAACGCACGGTATCCTCGCGTAACGCACGGTATCATCGCGACACGCACGGTATCATCGCGTAACGCACGGTATCATCGCGTAACGCACGGTATCATCGCGACACGCACGGTATCATCGCGTAACGCACGGTATCATCGCGTAACGCACGGTATCATCGCGTAACGCACGGTATCATCGCGTAACGCACGGTATCATCGCGTAACGCACGGTATCATCGCGTAACGCACGGTATCCTCGCGTAACGCACGGTATCATCGCGTAACGCACGGTATCATCGCGTAACGCACGGTATCATCGCGACACGCACGGTATCATCGCGTAACGCACGGTATCCTCGCGTAACGCACGGTATCATCGCGTAACGCACGGTATCCTCGCGTAACGCACGGTATCATCGCGACACGCACGGTATCATCGCGTAACGCACGGTATCCTCGCGTAACGCACGGTATCATCGCGACACGCACGGTATCATCGCGTAACGCACGGTATCATCGCGTAACGCACGGTATCATCGCGTAACGCACGGTATCCTCGCGTAACGCACGGTATCATCGCGACACGCACGGTATCATCGCGTAACGCACGGTATCATCGCGTAACGCACGGTATCATCGCGACACGCACGGTATCATCGCGTAACGCACGGTATCCTCGCGTAACGCACGGTATCATCGCGACACGCACGGTATCATCGCGTAACGCACGGTATCCTCGCGTAACGCACGGTATCATCGCGACACGCACGGTATCATCGCGTAACGCACGGTATCATCGCGTAACGCACGGTATCATCGCGTAACGCACGGTATCCTCGCGTAACGCACGGTATCATCGCGACACGCACGGTATCATCGCGTAACGCACGGTATCATCGCGTAACGCACGGTATCATCGCGTAACGCACGGTATCCTCGCGTAACGCACGGTATCATCGCGACACGCACGGTATCATCGCGTAACGCACGGTATCCTCGCGTAACGCACGGTATCATCGCGACACGCACGGTATCATCGCGTAACGCACGGTATCCTCGCGTAACGCACGGTATCATCGCGTAACGCACGGTATCCTCGCGTAACGCACGGTATCATCGCGTAACGCACGGTATCATCGCGTAACGCACGGTATCCTCGCGTAACGCACGGTATCCTCGCGTAACGCACGGTATCATCGCGTAACGCACGGTATCCTCGCGTAACGCACGGTATCATCGCGTAACGCACGGTATCCTCGCGTAACGCACGGTATCCTCGCGTAACGCACGGTATCCTCGCGTAACGCACGGTATCATCGCGTAACGCACGGTATCATCGCGTAACGCACGGTATCCTCGCGTAACGCACGGTATCATCGCGTAACGCACGGTATCCTCGCGTAACGCACGGTATCATCGCGTAACGCACGGTATCCTCGCGTAACGCACGGTATCCTCGCGTAACGCACGGTATCATTGTGAAGTGAGGGCCACCTCAGCAGGGAAGTGAGGGTCACCTCAGCAGGGAAGTGAGGGTCACCTCAGCAGGGAAGTGAGGGTCACCTCAGCAGGGAAGTGAGGGTCACCTCAGCAGGAAAGTGAGAGCCACCTCAGCAGGGAAGTGAGGGCCACCTCAGCAGGAAAGTGAGAGCCACCTCAGCAGGGAAGTGAGGGCCACCTCAGCAGGGAAGTGAGGGTCACCTCAGCAGGGAAGTGAGGGCCACCTCAGCAGGAAAGTGAGAGCCACCTCAGCAGGGAAGTGAGGGCCACCTCAGCAGGGAAGTGAGGGTCACCTCAGCAGGGAAGTGAGGGCCACCTCAGCAGGAAAGTGAGAGCCACCTCAGCAGGGAAGTGAGGGCCACCTCAGCAGGAAAGTGAGAGCCACCTCAGCAGGGAAGTGAGGGCCACCTCAGCAGGGAAGTGAGGGTCACCTCAGCAGGGAAGTGAGGGCCACCTCAGCAGGAAAGTGAGAGCCACCTCAGCAGGGAAGTGAGGGCCACCTCAGCAGGAAAGTGAGGGCCACCTCAGCAGGGAAGTGAGGGCCACCTCAGCAGGGAAGTGAGGGCCACCTCAGCAGGGAAGTGAGGGAAAGTGAGGGCCACCTCAGCAGGGAAGTGAGGGCCACCTCAGCAGGGAAGTGAGGGCCACCTCAGCAGGGAAGTGAGGGCCACCTCAGCAGGAAAGTGAGAGCCACCTCAGCAGGGAAGTGAGGGCCACCTCAGCAGGAAAGTGAGAGCCACCTCAGCAGGGAAGTGAGGGCCACCTCAGCAGGAAAGTGAGGGCCACCTCAGCAGGGAAGTGAGGGCCACCTCAGCAGGGAAGTGAGGGCCACCTCAGCAGGGAAGTGAGGGCCACCTCAGCAGGGAAGTGAGAGCCACCTCAGCAGGGAAGTGGGGGCCACCTCAGCAGGAAAGTGAGAGCAAACTCAGCAGGGAAGTGAGGGTCACCTCAGCAGGGAAGTGAGGGCCACCTCAGCAGGGAAGTGAGGGCCACCTCAGCAGGAAAGTGAGGGCCACCTCAGCAGGAAAGTGAGAGCCACCTCAGCAGGGAAGTGAGGGCCACCTCAGCAGGAAAGTGAGGGCCACCTCAGCAGGAAAGTGAGAGCCACCTCAGCAGGGAAGTGAGGGCCACCTCAGCAGGAAAGTGAGGGCCACCTCAGCAGGAAAGTGAGAGCCACCTCAGCAGGGAAGTGAGGGCCACCTCAGCAGGAAAGTGAGGGTCACCTCAGCAGGAAAGTGAGAGCCACCTCAGCAGGGAAGTGAGGGCCACCTCAGCAGGAAAGTGAGGGCCACCTCAGCAGGGAAGTGAGGGCCACCTCAGCAGGGAAGTGAGGGCCACCTCAGCAGGGAAGTGAGGGCCACCTCAGCAGGAAAGTGAGAGCCACCTCAGCAGGGAAGTGAGAGCCACCTCAGCAGGGAAGTGAGGGCCACCTCAGCAGGAAAGTGAGAGCCACCTCAGCAGGGAAGTGAGGGCCACCTCAGCAGGGAAGTGAGGGCCACCTCAGCAGGAAAGTGAGAGCCACCTCAGCAGGGAAGTGAGGGCCACCTCAGCAGGGAAGTGAGGGTCACCTCAGCAGGGAAGTGAGGGCCACCTCAGCAGGGAAGTGAGGGTCACCTCAGCAGGAAAGTGAGGGTCACCTCAGCAGGGAAGTGAGGGTCACCTCAGCAGGGAAGTGAGGGTCACCTCAGCAGGGAAGTGAGGGTCACCTCAGCAGGGAAGTGAGGGTCACCTCAGCAGGGAAGTGAGGGTCACCTCAGCAGGGAAGTGAGGGCCACCTCAGCAGGGAAGTGAGGGTCACCTCAGCAGGGAAGTGAGGGCCACCTCAGCAGGGAAGTGAGGGTCACCTCAGCAGGGAAGTGAGGGTCACCTCAGCAGGGAAGTGAGGGCCACCTCAGCAGGGAAGTGAGGGTCACCTCAGCAGGGAAGTGAGGGTCACCTCAGCAGGGAAGTGAGGGCCACCTCAGCAGGGAAGTGAGGGTCACCTCAGCAGGGAAGTGAGGGCCACCTCAGCAGGGAAGTGAGGGTCACCTCAGCAGGGAAGTGAGGGCCACCTCAGCAGGGAAGTGAGGGTCACCTCAGCAGGGAAGTGAGGGTCACCTCAGCAGGGAAGTGAGGGCCACCTCAGCAGGGAAGTGAGGGCAAACTCAGCAGGGAAGTGAGGGTCACCTCAGCAGGGAAGTGAGGGCCACCTCAGCAGGGAAGTGAGGGTCACCTCAGCAGGGAAGTGAGGGCCACCTCAGCAGGGAAGTGAGGGCCACCTCAGCAGGGAAGTGAGGGCAAACTCAGCAGGGAAGTGAGGGTCACCTCAGCAGGGAAGTGAGGGTCACCTCAGCTGGGAAGTGAGGGCCACCACCCTCACACTCCGTGATGGTTTCGCTGCTGTGCTTTGAGCCACTGCTTGCTTGCTCTTGTTTGTTCTTGCTGATTTTTTTGCTGTTGTTTGCCTTTCATCGTACTTTTGCTTATTTGAAAAAGATTAAATAAGAAAAGTTTCCTCCCATTGGAATCGTGCGTCTAATATTTATGTTTGCATATATTAATACATAAAATTCATGGATTATAATAATACATAATATTTATGGATTATTATAAGTCACGCGTATAGGTAGAGGTATATGTGTATGTACTTATATACAAATACACACATACGGATATGTACATGTAGAGATATATACATATGTACAGGTATATACATATACATTTACAGGTATACATATATACATATACAGGTATATACATATGCAGGTATATACATATACATATACAGGTATATACATACACATGTACAGGTATATACATATACATATACAGGTATATACATATACAAGTATACATATATACCAGTAAACACATAAGGCTCGTGTGTAGAGTACGGTACATAGCTTTCGTATCGTGACAATGCACTGGACCGGCGGTGCTGACAAGTAGATTTACTAACTACTCATTGATCGATGACTAGACATTGATTGAAAGTATGATCAAACATTTATCTCGTTGTTTTATTATAAATGAACTTTTTACGAAAAATTTTGCAACGCGTTATTTCTGAAAGCCGGCCAGGTGTTGACAACAACAACATCGAGTGTTTGTGTTGCTGTTGAATGTTGATAAGTAATTGCAATGACTTACATTTAGACATCTTTGATGAAACATTATTTATGTTGATGAATGTTGACAAGTAATTACATTTAGGCATCTTTGATGAAATTTTTTTTTTCTGAATGAACCGAACACAAATGCCTACACCCAAGTCTTCCGTTTTGTACAAACGTCATTTTTGTATAGCTTCTGTGTACTTTGATCTTGTATTTTTGTACTGTATTTATCGCGGTGCTTTGGAGAGCATTTGTGTGGGCGCATCATGTGCGTCTGTGGTGATCACTCATGATGCATATCACATGAATAATGGAAGCGTGGTGTGGGTGTATTTATACGCGTGTGTATTACATATATCTATGTGTATTCGTATCTATTTATTCGTATTTAGATGTTTTTATGCGTATTTATATGAATTTATTCATATTTATTCGTATATAGATGTTTTTATGCGTATTTATATGAATTTATCATATTTATTCGTACATAGATGTTTTTATGAATATTTATATGCGTTTATTCGTATTTATTCGTATTTCGATGTATTTATATGTATGACTTACGTATGTACTTTTGGACGCACAGTATAACATTCTCATAGACCATCTCCATGCCAAAACCTCACTTTTACTCTAAACTAAAAACATAAGAAAACGATTTATAAATAAACCTTATATATCTTTTTCGCCATCGGCAACACATTTCCGTAATATTCAATTTTCGGACCTAACGCCTTTTTGCAATCTTTTTCTCCTATATTAGCTAGGAAAAGATCAATTTTTAAATATTCCCCGTTCATTTGAATAAATATCGGTCTCAAATACCGTCAGTAGAGCGTTCTTTCTGTCTGGCCGCCCCGTCTGTCTGGGAGCATTTAGGTCGTTAGCGCTCCAGTTCTGTCGTTCATTATGGCGAGTGTAACACTTGCATCAGACGCTACTTGCCCCCTACCTCTTGCCCCCACCTCCTCTTGCCCCCTTCCAGTCGCCTTCTTTCTTCCTCTGTCTTGATTCTCTTGTGCGAATCTTATTAATGATTTCAGTGTGTCCTCATTTGCCCCTCTTCCTTGCCCCATTCCTGCGTCCGCTACCATTTGCCCCCTCAGTCTGTCTTGCCCATCCCTATTTCGTCCCAGAGTTTGCATCATCCCAATTTTCCTAACCCTCTTGCCCCATCCCTATTTCGTCCCAGCGTTTGCATCATCCCAATTTTCCTAACCCTCTTGCCCCATCCCTATTTCGTCCCAGCGTTTGCATCATCCCAATTTTCCTAACCCTCTTGCCCCATCCCTATTTCGTCCCAGCGTTTGCCCCATCCCCATTTCCCTAACCCTCTTGCCCCATCCCTATTTCGTCCCAGCGTTTGCCTCATCCCCATTTCCCTAGCCCTCTTGCCCCCATCCCTATTTCCTCCCACTATTTTCCCCATCCCTATTTCGTCCCAGCATTTACCCCATCCCCATTTTCCTCATCTTTCCACCTCATCTCGTGTTCTCTTTTCATTCGAATATATTCATATTTATGCTCCGATTTACGAGCACATCGCTCCTGTTTCACCCCTTATCTCCTGGTGTGTTTTTCTGACACATTTCTACTGCACATTTCTGCTGAACTTCTGCCTTTCTTTTTTCCTTTTTATAAAACCTGACTGATGAAAATTCGGTTCTGTGCTTCGTGTGTTCGGAGCACGGTAGAAGAAACAAGGTAGGTTCAAACCAGTCTATTTTTCGTTGGCGGTGTGGTTTTGCTGACGTCACGGCAACGAACCAATAGCAGCGCTCATATTGCATCTGGTAGCACTGCTACCCCCAAATCTGGCTCCACTACTGGCCTAACGACATGGCGTTTTGGTGACGTCATAAAGTTTGTTTGAAATAAAGCCTTTCTATTGGCTAGCCAAACAAGAGGAGGTGTATTTTCTCCCATAGAAACGACCCTACCTTGTTTCCTTTACCGTGGTTCGGCGACAGTTTTAAAAATTTTGTGTAATTTTCAGAAAGTCACACAAGTGCACACACCGGTTACATGTACAGCAATGTATAGAGTTCTTACGTGTGTACGAATTGATTATCTTAATTCATTATCTTCATTAATTGAAAGTATGAGCACACATGCAGCTGTCGGCCTGATTTTCATTAGAAAATATGATAAATTATTTAAATACGCGGTGTTGTACGTTCTTACATGAATGTTTTTAAATTAAAAATATGGAAAATTATTTAAATACGCAGTGGTGTACGTACTTACATGATTATTTTTAAATTAAAAAAATATTGAAAATTATTTAAATACGCAGTGGTGTACGTACTTGAATGAATATTTGAAGGAGACTCGTATTCAAAACTACGCACGCAGTCATCGAATGAGACTTAGTTCTTGTGTAAAAGTATGTGTAGTTTTATTGTATTTTTCTTTCGATTTCGATTTACACTTGAAAACTATTTGTAGGCCGTGATGATGTGAAGAGTCGTGCTGATGTTTAACCCGTAATTATTTCAACGCCACAATAATTTTTCAAATAATATTCAATATTACTTAATTAATATTATTTATTAATTATTATTATTATTTAATATTAATATTTTTTGATAATTAATATCATTCATTATCAATATTATTGAATAATTAATATTATTTATTATGTATATTATTTAATAATTAATATTATTCAATTTCAATATTTATTAATAATTAATATTATTTATTATCAATATTATTTATTAATTAAGATTATATAGTAATTTTTCTAATAATAATATTTCAAAAAATTTCAAAAGTAAGATAAAGTTTAGGCCAAAATAATTTCTAAGTCCTGATAATTTTCAAGGAATTACGATTTCTAAGTCAAACTAACTTTTAAGCCACATTATTTTTTAAAGCCTTATAAATTTTAGTCCAAAAGAATTTATAAGCTACAATAATTATAAGGCATTTTAA
The DNA here is from genome assembly GCA_030386875.1 of Morinoia aosen. NCBI lineage: Eukaryota > Metazoa > Arthropoda > Malacostraca > Amphipoda > Talitridae > Morinoia > Morinoia aosen. The sequence goes on from CM059573.1 coordinate 7,330,508, forward strand.
ATTTTAAGTCGAAATCGTTTTTAAGCCATAACATTTTTTAAAGCATAATCATTCTGAAGCTCTACTAATTCATAGGCCATGAATATTTTAAAGCAATGATAATATTCAAGCGCGATATTTATGAAGAGTTGAATTACCATTAACTGCTCGATAACCATTACTATTATTAATTACCATTAACTTATTTAATTACCATTAACTGCTTTTGTCCGTTGATCCGACTTTTGTGCAGTTAACAGACAGTCATTTATTGCCTATACATATTGCTTCAATACTTCATAAGCACTGTCATTTATTGCCTATACATCTTGCGTTAGTATTTCATAAGCACTGTAGTAATTATTTTGGCTCTATGTGCTTTATTATTATTGAAATACTAGTCCACCCTCTTTATTTGAAATAAAAAAGAGGGCGAAATGAGGGAAAGAACGTAAGAAATGAAAAAAATCAATATCTCGAGAGTTGATGAAGCCGCGTGTACAAGCCCGTATCACAGATACGCTCATCACACACTGCAGGTTGGCTTCGGACAGACAGACAGACGGACGCGGCTCTTATTAAAGTATAGATTTTGTTACATTTAAGTTATCTCTCTTATTACATTTGTCAGATTACAATCGATTTTTCACTGAACTGTCTCTCGGTCCGTTCTGAAAATCGAAGAGTGTTAGCCATATTTAATCTTGAGGTTATTGATTGAAACATTCACGTACCTAGTGTCGGTTGAGTGCGCTGCATGCATTCATAAAATGCTGCACATGAAGGCATAGACATGTGGGTGTGCACATGTGTGCGTAGGGTGAGCATGTACACATTTGCGTGTATGTAGAGGACAGCGTGAAAACCATTACCTTCATGAAAGATAACTCATGAATTTCTCAAAAGAAGAAGACCGAATAATTACATATTATTTTTTAAGGAGACATACGTACAGTACACATGAAGCTATTTATCTAAACTATAAATGGATAAATTTAAGGTAAAATTAAGGACGCTTCATTAGAATAATTATCAAATTGCTTAGTTTTAAATAGCCTTCATGTCGTAAGAAATAACTAGCCAGCAAGCCTCGCGCGACAAGCCTGCGACGAGTCCAGGACACGCACGCAACGAGTCTGAGCCAACGGACGCGTTCACGCAACTCATTTTATCGCTTCTAAGCATTGAAATATTATTTCTCATTCAGCCTGGATTTAATCGATTAAATCTTCAGTGTACTGACACTTGAGCTCGTATATAGGTGAATATATTTATATTATATATATAAATGATTTCAGCTGGCCTGTGTATGTAAAAGCTATACATGAGCGGTCATGTGTAAATGTACGTATATATATATATATATGCATGTTTGGATGTGCACACAATATACACATTTACATACAAATATATATTCATAAGCCGCTCAAGTATAGCTTCTGCACTGGGGCGGCTCAAATCATAGATGCCCCAGCGATAAGCCCATACAAACACGAACATGGGGCGGCGAAACGAACACATGATGACCAATGATGCGGCGAAAAAGTATTTGTTATTGTTTTTATTTTATATGTAAGTGACAGTCTTACACGTGACTTGTTTGTGGCTGCCCCACGCGCGTGCTGTGTGTGTTGTATTAAGGGTGTGTGGTTTTTGTGTGATGCTGTGTGGGGCATTGTATGGTGTTGTATGGTTCGTGTGTGGGGTGTTGTATGGTGCTGTTTGGGGCATTGTATGGTGTTGTATAGAGTTGTTTTGTATGGTGTTGCATGGTTCGTGTGTGTGTTGGGCATTGTGTGGTGTGTATTGCGTGTGTTTGTGGGGTTGTGTATGGTATGTGTGAAGCTGTGTATGGTGTGTGTTGCGTGTGTGTTGTGTAAAGCACTGTATGACGTGTGTGTGTAGTGTGCGTGATGTGTGCCGGCAGCTCTAGCGTGTGGCCGTGTATCACAACTGCAATACACTGGAAAAAATCGGCTTTTTAAAAAGAATACATACACAAGTGTAAGTGTGTGTACATGTGTACGTGTGTGGCTGTACACGTGTGTTTGTGTGCGGTTCTGTGTGATGTGTGTTTGTGTGCATGTGTGTCATCAGGTATGTATGCTTATGTGTGTTCGTGTGACTTCTCTGTGTATTTTAATCAGACTCGTGATATAAACGTACACGTTTTTCTAGAAACATTTCCTTTGCTCGACTTCAAATATTTAGCGCGGTGTTTCTTCTCGGAAAAATTAACGAATTCCCGTACTTCGAAATAATTTCCTAGAAATGTTAGTCTCCCTGCAGTCAACTTTTCGCTGTAAATAAATTCTTTACTCCGTACAAAGTTCCCGTTATGTTTTTTTCTCACCGGCATGACGGTATTTTCTTTGATACTAAATACAAGATTCCAACCAACTCGCAACCGGTTGCATGTTTTACCAGTATAACGCTTTGACTGCGGTGGGTAAAAGTGAAGTTCAAAACTTGAATACAAAGTCAGTTGTTGAAAGTAATATTGAAAATTGCAAATGTCAACTCGATCGTGCCCTCATTTAGTTTCGACTGAGTATTTATGAAAATTGAGTTTGTGACTACTGGTCGGTTAGCAGCAATGTGAATATTGCCTCCGTGGCCACCGGTGGCGCACGTCGCAGTCAAAAAGAGCTGAAGTATCCTTGATACGAGATGTTTTTCGTCCACCGATGTATCTTCGATACCAGATGTATCTCCGTCCACCGGAAGCATCCCTGGTGTATCTCCGTCCACCGAGGTATCCCTGATACCAGATGTATCTCCATACACCGGAAGTATCCCTGATACCAGATGTATCTCCGTCCACCGGAAGTATCCCTGATGCCAGATGTATCTCCGTCCACCGGAAGTATCCCTGGTGTATCTCCGTCCACCGGAAGTATCCCTGATGCCAGATGTATCTCCATACACCGGAAGTCTCACTGATACCAGATGTATCTCCGTCCACCGGAAGTATCCCTGATGCCAGATGTATCTCCATACACCGGAAGTCTCACTGATACCAGATGTATCTCCGTCCACCGGAAGTATCCCTGATGCCAGATGTATCTCCGTCCACCGGAAGTATCCCTGGTGTATCTCCGTCCACCGGAAGTATCCCTGATGCCAGATGTATCTCCATACACCGGAAGTCTCACTGATGCCAGATGTATCTCCGTCCACCGGAAGTATCCCTGATGCCAGATGTATCTCCATACACCGGAAGTCTCACTGATACCAGATGTATCTCCGTCCACCGGAAGTATCCCTGATGCCAGATGTATCTCCGTCCACCGGAAGTATCCCTGATACCAGATGTATCTCCGTCCACCGGAAGTATCCCCGATACCAAATGTATCTCCGTCCACCGGAAGTATCCCCGATACCAGATGTAACTCCGTCGAAATAAAGTATCAACTGGCAGCTCACACAACACCCCAGCTCGACGAACACTTCAGGTGTTTGTGACTGGCAGTTTTAACTGGCTGAACCTGAACCAACCGGTCGATCTCGAATTGGATCCCGCGTCTCTTTGATGTGCCCTCGCAAGGTTGTCTCGCGTTTTTCTGGTCTTTTGTTGTTTGTAGTGCCTTGTTCCTTTGTTTATTTCCTCCTTCCTTCTTCCTCCTTTCCTCTCCCTCCTTCCCTCTCCCTCTCTTCCCCTCTAATTCTTAAATCCATCCCGCTTGTGAAACTGAAACCTTTGATCTTACGTGTAACTCTCGAGCATTTCTGAACCTGGTGACAGCAGTGGTGACAGGGGGGTGACAGCAGGGGTGACAGGGGGGTGACAGCAGTGGTGACAGGGGGGTGACAGCAGTGGTGACAGGGGGGTGACAGCAGGGGTGACAGGGGGGTGACAGCAGTGGTGACAGGGGGGTGACAGCAGTGGTGACAGGGGGGTGACAGCAGGGGTGACAGGGTGACAGCAAGGGTGACAGGGTGATAGCAGGGGTGACAGGGTGACAGCAGGGGTGACAGGGTGACAGCAGGGGTGACAGGGTGACAGCAGGGGTGACAGGGTGACAGCAGGGGTGACAGGGTGACAGCAGGGGTGACAGGGTGACAGCAGTGGTGACAGGGTGGCAGCAGGAGTGACAGGGTGACAGCAGTGGTGACAGGGTGACAGCAAAGGTGACAGGGTGACAGCAGGGGTGACAGGGTGACAGCATTTATGACAGTTTTACCAAAATACGTAGAACGGAATGGCGAATGTAACAGTATGGATTATTCAGTGTTCCAAACATTTTTTAATTATGACGTTGTTTTTCCCAATGAACGATATGTATCAGGCTTGATTAGAATAAACCGTCCTTCTGTAAAGAAGCCGACAGGTGGCGTGAAACCCGTGGACTTTTTGACAGATCACTCACTTAGTGAAATCTTTGTTTCAGTTTCCGTAGAGTTTCGAAATTTTTCTTCTAGAGTCTGTGTTTCCTATCATGGAGATCATTTGTATTTAACTTTAAATTGTGTTTAACTTGTATTCAACTTTAACTTGTATTTAACTTGTATTTAACTTTAACTTGTATTTAACTTGTATTTAACTTTAACTTGTATTTAACTTGTATTTAACTTTAACTTGTATTTAACTTTAACTTGTATTTAACTTGTATTTAACTTTAACTTGTATTTAACTTTAACTTGTATTTAACTTGTATTTAACTTGTATTTAGCTTGTATATAACTTTAACTTGTATCTAACTTTAACTTGTATTTAACTTGTATTTAACTTTAACTTGTATTTAACTTGTATATAACTTGTATTTAACTTTAACTTGTATTTAACTTGTATTTAACTTTACCTTGTATTTAACTTTACCTTGTATTTAACTTGTATTTAACTTTAACTTGTATTTAACATTAAATTGTATTTAACTTGTATTTAACTTGCATTTAACTTTAACTTGTATAAAACTTGTATTTAACTTTAACTTGTATTTAACTTTAACCTGTCTTTAACTTGTATTTAACTTTAACTTGTATTTAGCTTGTATTTAACTTTAACTTGTATTTAGCTTGTATTTAACTTTAACTTGTATTTAACTTGTATTTACCTTTAACTTATATTTAACTTGAACTTGTATTTATCTTGTATTTAACTTTAATGAATTTCATTTCATTTGCAGAGTTTTCTTGAAATTTTTCTGCTACTATTTTCAATTTTCGTCCTGGAGATCACCAAGGTCACTTGTAATAACTTCACTAAGTATTCATTTTTAAGCTCATTGCCGCATGTTAATTTTGGTTTGTGGGACAAAAAGGCGCATAAAAGAACTTGACATCTGTTCAAGAAAAAAATTAATGGAATATTTCTTAATGAACTTCATGAATCTGAAATATTTTGGCGAAATTTGCGAGTCGATTCTCGAATTCGACAAAATTTATTGAAACTAAAATAAATAAAAAACTAAATTAAAATTTGTTAATTTATTTATTGAAGACCCGCGTAATGTTAATTTACAAATCAACTCTAACGCATCAATGTTAGAAAAGTCAAAATGAAAAGTATTATTGTAGATTAAGTCATATTATTCGCGTACATGGTTGAGTTACCCGTACTTCCCTCGATAATTCTACTCCTCAATTGCATCACCTCATCTCTTTAAGCCGTTCTCTTATTGCTAATTTCACGGATTTCCCCTCTCCTATTTCCCCTCACACGTCCCCTTTGTTCATGTCTGCCCGGTGCCTCCATTTGTTCTCGTATTGCTGCACCGAGTTGCCCTCGTGTGAATGAAAAGTCGTCAGTCCGACGTCCCTCGTTGTGACAGCTATTTACGTTTCCCCCCGGCAGTTTCTCGTCAGCTGATTCCCGTCATCTGTTTCTCATCAGCTGTTTTTTTTCAGCTGTCTCCCCTCAGCTGTCTCCCCTCAACTGTCTCCCCTCAGCTGTTTCCCCTCAGCTATCTCCCCTCAGCTGTATCCCCTCAACTGTCTGCCCTCAGCTGTTTCCCCTCAACTGCTCCCCTCAGCTGTATCCCCTCAACTATCTCCCCTCAGCTGTATCCCCTAAGCTGTCTCCCCTCAGCTGTCTCCCCTCAGCTGTATCCTCTCAGCTGTATCCCCTCAGCTATCTCCCCTCAGTTGTCTCCCCTCAGCTGTCTCCCCTCAGCTGTATCCCCTCAGCTGTCTCCCCTCAGCTGTCTCTCCTCAGCTGTCTCCCCTCAGCTGTCTCCCTTCAGTTGTATCCCTTCAACTGTCTCCTCTCAGCTGTCTCCCCTCAGCTGTATCCCCTCAACTGTCTCCCCTTAGCTGTTTCCCGTCAGCTGTCTCCCTCAGCTGTTTCCCCTCAGCTGTCTCCCCTCAGCCGTATCCTCTCAACTGTCTCCCCTCAGCTGTTTCCCCTCAGCTGTCTCCCCTCAGCTGTTTCCCCTCAGCTGTCTCCCCTCAGCTGTCTCCCCTCAGCAGTTTCCCCTCAGCTGTCTCCCCTCAGCTGTATCCTCTCAACTGTCTCCCCTCAGCTGTATCCCCTCAGCTGTCTCCCCTCAGCTGTCTCCCCTCAGCTGTCTCTCCTCAGCTGTCTCCCCTCAGCTGTCTCCCCTCAGCTGTATCCCTTCAACTGTCTCCTCTCAGCTGTTTCCCCTCAGCTGTTTCCCCTCAGCTGTATCCTCTCAGCTGTCTCCCCTCAGCTGTATCCCCTCAACTGTCTCCCCTTAGCTGTTTCCCGTCAGCTGTCTCCCTCAGCTGTTTCCCCTCAGCTGTCTCCCCTCAGCTGTATCCTCTCAACTGTCTCCCCTCAGCTGTTTCCCCTCAGCTGTCTCCCCTCAGCTGTTTCCCCTCAGCTGTCTCCCCTCAGCTGTCTCCCCTCAGCAGTTTCCCCTCAGCTGTCTCCCCTCAGCTGTATCCTCTCAACTGTCTCCCCTCAGCTGTTTCCCCTCAGCTGTCTCCCCTCAGCTGTTTCCCCTCAGCTGTCTCCCCTCAGCTGTCTCCCCTCAGCAGTTTCCCCTCAGCTGTCTCCCCTCAGCTGTATCCTCTCAACTGTCTCCCCTCAGCTGTATCCCCTCAGCTGTCTCCCCTCAGCTGTTTTTCCTTAGATGTTTCTCGTCAACTGTTTCCCTTCAGTTATTGCCCACGAGCTATTTTCCCTCTTTCTCAGCTGCTTTCTCTCAAAAATTTCCCCTCTCCCCTTCACAGACTCCCCTCTCCCTTGCACAGTTTCCCCTCTCCCTTGCACAGTTTCCCCTCTCCTCTGCACAGTTTCCCCTCTCCCTTGCACAATTTCCCCTCTCCCCTGCACAGTTTCCCCTCTCCCCTGCACAGTTTCCCCTCTCCCCTGCACAGTTTCCCCTCTCCCCTGCACAGTTTCCCTTCTCCCTTGCACAGTTTCCCCTCTCCCCTGCACAGTTTCCCCTCTTCCCTGCACAGTTTCCCCCTCTCCCATGCACAGTTTCCCCTCTCCCTCGCGCAGTTTCCCCTCTCCACTGCGTAGGTATTGGAGGTCAATTCCCTCACTCCAGACAGCCGCGTCTGAGGGCACTGAGGGGAGGTGTGGGGCAGTGAGGGGAAAGAAACGAGGAGAGAATGTGTCATTACAAGAATATAGCCACAATTGCTTCATCCCATCTGACATTCAACACCTAATTCAAAAATATATATTTTTTTTTCTTCCTCTGTATAATGTCATAGAACTATACCATGTTACATTGAGTCACCATATTGTATACAACCCTGCCACCCTGTCACTATATTGTACACTAAACGGTATGCAGTAATTAGTGGCTATATTGCATGTAATCACGAACAGTCTTCCCTCGTTTTCTTGCGTAATTTGTCTGATATTCGCAACTGAAGCTGGCCAAAATAATTTCAGTTTTTCATACGGGGTTATACATTAATGAGTCATACATTAATGTTCGGGGAGAGCATTTACGCGGGGTCATACGGGGAAATTACCCCGTTATGTATTAATTATTATTTCAATGTTTATTTTTCACATAGTTTTGCTACTTAATCTTGATGCGCGGACATAACCCTGAAAGTCGTGTGTTGTCAAGGCCGAATGTTAATTTAGAAGGAGAAAATCCATGCATGATTAAATGTCTGGCTACTGAAGCAAACAAACGAAAACAAGGGACAAGCAAACCGAAAACCACGAACAAAAAACCAAAAACCATGAATAAACAAACGGAACCCCTGAATAAAAAACATGAACAAACAAGCCGAACACCATGAACAAAAACCAAGAACCATGAACAAAAAATAAAAAATCATGAACTAACAAATTGAAAACCACGAATGAACCAAACGAAAACAAACCAAAAACCATGGACAAACCAAACAGAAACATGAACAAAACAAAATCAGATTCATAGTTCATGTGTGTATTGTGTTAGTGCTGTGGTGTTGGTGCGCGAGAGAGCATTTTGTGCTATATATATGCGCTCTCCGCTGCAGCTGCTGCTGCATCAGCTGCGGCAAATGTCTGGACCGCGAGAGGTGACGGAGTTCACAGCGTCCCAGTGTCTGGAGTGAGGGGGCGTCTGGAGTGAGGGGGCGCCTGGAGTGAGGGGACGTCTGGAGTTAGGGGGCGTCTGGAGTGAGGGGACGTCTGGAGTGAGGGGGCGTCTGGAGTGAGGGGACGTCTGGAGTGAGGGAGCGTCTGGAGTGAGGGTACGTCTGGAGTGAGGGGGTGTCTGGAGTGAGGGGGTGTCTGGAGTGAGGGGACGTCTGGAGTGAGGGGGCGTCTGGAGTGAGGGGGTGTCTGGAGTGAGGGGACGTCTGGAGTGAGGGGGCATCTGGAGTGAGGGCGTCTCTGGAGTGAGGGGGCGTCTGGAGTGAGGGTACGTCTGGAGTTAGGGAGCGTCTGGAGTGGGGGTACGTCTGGAGTGAGGGGGCGTCTGGAGTGAGGGGGCGTCTGGAGTGAGGGGACGTCTGGAGTGAGAGGACGTCTTGAGTGAGGGGACGTCTGGAGTGAGGGGACGTCTGGAGTTAGGGGGCGTCTGGAGTGAGGGGGCGTCTGGAGTGAGGGGGCGTCTGGAGTGAGGGGGCGTCTGGAGTGAGGGGGCGTCTGGAGTGAGGGGACGTCTGGAGTGAGGCGGCGTCTGGAGTGAGGGGACGTCTGGAGTGAGGGGGCGTCTGGAGTGAGAGGACGTCTGGAGTTTAGGGGGCGTCTGGAGTGAGGGGACGTCTGGAGTGAGGGGTGTCTGGAGTGAGGGGGCGTCTGGAGTGAGGGGACGTCTGGAGTGAGGGGACGTCTGGAGTGAGGGGACGTCTGGAGTGAGGGGGCGTCTGGAGTGAGGGGGCGTCTGGAGTGAGGGGGCGTCTGAAGTGAGGGGGTGTCTGGAGTGAGGGGACGTCTGGAGTGATGGGGTGTCTGGAGTGAGGGGACGTCTGGAGTGAGGGGGCGTCTGGAGTGAGGGGGCGTCTGAAGTGAGGGGGTGTCTGGAGTGAGGGGGTGTCTGGAGTGAGGGGGTGTCTGGAGTGAGAAGACGTCTGGAGTGAGGGGGCGTCTGGAACACACAAAATCCCCCGAGGGGAAGGTCCCAAAGGAGTACAGGGGGAGAGCAGCAGGCTGGGGAGGACCGTGGGGAAGAATGAGGCAGAGTTGGGGAGGCACGCCGCGGTGGGGAAATATTAATTGCCGTCTGAAAGCAGCGGCGAGTCGCGGTCGATTTTAAGGCGCGCGTGCGCCGATGCGAAACGCCGCCGTTTTTTGGCGTAATACGTGGCGTTTTTTTGTGGTAACGCGAGTCGATAATACGCTCCGTTTTTTTACGGGGGTTTTATATGGTTTTTAGCGTTAATGTGCACCTATGCGCGTTTTTTTGGGCGTTAATACACGCAGTTTTTTTGGCGTTGCTACGTGTCATTTTTTGGCTATTATATGCGTCGTTTTTGGCGTTAATTTGTATAAAATTTCATCAATGAAAGCCTGATGGTAACTTTTTGAATAGAGTGGAAATTCACTGGGGGGGTTTATTGATTTATTATTATAATTATTTATTCAGTTATATTTGAGTCTCGTATATGGTTATCTTTGAGTTGTGTTGGTTGTTTCAATGAACTTTAGTTCCCTTAATTTAGGAAGAGGAAGGAAATGTGTTTTGGGCTGAACGGCGTTTGAAATGAGGATAAAAGCTTTTGAGTGCACACACAAAGTGAGGAAATGCGTTGAGGAAGACTTTAAAATTCGACTAACATGAAATTAAATTGCTTAATTTATTTTAATTTATAAGCTTAATTTGAAAATGAATCTGGAGATTGAATTTAAATAGGAATAACTTGTCAAACTTTAAATTACATTAGAAAACAAAATGTATTAAATTGTAAATTAAACTAATGAATAAAATGTATTTAATTACAAACTAAATTATTAAATACAATTTAATAAATTAGAAATAAAATTAGAAAATTCAATTTATCGAATATATTAATACATTAAAAAACAAAATTATACCTCACACCCACACTTCCCCTCACACCCCCAGCTCCCCTCACACCCCCAGTTCCCCTCTGTCTGTCCCCTCGAGGACGATGACCCGAAGAACACCTACAGAACACCTGTACAAGTGTCTGTGTGATAACCCCTCTGAATGGCGTTCTGCAGACACCTTGGAACGCCCATTGAACGCTCGCACCTCCCTGCGTTCTTTCAGACGCGTTCAATGTAAATAAACGTCTGAGTAACTTCCCATGCGCTGTTACCTGTGTTTAGACGCTCGAAATGTGTGTGTGTTGTTTTGGTGTTGTGTGTGTTGTTTTGGTGTTGTGTGTGTTGTTTTGATGTTGTGTGTGTTGTTTTGATGTTGTGTGTGTTGTTTTGGTGTTGTGTGTGTTGTTTTGATGTTGTGTGTGTTGTTTTGATGTTGTGTGTGTTGTTTTGATGTTGTGTGTGTGTGGTTTTTTGTTGTGTGTGTTGTTTTGGTGTTGTGTGTGTTGTTTTGGTGTTGTGTGTGTTGTTTTGATGTTGTGTGTGTTGTTTTGATGTTGTGTGTGTGTGGTTTTTTGTTGTGTGTGTTGTTTTGATGTTGTGTGTGTTGTTTTTTGTTGTGTGTGTTGTTTTGATGTTGTGTGTGTTGTTTTGATGTTGTGTGTGTTGTTTTGGTGTTGTGTGTGTTGTTTTGGTGTTGTGTGTGTTGTTTTGATGTTGTATGTGTTGTTTTGATGTTGTGTGTGTTGTTTTGGTGTTGTGTGTGTTGTTTTGATGTTGTGTGTGTTGTTTTGATGTTGTGTGTGTTGTTTTGGTGTTGTGTGTGTTGTTTTGATGTTGTGTGTGTTGTTTTGATGTTGTGTGTGTTGTTTTGGTTTTGTGTGTGTTGTTTTTTGTTGTGTGTGTTGTTTTTGTTGTGTGTGTTGTTTTGATGTTGTGTGTGTTGTTTTGGTGTTGTGTGTGTTGTTTTGATGTTGTGCGTGTTGTTTTGATGTTGTGTGTGTTGTTTTGATGTTGTGTGTGTTGTTTTTTGTTGTGTGTGTTGTTTTGATGTTTTGTGTGTTGTTTTGATGTTGTGTGTGTTGTTTTGATGTTGTGTGTGTTGTTTTTTGTTGTGTGTGTTGTTTTTTGTTGTGTGTGTTGTTTTGATGTTGTGTGTGTTGTTTTTTGGTGTTGTGTGTGTTGTTTTGGTGGTGTGAGTTTGTAGTTTTGGAGTTGTGTGTGTTGTTTTTGGGTGTTGTATGTGTTGTTTTGGTGGTGTGTGTGAGTTTTTTTGGAAGTGTGTGTATGTTATTTTCCAGTTGTGCGGTTATTTTTTAGTATAGTGGGTTATTTTTTAATTATATGGTTTTTCAGTTATATGGGTTATTTTTTTGAAGCGTGTATTAGTTTTCATGCGCTTACCGTGCGCATGTGCTTGCTATCGCCAGCGAGATTATATGTTGTCTATTTGTGTCAGTGCCTAGCTGACTGTCCTGACATTATTGTACTACAGGTGTGTGTTTGTGCCTGTGTGTGTGTGTATGTCTGTGTGCGTGTGTGTGTGTGTATGTGTGAGGCACTACTACCAGCCTGCGTAGGGGAACAGCCTCCTTCAGCAGTTGGCGCAACTGCGAGTGCAGGAAATGTAGACGAGTCGTCTTCTGAGGGCGGTGCACCAGCATGGCCCGGGCCTTGAAGGCCCGAACTACATCCCAGGAATCCCAGGAATCCCAGGTGTGTGTGTACGTGTGTACGTTTTTCATTTGAGCTAAAATTTACAGCGCGCCAGCTTTCATGAAATGCGTTTGTTGACAGCTTTATGTTTTAGGAACACGTTATTGTGTGTCGTGTGTTGTGTATTGTGTGTTGTGCGCTGTATGTTGAGCACGAGTTTGTGTTGCCGTAGTGCAGTTTGTGTGTTTGTGTGCTGTTTGAAGGCTGTTTGTGTATTGCCTGTATTGCCTGTGTGCTGTGTGTGTGTTCAATTATATGTGCAGCGCGTTTGCCATATGTCAGAGCACATCTACTCTGCTCTCCTCCACTCCCTCTTTCTCCCTCTTTCACGCGGTCACTCGATAATATTTGTACGAGTATTTTGAATTGTATCATTTATGAAGTTTTATATAGTGTCATTCAATGTCATTCTGTATTTAATTATTTATGAAATATTATGCAGCATTTTGTATTTTCCCAATTATGGAATTATATAATTATGTAGTATGTGTACTTATGTTATTTATGCGTAATTATGTAGTATTTTCTATTTATGACCAACAAAATATTTTATAGTATTATTATATAGTGTTTTGTATATTGTAATAATAACTCCACCTACTCCTACTTCTTCAGTATTGTTGAACGTTTTTACGAGTAATTGGAATTTTTTGCGTAGCAGCTACGCATATGTAGATTCAAGTGCGTACGTAGGAACAAAACTATATGTATGTACGCACGTGTTTGTGTGCGTAAGGACGTGCGCATGTACGTCAAAGTCATGAAAATGCGTTCGTATAGATTGATACAAGTAGATATGTAGATGTAGATGAAAATACATACGTACTCGTGCACGAAAATCGCTCGTACACATTTGAGTACGTTGGTTTTAATGAAAATAGATCATTAATAATTGCGCAATAGATTTTTACAGTTTTAAATTAATTTATTTTTGAGAATCTTCCCCAAATGAACGCGTAAATTTGTCCAGTTTTGAAACAATTTACTTTTGATATAACTTCCCCATATTTACATGTACATTTTGAAATTTTTTCTAACAGATTCCCTAAACATAGAGTAGCGTCTCCGCTAATTTCAAGTTCCGTAAAGTTCCGCACGGCTTGTGCCCGACGCTGAAGGTCGCATTTTGTTGACACTTTGACTGCGACGTGCGCCACCGGTGGTACACGGAGGTAATTTTCATAATGCTGCTGACCGACCAGTAGTCGTAAATTCGGTTTTCATAAATAGCTAGTCAAAGCTAAATGAAGGCACGATCCAGTTCATGTTCTTTTTTTCAAAATAGTTTACTACAATCGACTTTAAATTTAAGTTTGGCTTTGAACTTAATATTTAGCAGTCGCATCTTGTTAATGAAGTTCAGAACACATACGCATCATCGATCCGATGCTTTCTCACCAGAGGCAATTCCACCATCATATTTTTTGCGCAAAGCCCCTCGAGAAACAAGCGAAAAAGATCGCATGAAAACTAAGACGGTGATAAATTTTTCTCTCGACCATTAAATTAAACAATCCCAAGAAAATATGTACGAATTTTTCTTCTAATCTTCACAAAGTAAATAATCCCGATAAATATCCATGAATTTCTCATCTAAACTTCACAAAGTAAACAATCCCGATAAAATATCCATGAATTTTTCTCCAGAACTTCACCAAGTCAAAACTGCACGAGCAATTTTCCGACAAAACTCTACGGGGAGCGCGCAGAACATTACACGGACGCGATTTTTTTCGCGTTACTCCGGGTTGTTTAGCGCAGGTTTTTGGCGTAAGTTCGCGTCTAAATCGCGCAAAAGAACTACAATAAGAGAGAATTAGTGCAATTTCAGACGACTGAAGCAAGGGAGGCGCAGCGGCACTTGAAAACGCGAGCTGGTAAATGATGTGTCTAGAGCTGAGCTGTCTAGACGTGGGGGTTGTAGGGGGCAAGTGGGGGTTATTAGGGACAGGTAGGGGGTTGGGGGAAGGTTGGGGTTATTAAGGACAGGTAGGGGGTGGGGGGACTGAAAAGTTATTAGGGACGGGTAAGGGGTAGGGGGAGAGGGGTTATTAGGGACAGGTAGGGGGTGAGGGGGGCAAGAGAGGGGTATTTGGAACGGTTAAGAAGTGAGGGGAGCAAGTGGGGGCTATTAGGGACAGGTAGGGAGTGAAGGACAAGTGGGGGTTATTAGGGACAGGTAGGGGGTGAGGGGCAAGTGGGGATTATTAGGGACAGGTAGGGGTGAGGGGCAAGTGGGGGTTATTAGGGACAGGTAGAGAGGGAGGGGCAAGTGGGGTTATTAGGGACAAGTAGGGGGTGAGGGGGTTGAAGTCAGACAGGTAGGGGCGCGAGGGTTATTAGGGACTGGTAGAGGGGTGAGACAGGGACAGGTAGGGGTAAGTGAGGGTTGTGAATTTGATAGTAGAGGGGTTGGAGGAGGTATTTTAGAGAAAAGAAGGGATAGTTAGGTAGATGACATAACAATAAAGTTACAAGTGATGCAAGGTAATCATGGGTTGATATGGCCCGCACTGTCCTTATTAGTCATTTGGATTTGCCTTCGAAATAGTCCATTTATCCATAAATTATGAGGGTTAAAAAACTTATTGTCTCGATTAGTAATTTTTTTAATTAGTGTTAGTTCTCCCTAATTATTAATAATATGAGCTAAATTAGCTCTTATTAAGCAGGTATTCAATAATTATTTTTCATTGGTAATGATTAAAAATTATTTTTAATTGATTGTTATAATTATTGATTAATGATTAAAACCGTTTCATCACCTCATCAAGGCCATAAATCAAGGCCAGCACCCATTATTTGTAAATATATATAGATATATATATACATGTTGATTATTTTTTAGAGACAACCACTGTATTCTGGTGACAAAGAATAAAATAGAGAGCGTTAAAATTGAGAGCAATATTGATCTTCAGTTTGCTGGCGGTATTAATGGTAGGAATATTGTTCATTCTAATTAATTGATATTGAAGTCTCCGGTGATTATTAGGTATCTCTGTTAATTTTAAAGTCTCTGTTGATTCTAAAGTCTCAGTCGATATTAAAGTCTGCGATGATTATAGGGTATCTATTTTTATAATTTTAAAGTTTCCGATGATAATAAGGTCTCTATTAATTTTAGAGTCTCCGATGATTATAAGATTTATGTTAATTTTAGTGTCTCCGATGACTATAAGGTCTCTATTAATTTTAGAGTCTCAGATGATTATGAGGTTTATGTTATAAAGACACAAAATATACAATCCTGCAATTTACAATGCCGGCTTAGGAGTGACTTTTGCTTTTAGTTTTGCCGTATCAACTTCTGAATTTTAATTAGTGTTTTTTCCTTTTCATTGTCA
Source organism: Morinoia aosen (assembly GCA_030386875.1). Taxonomy (NCBI): domain Eukaryota; kingdom Metazoa; phylum Arthropoda; class Malacostraca; order Amphipoda; family Talitridae; genus Morinoia; species Morinoia aosen. The sequence goes on from CM059573.1 coordinate 7,345,919, forward strand.
TATCAAGTTGGAATTTTTCCAAATATATTTTCTATTGTGATTTGAACATTGAAACTTTTCTAAACATTTTTCTCATCATTTTGACAAGCAATTTTTTAAAAAACTGTTTTCCTTTTACTCCGGCCTCTCCCGGCTGGGCGTCTTAGAAAAAAGTCACAATTGTCCTAAAATTGTCGTGGTCGTAGCGGTACAGATGGCAGCGCAAGTTCTTCTGCTGATTTGGTGCTATTTCGCTTACAGCTCAAACTTTAGTGTTAATGTTTGGGGCATAACATTTCTTTTGGGGAAAAATTTTAACACAAAAGTTGGGTTTTTTGGCACAAATCTGAACTTAAAAGTTGGATTTTTTTGAGGAAAAATCTTAACATAAAAGTTGGGTTTTTTGGCACAAATCTGAACATAAAAGTTGGATTTTTTGGCAAAAATCTGAACATAAAAGTTTTCTTTTTAGCACAAATCTGAACATAAAAGTTGTTTTTTTTTGGGCACAAATATGAACATAAAAGTTTTTTTTGACACAAATCTGAACAAAAAATATTTTTTTACACAAATCTGACTATAAAAGTTTTTTTTACACAAATCTGAACATAAAAGTGAGATTTTTCGGGCAAAAAATGTTCAAATCTCAAATTTGAACTGCGCAGACTACGCACAGCACGTAGCGCGGTGTTGTTGACTTACGCTACAGCCTGTGCCGCTATGAATATGTTAGTTGCTTGGAAATGTCGTAGCTATTACTTTGCTGTCGATACAACTGCGATACTTGTCCCTCGGTGCGATAATTAAGCGTTTGTGCCTACAAAATTTACGATATTCTATAGATAAAGTCATGCCTGATGTGACTTTAAATCCATCATTTTTTGATAACTTACGATATCATGACGACACAATTACTCCTTATATGACCTGAGTTATGACTGATGCCGGTAGTTAACGATTTTTACGATAAATTTGCTTCTGGCGACGCATGAGTTACGCCTGTTTGCGAGACTGTAATTTATATTTATTTTGGGGGCAATATAATTGTATGTGTTATACGTTTTGTAACGCTACAAGGTATGGGCACTCCATTGTGCATTGTGTATAACACATACCAACACACACTACAAGGTATGGGCAATCCGATCAATCATTGCTCCTGAGGTTGTCTGTGATAGCTTCACCATCTCTCCTCCACACACGCATTTCGCAGCGACTCACATACTTCCATTTATATATCTTTCTTACACAGTCCGTGAATAGTCATTCCAGATATAGAGTTATGCTTTTCAGCTCCTCCACACTTACATTTCGTAAGGACTCACATACTTATATATCGTTGTTACACAGTACGTGTATAGTCCTTCCAGATATTCAGTTATGCCTTTCAGCTTCAGGAATTACGGGTATTCCTATCCCATGCATTCCGTAGACACGTCTTTATATGCACGCAACCTTCGTTGCTCCTTTGACCAACATACGCGTACGTTCTCAGCACTTTCTTCATTCACGCGCACCCATGCTTATTATACAGTCGCATTTCTACGACAATCTCCTTCTTTCAAATGAAACTCGGATCTTGAATGTGTCTTCCATGCTTATTATACACTTGCATTTCTATGCACAAACTATTTCTTTCATATAAAGCTTGTTTCTTGAATGTGTCTTTCTCTTCGCATCGTTTCGGAATCTGTCCTCCTTTTCTGCCTTTCTTTGTGGCTGGAATTTATCGGTTTGTCCCTCTCTCCCTGTTTCTTTTGATGCCTTACGCAATGCACCTTCTGTTCTTCTCCCTCTTCTCTTTCATCCCTTGTTACTCTCCAGCCTTCGCGTTCGCGCTTTTCTTCTCACAGCTTCAAAAGAAGTTCTTTGCTTCTCAGATCTATTTCTCAGCCATGCGCAGCTTTGCCATTTCTTTCTATACCAAGCACGGGAATGATGGTGTCATGCATAGATTTTCATGCATAGATTTTCATGCATAGGTTTTCGTGCATAGATTTTCATGCATAGGTTTTCATGCATAGATTTTCATGCATAGGTTTTCCATGCACAGACTTTCATGCACAGACTTTCATGCACAGATTTTCCATGCATAGATTTTCCATGCATAGGTTTTCATGCATAGATTTTCCATGCATAGGTTTTCATGCATAGATTTTCATGCATAGGTTTTCCATGCACAGACTTTCATGCACAGACTTTCATGCACAGATTTTCCATGCATAGATTTTCCATGCATAGGTTTTCATGCATAGATTTTCCATGCATAGGTTTTCATGCATAGATTTTCATGCATAGGTTTTCCATGCACAGACTTTCATGCACAGACTTTCATGCACAGATTTTCCATGCATAGATTTTCTTGCATAGATTTTCATGCATAGATTTTCGTGCATAGATTTTCATGCATAGATTTTCGTGCATAGATTTTCATGCATAGATTTTCATGCATAGATTTTCATGCATAGATTTTCGTGCATAGATTTTCATGCATAGGCTTTCATGCATAGATTTCCGTGCATAGGTTTTCATGCATAGATTTTCATGCATAGGTTTTCATGCATAGATTTCCGTGCATAGGTTTTCATGCATAAATTTTCATGCATAGATTTTCATGCATAGATTTTCATGCATAGATTTTCCATGCATAGGTTTTCATGCATAGATTTTCATGCATAGATTTTCATGCATAGATTTTCATGCATAGATTTTCATGCATAGATTTTCATGCATAGATTTTCGTGCATAGATTTTCATGCATAGATTTTCGTGCATAGATTTTCATGCATAGATTTTCATGCATAGATTTTCATGCATAGATTTTCATGCATAGATTTTCATGCATAGATTTTCATGCATAGATTTTCGTGCATAGATTTTCATGCATAGATTTTCGTGCATATATTTTCATGCATAGATTTTCATGCATAGATTTTTATGCATAGATTTTCGTGCATAGATTTTCCTACATAGGTTTTCATGCATAGATTTTCGTGCATAGATTTTCCTACATAGGTTTTCATGCATAGATTTTCGTGCATAGATTTTCCTACATAGGTTTTCATGCATAGATTTCCGTGCATAGATTTTCGTGCATAGATTTTCCTACATAGGTTTTCATGCATAGATTTTCGTGCATAGATTTTCCTACATAGGTTTTCATGCATAGATTTTCATGCATAGGTTTTCATGCATAGATTTTCATGCATAGATTTCCGTGCATAGATTTTCCTACATAGATTTTCATGCATAGGTTTTCATGCATAGATTTCCGTGCATATGTTTTCATACATAGATTTTCATGCATAGGTTTTCATGCATAGATTTTCATGCATAGATTTTCATGCATAGATTTTTTGCATAGCTTTTCATGCATAGATTAAGTGAACGCTCTCAATATCATGCACAGTAATTGTGACGGCAGACGTTTCCATGCGCGTCTGTAGAGTAAAGGTTTTTGCGTCAAAAAGTTCATCTTAACGACAGAATGGGGAACTTTTATGTGTATATGATTCACTGCACGTGTAGTCATAGATTTTTTTAATACATAAATTAATGTGACTCTAGACGTGAATTTTTAAATGATGGGTGACCAGTTCTTTTGTGTTCAAATGATAATTTGTTGGTGTAAACTGCACGAGCCTCTCTCGGCACTGATGGTAGCGACGAAACTATGTACTGAAAGTAAATATTTTCTAGGCTAAAGGCAAATCTGTAAAGCTAAAGGCAAATCTGCGAGGCTACAGGCAAATCTGTATAGCTAAAGGCAAATCTGTAAAGCTAAAGGCAAATCTGTAAAGCTAAAGGCTAGTCTGATCGGCTAAAGGCTAATCTGCGAGGCTACAGGCAAATCTGTAAAGCTAAAGGCAAATCTACGAGGCTACAGGCAAATCTGCGAGGCTACAGGCAAATCTGCGAGGCTACAGGCAAATCTGCGAGGCCACAGGCAATTCTGTAAAGCTGAAGGCAAATCTGATAGGCTAAAGGCAAATCTGCGAGGCTACAGGCAAATCTGTAAAGCTAAAGGCAAATCTGCGAGGCTACAGGCAAATCTGTAAAGCTAAAGGCAAATCTGCGAGGCTACAGGCAATTTTGTAAAGCTAAAGGCTAATCTGATAGGCTAAAGGCAAATCTGCGAGGCTACAGGCAAATCTGTAAAGCTAAAGGCAAATCTACGAGGCTACAGGCAAATCTGTAAACCTAAAGCAAATCTGATAGGCTAAAGGCAAATTTAAAACACATCTTTGAGGCCAGAGCGCTCTACATTCCATTGAGAAAATGAAGTTCAGAAAGTTTCTAGCATGACGTGTCCGGCCAACGTTAATATATAATTCTCTTTTATATACGCGATCAAAGAATGATGTTGAAATCGTCGTGAAATTAGAGCCCAGCAACTCAGCAGTTGTGTGTTTCTACACAGCACTTGTGTGTCTACACAGCACTTGTGTGTGTCTACACAGCACTTGTGTGTTTCTACACAGCACTTGTGTGTTTCTACACAGCACTTGTGTGTCTACACAGCACTTGTGTGTGTCTACACAGCACTTGTGTGCTTCTACACAGCACTTGTGTGTTTCTACACAGCACTTGTGTGTTTCTACACAGCACTTGTGTGTTTCTACACAGCACTTGTGTGTTTCTACACAGCACTTGTGTGTTTCTACACAGCACTTGTGTGTTTCTACACAGCACTTGTGTGTTTCTACACAGCACTTGTGTGTTTCTACACAGCACTTGTGTGTTTCTACACAGCACTTGTGTGTTTCTACACAGCACTTGTGTGTTTCTACACAGCACTTGCGTGTGTCTACACAGCACATGTGTGTGTCTAGACAGCACTTGTGTGTGTCTACACAGCACTTGTGTGTGTCTACACAGCACTTGTGTGCAGAGGGAACACGGCCAGTTCAACACAGTCATCTTGATAGCGATTCGAAGAGAGTGGAAGGTTTCTCCAAGATCTCAAGGTCATCCATGATAGGTACCGTGCTTGGTACCTGGTACACACCTAAATTTGAAGGTATCCAAGATACGTACTATGCTAGGACATATTAAGATATTATGTACCAATATGTATTAAGGTATCCAAGAGACGTACCATGCTAGATGGTATGCACCATACTGATAAAAACTATGAATAGGAGATCCCCATTTTGCTTCAAAACAACACCTATAATTCTAACCTCACTATATGTGTTATTTGTAGGCAAAGTGGGGATCCCCTATTTATAAAAGTTGACGCAGTAGGAAAGAACTATATAATGTACTTCTTTCTATTGAAAAAATTAGTTCAAAATAGTATCCCAGCTCAGTTAACCTACATTGTATTTTAGATTGCTACAAATTATGTTAACTCACACGTAATTATCGAACTTTGACTAAATAAGTATACACCACTTACTTCGATACAACTACATGTACTTCTTTCGGATTCAAAAAATAGTCCGAAGAAGTGTCCTGACCCAGTTAAGCCAGGATGTATTTTGGAGTGCTAGAAATTATGTAAATACGGAGGCAAATATCGAACTTTGAATAAATAGGTTAAAAAAATACAAACAGGTACAAGTGATGGTCAGCACCGATGTTAAAACAAATTGCTAACACTTGGTGCCGGGGTTGAGTGTTGACGTCACTTTCGGGGCTTATTTCTCAAGATAAAAAGTATTTCAGTATTTTTTTCAAGATAAAAAGTATTTCTTTCCGAAAACATTCAGATTTTTTTTCAAGAAAGAAAATCTCTGACAACACTGAAAAAGTTTCAGTAGTAAATAAAAATAGTTTTTAGCAGAGTTGTTACATGACTTATATGAGTTTGTGAACTATTTTTACGATTTTGTGAAATTAGGCCTATTGTATTTATGGTTCTCATGAAATTAAGCCTATTGTATTTACGGTTCTCATGATGAAATTAGGCCTATTGTATTGACGGTTTTCATGAAATTAGGCCCATTGTATTTACGGTTCTCATGAAATTAGGCCCACTGTATTGACGGTTTTCATGAAATTAGGCCCACTATATTGACGGTTTTCATGAAATTAGGCCCATTGTATTTATGGTTCTCATGAAATTAGGCCCACTGTATTGACGGTTTTCATGAAATTAGGCCCATTGTATTTATGGTTCTCATGAAATTAGGCCCACTATATTTACGGTTCTCATGAAATTAGGCCCACTGTATTGACGGTTTTCATGAAATTAGGCCCACTATATTTACGGTTCTCATGAAATTAGGCCCACTATATTGACGGTTTTCATGAAATTAGGCCCACTATATTGACGGTTTTCATGAAATTAGGCCCACTATATTTACGGTTCTCATGAAATTAGGCCCACTATATTTACGGTTCTCATGAAATTAGGCCCACTGTATTGACGGTTTTCATGAAATTAGGCCCACTATATTTACGGTTCTCATGAAATTAGGCCCACTATATTTACGGTTCTCATGAAATTAGGCCCACTATATTGACGGTTTTCATGAAATTAGGCCCACTATATTGACGGTTTTCATGAAATTAGGCCCACTATATTGACGGTTCTCATGAAATTAGGCCCATTGTATTTATGGTTCTCATGAAATTAGGCCCACTGTATTGACGGTTCTCATGAAATTAGGCCCACTGTATTTATGGTTCTCATGAAATTAGGCCCACTGTATTGACGGTTCTCATGAAATTAGGCCCATTGTATTTATGGTTCTCATGAAATTAGGCCCACTGTATTGACGGTTCTCATGAAATTAGGCCCACTGTATTTATGGTTCTCATGAAATTAGGCCCACTGTATTGACGGTTCTCATGAAATTAGGCCCATTGTATTTATGGTTCTCGTGAAATTAGGCCCACTGTATTGACGGTTCTCATGAAATTAGGCCCATTGTATTTATGGTTCTCATGAAATTAGGCCCACTGTATTGACGGTTCTCATGAAATTAGGCCCACTGTATTGACGGTTCTCATGAAATTAGGCCCATTGTATTTATGGTTCTCATGAAATTAGGCCCATTGTATTGACGGTTCTCGTGAAATTAGGCCCACTGTATTGACGGTTCTCATGAAATTAGGCCCACTGTATTTATGGTTCTCATGAAATTAGGCCCACTGTATTTATGGTTCTCATGAAATTAGGCCCATTGTATTGACGGTTCTCGTGAAATTAGGCCCACTGTATTGACGGTTCTCATGAAATTAGGCCCACTGTATTTATGGTTCTCATGAAATTAGGCCCACTGTATTGACGGTTCTCATGAAATTAGGCCCATTGTATTTATGGTTCTCATGAAATTAGGCCCACTGTATTGACGGTTCTCATGAAATTAGGCCCATTGTATTTATGGTTCTCATGAAATTAGGCCCACTGTATTGACGGTTCTCATGAAATTAGGCCCACTGTATTGACGGTTCTCATGAAATTAGGCCCATTGTATTTATGGTTCTCATGAAATTAGGCCCATTGTATTTATGGTTCTCATGGAATTAGGCCCATTGTATTTATGGTTCTCATGAAATTAGGCCCACTGTATTGACGGTTCTCATGGAATTAGGCCCACTGTATTGACGGTTCTCATGAAATTAGGCCCACTGTATTGACGGTTCTCATGGAATTAGGCCCACTGTATTGACGGTTCTCATGAAATTAGGCCCATTGTATTTATGGTTCTCATGGAATTAGGCCCATTGTATTTATGGTTCTCATGGAATTAGGCCCACTGTATTGACGGTTCTCATGAAATTAGGCCCACTGTATTGACGGTTCTCATGAAATTAGGCCCATTGTATTTATGGTTCTCATGGAATTAGGCCCACTGTATTGACGGTTCTCATGAAATTAGGCCCATTGTATTTATGGTTCTCATGAAATTAGGCCCACTGTATTGACGGTTCTCATGAAATTAGGCCCATTGTATTTATGGTTCTCATGAAATTAGGCCCATTGTATTGACGGTTCTCGTGAAATTAGGCCCACTGTATTGACGGTTCTCGTGAAATTAGGCCCACTGTATTGACGGTTCTCGTGAAATTAGGCCCATTGTATTGACGGTTCTCATGAAATTAGGCCCACTGTATTGACGGTTCTCGTGAAATTAGGCCCATTGTATTGACGGTTCTCGTGAAATTAGGCCCACTGTATTGACGGTTCTCATGAAATTAGGCCCACTGTATTGACGGTTCTCGTGAAATTAGGCCCATTGTATTGACGGTTCTCATGAAATTAGGCCCACTGTATTGACGGTTCTCGTGAAATTAGGCCCATTGTATTGACGGTTCTCATGAAATTAGGCCCACTGTATTGACGGTTCTCGTGAAATTAGGCCCATTGTATTGACGGTTCTCGTGAAATTAGGCCCACTGTATTGACGGTTCTCATGAAATTAGGCCCACTGTATTGACGGTTCTCGTGAAATTAGGCCCACTGTATTGACGGTTCTCATGAAATTAGGCCCACTGTATTGACGGTTCTCGTGAAATTAGGCCCACTGTATTGACGGTTCTCATGAAATTAGGCCCACTGTATTGACGGTTCTCATGAAATTAGGCCCATTGTATTGACGGTTCTCATGAAATTAGGCCCACTGTATTGACGGTTCTCGTGAAATTAGGCCCACTGTATTGACGGTTCTCATGAAATTAGGCCCACTTTATTGACGGTTCTCGTGAAATTAGGCCCATTGTATTGACGGTTCTCATGAAATTAGGCCCACTGTATTGACGGTTCTCATGAAATTAGGCCCATTGTATATATGGTTCTCATGAAATTAGGCCCATTGTATTTATGGTTCTCATGAAATTAGGCCCATTGTATTTATGGTTCTCATGAAATTAGGCCCATTGTATTTGTGGTTCTCATGAAATTAGGCCCATTGTATTTATGGTTCTCATGAAATTAGGCCCATTGTATTTATGGTTCTCATGAAATTAGGCCCACTGTATTGACGGTTCTCATGAAATTAGGCCCACGGTATTGACGGTTCTCGTGAAATTAGGCCTATTGTAAAGATTTCTTTGCCTGAAGCGCTGGACAATCGCATCCGTCGCCCTTTCACTACGTATTCGTTGCTATTTATTGGCGTTCTAATTGTGGTCATTGTTAATACTATGGTGGCTATGATAGTAGTCTTGGTTATGATAATATTAATCACGGTAATAGTAATAGTAGTCATGGTAATCGTAACAGTAGTCATGGTAATAGTAATTGTATTCATGGTAATAATAATGCTAATCTGTACTGGAAATTCTGTTTAGAATTATTCGCAAATCCCCGCGCTTGCACTCGTACACAGAACAAGCCGCACGCACACATCTCCCACACACGTACACAACATCTCTCCCACACACGTACACAGCACATGTCACACGCCGCACACATCTACACACACGCACACATATGAGATAAACACTTTAAGTTGAGGTCACCACACAAAATCAGAACTCTTACTTTCTCTCTTACGTTATCACGCGCGCTGTTTCATGTTCTCCGTTATCAGCTTCCTACATTTTCCTTATCATTCATCGGCAGCTTGGCCGTCGCAATCTCCTGCTTTACATAGCGCGTGACTGGCCGCTCGTAACCCTGTTCTAAAGATTTCTTATTCTAAATGATTCTACAAGATTTATTATTATACTACATGTTCATTTATTGTAGATTTTATTTATTTTATATTCATTTCTTAAAATTTTTTAGATTCATATTTATTTCATATTAACTTCCATTTTTATGTTCATATTCATTTCGTGTTCATATCATTTAAAATATAATTTTCCCAATCGTAAACAGAGAGCAGCATTACTGCTACTTGCATGCAGCAAGCAGTTGCTGCTTTACTGCAGTATTTCTTTGCTACATATTGTACTTAATACATACTCTACCTTACTACATATTCTACTACGTATTCTGATTTGCTACAGATTCTATTTCATATTCTGATTTACTACATATTCTAATTTACTACATGTTCTACTACATATTCTAATTTATAACATATTCTACTACGTATTATAATTTAAAACATATCATACTACATATTCTAATTTACTACATATTTTACTACATATTCTAATTTACTACACATTCTAAACATTATAATTTACTACATATCCTACTACATATTCTAATTTACTTCATGTCCTACTACATATTCTACTTTTCTGACATCCTTCAAATTTCTCCGTATCACCAAGCTCTAATTTAGTTGAGTAGGTGTATGTTGCGCAGGTATACATGAAGGTGTATGTTAGTGTACCACCTACATGAAGGTGTAGGTGGTACAGGTATACATGAAGGTGTAGGTGGTGCAGGTGTACATGAAGGTGTAGGTGTAGGTGGTGCAGGTATACATGAAGGTGTAGGTGGTACAGGTATACATGAAGGTGTAGGTGTAGGTGGTGCAGGTATACATGAAGGTGTAGATGCGTGTATTTATAAGTACAAGTACGGGGATAGGTTTATATGCACCCGGAGGTGTAGGTGTAGACATTTTGTGTAGGTTTGCACGTATCTGCAGGTGGTAAGATATAAGTATAAGTGGTATAATAGAGGAGTCATGTAAGCAGAGGCGAAATAGAAGCTGAGAACTACATACTGCACTAAAACTTACTCACTAAATTATAATTATAATATGTGGATATTAAATTATAACTACATACATATACATATACCGGGCTTATCCTCCCCATGGGAGGGTAGCCGACAGCAGGCCACAATCACCACACTTAGTCACTAGGAGGCGAGAGAGGCAGCACTGGCCGCACCTGAACTGCCAGGATCAGCAGCAGCCCAGCACAACCACCTTCCACAGTCAGGCCCGACAGCAACAGCTGGTTTACCCCGACCGCTTCATTTTAAGTTGAGGTCACCACACCACAATTATAACTACTATTAAAAATTACTAAATTTGAATTATAATTATAGTATCCGGATATGATACTATAATTAGTATTATATCCAGATACTATATTAGTATATAATACTATATTAGTATAGTATAATACTATAATTAGTATTATATCAAGATATCCGTATGTTATATAATTATAAACGCGCATCTCTATATCTTACATGTGTGCGGTGCGAGGCAGATACGAGTTTTCAACGTCAGCCCGTGGAGGCAGGTGTGATGGGGTCAGTTTAGAGATAAAGGGAAAGAGGCTTCAATTCCTGGTTTTTATCAGCCTACTCTCCGTAACTTCTGCACAAAAATCAACCAACTTTCAATAACCATGGCGTAAAATTAACCAACTCTGTGCAACAGTAGCAAAAATCAACCAAATCTCAGCAAATATAGCGCAAAATTAAATAAATATTTCCAATGGACCACGATAGGTCAAAACCAACCATCTATGAGCAGGCAAAATCAACCAACTCCCATCAGCCAAGGCACAAAATCAACTACCCTTGAGGAAGCAAAATCAACCAACTCACAGCACCCGTAACACAAAATCAACCAACTCTCATCAACCAAAACACAAAATCAACCAACTCACGGCAACCATAACACAAAATCAACCAACTCACGGCAACCATAACACAGAATCAACCAACTCACGGCAACCATAACACAAAATCAACCAACTCACGGCAATCATGACACAAAATCAACCAACTCACGGACACCAAAACACAGAATCAACCAACTCACGGCAACCATAACACAAAATCAACCAACTCACGGCAATCATGACACAAAATCAACCAACTCACGGACACCAAAACACAAAATCAACCAACTCACGGCAACCATAACACAAAATCAACCAACTCACGGACACTAAAACACAAAATCAGCCAACTCACGGCAAGCGTAATACAAAACCAACCCACTCTGATGAGGCAAAATCGAGCAACATGAAAATGAAGGCACAGCTGATCGCTGCCGCTTCCTGGTGCGGCATCACGTCGGTGACGCGTTCTGACGCGCCGTGTGCTACACTGTGCATGTCTCCACTCTGTGCTACAGGCACCTCGGTATTGTGTTGCTTCTTGTGTTGTTGCCTTTGTTGATGTTGCTTTTGTTTTTTTTGCTTTTGTTGTTGTTGCTTTTGTTGTTGTTGCTTTTGTTGTTTATTTTGTTGTTACTTTTGTTGTTTATTGTGTTGTTTATTTTGTTGTTGCGTTTGTCACTTCTTTCGTTGTTTCTTCTGTTGTTGCTTTTGTTGTTTCTTTTGTTGTTGCTTTTGTCGTTTATTTTGTTGTTACTTTTGTTGTTTATTTTGTTGTTTATTATGTTGTTCATTTTGTTGTTGCGTTTGTTACTTCTTTCGTTGTTTCTTCTGTTGTTGCTTTTGTTGTTGCTTTTGTTGTTGCTTTTGTTGTTGCTTTTGTAGTTTCTTTTTGTTGTTTATTTTGTTATTTCTTTTGATATATTTTTTTTCTTTTTGTTGTTGTCAGATGCAAGCCCCAAGTGTGTGTGATACAGTGACTACGTCACCTCATTCTTTTGTGGTTTATTTATTTATTTTTTTCTTTTTGTTGTTGTCAGGTGTAGGCCTCAAGGCCGGGCACAACCGAGCCTAATATAGGCTCATCATTTGCTCGGTGACGAGTTAAAGCGTCCTCACAGCTGACGGAAACCGTCTTGGGCTGTCCGTCCTTCTGTCCTTCCGTCTGTTTGTGTGTGTTGTTGCTCAGGGTCTCTCAACAGCTTTGTTTTGTTTTTTGTTTTGTGGTGTTACCGCGTGTTTTTTTTGGGTTGGGGGGGTTTGGGGTGAAGTGCGTGATTTCATGTCGTAAGTTCGTAACTATGTTATTTTTAGACACCTGCGTGGTTTTCATTGTCAAACTGCGTGGTTTTTGCGCTAAAACTGCGGGGGTTTTATGGTAAAACTGGCTGGTTCTATGGTAAAATTGAGGGTTTTTTATAGTAAAGCTACGTGGTTTTGATGGTAAAACTTAGCGGTTTTTCTGATAAAATTAAGTTTTTTTATGGTAAAACTGAGGATTTTTTATTGTAAAACAGGGGGTTTTAGGTCGAAACTGAATGAAATTGAGAACCTGAGTGTTTTTTGTCAAATTAACGTTTAAGACGAGGGAGAATGCTACGTGACATTCCTGAAAAGCCTCCGTTTTTCTAAGCAAAACTGCTTGGTTTTCTACGTGATGTTTGTGGAAAAACCTCATGGCTTTCCTTGCGAAACTGCGTGGTTTTCGTGGCAAAACTGCGTGGTTTTCGTGGCAAAACTCCCTGGTCTTCTAAGCAAATCTGCGTGATTTTCTTATTGAAACTGCGCGATTTTCAATAAAATTGCATCCTCAAACTACTGTAACTATTGATGGCTAGTGCTTACATATGGGTATTATTGATAATTATGGGTGGGGGTTATGGCTCATAGTCATGGTTTGCATTTATTGCAAATTGTTATGGGTTAAGGTTATAGCTGATAGTTATGGTTAGGGTGTTATGGCCAATATTTATGGATGGGGTGTTATGGCTAATATTTATGGATGGGGTGTTATGGCCAATATTTATGGATGGTGTGTTATGGCCAATATTTATGGATGGGGTGTTATGGCTAATATTTATGGATGGGGTGTTATGGCCAATATTTATGGATGGTGTGTTATGACCAATATTTATGGATGGGGTGTTATGGCTAATATTTATGGTTGGTGTGTTATGGCTAATATTTATGGTTGGTGTGTTATGGCTAATATTTATGGTTGGTCTATTATGGCTAATATTTATGGTTGGGGTATTATGGCTTATAATTATGGCTAATAATTATGACTGAAATCATGGCTAGCATTCATGGGTTCGGGTTTTGGCTAATAATTATGGTTGGGATGTTATTCTAATAACTATGGTTGAGAATTATGGCAAATAATTGTGGCTAAGAATTATGGCTAATACTTGTGGGTTAGGGTCATGAATTTCACAAGCAAGTTACATCTCTTCAGGCCAGGAGAATTAGAAATTCGAAAAACCATAAGAAGTGAAGGTAAAGTTTATTTTTCTGATACGAAAACTGACTTCGCTTGTGCGCTGGCCATATATGGACCGCCTTCAATATCTCGTTTATGGAAACGATGTTTATGGTTTTCTTGGACCCATAAATACGCTCGGCTTTTATGGAGACCGAGCGACTCCAGGCAGGGTCGTGAAGTAAAAAGCTCTCCCGCCATATATGGTCCCTCCCCCCATATATGGTCGCTCTCGCCAGGTGCTCTCTGATCTCCTGCTAATATCCAAATAATCACTCTGATTAACGGCAATTGTGCTAATAAGTAATTACGTGTTATCGCTTACATGTGCTACAGAGCTGAGCGCTGGTGTTGGTTGTGTGTTGTGTGTTGTGTGCTTGTGTTGTGTAAGTGTTGTGTGTGTCCATTTGTTGTGTTGTGGGTGTTGTGTGCATGTGTTGTGTGTGTAATGGCGAGTTGTGTATTGTATGAAGATTGGTTCCGGTTCATTAACAAACCAGTGTATATAAAGCAGTGGTTTTTGAGTCTCTTGACACTTAATCGATAATCCTTTTACTTATCAAACGTAAATTTGCACGGAAAGCGATGTTTCTGTGCATCAAAAAAAAGTATCATCAAGAAGGAACAGTGTCGGTTTTTAGGAACATGCATGTGCGTTTTTTAGGAACACTTATGAATGTTCTTAGGAGCATACATGTACATGTACGTTTTTTTAAGAAAAGACATGTACGTCTTAAATGTACGTTTTTTTACAAACCTACATGTACGGTTTTTAGGAACATGCATGTGCTTTTTTTAGGAACATACATGTATTTTTTTTACGAACACACATGAATGTTTTTAGAAGCATACATGTACATGTACGCCTTAAGAATACATCTTATTTTTTGGCATTTTTTCGATGTTTCTTTTTTCCAGTTTTATCTTTTTATTTTCTCCAAACGTTCTTCATTTATTTTTCTTTTTTCTTTCTTTCGCTCCGTATTCATTTCGTGTTTTTTATCTTGGGTGAATTAAGTGTCTTTTGGTCCCCTTCATTCTCTGTTTTCCTTCTCTCCTTCTTTATTCGTAGTTTTTTGTTTGCATGTTTCTTTCTTTTTTCTTTTCATTGCTTCCTTTTTCGCTTCCTGTTTTGCTCAACTTATTTAATTTTCTTTCTTTCTTCATTTTTCTGTTTTCCGTTCATTACTTTTCATATTTCAATTTCATCTCGTCTAAGCCTTCATGAGTTCCGAAATTCCCCTCCAATTTTTGCAATCTAATTTTTTTACATTACCTTCTAATTTTCCCAATCCATTCTTCATCTCTAGAAGGTCCTATCTTTCTTCGCTCCCGCGCCTATCCTTTTTTTCTCAGAAATGTCGAGCGAAATGAAACTTATTCATCATCCAAAATCTCCAACCAAAACAAACTCCAATCAAAACAAACTACAATCAAAACAAACTCCAATCAAGACAAACTCCAATCAAAACAAACTTCAATCAAAACAAACTTCAATCAAAGCAAAGTCCATTCAAAACAAACTCCAACCAAAACAAACTCCAATCAAAACAAACTTCAATCAAAACAAACTTCAATCAAAGCAAAGTCCATTCAAAACAAACTCCAATCAAAACAAACTCCAACCAAAACAATCTCTAGTCAAAACAAACTACAATCAAAACAAACTCCAATCAAAACAAACTCCAACCAAAACAATCTCTAGTCAAAACAAACTACAATCAAAACAAACTCCAATCAAAACAAACTCCAACCAAAACAATCTCTAGTCAAAACAAACTACAATCAAAACAAACTCCAATCAAAACAAACTCCAACCAAAACAATCTCTAGTCAAAACAAACTACAATCAAAACAAACTCCAATCAAAACAAACTCCAACCAAAACAATCTCTAGTCAAAACAAACTACAATCAAAACAAACTCCAATCAAAACAAACTCCAACCAAAACAATCTCTAGTCAAAACAAACTACAATCAAAACAAACTACAATCAAAACAAACTCCAGCCAAAACAAAAATCTCCAATCGAAACTATCTCTAGTCAAAACAAACTCCAGTCAAAACCAACTACAATTAAAACATACACTTCCTCAGTCCAAAAGTGTTCGATTGCGTGGGCTGCGTCGCAAATTCGTAGCCGAGGTCATGTGCTCACCGCACAACTCGTCCGAAACTCCGCTTCGACCTCGGCTTAACTTTCCCCAAACGCAAGCGGCGGAAAAACATCGGCTTTGCCCTTGGGAAATTCTTTTTGATTTGTAATCTAGTGTATTTTGGTGGTGCGATACATCCTGATGCGATGTGTTCTGTGAGACATCTTGATGTGTTGTGTGACACATCCTGATGTGTTGTGTGACACATCTTAATGTGTTATGCGACACATCCTGATGTGTTGTGTGACACATCTTAATGTGTTATGCGACACATCCTGATGTGTTGTGTGACACATCTTGATGTGTTTTATATAATTTTACTCATTAAATGCGCCAAATTTCACTTAAAGGAGCAAAAATTATTTCCACGTTTGCTAAGTTTCTCGATTTAAGAAAGACTCGTTTCAAATTCCTAAATATTCAACTCTAAAACATAATTTCATTTTATTATTCACCACACGTTTGAAATTTCATAGTTGATGTCCTCGTGCGGTAGTGGTGAGGGTCATATGCCTCTCATGTGGATGATGTGGGTTCGAGTCCCTGCGGAGCAAGCCCGGTTTTTCTTACCTAAGAGAGGAATAAGTTAAATGCGATTAGTAACTCGGTCCAGGTGTTTGAAATGGGTACCGAAGTCTTCGTCACAGCGGGCTAGTGGTATATGTGACCATCTAATGTGTCGTGGGACGTGTAGAATGAAATATTCTTAATAAATGCACTCGCTCTCCCCCGTAGTTAGTTCAGGGATCGGTTCGCAGACGCCGAGCGTCGCTGTTTTTTGTGTTTTTTTGTTTGTTTGTATGATTCTTAGTGAGCAGCAACCGAGGGGAAAGGAAAGAAAGGCCATCAAAAGGAGGAAATTTGAGAAGGGATGCAAGAAGATCAATATCGAAAATATCAAAAATGTCGTCAAAACTATGAATAAAATTTGTACGAACGAAAATCGAAATACCAAAAAGAAAATTTTAATACGGGAACAAAACGAACAAAAAAGAAAAGTCGTCCAACGAAAACTAAGACAACAAAACAAATCTTGTAAACGAAAACATCAACAATAAAACCCGTGTAAAAAAACTAGAAAAAATAAAATATCACATAAACGAAACCCAAAACAACAAAACGAAAACACGCGTGTGAGCGAAAACTAAACAACAATGAGAACAACACGACTGAGAACGATAACAAGAACAACCTTGGCATTGGTAAGGTAATAAGAGCGAAAATATAAGCGAAAAATGCACGTTGAGATCAGGCGACCAGGGAGGACAGGGCCAGAGGGGAAGGAGGGGGGGGGGGGGTTGAAATGGGGGGGAGTAACATGGAAAGGGTGGAACAGAGCAGGTGCGGGAAAAGGGGGAACAGAGCTAGTGGTGCTAAAAATGGGAAGCATAGCAAAGAAAGTGGAAAGGGGGAAAAGGGCAAGTGGGGGAAAGGGTGGAACAGAGCTAGTGGTGGTAAAATGGGAAGCATAGCAGGGGGAGTGGAAAGGGGAGAACAGGGCAAGGAAGAGTTATAAATGGGGGAACTGGGCCGGGGGTGGAAAGTAAAAAGGGGGACTAGGCAGCAACACACGTGTATGATGAGGAGCGTCATGCAAATGCCCAGCTGGCCGATGATATGAATGAAGGTCATACCTGCCTTCCTGGTGTGTCTTGTGTGTGTCCTGGTGTGTCTTGTGTGTGCCTGGCTGTGTTGTGTGTGTCCTGGTGTGTGCCTGGCTGTGTTGTGTGTGTCCTGATGTGTCTTGTGTGTGTCCTGATGTGTGTCTGGCAGTGTTGTGTGTGTCCTGATGTGTGTTTGGCTGTGTTGTGTGTGTCCTGATGTGTGTCTGGCTGTGTTGTGTGTGTCCTGGTGTGTGCCTGGCTGTGTTGTGTGTGTCCTGGTGTGTCTTGTGTGTGTCCTGATGTGTGTCTGGCTGTGTTGTGTGTGTCCTGATGTGTGTTTGGCTGTGTTGTGTGTGTCCTGATGTGTTTGGCTGTGTTGTGTGTGTCCTGATGTGTGTCTGGCTGTGTTGTGTGTGTCCTGATGTGTGTCTGGCTGTGTTGTGTGTGTCCTGATGTGTTTGGCTGTGTTGTGTGTGTCCTGATGTGTGTCTGGCTGTGTTGTGTGTGTCCTGATGTGTGTCTGGCTGTGTTGTGTGTGTCCTGATGTGTGTCTGGCTGTGTTGTGTGTGTCCTGATGTGTGTCTGGCTGTGTTGTGTGTGTCCTGATGTGTGTCTTGCTGTGTTGTGTGTGTCCTGATGTGTGTCTGGCTGTGTTGTGTGTGTCCTGATGTGTGTCTTGCTGTGTTGTGTGTGTCCTGATGTGTGTCTGGCTGTGTTGTGTGTGTCCTGATGTGTGTCTGGCTGTGTTGTGTGTGTCCTGATGTGTGTCTTGCTGTGTTGTGTGTGTCCTGATGTGTGTCTGGCTGTGTTGTGTGTGTCCTGATGTGTGTCTGGCTGTGTTGTGTGTGTCCTGATGTATGTCTGGCTGTGTTGTGTGTGTCCTGATGTATGTCTGGCTGTGTTGTGTGTGTCCTGATGTATGTCTGGCTGTGTTGTGTGTGTCCTGATGTATGTCTGGCTGTGTTGTGTGTGTCCTGTTGTATGTCTGCTGGGCCTCTCATGGGAATGAGAGACTATTTTTTACTCTTTAATATTTTTTTCACTAACAAATTTTCTCACGTAAATTTTTTTTAATATTATTTTTTATTTGTACTTCAACTTTTTCATTCATAAATACGCATTAATGCAAAAAAACTTCACGTATTTTCGTCGCCAGCTGTGCAGCGTTAAACAACACGAACATAAATTTTAAAAATTCGAACATTTGTTCAAGTTTCACGGACCACAAACAACTTTTTTTCAAACGCCTCCGATCCTCCGAAGATTTCGGCGAGCTCTGCCAAATTTTCCGATGCTTTCCCGGACGCCCACGCGCTAAGAAAAGAAAGTTTCTCTCATGAACTATCATTGATTGAGAATATTTATAAATGCCTGAAGAATATTTATGAACACTTGAAGAAACGCGTCTGAAAATGACGATGTTGATAAACCGCGGCGTGTTCACCTATCGCACATTGCGGCGCGCGCCGCGGTCGAGAGAGGAGGTGGTATGCGTATCGTGTGGCTCAAAATATAGAAAAAATCATCGTAATATTAACGTTTTCATTTCACGTTCAAGTTCTTAGTCACAAATGGGTACCAATCGAAAGGGCCTATTACGAACGCTTGGGCTTGAAATTTAGTTTTTTTTAGTCACCGAATGCCCTGTTCAGATTATATCTAGAGAAGGGTTCTGTCATGATATGGGATGCTTGTCATCCAAAGGCGCTGGTGAGTTGGATATTATCAAATGTAGGATGAATGGCCGCATGTATAGGGCGATTCTTGGCATGAATATACGGAAATCTGTAGCTTCGTTGTGACATTTTTCAGGTTTCGTGTTTCAAAACGACATTGATCACAAACACACTGCCAAAACAATTCAAAAATAATTTCAAAATAATTAAAAGTAACTAAATTGACATCCTCAATTGGCCCAGTCAGCCTCCCGATCTCAATAACATTGAAAATTTGTGTCCCATTTTGAAGATTGAAGTTAACCAGCGGAGTCGACCAAAACTCAAAGAATTAGAGGAGTTCTAGACAAAAGAATGGCAAAATACCAGTATATATATAAAAATCTTGTGTGTAACTAAGGAAACAGACTGGAAACAGTTGAACGAAATTCACATTAAAATATTAAATGAATTCGTCCAATACTTTTGCACGGGATCATTTTTATTTTAGTCAGTATAACTATGTCAAATCTGACTTGTTAATCATCGTTTCACACACAGGTAAAAACACGGTATAGGATATTACTGACCGAATGTGAGATAAAATTGTGCCCACTGAGCGAGCAAGTTATTGAAAGAGTAATCACTAACTTCATTTAATAATAATAATAATAATAATAATAATAATAATAATAATAATGAAGGCATCTACGGATGCTTTATTTCCAATTTCAAGCCTGATACATATCACCTTGTACATTGGATTTTCAAATGCCTTATAACTAACGCCAGGACGCCATTACGCTTTCCCCCAGTCAAGCCGGTACCCATTTCAGACACCTGGGTAGAGTGGGGTATTGTGCTTGGAATTTTTCCCCTATACCCAACAGAGAAAATCGCCACCAGCGCCGGGACTCGAACCCGGGTTTGCCCGCACGGAGGCAAGTTCGCTAGTCTCACGGCACGACGATTTAGTTGAATAGAGCTGAATTTCAAAAGAGGCAGAAGTGAAGAACTTGTACTTTTAAAAGAAAAATATTTATTATCAATTACAACACGACTTTTACTTCCACGGCTTCATTTATTCCACTCAATGGCCTCCTTTCGGCATCGGTCTCTATGTGCCCGTCACGGTGGAGGAAACAAGGTATTGCCATTTCTATGGGGGAAAATACGGATCCACATGTTCGGCTGGCCAATAGGAAGGCTTTATTTCAAACACACTGGTTGACGTCACCATTGCGATATGTAGTTAGGCTAATAGCGGTGCCAGATATGGGGCTAGCACTGTTGTCAGATGCAATATGAGCGCTGCTATTGGTCCGTTGCCATAAAGTCAGCATTCTGACAAGGTCGACGAAAAAAAGACTGGTTTGACCCTACCTTGTTTCTTCTACCGGGATACCCGCATCAATTTCTGAATTATTTTACGTTTATACGCTCTTAATCATTGTGGCTGATACGCTCTCGTAAATCTTGCAAGACAATTGGAGGTGTTTGATAAACTTTATTTTTCAAATAACCCCAGAGACGGAAATCGCATGGGGTCAGATCGGGACTACGTGGGGGCCATTCTACCGCATGTCCAGCTTCAATAACATGTTAAGGACTTTTTTATTGGAATGCTTTTGTCCATATCTTGCATCCACCACGGTAGAGGAAACAAGGGAGGGTCAAACCAGTATTGTTTTCGTCGACTGCGTGGGTTTGCTGACGTCACGGCAACGAACCAATAGCTGCGCTCATATTGCATCAGGTAGCACTGCTACCCCCAAATCTGGCTCCACTATTGGCCTAACGACATGGCGTTTTGGTGACGTCACAAAGTTTGTTTGAAATGAAGCCGTTTTATTGGGTAGCCGAACAAGAAGAAGTGTATTTTCCCTCATAGAAAGTACCTTCCCTTGTATCCTCTACTGTGGCATCCACCCTACTCTGCTTAACCGCTCCTTGTAGCTCAACTGTGGAATACTTTATTCATTGAGCATCAATACTATATAATAAAACGCCAGGTGTTTCCACAAATATATATATGTAAATGGATATGTTTATATATATTTTCTTGTGGGTAATTTCTCCTATGGTTTTACAGTGAGATCTCATTGAACGCATTAAATTGGTCGGTCCGTCTCTCTTTCCCCCTCTTAAAGGACGCTCAATGCCCGTATCTGTGATACGAGTTTTACCAGTGCACAAGTACAAGAATATTTTGATGGCGGGTACTGTTGGGATGGATATATTTGTTGGGCATCCACGTCTGGAGGATTTATTTGATGGCGGGTACTGTTGGGATGGATTTATTTGTTGGGCATCCACGTCTAAAGGATTTATTTAATGGCGGGTACTGTTGGGATGGATATATTTGCTGGGCATCCACGTCTGGAGGATTTATTTAATGGCGGGTACTGTTGGGATGGATATATTTGTTGGGCATCCACGTCTGGAGGATTTATTTAATGGCGGGTACTGTTATGATGGATATATTTGTTGGGCATCCATGTCTGGAGGATTTATTTAATGGCGGGTACTGTTGGGATGGATATATTTGTTTGGCATCCACGTCTGGAGGGTTTATTTAATGGCGGGTACTGTTGGGATGGTTATATTTGTTGGGCATCCACGTCTGAAGGATTTATTTAATGGCGGGTACTGTTGGGATGGATATATTTGTTGGGCATCCACGTCTGGAGGATTTATTTAATGGCGGGTACTGTTGGGATGGATATATTTGTTGGGCATCAACGTCTGGAGGATTTATTTAATGGCGGGTACTGTTGGGATGGATATATTTGTTGGTCATCCACGTCCGGAGGATTTATTTAATGGCGGGTACTGTTGGGATGGATATATTTGTTGGGCATCCACGTCTGGAGGGTTTATTTAATGGCGGGTACTGTTGGGATGGATATATTTGTTGGGCATCCACGTCTGGAGGATTTATTTAATGGCGGGTACTGTTGGGATGGATATATTTGTTGGGCATCCACGTCTGGAGGATTTATTCAATGGCGGGTACTGTTGGGATGGATATATTTGTTGAGCATCCACGTCTGGAGGATTTATTTAATGGCGGGTACTGTTGGGATGGATATATTTGTTGGGCATCTACGTCTGGAGGATTTATTTAATGGCGGGTACTGTTGGGATGGATATATTTGTTGGGCATCCACGTCTGGAGGATTTATTTAATGGCGGGTACTGTTGGGATGGATATATTTGTTGGGCATCCACGTCTGGAGGATTTACTTAATGGCGGGTACTGTTGGGATGGATATATTTGTTGGGCATCCACGTCTGGAGGTTTTATTTAATGGCGGGTACTGTTGGGATGGATATATTTGTTGGGCATCCACGTCTGGAGGATTTATTTAATGGCGGGTACTGTTGGGATGGATATATTTGTTGGGCATCCACGTCTGGAGGATTTATTTAATGGCGGGTACTGTTGGGATGGATATATTTGTTGGGCATCCACGTCTGGAGGATTTATTTAATGGCGGGTACTGTTGGGATGGATATATTTGTTGGGCATCCACGTCTGGAGGATTTATTTAATGGCGGGTACTGTTGGGATGGATATATTTGTTGGGCATCCACGTCTGGAGGATTTATTTAATGGCGGGTACTGTTGGGATGGATATATTTGTTGGGCATCTACGTCTGGAGGATTTATTTAATGGCGGGTACTGTTGGGATGGATATATTTGTTGGGCATCTACGTCTGGAGGATTTATTTAATGGCGGGTACTGTTGGGATGGATATATTTGTTGGGCATCCACGTCTGGAGGATTTATTTGAGGAAATATCGAATCCTTTCATTTCTCATTTGTGTCTCAGTAAGCTTCGCTGTTCCAATTTTACTCATAGAAAATTGGTCCATATAACCAGACCAGTTCCGCTATGTTCAATCCAAACTGATATTTTCTCAAAAGAGTTAGATTTTTCTAAATAATTTCTTGTTGATTGTTTGCGAGATTAATATGACCTTTGATTTTGAAAGTTAACCGAACCATTCATAAGAAAAGCCGCTTCGTCAGAAACGTTTTCAACAAATCTTGCACGTCTGTCAGGTTCTACAGAACCATTTCTTTTTCTCAAATCATTTCCAATCAGTGCTTGACGAACTTCGGTTTTGTAAGAAAAACAGCGTAAATTCCGTTTTATAACTCTCCACACCGTGGCCTGAGAAAGATTAATTTCATTTCACCGGCAAGAAAAAGACCCATTTTTTCGACTCGATGACGCACCCTTTGAACATTTTCTTGGATTCTTTTCATATAACATCTTCCAGAGCATGCTTTGTTTCTGTCAATGACGGTTTCATATTCTTTAAATCGAAATTTTTTTTGAAGAGCATCGAAGAATTTTTGAAATTCTTCCATGAGAAATTGTTCCACAGAAAATTGAATTGTTCAACAGAAAAACCTTGAAATTATTCAACAGTTTTCTTTATTTCACCGTGAGTTGTGATGATGAAGATTCGTTGTTTCTTTGTTAGTTGCATGGTTGAACTCAGGGCAAAATTAAATTTTCAAAAAATGTAGTATAAATTTTTATAAAATTAAATTTTATAAAATTAAATTTCAAAAAATGTAGTATAAATTTTTATAAAATTAAATTTTATAAAATTAAATTTAAAAAAATGTAGTATAAATTTTTATGAAATTAAATTTTATAAAACTAAATTTTAAAAAATTTAGTATAAGTTTTTATAAAATTAATTTTTATAAAATTAAATTTCAAAAAATGTAGTTTAAATTTTTATAAAATCAATTTTATAAAATTAAATTTCAAAAAATTTTGTATAAAAACAATCAGCGTTTGTTTACAAAGTACAGACGGTATACAAGATACAAAAATTCAATCCTACACTCAATACTTAATAATCAGGGACATTTTCTGGAATTTTCTTAATATACTTAATACTTAATAGTAATGAATATTTATATATCCCAGCACATTTTCAAAAACACTCTGTGTGTATGTATAAATATCTATACATACATATTTAAATATATTATCTGGATAAAAATATGCTGTATATAGATAATACGATATTTTATGTAATTTCTCAATATTTATGAATGAAAATTAAACAAATGTCTGACTGTGAAAGTTCAACAAAATTACACATAGTCAAAATTGAACAAGAAAGTTATATCTACATATACGTCACGGTAGAGGAAACAAGGTAGGCCCATTTCTACGGGAGAAAATACACCTCCTCTTGCTCGGCTAGCCAATAGAAGGCTTTATTTCAAACAAACTTTATGACGTCACCGAAACCCCATGTCGTTAGGCCAATAGTGGAGCCAGATTTGGGGGTAGCAGTGCTACCAGATGCAATATGAGCGCTGCTATTGGTTCGTTGCCGTGACGTCAGCAAAACCACACCGCCAACGAAAAAAAGACTGGTTTGAACCTACCTTGTTACCTCCACCGTGATATATACGCACAGACACACACACGCACATGTGTATAGTAGGAGAGAAAGAGCAACAAACGAACACACTCCCTCATACTTCACACAAACTGCGTGTCAGACTGGTCTTACTACATGTATAATTTTGAAAAAAATCTTTTAATCTATACGACGTTAGTCACTTTGAATAGGTGCGGCGAAACGGCGTCTGGTCTACAGATCTGGCTTAATGAGCTAGACTGGTCAATAAGTATATTACTTCAATTAGACTGATCAATATGACTATTGGCGGAATGTACGTGTGCGTGTGCTCTATCTTACATCTACATCGTCTGGAGCTGGTCTCCGTGTGTGAATTGCGCGTTTGTTGCGTGTCTCGTGTCTGGATGGTGTGTTGGTATGTGTGTTGTGTCTGGATTTTGTGTGTTGTGTGTGTGTGTTGTGTCTGATTTGTGTGTTGGTATGTTTGTTGTGCGTGTGTTGGTACGATTGTTGCTGGGGTGTGTGTTCTGTGTGGGTTGAAATGTTTTGTGTGTGTGTGTCTTAATGTACGTTTTGAAACAAAGGTGTTGTACGCGTATTGAAAAGAGAGTAATATTTCTGTGTTGAAATGAAGCGATGTTGACTGTAATATGTTGGTATGGATATCTGTTGAACACATGTTGGATTTTATGTTCCGCAAGTGTTGCGTACTGTATGTGACGTGATGTGTGTTGATATGTTCAATTTGTCACGCGCATCACGTGGCTTAGTCGTACTTTACCCGGTGCATTATATACTTTTCTGAATTTTTCAAGCATAAATTCTGTAATTTTTGTTCATCGTCAGATGCGAATTGAAAAAAGGCCATTTTGAGGCCAGGGAAACATCGACGCCGTGAACACAATTCCAGTGCAAATTTAGGTGTTATATTAATATTCCGTAAAAATTTTCCGTCATTTTCTAGCCAATGAAAATTTGCCGTTATTTTTATACCCTAGAAAATTATTCGTTATTTTTATTCCGTGAAAATTTTCCGTTATTTTATAGCCAATGAAAATTTTCCGTTATTTTTATACCCTAGAAAATTATTCGTTATTTTTATTCCGTGAAAATTTTCCGTCATTTTCTAGCCAATGAAAATTTGCCGTTATTTTTATACCCTAGAAAATTATTCGTTATTTTTATTCCGTGAAAATTTTCCGTTATTTTATAGCCAATGAAAATGTTTCGTTATTTTTATACCCTAGAAAATTATTCGTTATTTTTATTCCGTGAAAATTTTCCGTTATTTTATAGCCAATGAAAATTTTCCGGTTTTTTCATCCCTAGAAAATTTTTCGTTATTTTTATTCCGTGAAAATTTTCCGTTATTTTATAGCCAATGAAAATTTTTCGTTATTTTTTATACCCTAGAAAATTATTCGTTATTTTTATTCCGTGAAAATTTTCCGTTATTTTATAGCCAATGAAAATTTGCCGTTATTTTTATACCCTAGAAAATTATTCGTTATTTTTATTCCGTGAAAATTTTCCGTTATTTTATAGCCAATGAAAATTTTCCGTTATTTTCATACCCTAGAAAATTATTCGTTATTTTCATCCCGTAAAAATTCTACGCTATTTTTATATCCCGTGAAAATTTTTCGTTATTTTTATATCCGGGAAAATTTGTGCTACTTTAATACTCTGGAAAATTTTGCATTATTTTTATATTCCATGAAAATTTAGCGCTATTTTTATATCCCGTGAAATTTTCCATCATTTTATAAGCCGTGAAAAATGTTAGTGATTTTTAAATACCATGAAAATTTTTCACTATTGTTATGCCCCATGAAAACTTTTCGATATTTATATATCCCATGAAATTTGTTCGTTATTTTTAGATCCAGTTAAAATTTTCCATTATTTTGCGGTTAATTTGTTGCACAATAAGGCGAAATGTTCAAGTTACCCATAGAAACACACACAAAAATAACTGCAGCCTCACACAGCTGTACACCACACATTCCAACAGCTGTACACCACACATTCCAATAGCTGTACACCACACATTCCAACAGCTGTACACCACACATTCCAACAGCTGAACACCACACATTCCAACAGCTGTACACCACACATTCCAACAGCTGTACACCACACATTCCAACAGCTGTACACCACACATTCCAACAGCTGTACACCACACATTCCAACAGCTGTACACCACACATTCCAACAGCTGTACACCACACATTCCAACAGCTGTACACCACACATTCCAACAGCTGTACACCACACATTCCAACAGCTGTACACCACACATTCCAACAGCTGTACATAACACACACACGTGTATATAACACACACAGGTGTATATAACACACACACACACCACACAGCGCCAGCGCCAAAGACGACACACCAGCTTGCCGGGCGTCAGAAGCCTGCCGCTGCAGAGCCTAGGCCTACCAGATATTTTTTAGGCCTCTTTGCTTTTGTGCGGCATGAATGCTTGCATGACAGCAAAGCTTGAGCTGCAGTCACGCCTGCAGTCATGACTGCAAGCAGAGAATAATAGCGGAGCTGTTCACAGAGCTCTTTGCTGGGCGGACTTGCTTGGTTCTCACGCTTCTGCGTCTGAGCTTGGTGCGATCTGCAGCTGTTTTGTTACGGGGCTGTTTCGCTACGGGCTGTTTTGTTGCGGGCTGTTTTGTTGTGTGATTGTTTTGTTACGGGGCTGTTTTGTCGTGTGGCTATTATGTTACGGGGCTGTTTTGTAACGGGGCTGTTTTGCTGCGGGCTGTTTTGTTGCGGGCTATTTTGTTGCGGGGCTGTTTTGTTACGGGGCTGTTTTGTTTCGGGGCTGTTTTGTTGCAGGGCTGTTTTGTTGCAGGGCTGTTTTGTTGCGGGGCTGTTTTGTTGCGGGCTGTTTTGTTACGGGCTGTTTTGTTGCGGGGCTGTTTTGTTACGGGGCTGTTTTGTTGCGGGGCTGCTTTGTTGCGGGGCTGCTTTGTTGCGGGGCTGCTTTGTTGCTGGGCTGTTTTGTTGCGGGGCTGTTTTGTTGCAGGGCTGTTTTGTTGCCGGGCTGTTGTGTTGCGGGGCTGTTGTGTTGCGGGGCTGTTGTGTTGCGGGCTGTTTTGTTACGGGACTGTTGAATATTATTTTCAATTATCTGCTTTCTGTTAGATTACTTTCGTTAAATATTAGTTTCAATTATTTACATTGAATCAGATTAATTTCGTTGCATGTCATTTGCAACTAGTGTACACGACCCGTCAAAAATGATGAAATTTAATATTTTGCTTGAATAAATCCTCCAGACGTGGATGCCCAACAAATATATCCATCCCAACAGTAACTGCGCGCAACGCATAAAAACTTCTTAGAATTTCATAGAAATATCTTAAAACTTCTTAATTTCTTCTAATTTCACATTAAATAAATCCTCCAGACGTGGATGCCCAACAAATATATCCATCCCAACAGTACCCGCCATCAAAATATTCTTGTACTTGTGCACTGGTGAAACTCGTATCACAGATACGGTCACTGAGCGTCCTTGTGAGCGTTGCAGACACGCGCACTAACCAAGCAAGCAAAGAAAACAGTGCATTATTATTTAATTATTAACCAAGTTCTTGAAAAAAATTGTTATATCGTTTTCAATCGCGATAAGCTACATTTTATTGACATTTGGTACCGTTGCTACAGAAGTGAGCAGATGCTAGTTGTTTGACATCAATTGAATGGTATCTATGATACCAACTAAGCGGGCGAGCAGATCCCCATCGTAATAACATAGGAGAAATTACGCACAAAAAAATACAATTATTTATAAAATGATGAATGCGCCTGGCGTTTGTTTTTTACAGTGTTGGTTGTTTGCTTTTAATTGCACTGAAATTTTGATGACCAAAACTACATTTTTTGAAATTTGCGCGCAATGTATAAAAAACTTCTTAGAATTTCATAGAAATATCTTAAAACTTTTTAATTTCTTCTAATTTCACATTAGTGCCAGTAACGCGCTGCTGCGCGTGTGTAAAACCAACCCAACGCGCGTTACGTCGACACATGGCAGCTGCATGATCATGTCTATGTCGGCACGGCTTCTCATGTCTGTCATGAAGTGAAATTCTACGCCGATTTAAAAAAAGATGTGAAACTCAAAACCCGGCATGGCGGGCTTATGTCGACATGGTTGTTGTGTCGACATGGTTGTTGTGTCGACATGGTTGTTGTGTCGACATGGTTGTTGTGTCGACATGGTTGTTGTGTCGACATGGTTGTTGTGTCGACATGGCAGATATAAGCAGATGTGTGCAGATATTAGCAGATGTACGCAGATATTAGCAGATGTATGCCGATATTACCAAATGTATGCAGATATCAGATGTATGCAGATATTAGCAGATGTATGCAGATATTAGCAGATGTATGCATATATTAGCAGATGTATGCAGATATTAGCAGATGTATGCAGATATTAGCAGATGTATGCATATATTAGCAGATGTATGCAGATATTAGCAGATGTACGCAGATATTAGCAGATGTATGCAGACATTAGCAGATGTATGCAGATGCATAGGAGATGCACGCACATGCACGCAGTTGCATGCAAATATTTTAATGAAATCATTATTTTGAAAATCATGATCATGATTATCTTGAAAACTATCATAATATCAATTATGACGATAATGATTTTATCGGTAATAATTGTTATGATTATCTAGTTATTTTGCTTGTGATTTTTTGTGTTTTAATCGGGTCGAATTTTGCTTGACCGCCGCCTTGATATTTTTGGGATCAATGTGACTGTAAAAGATTTTTTTTTGTATATTTTTATCCCGAATTTGATGTTAGCGAC